>OY756210.1:50029536-52429536 GCA_963576795.1 Metopia argyrocephala
CAGCAGTAGCAATTAAAAAATATGTATGTAAGTTTGTCACACCTGTCGTTTCTCATTCAAGCGATCTAAAGGGCATAAATAATGCTATATACCTATAAATAATGCTCTCGATCAGATTATATCTTTTAACATTTTGTATCGGCAGCAAAAACAGAAACAACAACATCAAATAATTTATTTATTGAAAATGTCTATTCCGAGGAAAAAAAATCTACATAAAATATTATCGGCTCATTTTTCCCCGTGATGTGTAGGCTTTATTTTGTGTGATATTATGTGAAGATACTCTACTGCTGTAGAAGTGATTTTCGAAACCTTAAAAAAAACCCTGATTTCTTGTTTTTTCTTACTAGAGATTAAATTTTTCAGAAGCTGATAACAAGCCTTATGCTACAGACCAGAGTCGTTGTGGTGTGATCGAAGTCACTGCTCACACTGGCTTGTGTGCGTCGTATAGTGGTTAAGCGCTCGCACTGAAATGGCTCAGGTTTAAATCCCAGCAAAGGTGAAAAATGAAAGAGTTAGTTTGCGGTTTTTTCAAATTATAATTTAAAAATAAGAGGTTCCCCCCACCCCAAGATGACCATCTACAAAAGAAACGTGACATTCCAATTTATTCGACCTTAACCAATGTCAATAAAAAACTAATGATCAGGAGAAAAAGCGCCACATATTTGGAAAGTAGCAATCAACACGCAACGATGAGGCAATTGCTGTTGATTAGTCAAGGGTGAAGGTGTAACATTCTCCTTTTAATGATCAATTTACAGCAATTTGTCTCATTTCTAAAGGTGCGTTTAGACTGTGCTAATATTTGTGCAAAATCATAAAAATTTTGTTTGTCCTAGTGTAAACACTCAAATTTGTTAGCCACCAAATATTTTTCGACTGTTTGTTGGCTAAAAATAAAAAAAATAACTAAACAAAGCTTTTGACTTCAATACACAAACATACATTTGTATGTACATATACCCATTTTATTAATTTATTGTTAAATCAAACTAAATCAAAAGGTATAATTTGTCATTAAGAGCATATTATATTTTTCTTTAAATAGAAAAAATTAAAAATTAACAAAATTTTGTTTAATACTTTTATTTTTGAGTACGTTTTTTATCGATTTAAGCGCTTTGACAAATTTTAATATTGGCAACACTAATGACGGATAGCAAAAATGCATTTTAAAGAAAAAGCATTATTTCCCACAATATATATTATACAGTCATATGTATAAAAATGATGATAACACAGAATAAAACAAAAATAAAATATAATTTATTATTCGAAAAAGTGTAGAGCTGTAAAGAGTGAAATCTCTCCAAAGGGTATGTAAGTTTAAAAAAAAACAACGAAATTAAAAGTACTATAATAACAAAATGTACCATTATTCTCTGGTACTTGTACTGCTAAGGGTTACAAGATCACTAATCACAAAAGCAGTAGTTACTTAAAACTTTTACATAAAACTGCTAATGATAAAACCTGACTTTAATGCACCATTTCCTTGACAACTAATGAAAATGGTGTAAAAAGTCGTAGAATTACAATATGACAAGCGTTAAGTGGAGCTACGCTCAGATGGGACTATAAATAAGTATGCACTCGTATGTTATACTTCCAAATACCTTTGTTTATAGAGAAATACTTATATGTTGAGCTAATGCTGATGTTTCTTTAATAATTCTCCAATAAGAAATTCTGCAAAAAACAAAAATAGTGGCAGTAGTTTTGAAACCAATTTAACTGCCTAATGCACTATTGATGTTGCCAAATGCCAAGCATTGATTCCAAACTATTTAGGTTAGTCCCAAACATTTTTTTGTGTCGTAAAAATTGTTGACAGTGAAATTATGTACGTTTGACACTCCAATTTAGGTTGAACTATAATATGCAATTTTTTAAAATTTATTCATGGCTAAATAGTGGATTAGGAAATCCGTTGTAAGAACATATTTTGGTAACTGATAAAACAAAACAACTTGATATTATCAAAAGAGTCACAACTCTTAGCAATACCAAAAGTAGGTACATATGTATGTATGTATGTGTATGGTATTGATGTAAAAATCAATGTATACATTATATAGAAGTACTCGTACATACCAGAGAACAGTTTAATTGCCTCTTTATGAGCTTTGATGGCATTCAAACAAAATGAATATACTGTTGTCAATTGTCACAATTTTATTTAAGCAATATAAGAAAACACAATAAAAGAGTGAATGTAACGAATCTCATGCATTGCCTTGCATGTTTTCTTTTACAGTCATCAAACACTCGTTCAGATATTTTAAATAGCATTTCCAATTCTCCTTGCAAAGTATGATCATCATCTCTTTCATCACATATTCTTGACATTCGTTTTGATGATATGCATAAGTGCTCTATTAATACTGGATAATACAGGTTGATTCTTTGTAAGTCAGTGAATGCAAATTCCAATGATTGTTCCAGTTTAAAAAAAAAGTTCTTCGTAAGATCTTTGGTCCTCTAAGGCATGGCGATGAGTTTCGCATTAGAACCAACCATGAGCTGTATGAGCTCCTCGGCGATGTAGGCGTTGTCCAGCGTATTAACATCCAGCGGCTACGCTGGCTCGGCCACATTGTTCGGATGGACGAATCTGCTCCAGCGAAGAAAGTTTTCGATGCGAAGGTCACTGGACGTGGGCGTAGAGGACGACCCTGTTTACGTTGGATGGACCAGATTAATGAAGCCCTGTCATCGATTGGTGTGACCAACTGGAGAAGGCGCGCGCTAAGCAGAAGCGCCTGGAGACTAGTGCTGAAGCAGGCCGAAACCCGTTAACGGGTTGTTATGGCCAGCTAACTACGTAAGTAAGTAAGTTCCAGTTTAAGATCGATTTAAATAAAAATCGTTTATTTATGTATATCGATATTTTGCTACTCGTTTGTTTAGGCTTGTCAGGAAATATGTATTTATTAACTAAAATTTTTTTAATCTATTAAATATTTTGCAATAGGTACATACATATATTATTGCATATATACATACATATGGTCTAGTAAATTTTCTCTGGCTGAGCAAATTTCTATAATTTTTGTTTTTGTTATTTATTATGCATTTTGGTGATATTCGTGCCATATGTGTTTGAAAAACCGACTCAACCTAGTAACTAGTAGCTTACTGTCATTACTTTAGAATAGGTACATAAGTATATAAAATTGAAAATTTTAATGATAATAGGAATAAAGCTCTTAAAACATAATACTACATATCAAATCTAAAAATTGTAAGCTTAAGAGAATTACAGTACAATGCAACAGAAATAAATAGAAATGGGGTGTTTAAAACAACAGGGCCCAAATCGCGCACTCGTTATCAAATGAAGTTAAACGAAATTTTTGTATTTGAGATCGTCGCACTCGATAACGAGAAAGGTGTATCGAAATTTGAGATTACGGCATTCGATAACGAGTACTCGATCGAATGCCATCTCTCGAAATGTCATTCGATACTAAAAGAGCAATCGAAATTATGTACGCGTTGTTTATTTGGAAATATAACAAGAAAAAAAATTATTTATTTTTAATAAAATCGACAGAAATGTAAGTAGCATTTGTATAAAACTAAAGTCACCCTTAGAACCATTGAGTTGAGGCTGTGAAAGCCCTTTCTATTAAAAAACATGTGTTCATTGGACTATGGTCTTTGGAGTCCGATATGCGTGCCATCCACGCAAACAATGACTAAGGTGATATATAAAGCGTTACACAATTTCAATTCCAAATAATTAAAAGAAGTATGTATGTATACTAACCGCCGGGAATCTTATAACATCATGTCCATCATAAAAATGATGGATCCATTATCTAAATAATTTTAATTAAGTTAAAATTAAACTAAGTATATAATTATTTTGCTCTAATTTTACTTACTTTCTTTTTATTTTAAAGTTATTTGATTCTTTTACAAAACAAAAAATCTTTTACATTTTTTTTGTAAATTTCGATTCGATAGCTATCGAGTGCCATAATTTGGTTATTCGATACGTGACAAAATTTTACTCGATACGAACGTTCATTCGATAACGAGTGCCGCGATTTGGGCCCAGTGCTCATTTGGCTTATGATAAAGGACTTTACACAACTGATGGTACAAGACTAATAAAGAATATTAAAAACGTTTTTTATGTAATCTAAAATTTGTTTTAGAAAACTTTTGATATCATCAATATAACCTCACATTAATTTTAAATTAAAAAATAATCGTACTCCTTCTATTATTAATACAATCACCATTTACCAGTATAGAACAACAATATTTATCAATATGTATAAGTATCACTGAACAATAATCACACGAAACACGAAAACCATCTCTGCTATGGCTACAAAACAACTACTAGTAAAACAAGAGATTGTTTTTGTTTTAATTTACCTTGATTTTCTTGTTTTGTGGTATTAAAAGGTTTCTAGCTCTGGCTACAGCTACACATTCATATTTACTTGGGTATGTATGTATAAGTAATCGACCGTTATTCATAGATCAAGAGAAAAAGTTCTAGAGAAACAAAAAATGAATATGAGGGCAGAGAGAGACAGTGTAAGAGAGAAAGTATTTGTTAGATAAATTTTTACCGTTTTTTATTTGTTTATAGTTGTCCCTTATTTATTATTACTAATTTGCTTTTTTTAAATTCATTTCTCTTAATTTTGTTGGTGGAAAAAAAGTGTCTGTTATGTGTAGATGTGTGTATAAGTGTGTGTTAGCGAGTACTTATACTATTTGCCTCTCTCTTGTTCTCTTTTGTGCATAAGTATTGGCTAACGCCATAGATTTGTCCTAAACACTAAACGAAATTTGTATGTTTATGTGCAAAATTTTTTATATGTGTTGATAACAGCAATCTTTTAGATTTTGAGTAGATTTTTATTTATTTTCGACGCCATTTTAGATTTTAATTCCACTGTTTTTAAGTTATTAACCATTTTGTTTAATAAATTACTTTTTTTTTTACAAAATAATCAACTTTTGAACCAATATTCAGCACAAAAAAAAAATACTAGCATTGAAAGAATTTTAAAATGCAAAACAACTTAGATTGCATTTATAAAACTTTTTTTTACAATGATTACACCATCATTAACGTTCTTATTTTGCAAATATTTAGATTCTAGAAGTCTCAATCAATCCACACTTAGAAAACCAAGCTCTAAATTACAAATCCATTATACCTACTATAAAATGTCCTAATCAGAAGCCAGTAAAGAATATCAGTAATGAAACTAAATGGCTACCTTGGGGAATAACCGAAGAAGAATACACTACTTAAATCACTTTCGTTCGAATGTGCTATTTTTTTCAATTGCTCATACATAAGGTTAATAACGATCAGTTTTAACTGAATATTTCTATAAGAGTTCCATACAGATGACATGCTCGTAATATCATGTCACCGCAACATCATGTTAGCGCGCTAAATGGCTAATCTAACATATTATGGAAAGATCAGCTTTATCTGCTTGAACAAGTATTCATGTGTCTGAAGGAAATAACAATACGATTCATATTATTATCTGGCTGCTGAGAGCCTGGCTTTTAATGTGTTTATTTAGTCCATAATTAGCATATGTTAACAGGTGCAGTTGTTCAATTATATTCAACAACAACAAAATATTTCAATTCTTCTACTATCCTGAAGTTATAGTAATTAAAATGCTCATGGTTACTTAGCCTTGTTTATTGCAAGTTGCATTCGAAATATTATCATTAATATCGTTTTATTCGAGTTTACGCAACGCTTAAGCACCAGCATCAAATTCTTTTAATACTTTTACACTAAATCGATTTACTCAGAAAATGTTTTTCAAGCCCTACGCAATTCCCAAAAGGAAATCGAACTGTTATAATAACACTTTAATAACGATTTATATTAAAAATATATATTTTTTGACAGGCAGCTATCAATTTGCAAAATTCGTTAACAAATTTTTGGTAGATAGTTCAAAAATGTAATATCTCTGGTAGTATTAATTGCATCAGGCAACACTACAGCCTGTTTGTAAGATGACGGTATACGTTTCCTTTTGTTAAAAGACAACATTATTAAAATTGAATTGTTCTATAAAAAAGTTCTCAACATTTCAAAATTAGAAAAAATTCTAAACTACCGTATTAGTTTGCTTTTGTTTTACAGAAAATATAAGAATGCTTATGAAGTTTACGAGGACAATCGATCTGATAGGTTTCATGTTACAGATGGATCTGCCAATTTCTAACGCGCATAATTACGAGCGACGAAACGGGGATAACGTACGACAGGTATGGCACCAAGAGAGGTAGTGCTGTGTGTATTTGTACTACAACCAAGTCAAATGACTAATTCTGACTTGCATTGTCAACAATTAATTAAATTGAATTCAAGTAATGCAGTTAGAATTGGTCGACAGAAAAGGTGTTTCCTGGCTGTCCACGACAACACCAGATCACATACATCTATGATAAATCGATAGAGGCAACACAGTGCAACAAAAAAAAAAAAAAAATAACCCTATACGGACATCACTTCGTGATAAAAGACAAAAAAAAAGACCATTCTCACTCAGTTTTGCCCAAAGTCATGAAATCTTTGTGGCTGCGGAAAAAAATTATTTGTAAATTTAAAAGTTTTAAGTTAAAAAAAAATCTTGCCATTAAAAAAGGATGATTTTTTATTTATTTATTTGTTAAAACAAAACCAAGTTTTGTTATTTTTAAAATTAACTGACAAAAAAAGAGAAATAAAAATAAGGGCTGCTTAACTTTTATTTACGAAAAAGAAAAAAGGCATTTTATTTAATTTTCTTTTTGGATTTGTAAAATTTTTGTGCAATTTTTTTGCAAAAAAATGATAATTTTCTCAGGCTCATATCTTAGAAGCCGTTCGGAATTTTGTTTTACTTTCTAAGGTTAAGTTTTAGCTTTTGTTATGAAGAACAAAAATTGTGAACATATGGAATCAAAAAAACTTCACCTTTAAGACTAAAACCGCATAAACTAAAAAAAATTATGTTTTTTCTCCTGTTTATAATGACACAAACGAAGGGGCCTGACAATAAAACATTTTCTAGGCAAATTGCGCCAATCTTGTTGCAACCAATTGTTGTAGATGTTTAGCTAATGAATTTTAAAAACAAAAATTCAGTCAGCATGGCCTAATATCACTCACCGTTCATCGTAACAACAGTTGTTTGCTAATTTCGAAAAAACTAAGGTCCTCTGAGATGATATAGATTATAAATTGAGAAGAGTAAATTTAGTTTAAAAACCATTAATACATACATACATGCATACATAATTGGCCATTACAACCCTGTTTCATGATTACGGCCTAGCTTCTCGCAGCACCCCTGTTGTGTGTGTTAACTTTTATCCATGAGTACCAGGATCTATAGTTTAATGTTGTCTTCGAACTACAGATTTGAAAAGCTTGTTCATGGCAACCTGTTACCCTCAGAGCTCTTGACAGAGAAGGTAGTCGCTCGAAAAAATTTTTTTTTTCTTTTTATTTCACTCTGGGGTTTGAACCCGGAGCTCCTGTCTAGTAAGCCAACACACTAGCCACTGGGCTACGTCGCCTATCTGCATGATCAATATCTGCAGGAATTACTTATTCATTGCTTTGGCCGCAAAATAGACGAAGTGTTCTATGAACTTCACAAACATATACATATATATATATATTTTTTTTTTCTTTTTTCAAAGTAAATTTGTATAATTTAGAAATATTGTCATGACGTTACACGATTTATTGAAACCGATTGTCAACACTGATTTGCATTATGTACTGTCAAGCTATAGTTATCGATAGTTCAGAGGCAGCTAAAACAACACTCTTTTGTGATTTTTTTTTTTCTTTTTTTGTATTATTTTTTTTTTAATAATATAAAAATATTCAAATAAATTAAAAATATCTATAAACTACTTGCCAAATTAGTTGTTTTCATACCAAATTACTGTGAAGAATGGTAAGCCATTCAAACATGTTCGAAAAAGTCATACTAAGGCAATGTAAGATATTGGAGACAAACCTCTGTATGGTTTTATACTCATTTGGTTTTTGTACTATTTTCTTCCTGGTTGCAATAGATTTGCATTTCTATTGCATTTAGCGGCTCATTTCATATAAAAATCATGCATTATTGATCCACACAAGTAAGTGATTGTTTACAATTTCTCCCTTACAAAATAACTTACTGGTAAGCACTATTTTCTACTGGGGGCACTATGATGACTTTGCATGACATGGCATAACACTGTGTTTGAGACGACATGACAGCATGGAATAGTTCTTTTACACAAAATATTTTGCATTTTGCAGTAGTGTATCATACAAAATTACTATGAAATCAGCTAGATTTAGCTTCCGAAATGCTAAATTGGCAATGCTAATTATTAGAATACAATATTGGAAAAATGTAAAGAAAATATAATATCCTATATGTTTTTTTCATGCCAAAATATGAAAAATTATGAGCTATGAAATCTATTAACCCTTTGGTTACATGTGATTCACAAATGGTATTCTTTTAAACAAAATAAAATTTTTTGGACATACGGGGCATATTTTTTGTTTGTTTTTTGTATGGGGACAGGGAAAGGGTTAAAAAAGGAACTAAAAACTACAATATGATAGAAAATGTTAGACAAGATTGATGAATTGGTAAAAAAAAACATGTTTTATACTAGGTCGTTTATTTTTTTATATAAGTACATACATAAGTATGTCAAATGGTTTGGAAAATGCTTCATCTAGAATGAAAAAAGTTATATTAGCAAACAAAAGAATTTTTTTCACAATAATTGAAAATCCTTGTATATTTTTTTTGCTCAAGATTTTGTCAAGATATAGTTGTCGATATTGTTTTTTTTAACGATTTTTTTAATCAAAAAATTAAAAAAAAAACAAAATTTCTATACAAAAATGATTTAAAAACAAAAATTTTATTTCAATTTTCAAAATGTCTGCGCTCTGCCAATTTAAGAGAAATTATAAACTTTTTTAATTAAAATTTCTTTATTTTAAAAACATGAGAGAACAAAAATATTTACAAAATTAAGAGTAAAAATGTAAATGAGTAGTTCGAAAAGAAATTTGTATTTTTTAAACACGCCCCTACTACCACTAATGACGACTTTTACTATCGATACGACTATCTAAACTGATTAGCAGTATTTTTACTAGTATAACGAACGAGGCACGTGAAATCATTGCAAAAACAGAAAACAAAAATTTAAAAAAAGCCCAAGAAAAATTTTTCAGAAATATTGTATAAGCTCAACGAAAAGATAACAATTTTTACTCAAAGTATTGTATACAGAAAGAGATGCTATATATCAATCAGAAGAGTTCTTATAAGTTGCCCTCTACTCATTCAATTCTCTTCTAGTAAATATAAAAAAAATCTCTAGAAAAGTAAAAACTTAATTAAACTAAAAAAAAAAAATAAATTAAATAAAATAACATTAAAACTTTTTACCTTTTTGTCGAAAGTAGGGCATTTACTGCTGTTGATGTGACAAATAATTTAAAGAATTTTTTTCATATCCATTTTGTTGCTGTTGTCGTTGTCGTTGTCGCTGTCGTTTTCTTAGACAACCAGTGTCAGGGCACGTGTCACAAAAATAGAACATGATTAATGATGATCATCATTAACATTATAATCATTATCGTTGGTAGAGTACTATAAACGCTTTTCATTTTATTACTTGACTTGAGCAAATGTTTTCTCTCTGCCTCTCTAATGAGTCCACACGTCGCCAGCATTTCTATTTAATTAACACACACACAATGAAACAAAACAATAAACATTTCTCTATTTTAATGTCTGGTTTAATAGAAATTTTCAAGCTAATTTCTGAATGGATTTTATCAACAAATTATTTCAAAATGGAGAAAAATAGAAATTTAGACAAAAAATAAATTCATTATTTTATTAAATTCTATTTCATAAAATATGTAATATATGTATGTATTAATAAATTTACATATGTATGTCCATGTTCTACAGTACTGCAAAACGCAACATTTTCAGTGAAAATGTCATTTAAAAAAAAACCATGTTATGCTATGTCATGTCCTCTTAAACACGGTATTAACCCTTTCAGACCTGCCATTGAATTATTGGGAATTTTTTACTGATTTTTGGAATATATGGTCTCCATATCGTACGAAAATATAATTAATGTTTAGATTTTACCATTTTTATATCCTTCAAGGATTTTCAGGACACGCACAATTGATGCACTCGTTAACCTTTTCAACTGAAACGCATATTTATTACATCAAATGACTTCAAATGGTTTGAAACATTAAAATTTATAATTTTTTTAGTTAAAATATGCCCCAATTCACTATTTTTTAGCCATTAGTACTTTTGTAGTTGTAAACACAAATTGTTCATTCCGCTCATTTTGACAAAACTGAAATCTGACGCACGATTTTTGAAATAATTTAAATAACGGTAAATCGAATAGCAGAATAGTGTGAGAAACAAATATAAAGAACAATCAGCGCAATCGATGTATGTCACTCTTTTTGATGTTGATCAAATATAAACGAAAATAGTGAGACCTAAACCCACCCGCACAATCGATACATCACGGTCTGAAAGGGTTAAGCCATGCCATGCAAAGTCATCATAGTGTCTTAACATGTTATTGGAAATTGGCAAACACATATATACATATATTACAGAAGTCTAACCCTTCAACATTATACACCCTATTGCCTCAAAGATCACGTCATAAGAGCTTTTAACACAATAAATTGCTATAATTAAAGCGAAACTGTGATAATCAATTCAATTTACCACATTTTATAGTCAAATTTTGGTTTTAGATTGATGTAATAATTACAAGTTCATGACTTGCAATATCCAAAGCAATTAAACAAAGTTGGTTCAAGAAGAATGCAATTTTACACAAAAAATTAGTAAAATAATTAAAAAAATTCCTAAAAAGATCCTTAAGGTTTGCCCATTAACAATACCCAAGTTCAAAACAACAACAGGAAATTCCGGCTACTTTTATTAGGTCTACTAGAGTGTTGTCAAACCATAACGTTGTCAAGCGTTATTGTGGCCTTGTACATAAGAATATGAGTACACAAGATGCTGCATAATCTTCTGTCTTTCCCATACTGTCAGCTTCCATAAAAATAAACCTTTCGGAAGACGAGTACTTTCAGCTACAGGTTTGACTGATCCTCCAGTATAGACAGTCATAACTAATGCTATATCATGCCTTCACTATTAAAAAGTCTTGCAGTCTCTTTTCATATTTATTTTGGTCAGCAAAATCTTAAAATTCTAAAGCGGTAATGAGTCCAAAATTTTTGTGCTACTAACGCAAAATGTTAATAAACTGCGTTTGCCAGATACTCTTCATCTTAGCAAGAAAATGCAGCCCCAACCTGCGTGTGGAGTGTATCCATTTATTTAGTGCCCACCTATCTATCTTTAAAAAAAGGTCCTATCAGAATAATATGGACCTTCTCTCAGATCTCCAGACACTTTAAATCGATCCATTAGTCATTAATGGCTCAGCATAAATAGAAATTTATACGAATTTTCATCATTATTATGTTTGAAAAACCTTATCCAATGCTAATGCAATAATCTGTCCAACAGTCATTTTGTAGGGAACTTTTTATTCCAACTATCTTTAACGATTTTTTCGTTTTGCAAGGGTCTGCCAATACATCTCCATTTCTATTATTATGGAACCAGCATGTGCCGTAGACATCGATTGGTTAATGAAATTGATATTTGCACATATATAGCAGTCTTCTACGACTTGCAACCATAGAAAAGCGTAGGCATGGCTCACGAGTTAATGACATAGGCCTTCGCTAAGTAATAGAGTCAAAATATCGATATACATACATTGGAATCATGGTTTGATAGCACAGAACTTTCAAATGTGTTGACATTTTTGTTGAGCAACAACGCTACTAAATTGGAGAAATGCAGTTCGACCTAAAACATTCAATTGACCTATATATTGAAATCGTTAGGTTCAATTTTTTCCGGAAATTAGCACTAGAAATACCGACATATCCTTCAAATTTGTAATACCTTGTTGTAGTCTTAGCGTTCAAAAAAAAAATCCGGATTTTCCTGCATACCACAAAGTCTATGAGCAAGAATACAGATGTCATCCGCCTAGACAAGGTTCTCCAAACTTGTGTTAAATCTCCAGGGTATACCTGTAGGAGTGCATTAGGCACTTTACAAAGCACAGTCGATGACAACAATACACAGCAGTGGAAAGAGAACACAAACAACCTAGTCTAACACACCAGTTCTGATAGGGATTCGTCTACTAATGATACCATTATGCACGACACGATATATGTACGTACATACTTTTGAATGTTATACGAATAGAGTTAAAACTGTATGAATACAATTCCAGAGCATAAAGATGTCACTGAATATTCAAACAAAAAACAAAAATAACACACTTTCCCCTGTCATGGCAATGTTTGCGTAAATCAACAATATCATAGAAATTTTTAAGTTTTCCACAAAGAATGCAACACAAATATTTCATTAAAATTTAACCTACTTTTAAGGGAAAAATTCTAAACATTTAAGGCGCCATTAAAGGTATTCGCCAAGCAAATATTAATTATAGGGCCCCCTATTCTAAAACTTTTAAAACTTTAAATATCAAAATCAGTGTATAAATATGTATGTACATACAGTGTTTCGTCAGAAATCATGGATCAATGTCAGTGCCTTACAAGAAATGTAAAATATTTCAAATTCAATTCCAAACAACTCAATAACAATTACAACAACAACAACAACAACGAATACTAAACACTAGAATATGAATGAATGAAACTGTTTTTTATTAAGAAAATTCCATTCCATTCACATTTTTTTAACATTTTTTTATATTAAATCGTGACGTTTTACCAAAGCGAATGGCAGCATTACAATGAAACGCATTCTCACTTACAATTCAAATTGATGTCAGTTCTTGTTGAATTCACTTTGTTACCAGTGGTGTGTGTGTGTGTGTGTGTGTGTGTGTGTTACTCAAAAATTTACTTCAAATTTCGAACAATGCTGGTAGCAGTGTGAATTTTATTTTATTTTTTATTTTTCGGTTTTTCTTTTCTATTCGAAATTAAATTCATTCTCAATCTCTTTTGTTTATTTAGAAGAGATGAGCTAGTCATGATAAAAATTAATAAATAAGTAATAATGATAATGATGATGATGGCGGTGACGGTAATAATAATGATGATTATGAAAAATATATTTTTTTTTTCATAAAACAAATGAATTGAAATTGTTAATCATTCATTCACTCATTTATTTAATTATAATGCATTCCAAGAAATTTTTAAAAATTTCAACCTTTATGACAAACTGAAAAATGTCAGAAACGCATACACGTTATCACATTTTTTATTAAAAAAAAATTAAAAAAAAAAAAAACGTTTTTACATCACGATCTTAAGATGTGATTTCAGAAATCAAATGCCATTTACTGAACAATTAAAGTCGCACACAAGTCATATGAAAATGAAAAATAAATTATAAGAAGAATGCAAAGTATAATTTTGTTAAGCGTATCTAATAAAATACGAGGTGCATTTCAAAAAAAAGAGACACTGGTTTCATTTTTCAATATACCTCTGTAAAGTGGAATCTATGTTTTCATATTTTCACTTTACACTCCAATAGCAAACTCATTGAAATGGAGTTTCTACGACACTTGCATAGTCTAATGTCCATTTGGAACTTTGCTATAACATACCTGTCATTGGAAGCAATGAGATCCTTAACAAATTTAAATAAGTACTATCTGAGGTATGAAAGACATCACCTTTTGTGGAAGCCAAAAAAATGTCAACAAATAAAATTCACGCTTCACTTTCTATGGAAAAGATTATTCACATGAAGCCTATAATGGAGGAGATTAAAAAATAAAAAGAATTGTCATCAAATTCTGATCAAGGAATCCAATATCACAACAGCAAAAAAAAATTAAATGCATCATAACTTGCTAGAGAATTTGTATAAAATAACGCAGGTAATTTTCTCATTTTTCAAAAGTTTGATCAAAGAAAAGTTTTAACACATTTTTCTGACTTTCCATTCTAGTAAAAGTTTAATTGTTAGCCGTAATGGTGCAGTATTAGACAATTGAAGATAAACTGTAAAACATACCTTTCAAGCGGATTCCTTTGCCAGGTTTAATTTCAATAAGTTTGGTTAGATTATGGTAGAATTTTGCTACAAATGATTAATGGCTATTACGCGATAGGAATAGATTCGAATCAAATGTCCACGAACAGTGCTCCTTTCCTTCTACACAAACTGTTTTCCTAAAACTAGTACATTCGTCTCCTTAGTACCCAGTCTAGTAGCAAAAAAATTTTTTGAATGTCAGGAATAAAACTTCAACCCAATTGCTAGAATGTTCATTTGGAAAATTATTGAAATATATTTTCCACATTTAGGTCAATTGATTTCTGTCTTTAGCCCAAAGGTAAAACAAATCGGAGTGCTTGACATAAAGAATAGCCTAAAGATTGCTAAAGAGAACTATTCTCATTGTAAACAATGAGATTTGAACTAGTGGTTGAGTCTAGTGGTTGAGTCTAGTGGTTAGAGTGTTGACTTACTAGACAAGAGTTCCGAGTTCACACCCCAGATCTGTCATCTTGAAAGAGAGATATTTGAAAAAATATTTCTTTCGACGAAATCTCTGATAGTAAGTGATTGCCATGAATAAGTTTTTCAAGTCAGTCGTTCGGAGTCGACATTAATCTGTAGATCCCGGTACTAATCGATAAAAATTGAGGCACACAACATGGGTGCTGCGAGAAGCTAAGCCCTAACCCTGCAACTGAGTTGAAATGGCCAACTATTTATGTATGTAGGAATCTTGCAGCGTCTGCAAACGTAGAAATTGAGAAAATCATGTAAAGCCATAGAATTTAGTTCTAATCTTATTAAGGCGGTTAATGACGAAACAAATTTAGTTGACAATTCGAGCTTAGATTTCCAGATCGTTGACAAAAATGAAACATCAATGTATCGCTTGCATCCGTAGCCACAAAAATCCACTGATAAACCAAGGCAGCCATGTTCGAAAACTATCACTACATTAAGTGTACAGAATGCAATTTGTTAAGGTTAGATGTGTGTGATGTGTGTAGTCGCCGTGGTCTAGTGGTTAGTGTGTTGGCTTACTAAGACATGGGCACTGGGTTCGACTCCAGGCTCTGACATCTTCAAAAAAAGAAATATGAAAAAAATATTTCTTTCGGCGACTACCTCTCAGCAGTCTTCTGGCAAAAGCTGTAACAGTACTTGATTGCCATTAACAAGCTTCTCAAGTTTGTTGTACGACGTTAAACTGTAGGTCCCGGTACTCATGCATAAAAATTGACACACACAACATGAGTGCTGCGAGAAGCTAGGCCGTAATCCTGACACAGGGTTGTAAAGGCCAGTTATGTATGTATGTATGTATGTAGATATGTGTGATACTATCTGGTAGTGAGATTTAAAAAATTTTTTTTAGATTCAAAATGTATTTTGTGTTTAATTCTTACAATTTAAAGCTTAATATAGGATTCAACAAGCATCTTAAACATATAACTGAGAGGAATATTGGTAAAGAAATAATAAATTTTTTAACAAAATCTCATTAAACTCATACTGATTTTGAATTACAAAAGTGCTAATGAAACTATAAAGAAAAAATTATTTTTTTAATTAAACATGAAAATGCTTTTTAATGCTTAAAATATGCCAAGAATTTAGCACAAGAATGCCACTTTATAATGATTAAAATAACAAAAAAGAAAAAAATATTAAAAAATGTTTAAAAAAAATTACAGTGCACTCGTGACAACGTGAACTAATTAAAACCAAATTTTCTAAGTTGGTTCACGTTAAAGAGTAGTCAATGTAAACAAAAGCGTGTTCACGTTACCGCGAGTGCACTGTATGTTTTTTTCCATACAAATTATTACAACGACTAATTACGATAGAGTTTACTACCAATTACAACAATCATTTATAATTAAATTAAAAATCATAAATTTTTTTTTAACATATTGCCATTGGCAGGTAGATGTTGTTTTTATTGTTAATAAAAAGTCTAGGAGAACGTTGGCGCAGCCGTAATATAACGTAACATTTAAAAACGTTTCATATGTTTTTGACATACTAAGTAAATAAATTTAATTTTTTATTACCAAAAACATATACAATAATAGGATTTAAAACTTCAAATATGTGGGACCAAAAAATAGTACCAAAATAGTACCATGTTTTTGACTCCAGCTACGAAAGTCTCATCAGAGTTCGTTGTGATCTACACATCATCAGTTACTTAACTCACACTTTTCTATAGAAATCACATGTGGGTACATCATACATACATACATAATTGGCCATTACAACCCTGCTTCAAGGTTATGGCCTAGCTTCTTGCAGCACCCATTTTGTTTGTATCAATTTTTATTCATGCCGGTGCTCAGTTTAATGTCTACTCTGAACGACAGACTTCAGAAGCTTGTTCATGGCAATCAGTTACTCTCAGAGCTTCTGCAGAAGACGAAGTTGTTCATATTCATCATAATATATATTGGTATAGAAAAAGAGCGAATGAAAAAGCTGTTGTAATTATAAATTTTTTATTTGTAATAAAATTGTAAACTACAATAAAAATAGAGCAATCCATAGAATTGACTAGAACTTTGATTTTGACAGCGAATTACTTTTGAAGCAAGTAAGTTAGCAAAATGTCATTTGAGAACTTTTTTGTAGAGCTAAATTTGCTACCAAAATTATCGAATGTCAGTATAATACGTTTATTGGGCCACAACTTACTTAGTGATAGAACTTTTTGCATATTAATTCCAATTAATTTCAAAATTAAAAGCTATAATTTAGTACGAATTATTTTTTACATATAAAAAAAGCGAATCTATTTAGAACGATCGTGAAGAAAAATTCGAACATTTTCAACTTAAGTACCGTCTTCATGTATTAATCGAGTGGGCCATTTATCAGTTTCAATATGAACAACCGGTTATATCAAATATGACAATACTTATACATTCTATTCAGTATATTATCTCTACTGAAAAAATTAATCCACTTCTGCATAAGCGGCGTTGGGATTTATTGCAAATTTATTTCCTAAACGCGATTGAAGCTCATTTTTATCTTGGTGGATACATTATAAGCAATATTGCACCCACTAATAATGACAGTTTGGTGCGCCTAATGGGGCGGGGATCATTGGCCCGTATTTCTTTCATTGAGGACGTCGCATCTATTATGGTTGCGATCTTTTTATGCCTGCACTTCATTGACATTGACAACGGTGTTTGGTTTCAAAAGGACAATGCAAATAGCCAAACACCTCATGCCGTATACGTTAAACGTTCGATGGCCGTTTAATTAGTGGAAAGGGTGATTTCAATTGACTGCCAAGAAGCTGCGATTCGACACCGATGGAATTTTTTCAGTGGGGCGCCTTTAAGAACAAGTGCTATGCCGACAAACCAGAGGCAATTAACCATTTGAAGCGCAACATTCGTGATGCCATTGCCGAGATACGACTCCATACACTTGAACAGGTGCTCGAAAATTGGTCCGACCGAATGGGGTATTGTGAGGCCAGCCGCGACAGCCATATTCAATTTTTAACGGGAAAAATTGTACTTCACAACGTAAAAATAAATTTGCCAAAATTTCGAAATATTTTTGATTTATTGTATTTTTAAATTTAAACTTTTAAATGACCCACCCTTTATGTTTTATTGCACTGTTGCAATACAAAGTGATCTAGAAGATTTATTGCCTTCAATTATTATATTTTTGTCCATTTGTTATTTGGTAAAAATATAAATCCGGTTTAAAAAAACCAGACACCAACCAAACTTTAGTTTTTTCCTATTAAAAATATTGCAATTTTTTAAGACGAATAAACAAACAAATCGTTGAAATCCTTCTAGAAATTTTAAAAACTTCTTTGAGTTACTTTAGAGTCAATCTTCAAAAAAAAAAAAAAAAACTTAAAATATACCCACAAATGCAACACAGAAACAGTTCATCACTGCTTAACAAATATCGAGTCATTGAGTTCAGGCTGATTTCAATGTAAACAATTGAGGGTGTTCTTTATTTTGAAAGTGGTAACCATGGCTGTTTTTGACTTTTTCACCATTGTCACACAACAACAAAATGCCTGCTGTTCTTTGTGTGGTGCTTGTATTTTTATAAATCCTTGTAATTTTTTGTAAAATTCTATTTTCTACACGTTGCGATGTTACAGCAACGTTTTATTAAAATTCGGTAATTATTTGTATTAATAGTCATGTACCAGAAACGAACAGGTTACACGCTACGTTACGTTGCGGCAACGTTAGGTTATTTCTAACTCAAAACTATACAAGTTTTTGTTACAACATAGAACTGGTTAAAAATATTTATGGAAAATATGTGAAAATATATTCTAAAATGATTCAATAATTGTTGTTTTTTTTTTTGTTTTGTAATGATTCATACCAACAACATTCATTCATACACAGCCATTCATAACAACTTAATTTGCAATTAAATTCATTCATTAAATTCACTTTAAAACCGTCTCCACATAGAGAGAAGGGTAAAGTGCAAACAAACATTTGTGGCATTTGATATTACATTCACGTTACACCATTACAACATACTGCCACTTCACCACTTCTCTTCATAGAAACAAGTCGAATACAAGAGAAACTCGAGAACCGATTGTATGTTGCCAAGTCGCTGTTAAAGTTTAAAATTCTTTTTAATTGTTTGTTTGTTTTTTTTTTTGTTTATTCAGAAGTATCAAGTAGCATGTCATTGTCTTGGAATGCTAATAAATACTTATTAAAATGATTTAAAAATTAAAGAGAGAAAAAAAACGATCAATTAAAATAATTTGATTTAAGAGGTATTTAGGGTGTTCAACGGAAAAAATATATGATGTTCTTATTATCACTGATAATCAATTTAATTTTTTTGTAATAATCTTGAAAACCTGGCTAACATGGTATTGTTATATATTTTCCTAGACCAGCACAATGTACTGAATGGGGAAGTGCAGCAGACCAGGGTTGCGAGGGTTGTGAGTCTATTTTCTACTAGTGACCCTTGTCTGCGATACTACACCGCGCACTTAGTCACTGTGCAAAATATGCAAAAGTTTAGCAGTAAATTAGATCTATACATGGGCAAATATTTTCATCAAAAATCGTAGCAAAAGCATAATCTACATGAAGTTATAAGAAAACCATGGATCATGAGAACAAATAGTGAAGAAAAAAAAAAAACAAAACACACAAAAAATAAGCAAACACTCCACTTTTATATATTCATTATCAAATAACAATCATCGAAATCTGAGATAATGCCATTTAATAAAGAGTAGTCGAGCTTTTGTAGTAGTAGTTTCGGACCAGGTTTAGAGCTTTTGTAGTCACCCTGGTTTAGTGGTTAGTGTGTTGGCTTACTAAGACGATAGCGCCGGGTTCAAATCTCAGCTCTGACATCGTAAAAAAAAGAAATATGAAAAAAATATTTCTTTCGGCGACTACCTCTCAGCAGTCTTCTGGCAAAAGCTGTAACAGTACTTGATTGACATTAACAAGCTTCTCAAGTTTGTTGTAGGTCCCGGTACTCATGGATAAAAATTGATGCACACCTCCCTTTCGTCTGTGCAAGCAGTCCAAGTGATGTTCCTCTTTACGTAGATCGTGAAAGAAATAGTTATACCTATCGGCCCCTTCTAAATTGAATTTATTTTCATCTGAAAAAACTACGTTCTTCCACTCAGCAGACCATGTCATGTGTATTCGAGCAAAATCTAAGCGCATTTTTTTTTCTTAGCGCATTAAGTGGTCGTAGTCGCCGTGGTCTAGTGGTTAGTGTGTTGGCTTACTAAGGCATGGGCCCTGGGTTCGACTCCAAGCTCTGACATCTTCAAAAAAAGAAATATGAAAAAAATATTTCTTTCGGCGACTACCTCTCAGCAGTCTTCTGGCAAAAGCTGTGAGAGTAACTAATTGCCATGAACAAGCTTCTCAAGTCTGTCGTTCGGAGTCGACATTAAACTGTAGGTCCCGGTACTCATGAATAAAAATTGACACACACAACATGAGTGCTGCGAGAAGCTAGGCCGTAATCCTGACACAGGGTTGTAAAGGCCAGTTATGTATGTATTTATGCATTAAGTGGTGCTTTTTTTCAATTGCTGTCTACGTAAATGTCTTGCTTTTCTTAAAACTCTTTGCACCGTTGATAAGCTCGTTTTAAAACTAGTTTTTTCCTTAATTTTGGTAGACGAGGCATGCGAATTTGATGCTTCCCTTAGTATGGCTCTCCTAACTGCTTCAGAAACCACTCGATTGTTACCGCCTTTAAAGTTTTTTTCCATAGTTTTCCTTATTTTTAAGAAAATTGGCTATTGTTTTCCTGTGCCTTCCAGTTTTTTCTGCAATTTTATGGAAGGATAGTCCTGCCACCCAATAAGCTTCAATTTTTGATTTTTCCTTCAAAGATAAAACTGTTCCTCTCCCTATATTTTGCAATTGTTTGCAATTGTTTGAAGATATTGAATTTGATGACAGTTATTGCAAAGGCAAACTAGATTACTTAAATTTAATTTGGGGGCGCTAATCTGATGAAGCAAAATAAGTGGAAAGTATTTTCACGAAAATAAAACAAAATATAAAATAATATATAACGGTTATTTTATTGAGCTCAATTTTCTTGTGACAGAAAACGTATATTATGACTGCAAAAACAAAAGAAAAATTAAGAAGTTGTGCCCAATATTAAAATAGAA
Source organism: Metopia argyrocephala (assembly GCA_963576795.1). Classification (NCBI taxonomy): domain Eukaryota; kingdom Metazoa; phylum Arthropoda; class Insecta; order Diptera; family Sarcophagidae; genus Metopia; species Metopia argyrocephala. Next base: position 50,050,399 of record OY756210.1, read on the forward strand.
ACTGTAAAAAGTAAATGAGAAGTTAGGGGGCGCTAACCTGATGACGCGCAGTGTATATATATGTACCCACATACAATGAGAACACATAAGCATATATTTTGTAGTCATAATATCAAAAATACTAAATGGTAGTCCACTTTAAAGAGTGCTTGACTCAACAAAATTTTGTTACCATATATTTACATCCTAAAAGGAAAGTAAAACCATGAAAGCTTAAAATCGTGAATATATACATAAATATGTATATTGTATTTGAATTTAGTTGAAAAAAAATTGTAGTAATTTGACAGTAATTTAAATTTATTTGACAATAACCTGATGAGAGGTATTAGATCCTCTCAGCACGTTTCAATTCAAAATTATAACTGTTATTAAAAGAAAAAAAGTAGGAAATCTACTCTGATCCGTAATTTTTTAAAATGATAACGATCAAGAAAGGCAATAAGAAACAAATAAAAAAAATTATTAGCAAACGATTGATTTTATTTACAATTCATTAACTAATAAAAAATAAATGCCGACCAAACAGTTGGGATTAGTTTGTAAGTAAACGAAGTCTAACAAATTGTACAGTTTCCGATGAAAATTAAAAAAAAAAAGAAAACTGTCACAAGGATTAAAAATAAAAATATATTTCAAGCTGGGTTACATACATACATTATTGGAGAAAAAATTAAATTTTTTTTTTGAATTTTCCCACACACACGCTTTACAGAGAAGAAAAAAAGGTCAATGGGTTTCGTGGAAGAAAGATCGATTGTAACCTCGTCATCAACTCATTCACACTCCTTAAAAGGGGCGTCAAAATAGTTTTGTTAACTTTATCTATCAAATGAGAAAACAACAACAAAAACACGATTTGTTTTTCATAACAATTTTCCCATTTTCTTTTCTTCTCATATAATAAAATAGACAAAAACAAAAAAAAACATAATATACTAACCAGTATAGAAAAGAAAAACAGAAACCCAAATCCCAATAAAATAAAAAAATAAAAAAAGAAAATAAGAATAGATTAAAAAATACAGAAAAAAAGAAGAATTCCTTTGAGTTTGTACCGCATGCCATTCATTATCTATTATTGACCTATTGATGCTTCCTAATTCCTGGAATTTTCTATTACTTTATGGACTGACTGACTACTTTGGTTCTCTATTGTGTGTCTGCGTATATCAGTTTACAAGTAAACATTAAAAAACAACAATAACGACAATAGTAACGAAGAAAAAAGAATAATAATAAAAATTAAAACTCGTAAAAGGGAGCAAACAACAGCCTAACAGACATAGCAGCCAAACAGACAGTCAATACCACCATCAACATTCAAAATTATTGAATATTAAAATGAATAAAGCAAAGATAGAGGGATAAAATTGTTCAAATTCGACCGTATAATACCCTGCATCAATCACATCGCAATATATAACAGGAATTAAAACGTTGCATACATGAAGCTTAAGGTAAAAAAAAAAATTGTTCTGTATTAACGAACAAATTTTTTAAAATGTTCGAATAAAAATCAGACTTAACTAAGAAGTAACAACTACTGAGCGTTCTTTCTAATAACTAAAAGGGTTAATTTTGTTCGCTTTTAAAAAATTTATGGGTTTTTTTTAATATTTGGTGGAAAATTTTGATGGAAATCAATTGACTGATTGAGACTGTTTGTTTATGAAACTGCAATCAAAAAAGATTGCTTTATAAAACATATTCAATCACTCAATGATTGAAACATTTTAAGTTGCAATCAGTCATTGATTGTGCAAATGTTAACAGCTACCATATACATAATTGGCCACTACGACTCTCTTTCAGAGTTATGGCCTAAGTACTCACAAGTACCCATATTATGTGGGCAATTTTTATCCTACAGTTTAATGTGGATTCAGAACGACCGACTTAAGAAGCTTGTTCATGGTAATCAGTTACTCTTAAAGCTTTTGTCAGAAGACTGGTAAGAGGTGATAGCCGAAATAAATATTTTTTTATATGTCTTTCTTTAGAGATGTCAGACCTGGGGTTTGAAAGTGGAGCTTTCGTGTGGCTAAGCCAACACACTACATACCAGACTAGTAAAACTAATAACTATTCATATTTATAAGACAATTTTTAACTTTTACCCTATACTATTGGTCGGAAACTATATGTGTGTTATATTTGAGTTGATGTGACAGAACACGAGAATATCGACTTCAGGAAGATAAAGATGCAGCAATACTTTATATGGAATTTTTGAATAAAAACTTTCAAAAAACTATAACCCACATGACACCATAACAATTGATTGTTTCCTTATCGGGGAAAAAATTAAATTTACTGAATATATACCGTCAAAACCACCTAAGTACGGCATAAAAATATGGTGGGCTTATGATGCGAAAACAAAATATCCCCAGCAAGAAATATTACACATTGGACGACAAAAAGGACAGAAACGTGCTATAAACCAGGACGAAAATATTATGTTTCAACTTTCAAAGCCGTACAATAATAGTGGCCGCACAATTGTTGCAGATAATTTTTCCACAACCTTAGATGGTATAAAATGTCTTACTAAACTAGAACTCGCATTCGTTGGTACAATCCGTTCAAATAAAGCTTCCATTCCTAAAGAAATTAAAAACTAATCTTCCCGACGTGTTCTCTCGTCATTGTTTGGATTCAACAAAGACTTGATTTCAATTTATAGAACAAATGTGTCAATTTGCTTTTAACCGTCCATTAGTCTACACACTGTGCAGGTGAAGTGATGAAAACTGAAGTAATTTTGTTATGTAATGCAAACAAATGCGGAGCCGATTGTATGGATCAAATGGTTTAGCATTTTACAACAAAAATTCTATAAAAAGATGGACTTTTGTTTTTTTTTTTAATTTGTTGGACATTATGGTTTGGGAAAGAACGATCCTAGACGACATTGTCAAAAAATTTTGTTTTACCAAATATTGAAAATGGAATGAATAATATATAATACATAAAGAAAATATATACATACATACATATTTGTGAAGTATTTCATTCAAAAATTATTTTATTTTTAAAAAAAAACTTAAATATTTTAATAAATTGTATTGAAAATCTAAGTGGGTCTGGCTAGACTCATGTGTTACGAATGTGAAAACTAAAACATGTGTAAGACGGAGGGTTAAGGTTAACAGCTGTAGATTTGAAATGTAATATGCATATGTGCTATTCCACTTTGCCTTAATTTCCCGATTAAGGCAGTATGGGCTTTCGCAAAAAAATTAAAAATTGGACAACTCTTTTACACTTCTTTGTTAAATTTTTTTAATATTCATTCTGCGACAGGTCATCTTGCACAACCAAGGTCAAAGGTGGGGATTGACAACGCCAGCATTGCCAGTAACATCACAGGAAACTTCCATCCAGTACTTTCTATTCTGAGACAGAACATAGTAAAGTATCTGTGGTATTGGTGGTTGTGTGATTTGTAACTTGTAATAGAGGTTGTGTTGATAAAACGGTTGACAGGAAGCTCATATCTTTATCGACAAAAGGCATGTACATATTTGATAAATATTCTTTATTTCCTGCACTTGTCGAACCGTCTCATGTGATCGCAGTGTAAGAAACTTTATACAATATGGTTACTAATGTGACCTTTCCTTGATCCAAATTATTGCTTAATTAAACTTCATTTAAACACCTACAGATAGATATCACTAACCATGCATCTTTGTATATTGTATAGTTAACGTAGTTCTCATTTCCCAGAATACTTAAAAGGCGTCAGTCTGCAATGCTCAAATAAATTAGGGAACGATCGATGGCTTCTTTTTTCCTTTCAATTGAAATTTCAGTGACTATTTCCCCATTTTGGGATGAAATCTTTTCAGGTTGTGTCTTCCAATTACTACATACATATACATACATAACTGGCCTTTACAACCCTGTGTCAGGATTACGGCCTAGCTTCTCACAGCACTCATGTTGTGTGTGTCAATTTTTATCCATGAGTACCGGGACCTACAGTTTAATGTCGACTCCGAACGACAGACTTGAGAAGCTTGTTCATGGCAATTAGTTACTCTCACAGCTTTTGCCAGAAGACTGCTGAGAGGTAGTCGCCGAAAGAAATATTTTTTTTTTCATATTTCTTTTTTTGAAGATGTCGGAGCCTGGAGTCGAACCCAGGGCCCATGTCATGTAAGCCAACACATTAACCACTAGACCACGGCGACTTCCAATTACTAGTATTTCTATTTATTTTATATTCGTTCCCAAACTAAATGTACTTTGCAAGTTTTTCGACATTTGATCTTTTAAAAACTGTGAAAAATCCCTTCTGTAGCTTTTTTCATTTTTGGCTCCATGATCATCAGACATATACAAGCACAATCAAACACTTGTATCATTGACATCAATTTGATTATTGTAATCATATTCATATTTATTATTTTAAAACAACTACTTTCCTTTGTTACTCGTACATATTTAGCACTTTTAACAAATTTATCCATTTTTGTTATTTGGTCTGGCAATCCGGGTTCGAATCACACTAAGAGTGGATCTTTTTTAAATTATTATAACAAATACTATCGAAACTATAGATAGTCCCGATAGTACTATGGATAAATTCCCACCACTAACCCATAAACATAGATATGTATGTACATAGTTAATAAATAATAAATAAGTCGCATAAATTCTCGAACATAATCCAATCGAAATAAATTTCAAAATTATTGTTATACGAGTACATATTATTAAACATGTTAAATCAGCAAAGTGTACTGTGCACAAAGAAAAATAAACTAATTTTAACGATAGCGAGCGAACCACCAAACGTATAGAAAAATATTCTCGTAAATGTTTAGCTGGGTGGTTTAGGAATATTTTAAATATTGACTGGTAAGGTTGACTTTGGCTGGATAGCTGCCGATAGTTATGGAAGTTGGTTGTCTATTTGGATAGATGTGTAATAAAGAAAACAGTAATAGTTTCCATCTTTTTTTCCAAATTAAAATAATGAAATGATATGAAAACTAGAAAAAAGAAGCAAATATATAAACACACTGAGAAAATTTGGAACGGAGTTATAAAAATTTTATAGGATATAGTAAGGAGGAATCGTTGAAGTGATTACTCCACAAATGGCCAGCATTATCAAGGGTGAGAATAAAATTTTTAGCTCATTATACTTCCGAATATTAAATGTCTCAAATATTAAAACGAAAATCATAGGCCTCATCCGCGTGCACTCTGGTATGCATAATGAATTGGGGCGAGTTTAGTAGTTCCAACACGATTTTAACTGCTAGCTGTATCACTGAGTCTTTTTGTGGGGGGAAAACCAGAACCAACAAACCAATAATAATGTAGTAAGAAGTTTTAGCTCTGACATCTTGAAAAAAAAAGTTACATACATATATGAAAAAAATATTTCTTTCGGCGACTCCCTCTCAGCAGTCTACTGGCAAATGCTCTCGGAATAATTGATTGCCATGAAAAAGCTTCTAAAATCTAAAATGTAGTTTCCGGTACTCATGGATAAATCTTAACACACACAACAAGTGCTGGGAGAAGCTAGGCCGTAACTTTGAAACAGAGTGGTAATGGCCAGAAATTTACATCAGTAATTTATAATATCCTGAAATTAAAAGTGGTCATTTTATTGTATTAAACACAATTAAATTAGGACCAATTTCCAGTACAGATATTAAGGTTACAAATTTGGATTAGAACCTTAAATTCAGACAAGACATCGTTGCAAGACTCGTATACGAGTATATTTCAAAACAGTCAAATCGCGGTTTATTCAGCAGAAATTCCTCTAAATTTGAACCATATTCAAAATCTGCGAAGGTACATTGTCTATTTCTCAGATTTTTACACAAAAAAAAAGTTTATGGAATGTTTTTTTAAAACATAAAAAATAAACTTTCATCAAAACATTACAAAGTGTGTAAATAAAACTATAAAACTGCATTAATCGGGTGCAATATTATAGAAAAACATAATTTTAATTTCAAATAATTCCGTTAAAAAAGATTAAATTTAAAAAAATTAAATTTAAATTAATGTTTTTATTTCATCAGGTCACTTCCCGTGGTAGTACTGATAGTACAGTGAAACGCACGCCACATTGCGAATATGCTGTTGTGAATCGTTATTAATAAGCACTTTCAGCCTTTCCTATACTCGGTCAAGAAGTCACAAAATAGGCTATGAAACATCGACCCATACATGGGAGTTGTATTCTATCTCAGGTCGGATAAAGATCCTGTATATATTAAGAACTTCAGATAAAGTGAACTATTTCTTGTAACATTTAGAAAAAAAAAACTCTCCTCTCAGAGAGGAGTGTCAACAAATCACAAGTGGAGAGGTTGTTTAGCAAGCCATTGGACTCTAAATACCTCATAAAGTGATGGTTTATCATACATCCAAAACTTTAGAGAGTGTTGAACATACATTTTCAGGACAACTAGCCTTACCCTTTTTAGACATTGGCGTTACATTAGCAAACTTCGAGTCAGATGGAAATACACTGGCACGATGAGCCGCACTGATAAGGTGATCAAAAGAAGATTTCGTTTGAAATTAAAATCGTTGATATTTTCATGGTCATAAAACTTTTCCGTTTTAATTATTTTATAACTTTAGTAATCACAGAAGTAGTAGTAATACCCATTAAGCTAGAAAATAATTTCAAAATCGTTTCAGATTTAGAAGTTATAACAAAGTGAAATTTTAGTTTATTTTAATTTCAATGTGTGTTATAGGCTTATCTATCAGTGAAGAGTGTGAATTTGTTAAATTTCTCCCAGTGTATCAGACAAAATTACTATATGAAACATATATATTTACTATTTAAACATAAAACTTGTACGAGTATTATATATTAACAGATATAGAGAGGCAGTCATTTACACTAGCGAATAGACAATCTGACAGATAGTTAGTGGTATAAACAAACAAACAAACAAACATACATATTTAATGTAAATCGGACCGCTTAAGTAGTTTATTTTCTTTTTTTCTTTATTTTTCTCGATTATGGAAAAACCATAAGATAGTATTAGACGAGTGCACTATTGAAATGAGAAAAACAACAAGAACAACAATAATATGGTAGACAAAAACAATAAAAATAAAACACAATCATAACAACAGCGCAACAATGATGACGACACTATTGACATTTAAAAGAACACAACAAACACGATGACAAATACAAGCCTGTTTGATTTATTGTAGGGTGTCCCATTAGGAAACTAATATTCGTAAACAAATAACTTGAAATTTGTAAACAAAAAGGAAAACGTGGAAACTGACACGCGTAGTGTCGGCTATAATAAGAATCTGTCTTCAAAGTGAGTGAAACACCTTCAAAATTGAGTATTGAACTGCTTTTAATAGGGGGTTTGAGTTTTTCCTTCTTTTTTTATAAATTGGCAGTAATTTAACTCACACTATAAAAAAAATCTAAATTCAAGAGATTGTGATTTAAATAGTACTAAAAAAATGAATATGTACATCACAAAGATTATATATTATATGATAAAAATTATATAATTAACGCTAATTTGTTTTTGGACAACCTATAAAAGCTCTTGGCGTGCAAGTTCTTGTACTTTTTATTTCTCGTGTGAATAGTAAAACAGCTTTTTGTATGTGGAATGAATTGTTTTTTAAATTTACTAAAAATTTTCGATTGTTTGAGACAATCGAAATAACGCTCCTTGATTAGTAGATAGAGGTGAGCACAAGACGCTAAAATTGTACAGTATTGTATTTTTCTCATGAGCAAATACTGATTGTAATTGCAAATATAAATAAGAGTAAAGCAAAAATAGAGAACAAAAAAAAAAAAAAAACAACAGCACACAAAACACATTGTACAACATTTCAAAACACAGTTGGTTCAGGGTACAATAAAAATATTGTACTCTTCATAGTATGACAACTGCATTTCTTTTTAGTAGTTAACGGAAAACAGTGTTGCCACGACTTTTAAATTTTTGTAACCAAAATTCAGCAAAAATCTTACCAAATTTTTGAGTCCTAATTCTTATAGAAATAATTAAGAAAATTATGTTAAATCACTTATAACTATTTGGTTTCTTGCAATATAATGTAATATATCGACGATGGAATTAAAGAACGCTGTAACTGACAAAACCTTAAATGTTCACCAGAGCCAAAAAACTTTCATAAATGTAGAACAAATACACTGGTATTTTTCATTTCGCAGACGGCGTAAGTGAATTTATTTTCATCGTAGAAATCTGGGACCTGGACCAATCGACGCGTATTTTTTTGCTGATAAAAATGATGCAAAAAACGTATTTTCGATTTTTTGTCAGTTACAGCGTTCTTTAATTCCATCGTCGATATATACTTTGATTAATCTGTCAAGATAATTTTACTTTCTGGTTATATGGAAGAAATGACAAAATATATAAAACCTCTATTTGCATTCACATTAATCAAGCTCATGAGTATATTAAATCAACGCACAATAATACAAAAGATAGGTTTAATTTTAAACCGATAATAAAGAATTTTTCTATCTGTTTGATTTTCAAATAGCATCAGTTACCTATTTTGGTAGATACACCCATTTTGGAAATAATGCTATGAATTTTAGAAAAATGCCAAAATTGGAAATAAGAGCAACAAAAGCGCCAACCTAGACTACAGAGCTTTATTTAATAAAAATGTTCGTTAATGAAGGTTTTTTTCTATACTTAAGGTAGAAATTCACAAAAATAGTAAACAACATACACGTATGTCATATTATTATTATTATTTACAAATTATAAAGTTATTATTTTAAATTCAAACCGTTTAAATAAGTGTGGCTTTCTTTAACCTCAAAGGAAAAAGTAACACAGAAAAAAGTAACTAATTTTGGTTAGAAATAACCAAAAACCGCAAATCTGAATCATGAAACAAAGAAATAAAGATAGTGCTTTGCGCAGGTCCGTTATAAATGCTCCCTCTTTGTAATGTCATCGTAACCAAAATTTAAAATGTAAACAAAATTCTCCCATATCAAATACGAGTGGCTGTGTGATTGTGTTTTTTTGTTTATGGTTGGTGTGACGTAGATGCGCAGAAAAAAATATTTTTACAACCGGAATGCGTTATATCATGGTAGTTAATGGGAAAGAAAACATGTTTATTTTTTTAAAAGCAATTATATTTATTTATTTATTTATTTAATTATTGCAAAAAGTTTAAAAGTTATACTTGATTTAAAACAATTTTCTTAATTTTTTCTATCAGAATTTAGAGTAACAAATTTGATTATTTTAATTCCATTTTGGTTAAATTTTTGCTGAAATTTGGTTATAAAAAAATAAAAGTCATGGCAACACTGATATCTACTTCTCTGGTTTATGTGTATACAAGTTCTTCAATGTCAACACTACTGAAAATCATCTGACACTACTGTAAATTTAATGACAGTAGTGAAATATGCTCTGACAATGACTGCAGTTGTACACTTTGAATAAAAGTAAAATACATATTTCAGTGTTCTCTTAAAATCAGGAACAACAGAAACTGCACTCTATGAAGAGTAAGCAACAAGACGTCTTGTGCTCACCTCTAGTAGATACATATTAATGAAATGCTTAAATATTTCTTTTGCACTATTTTTTTAAGGGACACCCTTAATTTATGTTTACATTATGAATACATCAATTCATTCATATATTTTACATTTTTACATGAAATATAAGAAAAACAAATCTACATAAAACGAACAGAAAATATGCAAGAATTGATTAGAAAAAAGAATTGCTTTGTATCGCATTTAAAGAAATGAAAAGTCATTAAAGAATTTAAGCGACAAACGTCCTAATAAGAAGAACCGACCGAATTTTTACGTTTTATGACCTTAAAAAAATACTCAAGTTATTCTAATAAGAAATAAATTAACATTTAAAAAAAATATTTTAATAGAATTCCAAGAATTTTTTCCAAATAAAGAAATTTTTGTTTCTTTTATCGTTTTCTGCTTGTAACTATCAAACGAAATACATTCTATGGCATAGGCTAGGGAATGCATAAATTAAGTGGCAATTAAGAAAAAAAAAAGAATTTTTTTTTTGGAATAAATAAATAGATGATGAACGTAAACGGCGGTGGTCAACATATAGGAAATCTATTAACCTTTATTGAATTGACTTTTTTTTCACTTCATACTAGTAAATGCAGTAAAAAAGGTGGCAAACGTTAATAAAGGAGGGGTATTTTAATTTGATGAATATCTTTGAGACGCCAGTTAATTAATGTCATTAAGAAGAAGGCGGTAGGTAGTAAAAAAAAGTGTGATTAAACAAAAAAAAGTAAGTAAGTAAGTCATAGAAACTAAAATTTATTGTAAAAAGTAAATAAATTACAGACTATAAATCTTTTCTAAACTAGACAGAGTTTAAATTCGTACACAAACAAAACACCTCCACTGTATATTAATCATGACATAATCAAAGGGAGGCTTAAGCTGAGATCTCCAATACTTTAATAAACAGTTAATTATAAAATATAAAGGCTAGTCCGTGAATAATAGACCTCCACGCCTCTTAATTGAAAGAAAATTGAAAGAAAAAATGTATGTATTTTAGTTGTTTTCTTTATGCCCTTTATTTATATTTTCAAAATCTGGTCGCCTTACTTTAACATGTAATTTCGCATAGTCGTTGAAAAAGTGTTGCTTCAAAATAGATACTAATGGCGTTTTTAAATTATTTTATATTTCTATGTATATTGTTATTTAATAGCGTGCATACATACATAATTGCCCATTACAACCTTGTGTCAGGCTTACGGCCTAGCTCCTCGCAGCACTCATGTTGTGTGTGTCATTTTTTTATTCATGAGAACCGGGACTAACAGTTTAACGTCGACTCGAAGCAATAGATTTGAGAAGCTTTTTCATGGCAATCAATTACTCCCAGGGCTTTTGCCAAAAGTCTGCTGAGAGGTAGTCGCCGAAAGAAATAATTTGTTCATATTTCTTTCATTCAAGATGTCAGAGCTGATATTTGAACCCAGCGCTACCGTCGTAGTAAACCAACACAAAAACCACTACACCACAGCTACTACATACATATGTAGTATCACTTATTTTATTTAACAAAACACAAAGTTATTAATTTAATTAATTGCATACATACAATACATCGTTGGCTATTACAACCCTGTTTCTCGCAACACTCATGTTGTGCATGTTCATTTTTATCTATGAGTACCGGGACCCACAGTTTAATGTCGGTTCCGAACGACAGACTTGAGAAGTTTTTTCATGGCAATCAATGACTCCCAGAGCTTTTGTCAGCAGACTGATGAGAGGTAGTCGCCGAAAAAATATTTTTTTCATATTTCTTTTTTTTCCGAAGATACCAGAACTGGGGTTTGAACCCTGGGCTCATGTCTTAGTAAGCCAACACACTAACCACTAGACCACGACAACTGAAATTATTATTGAACTAGTTTTTGGAGGATGTAATATAATATGTAATATAATGTAATATCTATACATAATAATTTATTTAAACTTTCAAATACTCTTTCGATTTTCTTTAGTTCTTATTTTTGTTTACGTCAAAACCAAAAAAAAAAAATAAAAAAAAAACAGGGGTTTGTTTACAAATTTTATGAAATTTAATAAAAGTGTGGTAATATTGTTGAGAGGATTTGTGTCTCAAAATGAGAGCATAAGAAAAATCGCTGTCAAAATAAAACAGATTTTATTTCACGACTGCATTCTGCAGTGTTTGTCAATTTTGAATGGAAAGAAAACGTCAAGCTCCAGTTCTGTTTCATCATTAAGAAACAATGATCGATCAGACTTACTCACTTTACGGCGACATTAATGCAACTATTAATTTTTAATTACTTATTTTTATTAAATTCTTAAAGATATTTATTTATTATTAAGTACTAAGAACGTACATACATATGTATATTAAGTGTACTTATAATTTTTAATTAAATTAACACCCTCATTTGTGTTAAATTTCAACAAAGAAAAACTAAAAAACAACCATTAAATACTATTAAATATATATACAGAAAATATCACCCTATAGAAATTGTTATTGGCCTTCATTAATGATGACAAAAATTATACCCAAGACAGAAAACAAAACAGCAATAAGAAATGATAATTTTTTGAATAAACATATGCGTATAGAACAAGCAACTGTCGTTAAACCCGATGCGTAAATCGTTTAACCAATTAAATCAAAACAATTTTTATTGCTGAGCACCTATAATAATACCTACAATGTCCCATAGTGACGATAATCAAATAAAATAGTCTAAAACACTACTACTTATACAAAATATATAAAACAAATATATAATAAAACAATAACAACAAGAACAACAACAAATACAATATAAAACAAAAGAAATAAAAACAACAAAGAACTAAAACGATTAAACCAAAAAAGCTTTACGAAATCAGTCAGTCAATACAACAGCCAGTGCCTAAATAGAATGCTTGTTTAAGGAAATAAACAAAAACACGATGAGATATCGAACGATCGATCGATCTGTTGACACGATATAAAACGAAACACGATCATTATTATTTAAAAAAAAAACAAAATCATAAAATAAGAGAAAAGGAACAGAAAAAAATGTATTTGATTAAACCGACAAAATACAAATCGATTAAACGCCTAGAGACTTTTAGTAAAACACACACACAGTCATACATGCATACTATCATAAATATGTATACACACACAAGTTTATATCTCGGTTGGCTTATTGGTATAGTCATGCGAGACATTCCACTTCACTTCATTCGCTTTCATACGATTTCACTCATATATAAATAAATTTTTAAAAGTTTTCCTTAATTTTTGCTATTCGTTTGATTATAAAATGGTAGAAAATAAACGCCATTTTGTTAACTTGTTAAAAACAAATACAATTTGTAACTTTAATACGCTTTACAATATGGAAATATTTATATTTAAATGGCGATATAAAATGTGAGGAAAAAAAAATTATTTTTAAGTAGAATTAAAATAATAAAACTTAAACAGATTTTCTTTTATGAACCTGGCGTGCTTCGCTACACCTACCGCTACCATTTGTACACATTTTTCGACTGATGATTTTTAATGCCTACGAATTCTATTACACAAAACTCAGAAATTTCAGCTTTAACACTTCGCAAGATATATAGAAATTAATATTTAACTTGCATAGGAGGTACCACGCCTACTTTCTGATTGATGATTTTCCTTGACCATGAAGTGTCGTTCAGGCCAAATTTAGAAAATTTAGCTTTAACAGCTCTCAAGATATAAATTAAGCATAATATGAAAAACTTTTACTTTGAATTTGCAAACTTCACATAAACAATCTACAGACTATCCCCAACGTACCCTAGAATTTTGGCTGAAATCGATCCATCCGTTTAAAAATTTAAAATAATTAATTGCAGTAAAATTCTATTTTCTACAGATTGCTACGTTTGAGCAACGTTACATTACTGCAACGTTTGGCTAATTCTACCTTAAGTTCTTATTGTGGTGACACATTGCTGAGTTTTCTACGAGGATATTATTATTCTCTGAGGTAGTTCACATCATGAGACTCCTATAACTAATATTTTAGAAAAACTAAACACCAAACACGTTTTCTTAATATCATTTCAACAATAGGTTCGTAATACATAAATCAAAAAAATTTACGTTTTTCCCAAAATTATAATTTAAAAATAAGAAAAAACACATATTTTGTTACTGCTCGTTGAATTGTTCAAATCCGAACTAGAATTTCCCTAGTTGTATGTTACGGAGTGTATTAAAGCGTGTTTTTCTTAAAAATGGTGCTTAAAAACTTTTTCTTAATGAGAACCAAAATAAGAAAAGAAAATAATTTCCATTGATAGAGTTCTGGTATTTTTTTTTTTAATCCAGCTTCACACAAAAAGATCATGTTTTTTTTATTCTTTATTTGTCTCTAAACGATGATAATGATAAGGACAATGATAATAATGATGAGGATAATTTCGTTATTTGTAAACTGATAACGAGAGTAGCAGCATGAATGTGTTGGTTGAGTGAGAAGATTATGTTGCATAAAAAAGATTTTTTTCCATCATTTACAAGTAGATCTGTTTGGCAATTTAATTTGTTTCTTTATTTTCGGGTTGTTGTTGTTGTATTTCTTTTTTGCCGTTTTTTTTCCTTTTTAAATATGTTTTTTTTTTTTGGGTTTTGATTTGTTGAGATTTCCTAGAAATTTTAATTATTTTTCAACACAAACAAACAATGTTGAAGACAAACAGAAAAATATCCTGTTCATGAGAGTATAGCTGTTTGGTAAGGCTACCTAAATGCCTAAAGAAATACAAATTTCTTGAACTGTATGGATGACTTAATGCATGAATGGATCGCTCATTGCTTGCATACTAAACCACACACAAAGAATGAAAAGGGCGTTAATTTTGTTTATTCCTTATTTTCCTTATATGTACTCTTATGTCTTCGAGTAAAATCTCATAAGCAGGATAAATCCGAATTCTCACAGGATACAATATCTCTTTATGTAGCATTTTTTATTTTTGTAAATAAGTAAAGTAAAACAAAATGACGAAATAAAAGCGTGAGAAAAATAAACTCATCAAAGGTGAATTTAATTCACTGTGCAAGACGCATTTTCAGTAGCTGTTTCTCAAATATTAAATCCCACGATAGTGTAAAATAGTAGTGCAGACTAAGATATTGGAAAAGCGTCAATTTCACAAAACGACCAGACCAATTTAAAAACTAAATTATTACTTTAAAACTTCAAAGCTTGCGTTATCTTAACAATTCACTGTTTAAATGAAGCTTAATTTAGTTGTTGCATTACAGTTGTTATCGTTAGCTTGACACACCCAGCACTACGTTTTTAATGTTTCTCAAAGTCCCTAATGCTCTGTATCGTCATAAGCTCAGAAGCTTAAGAAGTTAAACTAACGTGTGGCATCAATTTGAAGTCACTGTTAAGGCTGCGGTTAGGATTTTTTTTTTTTTGTCAAAAGGAAAAAATACTTGATTGGGGAATTTTTAAGGTATTTTAAAAATATATTGGAGATTTTCTTATTTATGAAGTATTTTTTTTTTTTACTTTTCAATATTTATAACTTTCTGTAACATCTTTATTTTAAGAAAAATTGAGTTATTATTCTTATATAAATGATGGATGAATGGTTTCTAGGAAGATTTGACAGTTAATATTTACATTTCAACGTTTGTGGGTGAGAGGTTCATACCATAGTATGTGAATCTTAAATAATTTGAATGTGTACCTTTTTAAATGAAAGCATAAAAGATTTAGAGATGTAATGAATAGGAAAATTTTTGTCTAGTAAAAAAAAACTACATACATTTAAGACATAAAATTTAAAAATATACTGTATAACGAAAAAATAACAATCTCTTGCATACATTCTTTAGTTAGCACCGGTTTGAAGTCCAACTAATCCCCATTTAATTTAAAATTTAATTTATAAGATCAATGGTACTACTTTTAAGAAAAAAAAAAATCTATTGATTTAGAAAAAAACTTTTCAAGCTTTATCACTAACTAAAGATATTGCTTACATTAATTCATACATGTGATGTAAAAACAAAACAAAAAATCATTGCAGAAAGAAACCTAAATGGAATACAATATTCTAAATAAAGGATTCAAAATTATCTCAATCAAACCGTTCCAATGACATCGCCATGCAAAAGTGGTAAGTCCCCCTCATTAATAAATACAAACTGTTAGAATGTGAACCGGTAACTATCACATAGGTACCAATCAGATGACTAATTTGGTGTCACTCCAGTTTATTGTAGTTTTAATAAATAAATTAAATCATATAGAAAATTTTTTTGATTAATTACGAATTATAGCCAAAATCTTAACATAAAACTAAATTATAAATTATATTCATAAAACAAGATTTGAATCGTTCCAAAAACAATTTCTTCCCTTTTGTCTTTGTCATCTTTAATGGAATCCAAATAATGCTTTACCACCATATGAAAACTTTTTTGCACTTATTTAACTACCAGCACTTAATAGCAGAAGAACTTTTATGAACATTTCTTTCGTAAATACGAGTAATTTGTTACGTGGTTTTATTGTTTCTGAAACTTTTCTAGGTAAACCAGAAATTATTGTTCCAAATCGCCCGACAGGATACTAAATTCCGTTTAAATTAAGAACAACACCCATTTCTACTTCATTGAGTACTCATTGAATTATGCGACAATAACAAGAGGCTTAATTTTGTTTTTGAATCATTAATATTGAATATTTAATCAGGATTGCTAAACTTCTTATAGTAGTTTTGAAAAATAGTCTGTCGGATGTTAGTTTTGTTTAACTATTATTTTTATTGAACAAAACTATTTTTTTACAATTCATTAATTTGTCCTCAGCGCCTTTAAGACATTATTGAGGAAACGTTGGCAACAATTGGACATGTTTTGAACAATAGAAACTATGTACAAATGTATATTAGTATCTTAGTTTACAATTCACTTAATAAAAATATTATCATTATTAGAATTTTCGATTTTACATCAGAAGTGTTTCAAATTTAGAGTACAAATATTTCTTCAAATTAGATTTGAAAATTGAAATTCTATTGACACTTTTTATCTCATCCGGTAATTCATTGATAACATGCTTCCCATGTGATCAATACAATGTTTTGATTTTTCTAGTCTGCATCTCGGAAATCGCAAATTAGAACTATTCTGGGTATTAAATTGATTATGGCTTGGTGGAAAAGAAATCGTTTGTTAACACTTGATAATTATATAATCCAAAAATTGGTAATATTGTCTTGCACACATCTTTATATAAGGAAATTGTTGAAAAAGTAAGAGGTAAACAATATACGATCTTTAGTGCCTTATTTTGCAGGCATTGAAGCGACTTGACTTGAACACTTCTTTTATTATGAGCATAAACAACAGCTAAGTAATTTAAATGCGAATGAATTAGGGCGTAGGGCTTGAAGTCGCCGTGGTCTAGTGGTTAGTGTGTTGGCTTACTAAGACATGAGCCCTGGGTTCGACACCCAGCTCCGACATCTTAAAAAAAGAAATATGAAAAAATATTTCTTTCGGCGACTACTTCTCAGCAGTCTTCTGGCAAAAACTCTGAGAGTAATTAATTGCCATGAACAAGCTTCTAAAGTCTGTCGTTCGGAGTCGACATTAAACTGTAGGTCCCGGTACTCATGGATAAAAATTAACACACACAACATGAGTGCTGCGAGAAGCTAGGCCGTAATCCTGACTCAGGGTTGTAAAGGCCAGTTTTGCATGTATGTATGTATGTATGTATGAATTAGGGCTTGATATATCATTAGTTTAGCTTTTTCATCTAGTTTACGTTCTTAGTTCTTAGGTTCAATCGAAATTTGAAATGGTACTTTTCTCACCTATATTGTGGAAAAATATTTCGCTTTTCTTAATACATTCTATTTCTATTGATTTATTAAAACCATCAGAAAAAGAAATTAGAAATCAGTTTATTTATAATAATAAAAAGCGATTTTAATAACAAATTTATGTCACCACAATTAAAATTTAGTAAAATCAATAAATCTTTTGTTCAGATTAAGCCATATTTGCAATTTGGCGTCTGTTTCTTTCATTGATTTCCATACGAAAGAATTTTGTCTACGTTTGTAGATGAATATGAAACTGATAATATTCTTCTTATATCTACTTTTCGAAACTATCTAAACATAATTATATGCCCGTATTCATAAAAACAATTTTAGGTTTATTGAGGGTTTATTTGACAAGTACTGCATAGAAATTTGTCAAATAAGTCCTCAATAAACCTAAAATAGTTTTTATGAATACGGGCAATAATCTTTTTTGTAAATAAATTTCTACAATCTAAGGAAATAAATATATAAATTACGAGCTGAGACACAATCCTTTTAGATTTTTTTGCCCCTAAATTTAATAAAAAAAAACGAAAAATATCAATTTTAGTGAAATTTTATATTTTTATTTAATAGATTTATACATTTACATTATTTATTAATATAAAATGTAAAAAATCCTTTATTAGCCTTTTTTTAAGTTTTTGAAACTGCAACTGGCACAAAATGAGACAAAAAACATCTATGGGATATATCGTTAGCTCAAACGATATACGAAGAATTACTGCCAGTTGCATTTTAGCAAAAATATAAAAATCATTCAAAAACTGTTATCAAAAATCTCTAATACTTGAATTTTTGTAGGATTCTGGTCTGGTAGTTAAACGCCAATAAGAAGGCACGATATATAAATTTGTTTCATAAAAGTGTTGGTGTTAGTTGGGAACAATTTTTACAAACAGTGATAATATACAAATTGTTTTGGGCTAAATTTACTGAACCATTTTGAAGTCTTATTACTCAATGCACTTATAAGTTACCATGTAAAATTTCTACCGTAGAATATTGTTTTATTGTACTAAATTAGCAACGGATGGTACCATTGTACTTTTTAATACACTTGTAAAACTTTTCCATTCCTTAGTGCAATAAATAAACAAAAGTTCTATTCTTGCTAAGCGAAGTGTAAATATTTTCTTAAAAGAGCTTTAAACGTGCTAATGACAATGTGTATGTGAATCCTTTAGAAAAGATTTCTTTTCACTTTGTTTTTTGCCATCAAATGTTGTTTTACTGGTTTTGTGTTTCTTAAAAAATTTACATATGTGAAAAACAACAACCACAATAGCAATGGCAACCAATTCATTCTACACATTCAACATTCCAAATCTTAAAAATTATTCAACAATTCTACTCGTTGAACAACAACAATATTTCGGTAAAAGAATTTATTGTATTTGTTTTTTTAATTTTTTCTTCCATCTGATTTCCTTTAATAGTGTGAAGATTTACCCTGTAAGTTTGCATTCCTTTTGGATATACATATGTATACATATATATACATATTTTTTTTCCAAACAAATACTTGTACTTAATTTGCAGTTCGCTTAAGGAGGAATAAAAATAAAGAGCTTTTAAAAACACACAAAAGTAAAAACACTAGAAAAGACAGACGGGCATTAGTCCAGTAAACCAACCAGCCAGTTAACTATTTGAGCGGCAGCATTAACAATCCTTTGGCATTTAGAAAAAGAAGTTCATTATCAATTTAGCTCAACTTAACCAACTTTTCATAACAAGAGTTACGAGTTTATGGCCGACCAACCGCCCGGCTGGTTGTTTTCACAGACAAACAAATACAATTCTTAAGTTGCCAGCCAGTTTTAGTATCACAGACGGACTTAAGCCGAAAAAAACGATTTTTTTTCTTTAAGGAATTTCTATTCATAGACTTTTGGTCTTCGTTTTGATGGTGATTGGTTTTTAAGCATGTTTTCCGAGTTTGATTAGACTTTACGGGAGTTTTTATTTGACAGCACAGACAATTGAAGGAATGCTTTACGGCATATTTAAAGTGTTTAATTAAAATATCATTAAAACGTTTACTTTTCTTTGTTTTTTAGCTAAAAGAGTAGAGTTTGGGAAGAATTTCATCAGTATTTTTATCAAAGATCATATGTGGTCTGTGGTTTTGGTAACGATGTGTTTTAGGGTACATCGTGATACATATGATTCTGGGCTAACTTTGTAAATTACGTTGCCAGATTATCAAAATAAAAATTAAACACTCCTCATGGAACCGACTCTGTTTAAGATTCTCTTCGTCTGGAGAACAGACTAGACCCTTAGTTTTGCTGTCAATTTACAAGAGTTATTAGTTCTAATATATAAAAGACAATTTCCATCTCTTCTTAATAGGTTACTCTCATTTTTTATATCAATATCGATCAATATTAATTTAAACTCTATCCGGTGACACCAAACTTTGTCATATATTTACTTGATAATACACCAAGCCCTTTGGAAATTGGGATGAAAAGACAGCTTATGAGTGAGATAATGACAATGAAAATAGGTTCGAATTTAATGCGTGCAAGCTTCATTGATATCTTCTCATATATAGGCGTACTAAAGATGATGGCGTTTTGTTACTTGTGACTATGGATATGAGGAAACAGCTGTTGATGTTCTAGGCATGATAATCAGCTGTGATATTCGCTGGAGTGATGACATATTTTGAGCGTCGAAAGAAGCATTTAATAGATTCTGTATTTTGGCAACGTTTTAACGAATGTTTTACTCCATAAGAACTTTTTAATAATTACAAAACTTTTGTGCAATCCAAAATGGAACACAATTCTCACGTATGGGCCTGTACTCCAAAGTCTATTTTGGAGGTTAGCGATCGAATACAGGAAAGGGTGAAGGTCAGTGTTGCCACAGCCTTTATTATTTTGTAACCAAACTTTAATAAAAAAGTAACCAAATTAGAAAAAAAGTAACCAAAAATATTAAAACCATTCGTAAAACAATTTTTTGCTTTTCTTCAGTTTAACGTTCGCATTTAAATTTATCAAAATTGATCAATTAGTTTACTAGAATGTATAAAAAATTACTAACAAAAAATAATGCTACATGTTTCAGATTAAATTAAAATATGTATTGGGGTTCAAAACGGCACCTTGTGATAATTGTGGTTGATCACGTTTTTTGGATTAACTGGCCACTTGACCTACCTTGATCACGTATTGTATTGTTTTAAAGGAACTGTATCAATGGTTTTAAGAATTGTGCTGGACTTCAGTGTGACATTAACAAACCATTGTAAAATACGTATCAAGATTTATTTGTGGATGACGATGCTTCCCGAGAAAATAAACAACCATTTCATATATGTATAGCACATGTACTATATTTATTATTCCTTTAAAATATGCTATTCTTATTAAATAGAAACTATATTTTTTAATCACATATGAACACTTTGAGCAAGTGGATATTTTAATCAGAATATTACATTTCAGCAGTTTTCCTTTCATTAGTCGATTATACGGATACTACGATAGTCAAAAAAGTATCACAGAAGTGTACCAACATAGTTATATATTGTGTCTTTAACCAATAAATAATCACAGTTTTACATCTGTTTTAGTTTTTACATCTACAATTGTCTTTATTTTTATGATACCATATATCCTAATAATAAACATTAAAGGAAATAAATATGTTTGTTGAAGAGGATTTATATTTATTAATACTTCGAGTATTCCTCTAAATATTTAATTTTTTCTTTGAGAAAAAAATAACCAAAATAAGAAAAAAGTCCACATGTACACATTAAAAAAAAATAACCAATTTTGGTTAGAAATAACCAAAACCAACACTGGTGAAGGTGTAAGTGCACTGATAAAATAAACACATTAATTACAAATAATCGTATAATCTTAAGTAGTACTAGTTTTTCTCACAGAGCACAGACATCATGCTCTATAGAAATATTTAGTTATTTAGTGACACGTTACATTTTTGGAAAGCTTTCCCTGTCTTTTACTATATGAACGGGTTCCTTTTTACTCTCTCGAAAAGCCTATTTTGCTAACACTAGAACATATAATGCACTGCATGAGTAAGGATCAAACCAGAAGAAAATTTTTCAAATTTGGAAGCGATAAATAAAATTGTAAACAATAATGAAATCGTTATATTGTTTATTCGTACCTTAAAGCTTCCAAAGATGCTATAGGAAAAGGTATTATTTTTGATTTTGTTTAATATTTGCTTACTGGTTGCAATTAATTTGCGTTTCTATTCCATTTAGCGGCTCATTTCATATAAAAATCATGCATTATTGATGCGCACGAGTAAGTGATTGTTTACAATTTCTCCCTTACAAAATAGCTTATTTGTTAGCACTAATTTCTGCTGGAAATATGGCTTAAATGTAATTTTATATCCAGGTCAGTACTTAGGGTACGATCTTTACTCATGCAGTTCATTGTAAATATAAAATTACAATGAAAATTGTATTATTTTTGCATTATTTTACCACTCACATAAATTTTTGAAGCCGCTATTATCACAATTAACCTTTCGGTATATCAGACTAATCAAAGACTCAATAACCCTATGTAGATATTCTGCCGTCATTATGTTGATATAAATCTTCGGTTTTAGGGATTACTTTAGTCTTCACCTCAATATAAACAAATCTTTTATTCGGGCCTCAAAAATAAAAATTGTATACTTATTCACTCTCGATCTTTATATGAATGCCCAGATAATGTCAACTCCAGAACTTTGGACTATAAAGAATAAAAATGAATAATTGTAGTCGCCGTGGTCTAGTGGTTAGTGTGTTGGCTTACTAAGAAATGGTTCCGGGGTTTGACTCCAGGCTCTGACATCTTCAAAAAAAAGAAATATGATAAAAATATTTCTTTCGGCAAATACCTCTCAGCAGTCTTCTGGCAAAAG
The DNA here is from genome assembly GCA_963576795.1 of Metopia argyrocephala. Taxonomy (NCBI): domain Eukaryota; kingdom Metazoa; phylum Arthropoda; class Insecta; order Diptera; family Sarcophagidae; genus Metopia; species Metopia argyrocephala. Next base: position 50,072,759 of record OY756210.1, read on the forward strand.
CTCTGAGAGTAATTAATTGCCATGAACAAGCTTCTCAAGTCTGTCGTTCGGAGTCGACATTAAACTGTAGGTCCCGGTACTCATGGATAAAAATTGACACACACAACATGAGTGCTGCGAGAAGCTAGGCCGTAATCCTGACACAGGGTTGTAAAGGCCAGTTATGTATGTATGTATGTAATTCTGCATAAATGGAACAATTAGGAAAGTATAAATTTACTATTTCACACTTTAATGTACTCCTTTAAGCGTCTGCCCTACTTTTTATCGTTTCCTTAAAAATTTACAAAATTTTTAAAAAATCCAAAAATGAGAAGTAAAACTAGAATACAATATATTCACCTTTACTACCATTGTCAAACAATTTTAAATGATTTTTTTTCCTTTGTAGTTACTAAACAGTCGTATTGTATCTCAACTTCAGATACCAACAAAAATGTTACTCAATTTTTGCTGAAGATTTCATTTGAGGCGCCTGTTGTATACATGCGCATGTGCCACAAACAACAAAACAAGTACGACAAGTATGAACGAAATGTAAAATTCTTTAAACAAAATTTTTTGCAACTGAAATCAGATAAAAAAACACTCTTTATTGTGTCGGTTGGTTGTAATTTTTCGTATGCGAGTACATAAATAATAACGGTAAGAAATTAAGGATTAAATTCTTTTAAAAACCATTAGAAAATATTTTTCTTTAAAAAAAGAAGCGTTTTATAGGAAATCATATCACGGAAAGCGGAAAGTTTGTTAAATACGATGTTATGAATAATTTAAATTGGAATACAAAAAGAAGGCATACAAATTTTTTTCTAAATAGCCTCACTTTCGTTGTATATATTTATATGAATTAAACACTTTAAGGTGAGATGCATGAGGCTTATTCCGCCTAGAAGTGAAAAGTGCCCTTAAAAGTTTACAATGGTATTCATCCATACCAAATGGTATTCATTGATACCAAATCGAGAGCGTTTTATTAAACAGATAACCAAAATATAAATTTCTTTACTTACTTTCATTATCATTTTAAAGTTTAAGAAATTCTGATTCCATAAAAACTAGGTATAAGGAACTCGTAAAGACCAGAAAGATGTAAAATGTTTAAAACTTAGTTTACTTGTTCTAAATGTTTGATAAAAATTTACAGAATTTATAAAAACTAAGCGCAAATATACAAACTTAATTCGCATTAATGAATATGTACGAGTATTGTAGGGCAGAAAACTTCACTAAAAATAGAGATATTTCTAATAATATTCTGAATAATTCTGAAAATGCTTTAAAACAAATACAAAGTGTAGCAAAATTTCTCACCCGATGTTCTTGAGCTAAGGATTTGTATTTGATTTTTCAATCGGTTAAAAACTCAATCTATAGCATTTTTCATCATTCTCGTCAGAAATTTCAAAGAATTTCACCCTCTCGACAGTATCTTCTCTTCGAGTACTTTACAAAAGAGTATTTCAGAACTTCAAGCAACTACACATAAAGAAGTCTAGAAAAGTTATATCGAGAAAAACTAGAGATTAGGTGACGTGGACATGCAGCTTTCAAAATTTCGATTCTAGAGCATGAGTTTGCGTCCTTGTTTTATCTCATTTCGGCTGGTTCTAACTACGACGACTACTACTATGTTAGTAATTCGGTTTAAAAAAAGTATACCAGCAATGATCATATTTGAGAAAATGTTGTTACTTATGCTTTAAACCATATAAACTCAATAAGAATTATAAATCTCATTGAAATAATAATAATTGAAAATTCCATATCTCTTTTATCATTCTATTAATGTATCTGTAATACATTGTAAACGACAAAAAGTAAATAAGAAGCAGCATAGACAGCAGCACTAACAATTGTCAACAACATTGCGAAGGTGTTCGTGCACGATATTTTGTGATATATTTTCTTGAAGTTGTCGATGATAAACAGACTATTTACGACATGCTTGCATAGTTCATACAACGTGCGATGGACAACAAGCTCAGTGACATTATCGCTCAGCTAGTCGTGTACGATTTCTGTGATATTTGTTTAAAAATGTCGTTGCCGATTTGTTCTGGCGGTTGTGTTGTCGGGCACTCATCCTCCAGGATATCATTGAGACAGAACTAACTAACGAAAGGCAATATAACAATTTTTTATTTCATTATTATATTCGTATATATAAGTATATGTGTATATTATAATTGTAATTATAACAAACAATTATTTGGGAGTTTAAATTGATTTAAAAAAAGTTTCCGATGCAAAGATACCTGGACGTCTGGACAGTGCATACGTTTAAAGAACCAGGTTGATGAAGCCCTAGGCTTCTGGAGACTACTGTTAAGGCAGAGGGAAACCCGTTAATGGTTTGTGATGACCAGTTAAATAAGTAAGTTAAATTGATTTAATTAATTACAACTACCGTTTGTAGTTGGTGCACTTTCAATTCTATTATATTACATACATACATACATAATTGGCCATTACAACCTTGTGCCAGGGTTACGGCCTAGCTTCACATAAAGAAAAAAAATTACAAAAATTCAATCAACAAAATGAGTTGTTAACCACAATAATTGAAAAAAGATGGTACCGTTACATTTTTTTCTTTTTTTTTCAAAGTAAACTTTGACAAAAAAATAAAATAAATTATTACGCTACCATACATTTTCAATTAAATGCCTTGAATAAATTTTTTGTTGAATTCTTTGGTTTAGCTTAGTTGCGCATATTTTGTACAAAAACAACAGTATAAAAATTAGGAGTGACATGGTGTAGTGGTTAGAGCACTTGCCCAAAACACACAACATCGCAGGTTCAAATCCCAAAGATGGTATCGTTGCATTCGTTTTTTCTTTTCTTAAAGAAACCTACAAATTTCGTATTTGTATTTACAAAAATCATTGTTAGCGCAAATTTGAATAATATTTTAATTGTATATACAAAAAATTTATTGTATTTACAATTTAGTTTTTTCTGTGTTCTCGCAGCACTCATGTTGTGTGCGTTAATTTTTATCCATGAGTACCGGGACCTACAGTTTAAAATCGACTCCGAACAACAGTTTTGAGAAGCTTTTTCATGGCAATCAATTACTACCAGAGCTTTTGCCAGAAGACTGCGGACAGGTAGTCGCCGTAAGAAATAATTTTTTTATATTTTTTTTTTCAAGATGTCAGAGCTGAGATAAGCCAACCTTTTTAATTAAAATATCATTATCTCAACTGACTTCCAACCAATTTGCTCTCTGGGTATAGTGAAATAAATTGTGCAATTAAAAAGAATTTATTCAGCGATGAATTTAAAAAAATTAGCCAAAAAATTCACAAAAAGTCATAGAAAATTCAAATTCATATATAATTTTTAATTACAACAAGTTCCTTCAGTTTAAGCATATTTCTTATAAAAATTTTCTAAATTATACCAAAATAAGGCTTGAAATCAATCCAACCAGGCTTTTTAGTCTTTTTCGCAGATTATTATTAAATATAAAAATCGCTTAGAAAAATTTATATGTACTTTTAAAAAATCTAGTGTAAAAAGATTAATACATACAAATAATATATATAATATACCAATTATAAGATGAATTATGTATGGATGTATGTCATGCCTGGGTTTGAATTTTAAAAACTTTGTTTTATATATTTTTGACCCCAAAATGCTTCTTTCAATAAAGATTTAACTTTTAAGACTTATTAGCTCTATTAAAAGTATGTGAAGTTTTTGAGTACTTGTAGTTGGCTTTGTTGGTACTTTCCTTCTTTTTTTTCTTGTGTTTATTTAAAAAAATTCCATTCCCCAAAAACAACTACAAAGTTAAAAAAATAATAATAAACAAAAACTGTTACATACAATAGAATTTTAACTTTCTCTTACAAACACTAACAATAGATCTCTCTTTCTCTCTCCTTCATTGTACTCTACAATTAATTACTACATACACAGCGAAAAGTATCTGTAATTGGAAATGTGTAGTGCATACCCAGGTACATGAATATTTACTCAATAAACTTTTCTCCCCCTTATATACATATGTACATCAAACGCTGCAAGCCATAACACAATTCAAGAAAAAAACAACTATTCTGTACGACAACTGTTACTTTCTTTCGTGTACATTTGGATGAAAATTCCGCCAAAAAAATATTTTAAAGGAACCAATATTTTTTTGTTCACGATCTGAAAGTCCCAGTTCCAATCGCAAAAAGATTGCTGATCATTTTTATTAAATTTTGACTGATGATTAAGTGCTTTAATTGTATTAGAACAAAATTTTATTGAAAGAACCAGGGAGTATTGTTTTAAACAGAATTGTTCGATTCATTCGACAGACAACTACAAAAGGATGTGCTCCAAGAGAGGTACGTGTGATATATAAGAATATGTGATTATTCGGAATTAAGGCATTTATTTAATCAGAGCACCCCCCATTGTAGTACCAATACAACAAAAAAACGCACGCCACATTGTGCCGATGCTCCAATGAATCGATAAAGTTACATACGCTACCGTAGTTGATAAGCACGTTCGCCCTTTTCTGTACGCGGTCAGGACTATAAAGGCACCGGCCTATACATGAGAGTTGGATTCCATCTTGGTTTGGATAAAGGTCTAGTAAATACATATTATGAAGGTCAGATGAAGTGAAGTATTTTTTGTATCGTTTCAAAAAACCAAGGCACTTGAATGCTTCTTTCGACACTCGAAAAATGTGATCATTCCAACAATATCACTGTTAATTTGAACGCTCAGAACCTCATCACCACCACTCCTAAGTATAATAAAACAACATTGAGTCTTGCGCTCATTAAATTCAACCCTGTTCGAGCGACCCCACTTTTAAATTAAAAAGTGAAAGTGAGCCGAATATTTTTATAAAATAGCTTTCTAAAGGTTAATGAAAGAATGCAAATATATTAAGACGCTTCCAAACTGTCACATTAAGGTTGTGAAACCTGTTTAGTGGCTAGAAATTTGAAAAGCACGTTCATGATCTGCAAATAATCACTGTAAACAACACTCTCGTGCAAACGCACAGCATTAAAGAAGGAGTATAAATAGCGTTTCCACAGCCATAAAATACTTCAATTAGGCAACAAAATATTCCTTTTTTTGTTTTAGTGTTTGGTAATTTCGGAATAATTTTCGGTATTAAAAAAAGTGTCAGACAAAACCGACAATCGGTGAATTGAGTTCATTTGCTGCTATCAGGCCAATAGCTCCAACGGGCATTCCTTTGTTTTTATTAATTTTGTTGTTATTATTTACTCGTTAAGTCGGCATGCTCAGAAGCTATAAAAACAACGAAAACAAAAATGCATAAAATATATAAGACGGAGACACTGTTTAAGAGAGTAACAACAACAACAGCAGCAATAAACAAGTAAAATAAATAAAATATAAGTGTACAGCAAAAACAACAACACTAATAATAACAAAATTCCAAAAGATTTAAGCGAGAGGGGGAAGAAACAGAGAGAAATAGAAACAATACGAAAACCATAACCAGGGAACGATGATGATTACGATGCTTGTCCGTCTGCCGGCTTGAATGAATTGAATTTCAAAAGCCGAAACGAAGTTAAAGACCCACAGACAGACAAACAGATAAACGTACGGACAGACAGCCATCTTTTTAATGTATCGCAATTCCAGGAATTTAGGAAGAGGAACGTGAGAAACTTTGTTTTAAATTTTTTTGTTTTTCATTTTTATTTCGGGTTTTAAAATTCTGTTTTTTTAGCACTCTGTCTTCGTCTTTGTCGACGTAGCATTCGTCTTTTTCCTTAAACGAAGTTTTTGGAGTTGTTTCGTTGTTATTGTTGTAAACATTTTATCTTGAATTTTGGCGTTATAGCTGGTCTATACAAACGCATCGCAATGCATGCACTGGCATTTGAACTCACCCACAATACATAGACAATTTAAGCAATGGTGCGTATGCCTAGAATGGTGTTTTTTTAATGGAATTTTGGAATAGATGAAGAAAAAACACACTTAAAGGAATTAAATCGTTAAACAAAAAAAAAAAAAAAAAAAAAAAAAAAAAAAAAATATATAAACATAATATATGAAATGTATTGCTTTGGGGATAAGCATGTCTCTATGGCCATTTCGTCTCTGCTTAAGAGACTCGGCAGGAGACTTTTTCCCAAAGGTGGTAAGCAAAAATACAAATACTTATATTCAAATAGTTATAAACTAAATGCGAATCGCATTTAGTATATAAAAACCAAACAAAAGTATTTACAAAGCAATAAATTTCTGTTTTTAAAAAACGAAATTCTATTTTTCCTGTTCACCACAGTCAGCCTACAATTAGTCAGCACAAAAACCTGTAGCGAATATTGGAAAAACGAAAATATTTTTATTTAAAAACAAAAAATATTTTTCACCATATAGGTTTTTAAACAAAAAATATAAAAATAAAATATAAAAAAATATAAAAAATAAAAAAAACAAAATATATATGAATGTGTGTTATTTAAACTTTTCAAACACTGTAATTGCCTGTTTCCAGAAGACGAATGGTTTAAAACTTTCGTCTTTTTATATGAAAAACACTAAAAAATTTGAGTGGTTTGTAGTTGTTTCACATATAAAAAGACGAACGTTTTAAACCATTTGTCTTCTGAAAACAGGCTTAAATACTTATATATCTCTCTGGGTATATCCGCTGACTCTGTTAGTACTACATAAACATCATTGGTCATTAAATTCGCGTATATGTATATAGTCTGAGAGATGACTTTTTGAGAATTAGAACCAAACTTCACCATTAATAACAGTCATCAAGAATGAAATATTCAGCATTGTTCTTCTACTCTTCTACGTAGGAAACTTAATAAGAGCAAGTCTTTGAATATGCGATGGTATATTCGTTGTCGGATTCCAACGTAAGCTCCACAAGTAGAATAAAATAAATTGTTTTTGAATTAATTCAATATGATCACTGTGAACATTGTAAAAATTTTGTCTCAGAAGTGAATTGTATCTTCAGTATCTTCAAAATATATGGATTAGTAAATTACTCACTGCATGAAGACAGATGAATTCCTCTAACTTTGTTGACAATAAAATATATAGGGGGGGATAAAATAAAGCTTAGCATAAAGAAATATATCCAGATCAAGAATAGAGCTGACAATTAAGTGGATTACAATTCATCAGTTAGTTGTTAGGAATGATACTGCCTCTATGCCTTCATTTATTAGCATTTATATAAATAAAAACAGTTGAAGAGAGGGGCTATCAAATTTTCAATCTTCCCCAAACATTAAAATATTTCAGCTGTTGGCAAATCGTTTATGAATAACGAAAAACAGGAGTGACCCAAAACAGATTCCTTGTGGCACCATAGAAAGGGCATAATTCTGTTTAGACAACACGTTATTATATTATTATATTATTTGTGATCCTGTAGTTTTTAACATCTGACTTACAACCAGTCTTAAATAAAGATATAATGAATGAAGCCTTATTATTATGTTATTATTAATAATTATAATTCAGCATTCCTTGGGTTAATTTGACCCATTTTTGGTTTTTAAAGACAAAATTTTCCTATAAAATGATAATGAAACGAGTTGAAACTTAATTTTATTCTCTATAACGCCAGAATTATTATTTAATAATAAAAATAATTGCCTTGCCTATACATAAATATTGCATACATCTAACATCTTTTGGGTTTTTTGTTGATTTCGCACGTCCTATTCATAGGTAGGTAGGTCAAATGGCCAGTTAACCAAAAACGAGATCAACTACAACTAGCATAAGGTGCCGCTTTGAAACCATTGCAAGACCAAACTGAAATCACCTAAATTAGAAAAACAACTACAGCCAACCAGAGCTGTCTATATAGTGGGGTAAAGCAAAGGGGGTATAAGTTCGCAGATTGTACCAAGCTATCGAAAGAAGGCACCCCAAAAAACTTCAATCGTCTGGCTGCCAGATCTGCGCAATCACAAACGAAATGAATTATAGTCTCAGTCTCAGAAGTATTTCAGCAACGTTTGCAGTGCGGATTAAAGGGCAGACCCAACCTCTCTGCGTGTATATATAAAGTCTTCATTGGGTTCGTTTATGTATAAAAATTATTCTAGTGCAAATAATTACCAAGACATTATCTTGATAAAAGTTAACGCGTGCCTTGAACTACAAATAATGTTGGAGTAAATAAATCTCATGGAGAAAGACTCACTAGCTTATAGAATGAAAAATAGTGAGCCTCAAGCAATTTAAGGGTATATAGCAATACCTGAGATTAGAAAACGCTGGGGATAGAGAAGAAAACAGACTTCAACACAAACTTATACCATTGGGATTCATTTAGAACAAATAGAATAGTTAGCTCATACATTTTTATAATCTTCATGAAAATGTAACCACAGATGAGCAGGTACTCCCTTTTTGACGAGGTTTTCGAGTTTTTCGCCAATTTATTCCTTCAAAGGCCCTAAAATATGGCATTAAAATTCGGCCTTTTTGAGACGCTACATCAAAATACGCGCGAACACGTAAGAAAAAGGGTGCCAAAAAAGTATTTAAGTTTCTGTTTCTATTTAATTTTTACTAATGACGTATTTTACGTATATACATACAGTATGTGACAAAACTATAGCACGGAATTCCTGCAAATAAAACTTTGCTTCACATATTTAAAATATTTTTATAAATAACATGATTTTATATCTTAAACCGACGATTATTAAGTACTTTAACTAAGCTGAAACAAAAATAACAAATGGATCCATGAAAAATAATAGTTATCCTTAACAAGATATATAATACATTTTTTACATGCGACAAAACTAAAGCACATATTAAAGTAATAAAATATTTACTGAGAATAATCTCATATTTAGTGGCCTCACCATTATTTTTTAATATTCTACACATCTGTGAGGTGCGGACTCAATTAAGTAAGATATCACTCTTCTAGAAATTTCATTCCAAGAATTTTTCACCTGCCGGAAATGATCATCAGTATTTTTGCAGTTGTCACGCAATAATCATCGATTTACAATTTCCCATATATTTTCTGTGTGATTGAGATCAAGCGACTGCACTGTCCATTTCCAAGACATCGATTGAATTTACAATAAACCATTCTTTCACGCATTTAGATGTGCCTTTGGAGTCGCTGTCGTATTGATATCGCCACTTTACGGTCATTTTATTCTCCACGAATGGAAGCATGACGTTTTGTCAATTGTTCTTGTAAAGACAGGGGTCCAATATGCTATCAATTTTATGAAATAGATCGTTATCATGCGCAGTAAAACATCCCCAGTCCATTACATTGTTTTACTGTAACTCTGTTGTATCGTGGTTTAGGGCGCTGTCTTTCTTCGTCGTACTGGTTTTATTTCACCAAAATCTTTTAGATTGCCTTTGGATTTACCAGAGAGAAGCGCTGAGTTTCATTGTCCAGGTAGTACCCCCCCCCCCCCCCCCCCCCCGGGGATACAGACAATGCAAGGGTGATTATTACCCACACCAGGGCCCTGTTTTCTCCGGGGAATATCGGGTTCGACCTAGTCCTGAGTGGTCTGGCGCTCGATATACACTCTAAACCACTTTTGCTGAAAATTAGGTCGATAATAGTAGGCAACACTTTACAGACTGTTTTCGACCTAAAATTAGGCATCTAGTTTTTTTAGACATTTGGTTAGTTTTTAAGCACAATATGTCTAAAATTAAACAAAAAATGTTTAAATATTTTAGGCAATTTGTGTCTAATTTTCCCTCCTTTGATATATTTATTTTCAATACTCCTTAAATGAAAAGGCTTACAATGCATATTTTTAATAAAATTTTTTAATTTATTACAAATCATATATCTTATAAACTATCTATATATATAGTTATAAATACATATAAAATACATATATGTATATATACATATGTCCATAACTCTCTTATCTTTTAACAAGTTACATAATATTACTTTACATACATATTGTTGTCTTTTCATAAAAAAAGTGTTAAAGTGTACATGTGCATAAACAAATTTAATTAAAAAGCATAAAATCCAAAATATGAATTAATAACGTAAATATAATATTTATTTGAATTTATAAAAGGTTCAAAAATCTACCATATGAATTTTATTACATAAACCTTTCATAAATCAATATATTTTTCATATATAAAGGATTTCATATATAAAAAATTTCCAACTTTCGTGTGTTGATGTTTCTATAAATATAAAAACTTTTTTATAAAAAAAATATTAATATTAAAAGAGTTCTTACCAACTATTGATATCTATGGACTCATTTTTTCTAAGTTAAATCTTGTCTTATCAAAAGTGGTACCAAACTGTAAATTAAATAAACATTTATAAGGACATATTTCAGAATAGTTTTGAAGAAATTAAAACATTACCTCGTATTCTTTGAAGATAAGCTTATCATTTTCCTTGAAATATTTGCAAATAGCCATTAATATCATTGGCCAATGGTTCAGAATATCTTCCAATAAAATTTCGACTTTTAGTAAAGTGAATCCATGTGATATAAACTGCATAGGAATTATAATAATTAAATATTCTAACGCATTTTGAATACACTTAAACACATTGCATTTCTTTTCTCTATGTACGTACGCACAAATGTAGATGATAAACTCTTAAACTTTGACATTTTTTTCTCCAAATTTTGCAACAAAAACTTTTTTGAAAATAATTAGTATACAATTTAATTTATTTTATAATCTATTCATACATTAACACTTTTTTTTAATATATAAATGCTGCAGCCACTACAAATTTAATTTTTAAAAAAATTTAAAATACGTCCCGACTCTTTTGAAGTTTCTATTGCAAATAAATGCTTCTTTTCTCTTTCGTCGCCTTGTTACCACGTGTTCCAACTTTTTTTACTTAAATGTTCTCAATATTACACTTTTATTACTATTTTTAGGCAAAAGTGCTTAATTTTACAAATTTCTTACTGATTTTAAGCAAATGTGCTTAATATTAAACATTATTTTGAAAATCTAAACATAATTTGTTTAAACATAAACAATTTTGATAGCAAATTTATTTTTTTGTGTAAATTTTTTACTTTTTTCAAAATTAAGAATGAAATTTATATAATTTTAGACAACAACAAATTTTCAACACAAATTTAGACATAATATGAACCTAAATTTTGGGAAAAGTTTTAGAGTGTAGGCAGAGAATGTCGGTAATGGTGGTGCATGGCCCTTATTGCCACTCGTACTTAGTGCGCGTGGCAGGCATTATCTGGCGTTCTCACGGACTGACCAGAGATGCCTTAATCTGGTACTGCGGGCATCAGGAGCTCCCGGCTAGTCTGGGACTCCTTGTCATTCGGGAAGTGAGACTAGCCGGCCTGATGGTTTGGGTGCTGTCCTTGGGGAAGTACACGTAGTGGCTGCGGTACTGCTAGTTAGAAAACCCCTCAGCAAGGGGGGTATCACTACCCAGACAGTGGTGGTGCTAAATTGCCAACTCGGTGCTATTGGGCTCTCTTTTGAGCGCCGTGCCCACGTGCATGAACGAATTAGGGGGCACCGGCATCGAGTGGCGGTGGTTGGGCGCATTGAACTCAACTACCGCTCCGGCAACGGGCGGCGTGTGATATGTCTACGGACGGTGCGCACGTTAAACCCTGAACAGTTGTCCAGGTAGTCCAGTTAATGTGCGCTTTTTAAATATCGATGTTAACTTCACTTTTTTTTCTGGAAAAATAATGTTTTTTGCGCTTCTATACAATTTTATTCCACCTTCTACAGCTCGTCTTTAAATCATTTTGGATTAAATGTTTAAAGCCAATTAAGAAGCTATGGACCTTCCTGACTTAAAGTATCCTTTAAAAAAAACTAATAATGGCTTTGCCTTTACGTTTGATAGTTTTACGTGTTTATGTAAAGTAGACAAGTAGTGCGACGTACTAAAATAAGTTATGATACCTGAAATTATACCATAGTGAATGTTAATTTCTTTTTGTATTTGCTTCACTGATTCACTATTAATAAAATCATAAACTATCTTTTCTTTTAAATCCACTAAATGTTTATTTCCAGTTATTATTTTCTTAAATTATTAGAATATACCCTTTACTATTAAAGACACGCAAAAAGCTGAATGATCATACGTTTATTTTCTTTTAAATAAATCTTAAGATACATAGTTAAATAAAACGAAAACAAAATTAAACTGCAACAACAACAAATGCTTCCTTTTAAATTTTTAATAGTAAACTGAGTGTTCTAAATAAAATACAAATAATAGTTATGATATGAGCGACTATATTCATGTTATTATATAATTTGCAATCATAAAGTAATCCGTGCTTTAGTTTTGTCTATGTAAAAACTACAAATACAAAATCTTATTTGGTTTGAAAATTTGGTTTTATTAGTTCGTTAACAATAAAAATGTCTTTAAACTGCACTATCAATGCATTTTTTATTTTAAATTTGTAAATTTATAAACGTCAATAATTTTATAGAAGCGAGCCAACGCAATTTTAATTAGTTGATGTTACAACTGTAGAGTTGCACTGCAGTAAAATTTCGCGATTTGAAAAAAACAATTACTACATAGTTTAAAATAAATTTTTAGCTTAGTTGTTCTCATAGAATGTACAGAAATTTGTTCCTCCATAATAAATGACCAGCCCAAAAAAAAAATATTTACGTTTTTTGTGAAAATGTATTTTGTTTCATATTTTTAATTTATAAAAATATATTTTTTTATTTAGTTATTTGGAACTAAAAAATTGCACCAAATATTTAAAACATTGCCTCTAATAGACAGAATTTTGTTTCTAAGTATGTGACCACCACTGCTAGAAAAACGGTCCCACCGTAAATTGTTGTCTTAAAAAGCATACAAACGCCATTTTGTTTTTAACAAAAACAATATGTTTGGTTATTTGGATTGTATGTATATGTATAACAAGAGTTGTTATTGGGTTTTTAAAATATTTGCTTTTTTAGTTTTCATTTTGTTTTGTAATCATTATTGTTTTTGCAAGCATACAAATATGATAAGTGTGTGTGCTTGTTTTATACACAATTAGAAGCAAACCAGCAAAAAAATAAAACCAAAAAGCTAAAACTTTTCAATGCCGCCATTATAAATTTTTAAAGCTTACTCCCTCATTTTATCCCCTTTTACCAAAAAAAAAAAAAAATACACAGCATCATTTAATAAAGTTATTAAAAAAAATAAAAAGCTTTTTTCTACAAATTAATAAATAAACAAATAAAAGCTTTGGAAACAAAAGAAACACCAAAAGAATTTTAATGCGATCAATTTATAAACACACACAAATCCACCCAAACAAATAATTAAATTTTATAGAGAATATCAGCGAGAGATAATAATAATATTAAAATATGTATAAAGTAATGATAATAAAGAGTTTTAAGTGTTTAGATTTCTCTTAAAGCAAATAAGAAAAAATTAAAAAACACTAGCTCTTAAGAAATGCACATACACTCACTTAAGTGTGTGTGTATAAACGCAAATATGCGAGTCTTTTCTCTTACCACTGAAGAACAAATACAAATGAAGGCTTTGGGACCTACAGTTTGGGCATACATGTGTATGTATGTCAGCCTTTGTGTCTCTCTGTCCGATTCTACTTATAAGACAGACTGAGACCAGTTGCTGTGTATCTCACCAGAACCACATTCCATTGGTGTCTAAAAGTCATTTCATTCACAACTTTTTGTTGTTTTTGTTTCTGTTATTTTTAGTCTTTTTTTTCTTGTTTTTTCAATCCAAGAGCTAAATAAAAACGGTAATAAAAAAAACACGAAAAAAAAATATTCTGTTGCCCACAATTATTACTATTGTTGTCTTTACACTAACACCGTATCAAATTCAAGCGATTATTTTAAGTGATCGATAATATTTAATCTATACACCCAAAAAAATTAGCCCATAATCATAGTCAAGAGAAAATTATATGTATCTTCATTAAGTTTTTTTATTTTTAGACTTAACTTTCATTAAAACTAACAATCTGCTTGAAATCTAAACTAAATTCATTTTTCATAGAAATAAACTTCTGATTTAACTAAGGCCTTTTATGGCAAAACAAAATTAATAAAAAAATTATCAAAAGTCCGTCTGGGATTCGAACTCAGATCTCTAGAGTGTATAACAAAATAACAATTCTCTGACTATCTTACAAAGTCGTGCGATTATGCGAAAAAATATCTGATGAATTTCGGTCCTACAAATTAAAATCGTTTAAAAAGTGTGTTGAAGTACGATACCACACCGTCATACAAAAAAGATGCAAAATTATATATTTTTTATTAATTAATTTTTGTTTTGAATTTATAAAAATTAAGAAAGATAAGAAAATTTACATTTCGGTTGCGGACAAGAATAAACATTTTTACTTTAAAAAAGCAACTCTGATCGCATAGAAAATATTATTTTATGAAATTTTTCAAAAAATTATAAAATTGGACACACTTGTCATAAAATCTGTCACACACATGCATTTATTGTCCACACTATCACACTTTACGAACACACATTAAATTTTTGTCATATCGAACGACTAAATCTGATAGTCAGTACCGGCCTCTAGTGTTTAGAAACAGGATTTCAATAAAATTTTAATTATTTCAACAATTATTGTTCATTGGTGGAATTTTAAGAAAAAATTAATTGAATGTCTTATTTTCGTAATTAAATTCAGTTTGCAGTTTATTTTGTGTTTGTCTTTTTCTACAAAAAAAAATCTCAGAGTATAGCCTATTTAGGCAAATTACGAACATTATTGATTTTATGTAACATTTATAAAAAGTAATCACTTCCACAGCATTTCTCAAAACCAGTCGTTTGTAGCGTGTAGCGATCATCATTAAGATACTATTTGACTTTTGCAAATATGTATGTACATTTTATATATTTTACAAGCATTAACGCGGCGAGCTTCGCTACACCTACCACTACCATTTGTCCACATTTTTCGACTGATGATTTTTAATGACTACGACTAACTTCAGAAACTTTAGCCGTAACCGATCTTAAGATATACAAAAATTACTATTTAGTTTGTAAGGGAGGATATCACGCCCAGTTTCAATTAAAAAAAAACAAATTGCTCTTTCGATGTTCTTTCTATGTTCTAAATTTCAACAAAATCGATTCAATCGTCAGGGCGTGATTAAACGACAAACAGACTTATAAAGAGATTTATATATATACGATTATATGAATTTATAAATTAGATTTTATTTCATTATATATTGTATGGTTGTTTTCGTTTAAATATGTCTTAATATGTACTCACCTGTTAATATTATTTTTTCGAAATTCTGTCGATTTTCCAATTTTACAAATAGATATATATAGAAATTTGTTTGAGTACTAGTGCGGTTCAAATGAGATTAAGTAACTCGCGAATTTGTATATATTTTTTGCACCTGAAATTAAACAAATAAAATTTATACATTTTGGCAATTTGCTTTAAAGAAGTATTAAAGATTTCTCAGATATGTGATCTTATAGAAAAATTTAAGCCAGTTTTTAGACGCCTAGGAAATGTATTCATTAGCCTCTTATGGATCATTTTATTGTATTATATTATTTATTTCATATAAATGAAGTAGAAATAATGTATAATTGCGTCTTGAGTCAATAACCGTCAAGCGAAAAATTACACAAATTTTACTTAAAGATATACTTGTTTCTCAATTTCCTATGCATGAACGAAAAGTTAGTAGCTCGTTGTGCACCGTGGCTAACGAGCTGCTACATAAAATACCGATATGGCTTAGCAGGTTGTTGACACTGAGTATATGTATATCAAATGTTTGCGATCTGCTAACTTAAAGGAAATTAACTCTAAAAACTGTATAACCATTAAGTACACTCGCAAAAGCAAACTTGATTTTGACATTACTCCAGAAAATTAATTTATAAAATTGTTTGTCCCTTGATATGATCACATATTGAGAATGTCCAAAGAAACATTCAAGTGCCCAGTTTTTAAAATGTTGAAAGAAATTCTTTACTTCATCTGAACTTCTAAATATTTACAAGAGGCTTTTCGAAAGAATACAAGAAAGGGCAAAGATAATTATCAATAAAGAGAGGGTATCTAACTCTAGATTCATTGGAACATCAGCGTAATGTGGTACTACCATGGGAGCTGCGCTGATATTTCATCAGCATTAATTAATGATTAGCGCATCATCGTCATCAATCGTCCTCACCGCAAAAAAAACTCTGTTTCATCAAGTCATTGCACCATGCCAGAAATCTATTAGAGCGTTAGCAAAATAGCATGAAAAGGGCTAGAAGTTGCTATCCCAATCATCGTATTGTCAATATGTAACTGTAAGTTTACAGACTTCAGAGGAATGGAACTAAGTACATGTATATATACATATATATCACTAATGGCGAGGTAATCGACGAAAATGATTCTAATTTTGATGCCAGTTTAATCGGCCTCGATTAGTAGGAAATGTCTTTCGAATGTCTTTTGGCAGCAAAAATTTTACAACCCTCGGAAAGGATAATTAAAATAGCAACAAAATACAATAATGTAACAGTATTATATGGAAAAACGAAACAAAAAATATTAAATTTTTTCCGTTCGTATAATTAGAACAGAACCACTGTGCAGTTACATTTTTTATATATTCTAATACTCGTAAGCTAAGATTAAGTTTATTGATAACATTTTAGAAATTTTATTAGATTCCTTGTTTAAAATAGCATCAAACACACGATTTTTTAAATTCAAAAATTAAATCACAAAGTGGTTTCAAATAATTCAAAGAAATCCTATCTCAGGAGCCCTGAATGGCTTATTTTAGTAATTCTTTTATGTGCAATTTACTTCATACATACATACATAATTGGCCATTACAACCCTGTGTCAGGGTTACGGCCTAGCTTCTCGCAGCCCTCATGTTGTGTGTGTTAATTTTTATCCATAAGTACAGGGACCTACAAATTAATGTCGACTCCGAACGAAAGATTTGAGAAGCTCCTTTAATGGCAATCTATTACTCCCAGAGCTTTTGCCAGAGGACAGCTGTGAGGTAGTCGCCGAAAGAAATAATTTTTCCATATTTCTTTTTTCCAAGATGTCAGAGCTGGGATTTGAACCCGGCGCTATCGGTTTAGTAAGCCAACAAACTAACCACTAGATAGACCCCTTCGTAAATCCTATAAGAAAGCATCATCATCTGATCCAGAGCGTATATTGAATCCAATTTTACTAACAAAATATGTTTTACTGTATAAGACAATGTGTATTGGATTACTAAGAAGATAGCGCTGGGTTCAAATCTCAGCTCTGACATCTTAAAAGAAAGAAATATGTATGATGAAACAATTATTTCTTTCGGCGACTACATTTCAGCAGTCTTCTAGCAAAAGCTCTGGGAGTAATTGATTGCCTTGAAAAAGCTTCTCAAATCTGTCGTTCGAAGTCGACTTTAAACTGTAGGCACCGGTTCTGATATATAAAAATTTACACACACGAGTGCTGCGAGAAGCTAGGCCGTAACTCTGAAACATGGTGTATTTATGTGTGTATAAGTCAACGAACATTTCACTCGAAATGTTCAAAATGCAAAGAAAGAAGGGAGTGAAATTAATATTTTTAGTGTGACAGATATCAGCACAAATCCAATTTTTTTTATTACCTGCAAAGGTTTATTAAATCAAATTTGCAAAAACTGTTGTGAAATTATATAAATCGTACATTAATATGTTCTACTAATGAAATTCTTTTACGGTTGTCATAGAGTAAATAGACAGCAGAGCGTACAAAATGTAAAAAAATGGCGTTTATCAAAATTCTGTGACTATATCATACGATTTACTTTTTCTAGCTTTATAAATCCTTTTCTTCTGGTTTGTCTGGTGCGCTCAAGCGCTGATGTGTAGTCGGCACTACATGCAAAAGTGCAGCCGAATGAAAAAACAATCTACTTTTCGTTCTATTTAAACAGCCATGGCTTAGATGGTCCCTCAAAACGACTAGTGGGTACAAATGGCACTTACTACCGTTTTGGTACCATGGATGTAAGTTAATTTGCACAACATTCAGGTTGAAAGGTCCAGTCTTCTAATTTTATATTTTTTATTACACTTTTTTTTTTTCCTTCAAAAGTATTGTGCAAAAGTAGAGTTTCAGTTTTTAAAGTAGGTCTTAAAGCATTATTGTACCAAAACCTTGAAACGCTTCTTCTGTAACATAGCAAAAATTTGAAGTCTAGTGTGAATATGTAAATTATTTGAATTTTATTTTTTTTTTTGTACATAAATATGTAATTTATAATTGCCAGATTGTCTCAATAATGCCTTTTCGGCGCTGAGACCAACGTTATTCAATTGTAATGTACATTAAAAGTAAATAAAATTTTATATATAAAAAAAAAAAAAAAAAAAAAAAAAAAAAAAAAAAAGTACCAACATGGTCAGCACTGGTTTAGGGCATAATTGAGGAAATCATTAATAAAATTCTCATAACCAGTGATACTTTTTGTTTAATTGCTCTGCAAAAAAACTTGTTGACTGACATTTACCCTGAAATTATAGATAAATTAACGTTTCGATTATTTCGTTATAATAGTTTGTAATATTAATTTTTTTTTTGACTGACGCCATTTATTTAATTAATTTGCCTGTTACTTATTTTAGCCACATATTATAGTTTTCTGTTTGTCTGTCCATCTGTATGTCTATCAGTTACTGTTGTTCAATAAGCATTCATTTAACAGTTAAATTCATGATTAGATTTCAACACATTCAACATTTTTTAGGTTTTAGTTTTATTATAAGCCTAGTATTACCACTACGTGGTAAAATTCTATAAAAAAGAAAAAAAATAGAAAACCAAAGAGTTCATTGATAAATATTTTGACATCGTTTACTGATTTACTACTATAGCTGCCGCTATCGTTGTTGCTGCTGTTGTGAAAGCACTACCACTAATATTTAAGCACAGTCAAGAACATTTATTTATAGGCAGTAGAAAATCTTTAAAAAAACTTCCACCCATTTATAAAAATATTCAAAGTTACTGTAATTTTTGTTTTCTAATCAATTCAAAAAGAAATTACTCCGTAAAATGAGATAACTGGTGAGTTTGAAATGAAGAGACATTTCGAGGTCGTGAAAGGATATTAACAACTGTGTAATATATAGTATTTCTAAACGAGGCTTAAAGACAGAAAGAATTGAGGTTGCGTTAAACCAAAAAATAAAAATTTCTGAGGAAAATTGGAAAACTAGACAAGAAAAATGATTAAATATTTGGTAACCCGAAGCACAGACGTATGTAGAAATTTTTAAAATGAGTTACCGTGATAACAGTAGTACATATGTATTATAATTTACCCATGATTGCGCTTCTACGAATACTTTACGTATAACGCTTTGAAGTATTAAAAGATAAAAGATTGATAATATGGAAAAATCAGGCTGAGGTAAAACCAGAATGCATATTCTGATATTTAACAAAAATTCGTTTTTATTTAGAAACATGCCACAAAATTATTCTCAGAATTTATAGAAAAATAAGGAAATTTTTGTGTTTGTAGGAATTATGAAGATAAAATTGTTTTATTAAATACTTTCTCATTAATAAAAATGATATTTCTATTGCGATTAAACAAATTTACTTGACTGTTATAGCATATACTTATGCATACATATCGTCATATGAAATCAAAAAAGCCATATGTAAAAGTCATATGAAATTCAAAATTGACTTTTTGATTGATTATTGCGCACGATATCAAAATAAATGTTTTTGCAAAATGTTTCTTTTCTGGAATTAAAACCGTTTTTATTAACAAATTTCTAAAAGCCCTAACTGCAATGGCAAAAAATTTATAAAACAATCACAAGTTAGTTAAACAGTTGGTTTTTTGATTGTGGTTTTAATAAAAGATAATTTTGTTTCTTTACAAATATAACCATTTTATCAAAGCATTTTTATATGTACACAGGAATAATTGTTTTTTAATGCAGATGCATGATATGTATTTAAGAACTGTAATTAGGAGAGAGCGCATCCTTTTGCAGTTGATTGTCAGGTGAATCTCACAATGCATTATAGAGAGAATTCGTTCTTTAAACGCACCGTTTGTTTGTGAAACAATCTTTCCGCGAAAGTTTCTCCTGTCAATTACGGTGTTGTTAGTCAGTTTAAATCAAATGCTTCCCTGCAAGAAACTAATTCTCACAGGCATAAGTTTCATATCTCTGTAAGTAATACAAAGGGTCGACATTTTTTTTCATATACTAATTCTTTATTAAAAATAAAAGTTAGCTAATACCGTAGAAAGACGACGGCTTTACCGTGCATTAGTTGAGTTAATTCAAATTAACTTGCGCATTATCTCCAATGTAAATGCACAAAACCAAACTGAATTTATACTGCATTAAGCTTTTTTAAAATGGCAACGTTGCATAAAATCAGTCAGTTTTTGGCTAATTGTTTGTTATTGGTAATTAAAATGGATAGAAAATAAGCAAAGTTACAAACCTCTCTCTATAGGTATTAAAGCAAATAAAAATAGTTCACAAACAGTGGCGTAGCTAGGTATCCAAGGGCCCTGGGGCAAATTAAAAAATGAGGCCCCACTGCTATGTAAACTGATTAGATTTTATCAAATAAAAATATGAAATATACAAATACTTTTAAAATGCTATGTTACTTAAGCTCTTTTCTGTGCACAAATGACTTAAGTCTTCTTGATTTCCTCTCAAAGCCAACGAACTCTTTGCTAGGGTAAGTATGATAACGAAGAATCTTTGAAGAACCATTTTCCAAAATGATGCTTCTTTGCGAATTTCATTTTCAAGTTCCTTGTCGATAGAATTAGTATCGTTTAGAACACGAAACGTAGTACAATTTGGAAAAACACCTATTGTTCTGGTTGATGCAACTTGCAATCTGTCATATTTATTTTGAAAATGGGAGAAATTTCTAAAGGTTCAGTTCGATCGAGATTTCTGGTAATGATTCGAGGGCCCCCTGAGCTTGAGGGCCCCGGGGCACTGCACCGCCTAGCCCCTAGGTAGCTACGCTACTGTTCACAAACAAACTAATGTTGTAGTCTGTCTACGATATAAATGCAGAGACTGTTGTCTGTCAGGGTAAAATTTTAATTTGCATTAGTGAGTTTTTAATGCATGCACATTAACGCTGTCATATTTCTACGGTATAAACCTGAAAAAAAAAAATTCAAAAAATTTGGTTTATTTTTCATTTAGAATGTTTTTTGTTTATTCTGTACAATTTTTTTATAGTAACTTTGGGCTTTTTGGATTTCATATGACGATATATACATGCATACATATGTATAGTATATTGGGGCAAATGTAATAAAAAAGAGAAAAATTATATGAATGAATAAATTCAAGAATGAATGTTACGATATGGTATTTATGGTGTGATATACTCGTAATATGATAGAAATAAATCATATTTTTTTATTGGGGTTTCTAAGGTCATAACAGTTCATTATATTACTTACTCTTATCATTAAATTAAACTAATAAATATTAAAAAATAAAAACAAAAAATTAATTCCATAAAAACAAATACAAACAAGAATTTAAAAAAAGGTCTTCACAATGAAATTCGATTGCAACACTTTTTTTCGTCAATGAAAATAAAAATAATATAAAAAATATCTGTGACTGACTGCCTGCCAGACTGCCTAACTTATTAGCCTGATTGACTGTTATAACATTATTTACGACGTAAATTCATACTGTTGCATTACTACCAATATTTTATTACATTCCATTACATTACATTTGTTTGTTGTATTTTTAAAAATTATGTGCGTTTACATTATCGATGAATGAAATAAAAATCAGTTTCAATTAGAAATAATAGTTTAATGAATTTCATTGCATTGGTACAAATATGAAATATCCCGAAAATTCTAAACGCCAGGTGAAAAGTATTTACACCCAAAACTCCGATTGGAGATTTAAAACGTGGCATTAATGCATCTTTTATTACACTGTAATTTCATTTGAAATGGATGATGCTGCGTTTAACCACAAGGCACCAAAAATATTACTTTGAAATGAAACAGTGACAGAACGCAAATATATAAGTTTTTGCGACGTTTTTAGTAAACAATCTCGCATTTTTATTTAAATATAACGAATGTGTGAGAGGGAGCAGTAGAGTATACATATACATATGGATATGTATGTATGTATGTATTTGTCGAAGAAATTATAAAGTAAAAATAATCTCCCCCCCCCCCCCTCTTTAATTACAAATATTTGTTGTTTACATGTTTTAGTAACCTTTAACACTTCACAATATTTTATTTAGATATAAATGTACATTTGTAATGCTGAAATTAATAAAAAATATTCAGACGAAATATCTGAATACCAACAAATCAAACAACCGGTATATTTCAATGCATGCGTCCAGATTTCTTTCAAGTTTCATTAAAAAAAATTTAATACGAAAGTACTTAGAAAAATGCCCTAAAAATTAATAACAAAAATGAATAAAAAAAATGTAGAACAATTGTATTTGTTCATTCATAAAACCTAAAAACTTATCACTATCAGTCGCACATATCAACGTAAATACTTGAGTTTTAACAATAACACCAAGAATTTTTTATTTCCATTGCATGTAAACACTGCTTATGATACACTGAAAATAGAAATGAGTTGCAAAATAGAATATTTTAGATAGAAACAGGCCACAAGCATAACGCAACATACTCTAAAGGCGTACTGACCTCAATGTGGTAATGCATGCAATTTAATGGGTGTTAACACCATGCCTTAAACAATTTTTATTGAATTTTTAATTGAAGAAGATTTTTGTTTTTACCTGTAAACTACCAAAGAGGACATTATAAATGATTATTACAAATGTAAAATAATTGCGGAGACCACTGAGTATCTTTTAATCTCAATCTCTAATATTTGTGCAGCTTGATTGCTTAAAAGCAGGGAGTGTTTTTTAAAACTTTGAAGTCGAACCCATTAAAGTCTTGTAAGAAGTGGTTCATATGGTTTATATAGAAAAAAAATACTGGATATTTGCATCAAAAAAGTAACCATAATTGTTTTAAAAACAATGAACATTTTCTATCAATTACGAGTGAAAGAGATTTTTATAAGAGAATCAATTCAGAAGACAAGTTTTTAAAATAGAAGGATAGATTTTGTGATTCAAATTATTAGAATGGCAATGTTTCCTGTTCGACTTATAGCCTATTTATACATACATATATGAGATTGGAAACAACATTGTACTATTTTGGAAGCAACATAATCGTCAAACTACAATGCCATTATTGTCTTAAACGGCTAAAATTATATTTGCAGAACCTGCAGCTACGCACGTAAGCATCGAGAGGGCCTTTGCAGCAATAAAATTTATTTTATGGCCACAGAGAATAAATTGAAAAGAAGAAAACTTCAAACCTATCGTCGATGGAATTAAAGAACGCTGTAACTGACAAAACCTTAAATGTTCACCAGAGCCAAAAAACCTGTATGAAAGTAGAACAAATAAACATATTTTTCTAAACGCAGACGGTGTAAGTGAATTTATTTTCATCGTAGAAATCTGGGACCGGGACGCGTAATTTTTTTCTGATAAAAATGATGCAAAAAACATTTTTTTGTATTTTGTCAGTTACAGCGTTCGTTAATTCCTGCGACGATATATTACTTAACAAAAATTACTTTAAAAAAATATACTTATAAACTATTATATTTGATTAAGCCGAATCCAACCCTAAGCCATGATGTCATGAATAAGAAGTTGCGAAAATGGCAACTTTTTCTAACCAATTCTGATATTTTTTTCTTGCTAGGAATGAAAGGAATGCATAAAATACGGTAATCTTGACTCATACATAAAATCATACTACCTATGACAACTTTAACAGACTTTGTGACTAGACTAGACAAGTCAAGTTATTTATTAAAACCAGCTTCTAAATGTTCGAATCATCTGTACTGCTTTAAAAGACTACTGTACATTAGGGTGGGTCAATTTGTTCGGGACCGAAAAACGTGACAAAGCGTATAGCAAGGTCGTAATCTACGAGAAATTCTAAGAACTTTTTCTAAAGAAACCATGGTTCTAAAATCAAAATCGAGCTTCCGGTTTTTTAAGAGAAAATTAGGTGCTCAGGTCATCCGAAAATAATGCTATTTTTTTGGAAGTATTCATTGCAATTGGTGAATAGTTGACCTGTAACGCTGGAATAGGGCTTATTTTAAAGGAAATTATCTCAGCTTTCTATATCTGTCCTCATTTATAGAAAATTATTTACCCAAATAATAGTTTTGGAGTTTTATGTCAAAATAATAATAGTTTTAGGCTTTTAACAGTTTGACTATTATTACTTTGACATAAACCTCCAAAACCATTATTTGGGTAAATAATTTTCTATAAATGAGGACAGATATAGAAAGCTGAGATAATTTCCTTTAAAATAAGCCCTATTCCAGCGTTACAGGTCAACTATTCACCAATTGCAATGAATACTTCCAAAAAAATATCATTATTTTTGGATGACCTGAGCACCTAATTTTCTCTTAAAAAACCGGAAGCTCGATTTTGATTTTAGAACCATGGTTTCTTTGGGAAAAGTTCTTAGAATTTCCCGTAGATTACGATTTTGCTATACGCTTAGTAGGCAAAAAAATTGACCCACCCTACTGTACATACTTATAATATGAATAATAATTTTTACATTGTTTCTCCGTTTAACGAACACAGCATTTAACGAACAATTGAATTTTTTCTATTGAGTACAGTCGAATTCGGAGCACACCGTTTAAAAGAAAAAATCGGATATAAGCAAAATAAATGCATTTACTTTTGTTTTCTATTAAATTCATAGGTATTTAACTCCGTTTAAAAAAAAATCCATTTTAAAGAAAATCCGCTTAAAAGAAACAAATTTTGGATTAAAAGGCACAAAGTTGTATAAAAAAAACTCCGCTTAATTGCAAATACGAGTATTAAGAATTTTTCGACGAATTTAGAATGTAGAACCGGCTCATTTCTTTTTATTTTGTGCATTCCTACATTTTCAAAAGTATTTTTTATGGCAAGAATGTTCATTTATTGCTAAAATTTTTATAATTTGTCTGTCAACTTTATCAGAATTTGAATTTTTCTAAAATCTATCGATTTTTTTATTTTTAATTCAATAATATTTTAAGAGTTCGTTTAAACGAAATAACTTTGCATTTATCCGAAGTCTTTTTAAGGAAAAATTCCGGTTATAAGAAAAAAAATTTTGTTTTTTTACATTTTCTTATAACCGAATTCGACTGTACCCTATATAGCGAACAAAAAATCTTTTTGTATTCATTTTAACGAACAAATTAAACAAAAATTGTATATTAAAAACGAACCAATTTTACATACTTGCAGAACAACAGTTATTTTCTGCTCTTTTTCTATATTTTTCTTCAAGTTACTATATGTAGTTAGTTTTGCGTATTAATTTGTCGTGTTAACAGTAAAATGAGTTGAAGAAAAAGATCGTTTTTGAAAGACAAAATAAAAACCATCGATCAACACCGAAATGATTTGCGAGTAAAAGATCTATACAAGAAATATGAAGTGAGTAAATCCACAGTGTCTACAATTTTAAAGTAAACAAAAAAACCTTTTAAAAAGTATAAAAGATACAAATTTTGAATCACGAAAGCTTGGATATTAAAGCTATTATTAAAGTTTTGACTACAATATTATATGCAAAAATTATTTTTTAATAAAATAGATTATTAAAACTATTACACCTCTTGTATTTTTTTAACAAATCTTAACAGGCGCGGATGTTTAAAATAAGTATTGCATATAACGAACAGGCCTGACAATATATAGGTTCGTTAAACCACGAAACTACTGTATACGAATAAAACATACATACATACATATGTACATACATAATAAAACTTTGAGTTACAACTTTATTTTATTTCTTTCAAAATCTTTTTGTTTTAAAAAAATTTTATTTCAAACACAAAAAAAAGGTTAATGTTGCCACCCAGAAAGCAGTTCAGTTCAGCAATTCAAAATCAACAAAATCTTTTACAAAACAATGCAAAACAAAACATTTTTAAAATTTTACAAAACTTGTTATTTTTAACAAAAATTGTTTGGAAATTAATCATAAATGAATCTGTAGTCTGATGGTAATCTCCAAAGAATGCAAGGTCGTCTATTACATTTTGGTTTTAAATATGTATATTAAAAAAAAAAAACAATTTGTATTTGGTTTTATTATTTTAAAATTCATCAAAATTTATTGTTTAAAAAAGGTAATTTTAGAAAAAAAATATTGAAATACTTTTTAAATAAAATATCTATAGAATTTGTTATAATCAATCATACAAGCGCGTCTATTGTTTTCAATTACAATTTACAATTTCCTATTTACAGAAATACAATTACAAAAAATAATTAAAGTTGATATACTTCGGCTATTTTATACTCTACTATACAAACAAATGCAGGCAGTATTTCGTCGGGCGGGGTTTATGTGCTCTATCCGCCATATCATGTTTTTTATATATCTCGAGTTAATGATGCCACTTTAGGTTTTCGACCTCAAATTTTTCAAGTCTGCAATCCGTTTTCGGATATCTCGTTCAGTTTCGGAGATTAATAGCCGAAAACGGAATGCAGATTTTAAGAATTTTGGTGTCAAAAACCTAAAGTGGCATCATTAACTCGAGATATATCAAATGGCGGATAGAGCACATAAACTCCCGCACGAAGATTTGACATTTTGAATTTGACATGGAGATGCTATCAAAGCAAAAGTGTTTCAGTACTCCTGAAAACCACTTGTAAACTGTTAGATGTTCTTGTAATTATTTTATTTATTTACTTCCAAGAGTTAAAAAAGAAATAGAAACGAAAAAGTTTTGTAAAGTCTTAAATAAAATAAATATAGACATTACGACTGGTCGATTTAAAATACGCCCAAGTGACAATCATATTCTAGGGATCAAAATAAGAAACTTTACCCAAGGAACCATATCTCTAAAATTAATTCTGATGTTCCTTATGTTGGCCCAAGGTTAAATTTGGAAAAATCCCACTTTGGTCCATTTAAATTGCCCCAATCGAGTCCAAATGTATGACCGACTCCCACGAACTTAGGAATAGACGTCATGCTATGTGTTTAACAAAATATACTTTACCTGTTAATAATACTTATACATCAAATTTTGCAACGATTTGATGGCACTGCAATCACAGATGACATACATACATACTTACAAAACTGATCATTACAACCCTGTTTCAAGGTTACAGCCTAGTTTCTTGCAACACCTATTAGTGTGTGTCAACTTTTATCCATGAGTGCCGGGACCTACAGTTTAATGTCGACTCCGAACGCCAGACTTGAGAAGCTTGTTCATGGCAATCAATTACTCTCAGAACTTTTGCCAGAAGATTGCTAAGAGGTAGTCGCCGAAAGAAATATTTTGTTTAATACGGAATACAAAAATGATGTTTCGGTTATGGTTTATTTGTTGATTCCAGTGTGTGTAACAAAATATCAAACTCGAATATTAAACGTGTACGTAAACATGTTCCAAAATGTGTAGCAAAGACGTTTGAAACATGGTCTCAAAAAATAAGGTGCCACATTATTAAAAAAGCAAAAACAACGATTAATTGACGTTTTGCTTAATTTTGTTAAAGTTCCGTTTCATAATAAAATCCCCAAAAATTAAATTAAATAAAGTCCCACAATATTATTTTGAGTTCAAAACACTGCGACCTTTAAAATCTATTGTGCCTATTTGAGTCCATCATCTTCCCGACACACACTTCCTTCCTTATGAAACAACCTCAGTTGTGAAACTCTAATTGTGAATATGTCCGCCAGCGAGACCTTATGCTTCCCTAGAAACATTCATTTGAATCTAGAAAGAAACCCACATTCATATTATGTTTTCCGCTTGGAATTTCAAATATGGCCCTTTGCACTTTAGAGCATCATATAACGCTCAAATAGTGCATTGTCATCGTTATAATAAGTTTATAATCCTTATGCCCTGCCAAAGGTTGGTAATATACAATATTTTTTTTGTATAAAAATAATTTCACACAGGGAAGACGTATAACGAGCACACAAACTCCCACACGACGTTATGATTACTAATAATGTTATTCATTCAGATTGATTGAAAAATTCGAAAATTTAATTTTTCTTTTTAAAAATGCTGTTTCGAATTTCGAAAATTCGAACAATCAAGCACGTAAAACACACAAAGTACGTATGCATATATGTATGTAGTACATAAGTACATGAAAACGAAGTATCATACACATCAAATATTACTGTGTTGCATTGTTTGCGTTGAGTTTTTTGGCAACCGAAATTTGGAATTTTCTTTGTGTAAATGACAAGATAAACACGCATGTTGATTGTATTCACTGTTAGAGTGGTAGTGCTAATGGCTACTTTTAACTTGTTTCGATCCTTTAACTTTTTAATCTTTAGAACTTTATTCAGAATAACTTTCCTAAAAGATTTTTCAAATTTTAAGTACATTTTTACTCAATTATAAGATGTCTAACGCCATCGCATTATGTCTTCATTTTATATCTACGAATACACAGAAAAAATTATTGCTGGAATATTTTCAAACAAACGCTTGTTCAATTTTTATTTCGTTTTCAAATAAAGTTTTGTTTGATTCTATTAATAATTTTGTTTGAATGTATTTTAAAACTATCAATGTTGTTTGGTTTTTATATACTAAATGGGATATGATTCGCATTTAGTCTATAACTATTTTAACATAAGTATTTATAGTTTTGAATAACACCTTTGGGAAAAAGTCTCCTGACGAGTCTCTTAAGCAGAGACGAAATGGTCATAGAGACATGCTTATACATTTCATATTACATTAAAATAAATAATATAATAATAATATTAATAATAAAATATAAAAATAATTTACCACAAAAAATTTAAATTTGTAAAAAAATTATTTGAATTTTCTGTCAAATTTCTGAACATTATTTTGTTGTCTCGAATAATTATTTGTTCAATTTTGCATTCATTTCTAAACATTTTATTTTTTTAATTGAAAATATATTAATTGGTTTGATAAAATTTTTGTTTGCTTAGAACCCTAATATTCAATAAAACTTTTATCTACTTCTATTACATTTTTTGTTTGATTCTTTTTTGTGACTCCAATAAAAATGCTTATTGAATATCGCAACATTTTTATTGAAAATATCGCAATTTTTTTTCAAACAAAAAATTACAAATTTGTTGTTCGAATTTACAAATTTCTTTGTAGGACCGAAATTAAACAAAAAATTTATTAACTCAGTGAATTTCGTGTCTGAATCAAAAAAATAATTTTTTCTGTGTACTTTTGTGTGTTTACTTATTTGCCTCCAGCCGATAATATAACGTTAAGGCAATGTAATCAATTTACCAAGTGCCGAAGCGTAATCAAGTTGGTTAGTTTTTTCCGTTGATTTTTGCTATTGTTTTCCTTCATTATCATCTTTCTTGCATTTAAAAGAATTCCTGGAAATTCTTTTAATAAAATTAAATTCATATATAAGTACACACAGCAAGAACGAGAATAAAAACAACAATATTGTAAAAAAACAAGACTAACAAAAATTACTGAAAATGAAATGAAACACAAAGAAAAAAATTTATAAATTTCAAAAATAACAAACGAACAGTGTAACGAAAGGAGAAAAATCTTGTAAATATTGTAGATTTCTTCCTCAATATAATTATTTAAATTAAGTCTCCTGTACTTCTTATAACCAGGCTTTCTTTTTATTGCAGTATTAAATCTTCTCAAAAGCTTATTAACCCATTTACAGATAATCGAATTGACACCGCGTTCAAAGTAAAATTCTACCAACACACCCACATAAGCCCTATTTTTGCAAGCGTACACCTAAAAAGAAAAGTTTAGTGTTTTTATGCATTTTGGAAAGTTGTGATGAATTTTACAATTTAGGAAAACGGTGGAAAAGTGAATTACTAGGGCGGTCCCAAAATTGGCCCACCTAAACAAAGAAAACACAACAAATTTGGGACAAAATTCTTTTTTCTCAACATTATTTATTTCTCATTTAGCTCGATGAACTTTTCTCAGTGATACTCAAAATTATGTTATTTGAATGCTCTATTCGTAGTAAAAGCGGTCAAGGTTCTTAAAATAGCCACCATCCGTAAAGAACACCTCTTCATTGTTGTTAAATCGTTTACCACTGAGCCACTTTTTTAAGTTTGGAAATAGAAAATAATTCGAGAAAGTCCGGTGTATACGATGAGCCATGAAGCAATTCGAACTGTAATTCCTTAGTTTTGCCCAAAGCAATAGTGGACATATAAACTGGATGACTTTCTTTAATGCCTTTTTCCTTTAATGTCATCACTTAAACACTGCAATTCCTTTGCATGGTTTGGGGTGTGCGTGGTTTAGTTGTTGGAGCGCTCGCACAAAAACTCCAACGGCCCAGGTTCAAATCCCAGCAAAGGTGAAATATGAAAAGTCAGTTTGTGGTTTTTTTCAAAATTATAATTTAAAAATAAGAGGTCCCCCCCTCTAAGAAGACCATCTACAAAGAAACAGCTCCCCGACCTTTCATTCTATTCCACCTTAACCAATGTGAACAAAAAAACGAATGATCAGGAGAAAAGCGCTACCTACTGAGAAGTAGCAGATAACAGCTAAACCTACTTAGCAAAGACACTCACCACACAATAAACATGCAACGATGAGGCAATTGCTGTTGATCATTCAAGGGTGCAGGTATAACACTGGCCTTTGAATGATCAATTCACAGCAATTTGTCTCATTCCTAAGGCGCTTAATAGTAATATAAGAAGAACAAAATATATGTTCTGTCATAAATGTACTGTCCTTTCTAAAAAATTTTCCAATACAATGCACTGCATTTAGTAGGGGTTTACCACTGAGTATTGGTCTTAAATAAAAAAATAATATTACTGGCCCTTCTTTCCTCCTATTTCAAAACAATCAATAAAAATTATTCCACATGCATCCCAAAAAAAAACAAACTCATTGATCTTGCCCGAAGATGGAACCGTCGTCGCATTTTTTGGACACAATTCTTTCATTTCTATCGTTTTTGGTTGTTCCTTCTTCTCGGGTGAGAAATGGTAGACTGACCCACTGATTCTATAGTTGCAAAACATTACCAAACACTACATTGAAACAACTTATCTTGAACAGAGTTTTCTCATAATTAAATTTTCAAAATTTTGGAAATGCCTACAGCTTTAGCTGGCCCAATTACCCGTTTAAATTCTCCTACCCAATATCTTAGCAGCTCTTAAAAAACTTCTAAACAATTAAAATAAATAATTTTTTTATTCTACTGCCGCATCTATGTATCTTTATGTGGGGTTGTTTGGTTTTTGAACTTCCCTTGCCAATCGTCTTGTAAAAGCGAAAACATAAATAAATTTTAAAACTACTGTGCCATGAATTTAATCTAAATAAAATGTGATGCTTTTTTTGTCTAGATCCTTAGTAGCATGAGCAACATAGACGTCACTAACGCTGCTGCAGCAACCTTCTTCTTGTATTCTGTTGTTGTTTTTTAAAAATGTTGTTTTTCTACACTTTTAGGTTTAGAATTCAGCACTTGCTTGAAGTTGTTAAGGGAAAGATACGCCAACATCATTATTATGATCATCATCAAATATAGTGATCATGAAAATGATGATCATT
The DNA here is from genome assembly GCA_963576795.1 of Metopia argyrocephala. Classification (NCBI taxonomy): domain Eukaryota; kingdom Metazoa; phylum Arthropoda; class Insecta; order Diptera; family Sarcophagidae; genus Metopia; species Metopia argyrocephala. Next base: position 50,104,509 of record OY756210.1, read on the forward strand.
TTCTTCGCCATTATTGTCGGCGTCTGGTATTACCAATAAAGCTTCTGTTGTTATTGAATTTTGTTTGTAAATCATTCCAGGATTCCTAAAAATTATTTATTAACGTTGATTGTTGCTGTATAGGAAGTTAGAAGCAGGGACAGACAAAGAAAAATGGATGGATGGTTGAACGTGTTGTATTCAATTCAACAAAACAGGTTAAAAATCTGTAGAGGTGCAGTAGCAACAACAACAACAACAATAGAAATATTACCAACTTTAAAAGTAGCATATATGCATTTTCTTGCTTTAAATGAACTACAATAACAACGGCAACAATAGCTTCACTAAAAAGGAAGGACCTAAAATAAAAACCCAAAAAATTGTTTAAAGCAACCAAATGGAAACAAAGGTTTTAATAAAGCAGCAACAGCAGCAGCAGCAATAAAAGCATCAGCAACCAAAAGCCAAAACCAGACCATTAACAAGAAACAAACAAAAAAATGTAGAAGAAAGGAAAACAAACCAAAAAATCAAAGGCATTCCAAAAAAGACAATGACTTCGATTTTTCTTGGAAAAGCACTGTTTTGTTTTGCAATTCGTCGTCATCATCGTCGCCGTTGTCGTTGCCTTGTTTGCCCATAACGATGAAAGTTTTTGTATTTTTTTTTTCCACCTTAATTCTGTTAAAGATTTTTTCAGTCCATGTGAATTTTTGGATTTCTTTTTTTAGATTTCTTTTTCTCGATTATTATTTTACTTTTTTATTTTGAAAAATTTTAAGTATAAAGAGATTAAAAAGAATATTAGAGTTTTCGTTTACCGCACTTCCCTTTCCCAGCAATTACAAACATGCATACTATGTATGTACTCGTAGTATGTCCTTAGGTACTGCATTCTTTATTGATTTATGAAAAGGTTTCCAAAGAAATTTATAAATACATTAGCAAATAATAATCAGAATTAAAATATATATTTCTCAAGATCTATAAACATAAAATTAATATTTTAGAACCCTGTGATTTATTATCATCAGCCAATATCGTTCAACAAAGATAGTGGCTGAGGATTTCTAAAATTGTTTGCTGGATTACACTCATTAGGAACTCCCGAATACCGGAATTATCTTTATTCCCCAAAGCTTAAATACATACTTGATAATATGACATTTTCCTATATTTACAAAATATTTGGACTGCTTGTGGAATGCTTTTTTATAAAGTCCTTTTTTTCAATTACAAAAAAAAAAAAAAAACATTAAACATTAAACATTTTCACACTAAAATTTCAGAATACTTTCTGCAACTACTTTCTGGAAAGATTTTATGAAGTCATTAAACCGTATATTTGGGTTAATTTAGTTTTAATCCGGTTTTGATCTCTTAGATCTGTTAGAATTTACCAAGTCTAGCATAACCAAAAGTGGGATTAAACCTGACTAAAAAGTCGGTTAGAAATTATCTCAGCTTTAGACTTGAATTTGATATCTTGTCATTTTATGTAAATTTATAGTATAAAAGACAAGTTTTTTTTTATTTGTTTGAATTTTTTTTCTTACAAATAAACTTTCAAAATATTGGTTGCTGGTATGCAACTGACAACGCAACTTAAGTCCAGTTATTATCTATACAGCGCCACCTTCTGGGAAGAAAACAGCTAATCTACTGAAGACGCTCACCATTCACATCCATCGACAAATGAGGCAATTGCTGTTTGATTGATCATTCAAGGGTGAAGATATAACGCTGGCCCTTGAGTGGTCAAATTGACAGCAACGCAACTTGTCCCATCAACAAAAAGGCGCATAATATGCCAATATCTACACAAAAAAAAGTTCTATCTATCAACCATCTTCACATTCCAATACAATGCACTGCATGAGTAGGGGTCTAAAAAAAACAAAATTTTGTTTTTATTTCTGGGTCGCGACCCCTATTCATGCAGTACATTGCGATGGTCTAGAAAAATATGTTATGGGAAGGGGGAATGAGAGAGTAGTGCTTGTAGAGCTTTGACTTAAACTTACTGATATCGTAACTGGCAGGAAAAACATTCGGTGGAAGATTGTTCCATAACCGAGTTGTGCGGCTAAAGAACGAATTCACTCTATAAGGCATTGTGTTTTTAGTGCTTTTTGAGATTTGAAGGCTGACAACGTTGCAAACAATGATTATGCTCCGTTCAGCCGGTTATCAAATCTAGCAATATTGTTAGTATAATTTTATTTATATTTCTAATAACTACAATAGTGTGAACTGGCAATTTTTGTTTTCTGATAATCCAGACATTTGGCTACATCTGTGAACAGACTTCGATGCAGTTGCCATACGTTAAAAAGCTGAATAGTTTTTGCATATAAAATTAAAAATTCTAGTTTATTATGACTAAATTAAGCAAAAAGGTAACAAGTGCTGTGTTATATTGTGATTAAAATAATTTAGTTTTTATTCTAAATGTATAAATTCACCTGTCTTCGACGTACATTTACAAAAAAAATTCTTTAAAACTATTGAAGTTCTACCACCAAATGGTTCTTCAATATGTAAGTAAAAAGCAAAATAGAAATCGTCTAGAAACTCTACTTTTAATGTAACACTTGCTTTGACAACTTTTGCTCTATGGCAATTCTGACCACCGAATATTTTATATCTAACAACGTTGTTTGTTGTCAAACAATTGTAAGTTTTCTGACAATTTTTTTAGAATCGTGTGAACTGACACTTTACACGTAAATGAATATTTTTGATTTCAGTTCTGACCATATTGGTAGATCATCTGACAAGCGTCTCAACAGAGCTTTAGAATTTTTATATTTTTTCGGAACATTTCTCTAGCAATAAGTTTAATATAAAATCTTGAATATGAACAATGTGTATCTTTAGATTCTGTTCAAGTTATGTATTGTAATCTTAATAGAAACAGAATATGTAGATTAAAAAACATGCTTTTGCTTTTGTTGTTATTGTTATTGCTATTAATGTTTTAAAAATATATGTATTTTGTTCACTTCCTCCTTTTTTATAAGTCTAAAAACGAATTGGCGAAAATAGATTTAGATTTTCGAGACAATTTAAAAATAGCCTGAGATTTTTTTTTTTTTTTTTGCTTGTAGACGACATTACCGTGATTACTTATACTATATGTATATTATTTGTTGCTCGTGCTTTTATACGAAAAAAAGTATGTACATATATAAGTGTTGTTGTTGCGGTTGAGGATGATGTCGCAATGACATTTTTGTTGTTGTTATTTTAAATCAGTTGATGTTTTCGCTATTCTTCATAGAAAAGAAAATTCTATATAAAAACCCATTTACACTTGTATGTACAAAAAGAACTGTTCACATTTACAATTAGATTTAGATCTACATATTTATACGCGTGCATACTTATACTTGTACGTACATTCATATGTATGTATGTACATACATTTACTCACAAATTCACACAAACTTTTGTCTCAATTTTCCATTTAGCGCGTATGAGTGTTTGTACATATTTTATAGAACATTTCAAATGAAATATCGTCTGGCCACAAGGAGCCCAGTCGGAAAAATCACTACCAAAACACCACACCGCACTACGGCGGGACGTCTATCAAAATTATAAAATAAAATTAAAAAGAGAAAAAAAAAATTACAACAACGACAACAACAATACTAATAATTTTAAGTTTAAATGCCTAAAAAGCAATGACAAACAAACATACACAACGTGTACAAAAAAAAAAAAGCAAATATGTAAATAACTTAAACTATTCTAATCGGTCAAATACAACTCGATGACAGCCTACACTATTGAATTTTGCACACTCAAAATAATAACTGTATTTTATAAATGCTGAAGAATATTTTTAATTAAATACTCTATAGTCAGAAAGCTCTATAACATGAACCATTTTTTTTATTGCATATGGCTTTGATATCACAATTAATAAAACATTGTTTTTTAACTTTTAAGTATATTGTGTATAGCTTGACAATGTTTCTTGTGTTGATGGCTGATGTTGATTTTCACGTGATGTTTTTTTTTTCTATTGAGACCAATACTCAGGGGTAAACCCCTACTAAATGCAGTGCATTGTATTGGAATTTTTGTGAACATATATTTTGTTTAATAATGTTTTAAGAGCCTTAGGAATGAGACAAATTGCTGTGAATTGATCATTCAAAGGCCAGTGTTATACCTTCACCCTTGAATGATCAACAGCAATTGCCCCATCATTGCATGTTGATTGCTGTCAGTGTCTTCGCCAAGTAGATTTTTATCTGTTATCTGCTACTTCCCAATAGGTGGCGCTTTTCTCCTGATCATTTGCTTTTCGTTGTCAAGGGTTAAGGTGGAATAGAGTGGAACATCAGGTAGCGGTTACTTTATAGATTGACTACTTCAAGGGGAGGGGGGGAGACCTCTTATTTTTAAATTATAATTTTGAAAAAACCGCGAACTAACTTTTTCATTTTTCACCTTTGCTGGGATTCAAACCCGGGCCGTTTGAGTTTTTGTGCGAGCGCTCTAACCAAGCACCACCCCCCCCCTGGTTTCATATTAGTTTTATATTTTATTAATTTAAATTACAATAAAAGAATTTCACTTTCAAGCGTATTATAGTTTATATTGTAACATTTTATACTTTTTTCATGCAATTTAAAAATCGCTAAAGTGAACATGAACTCCCTTGGTTTTAATTAGTTCACGTTGCCGTGAGTGCACTGTATATTCAAGAATTATAAAGAGGTTGATGAAGCATAGTTGACTGAATGGAATAAAGTTTTACATTAAATAACAATAATAAGTGTTCATCGGGCCGTTTTTGATGCTCATCATGAAGATCACTTGTTTTGATGTATTGATCAAATTTCATAAAAAAATAACCAAAATAGATTAAAAAAAATTACCAAATTGGATTAATTCACATCCTAGATGACTATGATGATAAGAGTAGAGGCCAAACACACAAATTTTATTTTGTTTATATCCAATACTTCAGATGTGGGAAGACGAACCTGAATCAAATTTTATGCTCTAACATACATGACATGCTAGTACATTATGACAACAGAGAGCCCTTAAATCAATCTACTACATACATACATATGTACATTAGAGCGCCTTACCGCCACTAATATAATGTATTTTTGTAAGGTTTCTAAGAAAAAAAAATTGTTTTTTGCCGAATGTAGGGTTCGCCTTTTTAGTTTTCTCTTTATATCTTAGGCATTTACAGTCCAATTTTAAAGTTTGATTATATCAATGGTTTTGTCTCCAGAAGACCAATATTTTCCCTTGACCTCAAGTATTCCATTCTAATATTTATCCACCCTAATGGTAGAAAATCAAAGCTCTCAAGAAACTAGTATACTTTTGCTAAGGAAGTTATTCGATAATTCCAGCAGAAACATTTTAAAATGTAATTAAAAAATTAAAGTTTGCTAAAAATCATTACAGTTTTGTCAAGGAAGAATTACTATAATTCCTGCAGGACAGCCAGCATTTAAAGTCGGATCTTTAAATATTATGTAACGAAATCATGACTTTTTGACTACCTCTCTTGCTTCTCTAACTCGTTCGCTTCCAAACAAAAGCATATAATATGAATAACACACTCTCAAATGACCTGCAAAGAATCTTTAATGCGCCCAAGACCCGATGTTGTTTTATCACGCATAAGCGTTGTGAGGATTTAATTTAATCCTGAAATTTGTGACTATGGGTAAGTAAATATTGAGGAGGCTGACGCTCTTGATGTTCTGGGGATGAGAATTAATTGTGATGTCCGTTGGAATGGTTACATATTTCGAGTGTCGAAAGAAGCATTCAAGTGCCTCGGTTTTTTTAAACGGTGCAAGAAATACTATACTCCATCGGGAGAACTCAGTTATAATGAGAATTATATATTTGGAGCTTCTAGCGCTATACAAGCAGTTTTAAGTCTATTCTTTAATATTTATTTTCCAAATGAAAATAGAATCCTAATTTTGCAAAATTATTTCACATATATTTCGTGCGAAATTTTTAACGTACCTGCCACTGTCTATACTAGGAATTTCAAATTATTTTAAATTAGTTTTGAAAGTTTTTGTTCTGCCGTATATTTCACCTGCCTCAAAATGCATGTTCCAATTTTAAATATGTATCAGACTGAAAGTCAAGTGTTTCAAATGATTTCCCTCTAAATTTAATCCGCTTTTTGCTTACAAAAATGTTCATTTAAAAATATATTTTTTACTTTTGATCGGAGACATGGACCTGTATAGACTGAGCCGGTAATTGTTTAAATCTGAAATTAAGTTGCTCACTGAGTTTTATTTAAAAACTAACTGTTGGAGCAAGTTTTGTTTGTTGGCTAAAAAGGTTTTGATAAAAAAAATTAAAATTCTTCTCAATTTTGAATTCAAACATAAAATTCCAATAGAAAATATATCCAAAGAAATAAATGTTAAGAGAGTAAATGTTTACCATAGTGTTGTTGCTGTTCCATTTAAAATTTGCGGACAGAAACTACATACATTTTGTTATTGTAGTTTTTCTGTACAATTTAGAGTCTGTAGTTTTTCCTGTTAAATGAAAAACAACAGCAGCAACAATAACAACAAAAATTGTGTTTTGTTCTGTGTTTTTGTTTTTGCATTTCTTTTAAAAATTTCCGCATTCTTTAGAAAAGTGACCCCAAAAGGAATTTTATAGTTTCTGTCTGTGGATGTTTGCTTTGGATGCAACAATTCAACTACTTAATGTAACAGTGTCTACAACTAGTATTTGAATTGGTTGCAGTACATCATTTGCATATTTACATAAAATTGTTGCATGAAAAGTATTCCTTCTTTTATGGTGATGATGCTGCACATATAACAAATAGCGAAAAATATCATTTACTTCACAGGGTATTTCGTTAAGAACGATACAACATAGAAAAAGATTAACTGTCAAACGAACTGACAGCATGGCCTGATGACATGCCTTACAGCACGTATAAAAGAAATCGTTTTTCTCAACTTGTCCTAATGAATTTCAAAAATGTTTGGGTTATAATGTTTGTCAGCAATTCTTTCAATTGTGTTTTCGTGAGTGAACATTAAAGATGCATTGGCTACAACGCGCGTGCTGCCAGGCGAAGTTGAATCGTGTATTGGCTTTTAAATACTGTTCTCGATTTCTAAACTGTATAAACAGTATACTCAGACAAGACATTACAAATACTTTTGTTGATATCCAATTTTCTAGATGTGATTTCAAAATCGGTCATCAATTCTCGCAACTGTGTGTTAGCAAAGAAGGCTCATTTTTTAATTAACGGGTTTTTTAATAAACAAAATTGCCACATGTGAAGTTACTCAGACTCTATACTTTACTCGATACTGCTGGTAGTATTGGATCCAACGAGCAGCGGAAGTAACGCGAGTTTCGGAGATCGTTAAGCAACCGTCATATTTGACAAATATTTGATCGGAGATATAACGTACGAGTAAGATCGCTATTTTATGAACACGTTTATTTCTTAATTTATTATTGCTATTAAGTTTCATTAATTATATATTCAAATCAGAGTAAGTAAAAACACAGTAAAAAAACAGTAAAAATCACACGCGAATATATGCATTAAAATTTTTTCTATGTATACATTAGTGAAGAATGAGTGAAAAAAAATTTTATTTTCTTCATGCAAATAAAATGTTTTTTTCTTAAAAGCACGCGAATGTCCCCATTCATCTTTTTTAAGTATATTTATGATGGAAATTTGCGTCAGTAATACTGCTTAAAGTGATTTTCTGTAACGCAATGATTGACTGCACATAAAAATTTTTTTGAACGGCAAATTAAAAAAATTTGTTGCTGACATGACACTGTAGATATAAAAAAGCGCATGCGCAATGCGCTACTCATTTTGCTCAATGTGCAGAGCAAAGCGCCAAATAAAAAATTTAAATGCGCATAGCGCAAAGAGCAGCGCTTACAAAAAAGAGCAAGAGCCAAAAGAGCAAACAACTGCTTTTTTTATCTGCTCCGCTCTTTGCGCATGCGCAATTTTTCGAGGCGCAAGAAAAGAGTGCGCAATGCGCAATGAGCAAAAGAGTGAGCCAATTCTTACTCTGATTCGAATACTATTTTTTACTTTTGTTGGTTTTTGGAAAATTTTTGAAGAAATGTTTACAGTAAACGAAATTTGTGCATTATATATTTGAAAAAAAATAGTGGTTACGCTTTTGGTTTTGTAAAATATTTGCCTAATATGACCTTAACTTTACCCTATCATGATCAATAATTTTTTTTTAATATTGATAACATTACGCTACGTGCCATACGGAGATCATAACAATCGTATTAATAAAAATAAAATTTGTCCATAAGTTCATTTCGAGAAAAAAAGTCTCTTAGTTGACCTTCAATTTTTATTTAACCACTAGGTATATGCTAATAAAGTTGGAACAATTGACAACATAGAAGCCAAATTTTTTAACGTTCTTCCTGTCATACAGCCAGCTATGCTCCAAGAAATTATCTAAAATATTACGTAAAGAATGTCCTTAGTTAACAACAGATGGACAATTTAAAGTTCTATAGTACTCGAAAAAAACACCCCATACAATAATTCTTAATAAAAAAAATATATATTTATAAAGGGAAATTTGCACATATGTACATATTTACTACAAAAGGAAATAATTGTCAATAAAAAAAATTTTCCGAATTCTTCATTTCTGTGCAACAAAGTTGCTTCAATAATATTTCGTATCAAAAATTCCCTTAAATTAAATTAATTGTCAGATTAACTATAAATAAAATTAAAATTAGTGCCTCAGTAGACTAGTGGGTAGGGTGCTTGTACGAGTGCCTTTAAAGTACTTGAATTCTCTCGTTCTCTTTCATCGTTGCAAGTTTTAATTTTAAAATCAGAAACAAGAATGAGAGACAAAAAGAAAAAATGACCTGCATATACTCCATATAGATCGTCTAGTTCTAAATTAAGGCGCTACTAACTAAAGCAGAGTCCTAAAAGTATTAAGTATTTATGGTACGGCGACTACTATGAGAATATGACCTGTAATGGAAAGGAATCATCTTGATCTATTCCGCTAAGCCCTCGATTTAGGTTGTTAAAAAAAATTTCGATGAAACTATTATATATTTTGTTCAAAAATGCATCTCTGGTTATCGCGTATTAAATACCATAAATACATACATACATACATACATAACTGGCCATTACAACCCTGTGTCAGGGTTACGGCCTAGCTTCTCGCAGCACTCATGTTGTGTGTGTTAATTTTTTTATTCATGAGTGCCGGGACATAAAGATTAAAGTCGACTTCGAACGACTGACTCAGAGCTTTTGCCAGAAGACTGCTAAGAGGTAGTCAATGAAAGAAATACTTATTTTTCGTATTTCTTTTTCTCAAGATGTCAGAGCTGGAGTTTGAACCTAGAGCTTTTGGCTTAGTAAGCCAACACACTAATCACTAGACCACGGCGACTAAAACCTATTATTACAATATAATAATTTATTAAAATTTTAAAAACATGTTTTATTTTAATAGATGTTTTTTATGATGATGATTTTAGCGTTACTTTTTCACTGGCAACATAAGTTTTATCCCTTTTGCACTTGTTTCCTTTTTATTCTTCTTTTCTATTCCGTTTTCTTAAAAAATTAGACAATTATTTAGTAAAAATTTTGTTTTTAAAGTGGACACAGAACTAAAACATTTTTAGTTTTAATATTTTAATAGCATATAATTAATATAGTACATACATATAAAATTTTGTTTGGTTCTTGTATATATATTGTTAAGTATTGTGTGTTTTGTATGTTAATTTTAATCCATGAGTGCCGGGACCTACATTTTAAAGTCGACTTCGAACCACAGAGATGAGAAGCTTTTTTTTTTTTATTTGAGACCAATACTCAGGGGTAAACCCCTACTAAATGCATACATATTTTTCTTATATTATTATTAAGCGCTGAGTAGATTTAGCTGTTATCTGCTACTTCCCAATAGGTGGCGCTTTTTTCCCTGATCATTCGTTTTTTGTTGACATTGGTTAAGGTGGAATAGAGTGGAATGTCGGGCAGCGGTTTCTTTGTAGATGGTCTTCCTGGAGGGGGAGGGGGGGGAAACCTCTTATTTTTAAATTATAATTTTTTAAAAAACCGCAAACTAACTTTTTCATTTTTCACCTCTTCTGTGATTTGAACCTGGGTCCTTTGAATTTTTGTGCGAGCGCTCTAACCACTATACCACGCACCCCCCCAATGGCAATCAATTGCTCCCAGAGCTTTACGCAGAAGACTACTGAGGGGTAGTCGCCGAAGGAAATAATTTTTTCATATTTCTTTTTTCAAGATGTCAGAGCTAAGATTTGAACCCAGCGCTATTGTCTTAGTAAGCCAACACACTAATCACTAGACCACGGCGACCAGTAAGTTTAAATCTAATTAAAAATTAAATTTCAAACCAAAGAACCATAAAAAATATAATCAAATGTCCTCTTCTGCAGGTAATGTTGCGAACAAAATTTAAAAAATTTTTGATTTTTCTTTGCAATGAAAACTGCAAAAGATTTTTAAAATGGAATAGCAAAAGGAATATAATGATTGACATATAGTCATTCAACAATAAGGTTTCAATTGTCTTGTCCTTTAAACACAACACAAAAGAAGAGTTTTTTTAACCTCAAAAATATATAAATTATTGAACATTTTAGGCATATACTCGTAGAATTTTATAGTGACAGAACATTTTTTTTTTTTTTTGCTATTTTTATTGAATGACATATCATCGTTTAATCAAATGCATACTATTTTAAATAGTATTTACTTAACTGTCTGTATTTATTTAAATTCCATGTATAAATTCTAAAAGATCCTATAGCGTTGCGTACAACAATGTAATTGATGGATATGGCAATGATGTTAGCAATGTTGTTGATAATGACGTTGCAACTTCATCTTCATTTTATGCAAACAAACAAATTGTTGTTTAGAAATCAACAATAGGTTTTAACAAAAATTCCTTAAAGCTACTACAATGTATTTAAAAAAAAAAAAAATTAATCGCCATCCATTGAATCGTCAACGTTCCGTCTGTCCATTACTCCAAACAATTCAAAGTGAATTTAGTGAATTCTGTTTTAAATTATTTTCTTTCCTCTTTTTTACTCAGTTAAGTACACAAGAAGCGAAAATAAACAACAACAGAAATCTAGTATATGGACGTAAGCAGATCCTTAAGAAATTATTTCATTAGGATTAATATTCCAATTTCTAAATGAAGTTTTTAAATGAATAGTATGAACAAAACTGTGTGCTCTAGATTACAACGGGAGTCTTTTTTTTAATCTGCCAAATACTTTCAAAATCTTAAGTAAAGGGTTAAAGTCTCTTACCCGCCCTCGTACAAGCTAACGAATATTATTTTTTTCTTTTTTTTATAAAAAGAGTTATTAGTATGACCAGTGGCGTAGCTACCTAGGAGCTGGGCGGGGCAGTGCCCCGGGGCCCTCGAATCCTTACCAGAAATCTCGATCGAACTGAACTTTCGGAAATTTCTACCATTTTCAAAATAAATATGACAGGTTGCAAGTTGCAACCCCACTTTAATCATGACAACTCAGTTGAGAGAAATTCAAAAGTTATGCCTAGGGAATTCCCCTAAATACTTTCTGTAGGTTGGCAGCGTTTTCAATTTGTGAGTTTTATTATTCTTCGATATGCGTTTTATTGTGAATGCGAGTTAAGAATTTTTTTTCAAGAACGATTAAAAATTAATGCTATATCAGGAGTAAGTAAGCTAATGTCAATAAACTGTTTTGTACTGGTCAATATAGTGGTTCAATTATTTTTACCACTTAAAATGATGTCTGTTAAGTCAATAAATTGCGTCAAATCTATAGATTTCGGCTACAGCTCATTGTATAACCCGAAATATCGTGAAAAAATACAAGTCACCAGCAAAAGGTAAATTAATTCAGGTCCTCGGGCAGTAGATTGTTCATGGTCTCCACCGCTAAATGTAGTAACACTAAAGATGCTATTTTTTTCCCGGGGATTCCCCAACGACACTTACAGCGTATCATTGTATTTCTCTTTTCTTTTATTTTACTTTTAACGTCGTCAGTGAGCACAATCTAATATTGTATTGTTTAAATAAATTAGAAAACTAACACTATGGATAAAAAAAAAGAAACCCAGTGGTGTAAACAAAAATTGCCCAAAATTTACAAGTGTTTCAGCCAGCCTTCCGCAAGTACATATGGCCAAAACATTTCTATTGATAGTAACTTAAATAATGTGGTAACTGCCGTGTTGGTTGAGAAGCCTACTGCAGAAGATTTGACAATTATTTCTCTAAATACTTCCGTTAGGCTGAAAGGTCATTTTGGAAATTAAAAATACTAAAAAAAATATGTAATACATAATATGGGCCAAACTCGACTCCGAACATTTATCGCTAATAGCAATTGAAAACAAAACCGCATCAAGGCTGGTTTTAAACGAAGTCAATAATACTTTTCGAAAACTACTGCTAGGAAACAATTGTAAATACATTTGTAATTTAGTCAGTTGGTAGGACGACCTTTATATAATAAACCTTTCAATCTTTTCTATTGTAATTTATGTTGTAATTATTTTTATTACCTGCCCTGCAGTGCACAAAAAAGAGCTTACCTAGCTTAGCATTTTTAAAGTATTTGTATATTTCATATTTTTATTTGATAAAACCTAATTAGTTTACATAGTAGTGGGGCCCCATTTTGACATTTGCCCCAGGGTCTTTGGTTACCTAGCTACGCCACTGGGTATGACAGCAGTTATTATGTTTAACAATCCTTAATAAGACTTACTCTTGCTGTTATTTAAGATTCCTGTTTATTTGGGATGACACCATATATTCTCTAAAAACCTTGGAAATGAACTTTCATGCAAGATATGACACCAATCTCAAGTGCGATAGCCATATAGGAATAAATAGAATTTTAATCAAAAGGAGATTTTAGAGGGAAAATTTTTGTCTGTGTTATTATTTAATGATTACGTGTGACCTATCGAATCTAATTTACAGTTCAAATCCAAACCGCTCATAATATAACATAGACTTTTCTTTAATCTTAGCAAAAGGTATGTTTTTCTAAAGTTATAAATGATTGAGTTGAATTTCTTTTAAAGATAATATTATACGAGTATATGGTTTCTTCTTACTCGTATTAAATGGTTGTACATCTAATTGATGGTAAGAACAAATTCTTTCAAGTCTCTGTTAACAATCAATACAAAATGTTTGTTGATCACCATGGAATGTTTGAAAAAGTTGTTCGAAATCATTGTCGCATAACTTCACAAGACTTTTAATAATTATCGACCAACAAAAAAAAAAAAAAAAAAGAATGCAACACGATATGTTGAGGCCTTTAAAATAAATTAAAAAAGAAAAAAAAATCTGACAAAAAAAGCGAAGTGTTAAATGATAAAGTATGTCGACTACAAGTTTTGTTTTTTTTTTTTTTTTCTTTTTCTTTTTCTTTCACTCCTTTTTATATTTTCTCAAGCCAACAAACTCTCAGACAGACATACCACTAATGGAGTTAACCAACCAACAAAATAAGAGTATAACTAATGAGGAGACCGACCCAGTGAGTGTTTTTATATTTGACTGTGGCTGAGTGCATAACTTTCAAGTAAAAACTTTCATTCAAATAAAAAAATTGAATGGAATGGAATTGGAATGAAATTATTATTATGCAGCCATTAAGGGCAGAGGGAGAAGGAACTGAATGGTTAAATGGATCGATTGTTGGACGAATGTCGGTATGCTAAAGAGTTAAAATCTGACGCCACTTAAACAAAAGCATCATCATTATTATGATAATGATCACGATGTTTAACATCATTATTAATACAATAAATGCTCATACATAACTGAAATAAATGGTGTAATTTTGGTATGGTATGCTTGATTATAATGTTGTTGCCCTGCTGTTCTATTATCGACGACCTGTTCATTTTTATTCACTTTTGAACGAATATTCATAATTAATAGTTGGATCCAGTATACTTAATTTCAGATTTTTTTTACAAGTGGTCTTATTAAGATTACTTTTTAAAGTCTATAGTACTTAGGAAAGGGTTAACTGTCAAATGAACTGTCATATTGAACTTATTATTTAACATTTATAAATCAGTATGCTTGTTAGTTAACTAATCACTAATCATTGTATATGACGAATTTCTTTGGCCAAAGCCAGTATGTTTACAGGATTTTCTGCACCCAGAGCAAAATAAACTCCAGGCATGATAACCAAAATTAAAATGGTAAACAACTATTGGCAAAGCGTACTACACCCATATGTATGTACTTTAAAAGTTACGACAATAAAATCCTTAAAATGATTGTTGCTTTCTTTTACGAAATAAAAACTAAACAAAACTATTCTTCCTACTGGCATAAATGAAAACCCGTTAACACTTTGAAAGAATGCAAACAATCTTGCCATTATTATGTGACGAATTTTGACCTTTAAAGTAACCAGTAGTAAAGTAGTTAGTTTGACGAGAAGTCTCATAACTAAATTCACAGACACATACCCAAGCCTACGAAACACTTGAGAGACAAGTGTTGTATAGTGTTGTTTTGTTATTGTTGTACTCGTACGAGTATGACACAAAAAACTATTGTAGGTAGAGCAATGTGATTAAAAGTAGAAAAACAAATGTATCTCATCACTATAGTGTACGATTACTTTTTCGTATTGAAGACGACGTACTTTATACTGATAGATAATCATCCATCAAACATGCTACCTGTATCAAATGGAATGCAACCAATAATATTGTAATTATAGGAAGTGCAGAATTTCTCAATGGTGGACAGGTACAGGGTGTCCGCCGGAAAGGTATACTACTTTGTTTGTTTATCATTTATGATTAATTGAAAGGGAATAGATCTTTTATTGATAAATGGTTTATTTAATGTCAGCAATTATGTCTTAATCTCACAAATGCGAGACCTTTTGAGCACTATTTTACATTACACACATATTTCACGCGGTATTTCATTAATTTCGTCACGAATATTTTGTTTGAGTTGCTGTAGTGTTTCTAGTTTGTTGGCATAAACCTTGCTTTTCAGATATCTAAAATCAGGTGACTGTATAGGCCATTCCTTGAAATAACTAGTTGTGGAAAACAGTCTCACAGTAATTTTTTTGTAATTCTGGGTGTATGCGATGTGGCATAGTCTTGTTGATACCACAAGTTAGCCAAGCCCAAAGCATACAATTGTGGCTCTAAAAAGTTTTCAATCATATCACGATATCGCTCCGCATTGACAGTTACCGTTACGCCGTTTTCAGTTTCAAAGAAGTAAGGTCCAATGAATCTTCCTGTTCAAATTGCACACCAGACTGTTACTTTTAATGTATGCAAAGGTAACTAAATCTGTTAACTAAATCATAAATGGAAACAAATGCAAATCTTTGTGCAAAAGTTGTTCTTTGAAGACCAAGACCTGATCATGGCGTCGAATTGAGGTTGATGAATTGTTTTGAACACTTTCTTGAACAGCAGTTATGTTTTCAGCTCATTTTGCAGTATGTTGAGGTAAATGCTTGGGCATATCAGCCTCTTTATTTATTATTGTTTCTCCCAAAAATTTCATCTAACTTTCTCAATGTCAAAGTAATCAATGATTAATTTTAATAAAATGTTTTAACGATTAAAACACATTATTTTACCGAATATTATTCCATAATAAATTTGCCAAGGCTCTACTTCACGACTGCCAAATATAAACTTTCAAGGCTAATGTTTACCAAAATGGCGACAAAACAAAGTAGTATACTTTCCCGGCAGATACCCTGTATTAGAAAAAGTAGAAAAAAATTTAGAAATGCATGGCACTTTCTTTAGGAATGAATGTAATTTGTTTTGTTTACATTATGGGAACTTCATTTCTTTTTCAGGTTTTACCTTGATAAACTCTTAAATGCAAACCTATATATGTAATCTATGTGTCTATTTGTAAAGATACCACTTTAATATTGTATGTACAACGTAATAAAAAATTGTAATTTATTTTCCGTTTTTCTGTTCTCACCGTATTCTCCTTGCAACGTCTAAGGATTTCTTAGTATAGGGATAGTGTATGTATTGAGAAAATGTCGGCAAAATCATCAACAAAAATTTCTAAGAAAAAAATATCCCAAAAGAGAGAATTAAAAATTTATAGAGAAAATTATTACTATTTGTTTTTGGACTTAAGTGGTGCACACCACTATCTGTGCAGTTCAATAAAAGTGTAAAGGCTACCCTAAACAACCTTATCAACCACTAACTGTACACATACTCTTTACCGAATTGTATATTTGCTATCACTATTGGATATTTTTCTTTAGAATCTTTTTAGTTTAAGTGCTGTTTTATTTATTTTTTTTTTGTATCATTGCTAGACACTTTCTAAATAATAAAAAATAACGTTTTTCTTGTTCATTGTTTTGGTCTGAAGTGTCTTCAAAAAAAAAAGTAAAAAGAGATACAGACTTGTTGCCAAAAGATCAAAGTACCGGAAGCAGAGACAATAAAATTGTAAATGCAAGTGTTTAATAATACAAAATTGAATATGTTGCCATTGTTGAAAATATGTCCTTCTTTGATGGAACTCTTTTTTAAGTGTACATCTTTCCAGGAAAACTTCATGTAATGCTATGCAACTTGTACTTTTATACAACCTACCGCCGTATAATTAAAGGCTTTGGTACTAAAAAATGAAAACGGACTCTAAAATTTTCTTGGAAAATTAAGGGATTTTTAGAAATGTCAACATAAAAAGGATCACCCATGAATTTTTAGGAAAACCTGTACTTGAAATTCACAAATTTTGCACTAATATTAATAGGTTCAGTACAAATTGTATGTTTATAAAAGTAAATTATGGTCCTTCGACCCGTTGTTTTTATATAACGTACTCTTAACTAAGTCCCGCTAACTGTTAATTATAATCTTGTTTTATTTTCTAGAAAATTTCTACTTAAACAAAACAAACAAATATACATACATATATCGTTGGTCTCAGGTAGAAAGGCCCTAACTCAAATAATTTAAAATTTACAGGAGGCGGTAAAAATACAACAGATACTGTAATTATTAATATATAACTTTTTATTAAATGCTGTACAATTGCTTGTAATAACGTTATTTTTAATAATATTGTAAACATTCTTTGTGAGGAGCGGAATATTTCTACAATGCATTGGATTTACTGAAAAAAAGTAAGTTTTGAAAAAATGCGAGTTAGGGCCTTTCTACCTGAGACCAACGATATTTGACGATAAGTTTACAATTCTACTTGTAATTTTATTTTTGAAGAGATCAATTATTACAAGAAGTTTACAATCTAATATGTTTTAGAAACTACCCAGCAGAAATTAGTACTTACCAATAAGCTATTTTGTAAGGGAGAAATTGTGCGCATCTTACTCTTACAAGTGCGCATCAATAATGCATGATTTTTATATGAAATGAGCCTCTAAAATGCAACAGAAATGCATACTTATTGCAACTAGTAAGCAAATATATAGTACAAAAAATCAAAAATAATACTTTATCCTGTAGCATATTTGGAAGCTTTAATATGTAAAAGACAATATGATGCTTCCATTATTGCTTACAATTTTATTTATTGCTTACAAATCTTAGACATTTCCTGCTAGATAATATTTTTGGAACCTTTAAGCTTTTTAGAATATTTAAGAGTTCACACACTTTGTGCGGGCAGTAACCAAAATATTAACGAAGTTCGCAACGTATTAGAAAAGAAGAAAGAAAGAATTGCTTTGCTTTTATTGAGCAGAAATATCGATTATAATTTTACGTTCATTATCAACTTTTTATTCAAAAACTATGAGTTAATTAAAAACAAATAATATTAAAATTAAATAAGCATAAGTGGTGATTCAAAAGTGACCACCTTTCGACCACTACGAGGTGATTATGTTCCTCACAATCAAATTTTAGAAATTTCATTGAACTGGAAGCATTACAGATGTAAATTTGTCAGTGCAATATTAAAATGGACGCACTGTCTAAAATATCGCTTTTATTAATAATCATGGCAAAATGTGTCGATTACATGGTTTCTCAATAATAAATCCTATATTACATTCCATTACATCCATTTTAACCAAGTCACGATTAACGATTAAAGACGACTGAGCACTCAAAACGCCGTTGATATTCTTTTTAGGCACTAAACAACAGACTTTCAATGTTGTTTTGCAGCGATTAAGCTAATTTTTCACTTGGGTCAACAAACTAAATTAGCACATATGGGCTCAGGTAGCTCAGAAGTGATTATGGGAAAACCATTACATCCCCTAAAAGCAGTCTTCTGGCAGTACTCTGAGAGTAACTGATTGCCATGAACAAGCCTCTCAAGTCTTTCGTTCGCAGTTTATCTGAACTACATCAACAATTCTAAATTCAAACCCTTAGTTTTCTGATTTCGTATTTTCGTAGAAAAATCTATTGAAAAAATTCCTTTACACTTCTGCTACAGTTCTTCATTGAATTGCCAAAAACACAACAGAAGAAAAAAAAAAACATTTGAGTAAAGAAAAAATTAAAAATGTATGCGTTGTGATAATAAAAGTTGAAAGTTTATGTCTGGCATAGTTGGAACTAAAAGAATTAGCCAGTCAGTAAGTCAGTCGATTTTTTCTGGTTAGTTGGTTGATTGGATTGGTAAGTTAGTTTTTCTATATGTTTGTGTTTAGGTTTCAGTTTTCGGGCAAAATAAAAATTGTTTTTTTTCTTTCTCATAAAAGAATAATACGATACATATTTCGGTAACTCGTTTACTAAAAGTCAATCCACATATAGGTACGTGTCAGTTTTATTAATGATCGTGGGAAGGGAATGCGACTTGCGACTAAACGCACGCACAGAGCACGTTCCTTCTGCGTCTTCCTTTTGTCTTATTATTCTTGGTCTGTATTTTAAGTCGAATTTAGCAGAAGCAACAGCAAGAAAAAACCGAAAATGGTAATAAAACAATAAAAACAACAGCAGCACAAGCAGCAACAGCAACAAATAAAAATAATAAAACTACGAATTTAATCAAACTGAACCAAACCCGAAGAAAAAACCCTTTCCTTTACCAAGAATCATTAAATTAACCAGCAACTGTGACAGAAATGGCAGCAGCATGCTGGTAAGAATTTTTCTATAAGGTAGGGTGACCAGTTCTAATATACAAATTTTTCTTCCGAAGATCAGTGCATGGCATTAGCATTTGTAAACGATTTCAAATATTAGGCTGCTGCTAACGAAGTGCACTCTATATGATTAATTTTGGAAGAAATAATTATGGCCCCGGAATGATATTTTCTTAATCAGTCCTTTGTGAAATACAAAATAGAAAAATTAGGACTATAATTATGAAAACAATCAATCAATTTGTAATCTGTTTTTAATACTGATTACTTTTTGATGAATTTGGTGCGAAATTTAGTCACAAGATTTCGATTAACCGAGCATGAATTTTGATTAAAAAAAATCGATTCATGGTTGGATTACAGACCAAACTGAACATATTTGACAGTAACATGTTACACGAAAACAGGTGAGATGCCAAAAACACGTCTGAGCCAATTTACAGTAAATCTTATAATATAATGGATAATATTCCAGGCATTTCAATGGACAATATTAAAAAAAATTCTGTATTCAATAATGGAAAGATAAAACTTATTATGACGTATTGCCAAATCACCAAATAGGTTATGGTGATTTTGGGAGTAGTTTCAACACTTCATAGTGTAACAAAATTTCTCCTCTACTACTCGTACAATTGTAAAAATTAAAAATGCAGAGAGGAAATCAACAAAATCAATAATAAAGAAAAAATACTTTTCAATCAAAAGTACTTTTGATTAAAAGTACTTAACTTTTCTCAAAAACATCAACAAAATTAATCCGCATTTAAAAACGTTCATCAATTTATTAACTTTTTATTCTTATCTACTCGTAACTGCAATAAAACTGACACCTTTTCTCAGCTAGCAAACAATTCTATTTTTAAATGTCATTAAAAAATTTGTTTTTTATTTTCGAATATAAAGAAGCATGTCAATCCCCTTCGACTAATTTTGTAGAGGCGACAAAGACGAAAAAAAAATGCCATATTTTTCGTTATTATTTTCTGTTTACCAACAAAATGTTATAAAAAAAAATAATTTTTTGTTATTTGGACAAAAACACACAAAAAATAGAACTTCTTTCTATCTCTTTATTTAATATGATGATAAATTACGTAGATTTCTATTTTTAAAACGATAAATTTTTCAAATACCCATGCCCACACATTTTTCTTTATTCGTCATCCCTCTTCAAAAAAAAATGCCCTTAACGACGACGACGAACGGTGATGTTGATGGCATAGAAAATCTTGGAAATATCAGCGCCACCTTGATGGATCCACGTCAATAAAACGATATACAGTTTCGGGTTTTGTTTTTTATTTATTTTTCTTGTTGTTGGTTGAAGAAGAATATAAATAAATGTGTCGAGATACATATTTGCATGTGTAGAAAATAATTTATGTTTATGGGGTACCCTTCATAATAAATGAGGGTTTAATATGTTATAGCAGTGCTATACAGTTAAAAATTAATGAAAAAACATTTATTACGAAAACTATTTTTTTTTTATTTTAATAAGTTATTTAAAAATATACTTCCAAAAAATAACGAATTTTCGGTTCAGTTAATATATTCAGTAGGTTTTTTTTGTTAAAAATAACTTACAAACTCATTTGTTATAAATAAAAAGTTAGTGGTCCGTTTTTTTAACTGTAATAACATTTGTTTTTAATGATTTCTTAGTTGAAATTACCTACATAATTTTTTGGGTGTATACATGTAAGAATATTGGAGAAACAATTATAATAAGCACCCTGCAGCCGATTACGTGTGAATTGGCTAAAAGCTATTTGTGCAATTACTAGATAGAATAACATGCAATGGATTAAAAGCGCGTTAAAATTTGTATAGAAAGATTCTTGTGCTAATACGTACTAGTAGTACTGGAAGTAGTTCAAGGGAGCAACTCACAAATATATAAAATGTTTTGATCAAACCTGTAGTCTCTAGTAAGTAGATTATATTTTTTTTATTTTTTTTTTTTATTTTTAAGGCCAGCACTCAGGGTACGGCCCCTACTCATGCAATACATTGTGCTGGTCTAGGAAAATATGTTGTGGGAAGGGGGAAAGAGGGAGTAGTGTTTGTGGACATTTGATTTAAACCTACTGATATCGTAATTGGCAGGAAAAACTTTCGCCGGAAGATTGTTCCACAAACGAGCGGTGCGACTAAAGAACGAATTCTCTCTATAATGCATTGTGCGATTCGCTGAACAATCAACCACAAATGGGTGCGCTCTGAGAGAGGTACGTGTAGTCCGCAGGAATATGCGACCACCCGGAATCAGTTCCCCTATCTCATCAGAGCACCTCCTATGGTAGTATCGATAGAACAATGAAACGCACGCCACATTGCGCCGATGCTCCAACGAATCGATAGAGTTGGATACCCTACCGTCGCCGATAAGCACCTTCGCCCTTTCCTGTACGCGGTCGAGAAGCCCCAAAATAGATTTGGAAGCACCGGCCCATACATGAGAGTTGTATTCCATCCTAGGCCGGATGAAGGTTTTGTAAATATTGAGAAGGTCAGATGGAGTGAAGTATTTCCTGCACCGTTTTAGAAAACCGAGGCACTTGAATGCTTCTTTCGACACTCGAAATATGTGATCATTCCAACGGACATCACAACTAATTCTCATGCCCAGAACATCAAGAGCGTCAGCCTCCTCAATATTTACATTACCCATAGTCACAGATGGCAGGATTAAATCATCACAACGCCTATGCGTCATAAAACAACATTGGGTCTTGCGCGCATTAAATTCGACCCTGTTCGCGAGACCCCACTCGGAGATTCTTTGTAGGTCATTTGAGAGTGTGTCATTCATATTCTGCCTTCTCGCCCCGATCTCCAAAAGGCTCGGCCTACGGTCAAATGAATATGAGTGACAAATGTTACTGTCATCTGCGAAGGAGTAAATGGGATTAGAGGTTAGGAGGAGAAGGTCATTAAGGAAAATTAAAAATAGGGTGGGAGATAGAACAGAGCCTTGCGGTACTCCCGAATTCAGCCTGAACTCGCTGGAAGAGACACCGTCTATAACCACTCTTATAGAACGGTCTCTGAAAAAGCTCGTTATGAAACGACAGAAATGGTTACCGACGCCAAAAGCAGCTAGTTTAGAAATAAGAGCATCGTGCCAGACTCTATCAAACGCTTTTGAGATATCCAGAGCAACAACTTTGCTTTCACCAAAACGGTGAATAGATCCACTCCATCGCTCAGACAGTAATGCCAGTAGATCACCAGTGGAGCGACCTCTACGAAAACCATACTGACGGTCGCTCAGCAAGTTATTGGACTCCAAATACCTCATAAGGTGATGATTTATCATACTCTCCATAACTTTGGAGAGTGTTGAACACACTGCTATTGGGCGGTAATTTTCGGGATTGGTAGCCTCACCCTTTTTGGGGATTGGCGTTATATTAGCAACTTTCCAGTTAGATGGAAATACTCCGGCACGATAAGCCGCACTGAAAAGTTTAGCTAATGGACGCGAAAGCGTCGAAGAGCACTGCTTCAGGACCAGTGCTGGTATACCATCCGGCCCAGAAGATTTATGGATGTTGAGGTCTGAAAGAACCCTTTTGACAGCACGGGCTCGAAAGAATATATTAGGCATAGTCACCGATACTCTTTCAAGCTCGGGCAGCGGTTGAACGCTCTCCGGCAAACATGAGTTTTTTGCAAACAATTCAGCTAAAAGGTTCGCTTTTTCAACCGGGTTTGTGAATGCTTGGTCATTCTGTATAAGAGTTGGAATCGAACTAGCGTTATTCCTTCTCCTCTTAACGAATGACCAAAAGCTCTTACTTCCCCGGGGGAAAGAAAGAACTTTAGCACGAAGACGCTGCTCGTGTAAAGCTTTTTCGCGTCTTAGTACTGCGGCACACGAAGATCTCGCCTTTTTGCGTAGCGTATCAGTATGTGCGCACTTATTATTACGCCAATTTCTAAACGCTTCCTCTCTGGATCTGACTGCCGATCTGCACGTCTGATTAAACCATAATTTGTCTCTTGGTTTAATCGAAATATTTTTAGATGGAATATAGGTATCCATCCCCAATTTTATTATATTCACAACCATTTCTGCCATGGCATTAACATTTGAATCAAGGAAGCAGAGTCCCCAGTTAAAATGCCGAAAGAAATCGTTGTTCAAAATGGAAGAGTAATCATTAATACACGACTATTATCAGGTTTTTATGTTTGCTAATTGATTAGGATTACAAACAATCATAAAAATAATCCGAATTAATAATATTCAAAAAAATTAAGAAATAATCAAAAAAGTAATTCGATCATTTTTTCAGATAATTTGTGATTACTTTTGATTATTTTCAGATTTACAGAATTTAAGCCCTAACTTCTTCAATACTACATAAATATATTTCTAAAAAGTATATTGCAAATCGGACTCCAGAAGAAATTACAAGCCAACCTAAATTATAGCGTAAAGCGTAAACTATCTGTCAAATATTCTCATCCCCATACAAAATGTATGAGAGCAACCCAAAAATCGCGAGGCTCTAATACTTTTCACCTTTCTTTCAATATTTTATCTGCCATTTTGTTAAGTAAAGACATTTAGCTGCTTTCAAATAATTTTTTAATTTTTTCCCCTTTATTATGGTTAGTTAGCGGTTTTATATCAAACAAGGTAAGTAAACTGTTCTTGACACAATATTGACGCTTTTATTTAAATTGCTCATTGCAGCGTAAATGGTGGGCGCAAATTTAGTTTAGTTTACACAGTTAGGGTTTAAATTAAAAAAAAATAATCAAGAATGAAAAAAATTACTTTTTTATAATTCTGAAAATTTTCTGTATACTTCGGGATATTTTTTGATTTTTTTGTAATCGCAGTTATACATTTTCTACAGGACGATTATGTAATTATAAGAATTCTTTTTTAAAAATAATAAATATAAGTGTTTACTAATCGCAACCGAAATTTAACAGGTCTAGTTTTGATCAGAGTTGGGTTTATTGCATTGAATTTATAGTGCATTATCGTTACCACTACCATCAAAAAATGCAAATGGAAACAGTTAATTACTAAATAAAACCATTTTAGTGGTCATGAAAATTTAATGCATTAATAGAATTTAGTGGTAGTGGAAATTTAGTGCACTAATTCTGAATGATTAGTGGCTGATATTATTAAAGGTCCACGCCATAAAAATATGACCGACAGTGAATTAAATAATTTATTGCATTTGAAAATACAAAAAAATTTTGATTAAAACAACAACAACAACAATTATTATTTACTTTATACAGGCGGAGTCAGGAAATTAACGAAATAACTTCACTACTAAATAAATTCACTACTATTTACTATATTTGAACATTGACTTACTCGTTGGCGAAAATCACAATGAATCATCGTGACAAACGCTGACAATGCTAAATCATCGATGGCAGTTTCTAAATTTTATTTGGGGTCACACATGAATTTTTAAAGCATTTGTTCAAAACGTCATATCTGACTGAATTTGATTTTATCTTGTAGAAGTCCGGGTGTTGGTGAGTTATGATAGACATTATCATCGAAAGTCACACATAATGTGTCACTAATGTAGAGACCGTATCGAAAAATATCACTTTGATTTACCTATGAACCTCTTATTTTTTAATTATAATTTTTGAAAAACCGCAAATGTTATTTTTTAATTCTTCTCCTTCGCTGGGATTTGAACCTACGTCGTTCGAGTTTCTGTGCGAACGCTCTAACCACTATACCATGACCCTCCAAGCTAGCAAAGCGACAGTGTTCATCAAATCGAAAAAACAGAGAGACTAAAAAAAAGAAAAAGTATTCCATTATTTCTGTTTAATTCATCAATGGAAACGTATAGCAGACAAAATCCTTTTAGAGTTCTGTATAAAAACGACTCATAACAGAGTATGTCGCCAAGTTTGGACATTCATAGGTAAAGTGTTACTTCAATGAATTTGTCATGCATAAGTGCCACTGCTTATGTCGTTGTCACGTTGTCAACAAAAATGTTCATATTGAAAATTTCATGTAAAATGCGACCTTATACTGATTGTGTGATGATGATTCGTCCATGAAAATTTGTAAATGACCATGTCTCTTGGAATTCGCCACCGGGTAATTATGTATGCATATAACAGTACAACGTCTTTGTATGTAGGTATCTGAAAACGATAGTGGACCTGAGGTAGTTGAACTAAATTTGCATTCCACTATAATGTCAATGGATTTATAGTCCATTACCACTAATCAATCAGAATTAGTGCACTAAATTTCCACTACCACTAAATATTAAAGACGATAATGCACAATTTTTTTTACTACCACTAAATTTAGTGGAAAATTAAATCTAATGCCAACTCTGGTTTTTATATAAAACGCTAATTTGTCATTTATTGGAAAATTAAAAGGTCAAAGAGATTTACTTTATACATATTATAATAGAAGGATCGATCGATCTGACTAAGTAATTTGTTCATAAAGTGCCAAAAAATCTAAATAAAAATATAGCTTTCAATTCTGTATGTAGAATAAGTGTAACATTAAAAATGTATAGAAAATTTTAGTAATACTGCCGAAAATGATTTACAGTTTCAAAATGTTTCTTAAAGAAATCCTTTCTTTTTTTAAAGCTCAAAATTAATTCGTTTTCGACTCAGTTTCTTTTTTCTTAGCAGTTATTTATGGTTTTTAATAGTTATTCAGTTTTATTCAGACAAAATGTTCATATCTTTTTGAGATCTCGCAAATAAATACATGCTTATATAAAAAAATTCTCTATATATGTTTGTATAAATACACACATACATACATATGTATATATGTATGTATATGCATGTACTATGTATGTACGTAGGTAATCAGAAAATATATTCTGCAGTCAACAAGATATATAATTTTTTGTATCGGTGTAAGAAAAATATTTGTTTTAATGTATTTATTAGTTTTAAATTAGAAGTCACAAAACGTTTAGTGACTGCATAAAATAAAATGAAAAAAAATATTTTTTTCCCAAAAAAAAAGAAAAGAAAAAATTCACACCAATGATTGCTATCGTAACCCCATTTCCTCCACGAACATTTTGTGTCTGGTAGTTTTAAAAATTTTATATAAAAAATATGTCCATAATATATTATCAATGACCTTGTTTAGGTATGTAGATGTCCCCACTTTTGATTAATGTTAAATTTCATTTTATACATAATTATGTACATACATATGTATGTAAGGAATTTTACAAAATATTTAAATTTTTTAAACCACAAAGTTTTTCAAATACAGAAGTACTTATACGTGTACTCTTAAAGGAAAAATATGCTCACTAAATTACCCTATTCTCCCTTAAAGTTTTTCAGTTTTTTTCGCAATTGTAAAAAATGTTTCCTTTGGAATAATTTTCTTTTCTCTAATAATTTAATGGATGGCAGTATTGCCAGTTTAGAAGTTTTCCCCTTAAGTTTAGGAGAGACGTTATATTTTAAATTTAAAACAAAAATTAGTTCATATGCATGTATGATGATCAATTATTAAATTAAAACTGCATGGAGCAGTTTGAATAATTTCTAGAAACTTGTAGAAACGCGTGACAAATTTGCTGGGGTAACTGAATTGGCAGTAAGGTAGATTAGGATTTAAAAAACTTAATTATGTATTACATTTAATTATATAATTAGATATATTTAATAATAAAATTATAACAAAAAGAAAGTTTGAAACTCCAAATTTATTTTCGTTTTATTTCGGTTATTTCCATTACAAAAGTTTACCTTTTATTTAAAAAAAAACAGAAAAATATTTTAATCGTATTTTGTTCTGGCAACACTTTTAGGTTCATATTAATCGTTTGCGCAAAAAATGAAGCCTAGTTTTAGGGGTTAGCAATAAATATTGTCTATAAAACATTAGCAAAAACAACTATATATAAAAGCTTGGTTGACTACTTAAATGCAGTTTGCAATGCAACACTGCAAAGAAATTCGTTTTCAAGGGAAACAGCATTTTATGACAGCACTGCTGTATCAAATAATGCAATGAAATATCAGTATTTTTATGAACGCGCCAAATATTTGTTTGTTGGCACAATACTTGAAAATTTCAAAAACTGTAAACTATCCGATTAATAAGTAATTACTTTTTCAAGCTCAAGGTCAAATTGATTTTCAAATTAATAATCAATATTTCGATATACTTCGGATATCATCTTCAAGATTTAACATCAGCAATAATACTCGTAGGAAAAGCAAACAACCATTCAAATGGGATAAAATAAATGTAAACCAAAAAGAGTAATTAATTAAAAAAAAGTAATTTTTTTTATCGGTTAATTTGGAAACAGGTCGATTAATATACAGCATAACCTCTCTAATCCGGACAGATATAGTTTCACCTACTGTCAGGATTAATGGATCGTCCGGATTACAGTTAAAATAAAATTTTAAACCTAATGCATACATATATTTACATGGATACATATATAATTTATTTTTATTACCGAATCATTATGAGTTTTATGATAAAAATTACACAATAATTATGAGTTTTAAGGATTTTCTTCAATGGTAATGATTATTTTTGAGTAATATTAATAAAAATCAGCCATAATCAATATTTTTGAGCAAAAGAAATAAAACTTAAAAGTAATCATTATTTATGATTTTTATTTTTTTCGCTCAACATAAAACTTTAAAAATCAAAAATTTAAAAGTTATGACGGATATGCAAAGAATATCAAAAAAATAAATGTTATTTTCTGACTGTTCTAAGTGATTGATTTTGTGATTAAAAAAAAAGGAACAATAATCATTATTTACGGTCGCTGATTTAATTTTTTCACTGAAAACATAAAAAACATACTAAAAGTAACAAAAATATTTTTTTGAAAAATAAGAATTAAATTTTTGTTTGAATACACATCAGAGTTGTAAATGAATCATTCTTTTTTGATTTCAATTCATTTGAATTAGCTAAATTTTGAATTAATTCTTTTCAACAAAAAAAAGAATTGAATTAAATTTGAATCAATTCATTTGAATTTAGCGAACATGAATTGCAATTCATTTCCAATTCAAATGAATTAGGCAAAATGAGTTGCAATTCATTTGAATTAGGGAAAATGAATTGCAATTCATTTTTTAATTCAAATTGGGGGGTGCGTGGTATAGTGGTTAGAGCGCTCGCACAAAAACTCAAAGGTCCCAGGTTCGAATCCCAGAAGAGGTGAAAAATGAAAAAGTTAGTTTGCGGTTTTTTCAAAATTATAATTTAAAAATAAGAGGCCCCCCCCCTCCAGGAAGACCATCTACAAAGAAACCGCTCCCCGACATTCCACTCTATTCCACCTTAACCAATGTCAACAAAAAAACGAATGATCAGGGAAAAAAAAGCGCCACCTATTGGGAAGTAGCAGATAACAGCTTAACCTACCTAGCGAAGGCACACTCAACACACAATTAACATGCAACGATGAGACAATTGCTATCGATCATACAAGGGTGAAGGTATAGCACTGGCCTTTGAATGATCAATTCACAGTAATTTGTCTCATTCCTAAGGCGCTTAATAATATAATTAATTGTAATATATGTACTGTCCTTTCTAAAATTCCAATACAATGCACAGCATTTAGTAGGGGTTTTCCCCTGAGTATTGGTCTCAAAATAAAAAAAAAATAAAAAAAAAAAAGAAGAATTGGTAAAAAAAATCGCAATTCATTTCTAATTCATTTGAATTGAAATGATTTGGAATTAATTCAAATGAATTAGAAAAGTAACTTGTAATTCAAATTTATCAAATCAAAAATGAATTGCATTCAATTGAAGTAAACTTGGTGTTTGGAATTTGGTCCTTCAAGTACTACTTATGTCGCTTTTGATATACGCTGAATAACAAGACATTCAGTATTTAAAACCTATTAATAATTTATGAAATTTTGTGACGCACGAACATTAAAGGACAAACACTTTAGTAATACTTATGAGAATTATTATATTATTATATTATTAAAAGAATTATTATAAATAAGTAATAAATACTTGGATTAAAAGTAATAGAAAACGGGTGATTCATTATTAGTAGTGGATATATTTTTATTATAAAGTACAGAATAGAAGTACTTGGAAAAAGGGTGATGCTTTTGCATTGCAGTCTTTTTTTCAGAATCAATTCAATTCAAGTAAATTGGAAATGTATAACAAAATCATTTTTCGAGTTAATTTAAATGAATTGGTAAAATGAATCGCAATTCATATTTTAACTCATTTGAATTAATTCAAAATCAATTCAAATGAATTGGGAATGAATTGCAATTAATTTTTTCTAACTCATTTATATTAATTCAAAATCAATTCAATTCAAATGAATTGGAAATGAATTGCAATTCTTTTTACCAATTCATATGAATTGAAAATGAATTGCAATTCATGTTCGCTTAATTCAAATGAATTGATTCAAATTTAATTCAATTCATTTTTTGGAGAAAAGAATTAATTCAAAATTTTTCCAATTCATTGCATGAATGATTCACGAATTAATTCAAAAATGAATGATTCGTTTACAACTCTGATACACATACATATGTATGTACATATCTAAGTACATATGTATATGTATGTTATTTTGTATGCTCTATTTCTGATATCCTTTAAAAATAATATATCCTTTTAGGATAAAATAGCCTTAGGAAACAGTTTGTCTGTTTTAAACATTTTGAACAAATTCCTTCAAGGACCTATCAAGTTCTCCAAGATTTTGGTTTCCAGTTACTGATTGGAGAAATCGTAACTAAACCAATTTTTACCGCGTGCTCGCAAATACATGTTTTTTGTAGCGGTAAAATAACGAAAAAAATTACTAAGCCAAAAAACACATCCGAACTATAGAGGGAAAATTTCTAAATTGTCTAAACTTTAATGTCGAGATAACTGGGTAGTCCGTATTAGCGAATGTCCGGCTAAGGGAGGTTGTATTGTATATATTTTTCTAATTTGATTTAAAAACTGTAAACTTTTGTAATACTGTTATGAATGTACATATGTATATGCAGTAAAATAAAGAATTCTACAAAATAAGAAAAAACCTTCCTACCAAAACTATAATGAATAAAAACCCAAAGTAGTAAAGCCTTAAAAATATAATTTAACATATCGTCGTGCGGGAGTTTATGTGCTCTATTAGCCATTTTTTATATCTCGAGTTAATGATGCCACTTGAAAAATTTGGGGTCGAAAACCTAAAGTAGCAACATTAACACGAGATATATAAAAAATATGAAATGGCACACAAACTCCCGCACGACGATATGTTGCGCATTGAAAAGTATTGCCATGCTTTAATGAACTTGTGTCATTGCCAAAACTATGTTT
Organism: Metopia argyrocephala; assembly: GCA_963576795.1. Taxonomy (NCBI): domain Eukaryota; kingdom Metazoa; phylum Arthropoda; class Insecta; order Diptera; family Sarcophagidae; genus Metopia; species Metopia argyrocephala. The sequence goes on from OY756210.1 coordinate 50,135,049, forward strand.
AAAGTGGTATTGCATTGCAAATTGTTTACGATGATACATAGGTCACATCTACATATATCGACTATGTATTTATTAGTTGCTTATTTACATTTTATTCGCACTATATAATTACAATTTATTTCTGTTTTTATATTCTTTTTAACATATATGGGAGACGTGAATATTTTGGCATGACAATTGAAAACGAAAGTTTATTACAATCTTCGTCCAACCAAACAATTTATGTACGACATGTGTACATTATATGACGTCCGTGTCATTAATAGACCAAATTTTATAAAAGAAAGGAGAGGGCAAATAAGTCGGCTTGTTATCAGTAAAAACAACCCCACAAACCATACAATTTTATACAACTCACTGCTAAATAAAACATGAACAGATTGAGGAGAAAGAAAGAATTAAAAAAAATTAGATAATATAAAACACAATCAAGCAAAACAGAGACCAAACAAGAAGGAAAAGTACGAGTAAGTCGGAATCATAAACGCAATCGCAGAAATACAAAAATAATCATTTTTAGCTTTTAGTTTTATTTTTATTTTGACTTGAGTTTCGGTTTCAGTTGGATTAAGTTAATAATTTTGTTTTATTATAAATAAATGCATACATATGTATGTACAAATAAACTAATAACGATTGTTTGTGCGAGTGCAAGTAGCTTGCTTTCCTTTTATATATGTATGTGTATATATTTTTTTGTTACCTCCGCTAAATAAACGAAAATCCGTAGCCTAGTCATTTAGTCTATTGGAGAATTTATATTCAATCAGTTATTAAATGCACTTAAACATCAAACAATCGCTTAACCGGTCATATAAAAAAGTCTATGAAAAAGATCAATAATATCGAAAAAAAAAATAAAATAGTTGATTACTTTGCTTAAATACAAATACATACATACATACATATATAAATAATACAAGAATAAGAATGTCTAGCAGTTTAGCACGTTTACGTTTAATTACTTTCGATGTAACAAATACTCTGTTGAAATTTCGCACAAGTCCCGGCAAACAATATGGAGAAATTGGTGCACTCTTTGGTGTCTTATGTGATAATGATGATTTAGCTAAAAGTTTCAAGTCCAATTGGTGTGTATTTGTATGATAAAAACCAAATTCTTAAAAATATTTAAATCAAATCAAATTGTATAATCACAGGCATAAAATGAATCGTTTATATCCAAATTTTGGCAGAACCTCAGCTTTAATGGATTGGCAAAAATGGTGGCGTGAGTTAATATCACGTAAGTATAAAGTGATTATATTTTAAAATGATCTATTATATATAAAAAAAATATTCGTCGTTTTAAATAAAAAAATGCATGCAAAAATAATTTAAAACAAAAACGTCAATGAAATAAAGTCATGAAACCATACGTATAAAGAAATTTAATAGTGTTTTCTTTTCTAAAAAAATTTACCACATTTAAGCGTACAGGTCTATAGTATAGGTATAATGTTGTATTAAGGCCGTTATTGTGTGATCGTATTTGTCTTAAGAATAAAACATTTATATTTATAAACAATTGTAAAAGTTAAATAAAATTATTTGACACCATTTAATTTGTTACAGAGCAAAAAACGCAGTTTTTCTACTCCATATGCAGGTGAATAAAAAAACACACACAAAACTCTTTTTGAAAGTAATTTTTTTTCTAGAAAAGATTTTAACGCAAAGAGCCCAAAAACATTTAATTTTCGTTGCAGAAAACACCATAAGTTAAAGCTAAAATTTTTAAATGCTCTAAATTAAGAAGAAGTGTCAGGTTCTTGAAAACCATAAATTTACAAAAAAAAATTAAAAAACCCAATTTACATCATGATTTTTTTCATGCTTGAGTTGCATGACACTCAATTCACATCATGATTTTTTCATGCTTCAGTTGCATATATTGTATATGACTTTTTTTTGTGAGCGAGAGGTGTAGAAAAGGCAGAGCGGCTGAAAAAAATCACGAATTCTGATTTTCTTGCATGTTTTTGTATTTCTCCTTTTTTTAATTTTTGTATTCTTTTGAAGTGTCAATTGTGCTTTTTTAATATGAAATGAAAAAAAAAATTAAAAAAAGATGCATGCTTTAAAAAGCATGATGTAAATGTCAGAATGACAGGAAGATTTTTCAAAGAAGTATAAAAGATAGTCATACTTCTAAAAAATCATGATTTGAATTGCGTGTAACTATAAGTAGAAAAATAAAATTATTTGAAAATATTTTAAATACACAAAGTAGAAAATATTAAACGTTTACAACCTATCCCCTCGTTTTTGTTCGGATAGTTTAACGTCCGACATCGTGGGTCAGGTTGTTACTTTCAAAAAAATTAATTAAAATTTTCTACTTTATAATTATTAACTGGCAGGCACGCCATGAGTTAGAAGAAAATCAAGAGATTTTATTATTAGAGCATATTTTTAAGAGTTGCTTGCGAACATAAAGACTATCGAGCATTAACTATTAATTCATAAAATAATTGGAAAATAATTTGGGCAAATATTTTAGGTAATACAAACGATTTTTGGTTTTTTGGCTCTGGTGAACATTAAATCTGTGGACATTTGACAAAACGTCTTCTCTCTAAATCAACAACTTTTCCGTAGAGCAAAAAACCAGTTAAAAAGGATAATAGAAGTTATTGCTTAGAAAATTAAAGAAATTTTGAACTTGGATATTATACACAAATACCTAACGAGCATTATGCGACCTTTTTTTCCCTCTAGAAGCAATAGTTTTCTTTAAAACTACAAAGAATTAATTTATGACTTTTTGTTAAATAGATTTTAAAGAAAAAAATTAGCTTCCACCATACAAGTCGATTGTCAAATTTTTTTTATTAAATTTGAAAATTATTTTAATCGCTTAAGTCAAGACAAGTTGTTTTGTTAAAATGGAATATGACAAAAGGTTGAAAGAAGTTGATCTGGAAAATATATTTCGGTTTTTTTAAAAAAAAATACTTCTATTTTTTCTACAATATGCAAATAATTAAAAAATAATAATAAAAATTAAATAAAAGTTTTATAGACATTCAATTTTTAAAATTATTCTTAATTCTCTGAAATAAGTCGTTTTGTCAAATTGAAATTGGGGGAAAGTCTGAAAGAGTTCGATACGGGGATCAAAGCAAAAGAAGGACAAGGAATTTCTATATATACTATAAAAATCTTGGAAAATTGTCTTATTTCGAGAGAAGACGTTTTTTCGAAATTCCACAGAAATGTTTTGTCAGTTACAGCGTTCTTTAATTCTTGCATCGATATAATCTTCAGTTTAAATTTGTATAACGTTATATAGGCTGTGACTCGTATTTATTTATGCATTAATTAAACCTAAACTATAATTCTTATCTCATTTTTTATTATTTTATCATAAATCTGCAATTTTTCTTTCTTTCTTTTTGCCTTCATTCTCCAAAAGTGTTTTTTCAGTAGTGATTTTCAAGTAAACTTTAATTTATCACTCTTTGCCTATAAGAATAATTTTGATTTCATTTATCTATGCACAGATATTTTTTCTTGTTTACAAAAGCAGTTCCTTATGTTAAACCTTTTTAATAATTTTTTTCCAACTCACAAAGAATTGTCGGAACGTACATATGTATTTATTTATAATAATCTTTGCTACACTTATTTACCCACAATAGCTTCAATTTAAATTCTGAAAATATCAAAAAAAAAAATTTTTTAATTAAAAATTTTGTATTTGATAATTTTGCTTCCTGAAATATAATTTATAATTATTGAAAAATCTTTTATAAATAATATTCAAATTTAGCTTAATCTCCGAGGGATGACCGCATTTTTAAAAACAAAACAAAACATTAAATGTTCACCAGAGCCAAAAAACCTGTATGAAAGTATGTAGAACAAATACACATATTTTTCAAAACGTAGACGACGTAAGTGAATTTATTTTTATTGTAGAAATCTGGGACCGAGACCAATCGACGCGTATTTTTTTCTGATAAAAATGATGAAAAAACGTATTGTATTTTCGATTTTTTGTCAGTTACAGCGTTCTTCAATTCATGCGACGATATAGATAAATGTAAAGATGTGATATTAAGCGCCTTATGTCAATGGGACATATTGCTGTCAATTTGATCACTCAAAGGCCAGTGTTATACCTTCACCCTTAAATGGAAATAGTTTGTGCAAACCGAAAATAATTTCAATTTCAAAAATCCTTATTACATACTTATGTATGTAAATTTATTGTATAAGTTTTAATTAGTCATAAGATTCTGATGACACCATCATAGCGCGGATCGAAAACTCTTTCTTATTAGAATACAAATTTCAGGAACTAATGAAGAATTATAAAATAAATTTAAAAAAATTATATACATATGTATGTACTATATAGAGAAAATACATATAAATAACAAAAAAAAAAGTCCAGCTACAGTTACATTAGGCAAGCATATATTTTTCAATTTTCCATAATTTATTGAAAACAATCAATTCCTTTATTGTTTTTTAACTACCTGTTAGCGATAAATACGGCTACATTTGTTATCTAATTGTAATTGTACATATTCCAATATTTTTAGATGTATTACAAAGCATAAAGTTCCTAAACTCATACTTGAAATTTATGACAATTACTAATGTTCCTTTTTGTGTTGCAAATCAGTTTATTGAGTATTAGCTGTCAAAACCATGCATTTGATTTTATTTTGTATGCAAACTGATGGACTAATAAGGCGGAGTAAATAATTTTTATAACTTAATAAATTATTTATATATAGTTTTTATAGAAACAGTGAGAAAAAGTGGACACATGGGAGAAAAATATTATTAATTATGGCCAGACATCGACATGAACCTGATTTTATAAGCAAAAAGGGATTCACTATTTGGAAAACAATTTTCTTCTTATTTTTTATAACTTGTTTTATTAAATCAATATTGTTTGAAGAATTAGACTTAAAATTTGAAACCCTCAGTGCGGGCCAATAACAGCTAAATTACTCCTTTTCATTCATGATATATGCATATCTTATATATGAGTCAGATTTTCAAATTCAAAGTCGGCCCATGTTTCAGCAATAACTTTAACACACTCGCATAATAGTTTTTCCATATACAAATTTAAGTATTTTCTAGTTTTTTTTTTACCAAACCAATAATCAAATTTAATGGAATAATTTTACTGATAAAGTCAAAATCAAATGACACAGATTGATTAAAGAAAATCTCGAAACATAATTAGCATTTAATAAAGATAATTGATAACTAATATTTGGTAATTATGTTTTATTTTTGTATACCCTATGAATATTATAAATTTGTTCCAACAAAGTTTTCTATGCGAAGTGTTGTCTATTATAACACAGTGCAAAACGAAAAAAAAACCAAAATGGACACCACTACGTGATAAAACACCAAAAAAAAAAAAAAGAAGACTTGCTCACATCTTGCAAACCGTTCAAAATATAAGGAAACAATGAACTACAAAAATTTTCCTAAGATCTCAATAAATAACTCACGCGATCACGTACCGACCGCAGCAGCACAGGCAAAACAGTAAGCTCAGCACACACATCAAGGGCCGCAGCACATAATATAAAAGAGGCACGACGTTCACATCGAGGCATTGCACAACGCAAAATATTTAGAAAGTTGTTTATTGAAATCTTAAGTAATTTTTTGTAACTCATTGTTTTCCTAAATTTTGAACGGTTTGCTACGTATCACACAGGGTTAGAATATCATGTTTTCTTGGATTAATTAAAAAAAAAATTGTAAGTATGGTCAAAATTTTTTGTACCCGGTTAGAATATATAAAATTCTACATCACTTGTCTTTAAAATAAATGTCAAAAGTGCTCTGGTGTTTTTGTAGTGAAATTTCAAATTCAAACTTTATAAAAAATTTTTTGCAAAAAAGGCTAAAAAAAGAGGAAATTCTCCCGTAGAAAATTTTATTTATTTTTAAAAGTATTGCAAAAGTTAACAATTTTTCAAGTTCAGGTTATTTTGCAAATACTTCGTTAGCACTTGTGTATCAAATTGTGTGTGGAAGTGTTTTAGATTTAGTTATTTATATTGGAAATGCCAAAAAAATAGCATTTTTATATTTCAAATGGATATATAAGTAGTTATTATTCGTCCATATTCGTTTCATAATTTTTAGTTTATATTAAAGAGGGCATAAATCTCTATTATACTGCAAAATTGTACGCTGCCTTTTTGTGTCTTTTAGAAGCTATGCATTGTTTAATGCAAGTGTTGCAGCAGTCAAATAGCTAAAAATCACATTGATCTCGCGACTGCTGCTGTTGTTGTGTGTTGTGTTTTGTTGTTTTTCATGTTACTTTTTTCTTACTGATCGAAAGACCTGTACATGTAGATAATTTAAGATTTGGTCTTTCCATTCTTCATGGCTGGATTCGATTTTTTTAATGTTTTTTGCACTTATGAACACAATACAGGACGACTTTTTGTTGAAACGTATCCTTGGTATAATATGCCTCCCACTTTGCACAAGTATTTTATTCACGGACACGAAATTGTGTCAAATGCCATTTTACCTATTGTCGAGTTATCAGAAGAAGCGCAAGAAGCTCGATATAAAGGTTTTAAAAAATATAGGGAGTTCCATTCATGAAAGTGCAGTCGCGAAAAATCAAACCAAGACATTTTTAATATGTTTTTGATAACCTCTGACCCAATTACTTCAAGCATGCAAAAATTGCGTATAGAGAAGGTGCAAAGCTTGCTAGAAGAGGCAATTGATTTAATTGTACCTGCAGCTCCGAACAAGAACTATTACAGTGATGTTGAAGTTGCTGATGCTGCTGATGATGATGATAACGGTGATTATGATGATGATGGTTATGATGATGATGGTGATGATGAGGTTGATGATTAATTTTAAGATGTATAAAATGTAATGTTTAAGTTCTCATACTGTACTCCATGCACTATATACCTACACTGATGTTTGGCATTATTTAATAAAATTATACTCAAATATACTAAGAAAACATTTTGTTTTACTTATTTAAATGGTATTAACTGAAAAATAAAGAAAAATTATCCGAACATAGCTTCTCTGATTTGATCCAAGAAAACATGCTATTCTAACCCACTGTGCGTATGGACCTAAACAGGGGAAAAAAGGTAAAAAATATCGAGTTTTTTTAAGTTCTTTGCGATTTTGGTCTTGAAGGTGAAGTTTTTTTGATTTTATATGTTCACAATTTTTGTTCTTCATGACAAGAGCTGCAACTTTGTCTCAGAAAGTAAATGAAAATTCCGAACAATTTGCAAGATGTGAAAACCTTAAAAAAACGTACTAGTCTTTCTTAATATAAAAAGAAAACATATTAAATGTACATTGTGTATCATTTTTTACGGTTTTAGTTTATATTTAATACAATAGACCAAATCGCTTCCGAATGCATTAGCGATTTGAAATCGACGAATTTCTAGCGTTTTCGTTTTGCAGAACACCTAACTGGTGATATAAAATAGAAAACGCAAAGACTAAGCGATTTGCGATTCTCAAAACAAGGCCGCATATAAATACAATGTATTAAATAAATTTCAAGCTGTATTTGGACAGAAGGCCTCAATTGATGAAAATATCTAGGACCTCGTAAACATTGTACAGCTCAATATATTGGATAACAGACATACATACGTACACTTTTTATGAAGCCTCTTATGCAAGCGTTGCTGTTTGGGACTACATATCTTTAAAAAAATTTTAAAATACTGTAAAATTCATATTTAAAAGGATGGGGATGGAACCTCCTTGTCTAATTATTTTGACTTTAATATTAATGTGAAACAGAGTTGTATATTAAGAACATTCCTATTATCATTATACATATGTAAATGCCTTACATGAGAATTACAAACTATAATAAGATTTATAAGTCTTACTTAGTATTTCTGGTCTAAAGTACACACATTATTATAACTCAAACTTATAATTCCTTTAATTTACTTTCAGATACATTCGATGAATGTGGTGCCAAAATACCAGACGAAAAAATCGAAAGCTTTAGTAATCATTTATTGGATCTTTACAAATCGTCAACGGTATGGGAACAGTGTAATGGCAGTATAGATTTATTAAACTATTTGCGCATGCAACAACAATTAGGCATGAAAGAATCAACAAATCGTCAGCCTCCTTTTGCTATGGGTGTCATAGCAAATTTTGATCCACGCCTTACCATTCTTTTAAAAAATCTAAAAATGGATCATTATTTTGATTTCATTTTGAATTCATATGACTGTAAAGTAGAAAAACCAAACAAAGAAATATTCGATATAGCTTTAAAAGCGGCTGATATAAAGGAACTCAAACCGGAAGAATGTCTACATATAGGTGATGGACCTACCACGGATTATATGGCTGCAAAAGCCTTAGGCTGGAATGCAACTTTGGTGCATGAGAGAAATCCCCAGTATTTAATTAGTAAATATGGTGAAGATAGAATTGATAGAAATTTTGTATATCCCAGTCTATTTGATTTTCACAAAAAATTAGCAAATAGTTCAATATATTGGTAGTTAAGTTCAAAAAAAGACTAATTCAATTGTTTTATACTATATTTTAATTATTGTTAATAAAAACTAAAAAACAACTATTATTTTTGTGGTTTAATGTCAGCCAAAAGAGCAGAACTCTTTTCGAAAAGTTCTACTAGGGGATCTTGGGGTTTATTAAATTCACGATCGTACTCTACACCTATTGACCATAGGGATTCCAAATCATAAGATTCTCTAGCGATAGGAGAAAATATATGTAATGCTATATTTCCCAAATCCATGGCCATCCAATCACGACTTTTTTCACCTTCAATTTTGGGTAAAATATCTGCGTTTTGACGTTTAATTTTATAAAGACGTCTAACAAACTCTGCCATGGCCAGCATATGACGATAACTGCGACCACTGCACACCACCAAATAATCAATATATTTCAATTCCTTGGGCACAGAGCACACAAAAATATCTTCTGCATTTTCCTTGCGTAAGACGTCCACCAAGTCCTCTACGTCGAATACTCCAGTTAGGCCTCCTTAAATAGAAATAAGAAAATTTTTAAAAACAAAAAAAATTACAGTGTTCGATATAACTATTTGGCGAAGATGTGCAAATAATAAGGAAAAAGCAAAGATGGTTTCAATTTTCTATAAATACTACTTTTTAAATTTCGTGTATGTAAATACTACACATTAGTCGATGCTTAAGATTACAGTTGGAAGTGTAATAGCAAGATGAGCAGCTAGAGTTCTTTAAGTTTGTGTGCATCCTGTGTGATATCTTGTATCCTGCTTAATGAAAATATCCTTTGGTTTTATAAAAAACTACAACAGCGTTACTTTCTGGTTTATTTTAAGTGCATGTCAAAAGTTCGAAAACAATTTCAAAAGACTAGTCTGATCATACTAGATTATTACCTGAAGTCAAAGACTGTGATTTCTGTCCTCCTCAATATTATAGGCATCAAGTTCAAATCAAAATCAAATTGGGCATTTAAACTTTATTTCTTATTCAATTTTCACTTCCATATCTTTGGACTGTTTTAAGTTTATATCGCCTATTAATGCGATATTTGATTTTTTTGTGTGTTTCTCTCATTATACATATCCTACCTGTCAATCTTTGTTTTCTTTTACGGGCGTAAAAGTAAAACAAATTATTTTAAAATATGTATTGTCCAAATACGAGTACAATGTTGGGTATTTGAAACAGTAGTTATGTACTTGAATACGCAAAATTCGTCTAATGTGGTCCACAATACCCGCCAAGTTTTTTCTATACGCTATTTAGAAGTCCTTTTAAAATTTCGAACATAAAATTTTTCTACGAAAGTAAATTTTTTTTTATTAGTATGTACATATATGTACTAATGTCACCTAAAGAAGCATTATAACTCATTCCACGGGTCGAATAGGGTTATCATCCAGCTGCATTCATGGTTTGGTGTAGAGTCTCTTACAATGGGGGGACTGACTTGCAGTTCTGTGAACAAGAGATCAATACATCGATAAAAGTTTACCAAGAAACCGTTTTGGAAATAGTTGTGAAGCCGCTTAACAATTCCATGTTCTAAAACAAGCTTTGGACTTTCCAACAGGATCCTGCACCAGCTCATAAGGCTAAAACGAAACAGACCTGGCTTCGAAACAAATTGCCAGCTTTTTTTATATGCTCTAACGATTGGCCATCTGGCAGCCCTGATTTGAGTCCTTTGGATTAGAAATTGTGTACAGTTTTAGAGGATATGATCTCCCACAAAATATACCATAACATTGATCCTCTTAAGACAACGCTAGTTCCTGCTGTAGTCAATTTTCCAATGGATAATGTGCGTGCAGTTATTGATGACCGGCCAATGCGACTTAAGACGTGTGTAAAGGCCAAGGGCGGACATTATGAATAAAATTAAGATTTTTCTATACAGTATACTTATATCAATGAATGTACAAAAAAATTGTTCCAAAACCATTTATTATTTTTTGTTTTACAGCCCAGCATATTAATTAGAAACAGTATTTATGTCCCTACTAAGTATATGCATATAAGTTTAAAATGTAATGAAACCCTGATAAGTTTTTGGTTATGATACGATGTAATATTATTATTATACATACTTACTGGTTAAATTTAGACCCGCATAATAGTCATCCACTTCTTCCGGTGCATCTTGAGTCTGATAGCGTTCTCTTTCTTCAAATATATCCAAAATCTCTGGAGATTCTTCTTCACGAAATACTTTATATTTTTGGCTTATAGCACCTGTTAACCGGTGTTCCTTTGGTGAAATATTCGCTGCATCTGCTTCTTGCGACACTTTCTGTGTTGCACTTTCTTTGAGGTTTTGTGGTTCTGACTGTGTGAATTCATGATGAAAACATCTTAGTATAGGAACACTCAATCTCTTATCATGTATTAAACGAAATAAGCGTGAATGTAACATTTTTTACCCCAAAAATTAAAAATAATTTTATTATAAAACACTTTTTAAAGTTAGCCTTTATTGTTCTACGCACACTTTAAGAAACTGTCACAATCATGTGTTACACTCAGCGTTGCCACTATTGGTAGAATTCTACCAAAACTGGTAGAAAATTTTTCGTTTGGTAGGATGGTAGGCTGAATATGATTTTGGTAGATTTTAGCAGAAGCTAAAAAGGAAGATGTTTTGGATGCTAAACATGAGATTTTGCAATTTAACATTGAATTACTAAACCAAATCAATGCTAAATTTGATTTTAATCGAGAATATATTAAATTGTTACAAATAATTAGAAGTATTGTCAAAAGAAAACTTGCTTATATTGTCCCTTGTTTTAAAATTTTCTAATCTTATAGATTGTGATCCTGATATTATTATGTTGCGATTAGGAGAAACAAATCTTTTAACGGAATTAAATATTGAATTATTTTGGGCTAAAGTTATTTCAACTAGAAACGGTTTAAATGAGAAAAGTTTTGGTGAATTAAACAACTTTGTTTTAATTTACTTTTTCTTAAGCATAGTTCTTCAGCAGCTGTACTCAAATTGTAAACACTTTCCTTAATCAAAACCAAATTGAGAAACAAACTCGAAATAAATACAATTAATAATATAATGCTCTGTAAAGAGCTTGTAAAAGCTAATGATGGTCACTATGTGTAGTCAGCAAAAATTTAAATTTCTATACCTACATATCCATTTAGATTATTTTTGAAAAATCGAATTGTTTTTTTTAATTTCTTGTATTTATAAATGTATTTTCTATTTTATTGTTTAGAAACTGAATTGTTTTTGTTATATGTGTATTTTTTGTTATATGGGTATTTCCAGAGGAAGGACGGAAAATTTCATAGTTTAAAACTGCAATATTTTTAGCCAATTTTTTTGTAATCATATAGCCAATTTGTTGAACTTTAACAAAACAGTCAATTAAAATAATGGCGACTCTAGGTGTAGTGCTTAGAAAGTTAGTTTTTCTAGTTAGTTAGTTAGTAGTTACTTTGACTTCTATTTTTTACCAGATATTTCAATTTAAATTTAACAACATTGCATTTATAATATTTAATGAGTTGTAGCTGTTGCTTTTAGTGTGAAGAAAAAATTCAATGAGTTTGCATAACGGTAAAGTTCATGATTGATTTTAGGTAAAGTTTTTCGTGTGTCCGCAACGCAAAATTTGTATTTGTTATTGATGTCAGTACGAATAAAAATATTAGAAACGGCGGATGTGTTTTTTCGCAACTTCTTTACTAGAGTAAAAATTTAATCTATAAAAGTTTTTAATTTACCTTTCATTTTAAAGTACAAATAGCCTTTAAAATTTGTGCGTCCGCAACAGGAAGTAAATAATTTATCATTTTTTCAGTAAACAATTTAGTTTTTTCTATACCTTTTTTTAATATTTAAGATGGAAATAAACCATATTACTGAATCTACATCTCGTTCGAAAAAATTGAAAGATAAGAGCAGATGAAGAAAAATGGAAAGCATTTTGCAACAAGGAGTCAGAAAGAAATGATTCGTAAGAAGAAAACTACAATAATTTGTAAGCAATTAAAAGAAAAGAAAAAATCGTTTACGAATGCAAAACTTGCGAAAAAATACGAAAGAATCTACCGTACAAAAGCCTTATAGTTGTAAGCAGACGTTGGCGAAAGCATTAAAAAAACCGAAAATAGTTTTCCAAAAAATCCGGTTAAAAAATATGAAATTATAAAGAAACTATTTAAGAAATATTTATGCCAGAAAATGTCTAGTAAACCAATTTGCACAAAAATTATTAATTTCTATTGTCGAGATGATGTAAGCAATTAAGCGGCTGGCAAAAAGCGCCGTTGCTAAGCGCTTCATGGAAATAACAGTTTCAGAAGCTTTTGTTCTGTATAAAGAAGAATTTCCTGAGGAACGAGTTAGTAAAAGTGTCTTCTTTGAAATTCGTCCATCACACGTTGTGCCATCAAGAAAAACGCCTCACAATATTAGCATATGTAAGTACCACGCTAACGTTGGGTACATGCTGGATAGCTGCTCAAATGTAATAAAATCTTTTCCGTCACATCAAAGATGCATTGGGGCCTATAGACTTTATACCAAAATTGAACGAAACTGTTAAATGGAAGCATTGGCGACAAACAGACAATCGGTTACTCTTAGACTACACAGAGGCAACTTTGGCGGATCTTGTCCATGAAATCGAAATGCACTTAACACCGCACTTAACTGAGTTTCAAATAAAAATAAGAAAAAATAGGTTTCAAATTCTGTTATTCATAGATAAATGTGTGTGTCCGCAATGTGCATCCGCAACGCCCATTTAGATTGAAGTTGCATAAAAGGTAAAAGTATTTTTAATGTAAAGTAAGTTGTTTATAAAACCTCAACATGTCTTCTTTAAAAAAACAAAAATAATAATATTTATCACATAAGAAATTTCGCTAAATTTTAAAAATTTTCATGGACACTTCAAGTACATATGGAAAATTTTGTGCGTCCGTAACGCGCTGTTGTGTTAGTCATAATTTTCAGTACAACATTTTAAGTAAAGTTTCAGTAAAAGCGTATTATAGTACTGTCCAAAATCAACATTTTTTAATATGGACATAGTCTTCAAAATATTTCAACTTTTTAAGAAAACTAAAATAGAAAAAATAAAAAGGTGCATCCGCAACACAGGAAATACCCATATGTATTTTCGAAAAACTGAACTCTTTTCGTTATATTTTTTACTTTTGGTTATTTATATGTACATGTAAAGGTGTTAATAAAAATTGTTTTTCATCTCAACAATGTGTTTTTAAATAAAAATGGTTTTTGGTAGATTTTGATCAATTTTGTAGATTTTGAAAGAAATTTTGGTATAATAAAAATTTTTTCAGTGGCAACACTGGTTACACCTCATCTTTCAATGGTTGTAGAGAAAGTTGTCAATTCGCTTGGTTATTTATGTTTTCGTTGGCAACGCAATTTTTATACAATTCGCGATTAACGGAAATTTTATTTCAAAAGCTTATAAGTAATTCATTACAAATCCCTTGAACTCGGTATTACTTTTGATGTTTAGCCAGGGTGCGTAAATAATAAAAAAAGGAAAGTTGTTTTAAATTTTTGATAATGAAATGTAAATATATTCACCTTAAAATAAATATACATTTTTAAATGAGCATTCATATGACGTTTGCATTAAAAAATACAAATTTTTTTAACAGTACTCTATATCTGCAACATTTGAGTAGTTCACAATCGAAAGACGAAGAGCATGACACATTTGTAAGAAACTAAAATAGTTGTAGTCACTCTTTGTTTCAAACACCATTGCAAATGTAGCAACCCATGTTAAATAGGAGCAAAACGTAGGCATACTCGTATATTGTAGGTTTCTTATGTTTGCAACGGAAATAAAAGTGAAATGAAAGCAATGCAATGTAAATCATTCTAAACAAAGGCAGAGTTGTATGTATAATTTCGTTGAAAATAATGTAAAAAACTGGACAGTACTTGGCAAAATTGAGGATATTGAAATAAAATTTCCAAAATAACAAGTAAAGTATGTACAGTTACGAGCAGATAAATAGGTTCACATCACATTTTTTGATAAATTCGCCTTCAAATAACTTAAACAGCGGTAATATACAATAAAGCGATATTTATTACATTAAACATAAATAATCACATAAAAAGTATTTAATTATAATTAAAAAAAATGAGAAAAATTGATATATTTAATATATTAATTGATGCCTGTCGAGCAAATAAATAGGTTCATTGAAAAGAGAATGACAGTTTTATACAAAAAAAGTGCAATTGCAAGAAAATTTCTAATATTTTGTTGAAAATCCCTTATTTAGAATCACCGCCGAACATCTCCGGGTCATTGATTCGACAAGTGACTGACAAGTCTCTAGTGGAATTGAGTACCACGCTTCCTTCACTTTTGTCCACAAATCTTCTTTTTTTAGCCTTGAGTGGTGCAATTTTGTCTTTAACGATTCTCCAAAGATTCTCAATGGGATTTAAATCCGGCGATTGTGAAGGCCACTCCATTAACTTTATATTTTTCTTTTGGAACCATTCTTTTACGATCTTAGAAGTATGCTTGGGGCCATTGTCTTGCTGGAATTCATATCATTATGTTGCCGCCGCCATGCTTTATTGTCTTCGTGGTGTACTTTGTATCATATGCTTTATTTTTTGACGCCTTACCCATGTTCTTCTATCAGGTCCGACTAAGTTTATCTTGGATTAATCAGACCATAGTATGTTTCTCCATTTTTTTATACCTTCCGGGCCGGCCCATTCAGCATGTACTTTTGCAAACTCAATGCGCTTTTTTTTTTGTCTGTTATTAAGCATTGGAACCTTCTGGGCCGATCTTCCGAATAAATTTTTTTCTCTTAAACGACGTCTAATGGTCCACTCTGATACGGGAAGCTTTAACTCATTTTTCAGCTGAACTGCGGACATAAAAGGATTACGAGTTGACAACATCTTAATGCGATCATCGTCTCTTTTCGAGGTTTTTCGCTGTTGACCTCTTTTAAGTTTTTGTTTTGGAGGCTACAATGCATTTCTTATCATATTCTGCGATCTCCCAAGAATTTCAGCAATTTTCCGTTGGCTATAACTTCGGCTGTGTAGATCCTTTATAATCTTTTTTTCCTCTTCACTACAATGTTTAGAACGTCCCATTTTTTAAATTTTTAGAGGTATTTGCTTTAATAAGTTCTATTAAAAGGCTGAATTTAAAGTTTTCTACAATAATTTTTATAATTTTGGCGTTTAACATTTTAAACTAACAAATTTTTCAAAGTGAACCTATTTATTTGATCTTTGATTTTATACGGTTATTTTTTTTTTTAATTTTGGGAAATTTTTTACATAATAATTTAATTATTGTGATGCAGTATTAAAAGTGGGTATTTGCTTTAGTAATTAGCGACTTTTCCTTTTTTATTGCTGTAATGTAAACTATAGTCAAACAAAATTGATTTATCATTTTGATGTGAACCTATTTATCTGCTCGTAACTGTATATTGGCGTTACAAGAGTGAAAAGATTTAAAAATTTGTGACTTTTTAAAAAAACTGGATTGTGTAAATTTGTGGTTCGAGGAGAATACTGAAAGAACCTAATGAAAATTTCCACCACCACTAAAATCGCTTAATTTAATGCACTCAATCTCTACTTCCACTTAATGATGAACATATAATCTGATGCAATAACCCCAACTTTGAAATAAACTGGTTTTGGTATTTAAATATCTTGTAAAATAGGTAATGAATAAAAATAAACAAAACAGCATTGTAAACTTAAAACTCAATCCCCCCAGTTTGAGACTTCGTTTATAGCCGATGCTTGTTTGTTATGCACTGTATTAAAATTTTTTTACAACCAAAAAAAAAAGGAGAAAATGTATAAATGTTTTTTATTCAATATATTTCTTTTAATATTTACTTTTAATGAAAAATTCAAACAATGAAAATATTATTAAGGAGATTAAAAAGGTGTGCTATTATGTCATATTGTCATAGAATAAAATTTTTTCTTACTAAAAAAAGTTACAGATTTATGCGAATAAGACATAATAGCACATCTTGTGAATACCCCAAATATATATAAAACAAAAAGTTTTTTTTAATTTTTTTAATACAAATTTCAAACAAAAACCGGAATAAATACATAAATTTGTTTGAAAATAACACCGAGAATTATAATTAACAATAATAATAATGCTCTTGTAAAAAGAGTACAAAGAAAATAATAAATAAGATATATATTGTAAGAATGTTGGTATTTTAAAAGTCTAAAATGGTTCTGAATTTTATATACAATTAAACAAAAATATATGCTTTGAAATAATTAAAAATAACAACAAACCTTAATACTTAAAAATATACTTTTTATAATTAAATAGAAAACATATACTTTTAAAGTAAAATATAGAAAAAAAGCTCTATAAGACAATGTCTATGACGCATTTATTATAAGTTGCATTTGAGCTACATTCTTTTTTAACCAACTGGTAATACTATTAATGGAGTAATGGGGAAATATTTCCCCATTTAAAAAAAAATTTTTGTTTTTTGTTTTTACGCTTTTAGTTTTGGTCTTTCTGACAGTTCTATAATCTAAGCAACAATGAAAAGGTCATGTCGTCAATACCAAAAACAACTTATGATGAACCCGCCTTGCTTGCTTTGGCATAAAGAAGGTAAGCGTTTGTATAAATATGTGTATAGGCACAAATGTCTATACAAACATTTCCATTCGACATAATTAGAAAGGCAATAGCCATTGTACAAAAATCAATTGAACATAATAAACAGATTTTAGGAAATAAAAATTAACATTTTTTATGTTCTTAATACAACAAATATACATGAAATATAAATTTATACAGAAATAATTTGTATATAAACTATTGATATAATTTAAGGAAAATAAAAATTACTCGAATTTAAACATATAAGTATGTAGTATGTAAAACCATTTTTCCATATTTGTTAAAAATGTTTTATAATTGTCTTATTTAAGTTAAAGTTATAAATTAGTGTATATAAGAGCAATACTTGTATGTGTTAGATTTTTTTTATGTTTTTTTAGTGTTTCATTTTAATCGTTTATTATATGTATATAACGTTTATTATTTTTATCGATTTATCGGTTTTAACTACCACTCTTAGTACGTAGACATTTAGTAAGTAAACAATTAAAGCCAATACATGATGTTTATTATTAATAATTCAATGTGATCTGTTTCATTTTGTTAGATTTGTTTCTTGAATGAGACTTGCAAAAATGTACTATAAAGTAAAGGTTTAACAACAAATGACTTTAATATATAAGCTCAAAGCAGTAAAAGATCTTCTTCAGCTTTTTTTGATTTATTTTTATCAATCTGTTGTTGTTCATTTTGCTGTTGTTGGGCATTATCCAAATTGTTAGTTGCTTGTATAGTAGGAAGATTTTCGGCTGCAGCTGCTCTTTCTTCAAGAAATTTATCAAATTCTGAACTGGTTACAGTTTCTTCTAACCCTTCAATTTCTTTCTGCAATAAATTTTAAATATAAAGTTTTATTATGATTATTATATTATTTTTTTTTTAATTATTCATAAAAAAAGCAAATATGTAATACTAAAATTGCTGTGATTTAAGAAAAATAAAAAAATAATGAAATTTAAATGTGTGGGTGAAAATGAAACTCTACTAAACTAAAAAATTAACTAAATTGAAACAAACAAACCAAAAATAATGAAACGAAATAAACTTTACTTACAGAGCTGCCTAACCATTCTTCCATTTCATCGATCTCATTTTCTTTTGCAGGCTTTTTAAGATTTAACCAAATAAATATCAAATTAAAAACATAAAATGCAAACGTATAGGAATTTTTGTTTTTCGATCATTTCAACATAACATTTAAAAAAAGCCATTAAGTAGGAGAAAATAAATAAAAAATAATAATTTTGTTTAAATTAAATGCCAATTTACATAAAAAAAGATAACAAAATTATATTTGGTACAAAGAAAAAATAATCAAAAGAAATATTAGTTCTTTTGGCAGATTCAAAATAATACTCACTTTACTTACCGCCGGCATATTGTTGCCGGTACGTTTAAAAGGTGATCCTAAACTACCAGCTGTTGCATCTAAAGTTGGAATGTCTTTTAATAAATCACTTTTGCTGGAAAAGATGAACAATATATTAAATAAATTAATATAAAAAAAAAAAATAAATAAATAAAGAACAATTTTGATTTACATATACATATATTTATTGTTTTCTATACTCGGACCATCTACAGATTTCTGTAGAATGGCGCTTTTATTTATTAAAAACAAATATATATTATAATTTTTATTAGTCTTACGATCCTCATAATGGTATTCTCACTATTTTTTCTCATAAGATTAACAGCCTGACTAATTAGATCTTAAGACAATAGTGATTACAATTTGGAATTAAGAAAAGTTTTTCACTAACAGCAGATTGGTTCCCAGCAGAAATTTTTTAAAATTTGGAAGCAATAAGTAAAATTGTAAGCGATAAAGCGGGCATTAAACTTTTATTTTTTATTCATACCTTAATGCTTCCAAAATTTCTATACAATAAGGTATTATTTCTTATTTTTTATACTATTTCCTTACTTGTTGCAAAATATATTGCTTTTTAGCAGAGTAAGAATTTGCTCGCTCTTTTGCTCATTGCGCACTCTTTTCTTGCGCCTCGAAAAATTGCGCATGCGCAAAGAGCGGAGCCAATAAAAAAGAGCAGTTGTTGGCTCTTTTGGCTCTTGCTCTTTTTTTGTAAGCGCTGCTCTTTGCGTTATGCGCATTTTAATTTTTTATTTGGCGCTTTGCTCTGCACATTGAGCAAAATGAGCAGCGCATTTCGCATACGCTTTTTATACCTACAGTGTCATGTCAGCAACAATTTTTTTTAATTTGCCATTAGAAAAAATTTTTATGTGCAGTCAATCATTGCAATTCAGAAAATGACTTTATGCAGTATTACTGATGGAAATTTTCATCATAAATATACTTAAAAAAAGATGGATGGGGACATTCGCGTATGTTTTCAAGAAAAAAAAACTAATTTATGATACTCGTTTATTTGCATGAAGAAAGAAATTCGCGTGTGATTTTCAGAAAAATTTTGTTGTACTAATGTATGTGAGTAAAAAAAATAAACAGAAGCCTTATTTTGTAACTCTCCTACGCTAAAACTCTATCGCTAAAAATTTATAACATAGATTTAGGACTTTTTGGCTACGAATAGAATTCTTGAACGCTTATTGTATTTTAAAAACTTCATACCTATTACCTCTACACTTTTTAATTTTATATATTCTAACGCCCAGCCTGTTTCAAAAAACCAAAACTTTAGCATTTTAGCCTAAGAGAATTACAGAATAAGGCCCCAGTTTAATATAAAAAAGGAAACATTGTTTTATTATTTTACTCTAAAGAATATGAAAATACTAATATAAATTTTATTTACATTTAATTATTTCTTCTTTTTTCATATTAAAATTACTGACTTCAAAGGTATTTACACCACAGTAAATGAGCAATGCGCATTTGCGCACTCTTTTGGCTCTTTTGCGCATTGCGTAAAAAAAAGAGTGGCGCATGAAAGCTCAAAATTCAAATGCGCCTTCTATGCGCAGCGCTTGTAATGCGCAGAGCAATAAAAATGGCGCAGAGCAAGAGCAACAAAAAGTTTGCTCTGCTTTTTGCGCAAAGAGCAAAAAAGAGCCAAAAGAGCGGCGCTGCGCTGCGTTTTTACTTACTCTGCTTTTTAGTGGCTCATTTCATATAAAAATCATGCATTACTGATGCGCACAAGTAAATGATTGTTCTCAATTTCTCCCTTACAAAATAACTTACTGATAGGTAAGCACTGTTTTCTGCTGGGGTTAGTTCATTGGTTAAATATTAACTTACTTGGTGCCATTGGTGCGAGATTGAGCCAACATATCGAATTCGTCAGCATCCTTGGCTGTAGGTTTCGCTGTATTTCTCACACCTGAATACAACAAAAATCATTTAATAACTCTAATAAAGAAAAAATATATTTGTAAAATTACCTAAACGATTAAAACTATTTAATAAATCATCTTTACTACTATCGGGAAAATCTAAAAATTTTGATGATTCGGCGGCAGAAGCTGCTAAGGGTAACGAATTCGTTGAAGATGGTATACCAATAGCAGCTCCTAAAACGGCCGAGGGTGAAGAAACATCGGCATGACTGGCGCGATTTTTTTCATAGCGTTGATGGCGCAAAAATAAATTATTTAGTTCATCATTAATGCGTAACAATTCAGCAGTTAATTCATCATCAGTAATACGAGCAATTAGATCAACAATACGTGATTGCATTTCTCTAATAAATAAAAAACAGAAAATATTTTCATGTTATTATATGATTAAAAAATAAAACCTACTTGCAAGTAGCTGTTAAATCAGTAAGTAATTGATAATCATCTGGATCTTCTTGGCCAGGTTTTAGTTCTGTTAACATTTCACCCAAAATTGACATATTAACCGAAACAATTTCCAATTCAGAATGTAATTTTGTAATTTGCTCTTGAGATAATTGTGTGGGTCCAGCAGCCTTTATAAAAAATTAACACATAAAATGTTTTTATAATAAAATATATGCAAATAAAATATAATATTTTCAAATAATTTTTTTAAATATTACCGGCATACCCGCTGCAGTCATCATGGGATGTTGGGGTGATATAGCAACAGGTTGATTTAAAACTTGAGGTGGTGGCTGTTCTGGAACACTCTATTATTAATAAGAAATAAATTGTAGTATTATTACTAAACAAGTAAATACAGGCAAACAAATATTCACCCTTTGTGGTGTATATATAGGAGCCATATTCTCAGTATCGGGCTGGGGAAATTCGATGCCTTTATTTTTCAATTCGCTATACATTTGAGTAACACCATTTAAATCTGGTTGATTTTTAAATGCATCCGCCCAGGTCTGTATAAGACTAAGAACTTTTTCTTGCACCACCATTGGCGGATCATTTTTGGGACCAATTAGTTTAACAAGTTCTTGTATAAAATCTTTTTGTGCCACTAACACATGAAATGCTTTGCCACAATTTTTAACACAAGTCTCCAACACAGTAAGTGTAAACATTATTACTTGATTATTTTTACCAGCATTCTGTTGCAAACGTTTACGTATAGCTTTCATGGCATCTCGTGCCGTATCAGAAGATTCATTTATCATATCGCATATTTCCATATTAAGCGCCCAATTCTCAGATGCCAAAGATGCATCGGTGGCTTGTTCTAAAAATGACAAAGAAAGATATAGAAAATATGTTCATATACCGCTATTACGACTATTAACGAAATATAAAAAACAAAACATTTCTACATGTATGTATATATGTATGTATGCATATATATATATATAAATTAGCACATAGTAGATATTTAAAGAAAATATTCAATAATTAGCACTTAAAAATTGTTTTCTTTCTTTTTTTCCTTTGAAGCAATAATAAAATTTTTAATACAAATATTTTAATGATAATACATATTTGTTGAGTATTTAAGTAAACTATTTTTTTAAGAGTTTTCATTCTGTACCTTTATTTTGTAAAAAAAGTATGCCAGTGCTCTCTTAATTGTACAATATATTAGGCTTGGCTTATAATTAATTATTAGTCTAATAATTAAATATAGAAATGTTTTTAAAGTTATACTCTCCTTGAAACAAAATACATATAAGATTTTTCTAAATGTAGGTAAATAATCTATTTTATTTTTTATAGTAAAATTTTGTTATTCCCAAGCTTTTTCTTCTTTACTTTTATTTGTCATTGATTCCTAAAACCAAAAAAGTAAAGCAAGTAAAGTGTATGTATACATGTTTATTTTTTCAGTTTGACACAAATAAACAATTATTAAGTTAAGCCTTAATTTATCATCAGTTAACTAACCTACTTAATTACTTAGCTGACCATAATAACCCGTTAAAGGATTTCGGCCTGCTTCAGCACTAGTCTCCTGGCGCTTCTACTTAGAGTACGCCTAATCGATATCAGAGTTTTATCAACCTGATCCTTCCAATTTAAACAGGATCGTTCTCTACGCCGACGTCTAGTGATCTCGCTGGAGCAGATTCTTCCATCCGAACAATATGGCCTATCCAGCGAGTTAATGCACTGAACAACGCCCATATCGCCGAGGAGCTCATGGTTGGTTCTAATGCGAAACTCATCGCAATGTGTTAGAAGACCAAAGATCTTACGAAGAACTTTTCTCTCGAACACTTCCAGGACTGCTGCATCGGCACAGGACAGCCTCCATGCTTCCGCACCATAGGGAAGCACCGGAAGAATAAGCGACTTGTAGAGTGTTAATTTCGTCGCACGAGTGAAGTCTCTGTTACTAAACTGCCTACTGAGATCGTAGTAGCACCTGTTGGCCAGTGTGATTCTTCTCTTGATTTTCAGACTGATATCATTCTTGCTGGTAATGGCGGTGCCAAGATAGATGAACTCCTTGAATGTATATTTGCCGGCTGTAACCTGGGAGCCGATACGTTTCACGTCCCTACTCGTCGACAGCATGTACTTCGTCTTGCTCTCATTTATCGCCAGACCCATTTTTGCAAACTGCCGTTCAATAGCAATTAAGGCTGCGGTGACATCTTGCTTGGTATGCCTAATGATGTCTATATCGTATGCATACGCAAGGAGCTTGACACTTTTGTTAAAAATAATGCTATTACGATGCACACCCGCCTTTCGCAGAACACTCTCCAGACGAAATTGAAGAGGTCTCAAGGACAAGAGATCGCCTTGTCTGAAACCTTTCACGGCATTAAAAGGTTCGGAGCAGTATGAATGGTGGACTTAGCAGGTCTGAAGCCGCACTCATGACGTCCAATCAGTGAGATGGCAAATGGCTTCAGTCTTTCACGCAATATGCTTGTAAGAAACTTTTATGCGATAGGGAGGAAGCTTATAACCCTCTAGTTGGTGCATATCGTGGGGTCTCCATTTTTAGGGATGGGATAGAGAGCATTGAAATTCCAATCATCGGGCATACTTTCCTCCAGCCATATTCTGCAAATGAGTTGGTGCATGTACCTAACCATCAGTTAACTTATGTAACTAATAATAAACAAAGGTTAAACTAAGTTTAAACAGTAGCTTCGAATTATATAGAGTTGACTAAATCACCTTAGTTAGCTAACTAAACACTGTGAATCTGAGAGTAAGTAAAATAAATTGAACGTACAATGCTTTCACTATTCAATTTAATTTTTTCCGTTCCTCCCATAATATTTTTAAAAAGCAATATAAAAAATTTCCCATCCCAAAAACGTTTATGTAGGGTATTCGCTTTAATATTTATTTTTACTGCAAGAGTATTAATAATTTAATACACAAAAACAACATATGATACACGTTCTTTGCTAAAGAGTGAAAAAAAGAATCAAATAGATTGGCATGAAACTAATATATCTAAAATAGTTTTTAATTAGCCTTAACAAATTATTCAACAGTAAAATAATGAAAGACATACGGGCATGTTCTAGAAAACGAATTCGAGTAAAATTAAAATGGACAGTTTCTTCAAAGTAAAACTTAATCGCGCAAATTATTTTAAGGATTTAATAAGCAAAGAAGTTTTGTTAATTGTTATATAGTGAATGAATAAAAAAGTAGCAAAAGATTTCCACATTTTAAATATAAAAGCAATTTGAAATTTTACTCGATTTTAATTTTACTCGAATTCGTTTTACAGAACATACTACATGAAGACTGAAAAGAAATATTTAGTATAGTTTTATAGTTTTGAATTTGTTGGATTAATTTGTTATATTTAAAAGATAATAAAATCAAATATTTGAAAAGTATGGAAAATTTAAAGTAAAATTTTATTCTAACGTCTCTTTAAAAAAAATATTATGCGAAAAATTGTCTTTATTAATAAACTCTAAAATTATCAAGAAAAAAAATAGCGGGATACAGAACATACGCATTAATTTTTATATATACAGATTTATTAAAACGAAAATTTATAAAATTTTGTGCGGCAAAATATATTTAGCAAGATTTTTGAACATGTCTGCAAGAGTTTAGCAGTTCGTTAGCAAGCTAATTTAAAGCTAACTAATGAATAGAATTGTATACATACATATTTTCATTCCTTCAAAATAAAATTCATTCACATGTTATCACTCATATTTTAAATTACTATTATACTCATAAGTTATCAATATGCATGTTTGCCAAGATAAGATATTAACAGCCATATCAAAAAAATAAAAAAGATTTCGTACGATTTTTAAGTCAAATTTTTCAAAAAAAATTTTTTTTTTGCTTTGCAAAAAACATTTCAAATGTATCTTAATTTAAAGAACTTTAGGTATTCGTTTTTTGATAAAAATATTTCGAATAATAAAAGAGTTTTATTGACATTTTTTTGTGTTATAAAAATAATAGTCGCCGTGCTCTAGGGGTTAGTGTGTTGGTTTACTAAGACGAAATATGAAAAAAAAAATTATTTCTTTCGGAGACTACCTCTCAGCAGTCTTCTGGCAATAGATCTGGGAGTAATTGATTGGCATGAAAAAGCTTCTCAAATCTGTCGTTTGGTGTCGACTTTAAGCTGTAGGTCCCGGTACTCATGGATAACAATTAACATACACAACATGAGTGCTGCGAGAAGCTAGGTCGTAACCTTGACACAGGGTGGTATGGTCAATTATGTATGTATGTATGTATGTATGTATGTATGTATGTATGTATGTATAAAAATAATAACAAACTTAATATTACTATTTTTTATGTATTTCTTTTTTATTTATTAATTTTTGTGACAAGTTTTTAATTTTCTTATCCGTATATACATACATATGTACATATTATTTTATAAAACTCTTTGTAAGTCTGCTTGGTAAACCGATTTTATTGAAATTTGGAACACAGATACTCAACTACAGATAGTGCAACAGGGTATGTTTTTTTTCAAAATTGGACCTGGGCGTTGCACTTCCCATGCAAGCTGAATACTGATTTTTGTATATCTTGAGAACGGTGAAAGATAAAGTTTTGGAATTGGGTCTGAATGGTTTCAAGCCAAGTCAAATCATCAGTCAGAAAGTTGGCGGAATTCGACAGGGGGCATGGTACCTTCCAAAGAAACTAACTATTGACTTCTGTATATCTTGAGAGCGGTTACAGCTGAAATTTCTGAATTTCATATAAATCTCTTCGTAGTCACCAAAAATCATCAGTCGAAAGATTTGGACAAATGGTAGTGGTAGCGAAGAACGCCGGGTTTAGGCTAGATGTTAATAAAAATAAGTATTTTCTGATAAAACTAAACAAAGTAGTGCTGTCTAATTCTGCTACTTTTCAATACTCGATAGAATTGAGTACTTTCTTTTGGGTACCCAATACTACTCAATACTTTTAACGGATTTTATTTTTAAGAGAAAACATTTTATAAAGTATTGTTTTTTGAGACAAAAATTTGTTTGGCCGTTAAAATTTAAATTTTCTATACAACTTCGAAGAAAAGACTCTTAAAGTATTGAATAGTTACTTTTAAGTATTGAGTACCCAAAAATTAATACAAATACTCGATACTCGGTACCCATTACTCAATATTTTGCCAGCACTAAAACAAATGAGTAGCGAAATATTGAGAATTTAATTTTTTAAGCTTAAGTTCAATAAATTTATTAAAGTATTATAGAAATATTTCTAAAACTTGTATCTGCTCTTTTTAATTTGTTTCTAAAAATTAAACATAAAAAAAATTATTAAAAATTAAATTTTATCGCTCTAACTGATACTGTTTTACGAGTTTTTATATTCATCCATTCATATAGAGCAGGGGTGAGCAACCTTTTTAATCAACGGGCCACTTATAAGTATTAAAATTTTTTGGTGGGCCGCACATAAATACTAATAATTTACAAAACTCTATTTATAATAAAAATTAGAATAAAAAAATATAAATTTAATGCCAAAAAAAAAAAAAAAAAGTATTTGCTTGAAATTTTTAATGAGAAATGTGGCACTGTTTTTTCGATACATCCTGATCAATATCAGCCGGAATTGATGAGGTAGGTACACATACACAAGTTTCTAATCGTGCATTACTCAGTCTTGATCGGTGGTAATTGGTCGGTGGTCGGATTTATAAACATTGTCGATGTTTACTGAGAGAAATACATTTTTTACATCAGTATTATTCTGCATGTCCATCACTTCCCTTTGAAAGTCTTCGGGAACTGTATCCACATCGATAATTAATGGTTAGGAAAACATATTCTTGAAAACTGCTCTCTTCTCAGTTTCTTCGTAATTGAAATTCGTTGATTAATGTGTCTATATATTATGTGTATTTTTGAGAAGCAGCAACATTTGTTTGGCGGGCCGCATAAATAGGTTAAAAGAGCCGCATGCGGCCCGCGGGCCGCGTGTTGCTCATCCCTGATATAGAGTATATGTATGTAAAGCTGTGAATATATTGAACCAGGTATAGAAAAAGAAAAACATTTAATTTCCAAACACTTATTAGTCATCACAACCAACAAGTAGTACAAATACAGACAGACAATTAAACTGAATTTATTATTGTATTTTTATCGTTCAGCGGTTTATGGGTTGAATATTACAGACATATGTACATATGTACATATAAACAAAATCTTATATGTATACAAATTGTTTACAATTAAGAGCAGTAAAAAATATATTTCAAATATTACGCTTGACTTCTATTACGAGAATATGTAGTGAGATCTCGATTATATGTGATGCTAGAAACCAAAAGCATTCTTGATACTCGATTTTCAGTGTTTAACGAATTTTCAATTTCAATTAAAATGAAATATACATACATATACGTATTTACATATGCTTCATATTCATTATACCAATGTAAGCGAAAGAATTACCCCTTTTCATTTTATTCACTTGCCGGTTGATCGAATTGCAGATAATAGAGGTTTTACTGTATTATCATTTAAATATGTTTATACTTCAGAATGCATTTTTAAATATAATAAAATAAAATTATTCATATTTTACTACGCAACTTATCAATTTGAATAATTGTACCTATTTTTAGGAAATACATACATAGTAAATATGTATCTACATACATTGTATATGTTTTGTAAATATGTACTTAAAAGAACGTACATATACTTGTACGTATGTATATATAAGAGACAATTACGGCAAAGTAAATACAATATATTTTCAAAAATTTTTTTTATTAATTTCTGAAGTAAAAAATAAAGCAAATTTTTAAATTCCTGCCATTGTTTCACAAACATAAATAAGTAATAATAATAAATAATAATAAATTATGTAAGTTTTTGATTAAAACAGATGAGACGGATCGTGCTAACAAGATAGACAAAAAAAGGAAATTTAAAAAAAGGACAGAACAAGAAGGTCTTTAATATTTTTTTTTAAATAAGCGTAAACATTTTTATGTAACCTATTACATACATATGTACATAACTGGCCTTTACAACCCTGTGTCAGGATTACGGCCTAGCTTCTCGCAGCACTCATGTTGTGTGTGTCAATTTTTATCCATGAGTACCGGCACCTACAGTTTAATGTCGACTCCGAACGACAGGCTTGAGAAGCTTGTTCATGGCAATTAGTTACTCTCAGAGCTTTTTAAATATAAATATAAACTTAAGTAAACTTAAAATAAAATTTTTCCGTTAAAATAATAAAATTTGTTAAAATAAATTTGTTATTTGTTAAAATAATAATTCCTGAAGACGCTACACGAAGGGGCAGCGAAATATTGAAAACAAATAAATATTTAATATTAATATAAAAAGACCTTAAGCTCGGAAAAAGAGATTTACTATTATTTAAAAAAAGAGGTTAATAAAGTTATTATATTATTATAAACTTAATATAAATAAAATAATTTTTTTGCCGAAGCTACAAAAAGAAGTAGCGCAATATCGATAAAAAATAAAGATACTCGTATAAAAAGTATCCTTGGCTTGGATAGTTATTAATATAATAATAGAATAACTTTTATATGCAATTAAATTATAATTATGGTTTTCCACTTACATACATATATTACTACAATGTATTATGGTTATAGGTACATATATATTATGTATATTATATACATTAGGGTGGGTCAATTTGTTCGGGACCGAAAAACGTGACAAAGCGTATAGCAAGGTCGTTTTATGTTTTATGTCAAAATAATAATAGTTTTAGGCTTTTAACAGTTTGACTATTATTACTTTGACATAAACCTCCAAAACCATTATTTGGGTAAATAATTTTCTATAAATGAGGACAGATATAGAAAGCTGAGATAATTTCCTTTAAAATAAGCCCTATTCCAGCGTTACAGGTCAACTATTCACCAATTGCAATGAATACTTCCAAAAAAATATCATTATTTTTGGATGACCTGAGCACCTAATTTTCTCTTAAAAAACCGGAAGCTCGATTTTGATTTTAGAACCATGGTTTCTTTGGGAAAAGTTCTTAGAATTTCCCGTAGATTACGATTTTGCTATACGCTTAGTAGGCAAAAAAATTGACCCACCCTAATATACATATATTTTACGTATATGTTATATATACAATGTTGAAACTATATTTATTTAATATATATGTACGTACCAAAAACTGTAAGTACCAAAAAAATAAAGAGTAAAATTACCCCCATATTGTTCCAATTACAAACAGCCCAACACTGCTTGGCAAATGTCACGTAAAGTAACGTAGAATTCTATTTTCAATAGGTTGCTACGATACGTTTACATTACTCTACGCTTGAGTAACCACTTGTATAGCTTTTCATTAACAGAAACGATCAGCTGACACGACTACATTTACGGGTTTACGTTTACGTTTGGCTAAATAGGCCTTTACATGTTAAAGTAAGGCGACAAGATTATGAAAATAAAAATAAAGGGCATAAAGAAAACAACTAAAATACATGCATATTTATTTGACTTCAAAATTTTGTACATATTTTAGAGATAAATTTACATTCACGCATTAGTTCCTGGCGGACTAAAGGCAATTTGAACAACCTCCAAACTTTCTGTAAAGGATATTGATTCTTAACATAGTTAAAAATAAAAGTAAAACAACACCAAAAATTGGTGATAATTTACATACGATAGAGTAAAAACATATACAAATTCACATAATCTAGTCGGTGAATTGTATAAATAATGTAAATATGAATATGTACAACACAAAGAACCCTGATTAGATCTTCGTAGCGGTGATGAAATCTAGTTCAGTCCCACTAGTGTTTATACATACATATTCCTTAACGAAAGATAATTCTTATAAAGAATACCATTTTTAGAGATTCAATAGGTGATTCCAATTAGGAATTCAAGAAATAAATAAAATTTACTTAAATTTATTTATTTTATGATGCCAGATTATAAAAAAACATGACAAAAAGTAGACATACATTTTATAGATGACAGCCAGTGAATATAGATGACAGTCCTCTAAAAAAAGTTCATATGGTCACCTTAGCTAAAGTAATGGTAAATAATAGTTGAGAGTTCTCCTTTAAGATTAAACTACCAGCATCGGTCGATTAAACTAACACTTTACAATAAGATTATGTCAACTTAAAAAGTGAAATCAAAAATTAAAGTTGATTTAATTGCTAATTTCAAACTCAAAAAATGGCTTTAAATGTTAATAATTTTTTATAAGATATTGAAAATTATGTTGTGTAAGACGTAAAATTACCATAATATAAACCCCATTTACAATTGTCAACAAGTTTAATTCGAAATGTCTTCAGTGTAGATATGAAGTAATAAAATTAACACACCACAGAATCTACAACAATAAAAAAAAATTAACTTGAATCAGTGTTCGAAAATAAACTGAACATTTTGTAACGTAATTCTAACACAGTGTACATTATATACACACATATTTACATATAAAAGGTTA
This sequence comes from Metopia argyrocephala, assembly GCA_963576795.1. Taxonomy (NCBI): domain Eukaryota; kingdom Metazoa; phylum Arthropoda; class Insecta; order Diptera; family Sarcophagidae; genus Metopia; species Metopia argyrocephala. The sequence continues at coordinate 50,165,530 of OY756210.1, forward strand.
TTATCTCAACAGTTTTAAAATTTCAGTTGAGGCCAAAAACTGTGCTTACATTTTAAAAGAATTTGAAACTCCTAGTACATCATAGCAACAAAATTACATTCGAAAATATTTTCCGTGTTAATACCGGTACAACAGTATCAGCTCAAAATACAACCAAATTTAAATAAAAAAAATATTTAGTATTTTTAACTTAACACATAAATCAAAATTATACCTTTTTTATGAAAATCTATATAAATAAAAATCAATGTTGTTCGTTGGTCAACGCGTCTGTTGAGAACTGCTGGACGGATTTTGACGATTTTTCCTTTCTAATGAACGTCGTGATCCAACTTAGGTTTTAACGGAAAGAAAATTTTGCTCCGCCTACTTTTTTTGCTTCACCTTAAATCAGAAAATGGCTCCACCGATTTGACTAATTTTTCTTTCTAATGTTTTTATTAATCCATGTTAAGTTTTCATCGAGATAAAAATTTGCCACGCCTACTTTTACGCCCACTCTTTTCTATTTATCTAAAAATCGGAAAAGAGTTGCACCGATTTAGCTAATTTCTTTTTCAGATATTCAATGTAATCCAATTTAAGTTCTTAGTAATTTTACGAAAATTTTTTAATTTAACAGTAGGGCTTTACCTATCTATCACTCTATTCTAGGAAAGCAATACATATGTACATACATATGTATATGAATAAAATTTTAATTTAAAAATAGTTTTTTCCCCTCTTTTTAACGCATTTTAAAAACCGAACGCAAACATTTTTTCTAATTTGAACAAGGCAGCGTCTGTCGGGTCAGCTAGTAGGTATACGATAAAACTTTATTTAAATTTTTGTATGTACTCAAAATAATACCTTTTTTTGATGCCAGAGCTGGGTTTTGACCCGGAGCTCTTGTCTAGTGTGTTTACTTTCTTACTTAAGAAAAAACACTAAAGGTGGCGTAAAAAACTGATATGGGATGATGGAAAGTTTTTGGAGTTTTTATCTGTTGCTATCTCCGTTGAAAGACAAACACGCAGGGAATATTTATTTTTTTGTTTCAGATGTAAAGTTAAACGCAACACACAAAAAGCTATTATTTCGAAGGTGATTTACGATATAAGTAAGTAAAGAATGGGTCAATTTAAAACTAGTATTTGTGGGTAAGTGGCATGGCAGGTAAAGCAATACAGAGACCTCAAGACGCTGTTTATTCTAGCTGTAATTTTTCATAAGAAAAATACATACATTTAGTATCAAATCAAAATAAATTTATAAAACAAAATAAAATTGGTCCCAAACAATCAGATAAAAGAAAAAATTCAAAAATTTATTTATTTCCTTACTCTAAAAGAAAGGATATAACACATTGCTATGAAAAAACATATGTTTTTTCGTTGTGTAGACATTTCAAAAACATTGTAAATGTTTGTTTTTATTGCATGTGCAACTTCCAACGCCTGTTTATTTAAATATTCTACAGTGCTTTACATCTCATATTTAATATTCTACAGTAGTTTACGTTGTGTAAAGTAGATTTTCGAACACTGGTTTGCACAAAAAAAATAATATTATTAAAAAACAAACAATAATAAAAACATTTTAAACAAAACAAAAAAAAAATACATCTATCCAAAAAAGAAAAACAAAAATAATAAAAAAATATTATTATTGCACCTGAACGACAAAAGTGAGTAATTGATAATACATACACGCACTCTTTAACAATAAGAGCACAAGTGAAAAAGGGGAGAAATTGTGAAAAATAAATTTTAAATACAGCTGGCATTTCATATAAATATGTACATGGATATGCATATTTATAGTTTTTCTTTCCTAATATCGGCGGAAAAAAACCAGACTGGATAAGCTGACGGCTATAAGAAAGGGGGGAAAATAAGGCCTTCTTTAAAAATATTTATCCTATAACACATTCTTTTTAAGTACTTGTAACCGACTTACCAATCCTTTGGCCAACAGGCGTAGAAAATGGGTTGGTACCCACATTAAAAAATGAAGCCATTTTTGCTGTTTTTTACAATAATTAACACTTTATTATTTAATTCTTTAACATATACAAATTTTTAACAAGATTGCACTTTTGTTGGTGTTTTCTTTTATTCAAAATGATAAATAATTTAAATATTTTATATTTATTTTTCACTTTTTCTTTTATTTTTCATTCACTAATAAAATTTTCCGTATTCACTCTTCCAAAAAGATTTTTTTTCAGAATGACTATACAAAACAAAAACAAAAAGAATTGTCAGTTTTTTGGAATTTGTCTTATTGCAAATCAGCGTTGCCAAATGGTTGTTTACTTGGAGTTAAATGGTTACTGGCTTGTGTAAGCTGCCCAAGTCAAGAATTAAATTTATAACCCTGCCATTACACATGAAAGTACTTTCATGAAAATTTTAAACACTTTCAATTTTTTACTAAGGCATAAACATTTTTTTTTTCATTTTTGTTTTTTATTTTTTATTTATAATACGTATACGGAACTTTCATGAAAGCACTTTCATGTATAATGGCAGGGTAAAATATATCCTTTGCCGTATAAGGAAATACATTCCCCTATTTTACAACTATAAAATGTAAAAAAAATTGTAAATTATTGTTATTAAACATATAATGCCTAACTAAAGTCTAAAGAAAAAGTAGAAAACGTTTATACATCTCGTTTTTTGACGTGCTAATGCGGAAGTAAGTAATAGTGTAAGCATATATTCTTCAATTATAAAATAATATGATGTCTTAAAGCTAACAGCTTGTTCATAGAACAGAAATGGTTTTTGACATTCGTCTTTTAGTATGAGAAATACTAACAAATTTGAGTGTTTTTGTTGTTGTTTCAAATATAAAAGGACGAATGTCAAAAACCAAAGAATCTAGATTAAAATATTTTACATAAAAACACTCAGATGTTAATAATTTGCTTTGTTATTACGTCCTATTGTATATGTTTCTATGCAAAATTTTTAGTTTATTATTATGTTTTTTAGGACAATTCAACTTTGACTTATCAAAAGTAACAGTTTCCTACATATTTTTTTTATTTATTTGCCATTACATCACACATATTTTTTAAATGTTATTACATATTATTTCTTGCAAATTTTACACATTGCTTTTAAAAAAATTTTTTTAATTACATATTTTATATTTCTAATTATTTAGTATCTTATAAAACCTTATAATTATTACATTTTTCTTTTATGTCCTGTTTCTGTATGACAAACAATTTCAGACGATTGAAAATTTGTATGAAAAATGCTCAAAATTATTTGAAAAATTTAGTGTTTTTCATACAAATTTTCAATTGTTTAAAATTGTTTGTCATATAGAAACAGGCCATTAATTTATAGAATAATTTTAGAAACACCGACCGAAATTGTTTTATTTGTGTATATTTTACTCTATAGCGTTACCAACTTTACTTTTTGTTAGGTTAGGGGTGTCTTCACTTACCACATTAACTGTCAAATTCTGTAATTGAAGCATTATTAGGTTGTCAGTACTTTACCAGAAAACGAGCCGAGAGAAAAATTTTGTAATTTTTTTCTTGTCATAGGGAATTTTCTTATTGACGATCTTTAGTAAATAAATATTAAATATATTAAAAAAATGGCTTGCAACGCTAGCAAAGTTCCCTTGTTGCGTGTTATTGCTGTAAGTATAAAGAAATTCATATAACAAAGCAATTGAAACATCTAAAAAGTGAGACAAGTAAAGCATATGGTTACGTAAATGTTAAAGAAACGTAATCAATGGCAAAAAAAAAATTTTTGGTATAAAAATAAATTAATTTTTAAAGATCTTGTACTTTCTTATTAAAACTAGAAACGCGGTTATTCTGCCTCTGCCTGTCCCAGACCAGTTGGCCAAGTGGCTAATGTAGAATCGAAACAACTTGACAACAAAGTTGTTGTTGCCTCGGCTGAAGCTCAATTGCCTGTATCTCGTGTATCTGTAGTATTCCGGTAGGTCATTTAGTATCATCTGTATATAGAATTTGATTATATTTGATATATTTGTAGTGCTGGTTCTCGTAACGAAAGCTATGATAACCAAGGTGCTACACATATGATGCGCGTAGCTGCTGGTTTGACCAACAAAAACTCTTCGGGCTTTGCTGTTACTCGTAACATTCAACAAAAGGGTGGTGCTTTGAGTGTAACATCAGACCGTGAAGTTATTGCTTATACTGTTGAAACCACCGCCAACCATTTGGAAACTGGCTTGAGATACTTGCAAGATGTTATTCATCCTGCTTTTAAACCCTGGGAATTGACCGACGCTACTCCTCTAGTGAAATATCAAGCCGCTAACGTATCACCCCAGGTAAAGGAATTGAATTAATTAAATTATTTTACAAATTTAAAAGTTTTATTTATACTTAGGTACGTGCTGTCGAATTGTTACACAAGGCTGCCTTCCGCACTGGTTTGGGTAACTCTGTGTACGTTCCCAAATTTCAAATCGGCAAATTATCTAGTGAAACTTTATTGCATTATGTTGCTGAAAATTGCACTGCTGCTCGTTGTGCTGTTGTAGGTGTTGGTGTCGATCAAACTGCCTTGATTGGTTTCGCCCAAAGTTTGGAATTAAATAGCGGTGGCAAATCCGGCAGCAATTCTGCGAATTACTACGGTGGTGATGCACGCAAGGATACCAGTGGTAATCTTGCACATGTTGCTGTTGCAGGTCAAGGTGGTGCACTTAACAACCCCAAGGAAGCTTTAGCATTTGCCGTTTTGCAACATGCCGTTGGCGCCAGCGCGGTAACAAAACGTGGTGCTATTAATGGTCCCTTCGGCAAAGCTCTCAGTTCTGCTGTTACAGACGCTAATGTTTCGTTTGCCAGTTTGAACGCTAGCTATTCCGATGCTGGTCTTTTCGGTTTTGTTGTCTCTACTAATGCTCAACAAGCCGGTAAAGCAGTTGAAGCTGTTTCACGTGTCCTTAAGTCTGGCGCAATCTCTTCTGATGACGTTAACCGCGGTAAAGCTCTTCTTAAGGCTGCTGTTTTAGAAGCTTACGCTACCGACAGTTCTCTTGTCGCTGAAATGGGTTTGCAAGCTGTGCTCACCCAACAAGTACAAAGCGCTGATTCTTTAGTGTCTGCTATAGATAGTGTATCGTTGCAAGATGTACAACAAGCTGCCAAGAAGGCCGGTTCTTCTAAATTGTCTGTAGGCGCAGTTGGCAATTTGGCCCATGTCCCCTATGCGTCAGATTTGGCTTAAATTAAAACTGCTCTACTGTTTTAACTTCATATTAATTTAAATTTATAATACTTATTAAAAGCAAAATAACCCAAATTCAAGGGTAAAGTTATATAGTAAAATGAAAAATAAAAATATACGAAAAGAACTTTCGTTCATTCTTAGAAGCCACTAGCCAAGAACAATGAAATCTGTATTAAAAACGATAAATGTGGTGTTAAATTATGTGAAACAACTTATAAAAGAAAAAAAAATTAAACAATAAAATAAATATTAACACTAAAAAACTAAATATTATTATTGGTAGTGTAAATAAATAGCACTTCAACATGCGCTTTGACGAAGACATGCATAAGGAATGTCTTGTAGACTATGTATGTATTCAAGAAAATTCATTGAAAAAATCGGATTCTAGAAAGCAATGAAGAAATACTCCAAATTATCTAAATGCAATAAAAGTTTAAGCTTATTAGGCCTATATTTCATTAAAAACAGATCAAATAACTTTAAATTATGTGTTGTCTATATCATTCACTGCTCGAGAAAATTAGGATGGCCTAATTAGGGCATCGTCAAAATGAGCATATTTACATATTACAATAAAGAAAAAAAAATGCATTTTTACTATCAAATTAATAGAAATTTATTTGTAGATATAGGTATGTATGTGTGATCGATAAATATTTTTAAAGTTTTGCCTTTCTCAAGGTAAATTGTATTAAAGCATTCATAAATTCTTCGCTTTTAAAGCGATGGTACAACTCCTCACATTCCATACCAATGGCATTTTGCAATTTAGTTTTTTCTTCGCTACGCATAAGTTTTTTAGAGATCTGCAAAGATTGCGGCGGTAATTCTGAATATTCACGCAATTTTGGCCATATTATTGATTGCAATTCATTGTTTTTATAAATACGTGATACAAAATTGAATTTATAGGCTTCATCAGCGCTTAGCTTCTCACCAAATAATAAAATTTCTGTGGCTTTTGAACGGCCCATAAGTAGGGGAAACAAATAGGAAGAGCCAGCTTCAGGCACAATACCTAATTTCACAAATGGTGTAGTAAAGTATGCCTAGAAAAAGTTATATTTATATAATGGAATGTGTCTTCAACAATCAGGGTGTATGCGTCTACTCACAGTCTCTGAACACCATACCAAATCGGATATGCCCGCCAAGGTGGTGCCAATACCAATACAGGGTCCATTCACTAGCGATACTATTATCTTGGGACATTCTATAAAGGCACAAACCATATTTTTAAAAATTTCATTGGCTTTCTGTATATAAGCATCCATGTCTTCTATATCTGCAGATTGAGATAGATCATTGCCTGCCGTATAAAAATCACCCACACCGGTAAATACCACCATCGTAGTGGTGTCATCTTCACCAGCTTCGTGTAATACCCGAGTAATTTCTTTATAAGCTATACGATTCAAACAATTTTTTTTCTTTGGATTATTAAATTTGACCACAACTATACGATTTTGTTTCTCAACCGTAATTTCTTTGTAATACTGGTACATTTGGAAATACTTTTTCGTCGATTATTGGACAAAGACTAAAATATTTACGTTACTCGAGATAGTATAGGCTTTTGCAAAGTCCAAAGAGCTAACTAGGCGTGATAAAGATAATACATGCATTCTGGATTGTTTTGTTTACAAATAAGTGTATTGGAAGGAACATCTGTGCACAAAAATGAATTTTTTTGTGTTACACTCGAAAAAATTTAGCACTTACAGTATGAGATATAGATTTAAAAGATTGTTAAATTTAGATGATTTTAAGATTATCAATATCTAATCGGGCTAAATAATTTCAGTTTTTTAAGCTTTCCAAAAAATTAAACTGCTATTTCAAATTTGTGAATGTATTGGTAATATTTTGCTTAGCATAGGAACATACATACATGCATAATTGGCCATTACAACCCTGTGTCAGGGTTATGGCCTGGATTCTCGCAGCACTCATGTTATGTGTGCTAATTTTTATCCATGAGTACCGGTACCTACAGTTTAAAGTCGATTCCGAACGACAGATTTGAGAAGCTTTTTCATGGCAATCAATTACTCCCAGAGCTTTTGCCAGAAGACTGCTGAGAGGTAGTCGCCGAAAGAAATAATTTTTTCATATTTCTATTTTTTTAAGATATCAGAGCTGAGATTTGAACCCGGCACTATCGTCTTAGTAATCCAACACACTAACCACTAGACCATGGCGACTACAGCATAGGAACACTTTAAATTTACATATATCGTCTGGCACGACATTGTCGACAAGTTGTTGCGGGTTAAAATAAATGAAACCACCCATGAGGAAAAATACAAGGCCAGTTCGAAAAAAAATTTTTCCTGGCGGATAACTACATGAAAGCATCGGGTAGAGGCCAAATATAAACCCAGACTATCTCTAAAGCCTCTAATCCCTCATAATAAAGCCCTAAGTGTTAGTTCTACTGTTAATAATTATTATGTCAGGAATTGTTTCGTTTTTGTTTGTTAGTTGTTAGTAATTTGTATAAAATTCATGTTTTCATTTTTAGTGTTCATAATTTTTTTTATGCTTTACATATATGTAGCAGTATGTTGTTGGTAGTTTTTAAGTTTTTTTTTGTAGAGCAGTGTACATAGTTAACAACCTGAAATGAGAAGAAGAATTATTATTAGTAAGAGTTAGGAAGTAGTCCATGGAACGATACATGCATACCCTTTTGATGAAACGTCCATCCATTTTATTTTCTGAAAAGAAAAATAAAAACTTGAGTAGAAGAAAATTTAATCATACTTACATGTCCTTTGCAGCTGATGGAATGCACATGCGTAGCTTTTTCAGAACCCTTCCTAAACAAGTGAGGTGCGTTTAGTGAGTATAGAGAAGAAAAATAACAGGGTGTATCTGTACTAGGAAACTGTTAAATTCAAAATGCGTATATAGGAAATTACGAATTATGGGTAAAATAGGTGCAAATAAGTCCGGAATTTAGCAAATTTAAAAGTAATTCCACATCAGAAAAGTTAGAATGATAATTGTGTAGTTGTCCTTTAATTTAGCTTACTTAAGTAGAATTTTGTTATTCTTCGTTTTGATCCCATATACAGAATGGTTAATGAAACAACAACAACACGCATTAAATTACTTTACAAAACGACATGAAGAAAATAGATGTGTAGGTAATGTAATTTAGAATAGTGAAACTCATGAACATCAAATATAGCATTTACTATGTAGAAATATCTTACGAGTCCGTTACGGAATAAATAAGTGAATGACGTCATGCATATTCAAACGAAAGTATGACTCATCATTCACCGTTACACAAATAAGAAGATAAGGCAAACGAAAGTATGACTCATCATTCACCGCTACACAAATAGAAAGTTTAGGCAGACGAAAGTATGACTCATCTTTCACCGTTGCATGAAAAATTTTTGCAATTTAGCTTTGGAATGTGGTAACGGAAAATATTTTTTTTTAAATTTAAACCATTCAATAGGCGAGGATATATAAGTTCATGCTAAGGAAGGCTCAAAGATTATTAAGTGAAAAGATACTAAGCTGTGTAGTGCTGGAGAAAAATTTTAGTGACTTTTAAAAGAAGTGAAAAGTTTAAGAGCGAGTGGTCCAAATAGTGTAAACAGTGAAACACTTTTTTTGATTTGAACTCATAAGAAAAATAAATAGTGTATATAAAATAAGAAAAAACGTGAGTGGACATAGTTTATAGTTAAAGTAAAAAAATTTCTTTTTTGTAACAAATGTTTATTTTTATTAGCTGGCTATTTGTGTATGGAAAAATATTGGAAATCCTCTGACCACTCGATGAGGAAACGAAATAGCCAGGTAACAACTATTATTTTAATTTTATAAAAATATTGCCAGCACCAAATTATAAATAGACAGCAAAAATCTGTAAAGTAAAATATATGTATGTATATCTTGATCAACATTGCCTAAATAGACATAAATACCCAATTGTGAACGTGAATTCATACATATATCCAACCTTAGTAACCAGATTCACTTATTGAAAGAAAAAGAAAACTAAAATAGGAGAAAAGAATAAAATTTTTGTCCGTGAAGAAACACCTTAAATTTTTATAACAAATCTTAGTTTTAAGTATTTTCTTTTAGTATTTTTTTTGTATATTTCCCTTTTTTTTATTATTTGAAAATCTCAATTTTTTGGGACATATATATCTCATAGTGCGTATCCAGTGCTTAGGTATATCGCGATAAAGTAAAACCCAAGAATAAGTGAAAAAAAAATTAGACTGCAAATACAACTCAGGGAGCTCCTTTAGCTGTAGGTATTAGTTTTATTTTCGAACCTAAATTCCGGTTTTAAGGAATAAAGAACTTAAGCCCTGTAGATCATAATTTTATTTAAATAACAATTTTTTTTCATTATAAGATATATATGTGTTTTTTTTTTTTTGGTTGTAAAATTTCGAAACGTATTAATTTATGATTGTATAATTTTAATTTCCCATCATTTTTTTTATTAATTTAATTCAATAAATTATGTATTAACAATTAGTATAAATTTTAAATATGTTGGCTTAATTTATTAAAGGGCAAAGGCAATGATAGACAGGTAAGTGGGCACGAGGTCAGGTGGAAATAGGGTCGTCGCATAAATACATATTGGATCTTCTCGACGACAAGGTTGGGTGGGCAATTTTTGGAGCTTAACACCTGCTTCCAAACAAAGACTTTTTATGTGGTCCCGTAGAGTTAGATTTTAAACGTTTTGTTTTTTTTGTGTTCAATTTTTTTTGTGTTCGGATACGCGTCTGGCGGGAAGGGTTGGAACCACCTGAGATGTCAATGAGCTAGACGGAAACCTCGCCAGTGCAACCGGTCCGTAACATTAATGGCGCCCAAACAAATGTGGTAACTTGGAATACTTTTATATTCAATTATGAAAAATATTTCAAGTTACAGTGTAAATTCATATAATTACAGCTATATATGAGAAAATAGACCAGTGAAAGTTTAAAATAGCCCATAAAAATCACTTGATATTGTGGACTTTTATTCTTATAGCGGCCTGGTCAATAACGCACCAGCGGTTCCTTGTATGAGAGTAAAAGTCGACATTAGAGGATGATTTTTGTCCAAACGCTAAACTGTTATAGCTCAGGTTTGATTGAAAATCTGCCTGATTGTATAACTGTTCAGTGAATCACATTCTTGATTTAATTTTAAATTGATAAATTTTATTTTTGCATTTTTGTTTTAATTCGTTATTGGTGTTTGAACGTCCAATAATCTGATAGCCTCTCGTTTTCATTTCTAAGACGAGGTTAGTTGTATCAGATGAGATGTGTAAACGATGTCTCCCTTGTATACTAAACAAGGTGATGGTCCGCTTTACCACACAAAATAACGAATTAAAATTTTTTTTTGAGTTCTAATGTTATCTAGACCACATGAAGAGACTTTATATTATATTCCACCTTGACACACGCATCCGTTTATCATTGCCTTACCTGAACAAATAAATATAAAAGAAAAAAAAAAAAAAGGAAAATCCCTTATTATAAAATAATTATTATTATATATTTTTTTATTTTAACTTATATTTACCTATTTATACATTTCATTTTTATTATTAATATTTTATTTATATCACTGTAGTTTATTATCATCAGTATTATTTGAATTATATATATATTTTTTTTAGTGAATTTCAATACGTAGAAATCTGGTATACTATTCATATAAAGTTTTGTTTTAGCGTGAAACAACATATTAGCCTTCCGTATTTTCTTTTGGCAATATTCTACACGTATTTTTTAATTTCATCATTAAATTTTTGTTATATTGGTTTCGTTATTTATTCCTCTTACGCAAATCTTTGATATAATAATATTAGTTTGTATATTCGCGTGGCGGGTAGTATGAACAATAAGCCAAAGGTTAATCGCAATAGAAAAAGAGTTAGACAAGTCCAATTTGATTTAAATCGTTCTTCACCACAAGTCGTTAAAAAAATTCAGAAACCAAATACGCCAATAATAAACACCGAAACGAAAAGAAACAGAGAGATGACTGAAAATAACAGAGAAACAGATCAGTTTAGGGATATGTCCAAAACGATAATTTCCGGCTCATCTCAAACATCTCAGACCAGTGCAAACATTCATGAAGATATCTTAGCTCAAGGGTCTAGTAGACAATCAATTAGATCAAATAGTTCAGAACGTTTTGAAGAAAATGTTAGGAAGATGATTGATCAGGGTGTTAGCACACAGGTCGCAGATATTAAGAGAACTATGCATGAATTAGCAGCAACAGTGGGTAGGTTGAGCATGGTTGTCCAACAAACTCGGGCGGAAAACCGGAGGTTATTAGAGTCTAGTCTGCAAAATCAAGTAAAAAATTCAAATGATGCGTTTCAACCTATGGATATGTCTGCGGCAAAAGAGCAATCTATTCCATCATCGAGAGCTTCATCTGTGAGCGGTGATGATTGCAGAAATTATAGCCCACCGCGTATCGACAAATGGGGATTAGAGTTCGATGGAAATAATAGTAAACTAGCTGTAGAAGATTTTGTGTTTCGTCTGGAGCGACTACAGTCTCAATACGGTGTATCCTGGAAAGAAGTACTAGACAATTTTCATCTTTTGGTTAAAGGAGCAGCTGAAAAGTGGTACTGGCTCTTTATTCAAACGACTTACGTAACAGAATGGTCAACTCTAAAATCTGCTATGCTTAAGCAATACCAAGCTACAAGATCTAGCTTTGAACTCATGAGAGACATGGTAGAAAGAAAACAAATGCCGGGAGAATCGATTGATGATTTTTTTTTCGCGATGACCCAGTTCAGATCCCGACTAAACATATCCATGCCAGAAGCCGAGATGATCAAAATGATTAAGAAAAACCTACGGGAAAGTATCGGCAGACTCGTATATCCTATGAACGTCTCCTCAGTTGAAGAACTTAGGATAAGTTGTTTAGATGCGGAAAAGACATTTCTAAAGAAGGATGTGAGACAACAGCCAACACCAATTAATCGATATCCTAGACAAGTTCATGAGATATATGAAGAGCAAGAGGAGTTTCAACCCACATTGGATATAAATAGTGAAAAAATTGCCGCATTAAGAAGTAGTAATAATAACGGCCCCAATACAAAAACACCAATTATATGCTGGAATTGTCGCCAAACAGGTCACGTTTTTATGGATTGTCCATCAGAACAGAGGACGATTTTTTGTTTCCGTTGCGGTAAAGCTGATGTGATAGCACCAAACTGTGAAACCTGCAGAAATCGGATTTTTCAGAGGAACGACGGGAGAGCGGGGGACCATCGTTCATCACTGAACCCGCAAAACAAACGACCAGAATAAATACCACCAACGTAATAACTGCAACAAAAAGATTCAATAAGATCATACCACAATTACGACATCTTTATACGCTAGAAGAGCGACAAAAAAATTATGATGAAATTAAAAACAAAATATTTAATGCCGAAATAAGCCACCAACAACCCATCTTATCAAAAAGAGTCCAAAAGTTACGAGAAAAGTTTGCCAAGAGAAAACGACTTAGAAGACAGGCCATCGAAGCAATAAAATCAGCCGAGAAGAAAATATGCGACCCTAGACCATACGCCGAGATTAAAATTGGGGACGTGAAAATAAACGGTCTTCTTGATTCGGGGGCTACAGTTAGTCTCTTGGGAAACGGATGTAGAGAATTGGTACAAAAATTGGAGGCAGATATAACACCTATATATTCAATTGTTTCAACAGCAAGTGGCCAAAAACAAAGATTATTAGGCAAAATTGTGGTGGATGTTGAATACAACAACAAACTATCCAGAATTTCGTTTTATTTGTGTCCCGACTTAGAGCAACCAGCGTATTTGGGCATAGATTTTTGGAAAGCTTTTCATCTTGCGCCTGATGTAGTTGGATTATCAGAAATTAATACCGAAAAGATCCTAGAAAATTATAAAATTGAAAATGCCATTTCTAATCCACATGACCTAAGTAATGTAGAAAGACGAAAACTAAATGAGGTAATCGAACTTTTTCCATCATTCGAAAAACAAGGCTTAGGGTCTACCACTCTTGAAAAACATCATATAACTTTAGTTGAAGGAGCAGTGCCTGTAAAGGATAAACATTATCCGATTTCTCCTGCAGTTCAGGAAATTGTATATAAAGAAATCGATAATATGCTGAAATTAAATGTTATTGAAGAAAGTGAAAGTCCCTGGAGTAATAGGACAACGGTAGTTCGAAAACCAGGTAAAAATAGGTTTTGTTTGGATGCCCGAAAATTAAATAAACTTACAGTAAAGGATGCATATCCCTTACAAAATATTGATGGTATACTCAGCAGGATTGATGAAACTTACTACATAAGCAGTGTAGACCTGAAATACGCATTCTGGCAAATCGAATTAGAGGATGAAAGCAAACCCTATACCGCTTTTACTGTGGCCGGTAGACCTCTTTATCAGTTTCGAGTCATGCCTTTCGGTCTCTGTAACGCGGCACAAAGACTTTGCCGACTAATGGATAAAGTGATACCACAGCGGTTGAAAGAAAATGTATTCGTGTACCTGGACGATCTACTGGTCATATCCGACTCTTTTGAAAAACACCTGGAATTGTTGAAAGATGTAGCACAATGTTTAAGAAACGCGAATTTGACGATAGGGTTGAAAAAGTCACAATTTTGTTTTAAAGAACTAAAGTATTTAGGTTTCATAATAGGTAGTGGTATGTTGAAAACTGACCCTGAAAAAATAAAAGCTATAAAGGAAATAAAGATACCAAAAACTCCTAGAGAAGTCCGAAGTTTCTTAGGAACTGCTGGTTGGTATCGCCGCTTTATAAAAGACTTCTCCACCATATCAGCCCCTTTAACGGATACGTTGAAGAAAAACAGCAAATTTATCATGACACCTGAGGCGATTACAGCATTTGAAACTTTAAAGAAAGCCTTGACATCGGCTCCTGTTTTACGTCATGCAGACTTCACTAAAAGATTTTATATCCAATGCGATGCCTGTGAATATGGAATTGGTGCAGTGCTTTATCAGCTCAATGAAAAACAAGAAGAACACCCTATAGCATTTTATTCACAGAAATTAAATAACTGTCAGAAAAACTACAGTGTGACAGAAAAAGAATGTTTAGCAGCGGTGATGGCAGTCAAGAAATTTCGTCCATATGTGGAGATGATGCCGTTTACGATAGTCACTGATCATGCGAGTCTGAAGTGGTTAATGACACTAAAAGACTTGACAGGCAGACTTGCACGTTGGTCACTACAACTACAAGCATTCGATTTTGAGATTATGCATAGAAAAGGTTCTGAAAATATAGTCGCAGATATGCTGTCGCGTTTACCCGAAGGCGAAAAAAATTTAGATGAAATCAGTATGGAGGATTTATTTGACTTCGAAACCACAGAATTTCAAAGCGACGAATACCTGGAGCTGATAAATCACATTGAAAATAATAAAGAAAAATTACCAGACTTAAAAGTTGATAACGGAATGGTTTTTAAGAAGATGGATTTTGAACGCGAGGAAGATACCGAAGACTGTAAATGGAAACTCTGGATACCTCCAAACATTACTCAACCGATTATAGAAAAAGCTCACACTTCATTAACAACAGCTCATGGAGGAGTAAATAAAACTCTCGAAAGGCTAAGAAGATATTTCTATTGGCCTAAAATGGCGCTTGGGGTGAGAATGTTTATACGAAATTGTCAAACGTGTAAAGAAACCAAACCGACGAATCAAAATCTTCGCCCAGAAATTGGAAACCAAGTAATTACCGAGAGACCATTTCAGAAATTATATATCGACTTTATGGGAAAGTATCCCAGGTCGAAAAATGGTAATTGCTACATTTTCGTTGTAGTCGATCACTTCACAAAATTCACTTTCTTAAAAGCAATGAGAGAAGCATCTGCCAGTAACGTAGTAGAATTTTTGGTACATGAAATTTTTCACAAGTTTGGAGTGCCAGAAATTATACACAGCGACAACGGAGCTCAATTTACATCAAAACAATTTGCAAATTTATTAAAGACGTATAGAATACAACACCTAAAAACAGCCGTATATTCGCCACAAAGCAACGCTAGCGAGAGAGTTAACCAATCAGTGCTTGCAGCCATAAGAGCGTACCTAAAAGAAGACCACAGAGAATGGGACTTATACTTGTCTGAAATAGAATGCGCATTAAGGACAGCTGTACACGCTGCAACAGGAGTTACTCCATTTTTTGCACTTTTCGGTTATCATATGTATACTAGTGGTGCTGAATATAAACTGGGAAGAAAGCTGCAATCTCTAACCGAACATCAAATTACCAGCTTAGAACGAAATGATAGAATGGAGATAATAAGGCAACAAATTCAAGAAAATATGAAAAATGCTTATGAGCAAAGTGCTGGAAGATATAATAAAAGAGCACGGAAAGTTTTCTTTGTCCCAGGCCAAGAAGTATATCGGCGAAACACAATATTAAGTAATTTTTCGAAAAACCTTAACGCAAAATTTTGTAAAAAATTCTTGAAATGCAGAGTAGTCCGACCTGTTGGTAACAACATGTATGAACTAGAGACACCTCAGGGCAAATCACTAGGAATATTTCACGTTAAGGACATAAAAGTTTAGGGAAATTCTTGTGAAAGCATTAAGTCGGTATGTAAGAGTACGCAATAAGTATTAAATTTAGTTTTATTTATTTATTTATGTTTTAAGTTGAAACTTTTAACTCAAAAGTGGGATGAGATTTTTTTTTGAGATTGATTAGAATACTTCACCTTTAATTCCATGGAAATTACAGAATACCTGTGATAAACATATGTATGCATGTATACATGTAAACTTCTACTCACATAAGTACCTGATAGTTAATAATGATTGCAGGAGAAATGAAATGTGGAGGAAAATCGGAATATGATTAGGGAATAGTAGCAGTGTGAAAATTGAAGAACGGTGTATTATAGTGATAACAAAAACCTCTCACCACTTTCTTCATCGAAGGTTCGTAGAGAGATATGATGACTATTGGACACTAACGAACTTTGACATGTTGAATAGTAGAGGCTTAACCCGCGTGTTAATTAAATTTTATGTTTATTGTATTTTGTTTTTATTTTTGTTTGTTTTTTTTTATGAATGAATCATAATTTTATTTGCCTCAAAACTTAGCTTTTGTGGGCGTTCGATTTAACTTAGCACTAATAGTGCACTACTGAAAAGTCAGTAACAAGAAATTATTTAAATTTATAAATGGGTTGTCTCTACAGTTCTTTTGTCTTAGTGTGAGTAAAAGAATCTGGAAGAGTATTCGTGTCCAGTAGGATTCAAAATCACTATAGTATACCGGTGTAAAACATTGCTATATTTGCCAAAAATATTAGACGAGGTTTCCTTCACCAACGAACTAACCTTATGTTCTATTGCCCGGCTAGTTCAATCGGACAAGCATAAGACTCACTTCAGGGTCTTGGGTGTTCCCCACGTTGGGCTTGGAAAGCGAATTTTTCCACCCGCACACCGATCCCTTCGGATAAACCCTTAGAAATCGGAGTTTTGTTGCGGGTTAAAATAAATGAAACCACCCATGAGGAAAAATACAAGGCCAGTTCGAAAAAAAATTTTTCCTGGCGGATAACTACATGAAAGCATCGGGTAGAGGCCAAATATAAACCCAGACTATCTCTAAAGCCTCTAATCCCTCATAATAAAGCCCTAAGTGTTAGTTCTACTGTTAATAATTATTATGTCAGGAATTGTTTCGTTTTTGTTTGTTAGTTGTTAGTAATTTGTATAAAATTCATGTTTTCATTTTTAGTGTTCATAATTTTTTTTATGCTTTACATATATGTAGCAGTATGTTGTTGGTAGTTTTTAAGTTTTTTTTTGTAGAGCAGTGTACATAGTTAACAACCTGAAATGAGAAGAAGAATTATTATTAGTAAGAGTTAGGAAGTAGTCCATGGAACGATACATGCATACCCTTTTGATGAAACGTCCATCCATTTTATTTTCTGAAAAGAAAAATAAAAACTTGAGTAGAAGAAAATTTAATCATACTTACATGTCCTTTGCAGCTGATGGAATGCACATGCGTAGCTTTTTCAGAACCCTTCCTAAACAAGTGAGGTGCGTTTAGTGAGTATAGAGAAGAAAAATAACAGGGTGTATCTGTACTAGGAAACTGTTAAATTCAAAATGCGTATATAGGAAATTACGAATTATGGGTAAAATAGGTGCAAATAAGTCCGGAATTTAGCAAATTTAAAAGTAATTCCACATCAGAAAAGTTAGAATGATAATTGTGTAGTTGTCCTTTAATTTAGCTTACTTAAGTAGAATTTTGTTATTCTTCGTTTTGATCCCATATACAGAATGGTTAATGAAACAACAACAACACGCATTAAATTACTTTACAAAACGACATGAAGAAAATAGATGTGTAGGTAATGTAATTTAGAATAGTGAAACTCATGAACATCAAATATAGCATTTACTATGTAGAAATATCTTACGAGTCCGTTACGGAATAAATAAGTGAATGACGTCATGCATATTCAAACGAAAGTATGACTCATCATTCACCGTTACACAAATAAGAAGATAAGGCAAACGAAAGTATGACTCATCATTCACCGCTACACAAATAGAAAGTTTAGGCAGACGAAAGTATGACTCATCTTTCACCGTTGCATGAAAAATTTTTGCAATTTAGCTTTGGAATGTGGTAACGAAAAATATTTTTTTTTAAATTTAAACCATTCAATAGGCGAGGATATATAAGTTCATGCTAAGGAAGGCTCAAAGATTATTAAGTGAAAAGATACTAAGCTGTGTAGTGCTGGAGAAAAATTTTAGTGACTTTTAAAAGAAGTGAAAAGTTTAAGAGCGAGTGGTCCAAATAGTGTAAACAGTGAAACACTTTTTTTGATTTGAACTCATAAGAAAAATAAATAGTGTATATAAAATAAGAAAAAACGTGAGTGGACATAGTTTATAGTTAAAGTAAAAAAATTTCTTTTTTGTAACAAATGTTTATTTTTATTAGCTGGCTATTTGTGTATGGAAAAATATTGGAAATCCTCTGACCACTCGATGAGGAAACGAAATAGCCAGGTAACAACTATTATTTTAATTTTATAAAAATATTGCCAGCACCAAATTATAAATAGACAGCAAAAATCTGTAAAGTAAAATATATGTATGTATATCTTGATCAACATTGCCTAAATAGACATAAATACCCAATTGTGAACGTGAATTCATACATATATCCAACCTTAGTAACCAGATTCACTTATTGAAAGAAAAAGAAAACTAAAATAGGAGAAAAGAATAAAATTTTTGTCCGTGAAGAAACACCTTAAATTTTTATAACAAATCTTAGTTTTAAGTATTTTCTTTTAGTATTTTTTTTGTATATTTCCCTTTTTTTTATTATTTGAAAATCTCAATTTTTTGGGACATATATATCTCATAGTGCGTATCCAGTGCTTAGGTATATCGCGATAAAGTAAAACCCAAGAATAAGTGAAAAAAAAATTAGACTGCAAATACAACTCAGGGAGCTCCTTTAGCTGTAGGTATTAGTTTTATTTTCGAACCTAAATTCCGGTTTTAAGGAATAAAGAACTTAAGCCCTGTAGATCATAATTTTATTTAAATAACAATTTTTTTTCATTATAAGATATATATGTGTTTTTTTTTTTTGGTTGTAAAATTTCGAAACGTATTAATTTATGATTGTATAATTTTAATTTCCCATCATTTTTTTTATTAATTTAATTCAATAAATTATGTATTAACAATTAGTATAAATTTTAAATATGTTGGCTTAATTTATTAAAGGGCAAAGGCAATGATAGACAGGTAAGTGGGCACGAGGTCAGGTGGAAATAGGGTCGTCGCATAAATACATATTGGATCTTCTCGACGACAAGGTTGGGTGGGCAATTTTTGGAGCTTAACACCTGCTTCCAAACAAAGACTTTTTATGTGGTCCCGTAGAGTTAGATTTTAAACGTTTTGTTTTTTTTGTGTTCAATTTTTTTTGTGTTCGGATACGCGTCTGGCGGGAAGGGTTGGAACCACCTGAGATGTCAATGAGCTAGACGGAAACCTCGCCAGTGCAACCGGTCCGTAACAAAGTATATCTTTAATACATGTCACTAACGGTTGGTGATGGCATAGTGTGTGTGTGCAGGATGCTTTGTATATATTTTCTTGAAGTTATCGAGATAAACAGACTATTTGCGACATGCTTGAATAGTTCATACAATGTGCTGTCGACGACAAGCTCAGTGACATTATCGCTCAGCCAGTCCTGCAGGATTTTTGGGACATATGTTTAAAAATGTTGCTGACGAATTGTTCTGGCTGTCGTCAATGCGTCGTGCAGTATAATCTATTGTCGTACACCCATTCTCGAGACTGTCTTTAAGACAGAACGAACTGGGTTTTTGTTTTTTTTTTTTTTTTTTTTTTTTTTTTTTATTAAGAGACCAATACTCAGGGGCAAACCCCTACTCATGCAGTGCATTGTATTGGAATGTGAAGATTGTTAATAGATGTTTGTATATTTTGCGCCTTTATTTGTTGATGAAAACAAGTTGCTGTAAATTTGTCCACTCAAGAGCCAGTGTTATACCTTCACCCTCGACTGATCAAACAGCAATTGCCTCATCTGTCGGTGGATGTTTAATGTGAATGGTGAGCGTCTTCAGTAGATTAGCTGTTATCTTCCCAGAAGGTGGCGCTGTACTCCTGATCTTTGGTTTTTGGTGGAATGGATTAGAAATGTCAGGGGGCGGTTTCTTGCAGACGGTCTTGCTGGAGGGGGGGGGGGGGGGGGGAACCTCTTATTTTCTTTAATTTAATTTTTAATTTAAATTGTAATTTTTAGAAAACCGCAAATTTTTATTTTTATAATTTTGTCCTTCGCTGGGATCGAACCTGGGTCGTATGATTTCTGTGCGAGCGCTCTACCACTATGCCACGACCCACATTATTCATTATATCATATTCTAAATTGTGTCAATGCATTTCTAGGGATTTACGTACATCAATGAAAAATAGTTTCTTTTGTGTTTTTTTTATGAGATAGTTCAATGAAATAGTTCAATGAAATAGTTTTTCTTTGTATTTGTCAGGTAATATGCTGTACTGCGGATTTTTTAATTTGCAATAAAACATCAAAACCACTATAAACTTCCATAAATTCGTGAACAAAGTTTATTATCCATTTTTTAACGCCGCATAACAGGAAAATGTGCAAAATTTAAACAAAAATGAAAGTTTAAGTAATTACGCGCTGACACATCAAACTGGCTTCAAATGTCTGCAGGCACGATAATATGTAAAAATCAAAAATATTTCGAGTTCAAATCGACATATACGTTGTGTGAGTATTTCTTTTACAAACAAAAGCACAAAAATGAGAGTTTGGTTATTTGTTTATGTGTGGCCATGACGCTATACTGTAAATCTTATATATCAGTTCTCAAGCTTAATCCGAATTTTATATTTGAATAACGTTCTTGTTAAGTTTAACATAAAATAACATCTCTGTAGTTGTATTTGTTTATTCTCTCCAAAATTTCCAACCAGCTGTATTATAACCTTACAGCTGTTCAACGTAAATTTTAATTGTTGTTGTGTACATGGAAATATTTCATTTAAATTGTTTACATATATTTCGGTCTTATCTGTTATTATTTTATTATTAAAATTATTGTGTGAGCTTCCACAAAATGACGGAATTTTTAGCGGAAAACAATGCTTGTGGGCAAAATTTATTACGCATTGTTTCTATGGGTAACTCCATAATTGCGGAAATTTTACGTCTAAAGGATTACATACCAGACATTTTTCGGTAAGTCTAGATTTTTTTTTAGCAATAATCCTTACCTTTCGCTATTTTTAAGTTTGGATTCTAAAGCTGATCAGCAAAAATATGGGGAACTTATAATGGATTTTAGTTACTTAAAAATTGCCGAATCTCAAGACTTAAAAATTGAGCAAAACGCTGATTTACAAGATCTGGATGATGAAATACGTGAAAACTTTTTAGATTTACTAACGCGCTTTTATTTAGCTTTTGAGAGCACCCATCAATATGCATCAGATTTGCAACAATTTATTGATGAGCTACATCGTGGTTACTACATTCAGCAGACTTTAGAAACAGTACTACAAGACGAGGAGGGAAAACAATTAATGGTAAATTTTGTGTTTATTGTTGTAGGCTATTTAAAATGTTATTAATTATTTAATATAGGTACATAATATATGACATATACTGCTTTGGGGATAAGCATGTCTCTATGGCCATTTCGTCTCTGCTTAAGAGACTCATCAGGAGACTTTTTCCCAAAGCAATACATTACATATGTATATTATGTATATTAAATGTATTTACCTATGTGGCGAAAAATATTTTTTGTTATTAATTATTATTATTTGAAAGATTGTCATTTTTTATTGGGATTTTATTACTTTTTCATGCGAAATGGCATGTTATTAGTTAGGGCTTTTTCATATTAAAGTAGCGATATGTATCTATGCTCGTTATATCGTCGTCCCGAAGTTATCTGGACGTATATCACAAAATCAAAAAAAATGAGTTACGACCATTTTTGAATCTTAAATTATTAGATCTTTCGATGTGTTCAATCACCAGGACTTTATCTCTTAAATTTTCTGAGATATTTAAGAGCCATTTTGCCGTATATCCACGTTTGGTAAAAAAATTTTATGTTATAATGACGTACGCGCCACTTTCGTGGATATACGGCAAAAAATGTATGAAATTTTTCAAATAAAAAAATTTTGCGTTATCTTGACGTACGTACATAAATGAATATATTTAAAAGATTTTTCATAAGAAAAAAAGATAAAACGTAATAAGAAATCATAAAGAATAGATTTCTTTAACTTCACTTTATTGCTGTTACATTAAAATTAAAGGAATAAATTAATAAAAAACTAATTTTCATTTTTTAGAGGTACATATGTATACAAAATAAATTTTAAATCAAAATTTATTTCATAAAACTTTAATGAATCAAAAGTACATTATAGATAATTCTAGAATCAGTATCTTAATAATATCTTAATATGTTATAACTTATTTAAATAGTTTTGAATAAAACTGAACATCATTGTATAGAAGATATGGGAAAAGGCTTTTAATATCATTTCTTTTATATTCAGAAATATTTATTTTTGGACATATACTGATTTCCTTTTCAAACATTTCTTCTGATTTTGAAAAAAACTCCTTTTCTCGCTTGTTTTTTAAATTTGATGACTGAAATTCATCTTTACTTACAGATGCTTTATAGGGTAAAGAAAATAAATTAAATTTATTATACTTAATTGCTTTAATTTTAGTAAATGGAACGTTCTGAAAATTTAGTTAATGCGAAATAACTGAATAAATTTTGAAATCTGTAGGTAACATTTCAATAATATTCAATTTAAACTTTTTGGAGTGGTAATTTTTTAATTTTATTATTAAATCTAAAGGACTGTGAATTTCTTTTAACTTTAGAAATCGAACTATTGCATTGTAGACAGAGTCAATTTCTTGAATTTGGGAATGTTCCGGCTCTGAAAATTTTTGAGTAATTGTTTTAAGATTACTATTTTTATATAAAATGCCAAAACTAGCGGACAAAAATATTTTATTTTTATTTTTTGGCACACAAGAGTCGCTCCAAAGAATGATATACTTAATATGATCAAAATCCTTCAATATATTTTCCAAAATTTTTATTATAGAACTATCGATATCATTACCAGAGCGACCATTCTGTGCTTCGTTCCAAATGGCGCAGTAAATAACATCTTTTTCGTTTGGATTCTGAGTACATACTCGTACTGTTGCTGTTATATTAAACACTGAAAGCTTTCTTTTATAATAAAATATGGATGAAATTCCTTTAGGCAGATTAAAAGTGCTTTGTTAATCGTAATTTATTTATTTAGTACTGTAGTAATAAATACTAAGGCCCAGTTTTTAACTTCATATTTAAATGGCATTTAAATTTAAATGCCATTTAAATGCAACTTTGAGTTTTTCAGCGCAAAGTTAAATGAAACTTAAATGCCATTTAAATGACCAACCTTGTCCATTTAAGTTTCATTTAAGTTCTACATATAAACACATGTTCTCGCCATCTTGTTTTTACGTTTTGCAAATAAAAATGAAACAATCAACAATGTTTTTAATTTTTTTATAAAAAATGGGCATATTATGAACAAAACTCGTTTTTAAATAATAAAATTAATATATATTAATCACGTTTCTTGTTATTAATTGATGTTTATCAATAGTATTTTTATTTTATTTCTGGTGTTTTATTTTGTTGCAGCCAATCACAGCTGTTTCCGCGAAAAATTCTGCAAAGTTTATTTACATTTGGTGATGCTACCGTACTTTTATCGCAATTAAATACAAACTTAAATTTATGACTGAAAAACTGAAACTGTATTTAAGTGCCATTTAAGTTTTAATTAAAATTAACTAATTTCACATTTAAATATGAAGTTAAAAACTGGGCCTAAATGTAAGAATTTTGCTTACTTAAGTATGTCGCATATACGTCAAGATAATATCAGACAAAAAACAATCCAAAATGTCTATCGGGTTTATTTGGACGTATGTGCCAAAAATAAAGAAAATGTTCCCAAAAACTGGCTTATACGGCAAAATGTTATTCTTTGTTTGGAGTTAAAAATGTTTGAAACTTAAAAAATTTTCTCCATGACTTAAGAATTTTTTGTACTATTCGATAAAGAATTATTAGCACTACATCTGATAAAAATTTTGAGTCACCTTTTTCGACTAAATTTTTTTCTATAAACTGATAAAACTTTAAATTCAATTTCCCAAAAAAATATTTTTTGGAGTTACGTCAAGATAACTTCGGGACGACGATATGTATATCAATATTAAAAATTAAATTATCAAAATTTATGCTGAATTCCAATATGATGTATTGCTAATAAGCTTATCTCGAAAAACAGTTAAATTAGCGCATATAGACTTCAGGATTATCCATTCATTTCATTTCAGAAAGATTTATAATTTTATTCTAGCTTCAGTGAAATTAATCCCAATCTTTACATACTTCTTTCCTTTTACTTCAGAATTTAATGTTTGAGCAATATTTTAATGTCTTTAAAATTTATATTATAATATTGTAGACATCTCTCTACTTATGTATGTATATAATCAAATTTATTTTTTAGTGCGAATCCTTGTATATTTTTGGAGTAATATTGTTAATTGTGGACTTTCATATTCCTGGCATCATTCGGGAACGTCTTCTTATGTCCTATTACCGTTACAGCGCATCTAAGTCCCATAGCGATAGTAATATTGATGATGTTTGTATGCTCTTACGTTCAACTGGCTACGAAGCTCATAAACCGCTTGCTACCAATTCTTTAAAATCATCGAAAGATGGTATAGTTAATTATCCTGAAGCGTATTTTTCACGTTTCAAATTTGAACAGAATTTCATCGACATGGTTATTGGTCGCCTAAGATGTGACGATATATATAATCAATTAAGCATTTATCCACATCCTGATCATCGTTCGACAGCCTTAATGACACAAGCTGCCATGCTATATGTTTGCTTGTATTTTTCACCAAAAATTCTGCACTCTCAAATTGCACAAATGAGGGAAATTGTTGATAAGTTTTTTTCGGATAATTGGATTATATCAATTTATATGGGCATAACAGTTAATTTAATTGATGTTTGGGATCAATTTAAGGCAGCTAAAGCTGCTCTAACTCCTGTGGTGGAAACTGATGCTATTAAGGGATTTTGTTTATTGCACACCGAGAAAATGGAAAAAATGTTAAAGCAATCACAAGAAATATTAAGAGATGGCGTTTTAACGGATTTTTTTGTTTTGCAAAATATTACAAAGATAATTAATTTAATACGTCAGTGTAATGTATCACTACGCTGGTATTTTACACATGCCTCTCCAGCAATATATGAGATTTCTAGAGGTTCAATATCACAAAAAGTTGAACAGACTGTGAAGTTAATACGCACAGAGCTAAACTATAACGATAGTGTTTTATTTGAATTATTGCTTAACTGTTCACAATTGGAGTTAGTCGTGAAAGAAATCTTACGCACTCTAATGCAGGAAAAGTCCCAAAGATGGTCAGATTTTAAAAAAGAAGCACTTGATCGCGTTAATGAATTAAGCGAAGCATTTTCGGGTTCACGCCCATTGTCCAAAATCGAAAGCAATCCACAATTGAAACAGTGGTTTGCAGACATTTCTCAAGAAATTTCAAAACTCAACTGTGAAAATGTTAATTTGTCAGGTCGTACTTTAATACAGCTTATACAAGCATTGGAAGAGGTGCAGGAGTTTCACAATCTGCAGTCAAATATGCAAGTAAAACAATATCTAATGGAGACAAGAGAATATTTAACTAGAATGATACAGATAATTAATGTTAAAGAAAACATACTTATAAACATACAATTAATTAGTGATCTTAGTTATGCCTGGCATTTAATAGATCGAGATTTTACTACCATAATGCAAGAGTCTATTAAGAAGCAACCAAAATCTGTTATACGTTTACGAGCTGCATTTCTTAAATTAGCAAGTGCTTTGGAAATACCTTTATTGCGTATAAATCAAGCTAAATCTGAGGATCTTATATCAGTTTCTAATTATTATAGTTCTGAATTGGCCAACTATATGCGCAAAGTGTTGCAAATAATTCCAGAGACCATGTTTAACCTTATGGCTAGAATTATACAGTTGCAGACTGATACTCTAAAAGAAATGCCAACACGTCTTGAAAAAGATAAACTTAAGGAGTATGCACAATTCGAAGATCGGTATACAGTTGCCAAACTTACACATTCAATTTCCGTTTTTACTGAGGGTATTCTAATGATGGAAAAGACCTTAGTGGGCGTTATCGAATTAGATCCTAAACAATTACTGGAAGATGGCATACGGAAAGAGTTGGTAAAGCATTTATCTAATGCTCTTAATGTGGGCTTGATTTTTACACCAGCTAATAAACATAAAAATGCTACCTCTGAGCTAGAAGCAAAACTGGCACAACTGGCTAAAATAATGGATGGATATCGTAGATCATTTGAATATATACAAGATTATCTTAATGTTCACGGCTTAAAGATACTACAACAAGAATTAACTCGTGTTATTAATTATAATGTGGAAAAGGAATGTAATACATTTCTACGCAATAAGGTGCAAGACTGGCAGTCACAATATCAATCATCCACCATTCCCATACCAACATTTCCTCCTTTGCAAGGGGACTGTTCGAAATCAAATAATTTCATAGGCCGTTTGGCTTACGAAATACTACAGTGTACAGATCCACAGCATACAATTTACTTGGATCTAAAAGCCACCTGGTATGATAAAAAGTCGCCACACAAAGAATTATTGGATTCGCGATTCTTTTATAAAGTTCGTGAAGCTATAGGACCAGCCGGTCTAGTTGGTTTAGATCGTTTATATACCTATATGTTTGCAACGGATTTGAAAAAGAATTTAGAAAAACTACAACGTAATATTGACAACGATCAAATGTGGTCTACAGCTTTGTCCAATCTTACAATCGAACTAGAATCAAAAGAATTTTCAATTTTAAATGCAGCAAATCCTTTAAAATTCTATGCTACTTTTCATCAACGTTGGCTGAAAGTGTGGCCAACCATGGTTGATTGGATTTTAGAATTGGGTCATAAACAGATTTTAAG
This sequence comes from Metopia argyrocephala, assembly GCA_963576795.1. Lineage (NCBI taxonomy): Eukaryota > Metazoa > Arthropoda > Insecta > Diptera > Sarcophagidae > Metopia > Metopia argyrocephala. Next base: position 50,192,565 of record OY756210.1, read on the forward strand.
ACAGCATTTGGCCTTTGAACTAAACCGCAGTAGCAAAGTTAATGCTAAGAACTTGGAGTCTGCATTGGAAACATTTAATAGGTAGATAAAAAATATTGGCTTTAAAGTAAAAAAAACGAAATGTTTTTTATAAACTCTTTTTTCAGATCTCTTCTTAACGAATTAGAGAATCAAGACACACAACAAAAATTCAAAGACAATAAATTGTTAGTCAATGTTAAAGATTATTTAATGTATACCGGTTCTTATGACCCATTGGAACAAGTATTTGTTCTGTGCAAAAACTCTCATAACGTCTCATTATTCTTTTTTCTTTTCATTATTGCTCATATAACAAGAATGCAATTTTCTACACAAACACAAAGTCTAATTGCAAAAACTACTAAAGAAAAAATAGATGGTACACCCTTATTGGTAGGACTTATCACCATTTTTCAACAATATCACAAGGATGTTAAATTAATGTTCATCACATATCTTTGTCAATATGTTAAAATTTTGGTTGAATCTAATTTAAGGTAAGTAAGTCACTTAATACTTCATATTTATTTTGATATACTCGTATATTATACGTATAAATATATATTTTTGTAATTTTTGCTTATGCCGAACGATCACCTTCGAATTCTACAGTGCAAAACATGATTTATGTTTGGAGGCTCTAACAACTTTACATTTTTTGGAAATTTTCGTACGTAAAACGAGGCTTCCACGTAACGTATTAACTGATCGTTTACCGATAATAATATTAAATCAATATGAATTTTTAGGCTTAAGTTTAAAAAGTTAATACACATACTTTTTTTTTGTTTTGTTTTGTTTGATAAAATATTTATTAAATATATCCAATATTTTTTAACAAATGCATTACACAATAATGATGAAATGATAACAACGATAGCAGATCAGAAAAAAATGACAAACAGTAAGCTACCTCTAGCCATAAATGAGGTAGAGTTTGTTGAGGTACATAGATCAGTTTTTTATGTAATAACGGTGGGAGCATTACGTCCAGTAAATTTAGACAGTTGAGAAATTTCCAAAGCAATATCAATTAAAGGTTTTAGCATTACACTAGCTTGACCCAAAACATTATCCTTTTCATATGAATCGATATAAAGTCTAGTAAGAATGCACACAATATCAATTAGTAAAATAAAAAACAATATTTATAAAATTAAAACTTACCTTACGGTGGCACCAGAACTACCAGTACCACTTAGACGCATTACAATACGGCTTCCATCTTCGAATACAATGCGCAAACCTTGCTTAGTAGCTACCGACTTATCAACGGGGTCAGTATAGGCAAAATTGTCAGCTACTTTAACTTGATAAGTCTTACCGCCGCTTGAGAATTCTTTGCCAACAAAGGAAGCGTCAGTAATTGTCTTTTCCATGGTAGCCATCATTTGATTGCACGGTTCCAATTCACATTCTTCATAATCATAGCGTGTAAAATAGTTACGGCCATAAATAGCCCAATGATTTTTTAAAATGTCTTCAATACCCTTGCCAGTATGCTGCATAATAGAAAGCCAAGCCAATACAGCCCAAATGCCATCCTTTTCACGAATGTGATTGGAACCAGTACCAAAGCTTTCCTCACCACATAAACATAAACGGCCAGCATCCATTAAATTACCGAAATATTTCCAGCCAGTTGGAACTTCAAACACTTCCTTACCTAATTTTTTGCCAACTAAATCTACAGCCGATGCGGTGGGCATACTTCTGGCAAAGCCTTGTATACCATTCTTTTGGAAATATGGTATACATTCCAAATAGTGGGCAATAACAGCTAATGAATCACTAGGAGTAACAAAGAACGCTTTGTGGCCAATTATCATATTGCGATCCTTAAAAAAATTAATTACTAATCAGTAAAATAACACATTGTCATATACTATAGTTAAACGTACTCCATCACCATCAAAAGCAGCACCAATATCATAATCACCATTTGCTACTGTATCCACTAAATCCTTGGCATATGTTAAATTAGGATCAGGGTGAAGTCCTCCAAAATCTGGTAAAGGTGTAGTGTGTACAACACAATTCTCTGAGGCACCTAAGCAATTGAGAAATATTTCACGTACATAGGAACCAGTAACACCATTCAATGAATCAATACGCATTTTCAAAGGTTTTCCAGTAGACTTTCCACTAACGTAGTCACGTAGTTTGGAGAAATCGAAAATTTCCTGCATATGATTAACATAATTGGTAACAGAATCAATAACTTCCACAACGAACGGCTGATTGTTAACTGTGAAGTTATTAGTTCCCACTTTACTTATATCGACTTGTAGTCCCTTAACTGTCTTGTAGGCTTTAATGCCTGTTGAAAGTTCATAAATTTTATTAGTAACGGCATCAGGGGCTGGTCCACCGTTTTCACAATTGAATTTAATACCAAAATCATTTTCAGGACCGCCAGGGTTGTGAGAAGCAGTCAAAACAATGCCACCTTAAAATAAATATGGGAATTAAGCGTAAATAATTATAAATAAAATATTTAAAAAAAGAGGATATTTAGTTTTGAACGACCATTTTTCAGTCACCAACTAAAAAATCATATTCCATTTAGAAAAAAAATTTTTGTGTTACTGATTTAAGAAAAATCGTTTTTAGTTTTTCAAGCCTTTAAAATATTTACTGAAATAAAAGTGTACTCAAAAGCCCAAGTAAATTAAGTTTTGAAAACTTATATCAACAGTTACCTTCTTGACTTTCATTTGTTTTTTGAAATGAAGAAATTTATTATTTTAACTGATAGCCAAAGTTAATAAAATAAATGCATCAATAAATAACATGTAATTGCCAGCTGATAAAAATGTAAATACCCTGTAATAATCTTTTTAGCTTTTCTACTTCTATAATGCACTCACTACTTACTGATGATAAGCAATGATGATAAAGCAATAATAGTTTTTACAAAATTTAAAAGTACTCCATAGATAATTAAGTATAGAACAAAACACTCACCTAAAGCCTTATTGTGACGTATCAAGCTGGAGACAGCTGGAGTTGAGAGAATGCCATTTTGACCGACTAAAAGCTTTGAGACCTATGAATATTTTAAAAGTAAGTAAGTAAGTAAAATTTAAATTTTTCTTGATTTTGAAGATTGTGAAAATAGAAGATATATTTACCCCATTAGCAGCACACATGCGTATAATTATTTCAGAAGCCTCTTTACAATAGAAACGACCATCGCCACCTACAACTAACGTAGAGCCTTTAAGAGCATCACCATTGGCATCCAAAATGCATTGAACAAAATTCTCCGTATAATTGGGTTGGGTAAAAATTTTTACCTGTTTTTGAATATGTACTATATCATTGTAATATTACAATTAAGAGGCATGAACAAATGTAGTACAAACCTTTTTGCGTAATCCACTTGTACCAGGTTTTTGACCCTCATACACAGTAGTTGCTACACTTTCCCCAGCTAAGGACATTCTTTGCAACGTTGTACGAATTTTTTTATAAAAATCTTTAAAATTTTAAAAATTGTATAGGTATATTTAGAACAAGTTTATTTTAAAATCTCGTACAATGTACTATATGTAAATACCTTTTATAAATATATAAAAAAACTAAGTGTATTATATACTATATACGATATTGTTTGAGTTCTATCTGCGTGTTGTGTGTTATTGGTTGAGCTGCTGCTGTTGCTACTGTTAATAAAGTTTTTGTCATTTGCTCTCAAACCGCTGGCCACAGCTGTTCGTTATCAGTCTTCAATGTCGCCTAAAGGTCATACTTATACGATACACGGGTACTTCTATTTTATTTCCTATTTAGCTTTACGCCAGAACAATGTTTTCTGGATATACATATGTATGTAGTTATGTTTGTTTATTGTGGCGGTTGCATTTTCATAATTTTCTTTCTCTGTTTTGTTTGTTATATGTGTTTACTCATATTGTTTAGTTTTAAAATTTTTATGGTTGTTTATTTTGTTAAAAACAATAAAATTAACAAAACAATGTCAGCTGTTGTGAGCCACTATTGCCAGAGTATTTTAGAAGCTAATTTACAGTTGCTTAATTAGGGAACATGGCGTATTGATTATAAGGTGCATTTGACATGGTCGCTGAGCTACTTTTTTTTCACCCAATTTGTGAATATAGTTGTCAATTTTTGCTTTGTTTTATGTACATTGTTTTTGTTTTCATACTTTTTGTTTTGGTTTTTTGGACAGTTAACTACCCTAACAAGCATCAAAATGCTGTGTTGTTTTTGTTACTGTTTTACTTGTTGTAATCTCAAAGGCACCTTATGATAATTGCGCCGTGTTAAGGTGCCCACACACTAGTGGTTTGTGACTATGATTTGTTGTGTTCGACGTCTTTTTACATGTTAATGGGGCTGTATGACAACAAATCACAAAAATTTGAAATTTTTCAATTTATTGTGATTTGTTACAAAGTGTATGGGGTTGTGCGCGAACATTTGAAAAAATTTTTAAATTAGTTCACAATAAAACGCCAAAATATTCATATTAAAATATTAAAATAAAAATACGAAAAGTGAAAATATTTTTTGTGGTTGCGGAGATGGCTAGCAACCAAGTTTTGGAAAAATTCATTGAAATTTTACAAAATGAAAATGCCATTTAGAAAAGTAAAAGTGATGTCTTGTTGTTGACGTTTAAACTTTTTGTGATTTTATATAGTGTGTGGAGAAATGACAACCGAACAAATCACAGTCACAAATCACTAGTGTGTGGCCACCTTTAGGGAAGAAGTAGTGCTAAATAGGGTTTTCGCATGAGACATTTATTATAAGGGGATTTTGACATACCAGCTGAGCTATTTTTCTTTTTTAATATTTGTATATAGAACTGTAGAGCGCTATTTTTTATTTCCATGTTTTCTTATTAATAGACCTGTTAAAGTCTATTTACATTATAGGCTTTTGAAAAATAATAAACAAGGATAATTAGAAATGTACGTCAACTGGATATTTATTTATAAAATACCACCGAAATATTGTGTCTTTTTATGTGTTGTGCATAATTTTTTTTAATATTTTTTTGAAAAAAAAAAAACATGTTTGAAGTGCTTATTTGTTTAATTGAGTTCTTTTAAAGTTTTATATAACTTTATATGTCGCTATGCCTTTGTGTGGCTACACAAAGTCCTTAAGCTATATAAATTATTAATTATTCTTCAATTTGACCTTTTGTTTCCTTTTAACCAAAAATATTTGATCGAAAAATAAAAAATCTACTTTTACTTTTTTTCATATCAATTACTGGTATATATATCAACATATATGTATGTCTGTAATAAAGATCAGAGTCAATACGAAAAATATAACTATTCTATTGAGATAATCTAGCTAAAGTGTTAGTTGACAAGAGGATATTGGATTATTTGTACACAAGAACTTATAAAACCAGAGTCAATTTTAAGTAATTAACTTTGTTCTTTCAGTATGTACGTTATTTTTCGTCTTTTGGAAAAATTAAATAGATTTTTTTTATTTAGATCAATACTGAGAGGTAAACCTCTACTAAATGCTGTGTATTGTATCTGAATTTTTTTGAAAAGGATAGTACATTATGACAACAGAACATATATTTTGTTTAATAATGTTTTAAGCGCCTTAGGAATGAAACAAATTGCTGTGAATTGATCATTCAAAGGCCAGTGTTATACCTTCACCCTTGAATGATCAATAGCAATTGCCTCGTCGTTGCATGTTGATTGCGGTGAGTGCCTTCGCTAAGTAGGTTTTTAGCTGTTATATTCTACTTCCCTATATGTGGCGCTTTTCTCCTGATCATTCTTTTTTCGTTGTCAAAGTGTAAGATGAAATAGAGTGGAATATCAGGGAGCGGTTAGTTTGTAGATGTAGCTCTTGGAGAGGAGGGGGGCGAATGCTTATTTTTAAATTATAATTTTGAAAAAACCGCAAACTAACTTTTTAATTTTTCACCTTTGCTGGGATTCGAACCTGGCTTACGGCAAAATCAGACTCAGCTTAATGAATTTTGACTCCTAACACTCTTTCATTGTTTCTGTTGTTTAATGCCCTATTAATAGTAATTGGAATTACTCTGCTATATAAATTAAAAAAACAAATGTTAAATTTCTGCCTACATTCCTTACTAATTCGTTTATATATTTCCCAATATAATTTTATATTAGCAAGAGCTACTACAATCTAACTTTATATAGATATAATAACTTTTTGAAAATCTCAAGTTTAACAAATAATATATTAAATTTTAAAATATATGTACATATATTACATGTAATTTTTGATAACATAAAACTATTGAAATCTTCTTTAAACATTATTAAATTGTTTGAAACCGTCTTGTTGATGTTTCAAATATTCTTTACGGCAATCCATATCATCAGCAGGACGATTATAAGGTAACCAAACTGGTTCACCCACAAAGTAACGTTTTGCTTTGATATAATTCTACAATAAAAAGAATAAGTGTGGTAATTAAATTACATATTTATAATTATAATTACATTGGTATCTAAAGTAAAGCGATGATATATGCCAGCTGGTATTATAATTAAATCGCCTTTAGTAACAGCTATACGTATCCAGTTTTCTTCATTACTAAAATAATAAATTAAATTTTTTTAAAATTTACAAAAATATATATGTATATTATATACATATGTACATATATATGCTTACTCTCTAACATCAAAATATCCGGAACCATCTAATACCAAACGAATTTCTTCATCCGTATGCAAGTGTTCAGTAAAAAATGATTTCAACTTTTTTTCATAATCAGGTAAACACTTTTCAGAACAAGTTATTTCATCTTCATAGCTATAGTTACGTTTTTTGCGTAATTCTTGTAAAACGTTATCATTTTGATAGTTGTCAGCATTAATCTAAAAATAAGTAATTTAATTGGATTTAACAACACAATTTCATCGTTGTTGTTTTTAAAATGCCAAAAAGTTAGCACTTTCACTATAAATAAAATTAGGTAAACTATTTTAAACACTTTTTCAATTGATAAAGTTTCTGCCATTAAAGTAGTCATCTTATAATGGTTGTTGAATAATATTTAAAAAGGCATTACAGGAATTTTTAATTTAACTTTTTTTTACAAATAAAATAATATTTTATTAAATTAAGGCCATTAAAATAAAAAACGAGTTGTATTGTTGTTACTACTGTTCAATAGTAATATTTTTTTTTGTCTTGAGATAAAAATATTTTCTAGTGGTCAAAAATATTTCTTCAGTTTTTTCTCGTATGGCAAGCCCTATTTTAAAACAATAACAAAAACGTATAACGAGATAAGTCGCAAACCCTTCACCTCTTCAGATGATAACAAAACAAAAACAATAAAAAATTTGCAACTTGGCGAAATTACCAAAAAATGTTCCACACCAGTTGTTGTAAATAATTCCTCTAGAGTAATATATGCCGGTGGATTACGATGGTGTTCCAAACGTTGATCTGTGAATTCAGTGTCCATCAACCAAGCTTTAACCATTTTTTAATCCCTTATTAACAATGATAACCGAACACAACACAAAAGAAAACTGCTGAACTTGACGTTTAATCGTTTACTAAACTGAATTGATAACATGTAGGAATGCTCTAAACAACTCTTGTTTATTTTTTCTTATCGATAACTGTACAGTTGAGTGGCTATGATAACTACCACATAATTTGTAAATGGCAACACTTTTGTTAGCAGAAAAAGCACTGCCAGTTGTAAATAATATGATAAAAACCGTTACTTTAATTTCCCCAATTTTCATGAAATAAAACATTTTTGTTTGGTTTTTTTTATATATATATTTTTTATTATTTTTAATAATTCTTTTTATAAACTTAAGACTTAAAATTAAAAATATTTTGTGTTCATTAATCTTTTTTTTATCAATGTTTAGGATTTTATTTAAAGTTGTTGTAGTTCTTTGTGTTTGTTGCTGTTAATACAAATCTCTTCTCATTCTTTGTTTGCAGTTCAAAGTTTTAGTTTTTATTAACATACTGATTTCAATAAATAATAAAGTTGTAACTTTTAATTTTTTGGTGGTCGATAAAATTATGTTCTCATACTTGAATTGTATTATTAATTGTGATGTGCTTTTTGTGTAATAGTTATTAATATGTACCTCAAAGACAGAAGTTAACATACATAGAATTGAAACACAAAATATTTAAATTAAGATATAAACGAAAAACTTGTGAAATTTAAAAAGAAAAAATGCTAAGAAGCGCACAACACTCCCTTTAATAAATTCATATTATTAAACAGGTGACAGACTAGGAAATCAAAGAAAACTTGGAGAACATTTTACGATTGTTGGTAATGATTTCCACCGAGAGTTGGTTAATCTAGCGGCTACAGATGTTATTGGCGTAGTCGTAAGCTCTACTTTTTTTTGGGGTTTTTAGTGGCAACACTTTACATGCTCTTTTCGATCTTAATGAGTTCAGCAATACCATCGTACATTTCTTTAACGGCTTGGAATTCAGTGAGACCCATACGGCGCTTGTTGGAGATATCGTAGATACCACCTTCGGCTTCGGTGTGTTCACCACGGGTACCACGGACTTGCAAGTTGTATTTGCCAGCAACTTCTTCCAATTTAGCCTTGTTAGAGGCCAATTTGGGTACCTTAATGTGCACGGAAGCACGGATGGTGGTGCCCAAGTTGGTGGGACAGAAGGTCAAGAAGCCCAAACGATCATCATGGCTGAAGGGAATGCGCTTTTCAATTTCATTGACGGCGGTTACCAAACGGCGGTATACTTCACCCAAATCACCACCCATTTGCATAGAGATAATACGCAAGTGATCTTCTTCATTGCACCAGACCAAGAAGGTCTTGTTGTCGTTGTGGTAGATACCACGACCAGAGGGCCAGAATCGGCAGGCATTGGCGGCTTGCAAGAAACGATCACCTTCCTTGAACAAGAAGTGGTCATCGATCAATTGTTGTTGAACAGATTTTTCCATGCCGGTTAAGGGGTAGAATTTACCCTTCAATTCACCTTCCAAACCGGACAAAGTGGTGGAAACCTTTTGTTCCATTTCCTTGTATTGGGCTTCAGTCAAACAGGGGTTGAAGGGATAACCTTGCATAGAGCGGCCGCAACGCACACGTGTAGAGATAACAAATTCATTGTTGGGGTCCAAGTTGGAAAAGACAGAAACATCGCCGAAATCTCTTTGGGGATGCTTGTCAGTCTTCTTGAAACCACCATGGTAATCTTCAATGATGGGATCGAAAAGATCAGCGAATACTGTGTAGGCTTCAGCATCGGGAGCATAGATACCGACACCAGAATCGTGGTTCTCCAAACCGGATTGAATACAATCCAACAAAGTGGAACCAAAGGTGGGTGTCTTCTTGTTCTTTAAATTATCGAAGACTTCCTTGGTCAAGTATTTCTTCAACAAAGACTTGGAGTCGGAGGCAGCCAATTTGGCGTAGCCTTCCTCCAATTTAGTGAGAACAGCAGCATCAACCATGGTGTCTTGTTTACTAAAATGAGAGAAAAAAAAACAAAAATTTAAGATAATGTTATATTGCTTTTAAATATGTATGTACATAATGTGATATGTTTTTAAATAAATGTAATAGTAAATATGAAAAGCTTACAGCGATTTATCACACCATTTAGAAGATAGCATTTTAAAATTTGAAATTTCTTTCCTAAAGGCACTAGAATAATATTGCGTTAAATGACAATATCTTAATAATCGCATTTCGATAATTGACTACAAAAAATATTATTTTTCAATATATGTACGTATTCACATGTGTATGTATCTAATAAGGTGGTATTACTATAATAATAATAATATTTCCATATACATACATACATACTATGTACATACATATCTATGCATGTATATTAACAATAGCAAAAGGCATTGCTTTTTTTTTTGTAAAATGTGTTATGCCAGAAATATACATACAAATGTATGTATGTACAATGTACATTGAGAGTGTTTAGATTAGAAATGCAAATATATCGCACTTGTTCAACAAGAGGGTATTAACTCAAAAATTTTAAAATTTCAGTAAAGGCAAAAAACTGTTTGTGGTTGTATTCATTTTAAAAGAAATTGAACATTCGATTTCATTCGAATATATGTTTATATTGACTTTCTTTTATTATTTGCAAATATTGTACAGGCCTGTCACAGATTTCGATCGGAATGGTTTTCATTTCGTATTTTCAATTCCTTTCGGTTTTGTTTTAGATTCTCCAGATTCCGATCCATTAAGCAAATTCCGGCTTTTATATTTTTCTCTTAAAATTATCCGTCGATTATTCGTCTCTCGTGGGACCGGCACTATCATAATCGAAATAACGGTTAATCGAAATAAACGGTTAATAAGGGTTATATTAAAATATGTACACGAAAATTATTTTTTTTTATTTAAACATTTGTTTTACGTAACTACAGATTCAAATATACCACATATTTTTATACAAAATAAAAAAGGGAAACCACCGGATTTAGATTTACATAATAAAAAACATATGAATACTGCACGGTTAATAGAGGTATAAATCTAAAGTACGAATAAGAGCTAAAGCACGGATAGTAAAGGGAAAAAATAAAAAGAACCGCATGTCGGTTAATAGATGTAACCGATTAATCGAGGTTTAGCTGTATTAAATAAAAAAAGACTTTAAGATCAAAAAAGAGATTTATTATTATTTTTAAAAATGTGTATGTATATAGGTCAATTAAGTTTGTATTATAAAGTTTGCGTTTTATTCATATGTAAAAATTTGTAAAATATGCCATACAAATATGAAAAAAATTAAAAAATGCAAAAGTATGCATTTATGGCGAAATATGCAAAAATATTCCGTAACAAATAGGGGTTAAACGACGTAGTTTTTCCTAAAATGAATTAATATTTTGCTTGTTATCTCAGTAACATCCAGGAAAAAAAAAATGTTAATGCATATTTTTGGTTGCCCTATTGATAACATATACGAGTAGACTTTAAATATTTGGTTTACAACATAGAAAATAAAAAAAAAAAAATTATAATCTAAAAAAAATGTCTAAACTTCAATTATTTGGATATATGTAGGTATGTATTATGTACCTTGCATACATACATACTTTACTATATAATAACGGTAACTAACCTATCACAGCGTATGTACAAATTAAATTTATTTTCAAAAATGATATTTATTTTTTTAAAGCTTGAAATAAAAAAAAAAAAACACATTAACGAATAACAGATATAGCATTAAGTCAGGTTGATTTTTCTTTTATGGTTTTATTTATATTGCTGTCTTATAGGTATAGGCGTTGTCCTTTCAGGTTAAATATGTTCCCGCTTAAAATTCCTTGTTGCTTCGTACATTAAGTATGTATCGTATGTATGTATGTATGTATTTGGTGGCTGATACGCAAAATTTAAAACCTCAATAAAATCCTTGTGATTATAATTTTCGATTGAATTTATCACAAATATGTTCAGGATAGTTTTTACCATTTGATATTTTTTGACCGATAAAAATTTTGCCAATTCTATATCTTTCTTTATTGAATGTTTTAAATACAAAGCTGAGAAAGAAAGACACGTTTTCACAATTTGCTTAGAATTATAAAATTAATTTTGAGGATATTTTCGTGTATTTAAAATTTGTATGCAATTTTTAAGGATAAGCGTGGTTAAAAAAAAAGGAATAAAAATCTTCCCTAAAATGAAAATGACTCTCTGTCACGTGTCATGCGCATTTACAAGGAGTGCCGCACCATAACGTTGTTGTCTTTTAAATCACTTTAGTCGTACATAAATTCAAAAATGTAGTATATAGTACAAAATTATCTATATTATATGTACATTTTGTATATAAGTGTGTATGTATATACACTGGCGTATATAAAGGACAGTAAAGGCATATTGTATGTTTAAGCGGCATGTATACTATACTACATGTGTATATATGTATGTATGTATGTAAAACTTCTAAATACCGGCATGGGTACCAATTGAGTCTATTTGGCATTGTTATGGGTTAGGGTGCAGATTTTTTTCTTTTGTTGTGCTCATCTACGAGTATATAGCGACTGTTGCTTGCTACCATTTACAAATATATGTATGGTATGTGCATATACACACTCGTATAAAAACAAAGACCTTAGATTGTAGATACATGATTGACTTTTTCTGCATTTACAACACGCTAACTGAAAAGTTGACGTATATGTATACATGTTTGTATGTACATACTTATGTATGTATATGAGAAATCGTGCATGCATGCTTGATGCCGCTTATTTCTTATGCTGTTTATCATTTGACGAGTACATTGCTAAATTTGACCAGATATTATGCCTTTTACTACCCATAACTATGACTTAATTGTCTGCTGCTTTATGACGTCATCTTTTAGCTGTTTTGGTTTCCTTTGTAAAGGAAAACTCCCTTAGAGTAGAAGTGTATTTTTTTCTAAGGCGTGTGCATTAGACTGAGAGTGGGTGGCTTGTCCTTTACAAAGTTTGTCATCATTATAGGGTGTGTACTTTTTTTTTTGTTTTGTTTTATTTTATTGATAATAAAAGATAAGACTAGACAACAATTAAGATACTACTACTTAGTAACCATAATATCAATAACGTGATTACAATAATTTAACTGAAACCTAGTTTGAGCCATTAAGTGTTATTTTTATAATATGCTCTAGAATAATGAACCAGCCATAAAATAATGTTTAATTGGAACTAATTATTAGATATACATATAAAAGGAAACGAAATTGTTATACTGAAATTTAAGAAAATGTAAATAAAAAACCTCCTACTACATATAAAAGGAGATATTTAAGGTAGTTTTGTTATATGTTTGTATAACGACCATCATCACTATCATCATTACTATTGTCATTATCATAAACGTTGATTATGAAGATGATTGTTATATGACTGACTTGACTATGATTAAACAAGATTATATTATATCAAGTGTATATATCCCTGCTGCTGAAATAAATGAAACCGGCAACGTACTTTAACAAATTAAGTGGTCTTTTAATAAATAAAAATAAAAAAAACCATAATATTAAATAAACTGCATACATATTAAGTTAAATATGTAAATTTTCATACAATTGTAGTCTCAAGATAAAAAAAATATAAATCTGTGGCATATTTTTTATTTAACTTTGAAGGGGTCTTGCATATCCGTTTATAGAGTGCCACACAACTGTGTAAAAATATATGCAATATATGTATATATAAATAAAAACCTATTCTACTTAATTCAAGAACTGCAAATTTAAATTAAAACAAAAGCAATCTGTAATTAAAGAAATGAGAAAAAAAGAACAAGTACTCTAAACAGATGTAATTCACTCGACATGGTTTATAATTCTAACTATAACACACATACATAACTGGCCATTACCACCCTGTTTCAGATTTGCGGCCTAGCTTCTCGCAGCATGTGTATGTTAATTTTTATCCATGAGCACCGGGACTTACAATTTAAAGTCGACTCCGAACGATAGATTTGAGAAGCTTTTTCATGGCAATCAATTACTCTCGAAGCTTCTGATAGAAGATTGCTGGGAGGTAGTCCTCGAAAGAAATAATTTTTTCATATTTTTTTTAAGATGTCAAAGCTGAGATTTGAACCCAACGCTATCGTCTTAGTAATCCAACACACAAACCACTAAAACACGGCGACTACTATATTCTAACTATTAAGCGACATATATTTGGTCTAACTATTAGGCGACCCATTATACATTTTGAAAAAAAAAAGTATTTTACGACATTAGGAGTTAAACTTATCACATAACTCTTAATTATGCAATTTTTCTGAAGTCTTGATAATCCTAAGATTTTCTTTTAATGGCGATTAAGCAAATTAATAAAATAAAATACAAATACCTTGTTATATCTTAAAATTATAGTAATTTGAAATACTATTGGATTTTAGTTCCAATCACGTTTGGCTTAGAGAACGAATATCCCGTATATGCGAATGATGGTAATACATTTGTACAAAGTTTTTATTTAATTTTAAAATCATACTATTGTATTCATAAAAATAGAAGTTTATTAGGGAACGTATGAATACGCCAAATAGAAATATTGGATTACAAATTCAAATTATAACGCGATTTCTTAACAAATTCTCTGTAATAAATGCCAAGTAAGCTTTTAATAGGACTGTAATATTTTGTATGAAAGCCGATGTAAATCGTAGAAAAAGTTTTTTTTAAGTTTAATTTTTAAGTTTAAACTGGTAAATGTCTAAAAAATAAGAGGCATTTGGCATGCTAATAATTCCATACGGAACAACTATCGGTTATGCTATATAAACCGAAAAGAGTAAAATCGAATAAAATTTCAAATTGCTATATATTTATAATTTTAAAACGTAAAATTGTCTCTTTAATTGTCATCAAAAACTTTAACACAATTGGTGCACTTAACTTTTACTGGTATTTGTGAAAAAATATAAACGCACCACTTCTACTAAGACATTTTTAACTATGCCGTCTGTATTTGCCAAATTTGTGAATATTCTATAGGGTGTTTATAATAAATTTGTTTACCAAAAGCACGTTTTTTTTGTAGCATATATATACATACATATCGTCATATTAAATGCAAACCGACGGAACTACACAAAATTTCGAAATTCAGTTTTTTATTAATTATGGTTCGCTTTATCAAAATACATGTTCGTGCAAAATTTTAGATTCCTACGATCAAAAATGGCGATTTTATTAACGAAATTCAAACGGACGTAACTACAAGTTCAAGCATTTCTAAATGCCAGAAGACATAACTACACATACATATTTATATGAAAACCGTACATACAAACTCATTTGTTGTATACAGGGTGGTGCCAATCTTTATATCTCGATTCTATGCATATATACATACATATGTATATGATTTTCAGAATTTACAAAATTTTTGATTTTAAGGTTTTTTACTTCTCCTATAGAAAAACAAAAAGTGTAGTTACATCCGTCTGCATTTAATTTGACAATATATCGTCATGCGGGAGTTTAGTGCTCTATACGCCATTTAGTATTTTTTATATATCTCGAGTTAATGATGCCACTTTAGGTTTTCGACCAAAAATTTTCCAAGTCTGCAATTTGTTTTCGAATATATCGTCCAGTTTTGGAGATAAATAGCCAAAAACTGATTGCAGATTTTAAAAATTTTGGTATCAAAAACCTAAAGTGGCATCATTAACTCGAGATGTATAAAATGGCGTATAGAGCACTTAAACTCCCGCACGACGATATATGTATGTATGTAGTGGAAGTGTCCTACAAGAAAATTGTGTATGACAAAGCCGACTTAAATGGCACTTTAAGTACTTCTTTTTATTAAATATGATTTGTTGTCCTATTAATGTTCTTATTTTGTTTTATTATTATAAAGGTTTAACTTTTTTTATCAATAAAAAACAACAAACCTTTTGAAAATCCCAATTGTTTTACATGCAATTCTTTTTCTAAAAAGTTAAATATCGTCATGCGAGAGTTTATTTATTGGCTTTATCCGCCATTTCATATTTTTTATATATCTCGAGTTAATGATGCCACTTTAGATTTTCAACACCAAATTTTTCAAGTCTGCAATCCGTTTTCGGATATCTTGTCGAGTTTCGGAGATAAATAACCGAAAACGGATTGCAGATTTTAAAAATTTTGTTGTCAAACCCCTTATGTGGCATCATTAACTCGAGATATATAAAAAATAAGAAATGGGGGGATAGTGCACATAAACTCCCGTACGACGATCTGTACAGAACAAACAGCACATGTGTTTTTGTGAAAATTTGAATTTTGAAATTAATTTCGAGTAAAAGGAATGATTAGAACTAATTTATGTTTCCCGATTCCATGACGGTAAACAATGGGTAAAAATTTAATTGAAATACTACTGTTTTTCTAATATTTTAACAGTTGTTGTATTCGCTTATTTTTATGACTTGCAATAATTATTGCAAATTATAATTTAGAAATAATTTAAAATAGATTAAATTTTTGTTAGAAAATCGTTGAAATGACCATTGTTGGAACCACTTAAAAAATTTTTTTTATATTGTGGTATGTGATTGAAATCGATTTCGATTGAAATTGAAATCGAATAAAATTTCACGTTGCTATAGCTTACAAATCCTTTCATATTTGGAATTCCTTTTTTACTAATTACCCTACTGACTATTGCCACTACATCCTTGATTATTAAAAATTTTAAATAATTAAAACAGATAAATTTTATATGACTTTGAAAATACAAACGATTTAAATTTCGATCGAAACCGTTTTTCATCACATACTGGATTATTTAGTTGTTTCCGAGTTACGTCTTTTTCATATTAAGCCATTAACAAAATGTTCTCAATTTTTTATTTTTGCAACAAAATAGTAATTTTGCAAGATCATGAACATCAGGTCAGATTAAGTGACCATATTGATCAAATGTTTTGTAGTTAAAATATGTAATTTTCTTATCGGGCGGTCTCAGTAGTCTAGTCTAAAATGAGAGTTCAAACCCCAGTTTTGACATCTTGAAAGAGATATAAAAAATTCTTTCCGTGACCACCTCTAGCAGTCTTCTGGCAAAAGCTGTGAGAGTAATTGATTGCCATGTAATAGCTCCTCAAGTATGTCATTCGGATTCGACTTTAAACTGTTAGTCCCGGTATTCGTGGATAATATTTGACTCACACAATATGGGTGCTGGGAGAAGCTAGGCCGTAACTCTGAAAAAGGTTTGTAATGGCCAAATTATGTATGTACTTATATACATACATATATCTTAATATCTCTTTCGAATAGCTTTAATATTCACAGTTTTTTTTTTTTCTTGAAATAAGGATGGAATAGAAGAAAAGAAATTTTAATTTATGTATTGCTTGATTACTAGTGTCTGTTTGAGATTAAAAATAATTTTTTAAATTGTATTGTATTTCATCATCAATTTTCTGTTTGGCTGTAATTAAAAACATAATAATGGGTCGGTCTGCATTTACAATTTCGGAATTTTTTTTCCTACAAATATTTTGCATTTGCAACGGTGAATTTAGTTTTATTTGAACATCGTTTTTTGGGAATCCTTTTTTTTGCTTAAATTATAAAATATTGTTCAAAATATGCATATATTTTTTTTGCTTTTAATACAAATAACCGTTACAGTAATTTTAAAAGTACGAGTTATGTATGTAGAGTAAAAAAAACAAAAATTACACACCCTTCTGCATTAGTGGTAGCATCACCATTTGCTTCAGTAGTGGTGGCAGCTGATGCTTTGTCACCATCAGCGGTGTTTTCAGTGGCATTAGCGTTGTTAGCTTCACCATCAACCACTTTGTCCTTTTTATCCTTGGATGCGCAACCGCCCATTTTCAAAAAAGTTTTTTTAATTTGTTTGTAAGTTGTTAAGAGTAAGAGTAAAATATATTATTGGAGGTAAAATTTTAAGGGTTTTATGATTTTTTATATTTGGATTTTTGAAATTTTTTATAAAAATTTGGCGATTTTGGTCACAAAAGTTGCAGTTTTCTTGTTTTTTTATTTAATAAAAATATATAGTTTTTATAATAAAAAGTGTTTTTTTTAATTCTATTCGTTATTTGGTATGTTTTTATGTCTACTTTTAAGCTTATATTATATCATTTAGCAGGTAAAAAAATTAAATCACACTTTTCATTTGATGTATAAAAAAAGGATGTTTTTATCAATCCTTTTAATTTGTTTCTTTTTTATAAATATGTATTTAAATATTAATAACTACATAGATAAGTAGATATATAGCAGAATGTTACTTTTTTCTTTTTCTACAATTTCAATTGCTTGTTTGAGTTTGAAATGTGTGTGTTTTTTTTTATTTAATAATAAATTATTATTTATTTTTAAATTGGGCGCTGTCTTGAAAAAAATGTGTGTTATTTTTCCTTATTGATTGAGAGAAGAAGGGTCCTTTTTATTTGAAAAAGTGGTGGGTTGTACGAATTTTTTTTTCTTCTTAATTATCACTCTAGTACAATGTAAAAAAGTTTATGCAAAAATCTAGTACTATTTTTTTTAATAGATTCGTTAATAGAATTTTTTTATATATATTTCTGTGTTGTTTTTTTCTATGTAATGATTCGTTGGTTTTCTTTATAAGGACGTTACAAATTTAATTTTTTTTTTTCGTTTTTCTTTTACAATAAGAATTCACAACAGAGTTTTTTTTCTGTTATATTAACCAAATTTAAATTTTAATATATAGATTTTTTAATGACTCTTTGATTTTGATTTGATTACTGTTTTGATTTTTTTAATGATTTTATAAATTTGTGCGTTGGGTTTTGTTGTAATATTTTAAACTTTTTTTATTTTGAAATTTAAAGAGAAAAAAAAAAATAGGAATACTGAAAATGATTTATTTAAATTTTTGATCCGTTTTGCTTGTTTCAAAGAAATTTTTAAAAAAAATTTGCATTTGCTTGCTTTGCCGCGCCCAAAAGTATACTATATATACTATGCAAAAAACTTTTTTTTCTATTAAATTTTCCTTCTTAAGGACTGTGTTGTGCTTCGGTTTTTAGAATTTGTTTTGCAAAATTTTCCTTTTTTTGTATTATTTTTTAGCAAGCGCACGCTATACCGATAACAAACGAACACACGGAAATTTATAAGGAACTAAACATTAAAATCCTGTCGATTGTAGTGTTAAGCTGTTAAAGTCTGGTTGGAAATTAAATGTTATACTTATATGTATGTACATATAAAACTATGCTGAGATGCTTATATAGGGTGGCGGTAATGTATGTTTACATATACATATGTACTATATACATACACAAATATATTGTTTATATATTTGTTAGTATAACAACATTGACAACAGCCGGCACACTTCCAGCGCAAGTGTATTTTGCTTTAATGCTCACAATTACTACATATGTACCAACACACACACATACGCACATGCATATAATGATATCCACCACGCTACAGTAGTGCATACTTAAGTACACATAATATCAAAGCAGCGAAAAAGTAACGCGGCCTTTATTCTTCATAAGATGCAGCAGTTGCAAAAACTCTGCTTTCATTAAAATTTTGATTATTCATGATCATTTTTTCTTAAAGGTAATGTTACAGAAATATTCGCAAACGACATCCATATGTATGTATTCAGCAGAAAATTTTTAAATTTTGGAAGCAATAAATAATTTATATCCTAAAGCTTCAAAAAATTTAACACAGTAATGGGTTATTTCTGTTTTTGTCACTATTTGTAAAATCTATTGCTTTTTAGCGGCTCATTTCATATAAAAATCATGCATTATTAATGCGCACGAGTAGGTGGTTGTTCACAATTTCTCCCTTACAAAATAACTTATTGGGGTAAGCACTATTTTCTGCTGGGTATGTTGTAATGACAATACAAACAGCAATATTTTTATCGCTTGTGCTGCATAAAATCGTTGTCGATTTGTTATGACTATTTGTCTAATGTGTCTACACAAGATCACAAATTATTCTGCAGTCATTGTTGAAAGCGTTTTAAAAACTAGATCAGTTTGATAGTAATTGATAAGTTAACAACGCTTTTTTTAATGTAATGTTAAAAATTTTTGTGGGTACAATGTTTTCGAAAATTTGACTTTTGCAGGGGTTTTTTAAACCAAAATTACGCTCAAGTGCCGAAGTGTAATCGATACATATAATATGTTATACAGCTGAATAAAAGAAATCCTCTTCATTATCTTTATACACAACAGCATTGAATTAGGCAATGTTTTATAAGTTACTTTAATCATTGACTTAATGCTTAAAGTAATAAATTCAAATAAAAGGCCTTCAAAAAGGCCCCTATTGCCAAGCGTATATTTAAATGCTAAATTGAAATTGCTCAATCTTTTTTTGCTGTCTTTGACTGTATGCGTTGCTTGCTCTCTTTACCACAATGTATGTGTATAATGTATATGATGCTAGATTTTGAAATTGTAGGCATTAAACAATTTATGAAGAGAGTTTGAGAATAGAATTGTATAGGGAGTATTGTCTCCCAAAACAATTTATAGGGGTTGTTAAAATTTAAACAAACATTATTCTTTTTAATTTTATTAAAATAAAAAAAAAAAACATGAGCGTGCATATAAAGTATAATTGATTGTATTCTTTTGCAAATATGCAGTTTTCCTCTAAATAATGCAGGCTAATTGTTACATACACAAATACATATGTACGTATGCATGCACGAGAAGAAATTACCAGCATATTCGAAAAATTTCCCATCATAAAAAGTAAAATGATTTCCTTAATTGAATTACAAAAGAAATAAACACTTGAAAAATTTAACTTCTGTTGCGACATAATGGTGTGTTGTTTGCTCTGTATGTTGTGAAGCAAATTTGTAACAATTAAAAATTAATTGTGCTCTTATTTAAATACTTTACTATAGCAACTCTGATAGCATTGAATAATTTCATAAATCATATTAAATAAGAACATTATTTTTTTTCCAAACACCTATCAAGAGCCGGGTTGTCAGATCTAGCGACAAACGGGACGATTTTTTTTTTGTAAATGAAATTCTAATAAAATTCATGCAGAATATTAAGGAAAAAATATTTTAATATAAATATATAAAACTACACTCAAATGAGCATAATCTAATGCCGAAATACGAGTATTTCAGCAGCAACCAATTTGTACTAACGTTTTTATACATACATTTCTTCTCTTTTTCTTCAGAAAGATTTATGATGGAAATTTCCATGAGAATGTAATGAAAGGTTTTATTGTGCACATTCATCGTTTTTGATTAGTTTTAAATAAAAAATTGAAGAAAATGATATACTCGTATCATGGCGAGTTTTTTCTATTCTTGACGAATTTTAATGGGTTGAAATAACTATAATTTCGATGATATACATACATGCGCATATGCAAAATATATTTTAAAGAATTAAAGAAAATGTGTATTCTATTATTAAGGCCCCGATTATGGTTCACAACAGTTGTAAATTTGATGTATTTTTAAAATTGCGATTATGATTTTCAATATCTATGCATGTGTTATACCATATATGTACTTTGACTATCGTTTACAACATAACATACATATGTATATTTTTGTACGTTGAAGCCAATACAACACATCATTGTGTTGTAAAAAACGATATAGGAGCCTAAAATTCTAAAATAAAAATGATTTGGCGATTTTTTACTTTAAATTGGGGAAAAAGATCAAAATAAATCTGGCAGTTCTATTCAAGAGTTGTGAAAATATTCTTATAACTGTAATTCTGTTTTCTATGGTGGTGGTTCATTTCTTTATCAGCCAATTTAATGAACAATTAAAATAAAAGCAATACAACATGTAATATCTTATCTTCTATATAAAACATAAAACATGTTTCAAAAAATCATAACAAATCTTTAATTAAAACCCACTGAAATATGTCTATTTTGGAAAAACTGCACTCACTTCCTATTCCTGCTGTGTTATTAGTCATTTCAAAGCTACTATTAATTAATTTTTTATCCGCTATATTGTTGCTCTCAAATTTTAAATGCTTTTACTGATTATACGGCTTACAATCCCCCAAACGTTTGATTTAAATTCATCATATTTAGGCACATGGCAAAGGCTGTAACAAATCAAATGAAACTGAAAACAAGATTTGATTTATAGATTAAAAGTAAGAATCTTTATTGGTCACAAGTGTATGCCCAATAGTGAAGCACTGGTATGGCGGCAAGACAGAAAAAAGAGTACTAAAGAGAAAAAAGCAGACAACTTAAGCCGGCTTATCGTTATACAGTGTTGAAATAGTAAACGGAAACTGGATACAGAATTTTGCTTTAATTTTTTTTATGTGTATTTATTAGTGTGCCCTTAAAACCAAGAGACAGTTAAGAACAAGCTTTACATTTCACACAATAAATTATGAAATTTTATATGTATGGATATGTATGTATGCTCAATAGAATTAAAGCAACATTTGTAGGAAGATTTTAATATTGTGCATTGACTTGAATAAAGGACATTCGAATTTGTCACAAACTATTGGGGTAGTTCTTTTTTTTTCGTCTTTTACAAATTAAAAGTAGAAAGAGAAAAAATATGTACGTATGTATTTACTGACAAAGAAAGAAAACTATTATGTGGTGTGTTTGAAGAACATACATATAAATAACCTCTTTATGAAGCATATAACAAGGCGTTTAAAGTATACTTTATACATACACACATACCTATGAAGTGAAATTTTTTAAAATTCATAAAATTTATTTAAAACACTTTAATATCTCTTCAAGTTGTAATAAATTATTATTTAAAATAGAATAACTAAAAATAATCTCTCTTTTTAACGATATATATATGTTTTATTTTTAAATGCCTTAAACTAGACTAAAAATTACGTTTTTCTGGAAATTTCACTAAATATGTTATTAAACAAAATAAATTAAACACAAAATAAAATTATTTTAAAGCCTAAGTCTTTTCGTAGGCTCCCGTTAAGGAGACAATCATAGTTTTGAAAGAAATAATATTTAGTTAGTCTACTTTAAGGCTTATATACTCGTATATATATGCCATATATTTGGCATAAACTAGGCGTTGGTGTTAATAATGCTTTAGGTAATACAAAATCATATAATCACCACTCTTTTTTTATTAAAAAGGATTGTGGTGAAAAAAATGTGTGGCTATAAGGAGAATAATAATAATATTTAACTTTTAACGCACGTGACGTGAGTGTAATGAAAAGATTGTTGTTCTCTTGCTCTCTTCTTCATAGCTCAATTATTGACTATATTTTTGTGTGTGTATTTATATTTGCTGGTATTATTTACAGGGGTAAAAAAAACCATTGCCCAGGTGCATGTATTTATTATTGAGTTATAATTATATTACCAACAGTATAGTTCTTGACATCAAATAACTTACTACAATATTTATCAAACCATAACCTCTTCAATACTATGAGCTGAACCTATTGCATTGTAATAATGGTTGGTAAGAAATTCATTGAATAATTTGGCTTTGGCTGGTAGGTGAGACACGTACATACATATGTACATACAATATACATAATTTATATAGGAAAAAGAGAACGTTTTATTGTATATGATTGTGTTTGTTGATGTACATATGTACATATATACATACTACATACATACTTATGTATATATTTAAGTCAAGTGTTTTTTTTTAAATTTTATTTTGTCTTTCGTATACATATGTATGTAGAAGGTAGGTAATACATTTTTTAACACCCAAATGCCTGTTTTGTAACATCTAACTCTGTTTTTACATCGTCTTTTTTACACGGATTTGATTTACCACGGTTTGAAAATAAACAAATCCAAAATTTTTTTACACGATCTTGTTTTATTTAGCACGATTTAAAATGTTTTTGGTTTAACTTAATTTTTGCTAACATGGTCATATCATAAATTTAGGAGAATTTCCTTTTTGTGGATACAAGCACGAGTTTAGGAGAATTCCCTTTTAGTGCATACAATGCAATTTATTTGTGACAACAATTTTATACGCTTTCAATGCAAGCGAATGCGAGTAACTGATGATGGCAGCAATTAAATTTATGTTCCTGTATTTGTGATTATCATTTTAATTTAATATTTTTAATCTTAATAATCTTAAAAACCTTTTCTTTTTATTAACAACATAGCTGTTTAACATAATTGTTTTTAGTTCCTGAACTTGTCATACATACATTACTTTTAAGCTTAAATGCATAGGTATCTTCTGTTGTTTTCTTTTATAACTAAGCTTGTGTAAAAAAAAAACATTATATGTATGTATATGTGATTTCATAAAATAAACCTGATTAGTTGTTCTTAAAAAAAAAATCCTGTTTTTCACTACTATGAATACGTTTTAGAGATAAGAGAGTAAGCACCTATTTCTCACACAATCAATGTCTTTTTTTACACGTACCGTGTAAAAACAGAATTAGGTGTACATAGTACACGTGTATGAGTTTCTTTAAAGAATTTTTTTTGCAGCATGTGTTTTACGTTCATAAGCAACCAACCAACTTCAAATTCTTTCCCTTATCGGAAAACCACAAACACATCATAACAATTTTTGTTTATGAACGTTTTGATTGAATCAAATGAATGTCTGTTTATTCAACAGTTTCCTTTGAGAGGGATTTTTTTTTAAATATTCCTTGTGTAGGTATGTTTGTATACACATAAGTACATACCAATATGAATAAGTGCTTTTTTGCAAGCTGTGCATATGTTTGGCGTAACCAATCACATGCTTAAATCATTAAGTCTATAAGATTTCCTAAAAAAATTGGCATAAAAGTAAAAAATGTATGTACATTGTGGGAGAATTAAAAAAAAATCTGTTATACAGGGTGTCCCCTGGGAAGCTATACTACTTTTATTTGTCTATTTTGTATTGTATCTGTAAATCCAAATTGTAATGATAGTTTTCAAGATTGTATTGTATTGTATGGTATTCGTATTGAGAAGTAACATCCGTTAAGGAATATGTGCAACACTAGCAGAACTACGAAAACATATTTCCAGCAATACAAGAATGAAAAATGTATAACTATACTACTTTGTTTGTTTATAATTTTAAAAAAGATAAATGTTTTATTTAATGTCGTTAATTACATACGTATGTATGGAATACAGTATCAGATTAATATTCGCCTGTGTTAGCCTCACAAATGCGAGCCCTTTTGAGCTTATTTTTCATTACATTCTCACATACTTCATTAATTTCATCACGAATATTTTGTTTGAGTTGCTCCAACGTTTCTGGTTTCTGGATCTTGATAAAATATTTAACGATTTATTTTTTCCCATAATAAATTTGCCACGTCTCTACTTCACGACTGTCTAGTCTAATGCTTACAAAAATGGCGGCAAAACAAAGTAGTATACCTTCCCGGCGGACACCCTGTATAAACAATTAAGTATCATAAACATATTTTTCAACAAATCTAATGTTTAGAGCTCAAGTGGTTGTCAAAATGAATTAGGCTACTGTGTTGTATTTTTATTATATGTATGTCCCCTTTATGTTAACACAAAATGATAGGGGCGGCTTAGATTTGTTTTTGTTTATTTTTTTTTTTTTTTTGTAATTTCTAAACACATGTCAAAATTTTTATAATAATTCATGTTCTACTTATACTTTTACATACATATGTAAAAAAATAGTTTTAGTTATATCTGAAAACTCTATTTTTTGATTTTGCTATGGATGCATTTTTTATTATTATTATCCCTATTCAGAATAGTCAAACAAAGACAAACACTGTGAGCCAAAGAGTTTATTTTCAAATGATGAATCACATGTTCAACACAATCGTGCATTGGTATATCCGGCTTTAAGTGTCTCATATCTATAAAAGCGGAGGCTTGAAGACATATTCTAGTAAGTACTATTGCCTGTATATTTATTCTAAATTTTACAGAGTTCTTTAAAATTGCTATTGAAATACAGAGAACTTTGGTATTTGTCAAAAGGTTTTTTGTTTCTTCGACCACTATTATTATATAAAACTCTCGGAGATCCTGTGCCTGTTTTGCCAGGCAAAATAAAATAAGAAATATTGCACATAAGGAATGAATTTTAATCGTTCTCAAGAAAATTGTCTTGACATGTTATACATTTGTATTTGCCTGTTTTAATGGGCTAAAAAGCTTGCAAAGAACTACTGGTCCCAACAAAATTTTGCTTCTTATCAATTCATTCAATTAAACTTCTCGTCAATACAGTGATGCGTCATGAGTGTGAATCATAAGAGAAACATTCCTATAATTATAATTTATGTTACAAAAGGGCTGTCCATTAAAACTAGACAACACTTCTTACAGGGTGATTAAGATTTAAGGAGATATACATACATACATACATATATTGCATATGAATACATACGTACGTACACATGATGAAAGAAATTTTATTTTCAAATAAATTTTAAAGCATTTAAAAAAAGGAAAATATGCATCAGCACTAGCATCTACTTTTTTTAAAACAAACAATTAAAATTTGTTCCCTTTATTATTATCTAAAGGATATAAAAGAGGGAGTACAGCGGTTGAGATGTAAGTTATACATAATAATATATGTATAAGTAACATATCCATATGTAGTATAAAACTCCATAAATACATACATTTAGTTTTTACTTTCTTTTGTTTATTTTCTTTAAACACTCGTATTTTAGAAACTGATAATTATTTTAAAGCATGTTTTAGGTAAATCATAGGAAAAATGTAAAATTTTTTTTTTGCTGAAAACTAGAGCGTAAAGAAAATCTAAAGACAAAACGCATATAGAGTTTTTGTATATACAAGTATACAATATACGTATGTATTGTTTTCCATGAAATGAAATAAATGAAAATTAAACTTAAAAGTTATACTAAAAAAATTGCTTAAAAATACTTGGGAAAAGAATAAATTTACTAAGAAATCTAAAAAATGTTTTCAAAACACTTAAAATATATATTTAATTACATACATATATATGAATGTATGTAATTTAAATTAAAACTCTTAAAAAGATAAAAATATTAATTAAAACAGTTGTAAAGATTTCAATAAATTATAAAACGTTTTTAAATTTATATATATATATATATATATTGTATGTAAAATCTCAGAACTGATTTTAAAACTCGTAAAATAGATATTCGAAACGTTATTTCAATTCATTTTGCAATTCCACTCAAATTTCAAAAGCTCTCGTATTATTTTTAAGGAAATATGTAAGTCGTTAATGTTTTTCTTTTCTACCATTCTTCTCTTATCGTTTATAAAGTACATACTGCTATTAACACATAATGTGTGCAAAAAGCAGTTTTTTATACAATTTTTTTAAATTTTTTGCAATAACTTTGTCCATATTGTTTAGAAGCATAAAATTTGATTTATAGATTAACATGTACAACAACTTTTGTTAGCTGTCACTCACTACTTGATAGCAAATAAACTTTAGAAAGTGATAGTGAAAGAAAAGTTCTTAAATGGATACAGAGTACAATTTAAGTACATTTTCTGTAAAATATTGTTTAATAAAACGACCTATTTTTTTAAACCCTCAAACAGATTGAATAACACATTCTGTTTTTTATAATTGAGATAAGATTTTAAATAGGATAGAATAGAGCAAAAAATTCCCCAGAAAATTAGATAATCAATAGAGGGAGGTAGGTAATCTACGAGTAATATTGTGTTTCAAGTATTTTTCTTTTACCAATTTCATATTGACAAGCTAAGCAATATGTTTAATTAATAATAATAATAAAAATGAAAACAGTGGTAATAGTTTAATATAAGTAAGTACACATATTAAATAATTATGTATTTTTGTTTTATTAATTTAATCATTACAATCGCTAATAATTAATCAGGCCATGGAGCCAAGATAAGAGAAAACAAAATTCATTTAATTTAGATTTCTTAAGGTAAAATATATTGTATGTACATATCTATCCAACGCAATAAAATGGGAATGGTTTAAGAAGATCGGAATTTTTACGACTTTGAAATTATTACATGAAGGGAATTTATTTTAAAACCATTCCTATAAATTCCATTTCAATAAATAATAAGCTTTCAAATCAGATCATATGTAATGAATGATTAAAATTGCTTCCGTTAAAAAAAAGAACTTTTTGAAACACGCTTTGGCTGGATTTACATACATACACACATACATAATGGCCATTACCACCCTATTTCAGAGATACGGCCTAGCTTCTCGCAGCATTCATGTGGTGTGTGTCAATTTTTATATATGAGTACCGGAACCTACAGTTTAAAGTCGATTCCGAACGAAAGACTTGAAAAGCTTTTTTATGACAATCAGCTATTTTTCAGAAGAACACTGCTTAGAGGTAGTCGCCGAAAGAAATATATTTTTTCATATTTCTTTTTTTCAAGATGCCAGAGCTGAGGTTTGAAACCTGAGGTATCGTCTTGGTAAGCTAGCACACTAACCACTAGACAATGGCGTTTTATTCATTACAATTAATTAATCTAAACTCACAAACACAAATCTTGCTTCTGCTGATGTATTACAACATTTGTTTGCAAATATGCCGTTATTTTTTGTTTTATGGCACATAGAAAAATCATCACTGGGACACTTGTGAAAATAACACAATATAAAAATATATGTATTTTTATTCTATATTTAGTTCAAATTATAGTATTTGAGAAGGATTAACATTTCATACAAATTGAAAATAGTTTACATGGAAATTTCGTTTGACAGTGAAAAATAGGTATAATTACGAAACCGTAGGATGTTTAACGGGTATTTTTAAAAAGGATATGGAAGGCTTTAAAACATTTTTGTTAATCAAGTACTTTTTTGTAATATTTTGTTTAATCGTTTTTTTTAGAATAAATATTCGAATTTCGTTTACTATCTTACATATTCTTATAAAAAACAAAGCAGCAATAAAGAAAATTACTCTTAAAATGTGCAATTTTGCAGTTTTCGTCAATTCTTATGAATTTTAAATAAAGAGCAGCTTGGGATATTACAAGGGAATTCTCGTCTTTTTTAATTTGCTGTTGTTGAGTTAAACATTTTCAATATTTATGATGATGGGTAACCCTTTTAAACATTATCGCGTGAAGTTGAG
The DNA here is from genome assembly GCA_963576795.1 of Metopia argyrocephala. Taxonomy (NCBI): domain Eukaryota; kingdom Metazoa; phylum Arthropoda; class Insecta; order Diptera; family Sarcophagidae; genus Metopia; species Metopia argyrocephala. The sequence continues at coordinate 50,221,211 of OY756210.1, forward strand.
CCATCATTTTTAATATGTTATTAATTATTTACAACAAAAACTAAACTTGATTGTAAAATCAATTTTTTTTTCGTTTTAATAAAACAGTAAAGCTTAAAATTTTAAATTATTATTAAAACAAAAATGAAATACATATACACCATAACTAGTAGGGGTGGATTGGTTTAATCTGCTACATACATATGTATGTGTGCATGTACCTTTCATGCTATTGTAAGAGTTAAGAGGTATAATAAGCACCCCCCTTTCACCACCCTTTTATAAACTGTAAAGCTCTTTTAAAATTAATGAATAATTTTCAATTAAAGGCTAAAGAAAGCATATTGCACTAATTGTCAACTGTTTTGAACTTATTAATTTTATGTGGAATTTTTATTAAACTTTTTCAACTACAACTACACACTAATAAATTTTCATTGTTATGGTTACGAGTATCTTTGAAGAACCCCAGTTTCTTAAGGGTTTTTCTTTTTTCTAGCAATAACACACATTTTTTTCTTGAACAACTTTCTCTTTTAATATAACAATTAATTTTATATATTTTTTTCATTTTTCAATTCATTGATTTTTTTTTTTTTAATTTTAAGAAAATATCACTCGTCTTTTTTAGCATTTACTTTGAATTTTCTTTAAATATATGACTTTTTTCTAATAATTATTTTAATATTCAAAATTAATACTTGTCTGCGTGCTAAAAAATGTTTTAAACGTTTAATTATTTTGTATTAATTTTTTTAAATATTTCTTTGTTACAATTTTTCTTGAAAAATATATATAAAAAACAAAAACAGAATTGCAACACGCGAACCGTTAATGCCAACTTATGATATTCGATTAACCATTAAACACACGTTAACCGCAGTCTAAAACACCACCATTCAACCAACAAAACAAACGTCAGTCATTTAATAGTTAAAATAAAATTGTTTACTCTCTTACTTTTATTATTCTCTCCCGTTTTCTAATTAATATAAAAAATTGCTGTTGTTTTTTTTTTTTGTAATTTAATTTGTTTTTTGTTGCTGCTGTCATTGACTATAAACAATAAAAAAAATCTCAATTGTTTATCGGAATTATCAAATCTCTAAATACTTTGGAAATTTGAAATCTTAGCGTTATTAGGACTGACTGACTATACTTAGAGACATAAAGATAAGAATGAAATACATTTTCAACTTCTTTTCTAATGAGTATAGGAATGTTTATTATTTTTTCTTTAATTTGTCTTATAAACAATTAACAATTCGTTCTCTGTTTATTCCTAATGCTTATCTCCATTAAAGTGAAATTTAAGATATAAAAATAATAAAAAAATAACGAAAACACAAACAGCAAATTAAAAAAAAGGAAATACTCGTAATAATAATGAAATAAAATATTTTATAAACGATCTTTTTTTTTTTCTTTTTATAAATTTACACGGAGAAGTAGAAAACTATCAAAAAAGTATAATTTAAAGATATTAATCTCAATAAAATTTGTTATAATTTTTATAAAACGAAAAAGGGCCAATAACATATTTTATTGGATAGTTTCGTAGTTGCCGTAATTTAGTGTTTACTGTGTTGTCTAGACAAGGGGTTCGGGTTCAAAGCCCCAGCTCTGACAATTAAAAAAAAAAAGGAATATGAAAAATATTTCTTGCAGCCTTCTGGCGAAAGCTCTGAGAGTAAGTGATTGCCAAAAACAAGCTTTTGTAGTCTGTCGTTCTTATGGACAAAAATTGCTGGGTGCTGAGAAGAGCTAGGCCGTAACCCTGAAACAGGGTTATAATGGCCAATTATGTATGTATGTAAAGCCGATTACACTCATATGTCCATATTAAAGGTTTTATTATAACATTATAATTTCTTATAGAATTCCATTCGCACTGTAATATCAGTAATAATTATTTAGTCATCCTTAATTCCAATTCCAAATTAATATGAATTGCTTATGAGCAATAAATTTGCCCCTATAGCCACATTTGGTTGGAGCTTTGCCAACTCAGGAGACATTTTCCCAAACTAGTTTACTCAAATTGTTGAAATTTATTACACTCTTTTCTTTAAAAAGTTAAACTTTAACTTAAAATTGTATGTAAGTACAGTAGAAACTCGATTCTTGCACGTGATGAAAACCGGGGTCGGTGCAAGTTTCGAGGTTGTCGCAAGTACCGAGCATTAATTTCCCATACAAAATATAAGGCACATATGTACATCTGTTTAGAATCTAAGTTTAATATTTTAATTGAAAACACTTAAGTTCAACACATGCGTATAACAGTAGATACATATTTTATGTGGAATTAAAGAAATTTAAAATTTTTGTTTGTTTTGTACAAAGTCGCTTGTTCAGTACTACATATATACTATACACATGAAAGTTTTTGGCTTAGGAATTGGTGAAAAATCCTGCACTTAATTTCTTTAAAATCTCAACTTTGTCTTTAATTGTCAGCATCGTAAATTTTTTCTTTGCCCATATGACACCACAACTAACTCTCAATTGTCAGCTTAAAACTGATTCAAATTACATATAACATTTCATCAGCATCATAAAATGACGGAAATTTCCCGAAATGTCTGCAGTCTAAGAAAACGTGAACAAAACAGTTCAAAATTTTCGAATGTCGCAAGTACTGAGTGCGTAATGAAAAATATTTCTATGTTGCAATAATCGAGGTGTGCAAGTATCAAGTATGTGCAAGAATCGAGTTTCTACTGTAATTGTAAAGATTTGTATTTTTATTGAAGCAATTTCAATAATTTGTATGTATAACCTGTTTATAAATTGGGGTTCTTTGACTCTTTTTTTAATGAAGGCTGTAATTCAAATTTGTACAGTAGCTATAGAAGTGTAGCTTTGGTTAATTAAATATTCCAGTTACATTTTCAATACATTGACCCACAATTTATGCATTTTTTTCTTTTGTTTTCAAAATGACTTTCTGATTTGTTTTTGTATATTATGTAAGAAAATTTGGAATCACCACATTTTCGATAAAAAGAAGGAAAAACACTTGTTTGTTCGCCAATTTGTTCATATTGTATTATCTGGCGTTTAGCTGTGCGGTATAACTAAATAAAAATCGAAAGTGGTTAACAATGATTATGGATATTTGTTTTCGTTTAGTTAAATAAAATAAAATAAAAAAAAAACACTTTTGTTGACTGGGAACTAACTGACCAATTGCTGCTTTTTCTTGTCATATTTTTTTTTTAAGTTGAACAAAAACGTCTCACAGTTTATTACTTGATTAATAATACATATGTATGTATGTACATAAATAATAGTATGTGTTACAAATATATACATGCATATATAAATATAAAAAATATTTAATAGCTTCTTACTGTTGGCAATATGCTTACGTTTATGGTCAACAAGTAGACAGTAAAATTTGAAGGAGGGGGTATGTATATTTTGTTGCATTAAAGTTTTCCAATATCTTTTTTTTATACATTTTTATTTGAATACCATATTGCTTCTTATACCTACCTATACTTGCATATACATACATACATACATGTTTTCCAATTTTGGTTTTATATAATTTTATTTGATACGTTTATAGCTCTGCAGACATACAATGTTATAATTTAGGTATCGTGTTTAATTTTAGCTATTGGCTTATTTCTATTTATTTATCCTCTACTTTATTATGCATATACATACACACACATACATATGTATATGTATGTAAATATTTAATATACGAATTCAGGCGTTTGGTGGCATTTATTTTTCCTTATTTGTCATCATATCGGCCATAATTATGGCACATTAAAAATTTTTTTTTTGTACATAAAGAAACTTAATAATGACTGAAGAAGCGTACGTACATACATTAAGCGGAAGTTGTTGCTTTTTATATAGTCTCAGTATGACAAGACATAAATAAATTTTAAGTGCTTCTTTTTTATATAAAAGTTTATGAGCAATAATTGAAATCAATCTCAATATAAATAATAAATCTGAAAAAGAAAATAAAAAAAAGACACCCAAAAAATTTTAAAAGACAAAAAAGACATTTTAATGGCAGATAAATATAATAAATATATAATAAGTTATTAAATTTAAACTTTATTTCAAGTTATAGGTAGGGGTTTATTATTTATTTATAAATATGTAATAAGATCAACAAAACCTATTAATACATACATACATAATTGGCCATTACAATCCTGTTTCAGGGTGACGGCCAAGCTTCTCGCAGCACTCATATTGTGTGTGTTAATTTTTTTATTCATGAGTGCCGGGACATAAAGATTAAAGTCGACTTTGAACGACTGGCTTGAGAAGCTTGTTCATGGCAGTCAGTTACTCTCAGAGCTTTTGCCAGAAGACTGCTAAGAGGTAGTCAATGAAAGAAATACTTATTTTTCGTATTTCTTTTTCTCAAGATGTCAGAGCTGGAGTTTGAACCCAGAGCTTTTGGCATGTTTTGTTTTAATAGATGTTTTCTCAATATTTTAGCGTTACTTTTTCACTGGCAAGATAAGTTTTATCCCTTTTGCACTTGTTTCCTTTTTATTCTTCTTTTCTATTCCGTTTTCTTAAAAAATTAGACAATTATTTAGTAAAAATTTTGTTTTTAAAGTGGACACAGAACTAAAACATTTTTAGTTTTAATATTTTAATATATTAATTATAATATAGTACATACATATAAAATTTTGTTTGATTCTTGTAAATATATTGATAAGTATACTTTAAATAATATTAACAAAAATGTATACAAAAAACAAGGTTTGAATATGGGAATAAGACCAAGTTCTTCCGAAAAGGAAAGAGAGGTAGTAAAATTAATCTTAGAGGCTCCAGGAAGACATACTGATGAAATGACATTCCCAGTTTCTTGATTGCTCTAGAGGAAAAATATTTAATGCAGTAAATAATTTTTCAGATGGAAAACGCTATTTATGGTGACCAGTTAAACAACAATACAATCCCAGAAATACTATCAAAACAAACATTATTGTGTGGTCCTTATTTTCTAAGCATGATATTGAGCCAATTTAGGGGTTGTCCAAGAATTGAGCGGAATGTTTACAAAAACGTAATATAAAATATCATAAGCGGAGAAAAAATTACAGTTAATATGAGAGGTCAGTGATAATAAGCACACATGAAGTGTGGCATGAAGGCTTGTGATAAGTTGCTTGGAGGGTAAAAACATAAAGGTTTTAAAACTGCCAGCTCTATCTCTAGAATTTGTAAAATTAAGTTTAAAAGAGAACGGAAGGCAAAAATCAAAAAAAGGCAACACATGTACAGGCATTTAGTTGAAAGTATGTCAAAGGAATGTGTAAATGTTATTAAAATTAAAGGTTACCCAACGAATAATAATAATATTAATACAATTTTTTCTTTACAGAAAAATAAATTATGTATTTCACGAGTGTACTGGAAAGTGTTTAAGTTATAAATTTAAGAACTGAAATATAAATTGTTTAATTTTTTATTTTTTCAAATAAAAAGAATAATTCCCTATCATCATTAATGGCGTAATTATATGTATAGTATTATCTATAACTTCAATATAAATTTTTTCCTTAATGATATGAAAATCCGAGTTCGAATCTTAATCTAACTGGATTGGTTGATAAGTTTTGTTTCATCATTAAATGTCTTTATTAGCTCAGAACTAAATCGAATTAAATAAATTTAAATTATTTTTGCAATACATACAAGGAGAAACTGACATCCTTTAAGAAATTGTACAGCATTCTAACTGAGCCTGTTTTCGACTTCAACTAAGGTAGTCTCTTGGAGAGTTCTTTGTAATCTGTACACATTCATGAACTATGTATGTACATGTCACGTTTTTTTAATATTACCCAGCCAGCATTATGCGAAAACATTGATTAAAAACTAGTCATATTTTATTCTTCTAAATCAGGGATGAGCAACCCGCGGCCCGCGGGCCGCATGCGGCTCTTTCAACCTATTTATGCGGCCCGCCAAACAAATGTTGCTGCTTCTCAAAAATACACATAATATATAGACACATTAATCAACGAATTTCAATTACGAAGAAACTGAGAAGAGAGCAGTTTCCATGAAAATGTTTTCCTAACCATTAATTATCGATGTGGATACAGTTCCCGAAGACTTTCAAAGGGAAGTGATGGACATGCAAAATAATACTGATGTAAAAAATGTATTTCTCTCAGTAAACATCGAGAATGTTTATAAATCCGACCACCGACCAATTACCACCGATCAAGACTGAGTAATGCACGATTAGAAACTTGTGTATGTGTACCTACCTCATCAATTCCGGCTGATATTGATCAGGTTGTATCGAAAAAACAGTGCAAAATTTTTCATTAAAAATTTCAAGCAAATACTTTTTTTTTGGCATTAAATTTTATATTTTTTTATTCTTATTTTTATTATAAATAGAGTTTTGTAAATTATTACTATTTATGTGCGGCCCGCCAAAAAATTTTAAAATTTAAAGTGGCCCGTTGATTAAAAAGGTTGCTCACCCCTGTTCTAAATGATAACAACAATCAAATATGCACTCATTTTTTAATCAAAAATTACTCTGCCGTCGGGAGAAAATTGTACCCTGCATATGATTATTCCTAAACAGTAATTTATGATGTCTTCTTCTATGCAGTTTTCATGTATATTTGATATCATTTGTTATCCCTTTTTTAGTCGCTTTTTCTTATATATGCAACTATTTTATGATCATATTTTTATTTATTTATTTTTGATTCATTTCTTAGTCTCATTTTATTTTAATATGAAGCATTTTATGGTCATATTTTTAAAAATATTCGACTCATTTTTGAGTCAATTCTAACTATAAATTGAACTTCCATTAAAACACATTTAATCTTAGGCCCAGTTTTTAACTTCATATTTAAATGTGAAATTAGTTAATTTTAATTTAAACTTAAATGGCATTTAAATACAGTTTCAGTTTTTCATTCATAAATTTAAGTTTGTATTTAATTGCGATAAAAGTACGGTAGCATCACCAAATGCAAATAAACTATGCAGAATTTTTCGCAGAAACAGCTGTGATTGGCTGCAACAAAATAAAACACCAGAAATAAAATAAAAATACTACAGTATTCCCCGGATAATTCCCCACGCTTAATTGAATTTCACTCTTATTTACCTCAATTTCTAAATCCCCATATTTTTTCTTATTATTTTCTAATAAAATTCCACGGTTAAATAACTTTCGCTTAATTACCTCAAATATATTTTCCGCAAAGAGAAATTTCACTTAAAATTGCCTCGTTTAATTACCCAAAATAATTATTTTCTAAAAACTCCAGCTTAACTCAACTATGTTTATAGACATAAAATGTCCAGTAAATTTACTTTCAAACTATATTTTTTATACAACCTTGCAATTAAATAAAGTCTATCAAGTTTATGTATAAGTATAAGCAAAAAGTTACTTGCCTTTTAAAGGGTGTTTTTTATTGAGGTATAGAACTTTAAGTTGGCATCACTTTTTTAACTGGCGGCCATTTTGTCAGCTGTCAAGTGATTAATTAATATATAGTTTGGTTTGCCATTTCATCATGAACAGGTTGACAAAAGAACAACGCTTGCAAATCGTGCAAATTTATTTCGAAAATAATGCTTCAGTTCGCGAAGTTTACCGCAAGCTCCGTCCATTTTATGGTCGACATAATCGTCCATCAGAGCAATTAATTCGGTTAACCATGGATCGTTTTCGCACTACGTTTACTCTATGTGATAATACGCATCCGCAGAGACGTCGAACAGTGCGCACCGAAGAAACAATTGCCGCTGTAGAGCAAAGTGTTGAAGAGAACCCGAATGAATCGATTCGCCACTGTGCACAGCAATTGGAGCTTTGTCCATCAACTTTATGGAAGATTTTGCGCAAAGAATTAAAGCCGCGAGACCATGCAATGCGTCGTGATTTTGGTGTATGGGCCGAAAATGAGATTGATCTCGATGCTGATTTTCATCGCAGTGATGAGGCTCATTTTTGGTTGAATGGCTACGTCAACAAGCAAAATTGCCGCATTCGGAGTGAAGAGAATCCACATGAGACCCTTGAGACGCCATTACATCCACAAAAACTGACTGTTTGGTCTGCTCTATGGGCTGGCGGAGTCATTGGGCCATACTTCTTCCGAAATAATGCTTGAGAGTCAGTTACCGTTAATGGAGACCGGTATAGAGCCATGATAACCGACTATTTTGTTCCCGAATTGGATGGCATGAATGTGGATGAGTTGTGGTTCCAACAAGACGGCGCTACATGCCACACAGCGCACGTCACAATCGATTTATTGAAGGAAACATTCGATGAGCGCATAATTTCGCGGAATGGACCTGTCAATTGGCCACCAAGATCGTGTGATTTGACACCATTGGATTATTTTCTTTGGGGATATGTGAAGTCGCTCGTCTACGCCAACAAACCAGAAACGTTAGGGGACTTGGAAGCCAACATTCGTGGCGTTATTGCCAACATACGGCCCCATATGCTCGAAAAAGTGGTTGAAAATTGGACCTGTAGAATTGGCTTTATTCGAGCTAGCCGCGGCGGCCACATGCCCGAAATCATATTTAAACATTAATGGCATAAAATTATCCTTCCAATAAAGCCAAATTGATGGACATTAAAAAGGTTTTCTTGTGTTTTATTTCAATTTGAAGTTCTATACCTCTAAAAAAACACCCTGTACATGTATTGACGGCATTGTATACATGCAACTAAGCGTATTCATTTAATTATCTCAAAGAGGCAATTAACCGTATTCGTTTAAATGCCTTCCACGAATAATTACTCAAATATCTTGACATTTTTGTCAAGGCAATTATCCGTGGAATACTGTATTGATAAACATCAATTAATAACAAGAAACGTAATTAATATATCTTAATTTTATTATTTAAAAAGAAGTTTTGTTCATAATATGCCCATTTTTTATAAAAAAAAATTAAAAACATTGTTGATTGTTTCATTTTTATTTGCAAAACGTAAAAACAAGATGGCGAGAACATGGGTTTATATGTAGAACCTCAATGAAACTTAAATGGACAAGGTTGGTCATTTAAATGGCTTTTAAGTTTCATTTAACTTTGCGCTGAAAAAGTTGCATTTAAATGCCATTTAAATATGAAGTAAAAAACTGGGCCTTAGTATATTATTATTATTTTTAAATTTATAATTTTTCGAAAAACCCCAAATTTTTATTATTTTTTTTAATTTTTTCTCCTTCGGTGGGATTCGAACCTCAGTCGTTTGAGTTTCTGTGTGAGCGCTTTAACCGATATACCAAATATATGAATATCAAATTGCATTTTAACTTAAGAAATCTGCCACATTTAACTCCATAAAAATGTCCCGTTATACGAATACACGCTCAAAACACAAAATCAGAATGGAATCATATTGAAGACCAAAAACAGCATGATTTAGCATGAAGAAACAAATTTCGAACATAAACTGATTAAAAAAGGTCTTCCCTCAATTTTATTACTAAAACAACAATGCAAATAAATAATAAAATAAAATTCTTGTCTCCAAGGGTAGTGAAAAAGAATTCAGAAATATGATAAAAAAATGCGTTCAATTATTAATCATAGGGAATATACATATTTGACTATTCCTTTTGACTAACTATATGAAAACTTAATTTTTAATCACCTAAAGTAGTCAAAATTAACTAAGAAAAGATAATCATCGAAAAATCAATCACCCAAATGCTGGCTGGGATATGTTGGAATTATACATACATACATACATATGTATGTGTACTTTCTCTATGTATTTTGTATTCAGTTAGACGAAATTTTATCAAACTCATCACGTTTTTTCTCAGTCCTTTTATCCTTTTCATAATTTTATAACAGGCTAATGAAACAAAATCTAATTTATGGGTGTTTTTTTATAGTGTCACAAGTTTAAAACATAATAAAGCAACGAAAATAATAATTTTAATAGCAATATAACGGGTTTTATTGTAAAGAAAATAATGTTTAAATATAATTTAATTTAACATCTAGCCGACACGGCTGAATTAAATATTAATAAAAAAAATTAAAACATGTTCTTATTTCAAAAAAATTCAACTAAAAAAAGCTTTCTCGTTACTTAAAGATGCGCCATCTACCCTTTATATATACATATATTTATTATTCTAGCCTCAAACCTTTTAAAATTTGCAAGCTACTATTAATAAAAGCTTTTCTGTTTGTCTTTTTCGTCTACTTTTAAAACATTTAAAGCTTTGACTCTTATTAAATTGCTCTTAAACATTGCAATAGCCTACATTTCATTTACGCCAAAAACAACTCAATTCTACATGTTGCAGTTTACGCGCCAAATGCCCATCACTCATTCCCCTTAATAATTTTATTTATTTTATCCAGTGGTGCATATTTTTTTTTCATTGTTTTTTTAGAGAGGATACAGAATATTTGTGCTTTTATTTATTTTTTTCTTAACTCAATTAATGAAGTGCTTGCATAACTATTATTTTCATATCTATGCATGTACATATGGCTACTGAGTTAAAATATAACAATAAAAAAAAAAAACTTTTATAAATTAATGTCATTATGGCACATTCTTTTTATTGGCGAACGAAAAGTGTATTGTGCCTATAAAAATTACAGAAAACAGCACTAAAAAGGGTTGCCAAAAGACACTAATTGCATTTTTTTGGGAGATTGCTACGGTAAACGCTGGAAGACATTAACGGTCAAATGAAATAAAAAAAAAAATAAAGTAGACTTGACTGAAGGCTTTATATGTATGCCATACAAATTTGGAATTAAAGTCTACTTTAATTTTTTCCCTGAATGTGCAAAGTATAAAAATAAAACAAAGTTCTGTTTTTAAAAGATAAAGTTATTATTTTTGAATTTTGCAAGAATGTACCTATGTACATATGTAAATATTGTTGCTAAATCAAAAATTTGTTCCATTAAAATGAAAAATAGTGAATTACTTTTTTAATAAATAAATAAATTAACAAAGCACTTAAATGATACTATTTATTCACCTATGGTAGCAAATTTTATATTTCCGTTTTAATTTTACATGACAATTACACCAACCAATGTAAACTTGTACGCTGTATGCTTTTATATAAATGCTCTCACTCAGTGCCTATTAGGTAAATAAACAATACACCACAAACATTGTAATTTTTAATTTGAAATGATGAAAATTCGGTCAAACAATTTTATAAAAAAAAAATTATAATAAATTTTTTTTAATATATACTTTTTTCCTATTTAAAAACAAATGGAAAAATTTATTTTCATTGTGATTGTTTATCACAGTATTAATTTGCATAAATAGATAAAATAAATTCATTCATTCATTCAAGCTATTCCAGCAAAAAAACTATAAAAAAAATTCCATCTAACGAGTTAGAGAGAGACAACAACATGTGTTTGTTAAATGAAATAAGAAAGCATAAGAGACGTTTTTTAATAAAATTCAATTGAATAATTAATTATAATCATCATCACCACTAACCGAGAAATATAAAAAAAAAGTATTAACAATTTTAAACAATATATACATACATACTATGTACATACATACATCAATTACACTGAAAATATTTACTTTTTTTAATAGTTTTAATTTTTTTTATAAACATTTTTGTTTATTCAGCAAAATTTTATATGTAGGCATCTGTAGTCAAAATTATATTTATTATTATATTTTTTTTTGCATAAAAAAATAAATCGTACAATCATATGTATGTATGTATGAACATATATTTTCCTAATTTCGTATTTACCGGCCGGCAGCTCTATATCAGCTGAAATTAAATTTAGAATCTTTTTTATTTTTCAATATAAACAAAAATAGAAAAAAAAACAGTCTAATATTTCTCTCTTGTGGGGCATACGTATAAAAAATAACAGGAAAATTATTAATAGAACATAAGTTTTGATTTACAGTACGTACATATGTTTGCCTGTACAAATATTAGATATCAGCCAAAAATTTATTTTAAAAAATAAAAATAATTTTTTTTGTTGAATAACAATTTAAATTATGATAAAATTCAGATCTTTCTGACCCAAAATCTGTATCAAAATTTTTACAGTAAAGTGTTTTATGCTATGCTATGTTGCTATGAAATTATATAATAATAATACAATATTTTACAATGCTATGCCTATTAGATTTTTAGTCTAACAGACGTTTCGAGATCATTATTCACATTAAATCAGCAAATCATGCTTTACCTTTAACTTACGAAGTGAAAATTTAGAAGAGGTGGTGGTTCTAAAATTCACACTGTTTTATATTGAGTATTTTTTTAACATTTATATATAATAATGGATTCATATTTAGGTAAGGTTAAAGGGCTCTAAATTCATATTTAATAAAAACAAAATGAAAAAGTTTCTTGTTTTCTGAAAAATTTGAGGTTTATGTCACAAACTTTTTTTATGGATCAAAAACTATATATAAACGGTGTAATTAAAAAAAATTAATGTCGTAAGTTAAAGGTCAAATTAGTAAGTTTAGGGATATTAAAAAGAAACAGTATGTATCGTTAAAATTATATTTAAAATATAGGCATTATTTATTAAATATAGTATGTATGTACATACATACATTTAATTTTAAAATTTCTTTAAGTGTAATACTATATGTCTCTTCAATAAACTATAGGATAAGTGTACGCGAAATGTATTATCACACAAAAGAATTTAGCAACATTGTAATTCTGTTTAAATTTAAAAAAAAGTATTATGCAACAATACAATTTAAAAAAAATTCAATGCTAATTTCACTAATTTTAACCAATTTTTTAATTTAAACCAAGCAAACAAACCATGGTAGACACTTTCCAAGGTTTTAAAAAATATTTATTTTGCGATATTTGTAAATGCATTTTTAAATCCAACATATTAGCAACACTTAGTAAACAAAAAATAAAAGTAAATAAAACTGGTTTTTAAGTTAAAGTTGTTTTTTTCTTCTCACTCGCCGGTTGCCGGTTTTTTTCTTTGCAGAAACAATATAGGTATGCCTTTTTAACTAATAATTGTCAAAACACTGTACTCTTGCACAAAATACATACATACATATATAAATGCACGCGTAGTAACTATCAGAAACACAGTCCTTACTAAAAACATTTTTTTTCTAAATGTTTTTGTAATTTATCACTTTTTTATTGATATTCATCTCAATTAATTTTACTTTTCAACTTAAAAATTAAAATTTGCTTGTGTTTAATTAATTTTTGTAAATCAGCTCACCTTTAGAGAACTTTTTTGCAACCGCAGAATTCAACGCTCAACGTTACAATGATCTTAACGTTTGTTTGACTTAACTGCAACACTTCGCTTTTTCAAATTCACGTTCAAAATATTACGCACACAAATACAATTAATAACATTTTCTCTCACATACTATTTATGCATGCATGTACAATTCCCATACTTTTTTTATTCACCTACACTAGTATGCCAAAACAAAAACAAAACCCAAACTAGTATTTCTTTAACAATAAAAGAATAAAACAAAAAAAAAAAAAAACAAAAAACAATTCCTAAAAAAAGCTTTATTATAGCAACAACAGTGTATGTGCGTTTACTTCAAAAGAATAAAAAAAGTTTTTAAACTGAAAATGCGCTCTCATAGTTAAAAAAATATTTTTATTGGTAAATTTATAATTGTCAGAGAGGCCAATATTGCGGATTTCCTATCAAAACTAGTAGAAATATTTTGTTTGATAGGATGGTAGGCTAAAACCAATTTCGGTAGGTCAGGGAATATTAATTTTTAGAAATTTAAAAATGTCAAAAATTACTGTGCACACAAAATTACCCTGCAGGCAATTCAGTTAACTTTCAATTAATTTAAAACTAACTATTTCTCAAGTAGTGGAGGTTGACACTTGGATTACTTTTATATGAAAACAACTAACTATTTTAACATTGCGATTTCCTAGGAAGTAGTCAATTGTCCGACTCTGCATTACTTTCAATTAACTTTAAAATTAGTTGCCTAGCCGTTAACTTAAAATTAACTTTTTGTAGCTAGCTATAAAGACATAGATTTTGGTAAGTTCTGGATTACAATGTAGTTAGCTTATAGTCAGCCCATAAAAGTGAATTATAAGTTAGCTTTATTTGTAGTCGACTACTAATTTGCTGGAAGGGTATATACATACATTTTTTGCAGGTTTGCAATTATTATCATTGCAAAAAAATTTATATTTTTCGAGTTAATACCATTTCCCGAAACATTTCGATATATTTTTTTGTTTGGTTATTATTATCAATGAAACAGTATCAACTCAAATTTAAATAAAATAGTTTGATTAGTTTTAACTTGAGTAAAGACTCAAATCAAAGTAATAGAATGCATTTCTATTTCAATTTTTTATTAACTTAAAATAATACCGTTTTGTTGATGAGAAGGTAGTTATTACACGAAAATGGTCTGAAATGTGGTTATAGAGATGAGATTAAAGAGGAATCGGAATTCGTTGACATTTTTGCAGTGGAAAGATATTGATGATTAACTAATTTCTTGTAAAAAGTCGAATTTTAAACATTTTAAGTAAATACTTTATTTTTGATAAACTGAGATATGAACATATGTACGCTTTAAATATATGTATTTGTATCACTTAATTTAAGCAGGGAGATACACATTATGGTACGAAAATTTAAATTTTTGTTTTGTTATTCAGATTTAGTTGCTAAAGAAATCGGTAAATCTAGGGTAAAGAATGGTTTTGTGTGTAATAATTTTATAGTTTCCAATTAATATTATATTGATTTCGTTTTATACTATACATATGTGTTTTTAACAAAGAAATTACTGATTTCTTAATTCAGAATCTTGGCAATATTGTGTGTTCTCTTAAAACACTTTTATAAAAGCTTTCTTCTTTATTCCCTATTCAATATACTTTTTATTCTCTTCAAATCAAATTTCTCTTATTTCTTAACCCTTTTCATATTGTTGTAATTTTTATATGCTATACTCATTTTTTCTTAACACATACAAAACATTTATATGAAACGGAAAGTAATTGTTGTTGTCGCCCCCTTTACAACTACAAACGCAATAAGAAAACAAAAAGCAATACCGAGAAAAATGAATAAAAATATATAGTAAACTCAAATTAACGGAAGTTTCATTTCAAATTTTTGTTCTGTTTGATCATGTGTGTGTGTTCATGTAATTAAAGTGGGTGTGTGGGAGCAGTAAACTGTTGGGTTAAATTTTGAATGTGTTTGTTAGTTAGCACTTAGTTAGTTGCCTTTATGTACGAGTACTATACATATGTTGCATTCATTATATGCAGTTATTCTTGGGGTTGTGTTCTTCATTTCATTAAAAGTAATTGTTTCGTTTTGTTTTTGTTGTTCAATAATATTTGTACAAACATACATACTTACATACATATACATACGTACATGCATTTGTGAATTTATTTTTATTTATTTATTGCCGTCGCTGTTTTGTCTGTTTTTTTTATTTTATTTGACAAAAACATTTTGTTTTTTTAAATTAAGATTTATTTGAATACTGTTGGTCTTGTACAATTTGGTTTTTTGATGTGAATGTGTTTAACTCTGTTATATTTCAGAAAATTTTTTATGACTTTTTTTATTTCGTTTTGCAAGTTAATGACTGAATTTTTTTTTTTAGTGGAAACAATCGAAATGGTTTTCTTTTTTAATTTTGATACATAGGTACTACATACTCGTAGGTACACGTCATTTCTATTGAGACTTTATTACATACTTTTGAATCGATATTTTAAATACCTACCTAATAATGCAATTAAAAATAAAAAAAAAAATGTTATTTGTACTCTTTTATAATATAACTCTGTACAATATCCTTTATGTCTACACAGACATTCCCGGATATGTTTTTCATTTTCGAATTGATATACCTACCTATTTATTTTAAGTTGTAAATATTCTATCGACCTGAAATTTTAAATATCCTCCTAAACTACAGTTTTTAAAAAATTTAAAAAATAGCAGCCTTATTTATAATAAAAATTTAGCAGCTCGTTGTATGTTATTAAAATCCAAGGGACATCTGTTAGTACTCCTTTTAGTTGAGTATTAAGCAAAACAATTATCTATAATTATCATCACCTCTGTTCTATTGTAGTCCAAAATTATTACAGGCATTTGCTTTGGCCCTTCAATCTTGTTTTTTATACTTTTGCGAAAGCCTAATCCCGATACCATAATGTTATGTGCTTCTCTTTGGGATATAATTATAAGCACATACTTACATTGATGCTAAACCCAAACAACGACGATTCTGTTGCCTTTGATATTGATAATTAGTAGAGAAACTAAACTGTAACTCGCACACACTTCGTTCACTACCTCGAAAGAAAGAAGGGCCATTACATACCTACCAAACCTTAACTGCAATCTTCGCTGATTTAGAAAGTATGTTTAGGGTAAATCCAGTGCCTCCACGGCAAGGGTAAAGTTGTTCGTCAACAGTAACGTTTCTTAATAGGGAATTCTCCAAAGAAAAAAATACAATAGTAACAAATCTAAAACGAATACTGCAAGACATACCCTGGTATGCTCGGTGTATATGTAAGTATGATTTTTTGGGCGTGAACATAAGGTATATGGCAAAATATTGTCTCATATCTGACCTTGGTACACACTTAAGCACTTAACCATACAGTACTGGTTAAAACTTTTAATAATATCAAAGGCAAAAACATGTACATATTTTGAAATTAAACTCACAAAAACAACTTTCTAGAAATTATGACGAGTGTGATCTAGTTTAACAACTTAAAAAGTGTTAGCTAATCGATAAAAATAAAAATGGAAATAATCTTTATTTGTCCAATTATTGTCATTCTCTTGTAAACATGAATTGAGCAGTACATACACAAGCTATTCTTTCCAGTGGACGGCCGTTATGTATGAAGTTGCTCACTAATTGTCGTATTTCAACATTTATGTAATAGATTAAAGAAAAATTATGTGTCTACCACAAACGTAATAAAAAAAATTATTGATTTCTTAAGCTTTTAATCCTAACAAATCTCTTGTATTAGAAAGTATTAGCGAGAAGTTTTTAAAAAATAAAAAATATATATTTCTTATTGCAGAAAATAAACAAATTCAGCATTTTTTATATTCTCTTCCAAAAACTAATGCAGAGCTAAACATTTATTTATGTGTAAAACATAACAATATTTATATAAATATATTTGTATATATGTATATACTAATTAACAAAAATAGGATACAATATACAATAGAAACATAAAAATATCAAATATATGTATGCATATAAAAATTCTATGGGTGGTATATACATTTTTATATATAAGTAATTTATGCGTATAGGAAGATCACTATAACAAGGTGTACGTATGTATTCATATATACTTATATACATACATATGTATATTTACATATCGTCATAAAAAATAAGAAGTGCCTTAGTTACACTAAAAATATTTACAAATAGAAAACATTAAAATAAAAATTATTTTATTGCATTA
This sequence comes from Metopia argyrocephala, assembly GCA_963576795.1. Classification (NCBI taxonomy): domain Eukaryota; kingdom Metazoa; phylum Arthropoda; class Insecta; order Diptera; family Sarcophagidae; genus Metopia; species Metopia argyrocephala. Next base: position 50,238,709 of record OY756210.1, read on the forward strand.
TTTGGTTTTAAACACCTTTTAGTTTAAATTATAAATCGTATCAATAAGTTTAGTTGACCTTGTTATTGAGTAATGTATATATATATTTTTTGTTAAGCTTCAGGTCAATTAAAATAATAATTATTTCGATATTTCGCTACTTCTCTGCGTAGCTTCTTCAGGAAATATTTATTTTATGAAATAATAAATATTTGTGTTTGACAAAAATATTTACGGCATTATGTATAAGGAAAAGTTAGCATCTCGTTAGGATATGGGACAAAAAACTGACAAGTTTATCACCTGTTATAGACTGATATTATTAAAACTTTCCATATCTTCTAATTCATAACTAGTCAGAGAATTCAAAAAATTAAATACCTTGTACGTTTGAGTAAGAATTTCCACGTATAGAAATGACAAACTTAGCCACTGTGTACAACGACCTTCTAATTTTTTATTATAAATAAGGCTGTTAGAAAATTAATTGTTAATTAAAACACATTAAGTAGTGCAAAGTGTTTAAATTGAATTCGAAGTTTTTATTATTGTACAGAATAGGAATTGTTTGAAATTTTTTACATTTTTTATAAACTGTTTTGATTTCTTATGACGATATAATCAATTTTTCTTTTACATCTTTTTAACATTTCTTTTTTAGACTTTGTTTTCAATAAACTTGAACTTGACGTTGGTACCTTTTCTTATTTTTTGTTTTTGCCTTTGTCAAAACATCTCTTTGTACACAAAACCAAAAAGTTTGTTGATTTTAAACAAACAACTTTGTATAGTAAAGTATTGAAAATTTGCCAAATTGTTTTGCTTTTAAAAATTTTGTGTTAGTTAAAAACAAAAAACTATAATGATTGCATATTATACAATATATACGACTATATTACCTATACAACTTTTCAAGATGTTACGGTTTTCTATGTACACTCGCAAATACATTTGCAATACAATAATACGGTACAGATATCAGAGTAAAGAGTAACTGATTCCCCTTAGAGTCATCAGAGTACATACTGGGACTTGTACAGCATTGATGGAAATTAGAAAGAGGCAATTTGGTGATTATCAAATATCGGATAGAAAATTTGTCAAAACGGCGAAACTTGGAGCGATACTGCAGAAACCTTAGCTCTACAATAGATCCTCAGGTCGACGTACTTTTATTACCTCCTATATGAATGAACCGACTCCCCTCATCATTCATATCCTTCCTCATTTTATTTCATGATATTGGATTACCTATGGTCAGTCTTACAACCCGTTTATAGAAGACAACTGTTAGATCGCCTTTTCAAATGAAAAGCACAGATATTTTTAGGAATTTTTTCATATATAAAGTCGTTTGTCTGAGGAATACGAAATGGTAGCTGGTAAAGCATACTAATTTTTTTATGGTTGTGCATTTAAAGCTTGGAAACCTTAAGTTTAAAATTTTTTGCTTAGTCAAAATAAGTATGATTTGGTATGAAAATTAATTTTGTTGTCATTTGAGAAAAAATGAAAAAAAATCTGCTTTCCAATTTATAATAATATTTGTTAATAAATTCTTATAAAAACTACTTAATTTAAAACTTAAATAATAAAAAGTATAACTTATAATTTATATAATTTTAGAGAGTATTTACTGTATGCGTTCACTTTTCAGTCAACACATGCATTAATCACAATATAAGAGGTAAACAGTGGGAAACAAAATTAAATTTATTTGTATATCAGCTGTTTTTCAGGGGGGTGAGAATGATTTTTATTTGTTTTTACTTTTTTTTTGTTGTTGTTATAAAGTAAAGAAATAAAATCACAAACATAAAATACGAATGATAATAATAATGTTGTTGTGTGAATTGTTGCCAAGAAAGTATTTATTGTGGGTGGCACAGGGCTATAGCCAAATGGCAAAAGAAAAAATTTTTGAATTCAAAAACAAAAAAACAAAGAAAAGTAAGAAAAATTTTTTTTTGTTTAATATATGGTATATGTATGTACATTAGGGTAATAACTTTTTACATTTTTTGCAATTATCAAATCTCCCCAGACAAAATCGTGTACGAAATGAACAAATATTAAGAACTGCGTTTTTAGTTTTTCGCTATCGTTGAAAAAGGTTACGCACCAAACGCGTTAAAGTTTTGAATCAAACAAAGTTAAATAAAACAACTTTTTTTGATGCATTAACGTCTGACCATCACATCTATATAATTAAGGCATGCTGATTTCAATAGTAAAGTTCGTTTTCGAGTCAATGGAATAGTTTTCTTCCAAATTTGCTTTTAATTTCAGCTATTTTTTGCAGTTTTTTTTATAAATATATAATCTGTTTTCACATATTTCATTTCATTTTTTTTTAATAAAAATTCATGGCAATTTCTATATATTGGTTGTAATTTAAAACAAAAAATTAAATCGTACAATACCTACTTTTAATCATTTATTGTTTTATTTGTTTACATACTTACATATGTATAAACCATATTTTAAAAAAATTGTTATTAAAAAAATTCAAAAAAAAATATTAAAGGCATTTTAGAAATCGCTGTTGGTACGTAAGGTTTTTTTACCAAATTGAACTGAACTAGTTTTTTTTACCATTAATACAATATTTGCCATTAGAAAACCCCTGGGTAGAATATTGCCAAAAAAAGTTATCACCCTAATGTACATACATATTTTACTACTACATATTATAAGTAATTTTTATTTCCTAGATAAATGTCTAAATGACTTTTAGCATGTCTTATATGCAGGCAAAATTTAATAAATTTTTTTTTTGTAATGAGAAGAAGATTTTATCGGTTTTTTTTTGTAAGAACAGAGATTTATGAAATATATATGTATATATGTTCGCACTGTTCGTTTTTGGAACAAGAGAGTTATTCCTGTCAATTACATACATAATTGGCCATTATTACTCTGTTTCAAAGTTACAGCCTAGCTTCTCGCAGCACTCATGTTGTGTTGATGTCAATTTTTATCCACGAGTACCGGGGCCTACAGTTTAATGTCGATCCCGAAGGACACTCTTAAGAAGCTTTTTCATGGCATTCAGTTACTCTCAGAGCTTTTGACAGAAGACTAATAAAGACGTATAGAGCTCATATATTATTTTATATGAACACTAGCCCTGGCTTGCTTCGTTATCCCTACAGGATTTAAATAGAAAGTTAAATGTCGCCCACTTTTAGCTTGATCGAAAGAATTGACAACAAAGTTGTCTGTGACAAATTTATAAACTTTTGCTATAATTTGAACAATAAAATAAAAATTACTGGAGAAGTATTTGTTAATCGTTATTATGTTCAGAATGCTGCCAATAATAAAAGCAACCTTATAATATACTGAACATACTTAAAACATTACCTCCATTAACCAATGAATTTTATGGTGATTTTTGCATGATAAATAAAAATTCACTTCAAATTATGACGTTTTGAGTAGTAGTTTCCAAACTACGGGAAATCATTACAAAACTGACGTGATTCTTAAAAAGTCATGTGGGTAGCACATACGAGTATATAATGTATAGTTTTATTTAATCGAATGCTTAAACACAGTAACCACACGATAATGTGAATTAATAAACACCCAGGTATGTAGTTAATATTTTTATATTTGTTCACATATTCGTTTGTAAAAATTTGTGGCAACATATTGTGTTATTTCTCATTTCAATCATATTTAAATGGCGTTTAAATTTAAATTAATTAATAAAATAAAGTAATAATAAAAGTGGTATTTAAATAATTAAATAATTACCTACTAATCAATGAAATTTATTGTTATTAATTTAAATTAATTAATATTTTTTTATTTTATTTCTTGAGTTTAATTTGGCTAAAGCCAATCACAGCTGTTTCTGGAAAAATATGAATTGAAAAACTGAAACTGTATGAGTATTTAAGTGTCACTTAAGTGTAAATTAAATTTAACTAAATTCATATTTAAATATGTGTGAAGTTAAAAACTGAGCATAAGTATGATTTAATTTATTACAAACTTAAAGATTCTTAAATGGTAATTCTTCAAAAAAAAAAAAAAAATATTGTTTGAGTTTATTTTCATTGCAAGAATTTATTAGTTGCCTGCCATCTCTTATAGTATCCTTCGTGTATAAATGTCTGTTTGATTGATCATTTTTGACTTGGCCATATTTAAGACATAAAATAAAAATTTTCAAATTTCAATTTTATTTTAAATGTTAAAAACTTTCGCTTATGTAAGTCGGCCACACACTTGTGATTTGTTGTGTTAGACGTCTTGTTACATGTTAATAGGGCCGTACGACAACAAATTAAAAAAAAATTTTAAGTTATTGTGATTTGTAACAAAGCGTATGATGGTGAGTATGAAAGTCTATTTCTTTTTAATAGTCAGCCCTTTGTCCATTCTCTTCTTTTTTGATTTCTGCGCAAATATATTAAAAATACCGCTTCACAATACAGATATTCTTCTTGTTCACGTTCGGGCTACTTGTGATTTTTTTATAGTTTGTGGAGAAGTGACTATCGAACAAATCGAAGTCACAAATACAAGTGTGTGGGCATCCTTAGGTATCGTTCGTAATATGCATATACATACATACATATGTACCCATGTATGTAAATTTAAAATTTTAGTTAAAGTGATTTTTTTGGCGTTTCGAAAGACTACTGATCCTTACACCCCATAGATTTGGTATATCAAGAACAAATATATAGTCGATCATCGATTTGGCTCGTGTAGACTCTTTAAATCTATGTCATGTTTTTTGTCGACAACAATTGTTCCAACAACTAAGTATATGCTACCATCAACTTTCGTTTTTAACTTGACGCCTTCTTTTTTACATTCACAACCGCAGAAATAAATGAAATGCACTTGATGAAAAATTATAAATTATGATTTGATAAACCACACATAGTCACCAAATACATATATTAGAACAAAATTTTGGCATTAGCGCTGCTGCCATTTTTTTCATGATATACAAAATCGATGGCTTGTATAGACAGGGTGTTATCAACTAAACTCACAATATTGGTTTAATGTACATACATATGTATATGTACATGTATATTTGTCAGGTAACTCCCCAAATTTTGTTTTAAGAAAAAACAAACGACGACGTCGCCAATTGGAATACGGTCTATTGTTTACTGTATAGAAAGTGCATACAAAAGCTAGAAATTCACTTTAACCAGTATTCCCTGTATGCATACACATCAACATATTCTATTTGTTCGCTTTTTAAAAATTTCTTTTCAAAAGTCATTTTCAAGTGTCGCGTCAATAATAATTTGCTGTTTAAATTTGCACAGAACATTCTCATTCATTTATTCATTCATAGAGTAACTATTATATTAAAAGTAATTTTTTCTATTTTAAATAACTTAAGCAAACATTTTGAACCTTGAAAATAACATACTTATAAAAATAACAAGTAGCAGCAAAATTCACAAAAAATAGTACAGATCTTTTAAAAAGAAAACCATCTCTCCTCCCTATGTTTAATAACAAACATTTGTAGCAATAAAAATATTGCTGTGTTGTGGTTGTTTCTTTAAGTATGTGTATTTATTTTAATATTAAACGAGCTGTGCATCTGAGGAAAGTTTTGTGGTTTTATTAAATATTTATTTAAAAATAAAAAAACCTCATATTGTATGTGTGAATACTTGATATGTGTGAAAAACAGTGTCTAATTTCAAATACATACATATGTATGTATATGTATGTACATATAAAATGCATTTATAATTCATTCCAGTTGTTACTATTTGGGTTTAATAAAAATATTCTACAAACCTTTTTCACGAATTTATTACTCATGTAAATAATTTAGAATCTTTTACGAAATCTATTGTGAATTATCCTTTTATCTGAACGATTAAACTATTTTTTTACGAACTTTTTCACATACATAAGAGTTCTCTTTTTATAATAATATTGCACGATACATATTGTATTTAATTTGTAATCATTGAAGCGATACTACCTAAAGTTTGGAAATTTATATGCATTTAATAAAGGCACACGTATATATGACTTATACTAACTCATCAGGCGACTTTGTCCCAAATAAGTTTATTCAAAGTGTCGATTCTTATATTAAAAATTTTACGTAGTAAATATTAATTAATTGTCCTTTTTTTAATTGAGAAATCCTCGCAAAAGAACAATCTCTAATCATTTCATAGAATTTAACTTCCATACTTGGCCTGACCATCAACATTTTTTTTTCTTTGCCATTTGGAATGCAAATAATGCCTTAAATGAAAATAAAAACAGTTACTTTCATTTTCTCTTTGGGCAACACTGATCATACCCAATTTAAATTCATGATCAAAAATCTATTCCATATTCAGCACTATAGCAAACTAAATATTTAAAAAATTTTTTTTTCATGCTAAAAACTGTTAACGAAAAAAATCAGTGAAGTCTTGTCATGATATGTGGACTCATATTAAATTTTGTGCAATGGTAGACAGTTAAAGTTTAAAATTTAAAAGAAAGGCCGTTATCGTTCTAAATATAGCCCATAACAACACCTTTGTGTCAGATACTTAAATTGCATTCAACAGATAAAATTTTATACAAAAAAAAACAACACGTGTCTTTCCTCACATACATACTCGTACAAACTTTAGTCGAATAATCGGGAAATGTTTGAACCAAAAACAAAATGACGTTCAAAACTAATTTACGATTATGGCATATAACCTGATTTGTTTTATTAACATTAATAATATTTGCAATGATAAGATTTAGTATGTTTCATATGTGTATGTACACTGTACATTAGACCGTACCTTAAAAAAAAGTTTTCCCGTACTCTCTCCAATATAAAGTATTTTTGCAAAGTATTTCGATTTTTTTTTCCGAACGTATGGGTTTCCTTTTTAGTTTTTTCGTTATATCTTATTTAGAGTCCGATCTTAAAGTATGATATTTTTTCCGAAACCTTCTGGCAATTCAAATCAATTATAATTTTTGTCCTACAGTCGTTTATCGCAGCGTTGTAAAATTTCGTAGAAACAAGTGATACCGTGAATCATAATCAATATTCACTAGGTATTGTTAAGTTTGAAATTCCACGTAAAATGTAATGTACTTATAATTTTCATAGAAACATTGACTTTACATTTTAAAATTTGTATTTTTTTTTCTTTCTCTGTATTACTTGTGAAATAACCTTTTACATACATAATTGGCCATTACAACCCTGTTTTAGGGTTACGGCCTAGATTTTCGCAGCACCCATGTTGTGTGCGTTAATTTTTTCCCCAAGAACCTACAGTTTAATGTCGTCTCCGAATTACAGACTTGAGAAGCTTGTTCATGGCAATCATTTACTCTTAGAGCTTTTGCCAGAAGACTGCTGGAGCTCTTGTCTAGTAAGCCAACATATTAACCACTAGACTACGGTGACGACATATTCTCTTAATAAATTAAAAATAATTTTTGTGAATACAACAGTTAGAGTATTTGATTAGTTTATTATGTAATATTTAAAAAATTTTTAAAAAGGCCATCTTATAATCACTTAACTAAAAAATAATTTCTTTAACACAAATTATTCTCTAGTTAATTCATTTTACTTTCAATTTAAAACAATGCAGATACAATTTAAAAAGACACCTGTGATTTTTTTTTTACAAAAATTAATAATTTACTATTAATACGTGTAGGTACCTAACCTTGACATGTTTGAAAAAATACATTTGTTAGAAATGTTTTTAGAAGAGACAGGTATAGAAAACATAAAAACAAAGTTAAAATTGATTTTCGATTAATAGGGCTATAAAAAAAACATAAGTACATTTTATAAATATAAAATAAAATAATAAAAAAAAAAACAAAAATTACTATAAAAAGGAAAGAAAAGAAAGACATGCAAGTGCTTTCTTTCCATACGCTTTGCGTTTCCAAATAATAAAAAAAATAATAAATGATTTATGTTGTTGTTTATAGTTATTATTTAATAATATTCGTAACAGTAATAAATTATTGGGTTGGCAACTAAGTAAATACGGATTTTACTCATTGATGGCATTAGTTGAATTTTTAGGTTAGATGACGTAATTGAAATATCAAACACATTTTGTTATTTGATAGTCGGTACTTCAGCTGTCAATCGGTAAACAAATTTTTTGATTGGTTGCGTGGTTTTTGTTTGGCGTCTGTTGAAAAATGGAAAATCAAAATAAACATTTTCGTCATATTTTGCTTTTTTATTTCCGGAAAGGAAAAAACGCTTAACGCTTCGCAAGCTCATAAAAAGTTATGTGCTGTTTATGGTGACGAAGCCTTAAAAGAAAGGCAGTGTCAAATTTCGTTCTGGTGATTTTTCACTGAATGATGAAAAACGTTTCCTTCGTCCAGTTGAAGTGGACGACGACCAAATCAAAGCAATATTTGATTTGGATCGTCACAGTACAACACGTGAAATTGCAAGGAAACTTCATGTATCACATACATGCATTGAAAATCGCGTAAAGCAACTTGGCTGTGCACGAAAACTTAATGTATGAAATGATGAAATTCATTTTACACAACGCATTCACATCTGAGATTTATTAACTAAACGTAATGAAAACTATCCATTTTTAAAACGATAGATAACTGGTGATGAAAAATGTGTTCTTTACAACAATGTCAATCGGAAAAGATCGTGGAGCAAGCCAGGTGAACCAGCGCAAACAACACCAAAAGTTGGTATTCATCAAAAGAAAGTTCTGTTATCAGTTTGGTAAGATTACAAAGGAATTGTCTACTTCGAACTTTTACCACCCAATCGAACGATAAATTCAGGTGTCTACATTGAACAACTAACAAAATTGAACAATGCAGTTGAAGAAAACCGGCCAGAATTGGCAAATCGAAAAGGTGTTGTATTCCATCATGACAATGCAAGGCCACACATATCTTTGGCCACTCGGCAAAAATTATTGGAGCTTGGTTGGGATGTTCTGCCACATCCACCATATAGTCCAAACCTTGCACCATCTGATTACTTTTTATTTCGATCTTTGCAAAACTCCTTGAATGGTAAAAATTTCAATAATGATGATGATGTCAAATCGTACCTTGTTCAGTTTTTTTCTCGTAAAAACCAGAAGTTTTATGAACGTGGAATTATGATGCTGCCTGACAGATGGCAAGAAGTCATTGCTCAAAATGGGCAATATATTACATAATAAAGTTATTTCGTTCCATGAAAAAATTTACTTTTATTTTCTAAAAAAAATCCACAATTACTTAGTTGCCAACCCAATATATAATATCCCTACTTAAATCGTAATACTGATAGTACGATAAAACGCACGCCACATTGCGCCAAAGCTTCAACAAATCAATAGAGACTAATAACATTTAAATTTTTCATTCCTGACTTTCTTCTTCAGCTTTTGTAAAAATACTAGTCTGATCGAAATTTAAGATCAAACTTTTGGGGGGTACTGAGCACCTTGTAAGCTTTTTATTGTTAATAATTTTGTTTTGGTCTGCAACGCAGCTCCTTAGTCTTTTATAAGTAATTAAGAGACACGTATTTATAAAACAATAGTCTGTATTCCAGTTAAAAATTTGAGTAAAAAATAGGACAAATATTTGACAATCAAAGTGTGTATGTATGTATAAGTATATATGTATATATATGTACATATATATTTGAATATCATATAGAAATACAAATTGAGGTTACTGTTGTGCAATAATTTCAACACTTTTGACATGCCAGCTGAGCTATTTTTTTAAATCAAGCAGACTGTGAATTTTTACTTTAAATTAGGTTTGTTGTAATTTTTGTAACAGTTCTTTCTTCTAACAAAAAGCCATGTCGTTTTTGATAATGATGTAAATACTTGTTGTAATCTCAAGGCGTTTTATAATAATGATTAGAAATTTTTTTTAAATAAATCAGGTTAAATAACGTTTTAGATACTCTTCCTGGGGCTCGAATTCGGATTTCCAGCATATAATATAAAATGCGAAGGCTTTGGCGATGTCCTCTTACTATCACCGCTGCAGTCGTACATGTCGTCGATGTCGACTAATGTGGATAAAATTGATTAAGAGGGCAAAAACAAAAATAAGTTGTTATTCTGTTTCATCAAAATTAGATGACAATTACAAAAACTGCAATGATGGTGAGAAAAGGAGTATATGATAGAAACTGTTGTTTGACTTTAGTTCAACTAACTCATACAAGTGGAAAAGGAAAAGTACTTTCAGTATGTGATTTCTTGAAAAGTGTGAGTTAAATAGTCGATGTTTGGTTATGAATATGTACAGACACAAAGAACGCTGATGAGACTACCGTAGTTGGAGTCGAAAACATGTTCAGTTTATCTATTGTACTACTCCTTCACGGACATCATTTTCTGCTATGATTTAAAAAAAAAACATTTACTGCAAAAATCTAAATCCTTTATAGAACTTAACTTTGATCTAATTAAAGCGTTTCTAGCAAAACAACATTAATTTAAAAAAATTATATCTCTTCCTGGAGCTCGAACTCGGATCCTCAGCATATCATATTTTAGATATTCTTTAATTTTTAGCTTATTAGGATTTGCAATGTTAATCAAAATACAGAACTTTTTTTTAGTGAATGCATGACTTTGAATGTTTTTTTTTGCAGATTTAGTCATAGTTGGAATTTATTTTCTAACTCTTATAAATACTAAGAAATGTACTTTCACCACACCTGAAGTGTATATTACATACACATATACAAAATTATGCATAAAAATACCCAGTTGGCTCTGTCTTCAAGACATCCTCGAGGATGGATGCACGACGCATACACGACAACCAGAACAACTTGTCAACGACATTTTCAAACAAATGTCGTAAAAATCGTAGACAATGTCACTGAAGTTGTCGTCAACCGCACATTGCATTAACTATGCAAGTATATTGTTTATCGTCGACAACTTCAAGGATGTTGTTGGCAACCGTTAGTGACATGTCTTAAAGCCATTGTTGACGACAATGTCGTGTACGACTGTTGTGCCAACTGGGTAAATTTATGTTACTTAATCAATTGTTCTATAAACTAGTAAATAATTATAAATATACATACATACATACTATATATTTATATATTGTAGTTGCTCCAAAAGAAAAAAAAAAAAATAATTTTGAAAAGTTGCCAAAAAAAGAAAAAATAAAGCAATACAATGAAAAATATAATTTGTTTTCCTTTTTTTATACATAATTTTTCTTATGCGAAATTCCCTCAAATTATTTTCTTAGATTTCAATATTGGTTTAATTAGTTGCATCTTTTAAAATTCTTGTAAAGAAACATTGTAAAAAATATTTGCCGTTTTGATGGTATTTTATAATAAATATTATAATTAAAATAATTGTTTCCTTTTAAATAAAAAAAGAACATACTTATGTTTTTATTTTTTATTTTAATTTTAAAAGTGTTCCTGTTAATTTAGTTTGCCTGTGATGTGCTGTGCTGTGTCGCCTTCAATTTATCTATGTATGTTTCAATTCTTTTTTGCAGTAAAAATATTTATTTAAATATACAATCATACACACATACATACATAATATGTATGTATAATTTTTATTTATTTTTTAATTTTCTTAAAATTTTGAAAATTTGCCAACAAAAATTTAATTCGAAGTTATTTGTTAGAAAAACAAAACAAGTAGTAAAATTTTGGCCACACTTCAAATAATTTTCGCTTTTTCTAAATTTTCTTTCAACCAGGCATCAAATTTTGAAAGAAATGGTAACATACATACACATACTAACGTAATCTTTTATCATATAAATTTTTTAAAAAATAATGCAGTTGCCTTAGTATTATATTCTCTTAAAAAATTTTTGGATTATGCAATGGAAAAAACACATACATAAGTATATAAAATGAAAAATATAATTTTGGAATTTTTTTTAAAATAGACATATCTTTTAGTTCTAAAAAAATTTTAATTAATATTATATTTTTAAATCTAGAACAGTGTATTAAAAATAATAATATGTACTGGAATATATTCTCTTTCAAGTGTAATATATTTTGACTTTAACAGAAATTATGAAATTATTTAAATTAAAGTAAATATGTATGCACCAATAGAAAGGTCGAAATGGCCAATGTATCGTACGCCTTATAAAAGAAAACTCGTAATAATATTGAACAAAGAAATACGAAATATGACCCGAGTAATATTTTATCGAACATTTTGAAGCGAAAAAAAAAGAAAAAAAAAAATGCAAATAATATGTTTAATTAAGATACCCTATAAACTAAAATTATGGAGATGTTATCTCCAAATATTACTCTTAAAAAATTTTGTAACCATTGGCGCAATTTAATTACAGAAACTCTCTATAACGAATTCCAAGGGACTGGATATTTACTTCGCTATAAAGAAAATTCGCTATATGGAAAAGAAAAACAGTATTGTTCTTTTAACATTTTTTATTTGTAGTAGTCAGTTATTTTGGTTTGAAGTACATTTTTTCATTTTTCTTCTTCAATACAAAGGCAAACGGATAGCGACTGTAAGAAATGTGAGAGATGGTAATGATTGCAGTTGTCACTTGCATAGTTCGGTGGTTCCCCCACTTTTAATTTTATGGTAAATAAACGATTCAAAGCATCTGCTTGTGCGTTGTGAAAGCAACAAAGAAGACACAGAGCAACAATAACAACACCAATAACACAAAGCGACATTGATTTTTTTTGTGTGCGTGCGTTCGGTTTTACCTAATTCGTTATATGGAGATTGAAAACGCTTCAATCTTGAAGTTACGGTCGCAAAAATGCTTCGTTATAAGGAAATATTCGCTATATGGAAATTCGTTATATGGAGATTATAATACACTCAAATTAGACTCAAAACACAGTGTTCTTATAATTGCTTCGCAATAAAGAAAACTTCGTTATACAGGAGTTCGTTATAGAGAGTTTCGACTGTACCTTGAAAAAGGTAAATCGGTATCTACTGGCAATTATTGCCTAAAGTTTTAAGACATATTTGGACAAAAAATTAATTCATCTATAAAAGTAATAAACCGCTCCATTAATGTTTTTAACGGGTGATACAACGTCAAAAATCCTTGTTATGAGCAAAGAGACCAATACATTTTTCTTGGAATGCTATAAAAAACAATGGCCCCTATTCATAGTCATACACAAAAGTCGACTCTTGCTAAAATAAGTCTTTAAATAAAAAGCTCTTACTAAGGTTTTGGTATTCATAGTCAAAATAAATGAATACTCTAAGTTATCAACTCTTATTTGATAAAGGTTTTCTTATAAAAACTAATTAATAATTACGAAGTGGCAACGTTGAACAGCTGCTTGCGTTTTGTTAACATTTCTAGTAAACAAATAACTATTTGTGTGAGTATATTAATATACATACACACACACACACTATTAGAAAACATAAAATATATACATATTCATGGCGGAAGTCGAAAACTAGTTCAGTTCCGCCATGATAGACTATCGTACACAGTGGTACGATTTATTCACATGAAAATCTTATCGATTTCTATCACACTTTTAAAAGTCGCATCAAAATGGTAACAGTGCCTCACCATCACACAAAATAAGATGAAAAGAATATTACAGAGTTGTTTTTTGCAAAGATCTTATAAAATGTAACCCTGATCGCATGGAAAAAAAAAATTTTATGAATTTTTTCAAAAGATTATAAAGTCGGACAGACTTTACGCCACACTGTTATGCTTTTTAACAAACAAGATTTTTTAGACAAATCGTATTACCCGATAGGAAAGTGTATCACGGCCTTTAGTCATATCTATAAGTAGACTTAATATTCTCTGTCATAAATGTGATGATACGCAAGATGAAGTGAGAGTCGTAAACTTCCTATGCCTGGATATGCAGTTCAAGCAGCTTTCTCAACTTCTAAATTTTAAAAAGCACTAAGTTAGAGAAAATAAAAATCTAAACTTAAAATCATATATAGGCGTGGTGACGATGGCACAATCTTGCCATCTGTGGCAATGGGTAATGTAAATATCGATGAAGAGGATGCTTTTGATGCTCTGGACATGAGAATTAACTGCAATGTACGTTGGAGTGATCACATATTTCGAGTGTTGAAAAAGGCATTCAGGTACCTCGGTTTTTGTCAATGATGCAAGAAATACTTCACTCCATCTGATCTTCTTGACATTTAAAAGATCTTTATCCGACCGAAGATGGAATACAACTCTCACGTATGGGACGATGTTTCAAAATCTATTTTGGAGCTTCTCGATGGTATGTAATTTTACCGATTCAGTGGAGCATCCTCCATAATGTAGCCTTCTTTTCACTGTTCTATCGATATTACCACGGAAACTGCTCTGATGAAATAAAAGAATAAATTCCAGATAATCGCAGATTCTTACATAGTACTCGTATCCATCATAGAGCACACCCTTTTGTGGTTGATTCTGCAGTGAACCGCATAAAACACTACAGAGAGAATTCCTTCTTTAGCCGCATACTTCGTTTATGGAACAATCAGCCCGGTAATGTTTTTCCTACCAATTACGATATGAAGTAAATAGTTTAAATGTCCACAAACACTACTCCTTCTCTGCTCCTTCCCATAATATATTTATCTAAAACTAGTACGATGCATTGCATAAGTAGGAGTCATCCCCTGAGTACTAATTTATATCAGCACACATAGTGTTGTATTAAAATTTATATTTGCAAAACTATTGTATTGTTATTTCTCAGTAAATATTTTTATTACCATATTAAATTAACAGCCAAAACATAAAAAGAAAAAAGCGCTAAAATTTAAAATAAAAGGCACTAGGCACTGATTTTATAATTTTCGCGTCGAAAATTTTAAAAAGGAGTTCTAAAACCTGTAAAATGACAACAGTGATCACTAGTGATGTAGCATTTTTCGTTTTGTGTATTTCAAAAACTATTCTGTATATAGTGAACTCACGATAACGTGAATGAATTTTTACAAGGCAGTTCACATTTTTAAGATTGATTACGATTTCTAATGTCAAACTTTGGGCATTCCACTTACCATCAGAAATAATGTTTTAGTAAAAAAAAGTGAAACTAGTTTTCAAGTAAATAATTTATTTGCAATTAAAGGAAAAACAAATTTTTGAGATTTCCCAATTAAAAGTATATAAAATTTAAAAAAGTAACGAGAAAAAGTGTTCACGCTTTAGAGTAGTCTGTATAACAAAAAAGTTCACGTTTCTGAGACTTTCACCCTTTCGAAAATTCACGTTTTTGCTAGTTGACTGTAAATAAATATACGTATATGTATATAAGTATGCAACATGTAAGTATGTGCTTCAATTAAAAACATATTTATGAAAATATCTATTCCAAAAAGCTTTTTCTAGATATTTTTTATAACTCATGTAACCATTATACATTTTAGTCCATAGTTTAGGTTTTTTTTAGGGTAACAAAAGTCTGTCAATCTCTTTCCGGGTACCTCTCAACGATTTGTTTCTGAATAAAATTGTTTAAAATAATATATTCGTACAATAAAAAGAACAATTTGAAACAAAAAAAAAAAATAAAATAAAAAAATTCCACTTTCTTAAAAAAATAAAAAACATTTTAAATTAAAATCTTCTATGTATTGTGGCATCCACATGTTAAACATTGTAAGGAATGCAACACAACCCACAGCAAATGCACAGATACATACATACGTATGCATGCAAATGTTTTAAAATAAGAATCAGATTTTTATTTTCTTTCTTCTTGAGAGAAGAGCAAGCAGGCTGGTTAGAAACTAAATATATTCCTTCCTTGTAGTATCTTCAGAGATGCAAACAATTTAAAGACGAAACTAAAAGTGCAATAACCTTTTAGTTTTGCATATACAAATACAGTAGAATACAGTTATAACGAGTTCAAATATAGTTTGTTATAAATGTTGTTTTCCATACACCTACGAGTTTTTGTTAGTTTCAATAAAAATATATTGAAAACCTGCAACAAAATATGTATGTTATGTTATGCTTGCTATAAACATGTTCGTTATATCTGTAGTTTAGTGTGTAAATCTTAACAAATATGTAAAAAATACATCTAGAAGTTAAGTATATATGTATGTATGTGTGCATGTATATATTTGAAATTTTGTATTTTTAATTTTTAAGTGCATTAACCTGCAGTCGTTTGCTTTGGTTGTCACCAAATATTACACCACCAGCACCGGCAAACGGTCATTTTTTTTTTTGGTTTTTAATTTAGCGAATTTACTTTGGGGACGCTTTATTTTCTATATCCATTTGTATTATTTATTCTAAATTTAATACGTCATCTCTTTTAACTTTATGGATGTGAAGTACAGACATTTTCATGCATGGCTCCAAAATAAATTTTAAGGCGACAGATATTGTTTTGCTTTGCATATAAATTTCTTGTACTTATTGGATACGAACACTTTTCGCGTTAGACTTAAAATGAAATTATTTTTTCCTTAATCATTTATGAAAATAAAATTTAATGCATTAAAATAAAATGACATCTAGGTGTAAGATTTTATAATAATTTTTTTTTATTTCAAATATGTATGTACTGTATGATTATTTCGCTTTTTTAATTTAGTTTTTCGTTCGTTTTTTATTTAATAATTATTTCATATATTGTTATAAAAAAGTATAAAATTATTTTAAAATAAAAATATACATATATTTTATTTCTTAGTATATTTTTACTCCTTTGTATAGCTCACTGCAGTGTTTTGATTATATTAAATATAAAAAATTTATGTATTTGGGAAATATTGAAAAATAAAAATAAAATATTTTTATAAAAAGAAGTCAAATATTAAACACATGAGACCACTGCATGCTTCACAGCCATAGCTATACGACTATAAATGCAGTTATAACCGGCCGGTAAACTTATGTTACAAAGTCACGTCAAACATTGAAATGCCAAGAATTAAGGTGTCGATTTTTGGTATATATTTGGTAAAAATTTGGTATCTTTGAACAATAAATTGTAATTGTAAAAATTTATTGTTAGTGTACTAGATTGCTATGTGTGGGTTGTGGTTCGATTCTCACCAAAATGCCTGGTCTGTGACACTACATCAAGCATAGGGTCTTAATCACTCCGCTCGTAATAATTATAACATAATATTAATATTATATTGTAGTCGCCGTGGTCTAGTGGTTAGTGTGTTGGATTACTAAGACGGTAGCGCTGGTTTTAAATCTCAGCTCTGACATCTTGAAAAAAGAAATATAAAAAAATTAAATCTTTTGGCGACTACCTCTCAGCATTCTTCTGAAAAAGCTTCTTAAATCTGTCGTTCGGAGTCGACTTTAAACTGTAGGTCTCGGTAGTCATGGATAAAAATTAACACACACAACATGAGTGCTGCGAGAAGCTAAGCCTTAACTCAGAAACAGGATGGTCATGGCCAGTTATGTATGTATGTATTGTATTGAAATTTAATAAATAAATACTTTTTGAATAAACTCTAAAATTGTATAATATCTACCATATATCAACTTAAGATATGGACTTTAATTAATTGTAGTTGCCCGCAGGAATTATTTTACATGTAAATTAGTACCTATGTATGTAAAAAAGTACCTAATTTGACAAATCAACTTTACTTATTGTATATGCTACGATATGTTTGTCTTTATTCCGCATTTTTCATAGAATAGTATTTAAATTTAGAAATTTTTAAATGAAATATGTAAATTATTAACAAATTACCGAAAGCGAAAAAACGGTCTTACCTTTCAGACATTAATTTGCCCTTTTTAATTGGTGCTTGTGTCATAGCCTCTCCACTCAAAAATTCAGAGGTAGCATTTTTTAAGGTATTCTTCACATTTTCACCTCCATTTTCCTTTGCTTTCAAAGTCTCCATTAACATTTTGTCTGTCGCATCTTTCAAGGAACCATTTTGATCTTGTGTCTGATCAATAGATTTAGAGGGTGCAGCTGGCACGGGTGCGGGTTTAGCAATAGTTTCTGGCTTAGGTGTAACCGATTTAGGGGGTTCTACAGCTGGTGCAGGTTTGGGTGGTTCTGCCATCGGGACTGGTTTTGGGGTAGGAGGAATAACTGGTTTTGTTATTGGGACGGGCGTAGGTGTAGATTTTGGTGTTGTTGTCGGTGGTGTTGGCTTCGAAACATTTGATTGAGCAGGTTCAGCTGGTTTGGGTATTGTAACACTCGCCGGTTTATTGTCTATGGCATTGGGAGTAGTCTTGTCTTTTTTATAAAAGATATCAAAGAAAGTCCAACCATAATGCTTGCTATAATTTTTAATAAAACCAAAAAATAAACAAATAAAAAGCAATTTTTAAAATAATAAAATAAATTTTAAATATTGTAAAATAAAGAAACTTAGTAATAAATAACTAAATTATTAAGATAAAATAGAAATTAAGATAATACGTTAAAATAATAAAATAAAGTCCCATAAAACAAAAAATTTAAAATGAATAAAATAAAAAAATATTTATATAAAATTTTTAAAAATAAAATAAAAAATAAATATAATTCCCTATGTCACAAGCAAATGCATTCATTTAATGGTCCTATTGGCATAGGAATTATTGGGCTGCGAAGTTTGGTTTCCGAGATATCTGCCTATTAGGTCGATCTAATATGACCTTTCGGTTTTTGGGGTGCGCGTGGGTTGATTTATCTTGATTAGCTTAAAGAAGGGGAAGTAGCAGCTAACAACTAAAATCTACTTAGCAAAGGCACTCACCACAATTAACATGTAATGATGGAGCAATTGCAGTTGATCATTCAATGCTGAAGGTATAATACTGGCTTTTGAATGCTCAATTCACAGCAATTTGTCTCATTCCTAACACGCTTAATAATATAAAAAAACAAAAATATATGTTCTGTCATACTGTACTGTCCTTTCCACAAAAAAAATGCATAACAATGCACTGCATTAGTTGGGGTTTACCCCTGAGTATTGGTCTCAATTCTAATCCATGAGCACCGGGACCTACAGTGTAACGTCTACTCTGAACGACAGACTTGAGAAGATTGTTCATGGCAATCAGTTACTCTCTGAGCTTTTGCCAGAGGACTGCTAAGATGTACTCGCCTAAAGAAACATTTTTTATATTTCTTGCTTTTTAAGATGTCAGAGTTGGCGTTTGAAACGGAAGCTCTTGTCTAGTAAGACAACATAATAACTACTAGACTACGATGGCAACTAAATTTGTTATGCTTTTATTGTTAGAACTTCCCTCGTACTATGCCAAAGCGTTAATTTATGTTATACAACTACAATGTTGCCATCTCATATAAGTTTGGTAAAAATAATTCTCATATTTATTAAAAATCTGATTTATTATAATGCCCGTGTTCATAAAAAATATTACAGCTTTATTGAGTCCATCTGAAAAAGATAGCATCACAAACGCGAATATCAAAGTATATCGTCGTGCGGGAGTTGATGTGCTCTATCCGCCATTTCATATTTTTTATATATCACGAGTTAATAATGCCACTCCCGCACGACGATATGTGTTGGGCACAACTGGTCTAATCCATATGACTAACAACAGTCATAGTTAATTGCCAGCACTATTACCATATTGTAAACCCAATAAACAGTTTACTGAACAAAAATATGTCTTTTTTATACATTAATTGTATTGCTGAGAAATTAGTCAAATAATAAATGTATTTTATTTTTTCTGAATATAATTTTGTTGTTTTTGTTAAAAATTTCCTCAAATAAATGTTTTATATGAAATATAGGTTTTTATTATTTTGTTTCTTTTATAATTTTTTTTTTTAATTTAATTATCTTTTGCATTGCATTTGATGGGAAATTCTTTTTGATATACAGATTCAAATAAAATTTTAAACTGCACCTACAATACGAACGAGTTCATATAAACGATAGTCTGACTGACACAGACAAATTCATTTATAAATTAAAACACTATTTCTTTTATTTGTTAAACGTTTACATCTGAGTACATTAGAAATGTAAAACTAAAATAAAAATTTAATTTAATTAAAAACCACTGAGGCATAAATTCTAAAGCATTCTAAGGCCCAACGAAAAAAATGTAGAAAAGGTGCAGCAGTTGCCAATTGGTAAAGGCTGATAGAGGCAAACATTTATTAGAATGTTTTCATACTTGCCATTTAGATGATTAAAATAAAATTGACATGTGCAACATTTTATTACATTTTCCTCTTTTATTTCGATGGGCATCCATTTCAAAATGCTTGAGAAGAAATGAACATCTTTTAATTTCACATCTTTTGGCGAATGCAGCCATTATTTCTTATGATGTCGGTGGCAGTGTCACATCAAAATCTATGCACTCTAGAAAATATTTTTAAATGAATTTTATTGTTTGTGTGTTTTTTTTTTATTTATTTAATGTTTTGCATTTTGAAGGCAACAGTTATAGATCACAGTCCTTAAAAACATAAACTTTGACAATTTTAAAATTATGAGGCATTTAATTTTACAGTTATTTAATTGCCAATATAATATTTAAATTATTAAATTATTTATGAGTTTACTTTGAAGGTTACTATACATGAGCAGTATGCCGTATACATACGGACGTTGTCTCTTATATTCATATATGCATATGTACATATACATACATATGTACAGATTTAGAAAGTAAATTGGCTGCCAAATGCTAAAATGTCAAAACTTGAGCTGTCGTCCTTTGACATTTATTTACAGCCCAGTTCTAAATAAAAATTCCCGGGCAGTTTATTTCCCTTTTCCATTTTTCTCATATAGAAGTAAATTCAATTGTAAAGATAAAAAAGTGAAAAAAACTCCCGGGGAATTTTTATTTAGAATTGCTCTGTTAGTAAAGAGTTGAAAAATTTTACCCATCCAACGCTACACTACCATTGCTTGCGTCAAACGTTTGTGAATTGGCTGTTTGAAAAACTGAAAATTTTTTAACAAAATCCTTTTCAGTGATAACGAATTTTTTGTGGCAACATCATCACTATTACAATACACTGCGATCTATATCTATTGTGTCTCTTCGAGTCTACTTTTTGTAAAGTAGATCTAGTGGTTGATATATCCTTCACCTCCCTAACATTCACACAATACTTGTTCTGCTATTTCTGGCGCCTGTAAACACAATCTACTTATACAAACATCTACTTCTGGGATCGCCTTTATCTGCAAATTCGCCTTTACACCCAAATGACTCATAAGGTTCTTTCGTCCGACCTATTCATAATGTTGTTATACTCGACAATACCAAAAGATCACTTCCCAGATATGATTTTTGTCACAGCGTTATATTATATTACATTGTGATCGCCGTAGTTGGCTTACTAGGGAAAAGCTTCAGGTTTAAATCCCATTTTGAAAGAAAGATATAAAACAAATATTTCTTTTGGCGACCACCTCTTAGGGGTCTTCTAGCAAAAGCTCCGAAAGTAACTAATTGCCATGAAAAAGCTTCTCGAGTTTATTATTCGGATTCGACGTTAAACTTGTTTGGAAGTCATACAGATTGTAAGTTGAAAAAATTCTATTAAATTATAATACTTTTTTATACAATATTTTATAGCAAAATAAAGATGTGAGATCTCAAATGTATTGCATTAAAAATTGTTTTTCAAGTGGAAAGCATATAAACTATAGATAAATAACAACAACACGAAAAAAACACAAACATGACGTCAAACACAAATGATTTAAAAGAAAAAAAAAAAACAAATAATTCATATAAAGTCAAGAAATTTCTTCAGCTACATACATACACATACATATGTTTGTATGTACATATGTATGTATACTATATAAAGTACCTACATATGTCATCCAGACCGTTTGGCTGACAGTAAAAAGAAGATGATAAAAAAAAGCTGAGCAGTAAAAGCTAAAAATTATGAAAAACTTTCGACAAAAACAATTTGAAGAGGCCAAGCAATTAAAAAAAATATTGGAAAAAAAGACACCGAAAAACAAACAATTTTGAATTTTTTGCAAAACATTAGACAAGTAGAGTAGTTTATACAGAAATTGTACGAGTATTCGAATGTCACGTACGCTTTAATATGTATGCATGTATGTAAGTATGTATTACTTGCTAATTTTTTTCGATTTAAATCTTGAAATCAAAGTACAGATCAAAGTTTTGGCTATTATTTAATCAAGTTGACTATATCTAGAATTACAATGTAGGTGTAGGAGTATAATACGAATTAGGAGAAGAAATAGTACATACATATGCAGAAAAATTGATAAAAAAAACGAGTTCAAGTTTAATTAACACTTTCATATTGTTATTAAATTTTTTTGCAATAATTATTTAACGATATTTAAGAAAAAAAAAACACGTAGTCCATACAGAACGTTTGCATATATGTATACCAACTTAACAGTGTTAAAGAAATAAATCAATGCCTCTTATGATTTTTAATGCATGTACAGAAACTAAAATAAGAAGAAAGAGAATACAGTGCGGTAATCATGGGCCCTATAAATGAATGGAACAAGCCTTTGCGATTGTGCTTTCGAGGAGTTAATACTATAATGACAAATATCTATGTAGGTATAAATTTGTATTAAGCCTTCTAACAACCAACAAACATTCGTTCTTTATTTATTATTATTCTCAACTTTTTTTTGGCTGACTTTTTAACCAAAAAATTTGTACATTTTTATCATTTAACTTTTTTGACAGTAACTTAAATTACAACATACATATATGTTGTGAATCTAATAGTATTCAATTTACATTTCAGTTGATAAGATCAATATTCAGGTAACCAGTAATAAAACAAAAATAAATCTTATTCGATTGCTTTGCTAGGATAGATAAAGCCCTACTATTAAATTAAAAAATGTCAATATCATAACAACTTTCCTAAAATTACTGAGAACTTATATTGGATTGCATCGAATATCTGAAAAAGAAATTAGCCAAATCGGTGCAACTGTTTTCTGATTTTTAGATAAATAGAAAAAGGTGGGAGTAAAAGTAGGCGTGGCAAATTTTGATTAATACAATTTCAAAAAACAAAGAGAACCGTCAAATTTTCATCCGTATTTTCTCTTAATGTCGTAAGTTCTCATTACATATCGTCGATGGAATTAAAGAGCGCTGTAACTGACAAAACCTTACATGTTCACCAGAGCCAAAAAACATGTATGAAAGTAGAACAAATACACTGGTATTTTTCATTTCGCAGACGGCGTAAGTGAATTTATTTTCATCGTATAAATCTGGGACCGGGACCAATCGACGCGTATTTTTTTTTCTAATAAAAATGATGCTAAAAACGTATTTTCGATTTTTTGTCAGTTACAGCGTTCTTTAATTCTTGCGACGATATCAAGCTTACACGATACTATTCTTGGCACACAAATTTACCGTTTCGAATTACTGTATCAATATTTAAAGGTAAGGTTTGCTTTTTAAAACTTTTGCGTTATCTGGGAATTATAGAAAAATAAATTATCACGATTTATAACTTTGCAATAAAGTTTTATCAATTTAATTGAATTCTAGAAATGCATGCAATAATAAAAAAGTAGGTACCTATGTACATACATACATACATATGTATATAAAAATAAAAAATTATAAAAGAAGGAAAGTGTGGTGCAATGAAGTGATTGAATGAGTGATGGTTTTATTACCGTATCTCTAAATGGCAACAAGCAAGCGATGGGAAAAAGTGTATAATAAACGAAATGATTAGTGTTGTATTTAATGGTATCATGTGATTAATAAAAAATCTAAAAATACTTATGTATGTATAAGTAACTAAAAGGGTAAAAAATAATAAAAAAAAACTACACAAACACAATTGGTTTGAAGCAGAGTGAAAAACACATTAACTGGCTTTTTTTATTATTTGCTAATTACACTTATACTCGTTATTTGTTTTACTTTAACAAAAACTACAGAGAGAAGAAAAGAGAATAATATTTTGGTAGACTCTTATTATGACTAAGTTGTTAACACACAATAAAAACATTTACAGTGTGAGCTCGATTTGTACGTTTTGTACAACAGGCAAATGTTTAATACCTATTAAAGTCTTCACAACTGCAACTAAGTATTTTCAAAAACGAGTCTCAATAAGTTCATCATAATTTTTTAAAACCATTTATAATACGTACGTCTCTCATTTTTGATATCCCTGCAGAAATTTTCAAATTTGGAAGCAATATATAAGATTGTAAGCAATAATGGAAGCATTATATTGTTTCTTTATACCCTAAAGCTTCCAAAAATGCTACAGGATGAGGTATTATTTTTGTTTTTTTTTTGTACTATTTGCTTACCGGTTGCAATATATGTGTGTGTACTTCTATTGAATTTTAGCGGCTCATTTCATATAAAAATCATACATTTTGGATGCGCACGTGTAAGTGATTGTTCACAATTTCTCCCTTACAAAATAGCTTACTGGTAATCACTAATTTCTGCTGGGATCTTGTTCAGACACATATGTATGAAGTTTAAGATTTAGTTACATAATTAATCCCAATTAACCTCAACGACATTTCGTACACTCTAGTCATGTCAAACAAAATCTGTTACTGCATCTTAAATACTATGTTTTCTGTCTAGCAGCGTTTATGGAAATATTATTTCCATTTCATTATTTTGAAGAAAGTTAATTGCTAGATCATGATTAATTCACGAAGATAGTTTCTTTGCAGAAATTTTGTTATTTAATAATTTGATTATAAAAAATATGCAATAAAAGAAAAATTTTTTATTAAAGAATGTGATGTTTTTAAGTGTAAAAGAAACGGTCGATCATTGCAACTTTCAGGCAACTGTAGCCAACCAGATTTTTTTTAAATTGCGAAAATCGAGCTCTTACTGTGCTGACAGTCATACAAACACTGTGTAAAGAAAAGTAATATGAAAAATAGCAGCAATAAATGGCTATCAATTAAAGTTAACATGACTAATTGTTTTTACACATACAATTCTTCATATGGTTTCTCATTGTTTCTAATACACTGCGAAAACGTAAAACAGTTAATATGATAAGCTAAGATTACATACATACCTATATTTCGTAAAAAAATTAATATTAAACATTTTAAATTTTTTACTATATAATTACATGAAAATAATAAAAATTTTAATATGAAGCCGATTTTCCTTAAACTCAGCATTTTTAGCTGTCATAAAATGTTCTCGCGGTAATAGTCTTTTATAAACGAACAGTGTGATTCAAAATGATTTCTTTATCGATTATAAACGTGAAACATAATCCAATATCTTCTTTGCACACTTCTTTTTGGTAACTATTATCGAGGGATATTTGAGTATTGCATTAGATTATCTAGGGACAATCCCAAGATTTTAAATGGCTTCTTAACGAGTCACTGCAGACCCAATATGCCATTGGATTATATAGATATAGAAAGATATTATGTCGAGTAGTTTGTGCAGATTTTTTGACGAAAATAAATTTACCCTCAAATTATTGAATATTTTTTTTCTCAAATTCTCAACAACGCTGAAACAAAGTAGTGATTTTATGAAAAACATAAATGCAAGCATACATAATTGGCCATTACAACTGTGTTTCAGGGTTACGTCCTAGCTTCTCACAGTACCTTTGTTGTGTGTTTCAATTTTTTTTCCATTAGTGCCGGGACCAACAGTTTAATGTCGACTTTGAACAACAGGCTCGAGAAGCTTGTTCATGGCAATCAGATACTCTAAGGGCTTTTGCAAAAAGACTTCTTTCTAAGAGGTAGTCACCGAACGAAATATTTTTTCATATTGCTTTATTTTTGAGGTGTCAGAGCTGGGGTTTGAACCCAGAGCTCTTTTCAGAAAACCACTTCTTTTTCAATATACATAGGTATGTGAATACTGATTTTGCATAGTGTAATTTTACATTAAATCAATTTTTTTTTTCTGAAATCGTAATTTTTAATTTTTTTATTTTTGTCAAAATTAGTAAAAAAAAATTGTATATCATTTAAACAACCTGTTAATTACAGTGAACTCGCGAAAACATGAATACCCGGAAGCATGAACGACTCGAAAACGTGATCACTTTTATGTTTGCATTGACTACTCTAAAACGTGAACAAGGTAAAATAGCTCTAAAACGTGAACAATATTTTTTCAATTGTTTTTAAAAATTTTTTCGTTATATTTCTTGAATTCGTTTAAATTTGGGGAATCCCAGCATAAGACAACATACTACATACATATTTAGCTATCTATTTCAACAAATCATGCACATGTGTAGTTAAGAAATCTTAAGGAAAAGACCATGGTTGAAAAAAACATATAAAAAAATAAGTGATTTCTTCCAATAAAAGTACTATTTAGGAAAAAATCCGTCTTTTAAAAGGAGTTTATTGAAGACTGAATTCTTTTGCTACACCCATATAAGTATTCCTAACCCTTTTTTGTATGACATTTTTTTTTAATTATAGAAACTTTAGTAGTAGAAAACTTTATATGTACATACTTACATATATGTATGTATACAATTCGTTTGAATTACAATTATTTTTTTGTTTCATATTCACGAAACTGTAAAAAATGGCAAAAAAGTTTAAATAAAATTTTATATAATATTTTTTTTAATTAAATTTCCAAATCTGATTGAGCTTTAGCCAATATCTATTGCTAAAATGCACATTTTTGTTCTAAAATCTTACCGATCGAAAAGGTGAACAAATTTGAAAATGTGAACACCCTTGGTAAAAATTTGTTCACGTTTCCGCGAGTTCACTGTAATTTATAGATTAATTTCCAAACATTTTAGTAACTTTATAATATAAAATATAAAATTGTTGTTTTCATTTTGTGTTTATTTAAACAACTCGAATAGAGTTTTTGTTTAAAAAACGATTAACGATAACGAAGTTGGTTAAACAAAGTTTACTGAATACTTTGGTATTAAAAACTTGTTTTTAAAATTTCGTAGTGAATCCCACTACTGAAGTACATATTATACTGAATGTTGTATATGTATGTATGTATGTATGTGTGTTATACATGAGTAATATAGTATAACAGTTATATACATACATATATATATACATATGTATGTACATATGTATATAGTTATAACAGTTGCAATAATTAACTTTAATAATAATTTAATTTCTCGCCCTTTGATTTGATTTGATTACATATTACTTTTAAGCGTTAGATAATTATTAATACATTAGTATATACATACATACATATGTACATGTATAATATTTATGTATGTAATCGAGTCACAAAATATTAAACAAAACAAAAATTCTAAAATGATATCATTTGCTTTAAACTCTACACACAATGATGACTATATGTTAAGCAAATTTAGTACGTATTTGTTTTTAAATAATTATAACTTAAAAATATTTTTTTTTAATTCTCTTCTAAAAGGTGAAGTTGATCACTCTCTAATATACACACATACATACATCTAGACATTTGTGTTATGACACTACGTAAGGGATTCTTAAACGAGGGTCCATATAAATGTCCCAAAGTGTTAACATTAACATTCTTGATTATCAAAACTTTAAAATAATTGGGATATTAATTTTTTTTACTCGTTTTGAATTTCACTTGATTTGAATTCTCAGACATTGGGGAAATTACATATCTCAAAATATGTACTATTTTTGTTTAAGTATTGAATTACAAAATTTATTTACCGACACTGAAAACTATTTGTTTCTTACATAAAAGAATAAATCGTTGCAATTCCGTCAAATGTTTTTAATGTTGAAATTATGTTTAAATTTTTCCAATGAAATAGATTCACAATGATCTAACAACTTTGAAGACGAATAACATTAGAAAAGTAAATAATATGAAAAACACAAAACTTCCCAAGATCAAAACTTAAAAAACCATATATTCATAAATATTGGTAAAATCGAATAATGTTGCTCTTCAAAAAAATAGTTTCACCAAATTTAATGGCATCAGAAACGTCTTATTTATTAAATTAACCAAATTGCTCCTTTCAATTGTTGTTTATTTACCGCAGTACTTAGTGGAATTACACTTATTTTTAATAAGGTCCAATATTTAAAATGTTTCGATTGGAATGTTCTTCCAGGAGTCTTTAAAAAATTTCCACAACTGTTATTAATTTGAAGGATTTGATTCTCGAAGGACCGCTATGATAATATGCCATAAAATTTCAATAGAATTTAAGTCTAAAAGCTGTGTAGGTCAGCTTAAAACCTTCACGCAATTATTTTCAAACCAGCCTTTTGATCAATTTAAAGTGTGTTTCGGACTGTTACCTTGTTTAAATAATCATCAAAGTGGCACTTCTTATTCACCATAAGGTATCATGATGTCTTTTAAAGTATTTGTGTATAGCATACGGCATCCAATGTACCTTCAATTCTAAATACAGGCCATGTGCTATAGTATGAAAAACATCCCTATATTAATAAGCATAAGTGGAGAAGAATTTTGTGTTCGGACGAAACTAAAAATAATTTGTTTATCTCCGAAAGAAGTACTCAGAAGACCCTCTAATACAGAATTTCTTCCGCAATATACAATAAAAACCATTAAAAAAGCTGGCCCCAAAGATGTTAGATCAGGGTGAATCTATTTATTGAACACCACCGTACATACATAAAGGTCATATCTTAATACAAAAATTCTAAAAATTTTAAAAATTATACACCGAACTTTCCATATGTTAAAAGTTTATCAGTGATTGATTCTTTATTAGTACTGTTGTACTGACGTACATTTTAACAGTTTAACAGTAAATGTTAAACTATATTTTGTCTAATAGAACGCCCTAAGGTAGACATTACTATTCTCTTTGTATTTCCTTAATTTTAATAAAAGCTTTCTTCAAGTAAAAGCTTTTTGTACATCTGATAAATTCAATTTATTTACTTTGACAATGAAAATAATTTTATTAATTTTAAAATATAATTTTACTATATATTTTTTATATTTATATGTATGTGTGTGTATATGTTATGCACTAAACCCTATTCAAATATTTATATGTAGTGCTAAATGTATTTTAAGCGAATCTAAATATTCAATTGCAGTTTTAAAGCTTAAAGTATGAAATGAAAACAATTTTGTATTAAATATTTTAAATTCGTATTGTTATTTGCTGGTGAGTTAAAAAATTTTGTTCACAATTATAATTGATGATGATTTGTTCAAGATATTCTAATCTTTTAAACAGCTTTCTTATATTTATTTAGAAGGTTAAAGAAACTGTTTTAGTTTATGGGATTACACGCTTTAGTTCAATTTGTTTAAAGTGATTCTTTTCCTACTATGGAACTTTATTTTAAAGTTTGCTATATTCTATTTTAGAATGTTTCAAACTTTTCATTTTATTCATATTTTTCTTTTACTTGTACTATACAATGAAATATTTTAAATTTACTTACCGTAACTCGTCGACGGCCAGAGATAAATACCATAAAGCGAACATAGTGCTACAAAGGGGAAAACAAAAAGTACAAAATTAAATTTTTATTTTATGTTTTCTTTGTTTAACAAATTCGGTATTATTAGTTTTGTTTAACTACAATAATACCATATTTATTATACTCATGTTTAACTAAATACTGTTTTAAATTAAATTTAACAATAACATACTTGTACGAGTAGGTAAGAAAGTGACTGTGTGTAAACTTCTAATTCTAATACTTTTTCATTTTTAATTTTTTTTTTGTCGTCGTAATTCTATTGTGATTTGTCTCTGACATTTGGAATTATTTAAACAAACAAATAAGTTTGCCTTCTTACAGTGTTGTATACAAATGTTTTATAAAGTGTAATATACTATTTGCTGAACGATATGTGCTGTAATGGGAAGGTTACCACCACCTCATATGTGTAAATATATCTTAAAAAATATCATAAACAACTATAAGGAATTAGCGGAAAATACAGTATTGCACAAAATTATAGCACGCTTCTATGAAAAATCATTAAGAAATATCAAAACTTAAAATAAAAATATATATTTTTTTCTTTTGTTGGGTTTATTAAAGGTATTTGTTCAGATATATTAAATTAGTATAACAATTCATTTAAGTAATACAAAATTACAAAATGTGAGGTATTAGCAATGTAGGCTATTCATATACATACATGCTGCGAGAAGCTAGGCCGTAATCCTGACACAGGGTTGTAAAGGCCAGTTATGTATTATGTATGTACCGGGATCTACAGTTTAAAGTCGACTCCGAACGACAACAGACTGGAGAACCTTGTTCATGGCAATCAGTTACTCTCAGAGTTTTCTCAGAAGACTGTTAAGAGTTAGTCACGAAAGAAATATTTTCGCATATTTCTTTTATCCAAGATGCCAGAACTAGGGTTTGAAACCGCAGCTCTTGTCTAGCAAGTACATTCACCAGACCACGTGATATTTGTTATGTCTTATTGTCATAAAGTTATTGGTTTTAATTTGCTTACTAAAAAAAACGATACAACTTTATGATGATAAAACTTAATAGCACACCTTGTAAATACCCCAAATATTTAATTTTTTTAAAACTACAAAAAGTCAAAATTGAGCACACTATTTTATTAAATATAAATTATAATCCATTAAACGAAGTGCTTATAAAAAAGTGCAAGATTAGTAAGATGAAATATTTTCACGCTTAACTTTTAATACACAAGATAAATAATAACCCAAATATTTATTTTCGATTGGCTTTATATGTATTTGAAGATGTTAGTGGCTAGTCTACCAAAAAATTTTTTTGTTTTCAAAATAATCCACCGAAAACGTCGCCTTATGTTACGGTGTAACATAACGGTGGATGGTTCCAAACTTTGCTACATATCTAAGTGAAATGACGTCACGATATGTTGAGGCGACATTGAAGAAATTGTTGACAAATTATAGATACATAAATATTTACAACGAAGCAACACCCAGCGTGCTTCGCAACCTCTATTTGCATTATATAAACTAACTTTAATATAAACAAGTATTGAGAGACCATCTTCCATAAATCTAATATCATTTAGTTTTGGATTGGTCATGTAAGCTGGCAATGAAATTGTATGAGCCGGTGCTTTAAAATCTATTTTGGAGCTTCTCGACCATGTACAGGAAAGGGCGAAGGTGTTTATCAGCAATGATAGGGTATCCAATTCTATCGATTCGTTGGAGCATCAGTTCAATGTGGCATGCGTTTCTGTGTACTATCAGTATTACCATGGCAAGTGCTCTGATGAAATAAAAGCATTAATTCCATATAATCGCATATTCTTATGTAGTACTTGTATCCCTCATAGAGCACATCTTTTTGTAGTTGATTGTCCAGTAACCGCACAATGCAATATAGAGAGAATTCGTTCTTTAGCTGCACCGCTCGTTTATGGAACAATCTTCCAGAGAACGTTTTTCCTACCAAAGACGATAAGTTTAATGAATAAGTTTAAATCAAATGTTCACAAGCACTACTGACTCTTTTCCCTCGAAACATTTAATACTGCAGGTCTTAAGATACATAAAACTTAACATTTATTTTCTATGGGATTATCTTTTCTCGCAAGAAAAAAAATTTGATGCAAATATTAATACATACGTACTTATATATATGTAAGTATGTATGTATTAAACACTCTTTTCTGCTGGCACACCTTCCCTTAGTAATGCCGGCATTTCTGTTTTCAAGGTTAATTTTTTACAATAGTTTGATTCACACAACACTGTTAGAAAAAAAAAACAAATGTTTGCGCAATTAGTGACTCGTATTTTATTCACAAACAAAAAATTGTTGTTCAATTCAAAAACTAGAATATTTAGTTTAAATGATGTAATTTGTGTAAGTGAAAGAATAAAAAAATAACAAATAAATCAGGTAAGAAAATTTTAAATAATCAAGCCCAATATTTTGATCAAGCAAATAATGCAAAATTATTAAACAGCTTATATGCAAACACTCACTCTTCAGTTGTTTTGTATAAATATGGTACTAAAATGCAATATCTCTGGTAATATTTATTGTATCAGACAACACTGGGGCCTTTTTTTTTGAAAGGTGACATTTTAAGCTTAAATTTGTTAAAAGACATTATTAAAATCGAATTACTCTGTAAAACTTATCGGCGTTTAAAATTAATCAGTCAGTCAGTCGCAGTCTGCTGACAAATATTTTGAAGTTCATGGAGACGACGCTGTAACTGAAAACACAGCGGCGACTACGATCTTGTTAACTAATTATGGAAACGTCGATAAAATCAGGGTAAAAATTGAAAAAGAGTGTGACATAATCAGCGGGGTCATTGATAGGATATTCATTACCAAGTTGTTATCAACAATTTGAAGAAAACTGAATACACAAAGAAGCTAGATGTGTGGGTGCCACAGACCAATACTCAGGGGTAAGCCCCTACTAAATTGACAAATTGTTGTCAATTTGATCACTCAAAGGCCAGTGTTATACCTTCACCTTTGAATGAAAAACAGCAATTGTCCCATCTGGATGTTGAATGTGAGTGGTGAGCATCTTTTATATGTAGGTTAGCTGTTATCTTCCCAGAAGGTAGCGCTGTACTCCTGATCATTCGTTTCTTTGTGGAATAGGCTGAAAATGTCAGGGAGCGGTTTCGTGAAGATGTACTTCTTAGAGTTTAAAATTTATTGAATCCAACAATAGAAAATGTATCATATACGACAATAATGTGAGAAAAGCATGGTGGACGAAGCCAGGATTGACATCAAGAGTGGTAATGCTGTGTGTCTGGTTGGATTGGAATGGAACCCACAACCTGGTGAAATGATTGATTCTGATGTCTACAGAGTGAAGTAAGCAGTTCAATTAAAACGGCTAGAATTGATCAACAGATTGATCAACAATTTGATGACCTAATAGGAACTAAGAAAGCTACGATGGAAAGTTTTGATGCATTCACATACAGCCTAGATCAATCATTGAATTACCTAGAGGCCGTCAAAACTCATTTAAATAAGTTTTTCACTCAGAAAAGTTCTCTACAGCTGAAATAATGGCTTTATCTCGAAAATGGTAAAAAGTTATCGATCAATAAATAAATAAATAATAAAAAATCGTTTTATATACGTAAAAGGAAATAGTATTTCATTTTTGGCAGAGTTGGGCTTTTTGCATTGACTTTATAATGCGCCGGGTTTAAATCTCAGCTCTGACATCTTAAAAAAAAGCTTCTCAAATGTGTCGTTCGGATTCGAATTTAAACTGTATGTCCCGGTTCTCTTGGATAAAAATTAACACACACAACATGAGTGCCGCGAGAAGCTAGGCCGTAACCCTGGCACAGGGTTGTAATGGCCAGTTATGTATGTATGTATCGTTTCCCCTACCACTAAACGACTTAGTATTAATGCAGCATTATTACAGCCACCACTAAATGCAGATGGAAATTTAGCGCACTAAATGAATCAATTTTAGTGTTAATGGAATTTTCGTGCACTAATTCAAACCCCATCTCTGACATCTTTAAAGAAAGAAATATGACAAAATATTACTTTCGGCGACCACCTCTTAGCAGCCTTCTGGCGAAAGCTCTGAGAGTAACTGATTGCCATGAACAAGCTGTTAAAGTCTATCATTCGGATTTGACATTAAACTGTAGGTCCCGGTGTTCATAAATTAAAATTGTTGCCCACACTATGGCTGCTGTGAGAAATTGGGTCGTAAGTCTGCACCAGGGTTGTAATGCCCAGTTATCTATGTATTTAGAAGTTTCCAAATGCTACTCGCCGGAATACTCATTTTTCGTCAAATTCCTGTTAATCAGAAACCTTAAAGTATTGTTTTATCAATACAACTATAAATTAAGCATCTGCTTAAGTGTTTATTACCATACCATACCATGTGCTAAATGTGTTCACCGTGCACGATGGACTTAAATGTTGAAGATTTTAATTTATGTACCATAATTTGTGTACCATAATGCATCTGTCAATATACCAGATGTCCATTTGGGTAGAGTCAACAGATAATTTACTTTATTCAGAATTTGTTCTACGTAGATTTGTGTAATTAATTAAAAGAGATGGGCTAGCATACATATAATTAAAACCCAATGATTGTGTAGAGTACAATTATTTAATTGATTAATAAGTAGAATTTTAAAATGTTATTTACATCGAACCAGGCTATAGAACAAATTGGCTTTTTTTCTGTTTGCTTTAAAATATGTTGTCTGCGACAATAAATGGCCATATTAAGAAATTTTCTTATATTCTATGCATTCATAGACATACATTTCTTTGTAAACAGAAAATTTTTTACAATTTTATTTTTGTTTAGTTGACTGGCGTCTATGAACTGACATTTACAAAAAAAATTATATTCTTGCCAATTAAATGTAAAAATTTAGATTGCCAAATGCTAAGAATTAAAGAGCCACTGTAATCACTATCAGTGCTATTTCATTATCGTTTTAACTTTTAAATCATTTCCAAGAAACTTTTCTGTTTTTCGAAATGTCTTGCTTGCACGTTTAAAAATAGTTTCTTAAAAAAACGCTGTTTTTTTTTCAGCCAAAATAAATAAAAGCAATTCGCAATTGCAAAAATAAATAATTTTTATCTCTCATTTATTATTATTTTTATGTTTGTACCGTCAATTAAAACAAAAAAAAAAACTACTAAATAATAAAATAACATATTTTTTTCATCATCATATCTAAACCTAATTCGGATACACTACTGTATTCAGTGTAAAGTTAACTTTTAAACATGTTACTTTTGAGTATGAAAATATCTCGATTATCCGGCTCACATGGGATCTGACTTAGCACGGATAATCGAAAACCACGGTTAATAGAGAATATATATTTGTTTATTATTTGAGACCATTACTCAGAAATAAACCTCTACTAAATTCTGTGCATTGTATTGGAATTTTTAGAAAGGACCGTACATACACATATATTTTGATTATATTATTATTAAGTGCCTTAGGAATGAGACAAATTGCTGTGAATTGATCATACAAGGGCCAGTGTTATACCTTCACCCTTGAATGATCGACAGCAATTGCCTCATCGTTGCATATTGATTGTGTGGTGAGTGCCTTCGCTAAGTAGGTTTATATATAAAAAAAAACACAAAAAAGTACATGGTATGTTTATTAACATATAAACTTTTCTTGACGTTAGCACTATATGTACTTACACAGATGAACTAAATTTAATTTTTCAGAAATATTATATCCTTTGTGACCGAGGTTCAATCCCAGCGAAAGACAAAAATTGTAAAATAAAATTTAAATTATAATTTTAAAAATTAAGTGGTTTACCCCCCCCCCCCTCCCAAAGAAGTCCATCTTCAAGAAACCGCTCCCTGATATTTTGAGTCCATTCGAGCAGGAGTACAGCGCCACCTTCTGGAAAGAGAAGAGTTAATCTACTGAAGGCGCTGGCTACTGGCTGGCTACTCACATTCAACATCCATCGACAGATGAGGCAATTGCTGATGATCATTCAAGAGTGAAGCAACTTGTCTCATCAAACAAAAAGGCGCATAATATATATATATATAAAATAATCTATCGATCTTCAAAATTTCAACACAATGCACTGTAGGAGTAGGGGTTCACTCCTCAGTATTGGTCTTTAAAAAAAATCTTTCAATTGAATCACATTCGGAATCAAATTCCAAAATTCTGTCATTATTTTTATTAAATCGCGAACAGTCTGATTCCCAAAGCAATATTTTTCGGACAACAATTTAATCGGTATATTTTTGCGATAGTCATATACTTACATACATATTAAAGCAATTTTCTCTTTAATGGAAAGAACCTTTCTTGCTCTTCTTAATGAGGAGGTATAAAAACGAAGGATAGTAGAGGCAAAGGTACGACTTATTGATTTATAAGTTTAGAAAACAATCAGGACCCTGCTGGTTAATACTCGTAGATGCAACCGGTTAATAGAGGCCCGGATATTCCTGATGATAATTCGTTGGCATATAATTTTTGTTTCGCGAGACCATTACAAACATTCTATAGGAAGTAGGAAAGAGGGAGTAGTATTTGTTGACATTTGATTTGAATTTGTTCATATTGTAATTGACAAGAAATACATTCGTGGGAATTTCGCTCCATAAACAAACCGTGCGGCTAAAGAACAAGTTCCAATTGCAAAGAATACAACTACAAAAGAATTTGCTGTATGAGACATACGAGTAGTATGTAAAATATATGATGTTTTTATTTCATCGGAATACCTCACATCATAGTACTGATAAAACAGCGAAACTGTAATTTGCTAAACATTTTTGCACCTTTTATTCATCATACTTAACAAATATATATATATGCATAATTGCCTATTCAAAAACTGGGCGTGGCACCGTCGAGATATACACAGATATGCTGTAGAAATTTAAAGAAAGTCGGTTCAGCTATTTACTGCGGTTTTTTTCAGAGACCAGCGCCTTTTTTTTTGGCCAATAATACGATAAAGGATTAGATTCTATACAATAAGCTAAATATATTGTGTCAGGATACTGTTTTGAAGATCTAGGAAATAGTGATTTTCTAACTTATCTTACCTAATATTCGACACATTGATTAATTATACATACTCGTACGAACACAAGGTATGCATGCGAAATGAGCAAACAAATGCAATATTTTTTATATAATTTTTAGTTGTTATTTTTAAGTGGATTGGAGTTGTTTTAATTTTATTGCCACGGTAAGTGAATTTTGAATTATGCACCATCTTCAGTAAAATCTATTGAGTAACTTAATTGTATGAGCAAAAGTGTACATCGTCAATGGAATTAAAGAACGCTGTAACTGACAAAAAAATCGAAAATACGTTTTTGCATCATTTTTATCAGAAAGAAAATACTCGTCGATTGGTCCAGGTCCCAGATTTCTACTATGAAAATAAATTTACTTACGCCGTCTGCAAAATGAAAAATACCAGTGTATTTTTTCTACTTTCATACAGGTTTTTTGGCTCTGGTGAACATTAAAGGTTTTGTCAGTTACAGCGTTCTTTAATTCCATCGACGATATGTATATGGACATTTCTGTGTATTTAAAGGCTATTGATTTATTTACTAAATACTTTGTTAAAAACGTACATTATAGTGGTCACGATTTGAAAGACCCAATTTATGTCTTATACGTATTCGAGTAGAGTGACCAACAAAAAAAAAAAAAAAAACTGCAAAATATTAAAAGAAAAGGAATGCCAAAACTGAAAGATGATTTTTATATATCGTAGACAACTAAGGAGAATAGTGAGAAAATAATGTCTAAAGAGCTTCTATTTATACAACAACACTGCTCAAATATACATACAGGCATGCAGACATATATGTATGTACAATGATGATTAATTCTGATATTTAAATTTTTTAATATATTTTTTTTTTTTGCATTAATAATTTTGTTTTTTTTTAGAAAAAAAAATGAATCTATTTATTTATGCGGAATCTTAAAATAAAAATCAATAAATGTTTCTTTTAAAAAAACTGAAAGAGAAATACAAATTAAAAATACCACTTAAATCAAATGACACACTGACGTACGGAGAGAGTTACGTCATAACAGCATAGATGCCAGATTTGACGATTTATCGTCATTTTGACGATTTTTAGTGTCAAAAATGATCCTTTGACGATTTGACGATTTTTGTCCTAATTTTGACGATTTTTAATATAAAAAATTTGCAACACTTTTTCTTAGTATTTTATAATTAGTAATTTACCCAACGTTGTGTTTATCAACAGCGAAGTCTTTCTAATAAAGAGTAAAAGAGAAAGCTATTGAGGTTTTTCATTATTGCGTTTGTTTTTGAATAAGCGTTGTTAATTTCATATATTTATGTGTGTATATTATCCAAAAAATGTAAACGAAAAAATATTAACCCTTAATTGCATGAATTTTTTTTATTTTTCTCAAATAAATCACTGATAAAATTCATGCACAATTTTAAGAAAAAATACATATTTAAAAATATTTTATTATAAATATCTAAAACTACAGTTCAATGGCTATAATCTAATGCCGAAATATTTCAGCAGCGACCAATTTACACTAAAGTTTTTGTACATTTCTTTTCTTTTTCTTCAAAAAAATTTATGATGGAAATTTCCATCACTATGCAATGAAGGGTTAAATTGTAAAACAACAAGTGCCAGCAATATTTTAAACGTTTTGGTGTTTTTCAACAAGAGAAAAGTTTAAAATGTTAAGATATCTCAAAAAAACTGGTAAGTTTAAAGACACATGCCTTAAAACGTTTATTAAAATGCAAATTTTTATACATACATATATAGATAAAAGAAATGAAGATTCCCAAGAGGAAGGACCTGGAGGAACCACAATGTACTTCATCGATAAGTATAATAATACCTAAATTATTGCTAATTGGAGTTGTTTATTCTTAGTTAAATAGTGTTTTGGAAAAACTAAAACCTAATTTATGTACATACATATGTAGCTGACAGTATTAGTTTTATATTCTGGCTTAAAATTATTTTGCAGATGGAACCAAGAAAAAGATTTATTTTATTCTTTATATTTTTCTATTTTAATACTGCGATTTATATTTTTTTTAACTCATACCGATCTCTTAATCTTAATTTTTTGGTTTTACTTATTGTTTATGAATTATATTTTAAAATAAACAAAATATTTAACTAACAAAAAGTTTTATTTTATTTGACGAATTTTTGACGATTATGAGAAAGCCATTTTGACGATTTTGACGATTTTTTACTCAAAATTTGACGATTTCAACCCTCATTTATCTGGCATCTATGCATAACAGTCTTATTGTTTTTATTTTTTTTTTTCTTTACAATATTTTCTTCAAGTATTATTTTCTTTTTCTTTGCTGTTGTTTTGTTTTATAACAGCGACGTTAAAGTTTCTATGTGACAACAAATATGAGTAAAAAGTAGAAAAGAACAAACAAAAATTACCTATTTATGCATGTTGAACTCTTTTTCTATATTATATTCGGGTATGTTCTGTTAACCGAAAACAAATGAAAAAAAAAATAAAATTCAAATTTAAAATGTGACAATTTTTTATTTTTTTTTAATCATTCTCTTAATGACCATTACAATAACGACTTTGATGATTAATATTTTAAAATAATTGGCGCAATAAATACGTATTTCAAAAAACACTCTAATTCAATTCTATGAGATTTGTTTTACAGTAATCCATACAGTGGTGTACAAAACAATTTGGACAATATAGGACTATAATTTTTAATTTAATTTTTGTTCAAATACTGTAAAGCTTCTTTACTTTTTTTCTAAAAATAATGGAAAAGAAGTCATGAAAAAAGGACGTGAATAAGGTGGGCTGAATGAATGTCTGTGTTAACATGTATTTCAAAGTTACCCAAATGAACATTAAAATCTCTAAAAAAAATCTGCTAAAATTGGTCTAGTGGTTAGTGTGTTGGCTTACTAAGACTATAGTGCCGGATACAAACTCCAGCTCTGACATTCTAAAAAAATAGGTTCCGGTACTCATGGATAAAAATAAACACACACAACATGTCTCGCAGCATTCAGGCCGTAACCCTGAAACAGGTTTGTAATGGCTAAGGATGTATGTGTATATATGTATATGATTAATAATAAATAAATTAATTTACAAGTAGTGACGATTTTCGTTTACCCTATAACTTTTCTTAACAGTGTATGATGTAAAGCTTATACATAGGTATATATGCATATACATATGTATACTGGCTGACATATTTAAAGTTCAAATGTACGTGAATGTATGTGTATCAAAATGTATTTGTATATGTTGTCATAAAATCTCGTGCATTTACAATATCTGTTGTTTTTTTTTTCTTCATTTACTTTTGCAACATGTGAATGCACTCTCACTCACCTTTAGTTGTTCTTGTTCTTACTGTAGTCGGTTTATTTTTAAAAAGAATATAAAAATTCACTAATTCTGTCGTTTTTCACACACAACTAAGTTTACGCCGTTGTAGGATTTCAAATATATTGTCTTGTTTGTAATTTCTTTTTTTTCCCACTTAATAAAAATTTAATAAAGAAAAGTTAACTTTAATTTAGTTCACTTTTAGTTTGAACGATTGTAGTAGATGTAAATTACAAAAAGAGTTAACAATAAATTTATTTTAATAGTACGCGCAGTATAGTAGAAGTCTATTAAAAAGGTGGTTGGTTATTTACGAGTTTTTATTTCGTTTAAGTATTAAAGATTTAAAATTTGTAGGTAATTACCAAAAATTGTATAGTTAGGTTTTTCTTTTAAATTTTATTCATTTATAAATCTTTATATGATTTAACTCAGTTAAAGGTTTGAAGCACAACTAACGAAATCAAAAACTGTTTCTGTCGTCATCCAATGAATTTTGCTCTCTTTACACAACTGATGTTTGTGTGCAGCCTGTAGTCATTTACCCTCATACACGAATAATTATAGTACAGTGTGTATATTTATATTTCTGTCAGTTGTTGTTTTTGTCAATGTTCATCACATTTTTTTG
The DNA here is from genome assembly GCA_963576795.1 of Metopia argyrocephala. Classification (NCBI taxonomy): domain Eukaryota; kingdom Metazoa; phylum Arthropoda; class Insecta; order Diptera; family Sarcophagidae; genus Metopia; species Metopia argyrocephala. Next base: position 50,279,122 of record OY756210.1, read on the forward strand.
TATATTCTTTTTGTGATTGTTTTTAACTTCTCTCTTGCCAGCTCATTCTCTCTTATTTAACTGTTGTCAAATAAACTCTCTTTGCATGTATATTTGCTCTCAAATATTTTCTTCTTTAAATATTAAACAAAAAATCATAACGGCTTATGACAAGTTTTACTTGCATATGTGTGTGGGTGTGTGTGTATGCTAGTTTTAAATAAACTTTAACATGTTTCATGTAATATTTTAAGCCTTCTTTTCTGTCACAGTTACTTGGATGCGTATGATTTATGTGAAATTTGTATGTATTTTTATTTAATAAACGTAATATTACTCATACGTGAAATATTCTTTTATCAGAGACAGTGTTGCCACCGTATTTAAATTAATTTAATTAAAAAATGAAATAGTCTTGCAGGGGCTATTTTCTCTGAAAAAGGGAAAGCATGCCATTTTTTAAAGCTTGATAATTTTTGATAACCTCCACTCCAAGACACTGCAACATATGTATATGATACATTTACATATTTACATATGCATGTTCCATTGCCTCATAAGAATATAATAATTATTAGTGCCTTTTTAAACACGTGTCTTGACGAATGTTTTCATTTCCAGAGCATATCGAGTATTAATACTATTTTCGCACGAGAGTCAGACCAAACAAACACAATATTGTTGAATATTAACATTTAAAGTGAGACAATAATTAGTGCACTTGCGACAATCGTGTGATCCCACTTTTAAAAACATTTAACACAAACAATATTCATATACATACATGGTATTCAATAAAACCAGCTACAACAGCTTAGCCGATTTACTAGACCATACTAAGACACTATATTGAATTCACATGACATGGCATTACACTGTGTTTGAGACGGCATGACATAACAAGGCATTGTGTTTACACAATGTTTCATTTTGCAGTACATATGTATTTTAACAGATAAGCAAACAACGCTTACTGATGCTTATAAATAGCATTTAAAATGGAACGAATTAAAAAACAAAAGATAAACTAAATTAAATACCGGTATAAGTTTCATTTGTATTTTCTCGTTACACTATACTCACAAATATCAAAATAAACATTTTTGTGTATATGTACATATACATATCGTGGAGTTCTTTAATCGCTGCAACTGACAAAAAATCGAAAATACGTTTTTTGCATCATTTTTATCAGAAAAAAAATACGCGTCGATTTGCACCAGTCCCAGATTTCTATGATGAAAAGAAATTCACTTACGTCGTCTGCGTTTTGAAAAATACCAGTGTCTTCTTTCTACTTTCATACTAGTTTTTTGGCTCTGGTGAACATTAACGGCCGTATGTATAATGAAAAATTAGCAACTCTTTAGTGTATGGGACAAAAAACTGGCAAGTTTATCACCCGCTATAGACTGATATTATTAAAACTTTCCATACCCTCTATTTGATAACTAGTCAGATAATCCAAAAAGTTAAATACCTTGTACGTTTGAGTAAGAGTTTCCACCTATTGGAATGACAAACTTAGCCACTGTGTACAACGACCTGCTAATGTTTTATTATACATAAGGCTGTAAATGTTTTGTCAGTTACAGCGTTCTTTAATTTTTGCGACGATATGTACATATAACTTACCTCAAATTCAATATAAGGGTTAGATTTATTTCAAATCAAGTGTCGTAGTCACCGTGGTCTAGTGGTTAGTGTGTTGGCTTACTAAGACATAGGCACTGGGTTCGACTCCAGGCTCAGACGTCTTCAAAAAAAGAAATATGAAAAAAATATTTCTTTCGGCGACTACCTCTCAGCAGTCTTCTGACAAAAGCTCTGAGAGTAACTAATTGCCATGAACAAGCTTCTCAAGTCTGTCGTTCGGAGTCGACATTAAACTGTAGGTCCCGGTACTCATGGATAAAAATTGACACACACAACATGAGTGCTGCGAGAAGCTAGGCCGTAATCCTGACACAGGGTTGTAAAGGCCAGTTATGTATGTATGTATGTAAGCTTCTCAAGTCTGTCGTTCGGAGTCGACATTAAACTGTAGATCCCGGTACTCATGGATAAAAATTGACACACACAACATGATTGCTGCGAGAAGCTAGGCCGTAATCCTGACACAGGGTTGTAAAGGCCAGTTATGTATGTATGTATGTATGTCAACAAAATTAAATAAGACATACACACATAAATATTTGTCCATTACAACCCTGTTTTAGGGTTACGGCCTAGCTTCTTGCAGTCGCAGTAGTCATCTTGAAAAAATAAACTAAAAACAATATTTATTTCGTCGACTACCTCTTAGCAGTCTTTTGGCAAAAACTTTGGGGGTAACTAATGACCATGAACAGGTCGACGTTAAACTGTAGGTCTCAGTTTACTCATGCATAAAAATTGACACACTCAACATAGGTGCTGCGAGAAGCTAGGCCGTAAACTAAATAACACAGTAAATAAATTTTAATAAAAAAGTAAACAAAATGGCATAAAAACAAAGATAGAAAGAAGCATTATTGAAATCTTCTCAGGCCAACCATTGCTAATAAATTTTTTTAACAAAATAATCTACTGCAAAATTCTTCTGTTAACTTAATGTTCAATATATACATACTTGTACATGCTGATTATGTTGAAGTAAAGGTCAAATACAGAGGGTTTACTTTGTTTATGGAAATGTTTTCTATGTGGATTTACCTTCTCAAAACGAATCCCAGCTAAATTTTTGTGCCTGCCCTGTGACACGCTGATCTTCAACAAAATTTGACCGTGACTAAAAGTGAGCATTATTTTAAGTCAAATTCTTTTGTGAATACAACCTAAAATTAATTTTTTCGCCATATTTCAAATATTTACCATAATTTTACTAACAACCCATCTCCACTAAAAATAAATTCGTGAGCAATACATGAATATCACCTGCAGCTATATTTGCTATTGCTCAGCTTTTGTTTAATATATGGGAAAATGTTTTTATGTCGTCCACTCATAAATAGGAAAAAAATGAAGGGAAAGAAGTTGGATTGTTGAAAGCGAAACGATTTTCAAGTCATAAACAGATTTGAAAATACGCAAGTTTAACAATTATTTATTGAATTTGTTACTTTGAATGTATTATTATAAATATTAATTAATTAACATTGATTGTTTTTAAATAAATTTATTTTTAAAATTATATTTAACAAACAACACCAATGCTTATTTTGCAAGACTTACAAGAGCGTTTGCAACGAAGAGTGATTACCGCTGTTGCTCTCTGAATTTCGCTATATCAGGCGAGCTGATTTTAATTAGAAAACTTACTACCGTATTCATAAAAAATAAAATTGGTTTATAGAGTGCTTATTTGACATATTTCTATGGAGTAATTGCCAAATAAGCAATAAGTAAAACTGTTTTATTTTTTATGAATACGGGCATAAATCTTTAAATATTCATAAAATAAGTATTTGGGGTATTTAAACGGTGTCCTATCAAGTCATATTGTCATAATTCATAAAATTTTAAAATTGGTTAAAAAATGTGTTGTTGGTCTTTGAATAAAAAAGTCATAAAACAATAAGACTTTTCAACCAATGTTTATCATTTTGTCATAAATTGAAAAATAAAAAATAATAAAAATAATAAATAAAATAAAATGAAAACTAAACTATGACGGGTTGTTCACTGCAAACATATTTTTTTGTATTATTGTTTTAAAATATATGACTTTAAAACGATTATTTGAATCCCCCAATTATGTACTTTGTAATATTATTATAAAATATATATTTAAAAAAATAAAAAATTCAACGATTTCTAAAATATTGTTCCCATTATTGTTTTTATTGCCGAAAATATAATATTTTGTAAAAAAAAATTGCAAAAATATTGAATAAAAATCGTGCTTTAAAATTCCTCTAATCACAGATACTTATACGAGTACCAAAATTTAATCTCAAAGGATTTTTTTTACTTTGAGTACAAGCGTCTTAAAAGTTTTTTTACATAATAAGTATTTATTTTTAACGAAATCACATAATAGTGTTACGTGGCGTAATGAACTAACGCGACATTGTAGGTTTATATTAGGCAACGGCGATATCTGGGCAAATACACGTTCAGTAGAATAAATATTTAGAGTTTGTAGTACATTTAAAGTGCGTATAAAAAATTATTAATTCTTCATGTCACATAAGACTTTCCAGTTTGTTTTGATGACGTTAGACTATTACGTCCAAAATTCTATACTCGAGGGCTAAAACCTACATCGTTCAGCTTGTTAATATGTTTTTATAGCTTTAAAAGGTGTACTTTGGTGTACAAGTATCATATCATATAGGAAGTTTATAGCATTTGTAAATCCTGAATTGTCATTAAACCCACATAGAGCTATTTCTTTTTTTTGAACTCGATAGCCTTTTCAATGAAAGTAATGGATCTTCTCTTTCCACTGATAGACAAATTAAAGTCGGTGCGGTGCAATAAAAAACTTGGCAGTTTCAATTAAATCCATTTGTTTCTCTTTTAATTGGTCTTCTATTGTCAAACATATAATTTAAAAATATAGAACAAAGCCTTATTCATTATAACAAGTCAACTTTAATGGACATTCTACCAGAAACCAACTATCAACTTAAACTTTTTTGTAGGGAAATGGTTTCATAACAAAAGGTATGTATGTATGTAAATAGTTATTTACGTATTATGTAAACAATACAAATGCTAATACTTGTAGTGATTAACAAATTTTTGATTTCGCATGAAATCACTACCTTTGCGTACCTATTCTTACATAATCAGCCACCCACGTTGTTAGAAAACAAAGAAAATTCCTTTGCATACTTCCATACATATGCACTCACATAGTATATGTTAAATAGGTCTTGCGTAAATTTACACACATATACACCAACATCTCTATGTTATGTCATCAATAACACCCCATGAATAAAAAAAATTTTTTTTTCTCTTGCCAAATGAAAAGAGAAGAAATTTTACTCTTGGAAATATATTTTAAATATTATGGAAGCTTTTTATTATGCAAAATCCTTGAACCTTTGACCTTGTTTTGAGGAATAAAGGAAACTTCAAAGATTTAAAAAAAAGCTTCCTCCAAAGATGTTACGTAATTGAAAGCCAACAAAAAAAAACAATAACAAACTAAACCAAAAACAACCTCAACAATAAAAAACTTACGCTGAGAAGAAAAAAAAATATGTATTCTATGTAGCACCAATATTTTTCCATTCTACCTCTTTCCGTAAGGAACTTTATATGAAAACAGTGGTTTAGGATATTTTTATTATTTGGCTTAAAATTTATCTCTTTGTTCACACACATTTACATATTCACCTTAAAATTACACAGCAATATTGGAACAGGATAACGATGGCTTAATTTTGAAAGGGCTCGTTGGTTAGATAATTTGGACTACAAACATACATAATTGGCCATTACAATCCTGATTCCATTTGAAAGACTGGGTTTACGCGAACACACCACAAACAACTGACACTCTGATGAAATTCGGTTGTGTATTAACGATATAAGCGTTGCCTTGTTGCAAAATGTGGTTCAAAATTTTATAAAAAGGTCGGATATCTGCCGTCGTGCTAAAGGTGGACATTTTCCAGACATCACATTCCATCACTAATTTCCATATTTCTACTTACATTGATACATATCAATAAATCTAAATTTGTCAAAAAAATACGTTTTTAAGCCAATTTACTTCCTTCCTAACCTCAAATTTACCATTTTTCTAAAAGTTATTCATTCAGCAGTAGTAAATATACTTTTAATGATTCCATAATAATAAAATAATTAATCTTTTTGTTATATTTTAGGCAGACGTTTACCCGCTCGATTTTTATTTTACATTTAGAAAGTATTTGTAAATGCCGTTATAACGCAACATTATCATTTTATATATAAACAATAAAAATCTCTATAAAACAGGTATTTATTTTTTTAAATTCCATATACATATGTAGTATGTATAGCCGTATATTGTTTGTTACTTTATACTCTAACTCTAAAACTAAAAAATAAATATTTTCTTCTAATAAACAAACAAAACAAGAATAATAAAAAAAAAGCGTATAAGTAATTTTAATTAATTTGGTGGCAGGCAAGGCAGGCAGGAAACAAAAATTTCGGCTAAAAATTCAACGCAAATTTTCGTTGGGTAACAGGCTCCCAGAAATGCTTAAATAACAAGAGGTAACTTTTAATTAAATTACTACAAGAGTCAGCCTGGTACACAAAAAAAAATAACCTAGTCATCCTGTGTTGCATATATGTTTCGCCTAAAAGTATGCTTTTTTCTTTTGGCATCGTAAATAACATTATTGAAAGCTTTTGTTTACATTTCTGCAGGCACTGGATATTAACAGCCCCATTAATAATAACGTTAACAGCTCGTTGTACTTAGTGGTTAAGTTTATCATTCTTTTACGTAGATATTCTTATGGAAATGTATGTTTCGCTATTTTTTGGATTCTCTGACCAGTTATCAAATAGAAGGTATGGAAGGTTTTAATAATATCTCTTTGTAGCGGATGATAAACTGCCAGTTTTTTGTCTTATAAGCTGACGAATTGATAAAACTTTTCATTATAAATATAGCCGTAAGATAATTGCTTATTTCTCCAATGCCTTTACGCATTAATATACACCACTTACTATATTCTAACACCTTTTTGTTGGTATTTTCCAATTTTAAATAAAAAAAACACATGGTTTTCCTTTTTCATTTTTACTACAATTATTATAGTTTATATATGCATGTATGTATATATTTTTTATTAAGTTTTATAACTTTAATAATGATATTGCATTTGTTTATAATAATATTAATTATATAGTTGTAGTAACATTTAGTAACATTAATTAAAAAATATTAAAAATTAATTAATTAATTCAAAGAGTACGCAATTTAAGCAAAACAAAATTTCCTTCTCCTATTTTTTTATATTATTTTTTAGATAAAAGCAAACAAAATTTTTAAAGTTATTTAATATTATCTAGTTTTTGTTTTTAATTTAAAAAGTATATGGCAAAGAAATATAAAAAAAATATATTTTTACTATAAAGGTATGTTCACATTTGTCAATTATTTGACGAAAAACACCTAACCACTATTTATTTGAACATTTAATTTGTTTATTAAAATTTTATTAATTAAAAATTGAAATATTGCTTGGAATTATTGTTGTTTTTCAAACGATTTTATAAGAAACGTTTACATAAAACGAAATTTTTGCATAAAATGTTTTTATAACATAGTTGTTAGTTATGCTGTTTTCGTCAAAGATTATTTGCCAAATGTGAACGTAGCTTAAGTCTAGGCTAAAAATTTAATTTATTATTTTTATATACATGTGTTGTATATCAAATAATATTATTTTAGAAACATTTATGATTGATTTTAAGATAATGTTCTCTTGTATTGATTTGTTTCATTTCTTAAATACATTTTTTTTCTTGTTTTACTAAAACATGTTTCTTAAACACTTCAATAATTATATTAAACGTAACTTTTCTTCCCTATCTATGTATGTACCATACATATGTATGTATATGACGACAGTATACAAAATATAAATACTTTAAATAAAAAAACAATCTACAAGACAGTCATTTGTGGACGTTTTGAGATGTTATGTATAGTGAGTGGACAAGCATTTTTATCATTTATTTATATATAGTTTTTTATTCTATTTTTCTATATGCAACATAGTACCTAAAACAAAACAGATATTTCTATGTTGAACGGCTGGCTGGTAAGGAGTATTTTCTTTATAAATATTTATAATTTGATACTGTCACACTGTATGTACAATTTAAATTGATTTTTAGGCATTTTTATTAATTGTTGGTTTTTTTTTTTTTTTTTTTGTCTAGAACACATTTTAAATGTTCTTCTGTTAGATTTTGAAGACTTTTTGTTATAGTAGTTTTAGTTTAAATAGAGATAATAATGTTATTGATTGGATTGGTATTTTTTTGTTTTGTTGTTGTTTGCCATTGTTTTTGTGTTCTGTTTTGTTTTTTTAAATACATGTTTGTTGTTTGCTATTACTAGAGCTTAGCTTTTTGTTTGTTTGTTAAATAATTTTCCCTGCTATAATTTGATAACAAATTTCTCTTGTTTGTTTGTTTTATAATATTTTATACACGAGATGTTTAATAAATTGTTTGTTTGTTTGTTGCCTGTTTAAAATACATAAACATTTTGTTGTTTGTGATTGATGTTCACATTGTTTGTTGTTGTTTTTTTATAATATTTTTTATATATGTATGTTGTTTGTTTTTAATATCACAGTTTAGTAAAAGGTATTCTCCTTGATTTTGTTAAAGAAAAACCCATTTTGTATTTGTAGGTGTATTTTTGTTAGTTGGTTGTTTTTAAATACATAAAATGTTTGGTTGTTTTCTTGTTGTTGACATTTTAAATTATATTTCTAGAGTTTAGAGTTTTAAAACTCTTTTTTTTAGTTTTTATTTATTTTTCTTTTCAATAATAGTATTGCAATTAAAAGTGTTTAAAATGAACTTATTAAAAAACAAAAGTAAATGATCTCAAAAATGTAAGCAAATAAATACAAAATTATTTATTTAATAATTCTCCATTAGGTAAATAATTTAAACACTTTAATCTAAACATATACTTTTCAATGTTCACTTTGTGATTAATTTTAGGCCTTTAGCTTTCATATAATAATTAATTTATTCTAAATACATATTCTTTTTATTTTTTTGCTTTTGTCAATAACATTTAACATAAATAATAGGTTGGTTTTATTGCAATGTTGTAGATTTAGATTTCATCTTTGTTCTTTTTGATTTTTTGTTTTGGAATGAATTAAATAAATGGCATTTAGTATAAAAAAAACAAAATATTTGTAAATAATATTTAAATTTTTTGTTATTACATAATAACTTTCCTTAACTTTTCTTTTTTTAATAATTAAATACAAGTGTTGTTGTTTTACTAATAATGTTTATGTTTGTTTTTTCTCTTTAATTAAATGGTGTTAGATCACATATCGTTATTTGTGTTGTTGTTCTTGTTGTTGTATTTTCTAAATTTATCTTATACATACGAAAAATAAAAAATAATAATTATAATAATAACACATGTGTTGTTTAAGTGGTGGTCTTACACATCGATTAACACTTCAATTATTATTTATCACAAAAAATGCTTTTAATTTCAGATGTTTTGTTTGCTGTTGTTTTACATACAATTTCTTTTGGTTTTTCTTTTTCTTTTTTATACATATATGTATATAATAATAAAAATTCATTTACTCTTAGTTTCCTTATAACATTTATAATATATTGTTTCCTCTTTTTTATTTTAAAAATTCTTACTAAATTTTGGTGTTTTTTTTTTTGTAAATTGATAGTGAAAGGATATAATTCATTATTTTTTGTCATAGATTTACACAACATCTTAAGAATAAAAAAAAATGATTTAAAACAATTGGGTAGAAACGAAAAAGTTTGAAATTAAACCGAAAACAAATAAAATAGAAAACATGGTATAATAATTAAAAGGCAGTTAGTCTTTCATCGTCAGCTGATTATAATTTTTTTGCATATACTATCTATCTATCGTCATATTAACTGCACTGCACGTAACTGCACTTTTTGTTTTTTTACAGGAGAAGCAAAAAACCTTAAAACTAAAAATTTTGTAAGTCCCGAAAATCATATAATTTTCAGGATCGAGATATCAGGATTGGCGTGCATCCCTATATACAACAAATGAGTTTGAATGTAAGGTTTTCATATAAATGTGTATGTAGTTATATCTTCTGCCATTTAGAAATACACGCACTTGTAGTTACGTCCGTTTGAATTTCGTTAATAAAATCACCATTTTTAATCGTCGGAATCTAAAATTTTGCACAAACATGTATTTTGATAAAACGAACCATAAGTAATAAAAAACTCTATTTCGAAATTTTGTGTAGTTACGTCGGTTTGCATTTAATATGAAGGTATGTACTTCGTAATTGATCAACAAGTGGGTGTCAACTCTAAATTGTTAAAAATTAAGTAGAGGCCAAAACCGGTTTGTGGTACAATAAGACAATGTCATGTTTTTCTGCGAACAATGGAAATTTGTCTGTAAAGCAACAATTGGCAAAATATCATGCTTCCATTCGCAGAAGAAGAAGTGGCGATATCAATATAACAATGACTCCAAACGCACATCTAAATATGTTAAAAAGTGGTTTGTTAAAATTTAAATCGATGTCTTGGTAGTGGCCAGCGCCGTCGCTTGATCTCAATTACAAAGAATATATTTGGGAAATTGTAGCTCAACGATTATTGCCTGACAACTGCAAAAATACTGATAATCTTCTCCGGCAGGTGAAATATGCTTGAAATTAAATTTCTACAAAAGTGAAGTCTAATTTAATTAAGTCCATGCTACGGCAGTTGCGCACAATTTTTAAAAAATAATAATGACGCTATTAAAGATTAGATTATTTTTAGAATTCATTTCAAAAATGCATCATAAAGTCGCTATGGTCTAGTGGCTAGTGTGTTGGCTTACTAAGATATGAGTCCCCCCCACAAGCTAAGATATCTTGAAAAAAAAAAAGAATTATGAATAATATATTTCTTTTGGCGACTACCTCTTAGCAGTCTTTTGGAAAAATCTGTGAGAGTAAATGATTGCCATAAACAAGCTTCTTAAGTGTGTTGTTCGGGATCGACTTTAAACTGTAGGTCCCGGTAGGTACTCATGGATACAAATTAACACACACAACATGGGTGCTGCGAGAAGAGATTATTTTTGTTTTCATATAAAAAATGTTATTTTAATTTAGTTAAAGTATTTAATATTTTAAATATAAAGTAATGTTATTTATAAATATGTTTCGAAGCTATTATTATTTGCAAGAATTCCTAGCTTCAGTTTTGCCGATTCCGTATATATATATTTTTTTTTGTATTATTTTATCAATTCAATTTGATTAGTTTTAACTTTTGTATTAACTCAAAATAACATATTATTGTATTTTGTTGATACACACTTTTGCATGAAAATTATCTCAAATGTGGTTATAGGGCTAGTTTTTTTTCGAGTTTTCGATAATAAAGATAATAAAAAATTAAAAACTTGTCAAATTTAAAAAGTAAAGCAATATTAAAATTTCATTAGTTTTCGGTTTACAGAGTCTAGCTGTTAAAGTAACTTTCTATACTACTTTCCGATAAGGTCTCCGATAGTAAAAGTTAACTTTAGTTTAATCCTCATTTTAAAAGTTAGAGGAAAGTCTATCTTGCCAGCAACTTTAATGTTAGAATTTATGTTAAAGGTGATTTACAATAATCAAGAGCAATTTATCTATTCGATAAAGTTCTTTCTTTTACAATCGGTTACTTTTAATAATAATCCTTAATGTGTTAACTTAAAAAAAAAAATAAATAATAAAAAAAAAATATTAAAAGTTTAATTTTTAAGCAATTGTTTCAAATGCATTTTTTACAATAAGGGAGTTCACAGTGGCATCCTAAAATACATTTAAATTTAAGCATTTTAGTTTCGTCAATATGGGTTTTCAAGTTTGTTGTTCGGTTTTGTGTAAAAATGAAAATGAATACTTAAGTTCAAATTTAAAAATTGAAAAAGTGTAATAAAAAATAAAAGAAAATAAAAAATGGAAGCCAAAAAGTAACTGCCATGTCTAAATTAAAGCGGCAAACGTTTTCTATATGTCAAAATTTCTCATGCCCATACAATATATATGGAGTATCCCGAAATAACGCGACGGCAACTTTTTGCAATTAAAAAAACCAATTTTAACGGGGCGTTTAATAGTGAAGTTAGTTTTATTTTTATTAAAAATAAAAGAAATAAACAAAAAGTAAAAATATATATGTATTTTTCAATAGAAAATGAAGATAAGTCAACTTGTAAAAATAAATGTAATATATCGTCGTGCTCTATCCGCCATTTTATATATCTCGAGTTAATACTGTCAAAATTTTTAAAATCTGCAATCCGTTTTCGGCTACTTATCTCCGTAACTGGACGAGATATCCCGAAACGGATTGCAGACTTGAAAAATTTGGAGTCGAAAACCTAAAGTGGCATCCTTCACTCGAGATATATAAAAAATTTGAAATGGCGGATAGAGCATATAAACTCTCGCACGACGATATATTTAATTTATATTTTTTTTATCTTTGTTTTGATTTTAATGTCTTGACAATAAGTTGCGTTTTTATTTAGGAATGGCAGTAAGTGTTTATTTTTTTAGGGGAAAATTAAATAAACCCGTTATTTTGAATTTTTTTTTTTTGCTGCCTGTTGACATTTTAAAGATAATCATCAGCCCATTCTCCAATTCTAAATAAAAATTCCTCTTTTATTTTTCCCATAAATTCAATTCAATTGTAAAAATACAGGAAAGGGAGAAAAATCACTCCCGGGAGAATTTTTATTTAAAATTGGAGGTTGAATATTATTTTATTATGTTTGCTATGTTTTAAAATAATGTTCACAACGAAAATTTTAAGATGCCGTAATATCGATATTTTAAAATTTAAAGATACCCATTGTGAATAACTTTAATATTTTTGTGTTTCTATTAAATGATTTTTTTTTCTTTTTCGTTTTATACTACTCATATATGTATATAATTATATCCCTTCTCAAACAATGTTACATACATTCATATATATTTGTTTTCAACACATACAATGCATTCAATTAAGTTAGTTAATCATTAGATACTTAAGATTGTTTAAATTTCTACAACGTTATTTGCGTAATTGGTTTTCTTTTTAGCTTTTTTAAACATTTAAAGAAGTTGTTGTGCTTTTTCAGTCTTTGTTATTGCATATTAAATTAATTAATTGCTTTCTTTGTTTTATATATATGTACATACAATAATAATTCACATTTTGTTTAATAATATTTGTTTGGTTCTTTTTCTCAATTGATTAAAAAAATGTTCTTTTCCTTAATGTTCTTAAATCGTTTTGTGGTACAACTTGAAAATATTATGTACTGGTTGTTTTAGTATTTAATGCAGCTTGCTTTTCTTGTGTTGTAATAGTTATTTATGCTTGTTTGCTTGCTTTTGCTTGTGTCTTTAATATTCTTTGTAAAACTTATTGTTAAAGAAATACTTTAAGTTGTTCAGGTACATGTTCTTTTGTTGTTGTTGTTGTTATTTTAATATATATATTTCTAGATATAAATATACATACGTATGTATGTGTATATGCGTTAAATTCCCTATAATTCATCATACAACAAATAACGTTGATTTTTTTGTTTGTTTGTTTGTTTTCTATACGTATAAAGTCTATGTATTCGTTTTAAATTGAGATCTTTGTTTTAAGTTGTTTTACAAAACAGCCAAAGCTGGGAAAACATTATCTTATGTTTGTAAGAAAAAAAAAATAATAAAAAAACAAATGAGTTAAAACACAAATAGGTTAATTTTTTTCAGGGACCGTAATCATTATGATTATATTATGAGTTTAAGGATTTTCTTCAATGATAATGATTATTTTTAAGTAATAATAAAAAAATCAGCTGTAATCATTATTTTTGAGCAAAAGAAATAAAACTCAAAAATAATCATTATATATTGTTTTTAATTTTTTTCGCTCAAAATAAAACTCACTTTAAATTTATGGTTTAATAAACATTAAACAATTTGGTCAGAACAAGTAAAAGAAAAATATATTCAGAAATGCTTGTTCATTTTGTTATATAAAATATCATTTTCTTGCACAAAAATTATAAAATTATTTTCTTTCATTCATCATATATACATAAAGTCTTAAATTGAAAGTGAGCTTTATTTTAAGCGAAAAAAAAAAATAAAAATAATAATGATTATTTTTGAGTTTTATTTCTTTTGCTCAAAAATAATGATTACGGCTGATTTTTTTATTATTATTTAAAAATAATCATTATCATTGAAGAAAACTTTAAAAATCAAAAATTTTAACATTATGACGGATATGCAAAGATAGTAAAAAAATAATACTAATTGTGCAATAAATGTTTTTTTTATATCTGTTCTATATGATTGATTTTTTGATTTAAAAAAAAAACGAACAATAATGATTATTTACGGTCTCTGATTTTTTCATTAATTTAATAATCCGGTATGTGAAAAAAAAAACGATTTTGATCGAAATTGAAATCGTCTGTATTTTATTTCTATAACGAATTCAATTCATAAACAATGTTTTCCTTTTACTTTATATTTCATATGTTTTTTTAAGGGGATTTTTCTTTTAAACTGTGTTTTTTTTACTTTTAAATATTAGTTGATATCACATTAAACACATTCGTTTTGTTATTAAAATGACTTATAAAAACTACATTTGCAAAACTGATTTCATTTCATTTAGAATTGTATTTTTATGTGTTAAATTTGTAAATAAAAATAGTTTATAAATAAAAATATGTTAAAAACATATTAATTTTGGAATTTATTTTTCTTAAGTTTTTTGAGCTTCTTTTTGCAAAAAATTTTTTTAAGTTTGTGATTTTCAGTTGTTTATTGTAAATAATATTGAGCTTGTATTGCATAAAATAAAATACATATACATAAACATATTAATTACGTTTAATTGTATGTTTTTAAGATGTAAATGGAAAATATTCGTGAAAAAAATACAAAAACAAAAATATTTAAACTTATCTTTGAAATATTTTAACATGATTAATTACATTATCACACTTGTATTGCAAAGGTGTCACAAATTCAAAGTACGATGTACGTTTTAGGAAATCTTCTAAATTGGCGAGTAGATTTACGAACAAAATAGGTGTCACTAAGTTTCGTTAAATCCCTTTCGAAAAATAGTGTACTTTACTTATATGTATTTATATCGCGTTGTTATCAATTTGTAATAACGGTATTCTCTATATCCTTTTTTCTTTACCTTAAAGAATATTTAAGTGTTGGTTCTTTCTTTTTGATAATTTATGAAAAAGTTGTCACATTATGGTTTTCAACAATATTGGTTAGCGTTCCTTTTGACAAATATTTTATGTATGCATGTGCACATGTGTTTGTATGCAGAATATACATTCTCTGCGCAGACATTTTAAAGGTACAAAGTAACTGCAACAGCTAATTGAGCATCAGAAACAAAACTTGACAGAATTTACGAACGCACCTTGTGTTTGTGTAAATCCCTGAAACCGTTCCTTGCAGTTGTCACGTAATAGAACATATTGTACATACATACGTATGCATGAGTTTTTGAATGATAAATTTAAATTAAATTTAATTTTAATTTAAATACAAATTTAGATCACTGAAGATTTTATTAATGGCATTAATTTTAGAATTTCAAAAGGCGAAAAAGGTAATTAAACAGTTTTGTAGTCTTTTTCAAATACCCGTATTAGCCCATTTCATGATGTCGAAATAAAATTCTAACGAACGAAAGCAAGGCGAAAGATATAAAATTACTATTTTTCAAAAAAAAAAAAATCCTTATGTATACATAGCATACATTTGTATATAAAAAGCAACCGGCCAATTTAAGTATTTTTATTTTTTTGTTTCATTTTTCTATAGATGATGAAAAAAATTGCAACACTATTGCACTAGAAGAGCGATAAATACGTTGTTTTATTATAAATTAAATTTGTTTTATTTTCGTCACCAATTTTAACATAATTTGAAACTTTTATGCTAGTAAGAAATGATTAATAAATTTTATTATGTGAAGGAGCAATCGTGAAGGGTTCATATATACACCCTTATTGTGTTTGGCGTATTTTTGTCGTATTTCGACATTTTTGTAAAAGATTAAATACATATTTTGTAAATTTTCTTTAATCTTGTACAAAAAGTCGAAATACGACAACGACTACGCCAAACAACAATAAGGGTGATGATTTCAACATTTCTGGAACATTACATACAATGGTTTCTAATGTTTGTTTTGTTTTATTACGATTCATCACCTGTCACGATATCATGAACTGTTTCAAAGCAATGCGATCGTATTTTTAGAAGCATTTCTTTCGACTAATCGACAAAAGCTTTTTTTTTGAGCGATTGGCAAATTGTGTGGGATCCCCAAAATAATGTTTTTGACAGTCAAATGTTTATGCAATATTAAATGTGTGCTGGTCCCACTAATGCCTAAGGTTGTCTGAACCTTACGATAGGTCACATGACGATCTTGCAATACCAGCTCGCGTATAGCATCAATGGGTTTCTGGGAAAACAACTGTTTTTGGACGACCTTCACGAAATTCGTCTTGGAGTAAACTACGACCATTGAATTCACCATACCATCGATAAACATTGGTCTTAGATGGGGCTTCATCGCCAAAAATTTAATTAAGTTCATCCATGCACTGTTGCTGTGTTAATTCACTTCGAAAGTTGTAAAAAAATTATCGCATGGAAATGTTTACGGTGTAATTCCATTTTTGGGCCGAGATGAATCTTTTAAGTTATTGTAAACAACACAAATAGCGCTCGTATTTTTTTTTTTAATTGAGACCAATACTCAGGGGTAAACCCCTACTAAATGCTGTGCATTGTATTGGAATTTTGGAAAGGACATATATTATTATTATATTATTGTTAAGCACCTTAGGAATGAGACAGATTGCTGAGAATTGATCATTCAAAGGCCAGTGTTATACCTTCACCCTTGAATGATCAACAGCAATTGCCTCATCGTTGCATGTTGATTGTGTGGTGAATGTGCCTTCGCTAAGTAGGTTTAGATGTTATCTGCTACTTCCCAATAGATGGCGCTTTTTTTCCTGATCAGTCGTTTTTACGTTGACACTGGTTAAGGTGGAATAGAGTGGAATGTCGGGGAGCGGTTTCTTTGTAGATGGTCTTCCTGGAGGGGGGGAGCCTCTTATTTTTTAAATTATAATTTTGAAAAAACCGCAAACTAACTTTTTCATTTTTCACCTCTTCTGGGATTTGAACCTGGGTCCTTTGAGTTTTGTGCGAGCACTCTAACCACTATACCACGCACCCCGGTCAAAACGTTCTGAGTACGTATAACCTCAAAAATGTCCAACTTTGCGATAGAGCTGTCAGTTACGAGGCAACGCTCGTATTTAAACATTATTTCTTTTCTTATTTACCTAATGTGACCGTCACTTAAGCACAGTTAGTTTCATTTGAAATTCCCGGGTATTCATATTCTGTAAACCGAAAACGTTCAAGTCGAATAAAATTTCAAATGGCTATAATTGAAAATACAACAAGTCGTTGAAAAAAATTTTACTTGGCACAAGTCAGCATTTGTTGTCTTTGAAAAATCATTCGATTTTAATTTAACTCGATTTCGTTTCTTAGAACATACCCATCTGTCTTTACAAATTATATCAAATTTCGACTATAATGTATAGTTTTTTTTTTAATTTTAAAAATTATGTTAAAATTAGTGTATAAAATTATGTCTGTAAAAAAAAATACACTAATGGTTTAGATTTCAAAGATGTTTAAAATTTTTTGTTTTAAATCCATTCATCATTTTTTTTTTCTTATTTCGTATTATACCCTCATATATATAAAATGGGTTCGAAAATTATTTTCTGTTTGTTTATAAAATTGTTTTAGAGATGGCTTTCATGTTTAATCACAGTTTGATGTTTTAGTTTATTCTTGACTTCTCAATACAAATTAGTTAATAGCTGTATTGTTTTTCTTTCATTTTATAGCAGGTTTCACAATTTCGCCGTCTTACGCCATAATTTGTGAAGTGCTTAAGTCTTTGAGATTTTTGTTGTAATACATTTCGCATTTCGTCGTTAACATTTTGCGTTTTTTTCTTTTATTATGATATTCGACACAATGACTTGTTAGTATTTAAGGATGTGACTTACTTATTCTAAATTAGTTTTTTTTTGTTTTATTATATTTAAAATATTGTATTCTATAACTAATAGGTTTTGTTGTTAGTTTTCTTTTAATAAAAAAAGAAAATTAGGAAACAAGAAACATAAAATAAAATATAATTAAATATTAGTTTTCTATGAATTGGGAAAAGCTAAAAGGCGCAATTAGTTTTTTTTTTTTTCAACAGAAATTCACATTGACATCGATGTTATTTCTCAAAAATACACATCTTTTAGTCTACATTTATAATACTTAAAAAAAACAGGACTATAGTAGACGACTTCGATTAAATTTGCAAGCTCACTCAATGAACCTCTACAGAAACAGTTTATATATTTATATTAAAGTGGTAAATTATAATTTTAAATATGATACAATTGTCATACGATAAGTAACTGCCGGAATTGATTAGAAAAAAATTTTAATTTAGCTGAGATCTGAAAACAGTTTTGATCCATTTGATCAAACTAATGATATACGACAAATTACTTTAGACTCGTTTCATAGTTTCAAGTACGTTATTTAATTTTCCTTTTTGTTTGGAATGTTTGTTATTTGATGCAAGATATTAGGCCTCATTCCAATTGGCGACGTCGTCTTCGTTTTACGACATTTTTGTAATAGAATAAATAAAAATTATTCTCTTGCCTTTAATCTATAACAAAAATGATGTTAGACGACGATGCCAATTCGAATACGGCCTATTATTTTGAGTGTACTATTTAATTTAAAAATTTCTAACTTTTCCCATCATGAAAAAACAATTTCTAATTCTAAATTACTACAATATAAAAATTAAAAAAAAAAACTGCACAATTGTTTTCTTTCATTTTGTTTAAATTTGGCATATTTTTAAGTTAAAATGTCTAGTTTAGTTTAGTACAGAACTGTATCTGATGGTCATGAATGAAAAATTAATTTCAATATATTCTTTAAAGAAAAATAAAATTATATATAATATCTTATATTATTTTTAATTCGGTTTTATATAAACGACAATAAAGAAGTGGTAGAAAAAACATATATGTAGTATATAAAAAAAATCATAAAACTATAAAAAAATCATTTATAGAATATATTTATGTATATCACTATCGTGTAATTTTTCTTAAAAAAAAAATTACAAACATATTTACCCAATATCATTTCAAATAGAAATTTCACGCCAGCTGCAAATCTATTAAGTTGAATGATAAGACGATGATGATGGTGATAAAATTAAGATGTTTGTCAATTATCTGTTTTCTGTTCTTTTTTTTTTGTAATGGTGTAACCAACTATCGGTTTACTTGGCATAACGTGTATGTTTCAACTCTACTTCTTTCTTTTTTATGAGTAAGTATGTGATGTTTTAAAGGAATTTTCACTTAATATTAAAATATTGCAAATTATTTCACTGATAGTTGTTGAAAGTGTTATTTTGTGTAATTTTCCCAAATGATAAACACGTTTTTTTTTTTGTTTCTTATAAGTGTAACAACTGTATCGGATTGGGAGTTTTCTTTGTTTCCAGTTTTTAATTGGAAATATCACGTCTTATGAGATCGAAGACATATTCATCACGTACATCATCTGCTACGGGCATATAGCCAAGCGCTGGATGTAAATTATTAAGATTAGAGGGTTCCCATTTTTGGCCTAATAGTGTATTGATTTCCTATGAAATCATTAAATATGAAATTATGCTTTACTTATAGATTTACTTCTAAATAGACACATACATATATATGAAATTAAAACTAAATTTTTTTCTTTGTTACTTACTTCAATAAAGGAGTCCATGCTCGCTTCTGTGGGTGCATTATCAATCATTGATACTTCTAAACGTTTTAAGGCACGACCACGTAAACGTGAAATGCCTACAATATTATGAGGATCTAAAACATAGCCATGTATGACGATTTCTTCTAAATTCTTGCAACGCCATGACATCATTACAAATGGATCTTGGCCGGAGCGTAAAAATAAATCCATAATATTTTTATCGGAATGTTTATAAGCCTAATTTATAGATCAAGTCCACGATATTATAGAAATATTAACGACAAAAAAATATTTCAATTGACTACGATAGAAACTTACAGAATCAATCCACTGTATACTTTTTAAAGTTGCATTGTTGTTTAAAGATATCCATTCCAGTGCATCCACATTCATCTAAAATTATATTGTTGAAAATAAATATGATATACATATGTATCACATCTATCCAAAATATACGTACATAATCACAGAACAATACACGCAAATGTGTTATAGGCATACTTTGTCTTAAGATACGCATTTGCAAAACTTCAACTGCTTCAAAAGCATATATTAACGATACTATTAAGTCGATATTATTAAAATTTGCTGAAAATTCCAACCACGCTTGTTCCGATATACCGGGATGATGGCGATCCAAACCGTGAACACATATTAAAAATTTCTTAAGTGGTAAAATTTTCAACGCAAGCAAAAGTTCTTCATTAATTGTATCGTAATCTAGAGAAAGTACTTGCAATGATGAACATTTTTGTAGTAGGCTGTTCTCCATAGCAAACATGGGATAATGACTAGGATCGTATTTAATTGAGGCCAATGTAAGTTCCTTAAGCTCTTGAGGACGGCTCATAGA
The DNA here is from genome assembly GCA_963576795.1 of Metopia argyrocephala. Classification (NCBI taxonomy): domain Eukaryota; kingdom Metazoa; phylum Arthropoda; class Insecta; order Diptera; family Sarcophagidae; genus Metopia; species Metopia argyrocephala. The sequence goes on from OY756210.1 coordinate 50,299,582, forward strand.
TTTTAACAAATCTATGCCATAATAAGTTAAAGCTTCTATTGCACCCAAATCCAATGTTTTACAGGCAGTTTTCTTGCGGTTTAAAAAAATTTTTAAAGGTTCAATAAAAAGTCTAAAAAAATATGTAAAGACAAAATTATATTTAAAAACTGAAAAATATATAGCAAGAACTTACTGTTCAATATCGACTAGATTGTCTTCACTTATATCTCCGGGCGGAGTTAGACCCACATTGTTAGTTTGAAAACGTATGCCTTGTAAACTATCACAACGTGCAACTCTAAAGAAAACCATAAAAATCTTTTAAATAAATTTGTATACAGAAAGAGCAAAATAACTGCTTACTTGTTCAAGATACGCCTTATTTTTTCAATATGGAAAATGTTAATAAAATCAAAGACTATAATTAGTTCCTTTGTCAGATTGCAAAGTGAATGCCGAAAAAAATTACACTGTCGATCGTTTTCGATATGAAGTATAAATTTAGAATTATTGAAAAATCTGAAAAAAAGGAATATTAAAATGATTATTCTATTCACCGGTAGGTAGATAACAAAAAAAAAAAAAATTAAAAATTACAGTAAATCGATAGTTACTGGTTAAAAAAAATATGTATGTTTGCGATATTAAAATTTCAGCTCGAAAATTAATTTATCAACAGAATATAAATTCTAACTTCCATATTGTGCCTACACATATGTAGGAAGATAGGAGAACGAATACTGGTCAGAGCCAACATAAACACTGGCAGGCCATAACATCCATTGTGGTCGTCCTAGAACAAGGGATCAAAGCGAGAGGGTAAAAGATGAGTGGAAAAGCTAAAGACAAAGCATATCAGAGGGGTTAAATTAACAAGAAAAACGATTTGTGTATGTATATCCCCCAGCCAGAGAAGTCCCATAACGAACTCCAGGTATACCAGTGTAATGAGTTTTGTTTAAAAATGTCTAATACTTTCTGAGCTCTGCAGCCGCTATTCAACGAGTATGAAAAATTCCCCTTTTTTCTATGAGAATTACATGAATTCCTGTTCTAAATTTACAGTATATTCTGAGCTCTGCAGCCGCCATTCAACGAGCATCAAAATGCCCTTTTTTATGAGAATTAAAAGAAACAAGTATTAGTGCCTCTAGATTAATTCTAAATTTTATTTAATGATTGTCAATGCTTATATACACTCCGGTTCACTTATTTAAAGGCACAAAAAATCCCATATTCAGGAGCCGGTATCTTTTCTAATTTTCAACCGATTCCAGAATTTTAAAATAGAAATGGAAGCTAGACATCTTGAGATATAAACAAAATCATGCCCATGGTAGTTTCTTAACTAAGGAACCTTTTTTTGAGGAATTTATAAAAAAAATCTAAAAATGTGGTATTTTTTTTTGGTTCACTTGAATAAGGGCACTTTGTTTTTTTTTGTATTATTTTTAAAGTAAGCGGTGATTTTTTGGTGGGGGCGTTTGTTTATTGCAATTTATTACATCTTAGTCGATTTACGAGTCAAAATGGCAAAACAAAAAATTTTAAATCTATAGGAAAGGTCTAAAATCGATGTTTACCGTTCTGAAGGATATTCTAACCGCGCAACAGCTAAAAAAATTGGACGGAACCCAACAGTTGTCGACAATTACATCAAGGACCCCGAGGGGTATGGAAAAAATTTTAAAGGAAGGGTTTCGTTGTCTTTATCTACTTATGAGAAAAGAAAAATCATCAGAATTGCTTCTAATTCTGCCTTATCCTTGTCAAAAATAAGAGCTCAAGCTGGAGTGCAAGCGAGCAAGTCATCAGTACGCAGAGTTATTAAGAGCTGTGAGTATCTTAAATACCAGAAATTACAAAAAAAAAAGCCGCCACTTAATGGTCCTCGTAAGGAAAAGCGTCTTCAATTCGCAAAAGACTACATGGTATGGGATGTACAGCAAAGAGGCCATGTAAATGACTGGAAAATCGTTGTATTTACGGATGAAAAGAAGTTTAATTTGGATGGGCCTGATGGCTACAACTATTATTTCTATGACCTGCGTAAAGAAAAGCGATTTTTGAACCAACATCACAGCCGAGAGGGCGGCGTTATGGTGTGGGGTGCTATTACGTACTATGGCACCATCGATCTTGAATTTCAAAGTTCAAAAATGACTGGTGCAACCTATAGAACGTTAATAGAGTCGGCTTTTTCGAAGTTCAATGACCTATTTGGTCCAATACCTTGGATATTGCAACAGGATAATGCCCCTATACACAACGCCAGAGTAGTAAAGGAGTACATTACAAGCCAAAATGTTAATATTCTTGACTGGTCACCCTATTCGCCAGATCTACACATCGAAAATGTGTGGGGTTGATTATCTCGTAAGGTTTATGAAGGAGATAGACAATTTGATGACAAGCAGTCACTAATTCAGGCCATTAAGGATGCTTGGAATGAAATTTCGTTGGATTACATCAATTCTTTTAATCAGTCAATGAAAACCCGTATATTTGAAGTTATTAAAAACAAAGGGGGTTGTACCCATTACTAATAGTTCTTAAATAAAGCAAATAAAGTAATAATAACTTAAAAAACAAGAAAAGCTGTTTTTCATTAAAGTTAGTTAAAGTGCCTTTATTCAAGTGAACAAAAAAAAAAAATACCACATTTTTAGATTTTTTTTATAAATTCCTCAAAAAAAAGGTTTCTTAGTTAAGAAACCACCATTGTCATGATTTTGTTTATAACTCAAGATGTCTACCTTCCATTTCTGTTTTAAAATTCTGGAATCGGTTAAAAATTACAAAAGATACCGGCTCCTGAATATGGGATTTTTTGTGTCTTTAAATAAGTGAACCGGAGTGTACATACATGCATAACTGGCCTTTACAACCCTGTATCAGGATTACGGCCTATCTTCTCGCAGTACTCATGTTGTGTGTGTCAATTTTTATCCATGAGTACCGGGACCTACAGTTTAATGTCGACTCCGAACGACAGACTTGAGAAGCTTGTTCATGGCAATTATATACTAAATGCTTATACAGTGGCTCACAGCTTATTTCAACCAGGACATTTAAAATAAATCAAGCTCACATAATTTCGAAATGAAACAAGATATTAAAAAAATGTGTATTAGGGCTTATAGAATATGTTTAAAAATTATAAAAAAAAATTATAATTCGGTCTCTAATTTACACTCTAAAAAACTTACAAACTAAAAACCAAAAATATAGGAACACAAATAGTCACAGCTTATTTCAACCAACTACTTTTAAGTTCAGTTAAATTGGCATCACCTCTCGAGTAACGGTAAATTTCCAATCAATTTTGTAGTTACAGTTGTGTTCAAAATAATAGGAGTGCAATTCATTTAAAGCCGAAGTTTAAAATTAAGTAGAAAAAAAAGAAAATATTAATTTCTTTTGAGATAAAATTTAATTCTAATTCAGCTTCTAATTATTTACCAATTACTTATTTAATTAAAATGATTAAAACATAAAATATTTAATTTAAACAAAGTTTTCTTTCAAAATTCCCTGTTCAAAATTATAGGAGTGTTTATACACAACCTAGTAGTATTAAAGCTAAAGTCACAAAAGTTAAATATTATTTAAAAATAGTTTCCCCGATTTAATATTTTGTTGAATAACCTTTGTTTTTAATGACTTCAGCACATCTTCGAGGCATTGAGTCAATAAGATCCTTTAAAGGAATTTGATGCCACGCTTCGCGCACTGTGCTCCATAATTCTTCCGCATTTGATGGCTGTTTCTCTGCAACATATATTTTAACGTCTGCCCACAGATGTTCTATGGGATTCAGTTCAGGAGACTGAGCAGACCACGACATAATCTGAACTCCACTTACCCGAAACCACTCATTTGCCAATTTACTGGTATGTTTTAGGTCGTTATCTTGTTGGAATATTCATTTAAGAGGCATATTTCACTCTGCATAAGGTATAGCATTACCTCTTTCAAAATTTCAACATAAACGTTTCTATTCATTATGCCTCTAATTTCGTAAATTGGACCTACACCATTATACGAAAAGCTTCCCCATATCATTACTTTTGCACCACCATGCTAAACTGTTTTTTGTGTATATTGGGCTTTATATTCTGTATTGAGCGGACGTTTAATATATTGTCTAGACTCAGTGCCACCAAATAAAACAATTTTGCTTTCGTCGGTCCAGAGTATGTTTCTCCATTTATCTTTCGGCCAATTGATGTGTTCTTGTGCAAACTTTAAGAGTGCTACTGCCTGTTTTTTTGTCAGTAGTGGCACTTTCCGTGGAGTTCTTGCAAATAAATAATTTTCCATCAAGCGTCTACGAATAGTACGACCACTTACGGCAATATTTAGATCCTTTTGAATTTTTTTGGAAGACGCCCAAGGATTAATTTTGCTGTATCGTACAATACGACGGTCTTCAACAGTTGATATTTTGTGTTTGCGCCCACGTGTTTAAGGCTTTTTTTATATTTTAGAGCATTTGCAATCATTTGATCGGAGCATCCTAAAGTTTCCTTAATTTCTTTATAAGTTTTGCCTTTTTTTCGAAGATTTTTAATTGGTTCTCTTTTTTCCTCAGAACAGTGCTTTCCTCTTCCCACTATTACAAAAATTTATGTGAAATATAATATAATCACTGTAAATAAGGTTTTCACATCATTTTTTAAACTTACTTTTCACTTTTTTTCTTCAATTATATGCCCTTTTAGTTTTATTTTTAAAACGTCACACGCACTCCTATTATTTTGAACAACTCAAACCAAGGGCAAACACAGAAATGAACGAATTTTATTATGAATATAAAATTTATTATGAGTTTCTCTTCTGTATTCGATTTCTTACATACCGTTGTAATTTCCGTTAGAATATCACTGGTTTTGCAAATTGGTACACTAACAAATTTCAACTGTAGAAATATTACATTGGTGCACTCCTATTATTTTGAACACAGCTGTATGTGTATTTCTATTTTTTTTAATTACCATTTAGTGTGATTTAGGTATTTAAGAGTCCAAGACGCATATTTTTTTGACAATGGGGCGACGTACTACAATAGAAAAGCGGGAATTAGTTATTAGCCATTTTAAAAACGGTCATTCTCGTCGGAAAATTGCGGAAATGGTTTGCCTTAGTGACTCCATAGTGCAAAGCATCATATATCGTTTTGTGCACGAAAATAGAATACGTGACAAGAGCAGAAGCGCGGCCAATAAAATTTTTAATGCAACTGATGAGAGGTACATTGTCAGAAAAATAAGGGAAAACCCGAAGCTGTCCGCTCCTAAAATAGCTACAGAAGTAAAAAATGAACTTAACAAAACATGTAGCGCAGAAACAATTCGCCGTGTTCTCCGAAAACATTACTTCAATGGCAGAGTAGCCCGAAAAAAACCATTTATTAATAAGAAAAATGAAGCAGCACGTCTGAAATTCGCTAAAGAACATATTAATAAGGATTCAAGCTTTTGGGAAACCGTTATTTTTGCTGATGAGTCCAAATTTAATATCTTTGGCTCGGATGGACAAACTTATGTCTGGCGTAAGCCCAATACCGAACTGCAAAATCAAAATCTTAAACCGACAGTCAAACACGGTGGTGGTAGTGTCATGGTTTGGGCTTGTATGTCAGCAAGTGGGTTGGGAAACTTGCAATTTATTGAGAGTACAATGAATAAAGATATGTACTTAGACATTTTAAAAGCCAATTTATTGCAAAGTGCCGAAAAACTGGGTATAAGGGAGCAGTTTCGGTTCTACCAGGATAACGACCCGAAACATAAAGCAGGTGTCGTTCAGTCATGGCTTATTTGGAACTGTCCCCACTTGATGCAACCGCCAGCACAATCACCTGATCTAAACGTAATAGAAAATTTGTGGGCAATTTTGGATCAAAACGTCCGCAAACACCAGATCTCGAACAAGAATGACCTTACAGCAGCTCTAAAAGAGGAATGGGCAAAAATAACCTCCCAAACCACTAAAAAGTTAGTGGAATCAATGCAAAAAAGATTGAAAGCTGTAATAGAGCAAAAAGGAGGTCATACTAAATTTTGAAATTAAAAATATTAGTTAATTAATCATTAAATTATTTGTTTATAGTAAGTGGTTGAAATAAGCTGTGACTAATTGTGTTCCTATATTTTTGGTTTTTAGTTTGTAAGATTTTTAGAGTGTAAATTTAAGAGTGAATTAAACTGTATACTAAATTAATCCTAAGTCAGCATAATAGTGATTTATAAAATATCAATAAAAAAATATATACAAAATATAATAAACATTGTTTCGGGCTGACTAGAAAAGAATTTATTAATGTGTAACATGATCGGTTGTGTTAATAAAATAAAGTGTGAGTAAAAAGTGTACACACACTACACCAGGTACCGGCAAAACATAACCTGAACTTACTATCAGGGTAATTTCTACAAAAAGTTGGGCAACTAAAAATTCAAATATAATTTTAGTCGAATTCGTTCTACAGAACATATCACTGTACATTTAAACTTATTATTATTAGTTTTAGTAACCGTATATCCTCACTTTCAGTTGGTTAATTGGTATTGTTATTTTTATACCCTGTTGTAGTAATCGTATGTTATGTTGTTGTTTTATAATTATATTTTTAAGTGGCAACATTGTATTAATCATTATAAATATTTTGTATCAAATGATAAAAATCGTTAAGATTGTTTTTTTTATCTTCATCAGCATTTTTAAAAACCTACACAAGACATTCTATATTGCAATATATATTGAATAAAAGAAAGCTCTTGGGCATGAATTATTTTTAATTAAAGAAATTATTTACGACGCAAAATATGGAAATTTGTTTTAAAAGTAAATAATGGATATTGTACTCGTATGTATGTTTGCACTAGAGATGGACGCGTGACGTTTTTCATACTATGGCACTGGACCTCTATTTAGAATTGAAGGTACAATGGATGCTGTATAATATATACATATGTATGTAAATAAAAAACATCATAATGTTTTATGTTGAATATGAAATGCCACTTCGGTGGGTGTTTTAACAACATAACAACCCGAAACGCACATCAAAGCAAACAAAATGTTGGTTTCAAAATAATGGCGTCAAGGTTTAAAGCTGGCAGACTTAAATCCTTTTAAAAATTTATGGCAAATTGTCGAAGCAACTCTTCGAGGAAAAAACCCTTGTAATAACAGTTGATGAAATTTATTAAGGATGAATGAAGGAACCTTCCAATCGAAATTTGGACTCAATGCCCTTATTATAATAAGGGTAAAAACACTAAGTACAGAGGTGAATAAACAATAATTGAAAGGAATCATTTGGCTTAATTAATAAAAAAATGTTTCTTTCAGGCCATCTATTTTTTTGAACAGACAAAACTAGTTGATTTTATCAATATGTATGAATACATGGTGTTTGTATTGATTTTTATGTTATTTTCTTTATAATTTAACTAAAATAAAAACAAACAAAAATAATAATTATGTTCTTCCAATGTTTCTCTTTTGTCTCAAAGAATTTAGATTATGATGAATCTAATTCATTGATCCCCAAAGTAAGGTACATGTCAACGATATCTTTGTATTAAAACAAAGACACTATTAGTAGAAATTAATAAAGTTAGTTAAACCAATTACTGACTACAATTATTTATTATTATTAAATATGACGACAAACAAAATTCAATTGTATATGGAGTTCAGTAATTATTTTTGGAAGAATGAGCTTAATTCAAATTTCATGGACTGGCCAATATAGTATTACTAGAATTTCATAATTTGAAAATAATTTTTCAGTAAAAATTTGTAGAATTTTTAATCTGTAGACAATTAGTTGGTAGGAAAATATTTTATCCCTTCAAAAAGAGATTGAAATACATTTATTTCATCAGCACAATTATGAATACAGTAGAATCTCAGAAATTAGAACCACTTTGTGAACCGGGCAATTCGAATTGCTGAATTTTTGGACATTTTTGTAGCAAAATGACAAAATTATAATAAAACTAGTTCACAATAGTTGAAAATTTGATATTCGGGTATGTTCTGTAAACCGAAAAGTAGTGAAATTGAAAACGAGTGTTTTTTAAATACAAATAAAACTGAAGTGTGGAGATTATATTAAAGTTTTTTAATTAAGAAAGGAAGTTATGTTAATATTCATTAATCCAATTAATAAAAAAATATATCAAAATGCCAAATTTGAAAGTTATAGCAAATCGAATTTTCATGCGATTTCAATTTCACTACTTTTCGTTTTGCAGAACATACCCGATTGTATTTTTAAAATTGCGATTATGATTTACAACAACTACATATGTACATATGTATTGTACCATATAATTTAAAAATTATTCTAAACGATAATCGGGACCTACAATAATTATTAAACCAAGACCTACTACTTATGTATTTCAAATTTCTTCTCAATTTTTTATAGGTACTCTCAATAAAAAGAAAATTGAATCAACAAATAAATGTGTCTTAATAAGTCCAAATATGCCGCGATATATGATGAAAAGGATTTCCTTCGAAATTGTAATCATCTGTATTTTCAAGGTCATATAAAATTTATCTGTTTTTATATACATACATATTTGGCCATTACAACCCTGTGTCAGGTTTACGGCCTAGCTTCTCTCAACACTCATATTGTGTCAGGGTTGTCAGATAGTTTTCAATTTTTATCCCCAATTTCGAAATTCATATCCCCAAAAATCCCGGAAACCTTCAATAGTTCATCCCGAAAAATCCCTACATAAACTGCATCAATAATTTTGGATGTATTTACATATTTTTTATTTGATATGTAAATTTTAAATTTGGAGACTGTGCAGATCAACTAAAAATCTTGACGACATTCTTTTTAAACCAACCTCTTGCTCGCTTCGATATATGAATATAATATGAATATGAATTTCTATTGCTTAAACAAGTTTATAAGCAAATCTTGAAAGTTGAATTTCTATTTAAATTCTTTCATCGTGTGTTTCGAATGTAAAAAGTTTATAATATATAATTAAGCAAGCAAACAAATTTTAAAAATCGCCGACAACTGGTCGATCATCCCTAATTAAATCCCCATCCCCAAATGAATTTTTCTGTCCCCATTTCAGAAAAAAAAAATCCTCATTTTGGGGATAAATCCCCTAATCTGACAACACTGTGTTGTGTGTGTAAATTTGTATCCATGAGTACCGGGACCTACAGTTTAAAGTCGACTTCGAACGACAGATTTAAGAAGCTTTTTCATGGCAACCAATTATCCCCAGAGCTTTTGCCATAAGACTGCTGAGAAGTAATCGCCGTAAGAAATAATTTGTTAATTTCTTTTTTTTAAGATGTCAGAGTGAGATTTGAACCCTACATATACTGTTTTATATACATATTTTAAACTTTTAATAATCAAGGAAGTATTTTAATAATCAAGCTATTACCACAGTCTTTAAGGTGATGAGTAAAAAAGGAATTCTAAATCTTTTTCTGATTTAGGACTTATAGCAACTTTAAATTTTAGTCGATTTCAATTTCGATCAAATTCGCTTTTCATCACAGATATATTTTTTAAAAATAAATTTTTTGCTTAAGCTCCACATACCTATTTATTAAAAAAAAAGATGTAAACAGACTTACCGTTTTTGGAACAAAACACTACGCCAATGTTTACATGTTTGACTGGCATTGAAGCGGTCATGAGGTTCTAAAAGTTCGTAAATCTGACCCAATACCAATAATGGCAGCTCTCCCCATTGTGTTAATGGTAAATTCATATCCACAAATTAAGAGAATTAATTTTGGCCTGGCCGTAGTAGGTAGCCAAATGTGTAACTATGGGAAGCAAAATTTGCTGATATACAGGAAGGGGTTGAAGAAAAAAACTGCATTTATATGTATGTTGATGGTGCCACCAACAAATCTGTTGTTTACACAACCACTACAGCGGTATGTATATTCCTTTCCCCTTTCACTTTTACTTCTTAAGAATTTATTTTATTATTTTATAATAATTTTTTATTATTGTTTTGTTTTAGTTAGAATGACGTCGTTATATATTGACGTCTATAAGTACTCAATGGCTAGAGCGAGCAGCTTCTGTCCAAATGTTTATTTTTTTCTTTATGCTTCTTTAAATATTTAATCTCTAATTAGATGAATATTTTATTATATATGTTGTTTCTTTAAAGAGAAGAAAAAAATTGTAAATATATTATTGCTTTAGATCTTATATGTATATGTGTATGTTTAAATATGTATGTATTTAAAACGCAATAAACTGTTGGTTGTCATATTCGCATAAATCATCGTCAATTTGTAATTGTGTCTGTTTTTGTAAAATTAAAAAGGCTATTTTAAAAATGTTTCAACAAGAAATTGGTATTTAAGACCCGATCATTTAAAGATTTTTACAAAATGACAACAACAAAATCCAATATGTCCAATAGCCCCAACAAAAACAACTGTAATAGGCATTAACACTTTTGTAATGGATGCACAATTATATTCTTCTTTTTATCGTTTAATCCAATTTTCACAAAATAGGAAAAATTGTATCATTCATATTATTTTCTTTAAAAATTAATTATCCTTTATAAAAAAATTCACTGAAAATTTTGTATTTGTCTCAAAATAAAACAAAAAAAAAGTTATGTGTGTATATGTATGTATATTATATTTTTTCATTATGCGTTTTCCTTTTTTTCCGTCAAAGATTTGACTCTTACCTCTCATTTTGTATTTCTTTCAATACTTTGTTAGAACAGTTTAATGGTTCTATTAAAAAATAATTGTTTTTCTTTAACTTTTACTATTAAAATATATAGGTAATTGCAGTTTTACTTTAAAATTTCCAATTAAAAGACAGAAAAAATGTCTCCTATTTTTACACTGCACAAAGTTTCTTCCGTTTTTCTTCTTTAGGTGACCAACAACAACTGAATAAATTTTTACATATGTGCTCTATACGACAGGGTGTGTTAACAATTGGACCGTATTTAATTAAAATCTGAATTAAAAATCAGTTGAGCTATTCTGTATTATAACCAGTGTTGCCGTTTTAGTTATTTTTACAATAATTGGTTAAGGTAGAAATACACAGCATGCATTATGGCGTTAATCACAGTTACAATATACAATGTAAGTCAAATGTTAACGAATCTAAAAGTTAACATTTTTTTAACTTCTATACGTTACATACGATGCTAATTTTGCTAATAACTTGTTATATAAAAATTCCTTACCTTAACTTTTTTTGACAGACATGCGAATCACAAATTGCACAACGCACAACTTCTACCTTTACTTACATGTGGATTTTTTTCTTACTTTGGTTACATTTGGCTCAAAGAGTTTAAAAAAAAATTGCAAGAAATAATATTCATAAATACTAATCAACAAAAATAATTCTATTATAGAAAATAAAGCATATATATCTATATATATATATATAGATATATATATATATATATATATATATATATATATATGTTTATATGTATATATATAAACATATATATATTATTGCTTAGATCTTATATATATATATATATATATATAAATTTAAAATTTCCAATTACTTAATAGGAGACATTTTTCAACCAGCATATTTTCTCGAGAAGCGTTGGCATCATCAGGAAATAAATATTTATATCCTCGTTAAACATAAATATAAACTGTAATGCTACACGAAGAAGAAACGAAATATCGAAAAATAAATATGTACTTATGTCAAATAAATATTTGAAAACGACCTTAAGCTCAAATAATTAATTTTTTATGTATATACATATATGTTAAAATGTACAATTTTGCGACAGTTTTTTGACTAGAGTTGCATCGGAATAATCGAGTAAAGAAAGGATATCTGCTTAGATATGTAATATAGTAGAATATCACAAATTCAAACCGTCCAGAAATTATAACACGCAATTTTAATGTACTGGACACTCTAATATTAGAACTACAGATTTTGATTTCTGGATTTCTCGCTCATTAAAGTAAAAAATAAAACGGGGAATCACCAAGTTATTTGTGGTTTGTACAAGTCGGTTTTAGCGTGTGAAATTTGATATCTTTGTACAAATTTGTACATACTGATATTTTATGTTAAAAATCAATTCAATACCTAATAATTAAAAACCTCTTTAAATTTTTCTATTAAATTAATATGTTTAATTAAATGTTAATAAATAAAAATTGTTTTGTGTTAAAGAAAAGATTTTACAACTAGTTTTTATTTAACATTTTCAAAAAGAATTTCCAGAAATTTGAATTGCACGGTACAAAAAGTGATTATATTTTGTGAAATTCTATTGTATTCTGATAAAAAATTACCACTTCTTAAAAGTGTTCAAATGTAATTAAAACCAAAATAGTTTCTACTTAATAAGTACTTACATACATAGCATATTTCACAGGATTCACATATACATACTATATAAGTACATACAATATGAAGTGGTAGTTACCAAGACATTTTTCAACCAGCATATTTTCTCGAGAAGCGTTGGCATCATCAGGAAATAAATATTTATATCCTCGTTAAACATAAATATAAACTGTAATGCTACACGAAGAAGAAACGAAATATCGAAAAATAAATATGTACTTATGTCAAATAAATATTTGAAAACGACCTTAAGCTCAAATAATTAAAACAGCAATAAAATTAATAAAAGGTCAATGAAAGCCATATGAGTGCGAAAAACATAAGAAGAAAACTTCTTAATTAATTATATTTTTAACCCTAGAAATACTAACCTACGTAAATTTTACTTGTAGGTTTTTTTATTATTGTTGCTAGACAACCATTCAGTGACCTAACTGTATCAAATTCCACAAGTGCTCTTTTTAAATAGTTTTTGAACCAAAGCAAAACATAAACGAAGGATATTTAGTCATTAAACCGCTTTTAGAACGGAAAAATTAAAGGCTATACGTAAAGTTTACGTGCTGTTAGTGATAAGAGTATAATTTGTGTACGTAAATTATACGTAGCGTTAGTATTAAGAATATAAATTTCTAGAAGTATTTTATATATTGAGGGAAAAAAGAAAGTAAAAACCGATCAATTCCAAACGTGGTGTCAACTGTGAAGATGTTGAGGCATTGGTAAACTCCAGTGAATTTGGTAATATCAGCGATGTTACTGCTAAAAACTACAATTTCAGATACAAATTTGGTTGAATTGAAAGCCTTGTTAGGTTTCTTGTTCTTGTCTGCAACTTTGAAGAATAATAATCTGACTGCTAAGCTTTCCTTACTTCTTATTCGGGAGATAGATACAGAACCACTATGATAGGTTTGAATTTTTTAAACGACCACACAAGATGATATATACATATAGTATGTACATATGATACTGATATATGCTATACTATACACATACATACGGTAATTTTTTCTGTTTCACCTATAATTTAATCTCAAATATGAATTTTAATTTTACTTTTAAAATTGTTTTTGTTTACCTTAACATAAATTTTACTTTAATTTTTAATATTTAATAAACAAAAACTAATAAAATAAAAAAATTTACGGAAATAACCACATTAATTGAAGGTAAAATTCCATAGCACGTAAAATTTACGTGGCGTTAGTATTAACGTAGAATTAAATACCATTAGTATTTTAGGGTTAATTATTTTTTTTTAATGGAGCCAGCACTTAGAGAATGAAAATGGCTTGGAAGGGGGGAAAATTGTGTGAACCTTTGATTACATACATACATACATAACTGGCCTTTACAACTCTGTGTCAGGATTACGGCCTAGCTTCTCGCAGTACTCATGTTGTGTGTGTTAATTTTTATCCATGAGTACCGGGACCTACAGTTTAAAGTCGACTCCGAACGACAGACTTGAGAAGCTTGTTCATGGCAATTAGTTACTCTCAGAACTTTTGCCAGAAGACTGCTGAGAGGTAGTCGCCGAAGAAATATTTTTTTCATATTTCTTTTTTTTTTTTGAAGATGTCAGAGCCTGGAGTCGAACCCAGGGGCCATGTCTTAGTAAGCCAACACACTAACCACTTGACCACGGCGACTACAAGAGCCTTTGATTAAAACTTAATAATATCGTACCTGATATCAGTTCGAAAAAAACAAACCTTTTGATTTAAGATGCTGTTCAATAATATCCTTACCCCCAATCTACAGGCGCCATAAACTTGGAAATAATTATGTTTTCAATTGTCAAATTATATTTCCAACATCATATGTTCAAGTGTAGACCGCAAAAACATGTATTTGCACATGTATGTTAACATATTTGTTAGCACATTTTGCAAAGAAATAATGTTAAACATAAGCTGTCCAATTATACATTTAAACTCGATTTTTGTTTGAAAAAAAAAATTTTTTTTCTCGTTTGTAATTACACTAAATTATTTAAACAGATAGATTTAATTGTCCTATGAAAAAAATAATAAATGGTGTGTTATTTAGACTTTTATTTATTTATTTTTACTGCAATAAGTGTTCTCCACCTTAAAACATAAACTTCAACATAAACAATATTTTACTGTTACTCTGCCGACGCTGGTTCTTATGTTTGGAAATAATTATTGTACGTGTAGACGGGGGGTTAACTATGATCTTATATTTTACTCTACAGTACTGGCGCGACGCACTTATCATAAGGTGCCTTTGTGATACCAACAAGTAAATTATTAACAAAAACAAACAAAACCAACTTTTATAGAATAGAGAAAGAATTGTTAATTATCTTCCCAAAAAAGGCAATTCAGCTAGTATGTCAAATACACTTTATAATCATTACGCCATGTGTACTAGAATTAAGCAAAGTCAACGAGTAAGAAGCGATTTATATTCTCTCTCCTTACACTTTGTTATTTTTATAGTAGTAGTAAGTCATTTATTTAAATAAAACGTAAAAACATAAATAAAATTCAAAGCTACATTAATTTTGCATAAAAAATATTTTTTTTAAAGATACGTCATATAATGGAAGTCTGCAGAATAGTCTTTGTTCACACGTAGAGATTCTTTTTTTTGAGATAGCTGGTTTATTGGTGAAGGCGGCGAGGGGTAAAGAAACGAGTACCCTCTATCTTGTATTGGCAATACAATTGCACACATGCATACACACAATTGTAAATAACATACATGACGTCAAAAATGAAAATTGTATTGTCTCAACGCCGAAGAATAAACCATAAACTTAAAAAAAAGAATCTCTACGAGTGAACACAGACATACTCTGGCTAACATATTGTAATTAATTAGAATTTCTTAGTTTACTTTTTTTCAATCTGGCAATGATGGAAATAAGAAAAGATGGGTTACCCTGAGAACAGCTGTTTTTGTTTTGATATTTCTCTTCTCCTTTCATAATAAATATGTTTTTGTAGAAAATTATTTAACATTACAATCTTATTAGAAATATGAATTGAATATTAAAATTTAATATATAAAAGAATGAATCATTTAATTAAAATCACTTCAAAATGTACTAATGTCTTGCATATGCAGCGTGCAGTGCGAATTAAACATTTTGACGGATTACTTAAAAGACATTTTTATTTGGTGACACAACCGTCTTGCTACAAAACAAAAGAAGTAAAATGCAGCCTAACGAAACGTTTTCATTCAAATGCAGCAGCAACAGCAGCGGCTGCAGAAACTACGGTTACTGCTACATCTACCTCAACTGATCTAGGATTCTTTGTAAGTTTCTATCAAACATTGTCCAATAGTACTCCAGTGGCCTATGTCCAGCAAGGCCTAGTGGAAATACACGACTTTACAGGTCTACCATGGTGGACTTCTATAATTTTATCAACATTTCTATTTCGTACTGCTGTAACTTTACCTTTAACGATATATCAATATAAAATAACAGCCAGGATAGAAAAAATCTCATTAGAAATGCCTGCCATAATAGAGGAGATAAAAAAAGAAGCTGCAATGGCTATGAGGAAATTTAATTGGTCAGAAAAACAAACAAAAATTGTATACCAGAGAGCGGTAATATATTTCAATAATTAATAAAAGATTTTAGATAAATAACATATATAATTTCAGATACGAAAACAATGGAATAAATTGATTGTCAGAGATAATTGTCATCCCGCTAAGACGTTTATAGTGCTTTGGGGTCAAATACCTCTATGGATATTTCAATCAATGGCTATACGTAATCTGGTAACTTTGATGCCAGATCCCAATTCTCTGCAAGCTCAAATTGTAGCAACTGAATTGTCTATAGGTGGTTTCGGTTGGATTCCTAATTTAACTCAAGTGGATAGTTCTTATATTTTACCTGTTACTTTAGGTGTTATAAATTTGGCTATTATAGAGGTAAATTTTTCTCAAAATTTTCTTTTGAAAAAAAAAAAATCCATATTTTTCCTACATTTTTTAGTTGCAATCCATGATGCGTATACAACCCTCAACACGTTTTCAAACTATAGTCACAAATGTTTTTCGAGGTCTTAGTCTTTGTATGGTGCCCGTTGCTTGTTCTGTACCCGCTGCTCTAAACATATATTGGGTAGCTTCTAGTTCATATGGCTTAATGCAAAATCTTTTAATGGCTTCACCACAAGTTAAAAGAGCATTCGGTATACCAAAAACAAAAAGTGAATTGGAAAATCCTTATGAACATTTATGGGCAAAAATGAAAAACCGTGTTGGTATGGAAGAGGAATTAGTAATAGAAAATGCTAAAGCTGCCGACAATAAGATATTTAGTGATAAAACGAAAAAACATGGAAAATAACAATGTTAATGGCTTTTTGAAAAGTTCACTTACTTTGTTCAAATATGCTAAAAGAAAGTTTAGTAAATTCAGACGTTAAATTTTAATATTATTATGCTTTTATTTATTTTTTTTTTAATTAGAAATTAATTATTGAAATTAGCAAATACGTATTTAAGAAATTAATTATTGAAATTAGCAAGTACGTTTTTAAGAAATGTGTACAATGCGACTTGGCGGTGTAAAATAACACATATATTCTCAGGTTATCCCTTGTGCTTTGTTTGTTGTTGTACTCAAAATAGAAACGCAGCATCAGTATGAGATTTCCAGAACAAAAAGAAGCATTCACTACGAAATTGGTTCTGTTCGTACATGCTATATGAGTCTACATTTAAACTCAAAAATCAGTTTTAGCAAAATACGTTGTTAAAATCAGTTTTAACAAAATACGTTTTAAATTTTCCATATACATAAATGTTTTAAAATAGTACTAAATGAAATAAAATATTTTGTATATGAGACATTTTGTATATTTTTATCATATGTACTCCTAATTAAAAAAAATCATATTGAAACTGGTGTTAAAACAAAACAATTCGTGTCAAAAGAAAAAAAAAAAAACAAATAAGTTTTGGTTACTTGTTTTGCCATAAATTTTTCATGTTCGAACAACACAATCTTAAACTAGTTTTGCTGCAAAACATGTCGAGAATTGTCTGTGCAACACTGTGTTGCTCTTATGATTACAAATGTAACTATGGGTCATCCATTCAATGTGATTAGCAAATTCGAAAAAGTGACATTAATAATAAATAAGCAAATTCTTTTTTAATAAAAAAATATGTACATACGTATTTAAGTATATATGTATGTATGTACCAATAAATTGTTTGCTTAATTAAAACACAGCTTCTTTTTGTAAATACCCATGTTACATTAAATTTAACGAAACACAATTAATTCAATTTGCAATTGCATTTCTTGCCTGCCAAAATAGAGGGAGATGGCCTGGCCAATGCGAGGAGATACTTCAAGTCCTATGTCTTTAATTAACATGTTTTGTAATGCCTTATCCCTTGCAGGGCGCGGTTTTTTAGGTACCTTAAGGTTTAGTGTTGCAAAGGAGCCATTAGAAAAAAAAAGAGCTGGAGGCACAAAAAGTTGAAAAGGATGAAGCAAAAAACTGTACATTTAGTTATTATTGGTGAATAATAAAATAAAAAATATTATTAAGTTAGAAATACATAACATGCGTTGCTCCAATTGTATGTTACACATGTCTGTCAATAGGGATTTTTTCTGAACAAGTAATTGGCAAAATTGGCAGCACATCTAACGTATAGAAGTTTAACAAATTTTAGCTTTTAGATGTACATTGTTCCCGCTTGTAACGCCGTCAAGGTGGAACTACATAACAAGCGTTTTGAGCGGCATGCGTTGCAAACTTATGTAAAAAAAAAATGAAATAGTGTATTTCCATAAAGCAAGTTACAAGCAAAGTATGCAACACTGCTAACGCAAGAAAGTTGGCCAACTTTTAATTTTTACAAGCGTTGACAGCTGGATGGCTTAAAGACATTCTCGAGGATGGGTGCACGACAATAGACTATCCTGCATGATGCATACACGATAGCCAGAACAATTCGTCAACGACATTTTTAAACAAATGTCGCAAAAATCGTGGACAACTGATTGAGCGACAATGTCACTGAGGTTGTCGTCGTCCGCACACTATATTAGCTATGCAAGCTTGTCGTAAGTTTTCTATTTGTCATTGACAACTTCAAGGAAATAGACCACAAAATGCCGTGTGCGAACACCTCTGCGATGTTGTCGACAGCCGTTATTGACATCTCTTAAAGACATCTTTGACGACAATGTCATGCACGACTCTTGTGCCAACTGGGTATACTATATGCAAACATACATATGCATGTAGGTATGTAGTAGTATGAACAAATTATAAAATATTTCATTATTATTCAATCAATTTTATTTGAATACATATACACTCATACCTCTTTATACGCCATTGATTGGTTTTAAAAAGTTATCTGCAAATCGAAATAATAGATGCCCCTTTTTCTAAAGCCTTATATTTATCCGCTATACCAAGTTTTACCAATGTACACCAAGTTTCCTTGCAAGGTGGCAAAAAAAAAAATCTTCTGCTTTGAATTAGATTCAACTACAGAAGTTCTTATTAAATTTAAAGAATGGACCGCGCAAGACACGTGTTTAACGCGGCCATTTCAATATTTTTGGATTTGCAAACTACTATTTGGCAAAAATTCCAAAAACCTTTCAAGTGTTTCAATATCGTCAATTGCCTCTTTGAGGTAATTAAACGAATACGCTAAATTGCCTGTATACAATGCCGTCAATAGTAATGAAAAGCAAGTAACTTTATACTTATACATAAACTTGATAGGCTTTAATTGGAAAGTTGTATCAAAAAAGTAGTTTGAAAGTAAATTTAATAGATATTTTATGCATTACGAGTACAAAAATAGTTGAGTTAAGCTGCAGTTTTTAGAAAATAATTATTTTGGGTAATTAAACGAGGGAATTTTAAGTGAAATTTCTCTTCGGGGAAAATATATTTGAGGTAATTAAGCTAATAACGCAATTAAGCGAGAGATAATTAACCGTGGAATTTTTGTAGAAAATGGTGAGAAAAATATGGAGATTTAGAAATTGACGCAAATAAGCGTGTAAGGCAATTAAGCGTGGGGCAAATATCCGAGGAATACTGTATGTATAGATGATGAAACCATAAATTATGATGAGGTGTAGCCTTACACAAAGTTACCAATTTTGTTGAAATTGCAGACAGCTAGAAGATTTTGATACTCTTTCCCTCTCTCTCTCTGTATCAAAGGTTGCTTTTGCTTTCCTTACACATTTCGATTAAAAACAGAGAATCCCCGATTTTTCAGCCATTTAACGAGGTAATTTAAGCCCTAAAGCGTATGTATTTCATAATTCTGAGAGGCCATTAAAGCGAAATTCTGTATAAAGAGGTATTAGTGTATTGGAATGTGTTGATATTGGACAATGCATACACATATTTGTATTTTCACAGAGAGAGCATTGTTAGGTTCTCGATTGTTAAGAGACTAAAATGTATAAAATGGAGCATAGAATTGATTTTATTTTGAAAAACACAAAACATTTTTTAAAGCTTACATTGCTGGGCTGCATTAAAGTACAAAAAATATTAAAATGAAAAATATTTTAACAACTGTTTTCTTTATTATAATCAAACTGGTAAGTAATTAAAATTAGAACATACGAGTCATTTTCGAAATTTTCTAAAAATAAATAAAAACAAATGTTCTTTAGCACAGCACTCTTGGAAATCATATAAACGCTTTTCATCCAAAGATTATTGAGTCACGTTTAGACTTAACTGGTTAGTGTTTTAGTTTTTCAATTTTTATTTGAATTTTATATTTAAATACGATATTTAAAATTGTTTCCCTTAAGGTTTTATTTGTTCACCGGTAACATTTTATGCATCACCTACCTATGATGGGGGTTGCACTAAGTTTGTAATATGCTATAAACAGGGCCAGGGCTATGTAAAGCATTGTTTTTTGGATAAAGCATTTGACAAAAATCAGCCACCCTGTGATGGGAATACAAACAACCATGATGGTGAGTATAATAAATATTTATGACAAGATCGTTGGTAAAAGGAAAGATTCTTATTAAAGTTCAATTTTGAGTACGTATAAGTACGAGTATTTATAGTTTTCCTCTGAATAAGGCTGCCGTCTTAAGAATTTATTTTATTATTTTTAAATAACTTTTTCTATGGCATACTTGTGACTAATGGCTAATGGCATGTCGTTAGCTAAAATCCAAAAAGGCATAACTAACAAAAATTCGTTATAAAATCATAGTTTTGGATTGCAGAAGCGCAAAATTTTGCCAAAAACTCGATTTAGAATTTTTTGTTAGTTATATTTCATCTAATTTATTTATAAAAGAAAAATTTTATGATATTTTTTTATTTAATTCCACTGTTAATCCGATTATACTTTGGCTCTCTAGCGTCAAAATAGCCAGTACTACTTCAAAGTCTCATCTATCTCATTCAATTAACTTGACTTCTATGATCATTAAAATTTATTTTGTGGACTTTTTGAAATTTTTTGTGGTAGTAGTCTCTTCCGCGCTTATATCTCCGAGTTTCTAAACTGTAACTTTTGCTAGAGCAGAGTCTCAATACTGTTAATCTAGTCACGTCTTGGTTTCAACAGTATTTTTTTTGTACAAAAAAAGCAATGTTTCATTAGCACACTAAATTCTTAAATTTTTTGCCATAACAAATGTTGCTTTACTCACAGTACTGCTATACCCCACGAATCATTTGCCCGATAGCTGTCAAATTTATATAGACAAAATTTTCTGAAATTTAATATTAACTGAAAATCATAAAGGGGGGACGTGGTATAGTGGTTAGAGTGTTCGCACAGAAACTCAAACGACCGAGGTTCAATCCCAGCGAAGGACAAAAATTATTAATAAAAAATTTGCGGTTTTTCTAAATTATAATTTAAAAAAATATAAGAGGTTTCACCCCTCCAAGAAGTGCATCTGCAAGAAACCGCTTCCTGATATTTCCAGTCTATTCCACAAGAAACGAATGGTCAGGAGTACAGCTCCACCTTCTGGGAAGATAGCAGCTAATCTATCGAAGACTCTCACCACTCACATTCAACATCCACCGACAGATGTGGCAATTGCTGTTGATCGATCATTCAAAGGTGAAGGTATAAGACTGGCACTTGTGTGGTCAAACTGACAGCAACTTGTCTCATCAGCAAAAGGGCGCACTGCATGAGTAGGGTTTAAAAAAAGTCTAACTGGTCTATGGGGACTTGTCCCCAAAGTTGACCGAAAAGACAAAACAGCGGATTTGGAGAATGGGGACTTTTCAGCAGACATTATTACAAAATATTTTTGAAGACTTTCTTGTTTGTCAAATTTTTTTACACGTAAAAATGAAAAAAAATATATATTTTGCTATTGCATATATATATTGCTATTGTATCAATAAGTCTAGCTGACCTTATTATTGAGTAATACATATATAAACTTTTAGTTAAGCTTCAGGTCAATTAAAATAATTATTATTTCGATATTTCGCTACTTCTCTATTCACGTAGCCATCATACTTATGAGCCTATATTTTTGTAATATTGACTTTAAGAAAAAATCTTTTGGAAGAAAGAAGGTTGTTTGCTAAAAAAAATTTTGTTTGTGGAGGGCGAAAAAAGTAATTGGAAGCCTTGTAGCCTACGAAATTTTCAGTTAACTTGTTTTACGTATTTTTTTACAAGACTTTTACTCTAATTAAAATGAAATGCCTGTTGTTTTAATATTATTTTATTTATTGTAGAAATGAGGCCACCTTGTTGAAATAAATATGCTTCGATTATTAGATATTTATAACTTCAAAAGCAATCAATTATTTTTATTTAGGTGTAAACAGGTGCCGACCAGAACAAAACAATCAAAAAGACGTCTATTCATTTAGTCCCACCAAATACAACTTATGTTCAGGAGGGCAATTTTTTGTTAAAGATTGTGGCCCTCAGGAGTTCTACAGTATTAGCCGGCATTATTGCCTACCAGCGAACCTAGTGCCTGCACACGATCGAGTTCGAGAAATGTTGAATACCTCGCCTAGCGAAGGTAGTAACATTTATTGTCCTCTAGACCTATTAGGTGTATATCCTCATCCATTCACTAATCAAAAATATATAAAATGTGTTTATGGCGAACTTATAATTAAAGACTGTAGACCGGGCACTGTGTATAATTTTCTAACGAAATTCTGTGAGGGAAATGATAACTTAAGTAAGTGTGATAAAAAAATATTTGATAATGTGAACGAACAGTTAATATATTTAAATTTTCTTTTATAATCGTTTTAGTTGGAAATCAAGCATTTTTAACATGTCCTGCTAATGTATATGGTAATTTTATACATCCTTTTGATTGCGAAAAATATATAGCATGTACACCTCATGGAACAGAAATAAAATCATGTCCGAATAGCATATTTAGTATTAAATGGAGAACGTGTTTAAGTTACACACAAATACTTGCAAACGATCATATTGAGTGCAGAAGTCCCCTTCGAAATGGTAATGAAGGTGTGTAAAACTGGCAATACTGTTGTTGAATGTTAATTACTTTTCTTATTATTCTTTTATTTTTATAATTCCAGATAATTTAGGTGTTTTCTGTTTTGGAAATAATTTAGGTTTATTATATCCACATCCTAGCAATTGGCATAAATATATTGTTTGCGAAAATAATATGCCAAAAGTTCTGATGTGTCCAAAAAGCCAAGTTTTTGATATAGAAACCCGCAAATGCGTAAACCAATCCAAAATAATGAATGAAGATGGAGAAGTTTAGGTTCATATATAAGTAATTTGTTTATTGTTTTTTTTTGGTACAATTTCTTGTAATTAAATTTTATTTGCTCTAAACCTTTCGCACATAAAATATTTGAATAAAACAATGGGAAACAAGCCTAATAAAAGTAAAAATTTTTATACTTAAATAACGGACAAATAATTAAAACATTAATTTTAAATTGGAAACAATAAATAAATTTTTTATTTTTCATACTATTTGCTTACTGGTTGCAAAATTTATAGCTTTTTAGCGGCTCATTTCATACAAAATGCATGCATTACCTACCTACTATTAATGAGTACAAGTAAGTGATTGTACAGAATTTCTCTCCCTTACGAAATTACTTACTGGCAAGAAACTGAACTGAACTGGGAAGGGATAGTAAGGTGACTCTATGCTGGGTCCTGGCTCATGCAGGTATTCAGGGAAATGAATCAACTTGCCAGTAAGGAAACACATGGCACTGGTAGATCCAGAACCCTTTCCCAGCAGAAATTAGTGCTTACCAATAAGCTATTCACCCTTATTCTATTTGGCGTCGGCAATAACAATAGCAATTTTAAGGCAATAGCAATTTTAAACAACGGCAACATAAATTTAATGTTAATTTGGTATTCTATAAGAGTATTATGACGACGTTGCCTGCTTATCGATAATGTTAATAAAATACAGCACACATCATTTCATTGTTTGGTAAAAAAAATAGTTTCGTGAAAGATATAAAAAAAACAAATTTTAATAAAAATGTTTTTCCTTTCTGATTCAAACTCCAGTGAAAAAGAAATTAAAACCAATTTAGTATTGGAAAAAAGAATGCAGAAGTCGTGCATTTTTTACTTGCCCAATGAGAAGTAAGAACTAAATTTAAAGTCATCATGTTCAAAGTTTTTTTTTTATTAATTTTATTACATTTTTTAAGATTTGAAAGTTATTTCACGCTAAATAAGGCCTTATTTAAATATGTTTTGAATACCATAGAGCCCAATTTAAAAAAAGGAACTCGATCAACGTACTTTCCAAACACCATAAAATTGGCAGCGACATTACGATTCTTTGTCAGGGGTTGGAAACGATTATAACCTAGGACTTTCACAGCCAATGGTGGCGAAGGTTTTGGCCGAAACACTGGACGCCATAGAGATAGCTCGTCCACAGTGGATAAAATTTAGCATGACAAAAGCTGAAAAAAAGAAGTTAAACTTTATTTTTTCGAAAAAAAACAGGATTTCCAAGTGTAATTGGTCGTGTGGATCAATTAAACAGAAACGCACATTAAGTGAAATTTTTTAATTTAAATGTATTTGTCAACTACACTTTTTCTTATATTATTATTATTTTTTAAAACAAAGAACAACACTAGGCAATACCAAAAGTGACGGCGACAAAATCATTGGCAATTAAAGATAATAACGACGTCAATTTTGCTTATAGAATACCAAAAATATGTTAACAATGATCGATAAACGGCAATACTGGAATACCGATTTGCAATAAAAGAGTAAAAACGGCATTGCCTTCTATCGACGACGCCAAATAGAATGAGGGTGATTTTGTAAGGGAGTAATTTTGAACAATTACTTTCTCGTGCGTATCAATAATGCATAATTTTTATATGAAATGAGCCCCTAAAATGCAATAGAAATGCGAGATATATTACAACCAGTAAGCGAATAGTTCAAAAAATCAAAAATAATACATTATGCTGAAGCATATTTGGAAGCTTTAATGTATAAAAAAAAACAATATAATGCTTCCATTATTGCTTACAATTTTATTTATTGCTTCCAAATCTTAAAAATTTTCTGCTGGGTTCGTGCAATTGGAAGGAGAATTTGGAAGGGCATACTGAAGAAGAAAGAGTACAGGAAGAGACGATTACTCTTCTTTAGTCAGACAGGCCTTAGAGTAACCTTAGGATATTAGCAGGATTTCTAACCGGCCACTGCAAACTCAATGCAAATTTGAATATAATAGGAATGGTTCCAAGCGATATGTGCAGATTTTGTGATGAGGAGATCGAGTCATCAGAGCACACACTGCGCAATTGTGCTGCATTGCTATACAGTAGGAAGAGGTAGTTTGCTGATTACCAGTTATCATATACATACATACATAACTGGCCTTTACAACCCTGTGTCAGGATTACGGCCTAGCTTCTCGCAGCACTCATGTTGTGTGTGTCAATTTTTATCCATGAGTACCGGGACCTACAGTTTAATGTCGACTCCGAACGACAGACTTGAGAAGCTTGTTCATGGCAATTAGTTACTGTCAGAGCTTTTGCCAGAAGACTGCTGAGAGGTAGTCGCCGAAAGAAATATTTTTTTCATATTTCTTTTTTTTTGAAGATGTCAGAGCTGAGATTTGAACCCAGCGCTATCGTCTTAGTAAGCCAACACACTAACCACTAGACCACGGCAACTACATTATCAGTTATCGAATAGGGAATTGTCAGGGTTGGCACTGACCGATATTTTATATCCACAGTAATAGCTGCAGTTCATACATTACTTCAGGTTAACAAGTGACTTAGTGACTTGAAGGTCTTCTTGACCACGAGGTAAATCTTCGGTTGGCTATTGTTTTTCGTTTTTTTAATTTTAATTGGGTGTTATAATTAAAAAAAATGGCAGACAAATACTCAGGGATAAACCCCTACTAAATGCTGTGCATTATATTGGAATTTTTGGAAAGGACAGTACATACACATATACAATATTTTGTTTATATTATTATTAAGCGCCTTAGGAATGAAACAAATCGCTGTGAATGGATTATTAAAAGGCCAGAGTCATACCTTCACCCTTAAATGATCAACAGCAATTGCCTCATCGATTGTGTGGTGAGTGTCTTCGGTAAGTAGGTTTAGCTGTTATCTGCTACTTCCCAATAGGTGGCACTTTTGTCCTGATCATTCGTTTTTTTTTTTTTGACATTGGTTTAGGTGGAATGGGGATTTAAACGATTGTTGAAAGATAATTCTCTTAAAGTATACTTCAAGTCTAATTTATTTTTTTTCCTATATGCCTGTAAAACTCAAATGAATAAATGCATAAATTTATTATTCATGTTGAATTGCATTTTGTATTTCCTCTTCATTATTTAATTATTTGTACAAATATGTACTCATATATAATTTTATGTTCACTTAAATACATTTATAATCTTAATTTTAGTGTATGAGTTTTATTTTTAATCTTGTACTTCAAAATGTTTATTAAATAAATAAATAAAAAAAAAATTTAAAGTCAAGTATGTTTGTATTTAAAGTGTACATAAAAACGAAATTGTAGCACAGCAGAACAGAAGAAATTAAGAAAACAAATTCGTAATTAAAATGCATCTTTCCTTATCAATAATTACTTTCGTGAGGATGGCTTATGTTGTGTTTACTTGCGCCACCGAAATTAAATAATAAATACTTGTAAACGAATAAATACTTAAAATAAGAATAAAAACATTTATAAAACTCGTAAACTGATAAGAACAGAAACATTATTTCTCTTCATGAAACAAAAACACACGACTGTAGTTTGGCGGCCAAAAGCGATTCTAGTACATATCCGAAGCATTTGTAAGTGTCACATATTCAAATCGAAAAATCTTGACAAGATGGTGTCTACAATCACAAATTTTTCATAAACTTAGAGACTGTATCCACCTTCAGCATAAAATGCATGAATTAATTTTAACAATGCATTCATCGCCGTGCAGCCTGCGTTCTACAGGAACATTGGAATATATATGTACATATACTGCTTGATTAGCACTTACGTTTGTGTTCAATATGAAAGTGAACCGCTCTATCCATTATAATAGATATTGTTTTGTGTCTGCACTAATTGTACGAGTATTGCAACACAAATCTAGTGCATAATAATGCAGGTGCCATATACTGAGTGTTGGTTGTTTGTTAAAAAAAAGAGTCTCCTTTCCCGTTAAAACAGATCAATGAAGTATTAAGAAGCGCTTATCGGAAGTGTCTTGAGAACTGAAAAACCGTTGACACAAGTGTATTGTATTTAAAAGAGATTTGAGCGCTACTTGTACGGAGTTAAGAATCATTCCTAGGAAATTCATATGTTTTAGAAAGTTGTCTATTGAAATCTTTGTGTAGTTCATTTTTTCCTACATTTTTAAACGGTTTGTTGCCTATGGACCCAAACAGGGGACAAAAATGTAAAAAACATTGAATTTTGTGAAGTTTTTTGCGATTTTGGTCTTTAAGATGAATGTTTTTTAAATTTAATTGTTCACAATTTTTGTTTTTCAGGACAAGAGTTACAGCTTTGTCTCAGAAATTAAATCAAAATTTCCTGAAGAAATCATCACTTTTTTGGAAAAATGACACCAAGACCCCAAAGGTTTGGGGGTCATAAAAAAAACTTCATGACATAGGGCAAAACTGAGAGACACAGGTCTTTTTTTTTGGTCTTTTATTACATAGTGATGTCCATTTATGGTTATTTTTTTCGTATTGCACTGTGTAATACGGTGGTAAAGTTTCTTTTTCTTATGTACATATGTCTTTGCCAGTTAAATTAGTCATTAGTGTACATTTATACCCACGAATCTATATTGATAATTGGAATCTTTCAGAGAAATTTAAGATGAAAAATTGTCTCTCTTATTATGCACTAGTTACTGAACATAACTAAACATTTAATTCACGAAATCTATAGTTCTATTCAAAACTCATTTGCATTTAGTGAAATGCGGATCATTTCGAAAAAGTAACGGAAAACAAAATCGAGTTTTAAAAACGTGAATATTAAGAAAAAGGATTGAGAAACATATAAGTGTGTGTGCAAAAAACGAAATTAATTTAAATAAACGAAAAATTTCAAATAAATGAAACAAAGGAATTTAAATAAATAAAATAAAATGTGGAAACTTCTTACATCAGTTTTGTGCATTTTTTACATCAATTATGGGCAGGCGGTCAGTAATAAAATAAATAATTCTTAAATCATATAAAAAACGATTGAATTGGCAAATAAAAACGAAATAAAAGTAATATTGAATTAATGAAAAAAATAAATAAATAAATACGCATATGAAATACGAATTCGAGTGAAATGAAATTGGGCAAATTATTTAAAAGTTTTGATATTCAAAGAAGTCGGGTAGATGATTAAAAATAAATGTTAAAAAGTTTTCACATTTTAAAGTTTTAGCAGTATGAAATTATATTCGATTTTAATTTCACTCGAATTCGTACTACAGAATATACCAGCATATAGTATGTATATATGCATATCGCTAATTTAATTTAATAGTGTCATAACGAAATTAACAATTAATTTTTTTAATAACCAGTCATAAGGCAAAATGCTGCAATTTACACGAAATTTTTTAATTTCAAAAATATATTTACAGCTATCGTGTCATAAATATAGTTTAAGAATAAAATCAGTAGCGCGATAGAGTAACATTAACCTATCACCCATGTGCTAAAAAACGCAAAATTTTACGTCACTAAACCCTATTTTTTTTTTTTTTCATTAAGACCCATACTCAAGGGAATTTGAAGATACATTGATTTATTGCATTTTTTTTATTATGCACTTTTTTGTTGATGAGACAAGTTGCTGTCAATTTGACCACTCAAAGGCCGGTGTTATACCTTCAACAGCAATTGCCCCATCTGTCGGTGTATGTTGATTGTGAGTGGTAAGCGTCTTAACAAAGTAGGTTAGCTGTTATCTTCCCAGAAGGTGGCGCGCTGTACTTTTATTATTTAGTTTAAAAGGTGGTATAGACTGTAATGCCAGGCAGCGGTTTCTTGAATATGGCTTCCTGAAGGGAAAAACAAAAAACAAAAACTCAAACGGCCCAGGTACGGTAACAACCAGACTGAGTTTATCGTGCGTACCCATCAAGACACACCACACGCCACCCAGTTGCATGGGTGGTGGTCAAATACAATACGTCTGACCAGCGCCATCCAAAGCCGGTGCCTTCTAATCTAGGTCATGCCAAAGACAGAAGAAAGCCTTATGAACATTGGATTAGTAATTCGGCATACCACTGACTGGGTAGTAGTACCACAACCACTACGTGTACTCCCCGAAGGGCCGCACCCAAACCATCAGGTCGATTTCCCTCACTCCCCGTATGACAGGGAAGCACAGGCAAACCGGGGGCTCCTGACGCCCACCGTACCAGATTAAATAGGTGTCTCTGGTCAGTTCCTGAGAGCGTCAGTAATAAATTACTAACCACTTTCTGCCTATAGTGAGTGCCAGACCACCCAGAGCTAAGTGAACTCCATATTCCCCGGTGAATACAGGCCTGTGGTGTGACGTATCCCCAGAAGTCAATTACTGTACCCCTGGGGGTAGCAAACTCGGCATTTATTGTTTACTGTCAAACATAATGCGAATATAGTCAAAACATGTTATTGAATCGCGCCTACAAATTTGTGTGTTTTATAAACCGAAATCGGCAAAGATATGTATATAAAAACTTAATTGCGTCAATTCTTTTAAAGGTTTGATAATCAAACAAGTTATGTACATGAAAATAATCATTAAGCGAAAGAAATAAAAAAAAAATTGGAAAATTTGATATTTCATTCATTTTTTTGTGCGTTAACTCAA
This sequence comes from Metopia argyrocephala, assembly GCA_963576795.1. NCBI lineage: Eukaryota > Metazoa > Arthropoda > Insecta > Diptera > Sarcophagidae > Metopia > Metopia argyrocephala. The sequence goes on from OY756210.1 coordinate 50,329,331, forward strand.
CAACTGTAAGTTGTTGCAGAATGACAGTACATTTTCATCTCAAGCGCTTAATAAAGGAATAAATTTTATAAAAATATAACATCGATACTAACGAAATTGTGTCTTTTTTAGTTATAACACTATTGAAGCAAATGAGCGATATGTATATGAAAAAAGAAATAAATGCGAAATGCTTGTGTTCTCGTATTTTTCCCAATTTAAGTTTCTGAGAACTACATTTCTAACCTTTTTTATTTGTTATTTGGTTTTTTTGTATTTCATAATTATTTTTTCTACATAAATTAGTAAATAAATACTTGTAGAGATAATAGAGATCAGCGATTTGTTGATAACATTTTGCCCATTTTTAATTTGAATCGAAAATATTTTCTTTTTTTTTCAATTTTTTTTTTTCATTTGCGCCTTTTCTTTATTTCTTCTCCTATTTAAGTTTAAATATAAAAATAAATTAAATTTATTTATATTTTTATTTATGTTGTCTTTTGTTTCCATTTTACTCAATGAATGGCTGAAATAATTTCTTATTTTAATGAGTCTTGTTGATGATGATGAAAGAAATTGTAGTACAAATAGTTGTAATGATTGTGATGGTGGGCCTTAATTGATTGTGATGCCTTGAATTTGAAAAACCAAACAATAAAATAGGGAAACAAAATAAAGCAAAAGATTAAAATATGCAATGCAAAAAAAAAGAAATAAAAAAAAACAAAGCAAATGATGCTTAATTCGTAAAACTACATCTTAATAAATATAATTTACTCTGCACAGTGGTTTAATTGAATTAAATATTGAAAGAAAAAAAATGTTTCTTTGAAGAAATTATATATAATGTTTACATCTACATAAAATATTAATTTGATTTCTTCATCGCTTCGTGTTTGGTCGGTATATAATATTTGCCATCTTTATTAGATATTTATATTTCTGCATCTCAAACTCATTAAATTTTGTTTGACTCTATACTTATTTTTATAATTCCTGCTCAATTTTTATTACCAAAGGTAGCTTCGTTCGTATTAACCGGGCTATATGAGACACATCTTAATGCCACATCTATCTTATGGAGTCATACGATTTGTCCGAAGCATCGTGTGTGTTTAAAAAGTACGATAGTGTAGCCTAACAATGCATCTGTGTGGCAGGTCATAAACATTGGAAAAGTTCATAAAAATTTTTTTCTCCCTACAATCAGGGGTTGTATTTTATAAGATATTAACAAAAAGCAACTCCGCATATGTACATACATATGGTTTTTTATGATACGAGATAAGATTTTTTTATTTTTTATTTGAGACCAATACTCAGGGGTAAACCCTACTAGATGATGTGCATTGTATTGGATTTTTTTTTGAAAGGACAGTATATATATTAGGTATTATTAAGCGCCTTAGGAATGAGAAAAATTGCTGTGAATTTATTATTCAAAGGCCAGTGTTACACCTTCACCATTGAATGATCAACAGCAATTGCCTCATCGTTGCATGTTGATTGTGTGTTGAGTGCCTTCGCTAAGTAGGTTTAGCTGTTATCTGCTACTTCCCAATAGGTGGCACTTTTCTCCTGATCATTCGTTTTTTTTTTTTGTTGACATTGGTTAAGGTGGAATAGAGTTGAATGTCGGGGAGCGGTTTCTTTGTAGATAGTCTTCTTGGAAGGGGGAGGGGGGGCCTCTTATTTTTAAATTATAATTTTAAGAAAACCGCAAACTAACTTTTTCATTTTTCACATTTGGTGAGATTTGAAACTAGGCCGTTTGACTTTTTGTGCGAGCGCTCTTTCAATCTTGTGATTGAAACGTACGACTGTGTTTGATAGTGTATTACAGTCTTAATAGTTTAATGTTCCAAAAATTAGTAATTACACAATGTTTGTTTTTGTGTCTGGTCATATAATGAAGACCAATTTTTTTATAGCAATATTAGGTAAAAATTTTGAACAAGCATAGGTTCTCTTAACTTAAAGAATATGCTAATCATCCCCATCGGCATTGTTCTGTGTTCCCCTTCTACATGTATAACATTTCTTTTGATTTCATCCTGAGCTCTTATGAAAATGAACCCTTAGGCATTTTAGTTTCTTAATATTTCGGGCCAAAGATTGGTGACTTATTGGTAGCATTGTTAGCTATACAACTTTGAGTAAGAAGTCTTCTATGACCATGTTTTTCTAATCAAACTTATATCCTTGGTTAAAACATGAAGGAATTCTATTATAATATTTAGCACCAGAGCGGGATGTATGGTATCTATAGCACGAACTCAAATCCAAAATAAAAGATAATTTTCAAAATAAGCAAGACAGAGTGTCTGATGAATAGATGTTTACTTTACATCAGTTTTATTTGAGATAAAAAGTTAATTTAAGAATATATTGAATGTGATCAAAATTCTTTATCTTACTGCGTTCCTAGAGAATTCTTAAAATATCCAAATTATATTGTTGTTCAGGAGCATTATGAACAGATCATGTTTTTTAAAGCTAATTAGAATCATAAAAATACTATAACACTGAATTTTTATAATTTTAAATACATAATTTTATTATTTATACATATGTATGTATTTTAATCTGTACATACATCTTTTCTATCTGACTCAATTTATTATTTATTTATATATATGTATTTTTAGACTTATAATACAGGAATTAAAACAAGAGTATATACACGAGAACAACCGATATCGCAGGTTTTAGAGCACAGCTACCAATATACATCACCACATGGAAATTATCATCAGCAACAAAACAGTAACTGCGATGGATGTGACAATGATTATTGGACCTCAATAACACAACAACGTGATAATTCATATCAGCAAAAACCTCAACAAAATGAAGGTGGTTATTATCAGCCAACACCACATCAAGCGCAGTCTTCCCATATATACAATCGCCCTCAACAACAACAACAACAACAACAGCAGTCACCACAACCTATTTATAATCAAGAGGAAGGGAATACCCAACCCCAAACAACAGGAAATTGGCAAAGTCCGAAGAATTCTGTCAACGAATTTTATACCGGTTGTCCTTCTGGTTATACAGGTCAATTGCCGTATGCTTATGATTGCAGACGTTTTCTTAACTGTTGGCATGGTCGAGGCCATATACAAACCTGTTCCGTAGGCACAGTGTTTAATCCAGAATCGTTGGAATGTGATCGTCCGGATAAGTCAAGGTGTGAGGTTGCTTTAGGCATATTGGGCCAATCTAACTCCCTTTCGAAAAATCAAAAACAACAAACACAGCCCAGCTATAGAGCAGGACGTTATGCTGATGTCTCAACCGATACAGTCGAGGTTTTATGTCCACCTGATGATAAAGGCTTACAGCCACATCCCTCCGATTGTACTCGTTTTATAAATTGTGCCAATGGTAATATACATGTACAACAATGTGGACCTGGAACAGCCTTTAATACAAACATGAAAGTGTGTGATTTTATAGATAATGTTGATTGTACGGGACGGGAGGGTGGTAGATCAAATGTTGCTCAAAATCAAGGTAATATTTTTAATTAATTTTAAATTATTTCTCTAATAAAAAAAATATTAAAAACAAAAAATTTTAAAATATTAGACAAGAAAGAGGTTGTTTGCCCAGCGGATGCAACTGGTTTGTATCCTCATCCCTATGATTGTACAAAATTTTTACAATGTTCAAATGGTGCGACTTATATACAAGATTGTGGACCCGGTACAGCTTTTGATAGTGTGCGTTCACTTTGTGATTACAAAGAAAAAGTGAAATGTTGTTCAGGCTGTACTTGGGGTAACACAACAGAAACAATCATTATTTCCAGTAATAATGTTTCCCGTAAGTTGTTTCTTTTGTAATTGGCTTGAATTACTAGAGCTTAAGGATTTGCTGGAATGCTATTGCTTTGAAAATGGTTATTATGCTTTTCTTGGGTTTATTTTATAATTTTTTTTTATAAAAATATAATTCATTTGCTTATCGTTTTCATATAACAGTAAAAATTGTCGTAATAAACGAATTATTCATTCATTTAGAAATCGTCATATGCAACTATAATTCGTTTATAAATTTTATATTTTATTTCTGACTAGCTTAAACCAGGCGTGCTTTGCTATACCTACCATTATCATTTGTCCACATTTTTCGACTGATGATGTTTAGTGACTACAGAGTAATTCAGACCAAATTCAAAAACTTTAACTGTTACTGATCTCAAGAAATACTGAACTTCGTGGTTAGTTTGTCTGGAAGCTACTACTTCTATTTATCCTCTCTTTTTCTACTGATAATTTTTAATGACAACGAAATTAATCACACCAAATTAAGAAACTTTAGCTTCAACACTTCTGAAGGCATAAAGAAATCAATTTTTAAATTGTATGGAAGGTGTCACGACTACTTGTAGACTTTTGCCCACTTTCTGACTCATGATTTGCCTTGAAGTCATTCAGACCCTATTCCGAAATTTTAGGTTTAACCGTTCTGAAGATATACAAAAATCAGTATTTAGAAATAAATATAAAAAAGTGGGCGTAAAAGTAGGCGTGAAACTGATGATGAAAACTGAAAATGGATTACTACAAACATTTGCAAGAAAAGTTAGTCAACTCGATGGAGCCGTTTTCTGATTTTAGGTAAATCAAAAAAAGTGGGTGGGGCAAAATGTTCTTTCCGTAAAAACTTAAGTTGGATCACTACGATCATTAGAAAGAAAATGCGATGACCAACGAATAACATTGATGTTTATTTATATAGATAAATACATACACATATGTATGTATATGTATTTATATATTCACTCATTTGTACATATATCGAAACTGATTTTTTGTAGATAGATCAAGTTTTCGATCCAATAAAGAAAAAAAAAAACAATAAAAAATCGTTATTATTAACCATAGGAAAGTAAACTTTGACATCCGGTATTAGTTATGCAAAGGTGAGAAATCCTACAATATTTTGAAATGAGTAGTCTGCGCTATAAATACTTATCTTTTTGGCCTTCTAGTCCAATATTCCAACGTCTGATTTCTTTTTTTTGTTTTTTTTTGTAGCTATTATTACAATTTGCCTATAGTAAAAAATACATAATATTTTATCGAACAAATATAATGCTTTTTATTATTATAAACCAGCTTTAATGGAAAGATAAACTGTCCTCTAACTGTTAAAGTGAGCGAAATTTGTAATAATGGCCCTTAATTTTAGTAAAACTTTCAATGAAACAGGCGTAAAAAAAACTACAATACATACAATACAATATTAAATTATATTCTAATTAAAGACAATCAGCTCAGTGTAATGTCGCAGACCTGGGAGAATTTGGGGGAATTGATTGAAATATGTCTGTAGAAAAAGTCTGTAATTTTACATTTTATTCACTTACTTATACATGCTCTACATTATAATACCACCTTGAGTTCTATATACCTCTTAAAATAAACAATTAATTTGAACTTATTTCGGACTTAAGCTATTCTTCATACATGGGCATACTGCATTACTTTTTTACTGCAATACTTAAATCAGTATTCAGTAAAAAGTACTGATTACTGAAAAAAGAAATCAGTGTTCAGTAAAAAGTACTGATACGTGTAAAAAGATTCAGTAAACATTAAATGACTGATAGTAGATACTGTGTGTTTTAAAAATGATATTTACGCATTGCCCACTGACTTGAATAGTGACATAACTAAAAAACTTACTAATCAGTAAAAAAAGAAAATACTGAAAAAGTACTAGTACTGAAAAATGCCTATCTATTAAATATCTGCAATGAATGTCTTAAATGGCATACCAAGACATTCACTTTAATAGTGAATGCGTAAAATATTACATTCGCTACCAATAAAACAAACTACTACTTCTACGATCATTCATTTCGAAACAAAACATCAAGACATCAAAACATTTTATAAGCAAAACAAAAGTACTACCTTTCAGAGTACATTGAAATGAGTACTCATTGCTGTTTTAAATGAAAAAAACTCTTTGGTTATGTTTGTGTGTGAATAGGCTAGTTGCGTACATGCATTAGGGGGCCTCACACATTTGAAAGTACTTACATTTACATAGATCTGCATCACAAATTTTAGAAAACCTTTCAATTTTTTTTGATATGAAATATACATATGTATTTACAGGCCAGAAGCAAAAGAAATTAATTAAACTTTTTGCAACAAAAAAATATTTATTTTTCAATACATCATCTATATAAATATAAAATAAATCCATGAAGAAAAACAGAACTTAAATACGATCTAATCTATATTAATTGAATCTTTTTGTAATTCATTTTTATCTATGTTTGAATGTAAAAACATAATTTTGATTTATGGAAGTATCATTTGTAGCAATGCTACATCTTTTGTCTGAAATTAAATTGCGGGCAATCCGCGTCAGTAGAACAGTTTATTGATACCTGTTCAAATAAATACATATTATAGGTACATATGCAAGGTAAAACAATTTTTGTGTACTGCCCTAATAAATGTTTTTTTTATCTCAAAAGAAAAAAAACTTACGGTGTATTCAGTCATAGCGAAACTCAAATTGTTGTTGTATTAACAAACGAAACAAATTGCCACGATCCTTCTTCGTTAAAACTTGATTAGCTACTGAATTGATTGAAAGTTACAGAACATACATACATACATGGTTGCCGTTTAAACAATGGCAATGCAGTGGCGATGCAATGAAATAAAAAAAAGTATATTTGGCTTGGTGTACTTCAAAACATTTCCAGAAAGCAAACAGAGTTTATAATTCATTGCGAAATAGCAGGTAGAGTATTGTGTTGGTTTGCTACATATCAAGTGGAGTATTGTGCTTGGTTTTCTTGTTAGAATACTCATTATTTTATTAGTCATTGCAAAAAGTACTACGTAATAGAGTGCAATGAAATAAAACAAATGCGGATACTCATAAATGAATGTCTTGATGCAGCTATTTATTAGCTACTGAATTGATTGAAAGTTACAGAACATACATACATACATGGTTGCCGTTTAAACAATGGCAATGCAGTGGCGATGCAATGAAATAAAAAAAAGTATATTTGGCTTGGTGTACTTGGTGTACTTCAAAACATTTCCAGAAAGCAAACAGAGTTTATAATTCATTGCGAAATAGCAGGTAGAGTATTGTGTTGGTTTGCTACATATCAAGTGGAGTATTGTGCTTGGTTTTCTTGTTAGAATACTCATTATTTTATTAGTCATTGCAAAAAGTACTACGTAATAGAGTGCAATGAAATAAAACAAATGCGGATACTCATAAATGAATGTCTTGATGCAGCTATTTACTATCTATGCTATTCTTCCATATTATCACGGATTTAATACATTCTCTTTTTATCCATTATTTATCACACATTATTTTAAACCTGCTTTTAGTTAAATACTGCATATATACTTATATCTACATATACATACATTAAATTTCTAAATCTTAAATCATAGATAAGCAAGAAACATCAACTGCCAAAGAACAACATGAACACTTACCCCACACTAATGACATATTGTGTCCAAAAGGTGTAACGGGCTTATTTCCTTATCCTTTTGATTATACAAAGTTTTTACATTGCAAAAATGGTAATACGGCTATACAAAATTGTGTACCCGGTACGGCTTTTAGTATCTCAAAAGGTTATTGTGAGTCTTTGAATGATATACAGCAAAGCGATCATGTCATATATATTGTATCACAAGTTAGCTATGAGTACGGTGAGTAATTTTTTGTCTGTTCTTCAACAAAACAACAGTAATTAAATATGATTTTTAAAATTTTAGCTCAAACCCTTATAACTTGCCCGCCCGGAACAGAAGGCCTACACTTGTATCCCTTTAATGCAGAGAAATTTGTTAAGTGTGTGCAAAGCCAAATGGAGATTGTACCTTGCGGTGTAACTCAGGTCTTTAGTATAACACGACGTCATTGCTTGCCTACTGCGCAGGTGTTGAAACGCGAACGTGTTCGCTTACTAAGTGAACTACAAGTCTCTAATGATTATAACCTTACCGAAGAACATTATAAATTACAAAATATGGTGTACTGTCCTGGTGGCCTAACGGGTACTTATCCCAATCCCTTTGATTCTACCAAGTACTTGAAATGTGTGCAGGGACGTTTATATAGTGAATCGTGTGCTTCTGGCCAGGCTTATAGTTTATCTCGTAAAGTTTGCAGTCCTAAAGAAGAGATTAATGTCACAGATCGTGTGCCTTTGGCTAAAGTTCCGCAAGGACTAGAATGGAGCTTAAGTGATATCGAAATAGCGCATGGTTCAAGTATATCTTCATTTAAAGAGATAATTGCGTGTTTTTTTATTACTCAAAATGTGTATTTGATATACTACAGTTGATGGCTTGACCTATTTAATGTGTCCACCTGGTTTAAATGGCTATTATCTACATCCCTTTGATTGTACGAAATATGTTGAATGTAGAAGTGGTTCTACAGCTGTAGATGAATGTACACAAGGCACAGTTTATAGCATATCTCGCCAGGAATGTATACTCCGGGATAAAGTAGAAGCTTATGATCGTGTGGAATATATGATAACAACTACAAATGAATTCAGCAATGAATCGGAAAATCACTATAGTAAGTGTTGTTTTATTACTGAGGGACAATATAAATTGCATACAAACTTTGTTTTGTTTAAATTTTAAATCAATTTTGATCCTTTCACATATTTCTCTGTTTTAATTTCATTGTAAAAATTTCAAAAATATTAGCGGTAATCGTTTTTTTTTTTTTGGAAACGCCCTTGCAAGTCTTGCAAACTTTGCAAATATAGAAAATCTGCCTATATAAATAGTTTGTTATTGTTGTTGTTATTTGAGAAGACTTGCAAGGGTGTTTGTTAGGAAGAGTGATAGCCGCTATTATTTGATTAGTAACACAAACTCATTAGTATGATATTACCATCTAGAAATTTTGGTACTAAAACAGAATTTTTTGAATTTATCGCACCTCAAGCCGTACGACGGGAAAAGTAACACAATATAACACCATCATTCTACGATGTAAATAGGTTTCATAAGAAACCATTCGTAAACTGACAGCTCTAACTAATTGCCAAACACTGATAATTATTGAGAATTTTTTAAATGTTAAAAAACGTTTATTGTATTTTATTTTTATTCAGACCAAGAACTCGGAATAACTTGTAGTCCTGGGACATTTGGTATTTATCCTCATCCTCAAGACTATCAAAAATATATGCGGTGTGCCAATGGTCGTTTGTCAGTTGAAAATTGCCCGGCTGGACAAGTTTTCAGTGTGACAAGAAGTTTTTGTCATAATAATAATGAAGTGCCTGCAAATGATCGCAGTTCTTACAATCGGGGATACCCTGCAACAAATTCGGGTAATTTACATTAAAGCAAAACTTTAAAGGAACTACTTTTAACAATAAAATAATTTTCCTACTTTAAGTATATCAAACTGGATCCTATGATTCTATTAATGTCCCATCAACATCTCTAATACCTCCTCCAAAACCGGTAATTAACCCTCCATCTCTTGTTTTAACTCCTCCTTTACCCTCTAAGCCTTTGGCCAATGTGGTTAAAGAGATAACATGCCCGGAGGGAACTACAGGCCGCTATCCCCATCCCTATGATTGTACAAAATTTTTAATGTGTACAAATGGTGAGACTCATATTCAAGACTGTGGTCCTGGTACAGCCTGGAGTCGGGCCATGGAAGTTTGTGATTTTATAGATAATATAAAGGAATGTTTGACTAGAAGTTCTAGCACAGCTACAGTTATTTCATCACAGAGTAAGTTTCTATGAATTTTGTTGCAATTTTTTTCATTTAAAATTTCTTTTTTAAGCTCCGATTGTCTGTCCCGCGGGTATTGAAGGTTTGTACCAGCATCCATACGACTGGCATAAGTATTTGGTTTGTAATCATGGCCAAACTACTGTCATGGATTGTGCTCCTGGCACAGTTTTTAGTATTTCACGTAAAATTTGTGATTTAGAAGTGAATGTCTTAAACACCGATCGTTGTAATAATGGAATATATAGCAGTAATTATGACTATACTTACGACCAAAGTAAGAATAAACAGATTTTTTTCAGAAATTAAACAAAGTTATTGGCGTTGTTATTTCTAAAAACGAAATGACGAAAAATAAATAAAATAAATATAATATTGTTGTCCTTTTTTTCAGACACTAACAATCAATGGTCCGATGCTGGTACACAAAGTCAACCAACTACCTACACTCAAGTTACCGAGAATCGTTGGACCAATATGAATGTGCCGCGTCCTCAAGCTCCTAATCGGCAACAAACGTCACATACTCAGCGCAACCATCCTCCTGCACAACCTGATGTAACACCCGTTTGGACTGGTACTGCTGAACATGTGGATCAACGTAACCCTACACATACTGTCATCTATGAAGAGGGATCTTTTGAACCCAACCGTAATTATAAAACTCAAATGTTTAGTACACCATTAGCACCATTTAAACCACCAGAAAGTAGTACGACAACAACTATTGTTTATGCACAACCTATTGGATCACAAGAAGATTCCAAAGAAATATTTTCCAATACACCTCCTAGAACAACAAATACCTATTACCCACCTATCCAACCTCCTGTAAACCGTCAAAATCATACAAGACATATAAACACTTGGACCCCCATTAGGCCAGTAGATATACCACGACACAATTTAATGCCTAGTCCGCCAAGCCAAGGCACAGTTTATACTAATTCTAGAGTTTTAGTACCAATTGCCACAAATTCAAAACCTCCTTTCCAACAAAACCCTGAAAGACCTCTAGTTTTTAGGCAACCTGCTGGGGAAGAGGATGTGGGCCAAGCTCTTCTTCCAGAAAAAGATTTTAAAATAACCACTATTAATATAGATGAAATTCCTGCGCAAAAAGCTTACACTTTTGATGATTTAGATCAATTGCCTTCGGCTTCTTCAAAGCATAATATCAATGATGCCTCTAATTTGTATGGGGGCCTAAAACCTCCTCTTCACAATAAACCTACTATCTATACGACACCTAAGAATCTTTCACCCTCTTACGATCAGACTATCCAAATACCAGGGCCTATAAAACCTACTATTCCTACTGCCCATATACCGGGATATCCACAACTTTCAAATGCCACAATACAAACATTTCCCCATCAACCCCACTATTCACCACCCTACTCAGAAGTAGCCCATTCTCGAAATACTAGCTGGGTGGGAAAAAAAGTACCTTCACAATCAAGTATAAAACCCGCAAATAGATATAATTTGATAAACGAAAATAAAAACATTAAAATAAGCAGTCTTTCCCCACCATATTCAAATCCCCCTCCCCCTGCAAATGAGCTTCACAAGACGGAGGATAATATTAATTCAGATTCCCCAGACGAAGAACAAGTTATGAAACAGGCATTAAAATTATTATTAAGACCCTATCTTGACCCTGAAATTAAGGTAAATGATGATGTAGCCGAAAAGGCCCAATCTCACATAATGAGCTTGGTTACTACCCCAACCACAACTACATCAACCAGTATTCATACAACCCCATTTAATAGAAATACTCTTGCTCCTACCACTACCACAACCCATCAACCAGATGTCGAACTTATACTTGCAGGTGAACAACATAATCTCGTAGGAGTTACCACGTTAAAGACTGGTAATTATGAAACATCGACTGCTTACAATTTATACCAGAGTCCTTTAGCATCTGAAAGTTCAAGTGTCTTATCCAATCAATTAACTAACGATCACAATCCTAATTGGCATAAACGCTATAATCATCATCACCATTCTCGTCATCATTCTAAATTACAACATAATCGAGAATTCCATGAGAAGCATCCCAATTTACCAAATCCCTTTGTCGAAACCTATAACCCTCGTACCGAGTCTACCACACCCAGAAACTATGACTTCGATTTAAGAGCAGGTGGTCAATGCCCCTTTGACTGTGGCAATGGCAAGTGCATTGAGCAACATCAGGTTAGTCGGAAATTTAAACTGATAGTTGAAGGCCAAATATAAAATATTTTACTTTACAAATTTTAGATGTGCGATGGTGTCAATAACTGTGGTAATCGTAAAGATGAAGAACAGTGTGCTCATTTGGGTTACGAATTACGTTTAACTGGTGGTGAAAGTTCGCATATGGGCCGGTTGGAGGTTAAAAGTTAGTTCTATATGATAAATGTGTAATATTGAGTTTTATCAAAAGTCTTTTATTCCTATAGTTCTAGGCAAATGGGGTTACGTGTGTGATGATAAATTCGGTTTAAAGGATGCTGATGTGGCATGTCGAGAACTGGGCTTCAAAATGGGTGCTATGGAAGTCCGAGGAAATTCGTATTATCCACCCACCGATGTTAATTTGCACTTTGTCATGGATGAGTTAGAATGCAAAGGCAATGAAACATCTTTGAAAGAATGTGATTTCAAAGGATGGGGTGTTAATAACTGTGGTCCAGATGAAGTAGTGGGTTTAGTTTGTAAAGTTCCCAAACTTAAATGCCCGGACAATTATTGGCTATGTAGCACTTCTAAAGAATGTATACCCACAGCATTTTTGTGTGATGTCACGCCCGATTGTGAGGACGGTTCCGATGAGAGTGAACAAGTTTGCAATGTAAATTTTTTTTAAGATACCTTTCAGTTTTTGATAACATTTTTAAATTTTAGGCTCCGGTTAAATATCGCCTGGAGGGCGATCGTAGCTCTAATGAGGGTCGTTTAGAGATTTTTTACCGTGGTGAATGGGGTACAGTGTGTGATGACGATTTCAGCTTAAAAGAAGCCCAAGTAGTTTGCAATTCGTTTGGCTTTTACGGAAAACCGGAAATTATTAAAAATGTGTATGGTCCCGGTAGTGGACCCATTTGGCTTGATCAAGTTTCGTGTTTAGGTAATGAAACTAAAATTGATGAGTGCAGTCATTGGTCCTGGGGTGAGAACAACTGTAATCACACTGAAGATGTAGGTCTTAAATGTACGGTGGGACCTAAGCCTACCGTAAAACACAATAATCCCTCGACTTCTCTAGCACCCTCCAAAGACAATAACTTTGGTTCTTCTTCAGAATTTGAACAATCTGAATTAGATGACTTGGGATTATATCAAGGCTTGTGGCAACGTTCTAGCAAAGCGGTTAACAAACAAAAGAAATGTGGCCATTTTAAAACCGATCTCAACGATGAGTACGAACATCCTGAAGAGAGGGTAGTCAATGGTAGTATAGCTAAAAGAGGACGTCATCCCTGGCAGGCCACTATACGTACCAGGGGGCGTGGAGGTATATCAAGTCATTGGTGTGGAGCAGTTATTATATCAAAAAAATTAATACTGACAGCTGCCCATTGTTTGGCTGGCTATCCCAAGGGCTCATATTTTGTACGCATGGGCGATCATTATGCCAATATTGCAGAGTCTTCGGAAATCGATGTGAATATTGAGAATTGGTATATACACGAAAAGTTCCGTGACCAAAAACATATGAATAATGATATTGCCATAATACTGCTTAAGAATCCCATACGTTTTAATGATTACATACAGCCGATATGTTTACCCGAAAAAGGTGCTACATTGGAAACCAATCGCATGTGTACCATATCAGGTTGGGGTTCCATTAAATCGGGTACTTCAAGTAAGTGAGCGATTTAATTGTTAAACAAAAGAAATCAATCATTTTTTACGTGTTTTCGTACAGCTCCTTCAAATATTTTGAGATCCGCCCAAGTGCCTATATTGGCCGATGAAATATGCCATCAGAAAAATGTATACAACAATGCAATGACTGAGGGTATGTTCTGTGCTGGTTTTCTAGATGAAAGTGCTGATGCTTGTGATGGTGACTCCGGAGGACCTTTAGTTTGTTCCGATCAAGGTGTGGTCTAAGATTAATTTTTGAAAAAAAACGACAATGATTTTCTATGTTTATTTTTTGTATAGATGGCGAAACTTTATACGGTATTATTTCCTGGGGTCAACATTGTGGGTATGCCAATCATCCTGGAGTATATGTAAAAGTTGAAAAGTATATCGATTGGATTTACGATAAAATTAATGTGATGTTGCAACAAAATAAATTATAGAAAAATAGTTTTTTGAATGCTAAAACCACTAAAGCCGTTCTAAATAAGTTTTAGTTTATGAAAATAGAAGTTTACAATTTATTTGAAAAAAAGTTTACGGCCTCTTCTTTTACAACATAGCCTCTTCGAGGCACCATACCTTTACTCCAGCATTTTTTGTAATTTGGTAACGAAACCTTCGAAGAGATTTCTTAAGGCGCTAAAACGAGTATTTTATTGAATTAGTAATGATTTCGTTTGACCTAAATCCCGAGCTAGGTTCTACTCTAGGGAAGTCTGCTCCTTCGTTTACGATTATAAACTATTGAATAGAAGACTTTTAACAGCACCAATTGAGGTGCCCACAATAAAAACATTTAAGAAAATTCAAAAAACGGTATTGGAAAGTTGTCGGCTAAAGGTGCATGACATACATACATAACTGGCCTTTACAACCCTGTGTCAGGATTACGGCCTAGCTTCTCGCAGCACTCATGTTGTGTGTGTAAATTTCTATCAATGAGTACCGGGACCTACAGTTTAATGTCGACTCCGAACGACAGACTTGAGAAGCTCTTTCATGGCAATTAATTACTCTCAGAGCTTTTGCCAGAAGACTGCTGAGAGGTAGTCGCCGAAAGAAATATTTTTTTCATATTTCTTTTTTCAAGATGTCGGTGCTCAGATTTGAACCCGGCACTATCGTCTTAGTAAGCCAACACACTAACCACTAGACCACGGCGAGCTAGTTGATATAACAGAGATTTCAAAAATTGGAAAATTTGATGCTCAAAGATGTTCTCAAAATGAGTGCCGTGTTTGCTCACAGTATAAAACAAACATCGTCGTGAATATTTTTTATCTGAACTTTTATGAGGCATGTACTAACTCACAATCGATGAGACTATCCAAGCAGTTAATTGAAATGACAAAGTTATGTTCAAATAAGGTGACGTCAGCTGCATTTATAGGCAAGATACCGGCCCCTATTTTTCAAACAATTTTAATTGGTTTTCTTCAAAAAGCCAAACGTCCAAAAATTAGTCGACTTAACAAATAAACAACAGATTTGAAAGAAAAATTCTTTATTTCTCAAGACAATCTGTTTTAAGCTCAATACACTTTTCTAGCGTTATTAAATGGCTAAGATAACTGCAGCCATTATTTACTTAAAAAAATAATTTTAAATCAGGATTTACAATTCTCTTTTTGTAATTTTCAAAATTAAATTTATTGATGCAACTTCTATAGAAAGTGACAAAGTGAGGAATACAAAAATTCAATGATTTATGTGACAACTCTCGCTTTTAAATGTCAAGCACGAATGTAATTGCCCTATATATACCCTAACCTATATTCCACCTGTTTTCTAATACATATTCTGAAAAATTAGTACTTGTAAATGTGTATAGAATTTTTATTACACACAATTTAAAGTGTAGTGTATCGTAGCACGCTTTTCTATAATTTACATACAAATTTACGGGATTTCATATGGTAAATATAACTGATGTATCTGTGGTATTAAACAGATTTTCTGTAAACCCTGATGTGTGTCTGAAAAACACGTTACATTGAATTTAAAGAAAAGAAAAAATTGAGTCACTCAATTTAAAAAAATTCAAGAATAGAATGATGCTCACGCTCATAGAATTATTTAAAAATTAAAACATACCAATACATACTTATGTACATACATTGTATGTACATAAAGAGTCGTCTAGAAGGCGTTAGAGGCTTTTTAAAATTAATTTTTATATTCTCTTTTTTAATTAATTAATTAATGGTCATGGATTTGGTGCAAAATGAGAAATAACGAATATATTAAAAAAATCATCACGTATAGCTGAATTAAGCGCGCATATGTATACTATAAAGTAACCCTACTTTAATAGGCTCTGAGAAGTAATAAAAAAAAAGTAAAATTAAAATTTCTCATTAATTAGTAGTCTAGTAGGTATTGTGATAAAGGCGATTATGACTTCGTATCAGATCAGAGGCTATGGTCTACAATAAGCATATGGTCTTAAGTACCAATTCACACATATTAAGTCTGCTTCATTAATTTTTGTCAGATATTTATTGTTTAACCTTCATATACATTCAAACACGAATCGATTGATGAAATATTACGAATAATTAGCACAAAGAAAGAGATATAAGAAAAACAAATAAAGAAAGAGATAAACGCGACGGTACATTGAAGATTGTACCCCTTTTCGTTATCTTCTCTTCCTTGACTCTGAAAACTCAAAACTTGACGTTCCAAAACAGATGACGTGTGAATTAAGAGAAAGCTTTTTTCAGAGAGTTGTAAGATCTAACAATATTGTCAGTAAAATTTGCCTTACTTGTTGTGAGAACAAGTGCAGAATAATTACCCGTTCGGACATCGCTTTTCGAAGCTAAATAATTTATATATTTTTTTCCTTCCTTGGTGTATTCATCTTATTCGTACATTTGTCTCTCTTTTTATTGTGTGTTTGATTCTTTGTTTTTTTTTCAACAAAAGGCACAAAAGTTGCTGAAAAAATATTCGTGTGCAGTCCAAAGAAAATTGAAAAAATGTGGTTGACAACAAAATTCGTTTTCGATCTTCAGTCTTAACATACATATCTTAAAACCGTGTAAACTGACAGTTTTTTTACTAGACAACGTTCTCAGAAAAATCAAATCAAAAATAAAAAAAATGTGAGCCTGTTCTTAGAAATCGACAGCTTTTGACATTCGTCTTTTTATATGAGAAACACTAACCAATTCGAGTGCTTTGTTTCACATATAAACAGGCGAATGTAAACAATCATTCGTGTTCATTATGTTGCATCAAAAAAATACTGTATATTTTCATATGTACAGCTGCGTGCAACTAATTAAGAACAGTAGTACTCAATATTTAAATCATTATGTTGAAAATAATACTATTAAAAAAAACCGCTAAAATTTGACCCTGTTTCCTTAATCCAACTTTGTTTATTGAAACTTCACAATGGCAACCCTATTTTTACCGTTATTTTTTTCTTTGTGGTGTTTTTCATAATTTGTGAAATAAATTACTCGTGCACTTAATTAAGGACAGTGAAAAATTTTTTAAAATTTTAAGATTCAAGTAAGTTTTAACAGTTAAATTCTAATAAATGAGATTACACAAAGTGTTTTTCAGAATTTGATAAACTTTTACTTATTGCTAAACATGGGTAAAAATAAGTCCTGTGACGTCAGTACTCGAAAGATTATTGTACAAATGCATCAGGAAGGAAGCTCTTATAGGGAGATCGCAACAGTCTTAAAAGTTTCTAAAACAATGGTTTTCCAAGCGGTGCAATATTTCAAAAAACATTCGACAGCTAAAAAGGTGCCTCGTAAACAAAGAAGCCGAATTTCGACAGTGCGTGAAGATGCACTGATTGTCCGCGAGTCGAAAAAAAATCCGCATAAATCAGCAAATGAAATTCGGATAGCAGTCTTTGGTGAAAATGGAGCAAAACCATCTGTAGACACGGTAAAACGTCGATTGCGGGAAGCTGGCCTCTTTGGAAGAATTTCCCGAAAGAAAGCATTGTTGTCTGAGCGTAACCGGAAGAAGCGAATAGAGTTTGCAAAAAAATACCGCCATTGGACCGTTGTGGAATGGAAAAGAGTGTTATTTTCGGACGAAACAAAAATTAATAGAATCTCTCCCGATGGAAAAAATATGTTCGCCGGCCAAAGTTAAAAGAAATTGATCCAAGATACACCCGGGCCACTTTAAAGCATGGAGGAGGTTCGATTATGCTTTGGGGTGCTATGTCGTCACGCGGTGTTGGACCGCTGCACAAAGTTGACGGAAACATGGATAAATTCCAATATGTAAGAATCCTAAGCGATACAATGATGCCGTATGCAGACGAGAATATGCCAGTAACATGGATATTTCAACAAGATAATGACCCGAAGCATACGGCTCATCACGTCAAACAATGGTTTATAAACAATTCGGTCACTGTACTTGATTGGCCTTCATGCAGTCCAGATCTCAATCCGATTGAGAATTTATGGCAAGTTGTAAAAACCAAAGTAAGCACAGTAAAAATAAACAATTTTGATGATCTCTTCGCCGAAACAAAGAAAGCTTGGGAGGCCATTCCAACTAGTGTATGTGAAAATCTGGTTAGCGCGATGCCTCGCAGGTGTCAAGCTGTTATCGACAACAATGGTTTTGCAACAAAATATTGATTTTTTTTTAATAAATGCAAGTTTTTCTTAAATTTTACGATGTGTTCTTAATTATATGCACGACTGAATTCAATATTCTTTAAAATATGGCTCACTGCTTTATAAAAAATAATTTAATTGACACAATAAACAGTTATTTTTTACGACTAAGAGTTTAAATATCTAAACTCGGAAAAATTTTGACAATATATACAACAAT
The DNA here is from genome assembly GCA_963576795.1 of Metopia argyrocephala. Classification (NCBI taxonomy): domain Eukaryota; kingdom Metazoa; phylum Arthropoda; class Insecta; order Diptera; family Sarcophagidae; genus Metopia; species Metopia argyrocephala. Next base: position 50,347,808 of record OY756210.1, read on the forward strand.
TTTTATTTTTTTGCTTCAAGCTCACATGTAAACTTCGTGTTCTTAATTAGTTGCACGCAGCTGTATATGTTTGCTGCATGTCCAATTCCTCTTATGGAAAAATCAAGGCAGCTAAAGTTTTTTTTTTACAAAGTGCAACAGAATACCAGGGGAAAGTGAAGTTCTGTGACTACCTGGATCCCGTATTAACAAATTGTAAACCTGAGACATAATCAAATATCGTGGTCTAGTGGTTAGAATGTTGGCTTACTAAGACGAGAGCTCCGGTTCAAGACCCGGCTCTGACATCTTGAAGCAGAGAAATATTAAAAAAAAATATTTTTTTCCGGGGACTACCTCTTAACAGACTTCTAGCAAAAGCTCTGACAGTAACTGATTGCCATGAACAAGCTTCTCAAGCCTGTTGTTCGGAGTCGACATTAAACTGTAGGTCCCGGTACTCATAGATAAAAATTGACACACACAACATGAGTGCTGCAAGAAGCTAGGCCGTAATCCTGACACAGGGTTGTAAAGGCTAGTTATGTATGTATGTAACAGAATACCAGGTTTCAAAATGGAAAACTATAGGCATTATAAATATTTATTTTACCTAAAAATTTTGTTAAATAAATATTAAACTCTAATAAAATAGTTACTGTCAACAAATGCTAATTTAGCATTGCTTTTATTGAGTGAACATTGTTTATTTTTTCTGTACTACTAAAGGTAGTGATACACTGTCACACACAGTCGTACGATTCCATCACAAGGAAATCTGATCGTTTTCTGTTGCACCTTTTAAAATCGCATCAAAATGGCAAAATTAATGCCAACCCTGATCGCTTGGGGAAAAAAATTTTAATAATTTTTTTAAAAGTTTAAAAGTCTTACAGATTTGTCAAAAAATCTGCCACACAGATGCATTTTTAGGCTACACTATCATACTTTTTGAACAAACACGATATTTCCGACAAATCATATGTATGACTCAATAGTATAGTGTAAGAGTATCACGGCTTTAAACAGAGTAATTAAGTAAAAAGTTATCATGTCTGTCATAGAATATTTTATATGTATGTGCATGAGACACATCACAATGATAGCAAAATATTTGTCGTGTATTACAAATAGAGAAAGAGTAAAAGAGAGTATTAACTCAAAACATGTATGTATAACGGTAAATGTGCGTATAAAATCTTAAGATCATTACTAAATACAAATATGTACATACACACCTACATACATGCATACATATGAATAATTCAACCCCCACTTTTTTGAGTTTTTATTAAACTACAACTACAAAAACAAGAACAACAAAAAATATAAGCGAAAGCAACAGTTACAAAAAACATATCGTTTAATTTCAATTATTTGTTTTTATATTCACGTATTGCATTTGTTGTAGGTTTTGCTTTTGTGGGTACCACTTACCATTATATCAGTGAGTACACAGTCAGTAATTGAAAAAAAAAAACGAATCATCTTCCAGATGAATAAAAACTGCTCGATTTATACAGAGAAAAAAAGTAAAAATAATAAAAGTTTTGAGTCACAAATAGTTGTTACTTTTCTGTTTTTACTGGGTTCAAATATTCGTATTATTATCTCGTTGTAGTTCAAACAGAAATCGTTTAATCGCAGAAATTCATAAAAACGAAAAACGAAAATTACATTAAAAACTTAATAAAATTTTTGCAAATATCTTTTAATTAATAACTAATTAAAACTGAAAATTTTTAAATAAATAGTTCTACAGTGACATATTGATAAGAATTTGAATGAATATTTGTATAAAGAGTGAAAATACAAAGAAAAAAAAAACAAAAATGTTTTATCAACTCACCGCTGTATTTATTTTCATATTAATTATTTCATCAACCAATGCTGATTCCATATACGAAACATATATTCCATCCCGTAATGGTGGTGATACGACCAATAACAGGCAGCATCACCCATCGATGTTGTGCCTAAATATTAAACCGCAACATTCTGTAGATATAAAACAAGTGCGTATTTTTAATTTTTAATTAATAATAACAACAACAAAAAAAAAAAAATAATAAAAATAAAAAATGAAGAAAAATTATGCAGTTTTATATGAACCCTATAACACAATGGCAACCTGCTGGAATAATCAAATGCTTTAAGCATAATCCGTACAACACGAATCATTGAAAATTTGACTTCTTGGCCGAAAATTCATTTTTTCGAAAACTTTTTAGCGCTATTTGGTAGTAACAAATAAATATTTCTAAACTCAGGTAGAAAAACACTAGCTTAAATTATTGTGGGCGTGGCATGCTTGAAGAAATATGCAAAAATTATTTCTTTCGGCGACTACCTCACAACAAATCAATCAAATCTGTCGTTTGGAGTCGACTTTAACCCATTCGCTGCCAATCCTAAATTATATGAAGTCATTCCCATTGCCATTTATATTTTGAGTGTTATTGTTTACCAAAACCCTGTTATTTCTTGGTAAGTGCACATATATTATCATTCATAATCATTTAAAAGCAGAAAACTAACGACGAGTGTACTCGTCGTCGGCATTATGAAGGCAGAAGGACTCGATATCCTTTTTCATATTTGCGTACGTTTTAGTAGAAAATCATGCAGATAGATAAAATCAAGAAAATGGAATAAAACGAGACACATTGCGAAATTTAGCAACACTTAGAAATTCACTATTGTCGATTACAGTTTCTCAGCAGATAACGGGGTAAAGTAATTCCGCGTATTTTGTTTTCAAAGTATTACGAGTATACTCGTCTTGGCAGTGCGGGATACCCTGCCGAGGACGTGTATACTTGTCCTTGGTCCCGGTACTCATGAACATAGTTGGGACTTATGAACATTCATATTATAATAATTTACCTAATAGAGATGCATATGTACGAGTAGGTATATCAGCTCTGGATAATTTTTTCGCATAAATCTTTTATTTAGCGTGATCACCATTAACTTTTTTTTAACAATTACCCCACACATCGCTTCTATTTTTAAATTGTTTAATTAATTTAATATTATTAAAGATTTTATTTTGACAGTTAACATTTAAACTCGCCATACAATTTCGTGGAAAAAATACAACTCTTAAGGTATTGAGTACTCAATACTCGGTACCCATTACTTTGCCAGCACTAGTCTAGGGATTCTTAAAATTAACAGCCCTCGCACTGGCAATCGACACACTGCCCACTGGAGCATCCAGCTCCTACTACCAACTCTTTTTAAGAGTAAATATTTTCTGAGTGTAAACAATGTAAAAATTGAAAGGCAGAAATTTTTTAATTATATTTTGCTCTTGTTTAAAACTTTTACAATGTAAAACTTAGACAATTTTTAATGTACATATGTATGTACATAAAAAAAAAATAAAAATAAAAGCCCACTATTTTTACGACAAAAGCTTAAAAATCTAAAGTTCAATTTTGACTATATGAGAATTAGTAGCTATGTTAATTTACACTAAAATGATTGTAATGAAACTTTTCTTTATTAAGGCTGTCTGTAATTAATATTATGTTAACTTACGAAAAAGGAGGTTGTAATACAGGGGCTGCTTCTAACACGGAACTCGCCATATAAAAATCATGCCTTTCATAATAAGCTTTGTAAGGGGGAATTGAACAAAAACCTATTTAGAAGTAAGTTATAGTAGGTACTAAATTAATATTAATAAATCCAAAACTGTAGTCGCCGTGGTCTAGTGGTTAGTGTGTTGGCTTACTAAGACATGGGCCCTGGGTTCGACTCCAGGCTCTGACATTTTCAAAAAAAGAAATATGAAAAAATATTTCTTTCGGCCACTACCTCTCAGCAGTCTTCTGGCAAAAGCTCTGAGAGTAACTAATTGCCATGAACAAGCTTCTCAAGTCTGTCGTTCGGAGTCGACATTAAACTGTAGGTCCCGGTACTCATGGATAAAAATTGACACACACAACATGAGTGCTGCGAGAAGCTAGGCCGTAATCCTGACACAGGGTTGTAAAGGCCAGTTATGTATGTATGTATGTATGGACTCAAGTTCAACTCATTATCTGATGATAATGTTGTGGTATAGTGGCTAGATCGCTCCCACAAAATCTCAAACGGCGGCCCAGGTTCAAATCCCAGCAAATGTGAAAAACGAAAAAGCTAGTTCGCGGTTTTTTTCAAAATTATAATTTAAAAATAAGAGGTCCCCCCTCCTTCACGGACATCATTTCTTCTTTAATTACCAAAAATATTCATTGCCGTTAACTTTGATCTAATTAAAAAAAAAAAAAAAAAAAAAAAAAAAAAAAAAAAAAAAAAAAAAAAAAAAAAACATTAAATTATCTACTGATATTTTATTTGCACTATAATACTTCTCCTGCCAACAACAATGATATTTTAGTTTTCCTAATATTTCGGAAATTCCAAGGTACATATTTTCGAAATGCATCAAAGCCATATAAGTGCCAAATATGTGCTCTAATGATTCTGTTATCTCGTCGCAGAATCTACAAATCGAGGCATGTACAACTTAAATAATGGCACCATGTATAATGACCCCAAAGAAAAATGGCCCCAACGCATAAAATGAAAAATGGCCGCATTTTTGGGGCAATCTTTCAAAATTAAAAATCACCCCAATAATCATTATGAAATTTGGCCCCAAACTAAAGTGAAAAATTACCCCAAAAATAAACAAAGTTTGAAAAAAGAAAATAACTTAAAATAAAGTAATTTTTTAAAAATGAAAAATAGCCCCAATTGACACAAAAGGCTTTAAATTTTTTTTAAATAAAGTTTTTATTCCATGAAAAAAGAGAAATATTTAATTAAACTCTTTTAGGCCAATTATTACAACTTGCCGTTTGTTAAAGGTATGATTTTATCAGACAGATATCTTGCTTTTTGTTGTTGCAAGTAAACTTTAACCTAAAGTGATCGATAAAGTTATTGGGAAGATTGCCTTACCTTTTGGTTAAAGTTTACTTGTAACAACAAGAAGCAAATTATCTGTCTGATAAAATTCTACTTTTAACTAACGGCAAGTTGTAATAATGGGCCTTATACGTACATTAATTATATTTTCTTAACGAATGAATACAAAAATAAAATTTTAATTTTATTTACAAAAACCCACTAACAGAACAACGAATTCCGTAAGGTTTCTTATACCTTTTTATATTTTACTGATTTTATGAAAAATGACCCCAAAATAATGTTAAATTATTTTGCAATATTATTAAAATTTGGGGCCATTTTTCATAATCCAAAATAGCCCCAAAGCAAGAAATGAAAAATGACCCACAAAAAAATAGAAAAATTACCCCAAAATTTCGTGTTGTTGTGCTCCATTAAAATTTTTGGGGTCATTTTTCATTTTCGGGTTGGGGTCATTTTTCTTTGGGGCCATTTTTCATAGTGCCTTAAATAATGGAAAACATTTAAACATAGGCATTTCGCTTGGCTCAGTAGTTTTCATTTGAATACTCACTTGGGTACAAGAAAGAGAGAGCCAGATATAACGAGCATTAACGCAATTCTATAACAATATAACATAATTGTTTGGCGTTGCTTACCTTCTGTATAAACTTGTTTTTTAGCAGGTATGTAATCTTAGACGAAACATGGATCCACCATACACACTTGATATCAGTGGATGCCTCGTCAATTGGCCCCTAATAGCTATTATCACTAATATTGTAGCTTCAAGATCGTAAAATAATTAATGGCTAATATTATGCACATATATAGTCGCCGTAGTCTAGTGGTTAGTGTGTTGGCTTACTAGACAAAAGCTCAGGGTCTAAACCCCAGCTCTGACATCTTGAAAAAAAGAAATATGAAAAAATTTTTTATTTCGGCGATTACCTCTCAGCAGTCTTCTGGCAAAAGCTCTGAGAGTAATTGATTGCCATGAACAAGCTTCTCAAGTCTGTCGTTCGGAGTCGACATTAAACTGTAGGTCCCGGTACGCATGAATAAAAATTGACATACACAACAATGAGTGCTGCGAGAAGATAAGCCGTAATCCTGAAACAAGATTGTAATGGTCAATTGTGTATGTATGTAATATTTTATCTACTTATTAAGTTAATTCAAGGAGCATTTTAAAATAAACCGTCAACATATCAAAAAGAAAAATTCTTCTGTATACAAAATTAGGTCACGAGTGATTTCTTCCAGTTTTCAAGTCAAAAAAAATAATGGGTTAATAGAAAAAGATTTTATTCCAATGATAACATAATTTTACCAACGATGAATAACCTTAAGGCAAGGTGCAAAAAGTTTCAAAGATAAAATTATTTTTTATTACAAACTCTTTGTTTCTTGTTTTCGTACGAGCACTAAAAAAAAAACAAACTGTACCTTCTCTATGCTGACATCTATACTAAAGCGATATATTTTTTTCAGTATCTCTTTTTTAGCTTTTCCTCAACTTCTAACCTTTAAACGCTGGAATCAACGAGAATTTATTATTTTGTTTTTCACTTCAGCCCACATAATTTTTGTAATAAAGAATTGAGGGGTAGGATTGCAACATATTAACTCCTAATAACCTTTCTCTTATTTTACATACCACAACAGTACATTTATTATACGCTTCAATCTATCTTCATCATCACTTATCAATGCAGCCTTTCATGTACATAAATTTAAATACGAAGTGATGATGTTGTTGTAAAAGCTCAGATGTCTGCGTAATAATTCATAATTTTCGACTAAAACTATACTTCCTCAAAATCTAAATTGATTAATTAAATTATACAATTTATTAATACATGTACACATATGTATGTACTCGTATGTGTGTATGTAAATGCAATGTAAATATATACATTGTACATATAGTGTTTTCGTTTATTAGTTTTTTTTTTTGAACATCTTACATATTACGTGTTGAGTTTGGTTAGACGCTATACTCTTCTGATTTAATTTATAAATTATTTAAAAATAAATAATTTTCACACAGATTCAAAAGATATATAATTTAATTGACAGTAAGTATTAGAAATTTAGTTGCATTAGGTATCATCATATTTGTCATACGAGCTTAAATATTGTATTTAAAATCCATCAAAGCTTTGGTGGGGCCTTTAGTCTAAAGTATAATCGACAATCAAATGTTTTTATTCGAGCTTTGTGAGATCCACCTCGACTTGATTTTGCGGTCTGAATTCTTGCTTTCTCTCGTTTGATTTTTCCCATACACGACGCTGAATTTTAATAGGTCTGCCTACATTGAAAATCCGCATCATCATGATTAATGTGACGCCTATATACTATGTACACGAAAACACTATTTATTTTAGTGACTGTGAAATCGAAGTCCGAGGTGTAGTGTGTTTAGTGGAGTCAGAGTACTTACAAAAATTACGACTCCATAATTTCTAGGTACTGCACGTGCACATTCATTCATTCATTCACGAAGCATTAAAAGTACTTCGACGTGAGGATCTATTGTACAGCCCTCAACTAAACTTTTATGCATGGGCATAAAAAAATTCCAAAAATTTTCCAAATATTTTTCAAAATAAAAATTCTTTGAAATAAGGGACGTAATATTTTAGTATGCTTGGGGCCTGCCTACGAACGTTAGACGAGATCAATTACAAACACGAGATCAATTACAAACACGAGATCAATTACAATTAGCACAAAGTGCCATTTTTATACGATTACAGAACCACACTGAATTTTCGCAAGCCCGAAACGAACTACAACCAACCAGAACTGTCGACAAAGTGGTTCAGAGCGAGAGGGATCAGGCTTGCGCACTGCGCCTTGCTTTTGAAAAAAAAGCTGCCCAAAAAACTTGAAACGTCTGGCTGCAAATGTTGGCAACTGAAACAAATTTTGGCGTGCATTTTTATTATTTTTATTGTCTCAGATTTTGTAAGACCCTTTAGTTTCCCACCACTAATTGGGTATCTTATACGAAGAGGTATGGCAAACATTCAAAGGCGAACGTTTTGGGATCTCGCTACTCTCATCTGAATACATATAACCCGTTGTACCATAGTTTGTAATGCAGGATGTATGGGCTTTCTTCTAAGTGATCATCACTGTTTGTAGCATGATTATCACTTTTTATGGATCTATATGCTTGAGTCTCTCCGTCACTGTTTATTGTAATAGTATGCCATCAATTAATTATCGTTCGTTAATTAATTATCGTTCTCTATATGAAAGTTGGACAGGTTAGAAAAACACAGCTCTTCTACCATAATTCATGCCAAAGAAATAGAAATAAATATGTAAGACATGCCCATTCTAAATGGCCTTTGCAGTCAGCATCTGTTTAAATTATTATTCCATTATTTTGCAACACTATTAATGTAAAAGTTGAAAAATTAATTGAAATCCATTTAATTTATAGGGTATTTGTATGAATTGTAAATGCGTAGTAATTCTTTTTATAATTTAATTTTAGATCACTGGTAACTGGTATGGTAATGAAATCATAATGCATACACAAGACTTACCCGGTATATATCGTTACGATAGTTGTGTCATGATAAATTTAAATGATGTCACAGATCAAGTGAGTAGAGCCATTAAATAGAATCACAACTAACTTGATTAAATGAATTCAACATTAACAAATCACTACGAACATTTTATTCTTTTGACACAGATGCGTGAATATTATCAGCCTTCAATTGCCTATAGAAGATTAGACACTGTGGCAGCAACATCAACTTCAGCATCATTGTCGTCATCATCATCATCATCATCACTGCCGTATGATTTAAATGCCAACACTAGACATTCACATTCAAATACTCGCTACTTACGTTTGATTTGGAGTGAAAGAGATGATAATATTGAATACAATTTTAATTACACCATGAATCATCCGGGTCTTTGGACAAACATAGGAGAGCAACGTGGTTCCATGGTGGCCCTTAATAATTACAGTCAATTTACGGGCACAGTACAGGTGGTCAAGGCAGTCAGTGATCATTTGGTATTAACATTCTGTTCTAATGACATACACAACAGCATTTATACAATTATATTGAGTCGAGAACCGCAGGGTCTAGGTGAAGATGTAAGTATGGAGCGTTACAATGAAAACAACAATGTGGGTTAATTAATTGATTGATTGTTAAATTAATTAAACAATTTATTGCATGATAATTGATTTATATCGTTATTGATTTGATTGCAATTGCATGTATTGTGTGCTAAATTGCAATACAAAGTTTGTATAGAAACTGGGCATAAAAATGAACGAATTTTGTTTTCTTTTTTATCAATGTCCAACCACTAGTAGGAAATAATGCAATAAAAGTGTACAAAATGTAATGCAGAAGTGTACATGTACACTTCTGGTTCACTAAAATATAAAAGGTGTAGGACAGAAGTTATGTTGGTATCATTTCATTTGATACCAATTTCAAATCTAAGCATAATGATGGGTATATTTACTGGTTACTCTGTGATAGGGAACATGATGAGTAAATGGTATAACGGCGCAATAGACTTCAGTGAGATGAATGAGGATATAGAGTAATTGAATTCAGTGGAGCATACTCTCTGTTATTATCTAAAGATTAAGATCCAGCTAGGCTGGATCTCAGACAGTAATTTTAGTGATTTCAAAGTGTTTGTTGTGGAGATTCGATGGCTTAAGAGTAGTCCACAGTACTAGTAGCTTCCTGTGAAGAATGCTTTGTCTCGTTCTTCTTGTCCTCCCTTCATTCTCCTATCCTCTTTCTAGAACTCTTATTATTTTCATACGAAGTGATCACAAATTTTAAACATTGTTGTTTTTATTTTTAAAGTTTTACTATTATACTTAGTATTATATGCATAAATAACTTGATTATTTGTATTTATTATTACTTTCGACGTGGAGCTAATTTTGCAAATTGTATAAAAAAGAGTTCTCACTCGAATGTAGGTGTTTTGTACTTGTGGGATTCTCTTAATCGTTGTCGAATAGAATGCAACGAAATTTCTAATCAGTCAGTCAGACGCAACGAGTGAATGAAGGACCTCATGACATGCTGGAGACCCATGTTCGAACCCTAGAAAGCGTGACTAATTTTTTAAATCAATTTTGTCTCGTCAAAAACGCCTTAATTAAGTAAAAGTTAAATTCTATAAAGAATTTAGATTTTTTTGTAATGAATTTTTTGATGATCAAAAGAGAAAATGATGTCCGTGAAGGAATATTATATGTAGTACACTAACCAAACTGAACATGTTTTCGACTCCAGCTACAGTAGTCTCATTAGAGTTCTTTGTGTCTGTACATTCTCATGACCAAACATCAACTATCTAATTCACACTTTTCAAGAAATCACATACTGAAATTATTTCTTCCTTTCCATATGTACTTACATACTTGTATGAGTTAGTCGAAGTAAAGTCAAACAACAGTTTCTATCATATTCTGCTTTTCTCAACATCATTGCAGTTTTTGTAATTGTCATCTTACATATTTGGATGCATTAGAATTACAATTTATTTTTGTTTTTGCCCTCTTATTCCACTTTATCCACATTAGTCGATATCGACGATATGTTTTTCTGTTAAAAAATAACTTTACATGTTCTTTTAAATTAAAGCTTAAAATAAAGTTTAAAAATAAATTATACCTATAAGAGTATTCTTGGCAGTTGAACCATAAATTATCACAATATTGATTTTTTCCAATTTTAAATTAGTACATGTTTTTATGAGGTGGAAAACTCTTTTCGGATTATCGAATGTCATCACATCCGGTATTTGGTGTCTCCCCTAACAAACCACCTCCTCCTGAGAGTTTCCATATCCGGGACTGTTTCGTCATTAGTTCGAATAGGGACAAAGTTGCTTGCTTCTAGAAGTATCCTAATGCAAGATTGTCCAAGTCCACATTTTTGGATCGTAAATATATTTTCGACAAGATATGTATATCATATCAAGATATCATATCTTTCAATATCCTTTTTTACGCATTATATACACTATATTCTTCGCATTAGTAATTCCGATTTCATTCGCTAAACAAAACATTTAAACTATACTTTATTTTACTGATGGAAGTGATAATGTTGGTTTCAAATATGTTTTTCAACTCTAAGCGATTCGCATGGAGTAACAGACTTAGAAAAATTCGCATAATCGATATTGTTTTCGATTAGAAAAGCATTTTGACAACAAATGATAGATTTAGTACTCAATCTGTAAAATTTCTAGTTACTTTAATTCCGGCGGTCGTGCTAATATTTTTTTTACAACTGTTCATCATATACCGTAGACAGACGACGGCGTTAATGTGCATTAGTTGAGTTAATTCAAAATAACTTGCGCATTATCTATAATGTAAATGCACAAAGTCAAACTTAAGCTTTTTTAATATGGCAACAACGCATAAAATCAGTCAGTTTTTGGCTAATTATTTGTTATTGGTAATTAAAATGGATAGAAAATAAGCAAAGTTACAAACCTCTCATTTCTATGGATATAAAATCAAATAAAAATAGTTCACAAACAAACTAACGTTGTCGTCTGTCTACGATTTAAATGCAGAAACTGTCGTCTCCCAAGGTAAAATTTTTATTTGCATTAGTAAGTTTTTGATTCAAATTAACGTTGTCGTCTGTCTACGGTATTAGTTAATCAATTAAATTTTACATACAAGTTTTAATTACAATTTAATTTTAATTTATCATAATTCACTCCTATATATCTTTTGCAGATTGTACGCAGCATTAGAAATCTATTATCGAGACGTGGTCTTTATACCGAATCCATACGACAAGTTTGCATAAAATCATCTGCCATTGTAGAGCGTTCATCTTTAAGTACAGCTTTAACGCTATTATTTGTAATTTGCATTTTACGGAAATTGTACTAAAATGAAGACAACGAATAGCGTATGCAAGTGAAATATGAGAGTGCTGTCTATTCTACATTGATTTTGTTTTTTGTAATATTTCTTTTGAGGTACAAGTGCACGCTGGACATAGAAAAACAAAATGTTTTTCTGAATTACATATAACCCATTACACTAAAACTTTTTATTTTTTATAATTTTGTATTAGTAATGAAGAAATGAATGATAAAAAAATGATTTAATTACGAGTATCTCTACATTACTTTTTTGTTTGTTTTCTTTAATTAAATTCAATTATTTTATAAGTTTTATTAGACAAATTTCTTAACAGACCATTAATTTCATGAGACTTAGAGAAATGGAGGCGTTGTTTTAATTGAATATTTTTCTCTTTTTTTTTCGCTACCAATTTGTATGTGAACAATTTAATTTATTGAGGTAAAATTAATTATATTTAATTAGATGTCACAAAAACATACAGCCAGACGACATATTGTCATTTATATCCAATATAAGACTACGATGTAAAAGAATCTTTGAAAAATTGTATCATCGACAACAATCTTTTGAAAAAAAATAAACAAATTAATTTCAAAACGTCTATTTCTCCGCAAAAGAAAAAAATATTTAATTGAATTATAAGTACAGTAGTGAACAACTATGACGGTAGGTTATCACAACAAATGCCTTCAGTAGTCCTCTCTTAGTGCCCTTCTCATTAGAATAACAAACGAAATACAAAATAAGTGAAGCAACAGAGAGTAGTGAAGTATCGATAAATAAATTTGTATTAAATTTTATAAAACAATAGATGACAATAAAATTGTTTAATTTTTAATGTCTGTATTCTAGTGCTGCCAAATTCTGTTACTTTTCATTATTCGATAGTATTGAGTACTTTTATTTGGGTACTTAATACTATCGAGTAATGAAAATTAGCAGAATTTGACAGTACTAGAATACAGACATTAAAAATTAAATAATGTTATTGAGTACTTTTATTTGGGTACTCAATACTACTCAATACTTTTAAAGGATTTTAGTTTCAAGAGAAAAAATTTCATAAAGTTTTGTGTTTTTAGACAAAATTTTTTTTTGGCCGTTAAAATTTTAATTTTCCATATAACTTCGAAGAAAAAATACAACTTTTAAAGTATTAAGTAGTTATTTTTAAGCATTGAGTACCCAAAAATTAGTAGAAATACTCAATACTCGGTACCCATTACTCAATACTTTGCCAGTACTACTGTATTCATAAAAAATAAAACAGTTTTATTAATTGCTTATTGGATAATTACTCCATAGAAATATGTCACATAAGCACTCTATAAAATAGTTATATGTTGTATGAATACGGGCATAAATGTTTTATATAAAGTATTATAAGATGGGGATATATCGGGGCAAGAAATATACATCAGCCTATAAAAATTTTATTGAACACAAAAACTTTGAAATAAAGATGATTTGTCTAAAGTAAAAATCCTATAAACAAAAATTAATTACTGGTTGAACCAATTTTCTTAAAATGTTTTTCAATATCCCTCTGTATGCCTCTAAGTTCATAGTCAGTTAAAATAATCGGTCTAAAAGTGGGCATAGTCGATCAAGTGAGCAGGACACCTTTTATACAAAGTAAATTTTGATTTTTTTATTAATTCGGTGTAAATGACTTCATAATTAATCATGGATCAAAAGTTGGTGGGATGGGGCAAGTGGATATGTTATGATTTTATATTAAAATACATATATTTTTATCAATAAATTTTTTTCAGCCTGTCGTACGATATACATATAACGTTTTCATTTGTTCGCATTATCAACTAAAGACAGCTGTTTTGCTGCGCAGTAATTCATCGTGCGGGAGTTTATGTGCTCTATATATTTCTCGAGTTAATGATGCCACTTTAGGTTTTTGATGCCAAAATTATTAAAATCTGCAATCCGTTTTTGGCTATTTATCTCCGAAACTGGACGCGATACCCGAAAACGGATTGCAGGCTTGAAAAATTTGAGGACGAAAACCTAAAACCATCATTAACTCGAGAGATATAAAAAATATAAAATGGCGTATAGAGCACATAAACTCTCGCACGACGAACAGTTTTCAGTACGGCAAGTCTAAGGAAAATAAATTCGAATGATAACGTAAGTATTTCAGGATCATATATTACCCATTCTAGCAATTATTGGTTTTTTACCTAATTTTCGGTTAACTTGTTAAACTCACCAACATTCAAATTTGAACATTTATTTGTTTCGTACTTAAATAAAAACGTACGGCGTATATTTTTTGTCAAAATTGTTTCATGATCATACATTTTTATATGAAAGCTACCGAAATAAGTCTCGTGCGTACAAATCCAAAATCCAAGTTTGACGTGCGTACAAACGAAAAATTTAAAACAAAAACCAAAAAATAATATATAATGATGATATGATGGAGATCCGAGCTCGAGCCCCGGGAAGAGTGATCATTTTTTAAAATTAATTTGGTTTCGTCAGAAACGCGTTAATTAGATAGATGAATGAATTTTTTTTAATCAAAAGAGAAAATGATGTACGTGAAGGAATACTACACCAGCCAAACTGAACATGTTTTCGACTCCAGTTACGGCAGTCTCATCAGAGTTCTTTGTGTCCTGTGCATATTCAAGACCTAACATCAATTATTTAACTCACAAACTTGAAGACTTTACATACTGAAATTACTTATTCTTTTTCCATATGTATTTACTTGTATGAGTTGGTCGAAGTAAAGTCAAAGAACAGTTTCTTTAAAACGTTTGTTTTAAAATATTCGTCTTCTAAATATGAACATGCTGTTTGTCTTTTTTTTACTTAGTATGATTTGAGTCTGTCTCGAAGGTTTTGTTTGTAGTCGTGAAAATTCAAAATTAAAGCTCAATACTTCGTTATGGAAAAATTTGCACATGTTTTGAATTGCGTTGTAACGAAATCACTTAATAAAATTACCGCGTTGTGGGAGGGTTGCCTGTACGTTTTAATATGAACTTAGCTTTTCAATATAACGCAATAATTCAAAGTGTGTACAATTAATTATTACATGAGTACCTTCAAACCCTTTTCAAAATAATTTTTCCATTATCAATACCAATTATTGTATTCACTTAATTGCATGTAAATGATAAGAAAAGAACTCATCCCACTAGCGTCCAACAGCCCTTAAACTTGACACATATTTTAAATTCTACACGTCTGAATATTCTACTGAAACAATCATTTTATTTTTCTAATTTAGTTTTATTTTTTGTTTTGTAATATATTAATAATCTTATTTTTCGGTAGGTTTCAAATACATTTAATAAATTTCTAAAAGGAAAAATAAATAATTTAATGCTTTCACAGAAACTGATACTGCATTATATTCACGTAATTACATGTGAATAAATGACAAAACTGATAATGGCTTATAAGGTAAACAACTCATCCCACTACAGTCCGTCCAACAAGCCCTTAAACCTGACATATAGGCCCCGATTATCGTTTACAACATCTAAATGTTGTGTTGTATTGGCTACAACATATAAAAATAAATGTTGTAAACAATATTCAAAGTATATTGTACAACACATAGGTGTTGTAAATCATAATCTAAATTTTAGAAATACAACATCAAATTTACAACTGTTGTGAACCATAATCGGGGCCATATTTTATTTCACACACCTTTGAATATTCTACGAAAACAATAATTTCATTATTGTGAATTTTTTTTTTCTTTTTGTTTTGTACTATTTTATTCATCTTACTTTTCGGTAGAATTTACAATTTTCAAATGAAAAATAATTAATGCTTTAATAAAAACTAATAATGCATTACTTTATGTTTTTAAATGCACAAGCATTTAATTTATTTGTTTTTCTAAATCATTTAATCTCATCTGCTTTTTCCGCATTTAGCTTTTACTGTACAAGTGTCACTATTAAACATTTGAATGAAGAAGACTTAAGAGAATGACAGCAATTAAAACAGTTTTAACTGATAGCAATAATATACTCGTACATACATATAAGATTAGCTAATTGATATTGATAAACTAATTAAATATACATTTAAAAGTATAAAGTATATGTCTTTTAGTTATATTTATAAAAAGTAATATAAACAAAAATACAGCTGATGATGGTAATAAATTTTTCAAAAATTCTTCAAATATTTCAGTGTCATACATATCGTCGTGCGGGAGTTTATATGCTCTATCCGCCATTTCATATTTTTTTTATATCTGGAGTTAATGATACCACTTTTGGTTTTCGACCCCAAATTTTTCAACTCTGCAATCCATTTTTGGATATCTCGTCCAGAATGCCGCGACTTGCACGGCAATCGAATTACACGATTTCGCTTTAAATGGTCTTAAATTACAAACGCAAATACACACACGGGCAAAACATTTTTAGATCTCTAAAAGTTAACCAATATACTTCGTCTACTTTAGAATTTAGTGCCAGCAAGTAATAGTTTAAAACTTTAAAAAAGACGCAATCTGCAATCTGGAGAAATCACCTCTGGTAACAAGAAGTGTGCAAAAGAATATCCAGCATAACTTTTAAAAATTATTGAAAGACATTTTTACATTCTCCACGCAGTATTTAATGCCGATGATACCAGGTTATTGTGGAAAAAATGCACAGAAGAACTTATGTGTAAAAATCTGAGATATGTATCAACCGGGAGAAGCTAGGCCGTAATCCTGACACAGGGTTGTAAAGGCCAGTTATGTATGTATGTATGTATGTATCAACCGGAGAATTTAAGGCAGCTAAAAAGGTCTTTTGAAATATTTATTGATAATTTCGCTTCATACTTCGTCGAAATAAAAAAGGCCACATTAAATTATTGCTGGTAAGTCATATGGGCTGAAGTAAAAGTCGAAAGTAATATGACTTCAACTAAAAATATGTATGTATGCCCCTATAATAGATACATATTTGTCATTACTTATATATTGGAGGCAAAAGATTAAGTGATGTAAATACTCCAAATATTCAAAAGTGATTTAAGGGCAAGGAAATTTCACATATGGATCTCGTGGAATTAGTACTACGCAAGGTTCTCAAAGATAATCTAGCTATCATTTCTGCATTGTCAATAATGCAGCTTAAAAATAAGTCGCCGGGGTCTAGTGATTTGTGTGTTGGCTCTTAGCGGCCTTCCGGCAAAAGCTCTGAGTGTAACTGATTGCCAAGAACAAACTTCTCAAGTCTGTCGTTCGGTTTCGACATTAAGCTGTAGGTCCTGGTACTTGTGGATAAAAATTTGTGCACACAATATGAGTGCTGTGAAAGGCTAACCGGTGACTACCTCTCAGCAATGTTCTGGCAAAAGCTCTGAGAATAACTGATTGCCATGAACAAGCTTGACACAAATATGATACTTTCAAGTAAAGCAGGGCGAAGCTAAATTTCCAGACATATTTTCTTACACGAAATTGTGGTTTGAGACCACATTTTAGTTTTAAAATATAAACTAATGAACTTAAAACATTAGTTGGCTTAATTTTCGCTGCTAAATTATAAAAAAAATATATATATTAAAGTATCTATTTTAAATAAAATATACACAATGTTAGAGCTTATGTAAACTTTTGTAAGGCTGTGTAAGAATACAAATAAAAACCTGAGCAGCTAAATTCATGTATTTTTCTTTATTATCTTAAAAAAATTTTAATATGAATTAATTTCACTTACAGTATGGAATGAAAAAGAAATTGAAAATATTTTACAGTTACCCTAGCAAGCTGTAGATAGCATGCTAGTCTGCTATTGTAGGGATTGTATTCCCAAAACAGTCTTTAGTATAGAATATTTTGCCTGTTCGAATAATAAAAATCCAGTAAAAAGGAAGAAACTGTTACTTGTACTTTGACCATAAAGCTTACAGATATACACGAAGGGAATCAAAAGGTAACTTGACTCAATAGGTTTAAATAAAGCGGGTTTAAAACTGTTTGTAAGGAATTACAAGCACATAGTGCAAATTGAATACACACCTGTAGTGTATGATGGAATATGGACATACATAATTGGCCATTACAACAATGTTTCAGGGTTACAGCCTAGCTTCTCGCAGCACCCATGTTGTATGTGTTAATTTTTATCCATGAGTACCGGAACCTACAGTTTAAAGTCGACTCCGAACGACAGATTTGATAAGCTTTTTCATGGCAATCAAATACTCCCAGAGCTTTTGCCAGAAGACTGCTGAGAGATAGTCGCCGAAAGAAATATTTTTTTCATATTTCTTTTTTTCAAGATATCAGAGCTGAGATTTGAACCCGGCGCTTACGTCTTAGTAAGCCAACATACTAACCATTAGACCACGGCGACTACAATATAGAATATAGACATACGAGTACATAAATGCTTCAACTGGTCTCTTAAAATACACAGACATTTTTTATAATCAACACCTTACCATATACACCTATCCCCCGATTTATACGGTACTTTTTTACACGATTTCACTTTTACACAGATTTTTTCAAGATCTCTCCCCCGATTAAACTGAACGAATTTTACAAAATAAAACTGTTAAAAACAAAAATTTTTGTTATTTTGCTACACCTTTTTTTATTTCAAACACTACATCCCAAATTTGTAAAACGACAGCACTGAGTACAACCCATAAAAAACTGGTACCAATCCATCAACTAAAGAATCGCCTCAAATATTATCAAGTGATGAAAGTGACATGTCACCAATCAAGAAAAAAAGGTTAAGAGTCATCGATAGTGATTAAATTTGCTCAAATCTTTGATATATTTTTTGTAATTTTCTAAGTTTTTTAAAAATATGTAATTCTTTTTTACATGTACATATTTGTTATTGCAAAACTGAATGGATATTTTGTTTCTTTATTATTTTATAAATAAAACAAAAATTAATTAATTTAAAAAACTAATTTGATTTTACTTATTTTAGACTTTTTTCGTTTTACACGATTTTTCATACAAAAAATTTGATTTCGACTTAAACGGTTTTTTCAGGAACCGATGTTCCGTGCAAATCGGGGGATAGGTGTACTGTCATTATTAGAAAAGCAATACGCAAAAGTCAATGGGGTTTCGTGGAACTTTTAATAATAATAATATGATAATAATTCAATGGTTTAACAACCGTATAGTAGAATGAAGATATGAATGAATGATTTGTTTTTCTTTAATTTTTTAATCGTAAACAATTTAATTCCTATTTGAATTTTATTAGTTTTTTAATTTTGGCAATAAAATCTTTTTTTTTTTTGGTGTATTGGCTGTTTAATATTGTTTTTAATAAAATTAAATTAGACAATCGGTAGACAACCATAAACAAAATATTATTGTGGAATATTTTTGCAATTAAAAAAAAAGCCATACAACGAATAGGAGTGGTATAAGTCGAATATATGAGAGGTACTACTAAAAGTTAATACTAATTTAAATAAGATTTTAAAATAAGGCTTGTCCTGCAGATTAGTAGTTAATGTGTTAATCAGATACCGAAGCTTTGGGCGAAAATTCAGATTGTACAATTCAAGAAAAAAATTTAGAAAATATATCAAGAATTAAAGGCTAAAAAAATTGTAGTCAATAAGATCTGATAATGTCATAACCCACTCTACAATCCACTCATATTAATGCATATCTTTACCTATTAGAGACCACATAAGAATCTTATGATAAGATATCTATAGACCAAGTTTACTATTATATATTATTACTTACATATATACAATTTTTTACCCAAGAATAATAAAATAAGGATTCCGCCAGCAGGCTAAAACAAACAAAATTTACTGGGCAGGATGAACACCTTACTGAACTCAAACTGCGATTTTACGAGTATTGCCTAATAAATTATAATTATAAAATATATGAGGATATCTGTCGTTTACGCATAATCGCTACAATGGAACAAATAAATATTTTTCCCAATAATAATCTTGTAGTCGCCGTGGTCTAGTAGTTAGTGTGTTGGCTTACTAAGACTTGAGCCCCGGGTTCGACACCCAGCTCCGACATATTAAAAAAAAAGGAAATATGAAAAAATATTTCTTTCGGCGACTACCTCTCAGCAGTCTTCTGGCAAAAGCTCTGAGAGTAATTAATTGCCATGAACAAGCTTCTCAAGTCTGTCGTTCGGAGTCGACATTAAACTTTAGGTCCCGGTACTTATGGTTAAAAATTTACACACACAACATGAGTACTGCGAGAAGCTAAGCCGTAATCCTGACACAGGCTTGTAAAGGCCAGTTACTCGTATGTATGTATGTAATAATCTTGGTTTATTCCCTATTGTAGGTTCAATAAGTCTAGATTTACAATATAGAAATTGAAAGGCAGACATACATACATATTTTCAATTTTTCTCATTTGCTCTTGCCGAGAGCTTTTACAATTTGTCAATCAGAAAACAGACGGAAATGTTTAATATGAAGAAACAAGCAAGAAAAATGAAGGAAAGAGAAACGAAAAATGTCCGGTACAAACATTTCTTTGTGCGGGAGTTTATGTGCTCTATCACCCGTTTTATATTTTTTACATACATATCTCGAGTTAATGATGCCACTTTAGGTTTTTGACCCCAAATTTTTCAAGTCTGCAATCCGTTTTCGGATATATCGTCCAGTTTCGGAGATAAATAGCCGAAAACGAATTGCAGATTTTAAAAATTTTGGTGTCAAACACCTAAACTGGCATCATTCACTCGGAATATATAAAATGGCGGATAGAGCACATAAACTCCCGCACAGGAAATTCAATAACAAATGGAGTGCTTATATTTGTTAACCACACACTTTGCGACAAAATACCAACCATGAAGTTTTTCCTTAAGGTTAACTTAGCAATTACTACATTTATACCCACGTCCTATTTGCAAATAAAGTTATTTAGATTATTAGAGAATTTGGTGGCAAAGAATGAATTATTTTAACAGCTCTGACGTTCCGCTTCGAAATTGTAATTCTATTGTTTCGTAACCTTATTGTTCTATTACTTTATCATTAAATTCACTGGTTCAGAACCAACTCGGTCTTTCTTAAACCATACATATCTAATCAGCAAAAATGTAAATTTTCCATCGTTGAGGGGGTTCTTTTTTTTGCTTTCGAATTTATATTCTCACGGGCAAATCGCAATCAATTTTCTGAGTGTGCTTCATTCCACGGAGCATTTTTTTTTTAATTTTCGTCGGCAGCTTGTGTAGGCTCTAGATTTAATTTTCGGAAGGAGAAAATCTGACATAACTCAAAGAACTTTTCTTGCTTCTTTCTTTCTTCTCGTTTCATTCGTTTTACCAGCAGAGGCAAAAGTTAATAATTTACAAAAAAAAAAAACAAAAAAACTATTTTGTTTTTAACTATTTTAATTAATAAAATATAAACGAAGTTTCTGAGTTTCTTACTCATTTGTGGCAAAACAGTTTTTTGTTTTACCTGTATATACAATATATTACAATAGGGTGCTTAAATATGAAGTAAATAAACTTTTGAGAATATCACACGACCAGCAGGTGATACAAGTAGTATAACATTTGCCAAAACCATGTCTTCAAAAAAATTTCTTATCATTTGTTTATACAAATAATAAATTTGATAAAAACATATGGTAGTGGTTCTGTAAACAATTAAAAAATTTTTAATATTTATTTTTTTCTTTTTTCGTAAAAAGAATTAAAAATAGATAAATTATTAAATCGTAAATAAAAGAAATAAAGCAATAGATTTAAACAAATACGTAGAATAGAAATACAGTGCACTCGGCATAACATCAACTAATTAAAACCGCGGTTGTCAAAAATTATCAGATTTTTGACGATTATAAAAAAGCTATTGATAGTGGAGTTTAAATCGTTTTAATTGCTCATAAACTAAAACTAAAAAAAAAAAAAATAAAAAAAAGAAGAAAAATTAAAACTAGTTTTAACTCTGGAGGAGTATGTTTTTGTATGATTTTTTTTCTCATACTTGGTAATACGATTTCAACTAAACTTGCATGCCTTTATTCCACTCCTGAATGAACGACATTGTTAAGTTAACCTTAAGGAAAAACTTCATGGCTGGTATCCCGCACGATGATCTATGTGGGTATGAGCAAACATTTATTTTATGAAGTTACCGAATTTGGAAAACAGGAAATTAAACAACAAATGACATCATTAACTCGAGATATGTAAAAAATATAAAATGGCGGATAGAGCACATAAACTCCTGCACGACGACATATGCAGATGTTTTAACAACTACTTAAGCGAAAATCTTGTTTAATTTACAATCGATGTTTTGGAGCTTTGTTGTTTAATTGACATTTTGAAACAAACAAAACGGTTGACATTCCTGGTATGTTTTTGTTTTATTATTAAGGGAAGCACTCAGTAAACCAGCTTTACACATGCAGTACATTGTGCTGTTCTAGGAAAATGTGGTATTGCATAGAGGAAAGAGGGACTAGTGCTTGTGGACATTAAATTTAAACTAATTAATATCGTAATTGACAGGAAAATGTTCCGCGAGAAGATTGTTTCATGAACGAACAGTGCGGCTAAAGAATGAATTCTCTCTATAATGCATTTAGTGATTCACTGGACAATCAACTACTATAGGATATGCTCTGAGAGAGGCACAAGTGGTCCGTAAGAATTCTCGATTATTCGGAATTAATTTTCCTATTTCATCAGTGTACCTTCCATGGTAGTACAGATAGAACAGTGAAACGCACGCTAAATTGTGCCGATGCTCCAATGAATCAATGGAGTTGGATACCCTATCGTTATGTATAAGCACTTTCATCCTTTCCTGTCCACGGTCGAGAAGTCCCAAAATAGGCTTTGAAGCAGCGGCCATCCGTATATTCCATCTGCCGTCGGAGAAATAATAAGAAGGTCAGATGAAGTGAAGTATTTCTTAGAACGTTTAAAAAAAAAGGGTTGTAATGGCCAATTATGTATGCTCCTCCTCAATATTTACATTACCTATAGACACAGATGACAACGTTTCATCGTCACCACCACGCCTATGCGTGATAAAATAACATTGAGTCTTGTTGTTGACGAAATAAAGCGTTGACGTTATACCGAGTTTACTGTAATAATAGAAATTAAGTCATAAAAACCAAAATAATAGTTGCTCATATTAAATTTGTTTTGGTTTTTATTGAATAAAGAGCTTTTAATAAATAATTATAAGCTACAGTACCAAATACGATAAATTGAGTTACTCGTGCAATTGGAATATAAAAAAAATAAATCGAAGGGCATTTCCTGAATTATATACAAATATTATTAATAAAACTCTTCTGTATTGTAAAAGCTGTGCTTTGTATGTATAATTCTAACATTAAAACGATTCCCAGATTTGGCCAAGAAAAGCGTTCTTTTTCACCAGGACAAAATTAAAAAGGAACGCTACTACTTGTTTCCTCATCCACACCCTATATTTTCGAATTAACCTGATAATTTCCGAGTGACAATTTCTTGGCTGGACACCTTAAAGAAGTAGATTGACGAAAACAGATTTTACTCTAATGATGAAATGATCACACAAACAAATTCCTATTTTTGAAACCTTGATAATTCGTGTTTGTTATTTGGAAGTGAGAGCAAAATTGGAATACAATATGTGTGAAGCTCAAAGGAGACTACGATCAAAAATAAAATGAACCCATAATTTTATATTGAATTTTTATTTTTGTTGCAAAGCACTAAGAACCCTGAATTTAATTGGAAAAAAACAAAGAAATCAAGAAAACTAGGGGTAACGCAAAAAGAAATAAATTTTTTTTATATTCGTACTTTGTTGCCAAGCATACTATACCATACAAGTATGTATGTACTTATATGTAGTTTAATACTGTACGATTAAGAAATCCAATAGCATTATTAATACATATTTGTTTTATAAATTGAATTTTTTTAGTATTTAAAGCAGGCTGCATTTAAACGACGTCATCGGGTATGTTGGCTTTGATGAAAGCTGTGGTTTGTAGCATATTCCCATATGCTGCGGCTGAAGAAAACCCTACAAGAAAAAGTTAAACTCTGTCAAATACACAAATCACAAGGTCTAGTTCACACCACTTTTACGTTGTTGGTATCCAACGCAACCAATTCAGGCTAAAAAAAGTTGATACTCATCGACTTATAGCTCTTGCCGTTGACATCGATGACATAGCTTACGATGTTCTCAAAAAATTAAGGACCAATGATGCGTTTAGAGTAAAATCCATACTAAACAGTGACTTCTTCGGAATGCAATGGCAATGGAATTTTGTTTGTTTACGTACTAATGTTCGCTGGAGCTTTATTTTTATCGATCAAAATAAATAAAAAAAAAATAATAAAACAAAATGATGAAGAAATTATTGTAATAAAACATTTTTATTATTTGCATGTGATATTAAATGTTATATCCGTTAATGGTGTTTTCGCCAAACAGACTAAATAAATGGCAACTAATTTGACAGATGTAGTTTTTTTTTATTTAAGACCAATACTCAGGGGTAAGCACCTATTACATGCAGTGCATTGTATTTGCATGTTGAATATATACATAGATATAGATAGATAGATAAGCGCCTTATGTCAATGGGACAAATTGCTGTCAATTTGATCACTCAAAGACCAGTGTTATACCTTCACCTTTGAATGATCAACAGCAATTGTCCCATCCGTCGATTGATGTTGATGGTGAGCGTCTTTTTTTTATGTAGATAAGCTGGTATCTTCCCAGAAGGTGGCGCTGTACTCCTACTCATTCGTTTCTTGGTGGAATAGGCTGGAAATGTCAGGGAGCGATTTCGTGAAGATGTACTTCTTGGAGGGGGGGGGACCTCTTATTTTTTTAAATTAATTTTTTAAATTATAATTTTTTGAAAAACCGCAAATTTATTTTTTTTTTAATTTTTTCTCCTTCGCTGGGATTTGAACCTTGATCGTTTGAGTTTCTGTGCACACGTTCTAACCACTATACCACGACTCCCCCAAGATGCAAAAAGATAGCCGTTATTAACTGTAAAATTAGCGAAGTCTTTGTTGGAAGACCCTGTACATACATACATATGTATGTATATCAAAATTATTATAAAACACCATAACCCATAAGTAATTCTTATCTGGTAATTAATTAAATGGATTTCATTTGCATTTAAAGATGAATTTCTATGAAAAATCACCTTCTTTGTTTATTCACTAATGAATTTTGAACTAGAATTTACGTCTGTTTTTGAAATGGCGATCAAAAGTCATTTTAGAAAACTAGTCCCGCATATAATACAAATGTGTATGTATGCACATACGGTGGCAATAAAATTAAAGTCCTAATCAATTTTCGTATAAAATTAAAGAGTTTTGTAACTTTTAACGTCACATTTTAAAATTATTTTTATTCGTAATAGCAAATTGAATGATTTTTGCAAAAAAAAAAAAAAAAAAAAAAAAAAATAGCATTTAAAGTGGTATTAACTGGTTATGGAATATATAGTAGAATTATGTATAAACTAGTCTCCTAATCTCATTGTAAATGATTTTATTACAATTGACAGACAGTGATGAACAAAAATTCTACAGAAAAGTAATCAATACTCATAATTATTCCATAGGGTATAAGTATGTCTTGATCTTTGTTTTTCAGGCAGACTACTACTCATTGCCAACGTAGATTAATTTTAGAATAATATTTACCAAATTTGTAAACAAAACTCATAACTTTATGGCTGCGATGTTTTGCCGCTTTGACATTTATGATGTAGATAAACGTACCTATATATAGAAAATTAATTGTCAACACACTTCGAGAACGTGTACAAAATGTTACTAATTATTTAACAAATTATCAGTTTTTTGACTTAACGCAGCCTTAATGTAGTCTTCGAGTTTGATATGATTGAACAATAAAATTTTTGGCTGAGAGTCTGATGTAAATGGGGTCCACTACAGAAGTCGTAAGAAGTGGCCGGTCTCGTATTGAGCGTTTTTTTTTATCGAGACCTATACTCAGGAGTAAACCCCTTCTAAATGCTATGCAATTTTTTGTCGAAAAGGCAATACATTTACGACACAACATATACTGTTTTGTTTTATTTATGCCAATATTTATATTTATTTACTAAATTACAATACATTATTAAATTATATTCTAATTATTTTTATTTTCGGAGTGACTAAGAGCATATCGTCGTGCGGGAGTTTATGTGCTCTATCCGCCATTTTATATTTTTTATATATCCCGAGTTAATGATGCCACTTTAGGTTTTTGACACTAAAATTTTTAAAATCTTCAATCAGTTTTTGCCTATTTATCTTTGAAACTGGACGAGATATCCGAAAACAAATTGCAAAATTGAAAAATTTTGGGTCGAAAAACTAAAGTAATATCATTAACTCGAGATATATAAAAAATATAAAATGGCATATAGAGCACTTAAACTCCCGCACGACGATATGTTGGGCGTAGAATAGTAGACCAAGGTCTCTGGTGGGAACCGACCAACAAAACTCGTACTCTCTAATAGACCACTGAGCCACTTTTACACAAATATATTCATCATTTTGCCTTATTGCCCTAGAAAAAAATTATGGGAATTAGTGAATGATATTTCAGTCAATAATGACTGAAAAATTTGAAGGACGGGTGTTTTTTTTCCAATACTAATAAAATTTCGGCATATTGGTCAGGGTTACATTTCATATGCCAGCTGAGAGCAGTTGCTGCATTTGTTATGAATTATTTTTTTTTTTTATTTTTGTTTATTTATTTACAATTTTTTAATACATAAATGAACTATATAAATATTATTAAGGAAGTACATAGTCCCTTAGAAGAGCTCTCTAGTACAATAGTTATTTAAAAATAAAATTCTGTATGAATAGTTATGAATAAGATCTATTAACTATTTTCCAGTTTCTGTTCTATTATATATAAGCCATTATCACTGGATTCGATAGGATAGGATCTCCAAGACATTGTTGTAGAGAAACCAACCTAACTAATAAATACGTAAACTAATGTTGTTTTGTTAAATTTATCTAGACATTACAGAGTTAAGATAAAAACCATATCTATGGTCAAAACAAACTTATCAGCATAAGGGACTAAATCGCTACGAATTATTAATGCAGTTTTTATCTCCTGCAAATCCTTTTTAAATTCTTATCAACAAAATGTGTCAAATTTTAAGTTTTTTTCTATTGTTTTTATTGAAGGTAGATTTCTAAACAAATACACAAAAGAAATGAAAAATATCAGAAGAAATATTATGAATTTTAAGGTAGAAGTGCTTAGCATGCGCTAATTCGTCAATAATTATTTTGCTTTGAGAGTAACATAACCCGCGTTAAAAACGTAGTTACCGTCAGCTGTTTAATTGTTGAAAATGTTTGTTATCACAGCAACGCAAGTCACAGTGTACACTGTAAGTCAACAGTCAACTGCTATAAAAGTTAAAAGTTGTCCAAGTTTTATACGTTAGATGCGTTGACAATCTTGTATGCAGCTTGTCTTGTGAAAATACCCTTTTTTTGACAGACGTGCGCAACTCAAAACGAGCTCAACGCATGCTACGTACACAAAGGGAAAAAAGGCTTTCTAAAATTATTAAACAAGGGTATCAAATTATGAACAAATTGTGAACAATATTTCGTTAACTTTCGGTACCAAATCAAGCTTAATGCGTTATTAAAATAAGAACAAATGGCACAAAATACCATAAGTTAACAAATCAAGAACAACCGGTGGTAAAATCGTGAACAATTGTATAAAAATATTATAAGTTAATCAAAAAAAAAGAAAATCGATACCAACCGTTAACGAAGTAAGCACAAATGGACTTAACTCAATTTTAATACCAAATGGTATAAATTTCGGTAGTTTTCTACCACTTTTTTTTTCCGAGTGTACTTCTACCATTGCATGCTTATAGAACTAGCCATTACAACCCTGTGTCAGGATTACGGCATAGCTTCTCGCAGCACTCATGTTGTGTGTGTCAATTTCTTATCCATGAGTACCGGGACCTACAGTTTAATATCGGCTCCGAAGGACAGATTTGAGAAGCTTGTTTATGACAATCACTTCCTCTCAGAGCCGAAAGATATACTTATTTTTTTTTTAATATTTCTTTGCTTCAAGATGTCAGAGCCGGGGCTTGAACTGGAGCTCTCGTCTTAGCCATCACACTAACCACTGGACCACGGCGACTACTTTCACATAGTCGTAAAAGTATCATGACCAGCATCATTTCAGGTACATAACAATATCTGGAAATCTGAGTTCTAATTCCAGCAAGAGCGAGAATATTTCAATAACAAAAATATGTAATATTTAAGAAAATGAAAGACAAATATTACTCAATAAAGTGAAAAACCTAGTTTGTACTTGTAAGAACCAAAGTAGATTTGATTAAATTATCTGATAAGAAAGAAAAACACAAAATTATCCCTACTCATCTCCATTTATTCTATGCATGTTATACGTGTAGACTGACTCTCAAAGTTTTCCAAAGTACAAAAATAATAAAAAAAAAAAACAAAAAAAAAAAAAAAATTATTTATTGAATAATAAAATATTATATGTACGATGCGTATATGCACACTAAGCGATCGTTTAAAATAAGAAAAAACAAAAGAACAAATAAAACGATTTTATTAACTGATAATAATTTTGTAATTCAAAACATTTGATACGAATAGAAAAAGAACGAGGGAAACCAACCTTTAAAGATTATAACGAAAAGTAAAACAATAACAAAACAGAAGAGAACACAAAATAATGAACAGAAAACTTTTAATATAAAATGCCAACATTACTATGGAACAGGCAACAGAATTAAGTCAACTGTAACGTGAATTAGAACGCTAGTAGTGTGGTGAAACCAAAAATTAAAAAAAAGTATTTATTTTATTTAAATCCTTTACTTAACAAATTAAAAAACAAAAATATTTAATCAACATGCCAGTCAATAATGTGAATGCTTTAGTTGGTGCCACTACTCGTTACATTGCAGGACGTCATGCCATGCAAACCTCTTACTGGCGTGCTGCCCCAGGTAGCAGTGGCAAAATGGTGAAATATAATAAAACCTGCGAATTTGATCGTACACAGCAAATGCCAAAAGAATTAAAGCAGCAGCGTTACAATCAAAATTTCCAAAAGCAAACACATCATGATTTCTAAAACATCCAATACAAGCAAAGATTTTAATTAGAATTTCAAAAGTTAACATGATGTGTGATAGACAAATAAATATATTTTGTAATTAATTTTAAGTTAATTTAAGCAATAAAAACATAATTTTTAAGGTTTTTTTTTCTAAACAAAATGAGTTCCTACATAATTTTTTAAAACTAAAGCAGTTTGTGTCTTGCAAGGCGTATAGGCCTAAAGAAAAGTGTAATTGCGTTTAAGTTTTACACTCTATGCCTGCCTGGACTTTGCCTCACATTGTGACAGCAAATCACGTTAATGGTACATGCACTTCACGTCAGCTTACTTTTTTTTCAATGGAAAATAAAAATAAACAAAAAAAAATATGAAAAAAACGAAATGTGCTAAATAATTGATAAGCAATCAGTTTATGTACTTTAAGTATGATACTCGTAGAATATTTAAAAATAAATAATAAATTAATAAAAAAAAATCAGTAAAACAACTAGATTTCCATATAAAATTAATAAGACGTTCAATCATTACATCTTAATGCCAGTAGGCCATTACCACTTTAACAAACCAGGCGTTTTAACAGTTTTTATTTGCTTTGTTGTGTATAAAATCAGGATCACACGATTCCGCCACCCACCCATTGTTAGTTTATTCTAAATGCTAAATGCCGAAATCACGAATGTTATTTTCTCCTTTCATTGAGTAATCGTTCAAAAAAAAAAAAAAATCTGGGGGATTCATTACGAAAATTAATTAATTAATTGTACTCTTCGAAATATATTCTCGTATGTATGTGCCAACAATTTCAGAAAAGGAAAACAAAAACCGGTTATTCCCAGATACTTGCTAAGAACGGAAAGTTTAAAAAAGGAGAACGGCATTTACATACATACATACATACATAATTGGCCATTACCACCATATTTCAGAGTTACGGCCTTGCTTCTCGCAGCACTCATGTTGAGTGTGTTAATTTTTATCCATTAGTACGGGGACCTACAGTTTAAAACCGACTCCGAACAACCGATTTGAAAAGCTTTTTCATGGCAATCAATTACTCCCAGAGCTTTTGCCAGAAGACTGCTGATAGGTAGTCCCCGACAGAAATAATTTTTTCATACTTCTTTTTTTAAGGTGTCAGAGCTGAGATTTGAACCCAGCGCTATCGTCTTAGTGAGCCACTAGACCACGGCGACTAAAATATATATGTATAGTATATATAAACGTCAAGTAAATTTGCGCTTGTACTCGTATAAAGCGAATGCAAGTTTTGTGTAAAAAATTTAACAATTGACAGATTGTTTTGGTTTTTGTAAGGGAAATTTATATTCGTCCATACAAATGAAATAGAATACACGGCGCTTCACAGAAAACAGTCCAATAGTGTAAAATTGCAACTTTTTGGCGGCCAATTGACATCACCATTTCGACTAACTAAACGGCCATCAAACGTTTGACTCAGTAAATCGATTCTGGTATGAGATATGTGGCAAGTTGTGCCATCCTCTTGAAACAAAATATCGTTCACATCTATACTATGAAGAACTGCTCAAAAAAATTGGTTATCATGGTGCGATAGGTTTGTCTTCATTGACCGTAGTGGTCAAGAAACCAATGATACCTCCGCTCTACCAAAACTCACTAAACAGTTACTCGTAATAAGTAAATTGGCTTCTGTAAGACCACATATGGGTTTTCTGAGCTCCAAATACGGCAATTTTGCTTCTTAACCTAACCCACGAGATGAATATAAGCTTCTTCCGAAAATATGATTTTTTTTAATAAAATGGCATAAGTATTGCCAGATTTGGAATAACCGGTGGTTCAAATTTAATCCCATAGACGGCCAAACCGACATACATATCTCTTCCAATATATAAAATTCTCGTGTCGCGGTGTTTGTTGCCAAACTCCTTCGTAATGGCTTGACCCATTTTCATGAAATTTTATGTGTATATTGGGTTTGAGAATCGGTCAACATCTACTTTTCATAACCTTAAATGTTAAGAGTGACCCAAGGGACAACTAAATTTTTATATAAATAATATACCGACTACGAAGAAATTTTAAAGTTGATAGATTTGCTTTTGTTTTTTAAGAAGTACTCAAACTGGAGTACCGCAAACGGTGGATAATTGTTCATTAAATAAAGCAATCAGTAATGCTGCCATTGACATTGATAATCGTTGGATGGTTCCATATTTACCTCTGTTAAGCAGAACATTCAATGCTCATTATCAATGTTGAGTTTTGTAGTTCGATAAAGAGTGTCAAATATAAGTATTTGGACTAAAAAAATATTTCCTAGAAATAATTTATGTGGCAAAACTGCGTTTGCCCGGTCAACTACAATAGTATATACTTATATACATATATGTTTACATACTATATAAGTATATTTACATATGGCTACAGTGCATGAATTGTAATTGCACAACTTGTATTACCTGATTTTTGTTGTAGCTGTGTGGCTAATAAAACACATATTTTTTTGGTATTTTTTACTTTATTTTTTTATATTTTTACGTTCATATTCATTACATATACATTTATTTTTAATATATAATTTATATATATACATATGTATATCTGTATCTGTATATATAAGTATAGTTTATTTTTTATAATATTCTAATTTTTATTTAAGTATATATTTTTGTTGTTTTTGTTTGTTTGTCTTTATATATTTATATATATATTTTTTTTTGCTTAATCTAATATTATTTTATATATTATTTTATGAGTTTTATATTATTTTTTATTTCTTATTTCTTTTAATATATCGGTGAATTAATTATTTTTTAATATTTTTTTTAAGTTTTCTTCATCACAATGATGATAATTTACTAAATATTTGTTTTTTTTAGAATTCTAAAATTATTTATTATTTATAATTAAATTTTATTTACTTAAAATTACAGCCTTTAATAATTACTTAATATTTTAATTTATTATTTTATTTTTTGTTTTTCCATTTTTATAATTTTATTTGTGTAGTTATTTTTACTATTTTATTAAATAATTATTTCAATTTTATGTTTTGTCCATTGTACTACATATCTTTGCATTTCGTTTACAAAAAAAATATTTTTTTTCTGCTACTTGCGGGGCTTGTCATTTTAAATATTTTTTTTTTGCATTTCACATTTCTTTTTTGTCTTAATTTTAAAAATATTTTTTTTTCTTATAATTTGTAAAACGACTTTCTTTTTAATAATTTATATTTTATATTCTAATTTTATTATATTCGTATTGAGATTTTTATTCCTTTATTAATCAATTTGATGACAGACTGCTTTTTATATACTATACTCGTAGTACTTCTTATTCATAAGTTTTATAATTTAATTCATATTTTATATATTTATTGCTCTTTAAATTAAAGTTTTTATTTTTTAATAAAAAATATTTCTATTCAAGGTTTTCTTAGCCAAGTACACAAATTTGTCAATTTATTTGCTTTAAAATTTTAGCTTTTAAAGGGAGTTCCTTAAAAAAAATCTTAAAATTTTATTTTAAATTAATTTAAGAGAAGTTTAGTATTTTGTTTAAGAAACAGAAAATGGGTGATGAGGTCAGCATATTACTTACACTTCTGCTCAATTGATTAAACGCACATAATTTTTGAAAGTCAATACACAATATATTAAGAGCCGTAGAGCAGAATTTATTTCTTTTATTTTTTCTTTTTCAAATGTTTCAGAGTTGCAGGAATATAATGAGGAAAGAATGCGAAATCCGTAAAGGAATTCTGCTAAATTGTTGAACAACCGACAAGTAAAATGCTAGATTTAGATTTTCATCAAACCTTCTTCATAGTATTGGACTTGAAGTGGAATAATTTAGTTGTATTCGAATTTTTAACCAAACACATTTACTGATATAAGTTATTGCTTTTTTTGACATGCAACCACAATAATGTTTAATTTTTATGCCAAAAACTTACTCATTTCCTTTAGTATTTATAGGGTTTGAGTGTGGAGTGTGATTTTCGAAAACCTCGTCAGTTTTCAGGTAATTTTATTCAGCAAAAATCCGATAATTGTAAGGACTACCATTGGTCAGTAATGTCCTCAAAAGAAATATATATCTATACATATATTAAATTTGAAGGGTTCTATTACCTTCCCTTAGCATTTGGTCGCATATCATGAACTAAAACTTCCAACTATCACACTACAATTATTTTCGTGTTTGTTCTGGGGGCTAATTCTGGCAGTCGTGATCGAAATTACATTCGAATAGAGAATAATTTCGACAACGAACAATTTTCTAATTCTGTTATTCGATACGATACGAATCGAATTTTTGTTTAGTGTTGTAAAACATGCAAAAAAAGTCGTTTTACAATACTGACAAAAATTCAACAAATAGTAAACAAAAAACATATGTACATATATACATACATACATACATATGTAAAAAAATTAAAAAAGGAAAAAAAAAATTTTAAATCAAATTAAAAAAAAATATGAATCCATCATGATTTTTCTACTCATCATCTTCCGATACTGATGAGAATTTAAATATGAATCTTGTTCGGCAAAAATGCGGAGTACCAGTGATCCCTTAAGTCTGCCAAGCAATGCGTAAATCTTGATATAAGCATTTTGAATATGTATTATGTATCTCCAAAGTTCCTCATTACGAGAATGTATATCAAACACCAAACAAACAGAAATAATAAATTAAACAGAGTATGACGCTGAAACCAACACAACCAATATTGGAAAAAATTCCGCGAAAATAATAAAATAAGTTTATGTAGGAACTAAAAATTGATTTAAATTCATATTTTTTTATTTAAATTCGTATTGGTGGACTAGAAGCATTCAATTTTAACGCTATTTGTTCCCAAAGATGGTAAAGTCTTGCCTTTCCTTGCTAAGTATTCGGCAATATGTTCTTTGCCAAGTCCGTAAGTTATGCCATGAAATTTCCTAGAATTTCTTTGTGCATAATTTATTTTTGACCTGAAATGTATTTTATAATTTGAAGAAATTAAAAAAAATTAACTTACATGTTTATTTTTTGTCTTTACTTATGTGTGTATATAGAAAAACGTTAATTCGAATGGCTTTTTGTTTGCGAGTAAAAACTCGCAAGACTGCATTCGAACAACATTCGTTATCGAATGGCATCATTAGAAATTTCGATACATGTTATTCGATAACGACTCATAGAATCCGAAAAGTAAAAAAACTCGTACATACGAGTAAGAATACGATCGTAATCGACTGACAGAATTAGCCCCCTGGTAATTTCAAATTCATGGTTAAAAATGCCAACGACAGAGAAAGAATGTTTCTTTATGGTTCTAATAGTCGTTTAAGAATGCAGAACACCAATACATTTTCGATAATTGTTGAGAACGCCAATGATGATAACGTTTAGTTGTTTTTATTTTATGGCCGTATGTTTTTTTTTATCAATACGATAAAATCAAAACATATGTTCCCAAAAATTTTAGTTTTCATTCTTGTCTTAAAAAAATAAATTGTTTGAATGTACTTGGCTTGAAAATTTATTCGTTAGTGGAAAAGTTTCCATTCTTTTGCATAAGTTTTTATTTGAATTTTATTCAAATATTTTCATGCTTCCTATTTTATGTTATGTAGGTATATGATCTTAAATATATTCTTTTATTTTTAATAAGGTTATTTATTATTTCATAAGGTTTATCTCAAAAGAGAAAAAAATATAAATACTGTATGCATGTATATGTTATTCAATATTTATTATAAATTTTTAATTTTTGTTTTTATTATTATTTGTTTATTATTATTTTATAATATTTTATTAATTTTTTTCTTTTTAATTAATTTTTTTTTTTTTTTTTGATTTATTATCTCTTTTGAAATTAGTATTTTTTTAGTTTTTATTTAATTAATTTTTCTTTATATGTATATTTAAAAAAAATTGTTTTAATGTATTTGTTTAATAATTTCGTAATTTTAGAACACAGTAGAGATCAGCATTTTTATTTGTTGTTTTTTTATTTTCTTTTACTTTGTTTTAATTATGTCTCATTTGTTTGGTACAAAATTATTTTTTAAAAGACGTTCCTTTATAGATACGTTCACATTTGTCAAATATTTGATTAAAAAAAGCGTAACCACTATTTTATTGAAATATTTATTTTCTTGACTGTTTGTTGTTTCAAATTTGTTTATTTAAAAATTTAAATATTATATCATTTGTTTTTCTATCTGTTCATAAATGTTTACATGAAAGAAATTTTTTTCATCAAATATTTGATAAATGTGCAAATAGCTTAACGTTTGTTTGTTTGTCAAACAAAAAAATTATATAGGCTTTACTCTTTACAATATGTATGGAAAATATTAAGTTACCTTAACTCATAAAAAATAGTTTACTTTTACTAGGAGCTAATTTAACAAGTAATGCATTGAAATTTGTTATTAATTTCTTAAGAAACGTAAAGTACTTATAAAAATTTAATTTTATAAAAATTAAAGAAAAAATTATTTCGTCATTATGATTGAAAATTAAAAAAGAAAGAGATTCGTTAACAAATTTTATTTAAAAATTTTTTTTTTATTTAGGTCTGTAGTTTTTTCTGTAGCTATAGATAATATTCGAAATATATAGGAGATATATAATTTTTTTTTTTGGTAATTTAGTTTGTGGAAGATTTAGATTTTCTTTAATAATAAAGTTTAAATATGGAATATAAGATTATTTTTGGCCTAACAAGCTTCTGATTAATATATGTATTTCTTAAGATGCTAACTTTAACAGTTTAGCTAAGATTTCTACCAATTTAAAGTGTCTAGATTAAGTATTTTATTTTTTAGATATAGAGACAAAGAGAGCGTAATAGTTAAAGAGTAATTCTTAGATATTTGCAATTTAATCTAAATGCTAGAAATATGTACAAATATTCGGTAAAATTTAAAAACTCTAACGACAGTTGGATGGGATACTTCGCACAAGGCAAAATCTCTGATTGGGGTCAACCTGGTGGCCTCCAGAACGATGCTTGTTCTCGTGGTATTGAAGTCGACATACAGCCTCCTCGTGGCCCTTCTGGATGGCATACTAGCATCCACTAGCTTGTTAACTAATGTATGCGGCGTGGTTCAATAGCCTCTACTTTAAATTTGGGTTGTGTGTAGGGTTCAAATATCAAATATTGAATACGATGCTTTCTAGTGTTCAGGGAAAGCTGGACATCAAAAGGCTGCGATCACAATTGCATTGCTTCCCATCCTCTCTCGAAAGTATTGGTGGACAGTAGTCTCACATCGCTTACTCTTTGCGCAGCGCTGCCGAAACAATTCATGGTTTTGAGGGTACTTCCCGCAGAAACCAATGGTGCGATGAAGAGTGTCGTGAGGCCACTGCAGCAAGGAATGCTGCCTATAGGCGAACATTACAGTCCACCACAACAAGAGCAATGGTGGCGGTGCACAGAGAGAAGAAAAAAAAGAGAGCAAGAAAGGCGGGATCGTGAGGAAACCAAGATGTGCAGGAGTAGAAATGATGCTAGAAAATCTTACAAAAAGATCTGGTTTTAAACCCGGAGCAATCTCCTGCAAAGGCAAACATGGTAATCTGGTTACAGATGACAAGGGACTCTGTGATTATGGAGACATCACTTCTATATTCTACTGTAAGGTGATGATGACACAAATTTCGCCGTTAGAGATGATGTGCCGAAACCAATCAACGATGACGACGTTGAGATT
This sequence comes from Metopia argyrocephala, assembly GCA_963576795.1. Taxonomy (NCBI): domain Eukaryota; kingdom Metazoa; phylum Arthropoda; class Insecta; order Diptera; family Sarcophagidae; genus Metopia; species Metopia argyrocephala. Next base: position 50,384,474 of record OY756210.1, read on the forward strand.
CTGTCGCACAGCTATGAAGAGGTCAAGGTTGCATATGGCGACTGTAAAAAAACATAGCAGCTGATCTGACGCTCTGCCCCCTGAACTCTTCAAGTATGGAGGCGATTAAGTACTTAATTGCAATATTAATCTAATATTGCTTTTTGAATAGCTTCTGAGGATTTAAATTTTTTTCTTTTTCAATTAGCTGGAATTTATTCAATTTTAATTATAAATATTAAGTGAATGCTAACAATCGTTAGATTGGATTTTTTTTATTAAAATCTATTCCCGAATATTTTCACATAATTCAGATCAAATATAAATTATATGTTTCTATGTTAAAAATAGCCTGGCAAATAAAAAAACACGATATTTAGAGCTTAAAATTTTTGAAAACAAAAGTTTGTACCAACAATTTATAAACTTTTGTAGGAATTAAAATTATTTAAACTTAGTTACAAAAAAAAAAAACCTCATGATCCAGCAAACCTTAGACATTAATTTTTAAGTTTTAATCTGAGATTAAATGGCAGTTTACCAAATAAAATCTAATTAGATGTCTGTGGTAATACTGAATTTCACACTTTACTACTAACTGTAGAGTATTATCTGTTACTAATAATCGTCCATTCATATACATACTGATAGTCCGGTGACACAGACGGTACTTTCTTCAGATTATATATGTATGTAGACTTGAAATTGGTGTATTAATATATGAAATTCTAATTCTAACTGACACACAGACTATTCAGTTTAAAATAAAGTAAAAGGGGAAATTTCTTATTGAATATGTTTGCTGGATAATTTAAAAACTCACTACTTCTTGGTACAGTGCACGTACAGCTAGAGTGCTGCATTTTAAACTCTAGACTCTATTTTTTACAATTCAAACGTACAATAAAAGCCTCGCAATTTAATTTTCCTTGAATATAAAAAAAATATATAATTTAGTATTATTTCCATCAACAAATATTTTTAAGGTACATTTAAGTTTAATTTAATTTTTTATTACTTTTTTATTTATTTATTTGCATTTCCTGTGTTCACTTTTATTTATTAAAATATTTTATTAAAAAAAATCTCAAAAATCTATTAAAAAATTCTATTCAATAATTTATAAAGAAATTATTTCATTTAAGTTTATTAAAAAAAAATAAATATATATATATATATATATATATATATGTATATATACGTAATAAAATATCTCATATTTATTATTTTCAAGTGTATAAAATTTAACAAACAAGACTTCAGTTTCTTTTTTTTTTATTTCAAAAATATTTTTCAAAAATTTATATTTGATTTCTTCATTTTAACACATTTTTTTTAGTTGTTGTCACTAAAAATACTCAACAATACTTCATTTTAATATTAATTTGGTTGAAACCATTTAAAATATGTAGAGTTGTATTTATTCGTTTTTAATTTCACCAATTTTTAAAATTTTAATTTTTCAGCATTATTTTGATCTCTTTTTTATTATTATTTTGAAGTAGAAATTCATTTTCCTGTAGGAGATATTATTTCAATGATTTTCTTCTCAAATTTAGTTTTTCTCATATTCTTGAGAGGATTTTTCTTTTCATATATTGAGTTTTCATCAAATTCGGTGGCTAAATATTTAAAATTATGTTCCAGCTTTTTTAATCTCTATTGGTTTTTAATTAAATATCTAATTTAGACTCTTGTTTTCGAAGGCATTCTACACCATCGAAAGATTTATTTGGATTTTTTGCATAGAAAATATTTAATAAAACCAAATAAAATAATTAGAGACTTGTATTGCACGAGCAATAGCAGTAACTGTATTATATATTACAAAGTATGTAATTATTTATATATTTTGTCGTTTTTGGGTAAATGAAAGAAAACAAAAAGGTAGTCCGTCCAAAACTTGGCTTCATAACCTTTATTCGGAATATACCCATGATGTAGATAATCAGTATTGTGGGGTCACAGAACGTAAAGAAAGCTATGTGTTCTTTACTAAGAATCGTACAAGCTTTACAACATGGGCTGTAAAGAGGCCTTAGCAAGTTTTCTGTACAACAAAAAAAAAATTAAGCAGAGCTGCATTGTCAGCCTGTCTGGCCACTGCTGTGTATTTCAGGCGGAGAGCATGATCATATTAAAGGCTGTACAGAGCTTATTGAGTAGTACGATGTTATCTTTAAATATAATGATTTACTCGGGCAGCTAGGCTGAGATTAGACCATTTTCAAAAGAACATTTTTTTATATTCTAAGGTAAGTTCTGTTTGTTTTTCACAATATAGGGCTATTGTCGGTAATTGGCTGAGAAACTCGTTTTTATTGTTATGATGATTATATAGCACGCAATCTTCGAACTAGAACTGGGTGTAACTGTTCCAATTATCCCGGTTACAGTGGATAGTCTCCGCATGAATTATAGCAAAGCTCATAAGGCAACGTAAAGTATTTCTAGGCTATGCTGATACAATATAGATAAGAAGAGCACTAAATGTCTGATCACTGTAGTGTATATCGTCGATGGAATTAAAGAACGCTGTAACTGGCAAAAAATCGAAAATACGTTTTTTGCATAATTTTCATCAGAAAAAAAATACGCGTCGATTGGTCCAGGTCCCAGATTTCTACGATGAAAATAAATTCACTTACGCCGTCTGCGAAATGAAAAATACCAATGTATTTGTTCTACATTTATGAAAGTTTTTTGGCTCTGGTGAACATTTAAGGTTTTGTCCGTTACAGCGTTCTTTAATTCCATCCACGATATCATCATGGCCGTATTGAAGGCTGTCAAATGATTATGGAATAGTAGAATTTCCTCTTTAAAACTCTTTGTAAGCGACACTTCGATGTCTATACTTGTTGTTTACAAATGTTGAAAGTTTCAAAAGAATATTTCGAAACATCCGAAAGTAAGACAGAGATTTCGTTGGTAATTGCTTTGATAACGAGCTCTCAATATCAGGAATGAATTTTCGAACTCGAACAAGTTATACCCGTTTCGATTAGTTCTGTTAGACTAGATAGCCTTCTTTAATTGCATGTTCATTTTGTGCACAATTTAATGCCGTTTAATTCGGCATTCCCTCGCATGACTATCTGCAGAAGCTGCGGATCTGAGATGAAGAAGGAAACTATCTAAAGTATTAAAATCAAGCCCTTCCCATTAGACGACGACGTTTGTTGGCATTTTGGCATACGAATTAACACAAAGGAAAAATGTGTTCCTATAAGGGTCGCCGTGGTCTAGTGGTTAGTGTGTTGGCTTACTAAGACATGGGCCCTGGGGTCGACTCCAGTCTCTGACATCTTCAAAAAAAGAAATATGAAAAAAATATTTCTTTCGGCGACTACCTGTCAGCAGTCTTCTGGCAAAAGCTCTGAGAGTAACTAATTGCTATGAACAAGCTTCTCAAGTCTGTCGTTCGGAGTCGACATTAAACTGTAGGTCCCGGTACTCATGGATAAAAATTGACACACACAACATGAGTGCTGCGAGAAGCTAGGCCGTAATCCTGACATAGGGTTGTAAAGGCCAGTTAAGTATGTATGTATGTATAAGGGTTTTCTGTGTTCATAACATCTAGCTTAACTTGTGTTCACTATTTAACATAACCAAGCTTTGGCAATAATTATATGATACACATCGAGCACGACCTGCGAGAAATGCGTTACCGTAAGACTAACAATAGTATATTAAATGAATCAGGGGGTTACTTTGTATTTCGAATCGAAACTCTTACGAATTCGTAAAAATTTACGAATTTTCGAAAAATTTTTGTATTCATTATTATTGGTTTTTCGAATGGGAAATTTTTTTCGAAAGCATTTTCGATTCGAATCAAAATACACAGTAACCCCCAGTTAAGTGGGTACATACATCAGTCTTGAATCAATGAACCATTTCATGATCTATGCACGTGTCTAAGGATGAAAGTAGTTCTGAAACGGGAGTCTTTGATTTTTTGATTCGAAGTGAACGGAAGAAGTACTAATTTAACTTGGACAGGTAGTACATGTGTGATCTTGATGCACATATACTAGAAAGAAGCATTTATATCATTGTTAAGTATAAGGTAAGTATGCCACTGTCCCATGTTCTGATAATCGTTGAAATAACGAAATTGGAAGAGGTACATTAGAGGGCTGTACGATAAATCACCGAATTGTAGTTTTTTTTTCTAGTTTTTCTTTAAATACCCAAAAACTATTTTTCTAGTTCCGAAATTATTGTGAAATAGTATAGTAGTCGTATCGAACTACACGTATGTATGTATCTAAAGAAGCAAACTCTGTATAAAATCTTAAATTGTTGGCGGCTTCCAAAAATTTTGTAAAAAATAAATTAGATTTTTGCCAGGAATATAAACAAAATCCTTCTAAAAATTATGTAAATATTGTATTTTGTTTAAATATTTGCTACATGTAGGTATGTATATATGTCTTTTCTTTAGTTTAGTTTAGTTTAGTTTCGTTGTATTATTAAATTAATATTTAACTACTGTTTTCAAATATTTTAGTTTACTTAACATTTAAGAGAGCCTATGAATATATCTAATTTTATTATTTATTATTATTATTATTATTATGTAATAATATAAGTTTTTTTTTCTCGAGATTTGCAACAACATTTAGATTTTTTGTTTATACTCGTAAATATTAAAAATATTAAATATTTTAATATTCATCACAATTTTAGCATGTCTTTGTGTGTTTCTGTGAAGGTTGTCAAAGAACTATTTAAAATCCTATATTGTACTGTACACTAATAAATTAGTACTGTATGTAGTAGTTTTACAGTACTTCACATACAGTATTTATCACTTTAGCCGAACGTCCGAGTAGTTCACACGTTGTCTATGCGTCAATATGACATAAATATCCGCGCTGTGGTACGCTATAAGTCACAGAGAATAATGCCATTTATGCCAACTTTTTTGAAACAAAAAGCACATTGTGTTAAAAAAAAGGTTTGACAAGCGTAATTTTGAGCTCAAAAAGCCCTTTATTTATATATTTTTTTTAAATAAGTAAAAGTAGTATGAAATACTAGTGCAGTTTTGTTAAAAACTAACAGCCAAATTTATATATAAAAAACACTACAGATTTATTTGACAAATTTCAGTGCAATATTTGTCAAATAAGCCTTTAAGACACCTATAATATCTTTTTTTTTAATTTAGCCGTAATTTTATTGCTTAAGTTTTTAAATTTGAAAATATTTTTTTCTTCTTGGAAAAATATTTCTTTTCATATATAATTTAAATTTTTTGTACGTTTATAAAAACAAATATGTAACTTTGCAAATGCCAAAGGTAAAACATACTTACTTTAGAACGAATAAGGAGAAGTACATGTGATGTACTTATAGCATGTTTCACGATATCGAAAGAATGCTTTTATTCTCTGCCTCAGCATAACATTCCGTCTATACGAGCCATGGATTTGGTATATTATGAACAAAACATTGGCAGCACAAATGCCAAATAATTTATAGTTTTTTATCATGTGCATTTTGCTTATTTCTGCGGTTGTGAATATAAAAAAGATGGCGTCAAACTAAAGCATAGTTGTTCAAACAATTGTTTTACCAACAATGGTCGATAAAGAACATGACATAGATTTAGAGAGTCTATACGAGCCAAATCGATGATCGACCAAATATTTGTTCATGATATACCAAATCTGTGGCTGGTATAGACAGGGTGTAAGGTAGCACAAACAAATATATTGTTTGGATACTATAAAACAGTTTGCTAATATGCACAATCCAACTGACGGAATTTTTAGATAATCTGTTACTAATTTTGGACTTTAAACTAGCAATAATCGCACCTCAGTAGAACTTCATTGGCTACGATATCGCCTCTGACATCTTGGAAAAAAAAAGAAATATGAAAACATTATTTATTTCGGCGACTACCTCTCAGCAGTATTCTGGCAAAACTCTGCCAGTAATTGATTGATATAAAAAGGCTCAAATCCTGTCGTTCGGAGTCGACTTTAAACTGTAGATTGACACACACAACACAAGTGCTGTGAGAAGCTAAGCCGTAACCCTGACACAGGGTTGTAATGGCCAATTATGTATGCATGTATACAATTTTGGATTTAACCAACTTTATTGAACCAAATTTACTTTAAAATTCTGAGTACCAAATTACATTATACCATCATGTAAAATCAAAAAGGCCCTAAATTACATAAAGAAAAATTTTACAGGAGAAGCAAAAAATTAAAAATAAATCAAGTTTTTTCAACAGCAAAAAACAAAAACAGAATGATCTTCTATTATAAAGACAATAAAAAAAGAGTGCTTGTATTTACTTTTTATCAAAAGACGTAATTTACCTCTTGGTTTAAAGTTTTTTGGGCATGCTCTTAGGGCTTTTAGAGTTTTAACCATACAATCGTCGTTTTTAGTCGTAGATGTGGAAAAATTTTACAGAAACGGTGCATCAGAATTAATCAAAAAGTCGATTTAAAATTTTTGTAACTTATGGCCTTTTTGATTTCATATGACGATACTTGAAATATTTAGTGTATTACAAAAATAAACATTTAAATATATAAACAAATAAAAAATATATTAATAAATAAAAAGTAGAAGTTTAGTGATTTTTCTTATTTTGGGTGCCAAAGCTAAAAAATTTACGTTTTCAAACAACAATAATCATTAAAAAAATAGTGCCAAAGCACTAAGTTGGCATCACTGCAGAATGCTATGACGCATAGAAAACATTTGTTGACATTTTTATTTTTAAAAGCATAACAAGCGTCATAGCTGATAAGTTGAGTAGAGGCTAAGGTGTTGACGCTTCATGTGCAGCTCCAGCTTTAAACGCTGCATTTATTTATTAATTTAGAATTTCTACGTAGTAGCATATTATCAGATTTATGTTTTTTTACTGAATAAGTAATCAGTTTATGCCAAAATATTTTGTTGCTTTAGAATTATTCAGGTGTTTAGTATTCTAAGTGTACAGTATTGAATTTTTTTTTATAATTTCTATGCTTGTCGAGTCACGACTTGCATATTCATGTGGTAAATATTAAATAATTTACAGGGGGCAGCCTTTAATTGTTAAAATAATTTCAAAGGGGTGTTTAATGCAATAGCCCTTTCCCTTCCCCCTCCTAAGTGTACAGTATTGAATTTTTGTTTTTAAAATTTCTATGCTTGTCGAGTCACGACTTGCATATTCATGTGGTAAATATTAAATAATTTACAGGGGGCAGCCTTTAATTGTTAAAATAATTTCAAAGGGGTGTTTAATAAAATAGCCCCTTCCCCCTGTTTTCATTGTTTTGAATATTTTTAATTTATTTTATAAAAACGAATTACATACATATGCAGTTAAAATTACAATATATATGTATGCATAACAATTAATGTATATTTTTATTATTATTATTATTATTTAGTATATTTTTAATTAATTTTTAAATTTATTTAATTTTTTCACATTTAGATGATTTAATAAAAAATATTTTTTTTTTTTACAATTTTATATAATTTTATATGCCAATTACATACATAATTATGTCTTGTTTTATTTTGTTTTTTATTTTTCTCAATATATTTTTAATAAAGTTAGGGGGGGGAAATGCACATTTATTAGTTTATTTCTTTCTTTTTATAATTGTTTTTCTGGAAAACTTGAGCCATTTTATTAAAATATTTGTGTTTTGTTTCAATTTTTCTTATTTTTAAGTCCTAATTCTTTGCACATTTTATTATTTTTTTTATTACTTTTGTTTTAAAAGTTATATTTAATTTTTTGCTTTACATTTAAATTAATTATATTTAGTTATTTATATACTATTTGTATTTATTTTTATATATTTTTTGTTGTTTTGTTCTGTTTTATTGTATTTTTTCTAAAATTTTTTCAATTTGACACAACCGTTTATGCTTATTTGGTTTTTAAGCATACTTTTTTATTTATTTTTATGCATAAATACAATATATATGTATTAATATTTAAAAAAAAAAGTTACATTAGCAGTGCTAATTTAGCATTTTTCTAGCTAGATTTAGTCTTTTCAAAAATCATTCAGTACGAAAAAAGTAAAAAAGTTCTAAATTGTAGCATAAATTTTAAAAAACGTCTTACATTTTTTAGCATATCGTAGTTTTAAATTATTTTTAATCACTAGCGAAATTTCATGCAATGGACACTTTTCATAAACAAATACAGTCCATAGTCGAACAAATTTTGAAATATTTTAATTCATTTTTCCGTGTAAAATGCGTAACGACGACAACTTGACATATGACACTAAATTTACAAAAAAAAAATAATAGTTTGAGATATACCCTACAAAAAGCCAGAAGCCTTTAAACGCGCAGAAAGAAAAAATTGTATTTAATTAATAGTTCTTCAATTTTCTAACAGTGATTTATAAGTATGTTAATTGCAAAATGAGAAACGGTGATTCCCCTGTTAGTTCAGAACAAATACTCCGAAAACCCAATATAGCAGTAATAAATCTGGCATCTCTATATACAAAACAAAAAAGCTTTAGTTTTGTGATTTATAATTTGTATCAATTCATTTTATTATTGCGAGTACAATAAATGCATTTTCTAAGCAAAAAAAATACGCATTATTAACTCTGTTTAAATTTGAAGAAAAAGCTAATGTTTTATCAAATTCATTGTTAATATTTTATAACAATAAACATAAGTAGTACATACATATCGACGCAAGAATTAAAGAACGCTGTAACTGACTAAACATTGCTCAGATTTGAACATAGCGCTATCGTCTTAGAAAGCCTACACACTAACCACTTGACCACGGCGACTGTCTGTTATGGCGTTCTTTAATTCTTGCGACGATATGTACATACATATTTAAAAAATAAAATCTTTTTCAGTTGTACTGAAGTTTTGAAGCCTTTAAAAAGTTCTGTGTCTATGTATTTCAATATAATTTATTATAGAGTATTTAATTATAAAAAGATCAATAATTTTATATTTGATTTTTTTTTTCAAATAGACATTTCATTACAATTATAGTAGAAAATTATTACAAAAAGTGAAAACGTAAAATAATCCAATTTATAGTAAAAGGGAAATATGAGAAATTACATTCAATAAAGAAAAAAAAGGAATTCAAATAAAACAACTTAATAGATACAATATATCAATGATACAAAAATAATATTTCTTTTCAGTTTTTTTTTGTTTTTTTGCTTTAGCACTTGTTAATGATACCGTCTAATGACTGGTTGGTTACAAAAATAAGTGGAGACGGGATGGATGAATGTTGTTTGTTAACGGAATGAAGTGGAAGTGCGTGAGGAATAGTAAAACAGACAGAAAGAATAAAAAAAAAATACATTGACAATTTGAAACCACCAACATATTAATCCTGTACCTTGTGAACCATCACTCCACCCAACAGTGATGAATGGTTGTTCTATACTTTTTCTTTCTCTTTCTCTTTTTATTTTTTTATTTTTCTATTCTTTATAGTTTCTCTCAATGTATCTTTTATTTCTTTTGCATATCTGTAATACTTGATTTTAAGTGTGTGTTTGTCAGTTATACCAGTGTTGTAATTGTAGCCGCAATGTATTGAAAATAAAAGAAAAATAATAAAAAAAATAAATTGATTGAATTTAAATTGATATGATGAAAGATGGTTTGGTTGTATGCTAAAAAAAAATATTAAATTACAACAGAATACTTATAAATAGTATATACCACCAAGAAACATAAACATACAAATACACAGAGTTGTAGAAATAAGTAGAATTAAATACAAATGCACACACAAGAAAAAAAAATAAAAACAGGAAAGGAACAAAAATTATAATAAATGAAATGTTTGTAATGAAATTTAAAATAATTTAAATGAATAAATATTTTATAATTAAGACAAGAAAATAAATAAAAAATTAAATTTAAATCTAAATCTAAATTTAAAGTATGAATAAATAGTGTCTCTTAATTTGTAGAAAGTTGCTTAAATTAAGAAAAAAATTTTTAAATTTTAAATTAAATTCTTAAATAATTAATTCTTGTTCTAGATGTGCAATAGTTGAGCAATTTTTTTGTTTCTTCTTTTTGCGATATTTATTTGCATTGTATTTGTATAAAAGGACTTGGGAAATTTTTTATATTTTAAGTTTATTATTAAATATCTGCAAAAATAAATTTAAAATAAAAAAAAGAATTTTTAAATTTTTATACATAATCCGGTATGTTCTAAGAAATGATTTCGAGTGAAACTAAAATCGAGTTTGTTTTAAACAAATAAAACTTAAATCTGTAATTTAGGTTAAGGTCATCTTTTCATGTTTTAAAATTATTGTAGTTTGAAATTTCATTCGATTTTAATTTCACTCGAAATCGTTTCACAAAACATAGCCCATTAAAAAAAAAAAAAAGATGAAGCAAACAAATAAAGAAGATCGCATTTTATATATAGAAAAAAAACAAAAGAAAAATAATATATAGCATAAATAAAAGCAATAATAAAATTATTTGTGGAGTCCATTATTCTCTATTAAACAAAAATATTTGTACGGCTAAACGAATTGCATCCAAGTACACATACTTAGATATTTCCATTCGTTGCAAAGAGCTATGAAAGTTGTTATATCATACATTAACTAATCGTTGTTTCTTTTCAAAGTAAGCATGTATGTATATATGTATGTATGAATGTGTAATAAGCAAATACTTTGTGTAAATAACGTTCTGTAAATCCTCTCTATAGTAGGGATGTTCGATCTTTATCGATACATTGCAAACATTGATGTTTTTAATTCGATGCATCGTTAAAATATCAATGCATCAGATGATTCGATATTATTCCATGGATCGAAATCCCGACCCCTGAACACTTTTTTATAGTACTATGTATGTCATAAAAGAATTTCTATTTGCAAGTAGTTCGTTAGTTTGGATTTACACTTAGGAAAATTAAATGACAGACATTGTTATATTTTTCTATTGGATCCACTCTTTAAAAAAATTAATTTTTTAAAATTGCTTGTTCAAAAGCCGTTGGAAAACTTCAAGAGATAATAGGACAGAATTTAACAGACGAGAAACTTGGGGAGTCGGACTGTTAAACTTCAAGCAAAGTAACTTTAGCTTTTTGAGCGGTCATTACAAATTAGTTCATAAAGATTAAAAGACAAATCGAAATTAAAAAAATCTTGTCTGACGAGCTCTCTGTTTATTTAAGTAATCCTATAAGTCAATTTAATGAAAATCCTCTAGAAGTATAGGCCGATTATAAGGTACAATTCCTAAAACTGTACAATTTAGCGTACAAACTCTTAACAATGTTTGTCAGTTCCATGCTTCATCAGCACAGCAAAGAAGTAAAGTGCTGGCTAAAAGGGTTAATAAAATATTATTTTTACAAACTCTAGACAAAAACATATTGAGACTTATGAAATTATACTAAATTTTGGTAAAGAAACGTGTTTATTTTTATTGAAATTTATATATGATGATATGATGCATCGAAAACATCCATGCTTTTATTCGATACATCGCAAAACATCGATGTAAGTTCAGGATGCATCGCATCGGAAAAAACATCGATGTATTTTTTTTATGTGAGCATCCCTACTCTATAGTCATCTAAGACCCTATTTGAAGACCCACTTAACTGATCTGTTATTGCAGACGATGTTGCATTAATTCTACAGAGAAATCATTCAAATATTCTACGCAGAATAGCAAGAGGCACTGTAATTAACACGCCCACCTGGGTTTTAATACGGTTTTGAAATATACACAACACTTACAGGAAATATGTAGAAAACACTCTGGATTTACAGAACTGTAATTACCTCTATACTGACCTGCAGTCCCATAAATTTTGCAGAAATTTTAACGCACATATGGTTTAGTGACGAGTTTGGGGACGATTCCTTTCCCCTAAGCTAGTTATTCGGGGGAAGCATGAGGTTTCCCTCGAGACAAATTCAAACGAATTTCTCTACAGCGATTCTAGGCCAATTTAGGCAATAGGACAACGTTAGTTTTTCCAAAAGGTATTACGTTTGGTACAGGCTCATGTGAACTAGGCCAGTGAGAATTTGGGTGAACTGACCATTTACATTTTTACGGACGGAGTGCAAGTAGAAAGCTTGTAACGACTACTCTAAGGGTGACACTGAACACATTGTTTAGAAGCCTGTTGTTTAAGTAGTGTGAAATGAGGAATCAAATGTCCTGACAAATAAAGCGAGGTTAATTTAGAGTATCAAACCAGAAAGCTCAAGGCTAAAATAATAGCGTAAATTAGACGACAATTGGTCAATTACACATTCGACAAAATAATTTGTATCTGTCCGAAGCTAAAACCGTAAGCGTGTGGGAACTTGGAGAAATGCGTGTATGTTGATAAGTACCCTCGTAGGACACTTAAGTCTGTGAATGCATCTCAGCAACATTGGAGCTGTTTGTTACTCGTGATCATTGCCATGTTTGAATGATGCATGACGAAAAATATAACACATACTGCGCTAATAACCGGCTGTTGGTACATAAATACGAGTATAAGATACTGAGTCATCGCACGAGACGCAATTCTTGTACTTACTCACACTTTAAGAATGAAATGAAAACGATTGATAAAAATTGGGTGTCTTATGTAACGAAGGTATTTTTATGATTAATTTTACATGGTGGAAAAGTACTAGTACAATAGGATGGTTTACTGACCTAGCCTGTAAGTCTGACAGAATCTGTTGTTCTCCTATTCAGTTGATGTAACATTACCTGCAGTAAAAATATAAAATTACGTTTTTTTTTGTTTTGTTTCAAAAACAAACCTATTTAAAGTAGACCAATATTTGAAAAATAAAAATAAAATTCGTGTTTATATTTCGTTTAATTATTTTTGTTTTTATTTATTATCGCTATAGTTTTTATTTTTTATTGCATTTAATATTAATATATGTATGTAGTTATACTTATATTCATTAGTATGTATTTTATGTATGTATATGTTAATTATTATTATTATAATTTAGCTATTTAAAACATAAGTGTTTTTTTTTTATTAATTTATTGTAAACTCCTTCTAATTTATTAATATTTTACTTTCTGTTTGTAAGTACATACGTATGCGTGTTTTTCTAAACCCCAGCTAGCATTTGAAATTCTTTTTTGCAAAAATCACTGAGTCTTTTACGAGTACTAATTAATCACCACCTACATACTCATATACTTATAGAAACAAACTTGGAAACGAAAACGAACTTGAAAACGAAAATCAGTCGAACATTAAGGTGTTTAAAATGTTTTTTATTACGAACATATTTGGTTCCTCTAAGAGATTGAAAACAATTCAATTGTTTTTATTTTTCATCACATTCCGTTGATCTGTTTACGAACAGATGAAGTAAATAAAACTAATTGAACTGATTGAAAATATAGGTAGAGACGAATGTGTAGTGTTTAAACGAAACCAGTAGAAGTCAGTGGGTCTACCACGTCATACGATGCGAAAAGAAAATACATTCGTAAGTATATTTCGAATCGAAAGCCAATTAGTGCTCGGTAACTCGTTTGAAACTAACGCAGAATTGTAGATTTGTATAAAAGTAGTAATATTCAGCAGGAAGTAGAAAAAGAAATTTTAAATTCCTTTATATCACATTTTGCTTGCTTTCGTGCATTAGTCATGATAAAAATGGTTTTCTAGTAATTTCAAGCTCACGAATTCGTATCACAGAAATAATTTCTTAAAAAGATTTTTTTTTTGTTTTCGTAGAGAAAATAATAGATCTCCACGCTTTCGAAAGAAAAGAACGAAAGTCGTATTACAGTAGAATCTCACAAATGGGAACGGCTTTCTGCACCGGGCAATTTGAAATTCTGAAAAGTTCGAATTTCTGGATAATTTTTTTCAGGGACCATAAATAATGATTATTGTTCATTTTTTTAAATCAAAAAATCAATCACTTAGAACAAACATAAACAAAAATTTTTTGCACCATTATTATTATTTTTTAACAATCTTTGCATATCCGTCATGATTTTTAAATTTTAGATTTTTAAAGTTTTCTTCAATGGTAATGATTATTTTTAAGTAATATTAATAAAAATCAGCCATAATCATTATTTTTGAGCAAAAGAAATAAAACTCAAAAATAATCATTATATATGATTTTTATTTTTTCGCTCAAAATAAAACTCACTTTTAATTTACGACTTTATATATCGAGCCGTAACCGCCAAAAAAGCGTAACCAACAAAAATAAAATTTTAAAGGAGAAGTTTTTTTTCTTCGTTGTTTTTGCAGTTATTGTCATGAAATTTAGTATGTAAGTGTTATTTTTCACGATTTATATACTAAATTTAAAATTGCTCACATTTTAGAATAATAACGGTAAATTTTGTCGCTTACGCTTTTTTCGCTGTCACTCTTGTAACCTACTGATGATATTTGTGTCAGTTAAGCTAAAAAAATTTTTTTTAGAGAAACAATTGTATACTGTTTATATATATATCGCCTATTTGCTGCAACAGTGACATAACTCAAAATCGCGTTTTCTGAGTTAAATATGTAGAAATGTTCCCAATATCGTAAATAATATTGTGTATAAAACCTATTGTGATCGGAATGATTTTGAGCGTTTAGGATCAGAAAGTAATTCGATACTAGTTATTTTTGTAATACAACAACGACAAATTTCAGGCGCTACAAAATCGTTGTACAATAAAAAAGAAATTATTATTTTTTAATAAATCTCAATCTTTGATTCCTAAAATTTTATTGCGTTGTGGATAAAAATGTACGAACAAAAATAAAAAACTTTAAACTGCTTTTCTGAAAAAAAAATTTTTTTGAGCTGACATTATTGCAGCAAATTAGCGATATGTACATAAATATTATTTTATTTAATTCTTTTAATTAATTTCATTTTAAAAGTTAACATAATATATATAATAATACATAACGCTGACTTTTAACGCTGACTCTCTTAATACAATACTTCAACCAATCTTTTTGTCTAATTTTATTGCCAATTCCCCAGAAGCGTTTATTTATTTGTACTCTATCAATTTCCGTAAGCTTAGAGCTAGATACATGAATTCCCACATTTTTTTATTTTGGCATGGGTCAGGCCAAACACCTCTATCACGAAGTTTAGCCTTTTGCAGTCTTTTGGGTATTTTTTTTTTTTTTTGCTTTCATTAGTCTCAGATTTCGAATAATTTACATCTGAAGATGCCTCATTATCACTGTATGGTACTAGATCATATCGAACGCACTTCTAGAAGACACGTTTATAAATTGATACTTATATAACATCCAATTGGAATAAAATATATTTTTATTACCTCCGCCATATTGTTAAAAGATTATAAAATTATTATTAAGTGCGAATTTTCAACAATATTTAATATTATAAAGGTATTTTAATGAATGCAAAATGCTTTTTTTATACTGTTTACTTAGGTTTAAAAGAGAATTTTAGTGTAACCAACAATCTGCGGTCATCAAAAATGTAAACAAACAAACATTGTGCACTTACGCTAAAATTGTTTTTGCTCTAAATTTGTAACGATACTTTGTATGATGATGAAATTTTAGGAGATGATGCAGATGTTGTGAGTGAATTCATTTATTAAAAAAAACGAAAATCGAAAATTATGTTGGTTACGCTTTTTTCGCGGTTACGGCTCGATATGATGTATGAAAAAAAAATAATTATATAATTTTTGTGCAAGAAAATTATATTTTATGTAACAAAATGAACAAGCATTTCTTAATATTTTTTTCTTTTATTAGTTCTGACCAAATTTTTTAATGTAAACAACCTCAAAAAAAGTCATTAATTGAAAGTGAGTTTTATTTTGAGCGAAAAAAATAAAAATCATAAATAATGATTATTTTTGAGTTTTATTTCTTTTACTCAAAAATAATGATTATGGCCGATTTTTATTAATATTACTCAAAAATAATCATTACCATTGAAGAAAATTTTTAAAACTCACAATATAATCATTATTGTGTAATTTTTATTATAAAACTCATAATGATTACGGTCCCTGATTTTTTTTTAAGAAAATTATAATAAAACTATTTTTATTTAATAATATTTAAATAATTGAACATATGTATTAAATTCATAGAAGAACTTTCATTGGTTTTTAACATAAAATCAGTATGTAAGTAGGTATCAAGTATGAAAACTTCACTTTGAACTTCAGTTATCACTTAAATTTTTACAAACATATCAAAATTTCACACGCTCATGACCAACTTGTAGACATCACGAATAACTCGGTGATTCCCCGTTTTATTTTTTGTTGTAATGATACAATGATTTTAAATACATAAATAAAGCACAAAACATCCATAAATTATGGATGGCAGGTACTAATTTCTGGACGGTTCGAATTTGTGGGATTCTACTGTACCTGGTACCGTTAATAGGAAATCTAACAAGTTCGTATGTTTTTCTTTCAAATCGAGTTGTATGGTAGACCTGTAGGATTTTCTTTTTAAATTGCATTTGAAAATATGTATCTAATAACCAATAAATTCGCCTGGACAATTACTTTTTTTATAAAACCTACTATTAAAGAGTCATATCCGAGATAAAACTTGTTAAAAAAATAAAGATTAGGAAGTAGAAAGAAAAACAAAAAAAAAACAAAAAAAAAAAAACTAATAACATATGGAAAAAAAACAATAAGTACCATCGCAAAATGGTTATAAATGAATCTGAACTAACAGGGAAGAGGAATCATAAACGATTAAGCAAGAAAAGTCGTCAGTAGGTATGATTTGCTCCCAACAAATTTGCCTTCTAGCTTTTTAATTACATGAAAGAGACCATAAATATCATCACAAAATGGTTACAAATGCCTCTGAACTAACAAGGAAGAGGAATCACAAACGACTAACCAAAAAGAGTTCCCAATAAAAATGTCTTTTATACTGGTTTTTTGGACGCGCACATGAGTCAACATAGACTCGAGTTTGATTATAATTCTGGCTGGGACTTTAGTTAAAGCACTAAAAACGATTTATAAAAAACCATATTAGAATGACAACCATAAATAAACGCATTTACATACATATATGTTGTACAAAAATTCTAAAAATTTTTCTTTCTAAATTAAAAAAAACAGGCATTTTAAACTGCCTTGGACAATTTAAACGAAACTACGCACAAGTTGACGACAACCATTCAGGCTTATTATAAAACGGGCGAGCAAATCAAAATGTATATCGTGCACTTCGTGATTTCTTCGGTCAATTTAATCGTCTTAATGTGCGTATAATTGGAAAAATCATGTAAAAATTTGAGCAAATCGGCTCTGTAGGAGATGTGAAAACCCAAGTGCATGCTCGTACAGCTCGTACTGCAGAAAATATTGCTGCTGCCGCTCAGGCAGTTACTGTGAATGATGTTCGCTATCGTGAGATAATAACGAACTTTTTATGGCCCGAATTGGAAGATATGGATGTGGACGATAAGTGGTTTCAACAGAACGGTGCCACTTCCCACAAAGCTAATGTTATCACACGTGGTGGCGATGTCAATTGGCCGCCTAAATCATGTGATTTTATACCGTTGGACTTCTTTCTTTGGGGTTATTCGAAAGAAAATGTTTAAGTTGATTAGCCAGCAATAATTCAAGAGCTAAAGGATGAGATAATACGGCACATAAACAGTATAGATAGAACCTCAATTATGGCTCAGCATTATCGAAATTTTAGACCACCGGATGGAGGTGTTTCGCCAAGTTCGCAGTAGCCATTTGGCCGATATTTTGTTTTACACAAATTTAAACTATACCATGTTATCATAATAGTAAGAAATGACAATAATTTTCTAAATAATTTGTGTTTTATTCAAAACCAACATCGGCCCTTAAAATTTAACCACCCTTTATTAAAAAATAAATATAGTTTCAAAAATTCTAGATATAGTAATAAAGATACCCTGTAACACCAAGTGGTGTACAGAATATTTATTCAAAACGAATATTTAAAAACATTATGCACAAAAAACATACCACAGCTTAGCCGATTTGCAATAACGTGCTAAGACACTATAATGACTTTGCATGACATGGTGTTTGAGACTACATGACATAGCAAAGCATGTTTTCTTTTTAAAATGACATTTTGCAGTACTGTCGACTGGAAAAGAAAACTATAAAAAGAAATATATGTATATAATGTAATAAAATAATAATATTTTTTTCATTCGGTTTTTTTTTTCTTATTTAATTTTTATTTTTATTTTTTTTTAAGTATTTATTGCTTACATTGCATTTTTTCGTTTCATATTCATATTCTTTTGTTTTTTTTTTGTATCTTTTTGTTTTTTGTCTTTATTATTTAGAGTCTGGTATATATATGTAAATGTACTTTTTTTTAGTTTAGTTACTAATTTATTATATTTTTTTGTTTGTTTTTGTTTTTAGTTCTTGTCTAATGTTTTATTTTTAATAATTCAATATGTTTTACTTATTTGGATGTAAGTCATCTGCTTGCTTTTCTTTTTTGTATATTTTTTAAATATTTGTAATAATTTATTATTGCTTTACACTAAGTTTTAATAATTAATTTAATATTCGTTTATAGTATATACATACTATATAAATATATATTTATTATATATATGTATGTACATATACAATTTCAGTTTTAACTAGTCAACAATATTTTGAGTTCTATTTTTTATTTAGTTTTGTTATTCGTTTTAATTATTTTATTTTATAAATATTTATAACAATTTAATTTAACATTTTATTTAATCATTTATAATTTTTTAAAAAAGTTTTCCAAAATTTAGTTTATTTTTTCTTTAGTTAAGGGGTTTTTTTTAATATAAAAAATGTTTTACTTTTTTAAGGTTTTTTGTTCAATTTTTTTTAAATAAAAATTTATAAACAAAAACGAAAACTGAACTTAAACAACATTGAAGTGTTTTAGAGTTTTAATATTTTTTGTTTTTGTTTCACAGGTATTTTTGAAACCTCTTGTATTTTTTAACTACAACAACAAAAATTTGTAATAAATAATATAATTTAAAATTTTTATTATTGGTTTCTAATTAATTTTTTTTCTGGGGTTTTTAAGGCAAAGATTTAATTCAGCTAAAAATTGCACCAATTTTGTTTGATTTCTTTTTTATTTGTTTTTTAATCAATTCTTTACACTTCAATGTTAACAGAAGAGATTTTTAAAAATTTTTATTTTTTTTTTAATTTGATTATTTTTTTATTATTATTAAAATATAATAATAATTTTTTTGTATACAAGAGTTTTAACAATTTTTGTATATTTTCAACAAAAAAGTTTTATCGTTGTTTTTATTTTTTATTTCTTTTTTGTAATATTTTGATATTTTGTTTTTTAATTTTTCTATGAAAATAAGGTCTTTTGTTTAATATTTATTAAAGAAAAAAAAAGCAAAAGTTTATTTTTATTATATTGTAAATGTTTCATCGTTTAAAAAAATGTCTTTCAAGTCTCACATTAAATTGTGTATGAAATGCACTTAAAACAGGTTTATTCCAATTTATAGCATGCTTTTAGGAGTATTTTTTGAAAACATTAAATATTGCAAAGTTTTGCTTGAAAGCATACTAGTATACTTGCAAATTTCAGTAAAAAAAAATACCTTTAATAGAATTTAACAAATAGAAGCAACATTTTCTAGTTTTTATTTAAAAAATTAAATAAAATTTAGTACTCATGCCATGCTTGCTTAGAACGGGATTATTAAACAATTTACCGCCCTAATTATATAAATAGTTTTGACTTATAGCAGATTTATAACACAAACTTTATCTTATCAACCTTTTATAAATCATAACTATTTGTTATATATAATGGCCTTAAAAATTAAGTTTCAAATTATTGTATAGCATAATTTTAGATATAGTATAATTTGACTATGTAATAAAAATTACATACGAGTTAAATACTTTCTACTTTGGACATCAATTTAATTACTTGAATCTTAAAATTTTGTTTTAATTACTTTTAATTATTGTCTGTAAAAATATTTAGTCATAATTTGGCATACTTTCAAGCATGTTTTTTTTCATTTTTTTTTTCGTAGTTTTTCTTTTTAATTACATTTCCATAAAGTTAAAAGCATTTGCAGCCTGTCCCAATCATTATTGTTCGAAAAAGCGTCCCACTGTTTCAATGTATCGCATTTTTAAGCGAAAATTAAAAAAAGAAACAATTCGGTAAAATGGGTAAATTATGACCCTGAAGTATTTACCTAATCAATGAAATTTATTTCAGACTTAGACTGAAAACAGTTACTGGAACGCAAAGTCAGTGTGTTTCGTGGAGAATGCCAACCAACGGAAACGTTTGATATTGTGGGACAGGCTGCTCATGTTAAAATAGTTCTTTTGAAATGTGAATTCAGTTATAAAATTTAAATAATTCTATATTTATTTACATATATATATATATATATATATATATATATATATATTGTATATACATACATACATATGTTGATTTAAGTCGTGATTTAGAGTCTTTCTTTGGGAAAGTATAAACGACCGCACCCATTTTCTATGAGCACAGCTGGAGTTATAGGTAGCACTCACTGCTCTAAGACAGACTCTTAGCTAGGCAATCGTTATATATATAATATATAATAAAAAGAAATATTGTATATATAACAAGTAGGTTATTAAAGCATGAAATTTTGAGCCATACATAGACTACATACATATGTCCGACTTATGCAGAACGTTGTCTCAAAGGCCTTGTAACTCTTTGCTTACGACTTGTTAGCAATTTGTCTACATTCAAATTTACGGATTTTTTCAATTGTTTTCGTGGCACTAGTTTATAGTTTTCAATTTGCCCACTTTTTAAATTCAAAGAAATAAAAATAAAAATTCATAAATGAAGAATTTTTAAAATCAAACAACTTGTCATCACTGTTTTCAGAGTTGATTTTTATTAATGATAAAAGTTCTTGTTATACATACATAAAGTGTGTGGCAACGATTGATTTGATTTAGCAAATTAATGTTCTAGTAGCCAGCAGTTCGTTAACTACAATTACAACGTACAATTCGTACATATAGAGAGAGTGTGTATTAGTAGTTTGAATTGAAATTAGTATGACTGCTTGGAAGAGGATATTTCAGTTTTTATTTAATCACAGCTTTAGGGATACGAATATCAGCGATTTTGCAGAAAATTATTTTTGTAAACAAAAAGGTTTCCAATTGAAAATTTATATGAACAATTTTTATTTTTAACTTTTATTAAGAATTTACTTATTTAAATCTCATTACTATATAAATCCCCAGACTTATTTTTCTTTTTCAACATCTAAACCTTTCAGCTTTTGAAACTTAAGCGGATCAAAAAACAGTTCCCAGTCATGTTGCCATTAAACCAAGCTCATATATTAAAAAAAAAACTCTATTTACATTTTACATTTTCTTTTCTTGCTTTCGTGATATAACAAAAAAAACAAAATTCAAAAAGAAAGAAAATAACTGAAAATATAATCCCTCTTATGGGATATACTTACGCCTAGTGGTGATTGATTATAGACAACATATGCTTCTAAGATACAGTATTTATTTGTCAGTTTGATTTTGATGTTTTTCTAATAATTCGTCACATTTTCTGCAATGTTTTCTTTCATCGACAAACATCAATAACAAACAAGATATACAAAGTATTTTAACGAAGAGTTGTGAAAGAAAGCTAAAGTTTTACAAATATCGTTGTTGTTTTTTTTTCACATTGATAAACCCAACAAGATGAAAATTAAAATAATAAAAAAAACATGCATAATAATTTCTGATTTCCATGCTATATGCTAGCTTAAATGGAAATTGTGTTAAAAGGAAATCAATCTATAGGGAGGGATACACATATTAACACTATGAAGCATTAGTTAGATTGTATGTGGAAAAGATTTAAAGTTTACTTTTTTATTTGTGTGGAAAGACTTTTGAAGAAATGTATAGTAGGAAGTAAAATTAAATTAAATTCAATACAAATAACTTTATTAAAAGCTTGGAAAAATGAATATAAACTGGTAATGCACCTAAAAGTATACTACAATGTTTGTTGTCACCAGTAAAGTAGGCTAAAGTTTTCTTTGGAAAGTGATATTTTGTTAAAGCTTAAAAAAAGATAAGCTAACAATACATTACTTTTAAGTGACTTTTTGTGTGTTTGAAAAAGGAAGTAGAATTGTTTTGTGCTTAAAAACTTTTATTTGCCGACTTAAAATAAATAAAAATCCACCCCAACAGTGTTTAAAACATATATAAAAAATTTTAACAGAACTTTTTTTTTTATAAAAAAATAAGAAAAATTTCAATCAGAAGCGTATTAAAGTAATCATAATGAAGACAAAACGTTTACGCAACAACAATTCTTATATTTTTTATATAGAATTGAATTTTAGATTTTAAAAAATTCACTGTGAACATTACAAGTATACAAAGTGTCCGCAAAGTACAACAGATATTAGAATTCTGGTATACTTTCAGGTATACAGGTGTAAGAGTTCCAAATCAACAAATAATTATCAACTGTAAAGCTTCCATTAGTAAACTTGTGACACCTTGGAATAACTTCTATTTGAAATAATAATTTTATACCATCCTTGCGCATTAGATTCACTGCAGTACATTCGATTTTGAAGAACACTTAGCTGTAAACAAAATTGTTCTCGTCGTTTCGTGTAAGAAAATGATGAAAGAGTTCAATCGTATATGTATGGACAGGTAACAAAATAACATTCGACCAAAACGATTCCAATCCAACAAAAGTTGTTCGTGGAAAAAGCACAGCATTAGATTCACTGCAGTACATTTGATTTTGCATGAACACTTAGCTGTAAACAAAATTGTTCTCGTCGTTTCGTGTAAGAAAATGATTAAAGAGTTCAATCGTATATGTATGAACAGGTAACAAAATAACATTCGGACAAAACGATTCCAATCCAACAAAAGTTGTTCGTGGAAAAAGCACAGCCGAATGTGTCATGTGGGGCTACTGTTCCACTTAAGCAACATACGACGGCCAATTCTGAGTGTTTTACCATATTTTTATTAGTTTTTACCAGCCGGCGAAGACGAGTCATTCTACAATATGACAACGCGGCAAACAGGTGAATTTTTGAACAGTCAAAACAAATGAATAACCAATAACTTCTTCTTGTTCTCGAATATTAAAGGTAAACTCTGTAATCAACGATTTTATATTGCCAAAGAAGCATTAGCTCCAGGTTCAAATCTCAGCTCTGACATCCTGAAGAAAAAAGAAATATGAAAAAATTATTTCATTCGACGACTACATTTCAGCCGTCTCTGGCAAAAGCTCTGGGAGTAATTGATTGCCATGAAAAAGCTTCTTAAATCTGTCGTTCGGAGTCGACTTTAAACTGTAGATCCCGGTACTCATTGATAAAAATTAACACACACAACATGAGTGCTGCGAGAAGCTAGGCCGTAACCCTGACACAGGGTTGTAATGGCCAATTATGTATGTATGTAAAGAAGCAGTTGAAGCATTCCAACACCATATTTTTTGAGGTGTCTCAAAAAAAATGACAAAACTGCTATGACAAATGGGGTGAAAGAACGCAAAATACGAATGCTAGATGTTTATCGTTACATTGCAAATATCGATGCTTTTAATTCGATGCATCGTTAAAACATCCAAAGTCGTTGAAAAAATGCAAGAGATTATTTGCCAGACGAGTAGGACTCTGATACTTTAAATAAAGTTGGTTCACAAACATTGAAAAACAAATAGAAATGAAGAAAGCCTGTCTGACGAGCTAACTGTGAATTTACGTAGTTCTGTATGTCGATTTAATGAAAAACCTTTACATGTATGGGCCAAATAAAAGGTAAAATTCCCAAAACTTAACTTAAAAATGCATGCCAGTTCTGTACAATCTGAAAAGCTTTTTTCAAAAGCATCATAAGTGTTGACACAGCAAAGAGTCAATAAATTATTATTTTTATAAACTCTAAACAAAAAATATTGGGACTAATTAAATTATATTAAATTTTGGTAAAGAAAAATTTTTATTTTTATTGAAATTTTTTTAAGTTTTATTTGTTTTCCTATATTATAAAAAATTTTAAACGATGCATCGAAAATATCGATGTTTTTATTCGATACATCATAAAATATCAATGTAAGTTTACGATGCATCGCATCGGAAATAACATCGATGTATTTTCTTCGTAAGCATCCCTAATGCAAAGGAGAATGTTTTGAAAAATAATAGAACCACTTAGTTTAAAAATGTATGTTATTATTTGCTATTCCGAAAATATAATTATTACCCCTCGTGTACGAGTTTTATAGAACTCGTCGTAAGAGTAATAATTCTGTAAAGCCTGAAAGTTGTACAGTCACACTTGTAACAGCTTTCTAATGGTCAATCTGAAATAGAAATAAGTAGTAAAGTATGAGAATGATGGTCACATTCGCCATATATTTCACAAGTTGTGCGTGTAATTTGTAATTTAAGATATATTTTTACTTGAAGTTTTAAAGACAAATTAAAGGCGTATATGTATCTTGTAATTTAATTATAACAAGCATAACGTATTACATGAGGTGCATTGAATATTTTCGATATAATTTGAGGAGATGTTGGCAACAGAAGAAACGTTTTTGTGTCACACATTGTTGTTTAAAGTCTTCTTTTTTCTATCTAAATAACATTTCAAAGGTATGCTGCATGCAGCATACGAGTATAAGAGTTTAAGTTTATTTTCATACACAATTTAATTGATTTCTCTTATTTAGAATTTTGCATTTCTTATTGTATAATAAGATTTGTAAACATGTTCTTCATAAAAAATAAAAAGTTACCCTGTTTTCCTATGAAGTTTTGAAATACATTTTAGGAAAAACGAGTAAATTTGTTGTAGCATTTCACAAAAAAGTCTTTTTTTTCATATTTTCATATTTTTTCTTATTTTAAAAAATATGTTTTTTGTTGGTTTTACGATTACAATAATAATTATAATATGGTTTAAACAAAATACACCTTATTTGTTTGTAAATATATGTATGTATTGTATATATAATTTATTGCTTATATATCAGTTTAGGTTTAATTTTTATTTTTTAATTATACATTTAAGTTTTTATTAATAATAAAATATTAATAAAAAGAAAAAAACAACAATTTTTTAGCAAAAAAGATTTTTTTTTTGTATGTTTGTGATGTTTTTTTTTTCGTTTTCTTTTAATTTATTGAAGGTTTTCCTTTAAAAAAATTTATTATTATTCTTTTTTGTTTGCAGTTATTTTAGTTTTAATATAATTTCTATATTTTGAGTTAATATGTTTGTTTTTGTATTTATATTTTAGCTACAGTTATTTAAATATTTGTTTTTGTTTTATACTATTAAGATAGTTTTGTGTGTATTCTTTTTATTAATTAATATTTAAATATTAGACTAAATTGTATAGTTTCTTTTATTATTAATTTAATTTATATTTAATATATAATGTTTATTGTATATTTTATAAATATATTTCTTTTGTTTTCTAACTGTCAGTTGTAGTATTATTTATTTAGTATTTTTATTATTTTTTTTTTTTTTTAATATCTGCTTAAAAATTAAAGACTTAAGAATGAAAAATTCTTTTTTTTTCTTTTCTTTTCTTTTGTGTCGTAGTATTTAATAAATTATTTTTTAAATACTTAATGTTATTGTTGTTGTTTAAATTTATTTTTTAACCAATTGCTGTATTCACATCAGAAATATTATGGGCTTATGAAGATCTTTTTTGACAAGTATTGCATAGAAATTTGTCAAATAAACCCTTTTTTCATGAATACGGCAGTTAGTTTTTAAGTATATTTTTTTTAAATTTAATTTAATAATAATTATTGTTATTTATTAGTTTATTCTATTAATAATTTTTATTCCTATTCATAGTATCCTTTATTTTTTCTTTTTTTTTTGTCGTGTATATAGTTTTTGTTTTTCTTTCTTTTCCTTTTGCTTTAATTATATATAAATACTTATGTCTTTAGCTTTTTTGTGCTTTTTTAATATTTTTTTTATTTTTTATTTAAGATGCACCTTTTAAGAGTTCTTTTTTTATTTTTCTTTTATTTGTCTATATATTTATGTATGTATTTAATAGTATTACATAGTAGTATAATTAATATATATATTTTTTTTATATGTATATTTTGTTAATAAATAGGTCTGTATTTTTGCTTGAATTGTTTTTTATTTTCTTTTTTTTCAAGTTGTATATAATAATAGTATTTATTTATTTCCTTTGTGTTTTGTATATATTATGTTTTTTGTTGTTTGTTTTTGTATTTAATTTAAATTAATTTATTCATTTGTGGGTAGTTGTATGTATACTTATATATCTTAAGAATATGTATATTAAGTTAAATATTTATATATATATATTTAGTAATAATTGATCAGTTAAATAATAATTCATATTATTCGAGAGATTCACAATTGCTTTCAATCGAGAGAGAGAGAGAGAAAGAGAGAGAGAGAAAGAGTGGGAGAGGGAGTGAGATGCAGAGAGGGGTAGAGAAATAGAAAAATAGTAAAGCAAATCTAAATTATCACTTGAAATGCAGATAAAGAAATTTAGGGCATATCCTTTAAAAAATATCTATATAAATGTGTATGTATGTACAGTAGTTTGTGTATTGGAATCTTCGAAATTAAGAGTTGGCATCACTGCTTTTTAACAGCTAACATGCAGTCAATCTGGAATCAAATGATTCTATGTCACCGTCCAAATCTAATGGTTCTTCACTTAATTCTTTTAATAAGCTAATGTGGGAAGATAAATTTCGTTGTAATAACCACTTCTTGCACCACTGTTTACGCTGTTTATTTATTTTTTTTTTGTAAAATTACAAAAAGTACACCGAGAGCGGCCAAACTGTCTTGCTCGTTCGAATCCATGTTAAAAACTGCAGTATTGAACTGCACGTGTGTGTACATCTCAGTTCACAGTTAAGTCTGTCAATTATAACTGAACAGTTGAAACTGAGAGTTAAAACTGTACGTGAGTGGCCGTCTCATATTTCTGCATTATTAACTCAAAAAATGTATTTTTATGTCACTCTTTTCGCAAATGAGCGAAAATTTAGAAAACTTTACTCAGAAAATATATTCAATTTAGTTTATAAAGTTTAAAGAGAAGAAAAGTGTTTTTGTGTAGACACATTGTGTTAAAATAAGTACTTGGAACTAAAAAATTAAAAAATATATTACAACTTTATTATGCTTTAATGTTTACAGAAATATAAAAGAAAGAAAAACGTAATAAATGAATAAAATTTGTAATCCTCTTGTCTTGAAAAATAATTTTGAATTTGAACAGATTAATAATAAAATACATGTTGTACACAAATTTCATGTACAAATGAAAAATATTAAAAATGAAAAATATTTTCTATGAATAAACTTTTTCATCTTTTATAAAAAACTTTCTATATTAATATTTTTCATTTTTATTATTTGCATTCATTTTTATAACGAATTTCACCAAAAAAAGTTCTTTAAAAATCAATTTATTTCTTAAATGTAAATCGTTAATACGTACATACATATTTATTTTTCGTTTCAATTTAAATAATTTAAAATTATATTGTAATTTTTTAGGACATGCCATAAGTTTCCGTTTCCTATTTCACTAACAAAAAAAAAAAAAACAAATAATAAATAAACCTGACTATTTTTTGTTCCTTTTTCATCACAAAAGTTTGCGTGTATATATGCGTACTTTTCAAAAATTATGTAAATAAATAAGAAAAAACTAAAATAAACAAAATGGTTGTCCATTTGTTTTTATTTTTGTTAATGCTGTTGTTACTCTCAAGGCTCTCAGTTATTATAAAAGAAAGTAATAGAGCGAGAGAGAGAGAAAGAGCTTTAACAAAACAATTTCTTTTTTGAGATGTGCTATTTTCGTAAATGTATTTGTGTTAGTAAAAGTAATGGACTATTATAATAAAACATGGTCTTTAACAACAAGTTTTGTTGTTATTCGTCACAAAGAAGAAGAAGAAAAAATAAATAAAATACGAGTACAAGTACACATCTAATACATAATTTTAAATTATAGTACTGAGGACAGAGTAGGAAATAAATAGTACTTTATGTATTCTATATTTTATTGTAATAAATATTCGGTAGTTTCTTGTGTTTTATTTCACTTATTATTGTTGTTATTATTGTGGTTAATGTTTATGTAGTTGTAGTATGTATTGTAGTTATGTAATATACTATTTATGTAGTACTAGTAGTTGTCTGTCTATTCTAAAAGTTCATCAAAAAACAAAAGGATCTCTCTTTTTATTCTGCTTTTTTTGTGTTGGTTTTTGTAACGACCATCAATTTTTCATGTTTATTGAAAAGTGCAATTTTGTTGTTGGTTTTCTTTAATTGTAATGTATGGTATTTGACTTACTTCTCTAAAATTGTAGTTCTCTCTTATTTTTTAGCTTTTTCTATCTATTTTTTTCAATTCTCTCAATAATTATTGTTATTTATAGCTGTGGTTTTTGTTGTTGGTTTGTTGGTTGGTTGGTTTTGTTTACAAATATTATTTTTATTTTTTTTTTTTTTTTAATATGATGGGGGATGGTGGTTTTGTAAATTATTTAGTTGTTGTTGTTGTCCTATATGCAGTTGCTTTTGGTTGTTGTTTTTAAAATCCTCAAAATTAACATGGATAAATACCTACAATAACAATAAATATATATATTTTTTACATGCTATGTACTTATGTAGATATTTTATATATTTTTAATGTTACAAAAGGAAAAAAACTTATTATTTCTTAATAAACAAGAAAATTAAAAAAGAAATTATGGCATAAACAACGTGTAAGTGTTCAAATTTCTTTTAATAAATTCCTAAAAATTTTAAAAATTCATGTTTTTTAAAATAATATTTTAAATCTGTGTATGCATGTATTTGTGAGATAATTTAAAAAAATTTTTTTAACTTAAACTTAAAAAAAAAGTTTTTTGCATATTCTTTTTAATTATTTATATGTATTTGCAGTAGTTATTTGTATGTGTGTTTTGTCTTTAAACATAAAAATTATTTTAATATTAAATAATTCTTAAATTAAAAAAAAAATTATAATTTTCTAATTACTTTGCTGTTTAGAAATAAAAAGTAATAAAATGATGAGTTTTTTAAAGTTGCGCTGCATTAGTGCCTCCATAAGCCAGTAAAGTTGACTCAACTGACGGTATTAAAAAAAAAAAATAATAACATTTAATAATTAATGAAAAGAAGAAAAACAAAAAAACATGATTGTAATTTTACAGCAGCAGACATACATAAATAATTGTTTCGTCAGAAATACATAAATAATAATTTTTTTTTATATTAGTGGAAACAAATAAGTATAAACTAAAAGATATTTACAAAAGGTTACAACACAATTTTAGTAAAACATAATTAGTATTTGTATTATTTAAAACTAAGTATATATGTAAAGAGGCAGGCATAAATTAATAATTATTTTCTTTGTTAATTGTTATTAAATTATAAAATAATACAAAATTAATTTATTAACTGTGTTATAAATTATATATAACATAAATTAGTTATTAATATAAGTCAAATTAGTTGTTATATAAGTAAGAGTTTTTATATACATTAGCGGACAAAACTAACGCACGCTTTGTTTTAATAAAATATTTTTGGATTTGTTCTAGATTCTATAAGTACAGTGTCACAATTTTAAGTTGGCATCACTGCTTTATTGGACCACTCACTTAACAGCTGATAGTTGCTTTTTATTAAGTTTGCTTTGAAATTTTCATATGAATCGACTTACACCAAAAGCAACGCATGAAAATTGTTGAAATTTTCAATCAAAATAATTGTTCTATTCTATTGATGTCGATTTTGAATTTCCATTCAAAATTTTATTTTCCAGTGAAGCCCATTTCTGTTTGAATGGGTACGTACGTAAATAAGCAGAATTGTCGCATTAGGAGTGTTTTTCGAAACACCATTACATCCACAGAAAATTACTGTTTGGTGCGCTTTATGGGCCGGCGGTGTCAGTGACCCATATGTATTCAGAAACGATGATGGTCAGACTGTTACTGTCAATGGTTAACGCTCTAGGAACATGATTAGAACTTACGTGGCATGAATCTTCCAACAGGACGGAGCCACATGCCACACACTCAAAGAAACTTTTGATGAAAGAATAATTTCACGTAATAGCCCAACTAATTGGACACCAAGATCGTGTCATTTAAGCTCATTGGATTATTTTCTTTGGGGTTATGTTAAATCACTTTTCTACGTCGATGAACAACAAACAATCAGCTTTCGAAGAGTTTTCAGCGAAATACGGCAGCAAATGCCGCGAAAAGTTGTTGAAAATTGTTGGACAGATTGCGCTTTTTATGTGCCAGCCGTGGCGGCCACATGGCCGAAATTATATTTAAACATTAATTTCATAAAATTTTCTTTTCAATAAAGCTCATTATATTGATATTTTTATTTCATTGCTATATTATGATTTAAACTTATGTCACTCTATAAAATACACCCATCACATATGTACGTACAGTGTAGCTTTTCACAGTAAAAACCAACAGTTCTATGGTGTTATTTAGTACCAAAACAAACACTGAAATATATAATTGCTTGAAGATTGATTAATGATACTTATTGGAACGCTCTAAAACTTAACATTTCTTTTTAAATTACATAAGTTTTGTTAAGTTTAAACACTCAGAAAATTTTTAAAGAATTTTTTTTTTAATAATACTTTTCTTTACGGGCGCCGATTTTGAAAAATGACGAAAAAAGTCTTTAGCAAATAAAAAAAAAACAAATTCGTCTTATGCTTCGTTACATTACAGTGATTAAATATTGAACTGATATAAGATTTCAAAACTAAAAATATGTGCGTGAGTTTTATCCGACACTGTATTTATAAAATTAATCAAATAAAATAATAAATTAAAAATAAAACATATAACAATTATATGTATGTTAAAAAAAAACTTTTTTGTGAAGTAAATGAAATGAAATGTCGTGAGAAATTGTTAAGTTATGAAAAATTAAAGTAGTTTGTTTTATCCGACACTGTATTTATAAAATTAATCAAATAAAATAATAAATTAAAAATAAAACATATAACAATTATATGTATGTTAAAAAAAAACTTTTTTGTGAAGTAAATGAAATGAAATGTCGTGAGAAATTGTTAAGTTATGAAAAATTAAAGTAGTTTGTGTGGCAAATAAAGACTTAAAGTCTACTTTATTTTCCTTGCATATGACTGTTAACATTTAAGCATTATGACACCCTTTAGAAATAAATGATAGACACCAATTACAAAATATTTAATGTTAGCAATTTTAGTGGAATATACGACAGATTTTAAGTAAAACAAGAAAAATGAATAAAGAAAGCAGTACTTAATATGCGTTGCGTCCGCTAATCTTTTCGCACATTTGTCAAAAAAACTTTTAAATAGTGTATTTTCATTAGGCAAGTTACACTCAAAATTCACAAAATTGGTAGCGCATCGAATGTGTAGAAGTTGGCTTTAACCTTAGGTTGGTTTTAACTTTTATATTATTATCTCTTACTATCAATAATAGGAAAACAAATAAAAAACAGTTGATGGTAAGTGCGTTTTTTTTTTGTTAAGACCAATACGTATACTCAAGGGAGTAAAGTCCTACTCATGCTGTGCATTGTATTGAAATGTTAAATATATAGATGTTAAACGCCTTGCCAATTTTCTATGCTCTATATATCGTCGATGGAATTAAAGAACGCTGTAACTGACAAAACCTTAAATGTTCACCAGAGCCAAACAACTCTCATAAATGTAGAACAAATACACTGGTATTTTTCATTTCGCAGACGGCGTAAGTGAGTTTATTTTCATCGTAGAAATCTGGACCGGGACCAATCGACGCGTATTTTTTTGTGTGATAAAAATGATGCAAAAAACGTATTTTCCATTTTTCCATTGTCAGTTACAGCGTTCTTTAATTCCATCGACGATATGTTGACGACCCAACGTATTCAATTTACTTCTATCCTTAACGTGCATTTTGTTCCATAATAAGTTGATAACGGCCAACTTGTTGAAGCTATAACTATCAAATTAGTTGTCAATTTTAGGGTCTGCAAAGTAATCTGAGGTAGTCGATTTAGCGTCGCTCATAAGACGCCAGTATTTTGCAGACCACAACGAATTTTGCGTCAAGATTTTAGTCTGCACCTGTATAATAAGTAACTAATTGGCTCAGGAACTGAAGGTAGAAAACCTTAGACAACGACATACATATGTCCGCTGAATGAGTTCATGGGGCAGTTGGTAATTGACCAAAGATTTTATTGCAACATCATCTTTAGTGATTAGGCCCATGTCCGGAAGAGTAGGTGCGTAATTAAACAAAATTTTTGGAAAACTATATAAAAAGATTCTGAAAATTTTTTTAGAAAATCTGACTTGTTCTTACGCAAACGAATCTAGGGTATGTGAAACCGAAAATTCAAATCTTATCGGCATATTCGGTTTTTTTTTATTTAAAATTCTTACAAAGAAATTAAAACAAAAATGATTTCAACACCCAGGGCATCATTGAGGAATTTGGTCAAAGACTATTACTTTTCCCACACGAAGGTGTTCTTTGTTTTTGTAAAACTTACAAATAGAAAAGATTTTCAGAATGCAAAAGCCAAAAAGCAAAAATCATGCAAAATTCTACAAACGATAGAATAAAAATAGAAATATAGCTGTGGTCTAATGTTGTATTAAATCAAGATTTCTACACAAAGGAATACATTTAAAAAATACCATCTGCGATGTACATATAAGCCGCACAATTTTCTCTCTATAATCGAGGCTGATTTTGCAACGGTTTTTTTTTCTGAGAAAACAATATATTGGTAGATTATTCAATCGTTTTATTACTTCAAATCAATATTTTTAGTTTAGGAATCATTTTATTTCATACAATAGGAAGTCGTTTCATTTTGATCTTCTTGTTTTTAATTTATATGATTTGAAAAAAAGTTGTCGCTTTTAATAAAACATTTCCATAACTTTTGTCATTACTTTTTCAAGAAACATAATATGTTTTTTGCATAACGTTCAATAAAACAATATCTATAGAGTTGTTTAGTAGTTGCAAAGCATCTGCACAGCTGATGACAGCAACTTTAGATTGACCATCATCAGCGTTGTTTTAATAAGTACTAATTTCAAGAAAATACCTGTATTTTCAAAAAAAAAAAATATATATATTTCTTTTATGTTATTTTATTAAAGTCCCCTGCTAATATTCTCTTTATTTGTTGTTTATTGCAACAACAACTTAATAAATTAGGTATGTTTATACGAGGAGTTCATACAGTAGCTATCAAACGTACGTAAGTTGGGTTGTCAGCTGTCAACTAACAACCAACAATTTAAAATTTACATATTTTACTTATAAGGGAATTTGTTTTCTTTAAATGTAATAAAAACATAGAGAAAATGACAAGTCAAATTAAATGAAATAACAGTAAAAGCATTCAAATTTTAATTTTTCCGTTTTGTTAGTATTAGTATAGATGTATGTGAATATATGGTAGTGGTGGTAGCACATTTTTATAAAAAAAAAAACAGGCAAAAACAATAAAATAAACCATAAAAAAGAAGCAAAAAAAAAAGGCAAACAATTAAAAATAAATTTCTTATATTTAGTATTTACCTTGATAATTTTGGGGCCAAATGGTGGGTACATTCTGTAAAATATATTTAAAAAAAAGAAAACAAAATAGATAAATATTGGTACATATGTATGTATAAATATCATATTAATATATAATTCTTATGTATGTATATGTATACTAGAGTTT
Organism: Metopia argyrocephala; assembly: GCA_963576795.1. Taxonomy (NCBI): domain Eukaryota; kingdom Metazoa; phylum Arthropoda; class Insecta; order Diptera; family Sarcophagidae; genus Metopia; species Metopia argyrocephala. Next base: position 50,418,338 of record OY756210.1, read on the forward strand.
GCTAGAAACCGATGAAATGAAAAACCGCGGTTTCGGTTTAAAATTACCGACCGGTTTCGTTTCGGTTTTTGAACCAGGTATTAAAAATTTTTGAACAAAATTGTAAAATAAGAAGTTTTACTCGTTTGTAATCCATTCAGGTAATTTTATTTAGAAAACTAACATTTAGTAAAAAAAACTTTTAATTAAGAACAATACATATTTATATTTTATTTTGTAAATAATAAAATTTAAAAAATATGTACTACAGCATTGAGTAAAGATGATGGTTTTACAATTTTTATTGCATTGAGAAGCAATAATATTAGACTTGTGCTTAATAGTTCATTTATGTGAGCGTTCTTTTTAGTTCAAAGAACAAGAATGAACTAGTTTGATCTTCTAGTTCAACGGCTCCTTTTCGTTTACTTGCAGCTAAAACGAAAATCTTTTTTTTTTTTTTTTTAAGACCAATACTCAGGGGTAAACCCCTACTCATGCAGTGCATTGTATTGGAATGTGAAGAGGGTTGATAGTTTTTTTTTTTTTTTCATAGATGTTTGAACATATTGCGCCTTTTATTGTTGATGAAACAAGTTGCTGAAAATTTGTCCACTCAAGAGCCAGTGTTATACCTTCACCCTCGAATGATCAAACAGCAATTGACTCATCTGTCGGTGGATGTTTAATGTGAATGGTGAGCGTCTTCAGTAGGTTAGCTGTTGTCTTCCCAGAAGGTGGCGCTGTACTCATGATCATTGGTTTCTGGTGGAATGGATTAGGAATGTCAGGGGGCGATTTCTTGCAGATGGTCTTGCTGGAGGGGGGGGGGGAACCTCTTATTTTTCTTAAATTTAATTTAATATTAAAATTGTAATTATTTTAGAAAATCGCAAATTTTTATTTTTTTTTTATAATTTTGTCCTTCGCTGGGATTGAACCTTGGTCGTGTGAGTTTCTGTGCGAGCGCTCTACCACTATTTGAGTTAAATTTTGCAATAGAATACTTTATTTGATGTTTTATTACTTTTTATTTGCACATTTTCATTCATTTACACAGATGGACAAAAGTCACCGTCATTTATGATCTGAAATGTTCAAACAGCTCTTACGCCCGGAAAATAATTGAAACATTAAAATTTGTATATTCAACACAAATTATACTTTATTTAAATTTTATTTTAGTAGAAACCAATTTTTTATTCTAAACCTTACTTACAAAAACAACAATTAAATGTTTGCTATGCCTATTTATGCTGGACAAAAGTCACCGTCAATTAAGTATATGTTTTTTATTTAAAGAGGTAGAATAATTTTAATACGACGTGTGTTTGCCATTATTTTTTATAACTTCTTGCAAACGTTTCTGCATCGAATGCACCAGCTTTCTAGTAACATCTGCATTAATTTTCTGCCACTCCTCCAATAATGTTTGCTTAAGCATATTTTTTGATGTAATATGATGCTGCCGAACACGTCGCTCTAAATGGTCCCACAAATGCTAAATTGGATTGAGGTCGGGAGATTGCGGTGGAGTCTTTAGGGTGTGGGGAGTGTTGTACAAGACCCAAAAACGGACTATTTCAGCCGTGTGCTTGGGGTCATTGTCGTGTTGGAAGTAGTAATTGGATTCAATGCCGAGTTTTTGAGCACTTTTACGCAAATTATCTTTTAAGGATATTCAAATAAACAGTTTTGTCCATAATTTCATCAATAAAGACGAGCTCACCGATCCCAGCCGCCGACACACACCCCCACACCATGACCCCAGCACCTCCATGTTTCACAGTTGATTGAATATGTTTGTCTTGTAGTGCAGCACCCTTCTTCCTCCATGTCAAAATACGCCCGTCAGACTTATAAATGCAAAATTTACTCTCATCAGAGAAGAAAATTGTTTCCCAAAAATCTGTTGTTTTGCTCATATCCTCTTTTGCAAATGAAAGACGCTTCATTTGGTTCAACTTGCTAATCTGTGGTTTTTTCCGGCAAACTCTGGCATTGTAACCGGCACAATTTAGAACTCTACGCACAGTACGAGGGTGAACAACTTTACCTGTGCTTTCCTTTATCGTTGTAGCAATTTCAGATAATGGAGTTTTGAGTTCTTTTTTATCATTTTTATTATTTTCCGCCTTTCCCGAACAGATAGTGCTGGTGGTCGTCCACTTCTCGGTTGATAAACAAATTCTGGGTCATCTTTAAAGCGGCTTATTATCCCGGTAACGGTGGTGCGTGGACGATTGACTAATGTACAGATCTCCCGAATGGTCTTATTTTGTTTATAGGCATTTATTATAATTTTCCTTTCTTCAATAATGGTTTCTTTTCTTTTTTGACTCATTTTAAACAAACTGAAAGCGTCAGTAAAACTTTAAAGTAAGTACCGTTATAAAATTTTGTCAGATCATTTTTAACGTTGTCATATTACATGATCTTATTTGCTAAAATGGTTAGAAGTGCCAGATTAGCTATAATTTTTGGTAGTATTTATGTTGACAGAAAAAGTGACGGTGACTTTTGTCCAGCATAAATAGGCATAGCAAACATTTAATTGTTGTTTTTGTAAGTAAGGTTTAGGATAAAAAATTGGTTTCTACTAAAATAAAATTTAAATAAAGTATAATTTGTGTTGAATATACAAATTTTAATGTTTCAATTATTTTCCGGGGGTAAGAGCTGTTTGAACATCCCAAAGCATAAATGACGGTGACTTTTGTCCATCTGTGTATGTACCATGTACTACCATTTTTTAATGAAGCCTAATGGAAAGTTGAGATTCTTAACTAAACGTTGATATATAATTTTCCACTATAAACTATGAATTAGAATTTTCCTACAATCCAGGGTGTAAGACAGTATGTAAAAACGCCGGTAAAAACCCGACTTTTTGAGATTCTTTGGTTAAAATTTGACTAAACGGCACATCCAATTGATGCATCTATGGCTGGTTAAATAACTATTTTTTTAAATTATAATTTTGGAAAAACCGCAAATTAATTTTTTTATTTTTCTCCTTCGCTGGGATTTGAACCTCGGTCTTTTGAGTTTCAGTGCACGCGCTCAACCACTTTGCCACGATTCTAAAGCTTTTTCGGCAGTTATTATATTTGAATCAGATCTACAAATACTCGTAGTCTCTATAGTCATTTTTATTAATAGCAGTGATTCTTTAAAAGAAGTTTTAAATTCAAAATTTATACCATCAAGGAATTGTAAATTCGATAACTCTTTCAATAACGAAAATCTTTCCAACCTTGGGACTATTGAATTCCACATAATTGGTGAATCTAATAATAAATTTAATTTATTACCATGCTGCTTTTTAACATTTATTTGTAATATATAAAATAAAAAAAGTATTAGAATAATAAGAATATAAAAATCGGTTTTCGGCGGTTTTCGGTTTCGAATAAGTGGTCAAAAAACCGCTGTTTCGCTTTCAGTTAAAACCGAATAGCAAACCCTATATATATACATATACATATGTATATGTATTTTTGTATTTGAAGTAAATTTAAATAGAATTTAAAAAATTCTATAGAACATTAAACATTAAAAAAACACTCACCATTGGCACACTGTAGTATTGATAGAATGGTTGATATTGCATTGAAGGTGGGTAAATTGTTGGCACACCAGCTGCAGCAGCGGCTAAAAGAAAAAAAAAATTAAAGAGAAAAGCACAATAAAAATCATTAATATACGAGTATATGTTATATATGTTATAATAATTAAAAAAGAAAATTTTGGCAAATAATAAAATACTTTTTATAGAAAATTTATATCACAAACTGACCACAATACCAAGCGAAGTAGAGGCAGGCCGTAATATAAAATAATATTTATTTCACATTAAATCGTAATACGAATTAAAACAATGCTACGGAACAGAAATATTATTGGAATGTATGTTTTTTTTTTTTTTTGTTCATTATAATCTAGTAGATAATTTCATGATATTAATTTTTTTAATAGGACTTCCGTCATATTTATGTAAGTATGTGGTGCCTCAGCTACAATTAGTCTAGTTTTTGGCTACTTTTTAATATAAATAAATGGCTTAAATATTGAATTTCAGTTGCCGAATTTATAAGCTTCATTATCGTTGTATGCTTTTGAACACGTAGTGTACGTAATTGAAACGAAAAACATTCTTAGGCATATTGTTTCATAAACGCACAGTGAGAGGTATAAGTTGTACATAAGAATATACGATTATACGGAATTAATGTCCCTATTTCATCAGAGCACCTTCCGTGGTATTGCCGATAAAACAGTAAAACACACACAACATTATGCCGGTGACCCAATGAATCGATACGAGTTGGATACCCTACCTATCAGTGACGGTAAAGCCTTTTCGTTCTCTGCGATTTGAAAACGGTCATATACAGAAATTAAAGTCAATTTGTAATCATTTGTTTATTTTTCAAATTAATTTGTATTGATAAACTCTACTACTCTAACCTCTACTGATTTTTGGAATTTTACATAGAAAACGCATGCAATTAAAATAGGAAATAGTGTTTGGTTTTGTGATATTTTTTGACAAAAAACGTTTTATATTACATTTGGTTATACAATTTGAACCAGATATACTTTTTTAACAGCCTCTTTCCAGAAGAAGAGTGTTTTCAGACGACCGTCTTATTACTCTGGGCTTAGACGGGCGAACATTTGGGAAGGAAACCTCTGGACTTCTCATTTGTGTTTTCTTTCGTGTTTCCACAGACGAACATTTTGTCGGCAACATTCCATTATTATAGATATTATTTGACGTGTTTCTTATGCATGCAGTATGATAAACTATAGACAAGAACGTCAATAAAGCATATCGCCAAGTACCGAACACAAAAACGATTATCTCTTTTCCCATCTGTAATTTGCTGCCAAATAAAATCTTTTGCTTCCAAATGTTCACCCGTCTAAACTCAGACTTAGTTTTCATTTCAAATGAAAAACGTCATCACAAGAAAAGTGAGTTCTTATTTGTGAAAATGGTATATGCCCATGATAAGTTTGCTGTCAAATGTAACACTTATTTACCGCGAATTTTTCACTATGTGTTCTAATTCACGGTTAGCGTAGTGAAATATTCGTAGTAAATACAATGGTGTTATATGTCACAGCAAACTCATCACGGACTCATCGCCGTGCGGGAATTATGTGCTCTATCCACCATCTTATATATCTTGAGTTAATGATGACACTTTAGGTTTTTGACATCAAAATTTGTAAATTTACAATCCTTTTTCGGCTACTTATCTCCGAAACTGGACGAGATATCCGATAACGGATTGCATACTTGAAAATCTAAAGTGGCAACATTAACGCGAGTTATATAAAAAGTATGTAGTAGTCGCCGTGGTCTAGTGGTTAGTGTGTTGGCTTACTAAGACGATAGAGTCGGGTTCAAATCTCAGCTCTGACATCTTGAAAAAAAAAGAAATATGAAAAAATTATTTCTTACTGAGACTACCTCTCAGCAGTCTTCCGGCAAAAGCTCTGGGCTTAATTAATTTTTTTTATTGCCATGTAAAAGCTTCTCAAATCTGTCGTTCGGAGTCAACTTTAAACTGTGGGTCCCGGTACTCATGGATAAAAATTAACACACGCAACATGAATGCTGCAAGAAGCTAGGCCGTAACCCTGACACAAGGTTTTAATGGCCAATTATGTATGTATGTATGTATGTATGTATGAATATAAAAAAATATGAAATGGCGGATAGAGCACATAAACATCAGCACGACGTTATATGTATATATCGCTTTCAAAAACAGCGGCTGAAATTATTTATATTCTTGCATTTTATAAAAACATGCTTCTAATCTTAAAACCACATGTCTTTTGAAATCAAGACTATTTGGATTTTAGAGTGAGAATTTTCCCGAAGCATTTCCATTCTCACTCTTTTTAGAGAGTATGCTATTCATACTTTGTTTTTTTGTTTGTTTTTTTTTGTTTGTTTTTCCTTAATAAATTTTTTATATCACACATACCTGGTGGATAAACAGCGGCGGCAAATTGATCGATCGGCATATTACTAATGGGTGCTGGAGGTGTGGTTGTGTAATAGACAGCACCATTGGCAGCCACAATTGACTATAAGAATTAAAATTGGTTTTTATTAAAAATTTAATTAAAATAATTAAAAAATCACAAAGATACCAACCTGTTTTTTAATGGCTGGCGCAATATTCAATTTACGATCTCTCAGTACGACACATTCAGCCTGTTTATGGTTTAAGAAAAAAAAAAAAAAACAAAAAACAACAAAAAATTATAAATTGTTTATTCTTAAAAGAAAAAATTTAAAGAAAAACATGAAAAATAAGAGCAGAAACAACAACAACTATACAACATGAGTTGTTGTTTTTTCTTTTTTCATAATTTAATTTTGTTAAGTATCAACCATAAAACTGTAAGAAAAAATAAATTGAGTAACAACGCTTTGCTTTTTTTAATTCATATTTAAAGAAATAAAAAAAAAGAAATAAAAAAAAACGAAAACGAAAACGAAAATTGAACGCAACACAGTCAAAGTAAAAAAATTAAAATTAAAGAAAAAATAGTTTAATAAATATATGTAAGAAAAAAAAAAAGAATTAAAACGGAAACTGTAACTATAACTGGAACTTGTAATTAAATGAAACGGCAATAAAAAAAACGCTTAAAACGCTCTTCTGTCGGTATCTCTAAATAGGTGATAAAAAGAACTTTTAACTCATACTCAACAAAAACTTTTAAATTTATATGGTACAGTACATAATGTATGTATGTAGTATGGAATTAAAAAAAATATATATATTTTTAATATTGCAAGTAAGTTTTCTTAATAATTTTTAACTTGGCAACTGCATTAAACTATTTAACGAAATTTAAAAATTTTTTAACATTTTTTTATTATTATTTTACACACAATTTACAAGACAAAGTTTTCATATACAAAACGTTTTCGCTTAAAATTTTTGACAAAAAAAAAAAAACATAATTAGGGAAAACAAAGAAAAACCGTGTCGAAAATTTTAAAATTCTAAATGAAGAACAACAAAATAAAACTCAGACTAAAAATCAATTGAAAAAAATTTCTTAAAGAACATTTAAAAGTTCTATCAGCTAAAAATTTTATTTTATTACAAAGAAAACAAAACAATAAAAAAAATCATATGAAGCTTAAATGTTTTATTTTAACCTTTATAAAAAGAAACAAAATAAATTATTCTAAAATCAGCCGCTGGTTTCAATAAAGCCATACTAAGCGCAAAGAAAAAATCATCATATCGAACGCAAACTTCAGTTTAATAACCAATTAACAAAAAAATAAAAAAAATGCTTGTTTTCATGTAAATTTCCAAAAGAAAAAACTAATTTTTTTTTCGAAAATAGCTGAAAGAACAACTTAAACAAGCTGCGTAGCTTGTGTTTCGCAGTTACGAATCGTAGACTGCTTCGTAATTTGGAAAAAAAAAACCTTCACTACACTTAGCAAAAACTAAAGCGACTTTACACATTCCCAAAATGGTTACAGCGTTTGATTTCAAATGAAACTTCGCAACAATGTTGTTTTCCTAACTAAGACTCTTATTAATGGAAAATAATAAAATATTTTCAATTTATTAATTAAAAGGCAAAATTAAATACTCTCGTAAATTTCAAACTCCAAAATGTTGAATTTTCTAAAAAAAAAAATTCAATAATCATGTAAAAATCCCCCTAAATTGGGATAATAATTTCATTGAGAGTAACCTAATTGACAGAGTTTTAGTTTACATACACTCCGGTTCACTTATTTAAACGCACAAAAAATCCCATGTTCAGGAGCCGGTATCTTTTGCAATTTTTAACCGATTCCAGAATTTTAAAATAGAAATGGAAGGTAGACATCTTGAGATATAAACGAAATCATGACAATGGTGGTTTCTTAACTAAGGAACTTTTTTTGAAAAAGTGAACCGGAGTGTATTATTTAATTACCCAAATATATATAAGTAAAGTAAAAATCGTTAAATTACCAAAAAAATCATTTTTATTAAGCATTAAGCGTACGCATTAAGATCACAGCCGACAGAAAACTGTAAAATTTAGAATACAAATTAGTACTCTCGCGCCGTTTTGATGCCACATCGTCGCTACCAACTTGTTAATGCTCATATCAGCCAGCTAACCTAATGGCATCAAAGAGTGGTTTACCTAAAGTTGATACTCTCTCCCTCCATAGGACATAGCATTCGCAGAGAAAATGAGGTATCGTCTATTAACCCTTTTAATCGGTTGTTCACTGGATTCTTCTAAGAATCTTTCTCGGCCGTCCACCAAACTACCGACCCATGTGATAGAATTGAACGTATAACCGCCATATACTACCACAGCGTATATTTTAGTTGAAGCCCCCAACAGGTATACAGAACAATCTCTGCTTTCCTTACTCCATCTTTAATGTTAAGCTTCCAATTAAGCTTACTGTCCAAGACAAAGTCAGGTTTTGACCATCCCAGCAAGGTAAATCCAAAGTGGGCATCCTATACCTTGAGGTAAAAGTTCTGTCTTACGTAGATGCTGCCTAAGAGCACATCCGGTGGTGAGTTCATCTAATGCACTCTTAAAAATACCACTGATCGTACTAGGGCACATAATAGAATACATACAGATGTACGTTTATATAAAAGCAACCTCCTCAGCTGCTTCTGCTTAGCTTAAGCTACAGTCACATTAGAAAAATATTTGCCAAACAAAGCGTATCCACCATTTTATGAAAACATTTATTTCCTAAATTTCCATTTCTTCACTGATATTGAATTGAATATCGAAATGTTTTTTCTTTGTTTTTAAATAGGTTTTAAAAAAAGTTTCCACAAAACGAAATATTTGGATAAAATATTTACAAAAAATAGTGATTACGCCCTTTTCGTTAAATATTTGCAGTTATTCCACTTACACATGACGCCCCATAACGTTTAAACGCGTGGATCGTTTACAATCAAACATATGAAGAGGGTAGGTACTAGTTTATATCTATTAATATTTGGTTGAAATTCAAAAGTTTCTGCATTTCGACTGAAGGACTTAATAGTTAGTGCAAAAACCATCACTTAAAAATTTGGTCGGAATTGCACAAAAAATTCTGAAGCTAGTCTAAATGGGTGACTAACACATGATCGAAAAGTAAGTTTTTATTCGCATTCAAAATTCGAAAATGTGCCTACTCGGTATTCTGTAATGCGAATTTCAATATTAAAATCGCAAAATTTATTCAACAGCAAAAGAGCATTTGCAAAGTACTAAATTGTGCAACGGAGAGCAGCGCTCCGCATAGCGTGCTCCTACCGCACGGTATCGGAGCCGGCTGTCTTGGTGGTCGCCGGGGTCATACCCATCGACCTTCTCGCCAGGGAGCGACAATTCGTCCACCAACACAAGGACGAAATTGGAAGAGAAGGCGCACAATCTGTGGCAAGGTCTCAGTCCCTCCGTGACTGGCAGTTACGGTGGGATACTGAGACACGCGGAAGGTGGACTTACGCCCTTGTCCCTCAAGTGGACGCTTGGCTAAATCGTCAGCACGGTGAGGTAGATTACTACCTCACGCAGTTGCTGACGGGCCATGGGCACTTTCGGTCCTTCCTGTTTAAAATAGGAAAGGCCGTAAGTCCCACATGCGTCTACTGTGGAGAACAATCCGACTCCGCTTTCCACACTTTCTTTGAGTGTTGGAGAGGCGTGCACTGGAGAGGGATCTCGGCATCTTGACTCCCAATACCATCTCGGGAGTCATGTTAGGAAACCTTGCTGCATGGAGAAGGATCGCCTTTTTTGCGAGGGGGATCCTTCGTCGGAAGGAGAGAGACCTTGCAAGGTCGGTGGCACCGTAGGGTCCAAATGGACCGGAATATAAGGCTCCATCCTGAAGTAATGTCATAAATTGACGGTCCCAGGATGGAGCCGGGTGATATAGAGAGGGGTTTTAGCCGGTAGGCACGCAATAACTGCGTGGAGTCCGGCACGACGGGTGGCAAAAACCACCTAAGTGCGTAAATGCATTTCCCCTCTCACCAAAAAAAAAAAAAAAAAAAAAAAAGTACTAAATTGTAAATAAGTTGTTATTATTTATTTATCCTAATAAAAAATTTTATTAAGGAAAACGATAAATAAAATCACAAAATCGCGCCCGTCTGAGATAATTGTGAAATTTATGAATAACCACAGCCAATTGGCAAATGGCAAATGGTAATTTAAAAACGTCACATGCACGGCAATCGGAAAGTGCTTAGTGGCTGACATCTGCTATTAGAAAAGATTCAAAATGGAAAAAATAGGTAAACTTGTTTATTTCGTAAACATAAAATCAATATCGAAAATCGAATTTGCTTCTAAGCAATCTTCCTTGCTTCCTTTTATGTTTCAGAATCAATTTTTGGTAAAACTTTTTATTAAAATATAATTAATTTTTTTTTTAATCAAAACCACAATTTCTTTTAATATTAATTTGACATTTATTTATTTACTTCTTGTCTAATGTTGCCAATGATTTGAAATAACATTCGAATGCGAATATGAAAGTCTTAGAAAATACCAAATCTCTTTAGCATCGCATTTCTTTTGCGCATTGCATTGACTTTTGCATCGCAATACAGAGTAAGCCCCTTGAACTACATATCGTCATATTAAACGCAAACGAAGGTAACTATTCAATATTTCGACATTGAGTTTTTTATTGATTATAGTTCGTTTTATCAAAATATTGTACATGTTCGTGCAAAATTTTAGATTCCTTCGTTCAAAAATAGCGATTTTATTAACGAAATTCAAACGGATGTAACTACAAGACATAACAACACAACAACTGGATTAAACTCTATTTCAAAAACTTCCTCATGCAGTTTCAATAAAATCCAACAACAACTTTGAAGCTTTAGTTAAATCCGAATTTAACGAGTATTTATTCAGTTGTAGTCACATTGTTGAAGTCGCCTTATAAGCACAGCTTAAAACAAACTGATTTTTTGAGTGGGATACTTGAAGTAAGGGATTTAATTTTTGCGCACGTAAATAACTTCAAAGTAACATTACTGAATAATGTTAGACTGCTATTGCGAGGATTGTGGTTTCGATTCCACCAAAGATCCTGGTCTATGACACTAAACCCAGCTTATGGTCTTTGTCACTCTGCTTCTTATAAATAATTAGAATATAATTTAATATTGTATTGCAATTTCATAAATAAATCAAAAAATAATAAAAAGTTTGTACATTTCAAATGGTGAGTAAAATTACAGACAACTCGGATTTAATAAACACTACACCCATAAAAAGTTTTCAATATTTGAAATGCCATTGAAAATTACAAAACTTCTAGTTATTTCAGCTACATTTTAGCGGTAATATAGAGATTTTTTTAACCAAAGTAAAGCTGTGTAAAACGTAGTTATTGCACACATTAGAAAATATTGAAACCTCCTTAAAAATCTCTAAGTTTAAATTTATTATGCCCTCGATGTACCCACCCCCTCAACGGATTAGTTATCCACAAATTTAACCATAAATGAAAAAAAAAACATCTGCCCTAACAAGGCTGTCATACTTTTTTTCATAATTTTGCATGAAATTATTAAAATTTCTTTACCAATAAAATTTACTTCAACATTTCCTTTCATAAAATATTTAAAAAATAGTTTCTTCTTAAAACCCCATAATATTTATTTGCTGAAATACCACTGCTGGTATTATTTTCCGGTACTGTGCACACACAGCCAGAGAGCACCAGAAGAAGCTGCCTTCACCATTTCTTTATTTTGTTTTCTTTTTCTTCTTTTTGAAACTGTCGAAAAATTATTTCTTTATAAATATAAATTCCGGCAAAAAGTTTCTTTTGAAAAATAGCTCCTGCTGCTGCAACTGGAACGTATAACTGCGAACTGCTCTTTTCATGGCAATGAAACAACACACCCACACATACACAGGCTGCAAAAAGGATACTCTAGAAATGTAAGTGTGGCAAAAGTATATGACTTTGTGGATTTAAATAACCAACAGCAACAACAACAACATAATATTAAGTAGGAGCAACAACAAGAACTTTAAACGGAACTGGCAGCTCAAAACGGTAGTAAACTTAAAACGGAAAAGAACAACAACAACAAAAAAATAATATGCGAAAGAAAACCCGAGTTAAACTCATATAAAGTGCAGTAATTAAATGGAATTGCATACAGAAATTAAAAACAAACAAAAAATTCTTTTTTGAAAAAAAAGTGCCATTAATTAGTCAAATTTAGAAGTACGAGTGTGTCAAAAACAAAAAATGTGTGTTTTTATTTTCGTATGCTTTTCTCAAATCAAATTCAAAAGTAGGAAAATATTGTAAACTGGGCAAAATCTAGAGGAGTAAGCGTGGTGAAATGTGGTATTAAAAGTAGTGCTAAAAGTGGTCAGTAGTTTAAACACAAAACTAAAGTAGTGCTGGATTCAGGGAAGTGATTTTATTTTCTAATTAATTTCTCATTTTAAACCAACCAACCAACTAACCAACTAAAAAATAATTTATTTTTAAATGCTTGCAACAAATGTTCTATTCTGTTCACATTTAACACTTTTTTTCAGTATTTTTTGTTTATTTTATGTAAATAGCTTTTCTAGTTTAATGGAAATAAAATTGTTTTACATTCAGCATATGGGGCGCAGAAAATTTAATTTTTTTTAATATAAAAAACAATTATAAATATAGTATATATAAATATATAGAAAAACAAAATTATATGAAAAACCAAGGACGTTGTTATACAAACGTTTAGAAATTTTGTGAATTTTTTTTTGGAAAAAATCGTTTTGTGAAATATTTTTTGTCATGAACTGTGTCAATATTCTTAGTTGGAGTTAATTTGATAAAGCTAGTAAATGAGAAGAAAAATAAGTGTTGTCGGTACTATTGTTGATTGACCAACCAAAGACATGTCGATCCCACAGTGTTAGTCATTCAGTGTCTAAGAATAGCTGGCTCTGATCGTATGACATCAAAAGCTGAGGGTCCACACCATGCATTTAGACGTGTGTCTATAAAGTAGGTTTACATCTATAGTACTTTTGTATCCGATGCATGAGTGGTGAAAGGATGTCAGCTGGTTTTGATAGTCATGAATGAGAAATTTATTTTACTTTAAATGTTGTCGACAAATATGTTTGTGTGGTGTATACATTTTTATAATTTTTTTTTTGTATAAAAAAAGTTTATAATAAAAGAAAAGCCCTTAATTATAAAGGTTACAATAACTTTCAAGAAAAGAAATAAACAAAAATTAATTTCAAATACAATTTTTATATTTTGTATTCTATTTATCGATTTGTATTTGTATTGTATTTATCGATTACTTTTAAGTACTGAGTGCCATCTCTGTTGTGTTTATTATTTGAAAAACAAATGCTATGTAGGAGATGAAGTGAAAAATCACGAATTCGTGGCCCTAGTAGTACAAAATATTATAAATATACAGGGTTCCCCGGATAATTGCCTCACGCTTAATTGACTTCCACGCTTATTTACCTCAATTTTTAAATCCCCATATTTTTTCTTACCATTTTCTAATAAAATTCCACGGTTAACTTTCGCTTAACTGCGTTATTCGCTTAATTACCTCAAATATATTTTCTCCAAAAAAAAAAATTCCCTCGTCTAATTACTCAAAATAAAAACAAAAAACTGCAGCTTCTCTCAATTATGTTTATATAGGCATAACACATCCGTTTAATTTACTTTCAAACTACTTATTTGATACAACTTTACAATTAAAGTCTACCAAGTTTATGTGAAAGTATAAGCATAAAGTTACTTGGTTTCCATATGTATTGGCAGCAGTGTATACAGGCAATTAACCGTATTCGTTTAATTATTTCAAATAGTCAATTAACCGTATTCGTTTAAATGCATTCCACGCATAATTACCCAAAAATTTTGAAATTTTTATAGAGCACAAATCTCAATTTCACTTCTCATTTTGCTAAATTGTTTTTATTTGTAACAATATTAACACAACAGCTGATTCAAAAAAATAATATGGCGCATAAAACACATTTCAAGTAACTTGAATTTAGAAATGCATAGAATGCGCAAAAAGTATCATACGCATCTATAAATGAACACATGGTGGACCATGGTTCTTCCCCTTAAATCTATCAACTGTTGATGCGAAAGTTGTCTTAGTTACCTTGAACCAGTGCAATAGCCCTACTGATCTCTCAATATATTTAAGGAAATGGTTGATACATTGCTGTTTTCAAGTGGTCAAATATTCTCAAGTAAAGGGTGGTTAAATTTTAAGGGCTAATATTGATTTTGAATAAAATACAAATTATTTAGGAAATTATTGTCATTTATTTTTGTTATAATATTTTGGTAGGTTTCAATTATGTATGGAACAAAATATCGTCCAAATGGCCGACGGCGGCACACTTCCATTAGATCAAAGATACCCAGTAGTGGCTGATATCAGCAAGTTAAAGTCACACGTATACTTATGCTCTTTTGTTTGATCGTCAATCAACCAATAGGAAATCAGCATGTTGAGTGGGAGAGACAAACTACACTTGCAGAACTTCTGTCTTATATTTTTTTATCTCACCAATACTACTACCTTGGGCATCAATGCATTAGATGGTCCAAATTTTCGATGATGCTGAGACATAATTAGTGTGCCGAATTGTTGTTGGCTTATCGACATACACCTTTTCTGCAAAATAACCCCAAAAAAAAAATATGTCAAATGGTGTCAAATTACATGATCTTGGGGAACAATTGACATCGCCACGACGATAGATAACATAGCCATTGAATTTGTCGCGAAAAGAGCCATTGTTTCGTTTGTTGTGCGGCAAGAGGCACTGTTCTGTTAAAACCACATATCGTCTACATCGTTATCATCTCACGATAGCGAACACCATTCACAGTAACAGTGGAAGGCTCTTCAGTCACCCTATCGCTAGCAGCAGCAATATTTTCTACAGTACGAAATGTACCATCATGTTTTCACATCTCTTACAGACCCGGTTTGTTCAAATTTTTGCACGAGTTTTCCGATTATACGCACATCTAGACGATTAAATTGACCGAAAAAATCACAAGGTGCACGATATGCATTTTGATTTGCACGCCCGTGTTCATAATAAGGTTGAATTACTTTAACCCGTTGCTCGATTTTTTATCTTTCCATGGTTCAAATTGAGTCAATCTGAAATTGAGAAATGCCAAATGAAATACAGAAAAAAACTTGACGTTTAGATGTGGTTCATATCCAACATCTTCCCTTAAAATTTAACCACCCGATATAAAACTATGGAACTGAAACTCTTGATGCAGTTTCTTATGCGTCATTGTGGACTGAGAACGGAGTTTACGAAGAGTTTAACTCATAAATGTAATTGTTTGTGGAATAAAGACATTACAGATATCGGAACACATATTGCACAAATAATACGGTATGTGATGAAAAAGGATTTCATTCGCAATTAAAATAAGAGTCGACGTTAAACTGCAGGTCCATTATGTATGTATGTATGTATGATCTCATATAACGTAATTATCAATTTATAGAAATTGGTTGCTTTCAGTCAATTACAAATTTGCTTTAAAAGTACTCAACAATTTTGTGTTTCCTATAAAACATCAATCATCTTAAGACAATCGTCTTCTGTAACTTGCAATTAATAAAATAAAAACTACTCCAACGTTATGTGACAACACTTTACTAATGTAAATTAATAATTACAATAATAACATATTGTAAACTAAATTATTTTAAATTCAAATTAGCAGTAATATTTTGTGCAATAGATTTTTACATTCCAAATAATTCAGAAAAAAAATACACCCAAACAAAAGCCAATACTTTTTATGGCAGATTCTAAACTGTTTTTTAATTCTAAACAACAAATAAATAATTTTAATATGATGTGACTTGAATTGTAATTTCTCAAAAGTAATTTTTATAACATATAGTAAAATTATGAATGGAAATTGTAAATAAAAAACGCCTACAGTCGCCTTCTGTATTCCCAGAGGCCAAAGAAATGTATTACATTTGTTTACAATTCGGCAAAAGTATTTTATTGAGGGAAGAGTTTTTTGTTTTTTAAATCAAAAAGCTTAAACAAATTGATTGTAATCTATAGTGTCTACTAAAGTAATTTTAAAATTAAATTTACAGATGCAAAATATTATTTAACTAAAATTTTTGTTGCAATTTTTTATTTAATCATAGCAGTGGGCAGACTATGGTCTTCACTTGTAGGCAGTCTGTATTGTATTGAATAAAATTGATGTTTTCTTTTGTTTTAATATGGCACTGTTAAGATTCTAATATGGCACTGAGAATTTGGTGATATAATAATACATATAGAATTATTGTTATTCTTTATTTAAATTCATTATTTTATTTAAATTTAATTTATTTATTTTGGATTTATATTTGAAAGATTATTTTTACTCTCTCTTTAATCCATAAAAAATATTCTAAAAATTACACACAAAAACGTGCGAAAATTCAAAAATTAAAAATTCTAATTTTAATCGGCAGTATCTAAGATTGTATATGGTTTTTATGCGAGAGCAACTTCGACCAGGCGCAAGGCTTACACATTCCATTATAACTAAAACATGTCTTGGTTAGAATTTTTTCCTTCATTGTATTTCTTTTTAGTCAACCTTTTTAAACAGTGCTTTTATGCGATATGGCAATGAACTCACAACCTTCAGACTAGTAGAATAAGCCTATGAGTTAAATTACTCACTAGATTACTTACGAATAACCCCTCAGTAATTATTTTTCATATTAAAGCCCTGTCCATGTTGATCTATACAACATAGTAACCATGCCGTTCAAACAGGTTCGACAATGACATATTAAGACAATGTAAAATATGTTAGAGTTAAACCTATGCATTGTTTTTATACGCATTTTGTACACATCAGCATGGAAAATTAACATGCCAATACAGACGACATATGTTCTTAGTTCTTAGCTACAGCAGCTTAGCTGAACTGCAATACCATGCTAAGACACTATGATTTGTTTGCATGGCTGGGGACGACATGACACAAAATATCATGTTTTTTTTTCAAGTTATCATTTATCAATTTATTTCATATTCCTTTTCGTATCACAGTCATTGTGTGTACATTATGTTTTAATAAGATAAGGATCCAAAGGTTGTTATAAGGTGTTGGATATTTCTGCTTAAAGTACACATTTAAATCGAATGGAAAACTGTTGGTCTAATCAAAAGCTAATTCACATTGTCAGCTGTAGCTTTAAATGAATGAAATAAAATACCAGCTAGATATGTTCAAAAATTTATTTGTTGAATAAGCTATGATTTTGGTGCCAATTATGGCCACAGAAAATATTAACCATTCTACCATCGCCATTTTTTAAATTATATCGGTATGTAAAAACAGTTTCTTGACAACAAAATTTAAAACTTAACTTTTTACTTTTTTTCTCACTGCCGTTATTTGTTACTCAAAATACAGCCCAAAATTTAAAATTATACAGTTATTGTTTTTTTTCAATGTTGAACGTCAAAACATTTTCTTGACAAACTGTACTCACAATTATTTATTATGATACAAGTTAACTTTCCATAAAATTTATACAAATAAAAGAGTTTGCCGTAACAAACTCTTTAGGAGACTCTTCACAAATTTTTAAATAAGTAAATAGAAAGAAATATTAAAATAGAACGATATAGAACTAGTTCTTCAGTAGGCCTCTAAGTAAACCCAGTTTGTAAGGCCTTATAACAGTCCTTCGTTAAAAGTCCTCACATAATTCCTGTACATAGAAATGAAAATGCAATGCCTTGACGTCAATGACAAGCTGTGTAAAATGGCAAGCTGAGTCTGCAATGGGATTATTTGCGGCCTTTGCCACTGGCAGAACGTGTGGATGGAATTTCTATGTTGTACACTACTCGTACGACTGCGAAAAATGAAAACTACAACATAGTGTAGTTTAAAGTCACGATTTAAAGCAGCGTCCGACAAAAGCCAGCTCCGAGCTAATTTTCTCTTTTGCTCTCACATGTATAGGCAGAAAATAAACAAAACCAATCATTCTGGTTTGAACATTCAACGAAGAAGGTTGTGTTGTCGCTTGTTTATTGCTTTTATGTATATTACAGTCAGAGAAAATGTTTAATGAAATGTATGAATATGAATTTCTATTTTCAGAAAATTTTTTTGGTAAAGCTGAATGCTTGGTGTGCCAACGGCCGTTGTCACAACCAAAAAAATTTAATATGGAAAGGCATTTTCAATTATGTCACAAAGAATAAGCAAATATTACAGGTGACGAAAAAAAAGCCTAATAATAGAATTAAAAAAAAATTTTATGAAAAAATGATTATCGATTGTACGGAATCAAAAACTGTTGAAACACCTGAGCAAAGTTTAAAAAGAAAGGCATCATTTATTGTTGCTGCTTCTCTTGCTAAACGTTACCGGCCTTTCGAGGATGGTGAATTTTTTAAAGATTTGAGCAAAGAAGTTTTAAAATGCTTTGGGAATGTTAATGAATGTTAATGAAAATACATATCCCAAAACGAAAAATGAAATTTTTAAACTATACGCAATGTTTGGGTCGACATATATTTGCGAATCGTCGTTTTCAACACTAAAATTAATTCAAAGTAAGAATAGACAGAATTTGAGCGATGACCATGTTGAAGACCTTTTGCGAATAAAATGTTGTCCTTATGAAATTAATATTGATGATGTTATTCAAAGTTCAATATAATATTTATACTTAATTGACATCGGGTTTTTATTTTAATTTCTCGTTTTTAGGAGTTTTTTTTTATATCTTTTGTTTATTTCAAAATTTTGTTATTTTTGTTGTTGTTTTTATCGTCGATATTTGTTACTGTTTTTGTTGTTGATTATAGCTATTATTTTTTGTCAATAATTGTTTTTATATTTTTTTTATATCTTTCGTTATACCTTTTCGTTGTTGAATTTTGTTATTAGCTTTTATTTTATTTTAAGAAGAAATTTTAAAATATGCATACATACATACATATATGTACATACGTACACTTAAGATGTAAAAACATACTTTCTAGTGTACGTAGTCATTTATGTAAAAAAATAGTGTAATTTTTTCTTGCAGTGTCGTAAAAAAAAAGACTCTCAAATTACTCATACATCTGCAAATGCGTTAGTATAAGTGTGCCGGTCGCTGATTTAAAGTCGATTATGTTGAAACATAACTCACGGCACAGAGTTAATCTGTAAAATTGCATAACAATCTAAAAGATTTATCCAAAAATTTCGAATTTTCTGTATTAACATATTAAGAAAAAAAAACCAAAAATTAAATATAAATAAAGAGACAGCATTACGAGTTTTAATTAAAATGAGAAATATATCTATAATGTTGTTAAAAATATTCCATTAGCGGTAATCAATCTTCGTAGGAAAACCTATCAAACTATAACAAACTGTAGGCACATATGCTACAATTGCTACGTTTGAAAGACTTGCAAGGGCATTTGGTACGAACAGTGATTACCCCTACTGTAATCAATATAGTGTTGAGAAAAATTGCTATACAAAATGCCTTTTAGACTTTACAAAATAATCTTATACGAGTACATATATAAATATCTAATAAATATAATTAAAAAAAGCTTTTCATTAATTGTTGCACTAAAATGATTGGAGCCATTATTTAAAACCAGTGAGAAACATTTTAACAGTAACAGTAACAGTAACAAAAACTGGAACTGTAACAGAACCAACAATTTGTAATAATTTTAAGTATTATTTATATAAAACGTGGTATCTATATAATTTTTTTAATTTAAAAAACTCAACTTTTAATTTAAAAATTAGAATACGCACTAAAAATAAAAATACATATAAAAAAAGAAAAATTGCTTTAACAAGAAAAATAAGTTTCTAAAATAAAATAAACATTTTAAAGGTTTCCTTATCTATGAAACACAAAGTGCTTTCAATTTTGTTTAATATTCTTATTACAAAAATAAAAATAAAAAAAAAATTTAAGAGAAAAAAAATAAAAGGATTTCTATAGATTTCTGTTTTTTACACTCAAATGTTTATTCAAAAGTTTATTTATTTATTTATTTGCAACAAAAAAAGAGGTTTAAAATAGAAAACATGTTAGAAAAACAGCCTTAAACCAGGCCATGAATGTATTGTGTAAACATTTTAAATTAAAAATAGTCAACATCCTATACGAAGGCAGCTCAATAAGTGCTTGACTTTTTGAGTGAAACATAGATTTTTGGACGAAAAATAATTTATTTAATAGTATATGTGTGTATACGTGAACTTATATACTTTAATTAGAATGTTTTTCAAGAATTGTCGAGGCCCTTTAGCTGGATATTTGGTTATGAAGTCCAATCTCTTTTGGTCGAGGCATTTCTTTAGGTTTGAAAATCTAAGTACAGAGTATATAGAATTACCTTGGAACTATTGTCCTAATGCAAAAGAATATATCTTTTCTTGACCAAGTCTAATTGCTTAATCTTCTAGGGTGCCATTAATTGTTTCAACATTGAGAAGGCAGCCAGTGTGAATTATACCGTGTTTTGTCTCAAATACGAGTTGCTTTAAGTTTACTCGCTACTTATTATCGATGTGTTGTGGTATGTGGATCCCCGTTTTCTGCACGATTTTGCAACTACGCAGATTAATAGCGATTATACTGCACCAAACATCCTTGTGAAATTGTTACATTGATTACGTATTCACAAAAAACGAAATCAATTTTAAATGGAAATTTTTCATACAATTTTATATTTTTTTTTGAAAATAAATTTCAATCTATTTTAATTTATTATAAAAATGGAACCATATGGGATGCCTTTGGCTTTCATAACCTGTTGGAAGTGAGGAAGGCTACCGACAACAACACAGCTACAAGACTACATGACCGCCGTTGTACCTGAAGCCAACTTAGGCCAATTTCTATTTTTATTGGCGACAAAGAAAATATATACAATAAGATGCATTAAATAAATGCAATACATGAAAAGTCGCCGTGGTCTAGTGGTTGGTGTGTTGGCTTACTAAGACAATAGTGCCGGGTTTAAATCTCAACTCTGACATCTTGAAAAAAAAAAGAAATATGAAAAAATTATTTCCTTCGGTGACTGCCTCCCCTCTCAGCAGTCTTCTGGCAAAAGATCTGATTGCCGTGAAAAAGCTTCTCAAAGTTCGGAGTTGACTTTAAACTGTAGGTGCCGGTACTAATGGATAAAAATTAACACACACAACATGAGTGCTGCCAGAAGTTTGGCCATAACCCTGACATAGAGTTGTAATGGCTAATTATGTATTTATGTATGTATGTAATACATGAAAAGTAACTAAAAAATAATCCGACAAAAGCTTTTAATGACACTTCTCGAAGAGAATAATCAGAATAATGGCTAACATGTATCGTCGTGCGGGAGTTTAAGTGCTCTATACTTTAGGTTTTCGACCCCAAATTTTTCATGTTTGCAATTTGTTTTCGGATATTTCGTTCAGTTTCGAAGATAAATAGCCAAAAAGGGATTGCAGATTTAAAAAATTTTGGTGTCAAAAACCTAAAATGGCACATTAACTCGAGAAATATAAAATGGCGTATAGAGCACTTAAACTCCCGCACGACGGTATAATACCGACTTAGCCTAAGAGCTGGTTGGCGCAGCGTTAATGCATTACATTTTTTACAGTCTGCCAACCTAATATCTATCAACTCTGAAAACAGTGATGCCACGTTGTGTACTTTTAAAATGCAACCCTGGTTTTGGCATGTTTCCATATTAAAAATTTATAAATTTGTTTGTTCAAAAATAAAGAAATTAAAAAAAAAAATTATAAAAAATTATTTCAAAGATCCTTAAGTTTTGAAAATAAAAAATGGTTAGCATATATGCATAATAAACTATAGTTTAGCAGCTCATTGGCAGGAGTTTGGCAAGTGTTTCATGACTAATATGTATGCTGACGAGCTGCGAGTTTTTTGTTATACTCGTATATACTGCTGCAAATATTATGTTGTTGGTCGCTTGGCGACATTAATTGCTCGTGACATGCAGTAGCTTTTAAGACCTTGATTGATACTCTAACTTCAGGGAAGTTTGCGCATAAACTTGGCTATCAACACAAATTAAATAACAATCTTATGCAAATATTGACAGAAATTAGTTAACAAGTGTCCGTTTGCAAAGAATATTGTCAAACTTTTATTGTTAAGAAGCGAGAAATTTAAAAAACCACTAACTTATTGACCCCTCCTCGTAGGTTATTGCTTCTGTAATATTTTTATATTATTGTTATACCAAAAATTAAAAATAGAACAAGAAAGTATTTGAAAACTATTAGTTTGTTCTCAAATTATTGCTCTTAATTAAAAAAATCGTAGCAATAAATAAAAGAACATTTTTAAAATGAAAATCTGGTACATAAAAACTGTTTTTAATTATATTTTTGTATACAAATAAAGTTTTTTAAAATAGCAAATATTAAATGTTAAAATAAAATAATCAAAGCAATACGTATGCATTTAAGAAATACATAAAATTATGAAATACTTTTAATTGATTTAATCCAAAACAATAGTTCCTATTAAAATACTCAAAAGAAGCAATCTGTAGTATTTTTTAAGGTTTCTTATTAATTAAAATATAAATGGACAAACGTATACCTACAATGCAAACAACTATTCGCATATTGTAGTAATGGACTTGAATTTTGTTTAAGTTTTCTTTCTTTTTACTGTTTTTTGTAAAATCAAAAAGAATGCTTATTTAGACAGAACTGAAACCAAAGTTCAAGAATTTGGAAGAAAATTTAACTCAAAAAAAAACTTTTATATATTCTCGTTTGCCAATGACAGCTATATTAATCAGACCATAGAGAAAACAATGCTTCCAATTGGTTACTGACCGAAATGCTTCTGAATCGCGGTAAAATTGTGGGAGCTGAAACTGGAGAATACTGCGCTGGAGGTATAGCATAATGATTAGGCCAATTGTGACCTATGGAGCAGAAATAACAAGACTGAGAACACCTCAGGAAACAGATAAACAAGATAAGATAAGAGGATGCATGGAGTGCAGTTTAGAACCTTCCTGCGTTATACAGATGGGTCAATAACTGAAGGTGGCATAAAAGGGGAAATAAACAGAAGAATGAATATGCCGCAACTCTTCTGTGAATTGGAAGTTGAGAAGAGACTATTGTGAGGTCTAAAGCACTCTGAACTTTTATTTACTAAATATGAAAAAATTATTTCTTTCGGGGACTACCTCTCAGCAGTCTTCTGGCAAAAGCTCTAAGAGTAATTGATTGCCATGAAAAAGCTTCTTAAATCTGTTGTTCGGAGTCGACATTAAACTGTAGGTCCCGGTACTCATGAATAAAAACTGACACACAACATGAGTGCTGCGAGAAGCTAGGACGTAACCCTGACACAGGGTTGTAATGGCCAACTATGTACACGTTTGAATATAATGAGAATCGTATAAAGTTTAAGTTTCTTTAATAACGGAACACATTGTTAAGCAATAGCCTAAAAATGGTATTTGGAATTCAAACCAGTCATTGCTGACCTAAAGGACATTTGAATAGGAAAGTGAGTTAACAGTTCCAATAGTTGGCACTAATAATGCAGCATTGACGCCCTTCAGGAAGAGGTACCTAAATGTGTTTTAGGATTAGCAAACTTCGTCGAAGCGAGAAAATACGGACACATATTATAGCAACCCCCGAAAGTTATACAACAGATCTATTGGTTATAATACATACTTACATGCATCTGGAGATTAACAAATGAAGGAATGTGAAATGAAATACAACGTATTTCGTACTCCTAAATGTAATTGCTGCTTTCTTCTTTTTTAATAAAATTGCAATGTCGTCCATATTTCGGTTCCTAAAGTATGTTTAAAGAAATTACACCTAAAACTACGTTATACTTTAAAATGAAACGTGTAGTCATTTATAAGGCTTGGCTATTGCCATTATGTACGAAATATATTTAAATGATCGCCTCCGGATTGGTTCCAGCAGTCAATTCTTCGCACATTTGAAGACGTATTTCGATATACTTATAATTATTCTTTTTGAAATGTATGACGGTTGAGTTTCAAATACTCCAATGTTAGAAATTATCCACGTAGACACGCGTAGTGTTTGACAATTCAATTTAAAAAGGTGTAATGATTTTGAACCGCATGCACTTATTGGTCAATTGACGTCGCCGAATCGAGTAATTGTGTGACCATGAAATTTCTCACTCAAAAGAGATAAAATGTGTGGTGTTGTGTGCATAATTGCAAAACAAAAAACTCAGTTATCATATAGCCATAGTGCTCTGAATTGACGGTACGAAAATTTTGCAAATTTTGAGCTTATAGACTATAAGGCGCAACAAACAGTAAATTTTTACAGATGCAATGGCTTTTCCACAATTATTTTTGCTTATAGACGTAAAAACCCATCAACATCGCAATTGGTTAGCCGACTTTAATTTTTCTTTGATGAGCAGTAGGACAGGCCTAATTTTTATGGAATTGATAAAGTAGGATTACCAGTACCCATCACTCAATATTTTTTTGGGCAATATGTTGATTGAATTGAAATTGAAATGACGCACAGAATTCTTTATAAACCTACAAATTCCTTGCAGACCATAACCATCCTCTAATGCTCGAAAAGTGGACACTTTTGTATTAGTTCGTAGTAATTTTTAACTATTTCTACGCATTCTGCAGTTGTAAAACGATTCATATTTTTTCACTATATAGTAAATTACACTTCAGATGATAAATATTTTTGGACTGATAGCCTTGTAATTTGGGCTTTTATAATTAACATTTTAACAAATCGAAATTTTTTATTTTATGATTTTAAAAAATATAATTTTTTTTTAACAACAAAATTAGTAAATTTTTTCAAGCGAAGCATAAGTTTTTTCTAAAATTCACTACTCATATGCGCTTTTCATTAGTTTTAAATTTTTTTTTTTTTTTTTTGATAAACTTTTGAATAAACATTCGTAATTAAGGCTTTTATAGCGGCAAATATAAGAAATTATATAAAATAAAAAAACATATATATAATGGAAAATAATAAAACTATAATACATAAATAAAATTAAAACAAATAAAACCAAAACCATTAAACAATTGTTAACAACAACAACAAAATAAAATATTTATATAAAAGAAATTATTACACAAATTTTCAAAAATATTAAAAAAAAAAGATAACGACGAACACAAGTTTTCTGGGTTTAAAAAAACTCGTTTTTTTTGCAACAATTTGAATTACAATTAATAAAAATAATAAAACTCTAAATTTCTAAAAAAAAAATGAAACTCAACTTGGTAAGTATTAATAGTAACGAATTTCAAAAATGTTTGCAACGAACGATCAAAATTTTGTATTATTTAACGAATTATTAAATATTTTTTAAATTAAAATAATGAACACAATAAAATGAACTAAGAAACGAAATTAAACGGAATTTAAAAAGTTAAAAATAGAAACGAAAACGAAATGTTTATAAAACATTATAATTAGGCTTCCCTGGATTGCATTGATTTCGAATTTAGTTTTTATTTTCACTTCGATCGAGTTCATTTGCATTGAAGAGCGCCGTCATGTTTTTTCTTCTTAATTCGAAAGAACATTGTGTCTGTTTCCTAATTTACGAAAAATGTAACCATATAGTAAATCTCATGACTCGTTCTTATTTTAATCAATAAAACGAAAGAGACAACACTACGATGGCAGAAGTTATAATAGTTGTAGGTAGTGTGTGTGTGTTATATTAAAAAAAAAAATAAGAAATAAAAAAAAATATTACGGATGATTAAATTTAATTAAAATTGTTTTTTTTTTTCTAATAATTTTCTAACTATTTTACAGAATACTGCTGATTTCTTGTACATTTTTAAACACACAGAGCATTAATTTTTCTTTCAAATCAGATAAAAAAAGAAGCTTGAAAATTGCAAATGCAAAAACTTACATCAGTCTGTAACCTCTGAGCTTCCTGTTCCGTTTCAAAAGTGACAAAGCCATAACCTTTGCTAACGCCAGCCCGATCCACAATAATTTTTGTAGATTTAACATTGCCGTAGGCGGAGAAGACACGACATAGATCAGATTCTGTTGTGTCACCACTGGAAAAATTAAAAAAAAAACAAAAATAAATCAAATAAAGTTTTATATAATTTTATGGATAGCAAAAATATTTCTTAAAAAGCCTTAGAGTATGCAATAGTACTTGTGAACAAACTCCGTTTTATTGATCGAATTAACGAAAGTGAGAGCAGAACAAAATAATATGCAAAATCTCACTCATTTCAGTTCGCTTGCAGGCGAACTTTATTGCTTAAAGTAAAAAGCCAAGGGATTCTTGAGAATATCTCTTCTGCTCCTTGAAATTTCGCTCCAGCTCATCTTTTTTTTATTTTTACAAATTTAAACAAAGTTAATAAAATATTTAGTTCGGTTTTTTAAAACTTGTGCTCCCTTTTCGTTTTCACAAGTATACTATCAGTTTAAAATGAAAGCTATGCTAAAGCGAACATCATCTCAACTATGACTTTTAAAAGTCGCTTTATTTTTGAAATTGAATTAATGAAGCAACTACGTGAACTATAAATAAATAAGTACAGCTGTGTTCAAAATAATAGCACCATTTGTATAGCACTTCTTACACAAGTAATATATAAGTACTAAAACCGCTGTGTTTAACGGTTCTTGCTGTAAGTTTTTGATTACATTCCGAATATGGTACATAAATAGTTAACTATTTAGTACCAAAAAAGTTCATCTGGAATAGAAAATAAGCGTTTGCGCCTTGAATATTAAAAAAAAAAGTATATTTCTATGAAATGTTCGTAGTATGTAAAATTAATGCAGCGAAGATTTTACGCGAACACCTGCCCACAAATAAAAGTATTTTGGGCTTACCTCTTCATAAAACATTGCGCTTTTCAATTGGCCAATGTAAACAAGTTTTTTTTGTTGCAAATTCTTATTACATACGCTTATTTTTTAAAAGAGGTACTTTTCTGGGACTGTGGACTTCAAATTGTATTCTGTAAAGCCTTATGAATATATTCTAAGCATTAACCGGTAGATTTAAGTACTTTTTAATTTCCCATACCTACATAAGTTTAAATTTTTTTAATTGCGTACAATGCAATTTCCCATCAAAAATCAATAATAACACTGGTTTACAGCCAAAAAATACCAAGAACGCCACATGCCTAGATAAGTTAATTGGGACCTCCTGAACACGAAAAACGATGTAATTTTTTTTTTTTTTTGAACAAATGATGGCGGACTATTGTTGGTTCCTCATTCGCGAAGATACATCCGAAAAAAGTAAAATTTCATGTCGCTCGTCATTTTAATTTAAATTTTTTGAATTTATGCCAAATATAGTTTGTGAGCAATGAAAATGAAAATATTGTCGTTCCACAAAATTCTTAATAAAAACTTTATTTTTCATCCGATTTTTTTCAAAATATTCTCAATATATTGCTAATTAGATAAACTATTTGGTAAAAAACTAAAACATTCCAGATCTTCAATATAACGTAGGAAAAAAATGAAATAAAAATGAAAATTTTTGAAAAAAAGAAAACGTAAAAAATAGGCAAATTTTGAAATTTGAGGTGCCATATCTTAGCCATTTCTTATCAGATAGAATTTTCCAGCATATCGACTGAAAAGTCATTCCCATCGATATGCCACTTTTCTCGATCGGACTTTTCGGTTGGACTCCACAAGGGTTTGATTGGGACCATACACCGAAAAACACAAAAGTACAGTTATCTAAAAAACGGTACTTAGAAAAAAAAAATAACATCGTTTTTCGTGTTTAGGAGGTCCCAATTTACTTATCTAGGCATGTGGAGTTCTTGGTATTTTTCCAAATTAAAAATTTGTAAACCTGTGTAATGAATACAAAAATTTTTTAATAATTCTGAAATTTTTACGAATTCGTAAGATTTTCGTTTCCAATCAAAATACAAAGTTACCCCCCATTTTTTATGAAGGTTCAAAGGAGTCATCAGAGCAAATACTACGCACTTGCCTAACAGGAAATAGTGATTTTGTAAGAAAGAATTTGGGAACAATCACTTACTCGTGTGCATATGCATAATAGTAATGCAATAGATTTTTCAACCAGTAAGCAAACAGTATAAAAAATCAAACAATACCTTATGTGTAGCAGTTTTTGGAGCTTTAAGGTATGATAAAACAATATGATGCCTCCATTATAGCTTAAAATTTTATTTATTTATAATTTCAACTGGGATAGGGTAATGTCAAGGTCGCCACAGTGACAAAACTGGACAAATACTACAGGAGTCCTAGATAATTTGAAAGCTGAACAAAAGATCTGCAGATAGAGGAATTTTAATACCTCTTGTAAATACACAGAAATAGAATTGAATGATGAAAACCAAATCCTATAGTGGTGCTATTATTTTGACAGTAAATGAATATCAATTTATTTTTTTAAAGAAAAACACAAAATGACATATTTTTATTATTCTGATTACTTGTTTTAAATAAAAAATTAGCATGTCGTTGCCACTACGTAGTTTAAAAACGTATTAACATATAGTTGCCGTGGTCTAGTGGTTAGTGTGTTGGCTTACAAAGACAATAGCTTCGGGTTCAAACCTCAGCGCTGACATCTTGAAAAGAAAATATAAAAAAAATATTCCTTTCGGCAACTGCTTCTTATCAGTCTTCTGGCAGAAGCTCTGAGAGTAACTGATTGCCATGAAAAAGCTTCTCAAGTCTGTTGTTCGGAACCGACTTTAAACTGTAGGTTCCGGTACTCATGGATAAAAATTAACACACACAACATGGGTGCTGCGAGAAACTAAGCCAATTGTGTATGTATGTATGTATTAATTTGTATTCACGAGTGCTGAGTGCTGGCCTCAACAGAACATAAATTGCTTTAAATTTTACTTTAGCTAAAAAAAATTTATTTTTAAAGCAAAAAAGAAAAGAAATTATTGCACTCTTTAAGGCTTTTCTTTGTATTTAAATAGCATAAAATAGTTAATAAAATACATCAACTTACCTTATCCCACCTACAAATATACGATTTGGTATCAGTGTGCCATATTTAGGAGCCGATAAGGCACCTTCTATGGCCGTCGGCGGCGCTGCTCCAGTTGGTGCTGCCATTTTATGCATGGGCTGTGGTTGAAGTTTAAAATTTGTTAAGGTTAGAATTTTGATAGTTTTTTTTAAAACACGCAAACAAAGAAAATGTGTTTAGCTAAGTTATAAACCCTTAAGGAAGAGGGTTTATAAAAGATAACTAATTCGAATGGTTGATGAGGTGTGGCACGTTAAACACAAACTACAAAAGCTGTAGTTGTGGCTGTAGCTGCAGATCTTTGTTGAAATCTTTGTTTATGTATTGCTATTGCTTACGTGTATTTTTTGATGCGGCTGTGTTGATGCTGCTCGGGAAGTGTAGTCTGAGATTGTGGGCAAGCTTAAGCGTTATTTCTTTATTTTTAATAAAACTACTTTAACAATTTGATTCTTTCTTTAGTTTTTGATGCAAATTTTTTTCGTTTCTAAAAACTAGTTAACGTTGTTAATATATATAAATTTTGTTTTTCTTTTTTTTCAATAAATTATGCCTTAATAAAAATTATTGTTAACAATTCGTTGACAAGGTTTTTTTGTCTCTTTCCTTAATCCTTTTTTTATTTTTTTGAGATTCAGAAGCAACAAGATTATTTTTTTTTTTTTGGAATTTTGTTATAATTTTAGGCAGAGATCGTTTTTTCTTTTTGTATTAATAAATAATTTATTTTTGAGATATTCAATATATAACAAAACGTTTTGGTTTCTGTTTTTTAATTTTTTCTTTTTTTATATTTCGTTAAGAAATTTTTTATGATTTCTTTTACAACCAATATTTTTTTTATTTTATTATATTTTTAAATAATATCACTCTTATTTTATAAATATTTTTTTATTTTAATATAATTCTTTTTTAAATACGTATAGTTTGCTTGGCTACTTTTTACCCTCTGTTCAGCTGTTTTTTAGGTGATATTTTCAGCATAAAAATTTTCAAGATATTTTTAGACTGTTTTCATTTATTTTCTTTTTCTACAGTTCTTTTTCCTTTTAGTTAGCTATAGATTTAAAAAATGTATTAAAAAAAAATGTTTTTTTTCTTTTTTATCTGTGACAATCTGATCCCGAATAGCTGTCTGTATAAGCGTTTAAATTTTAATGTGGCAGAGCTATATTTACCGTGTGCTGTATGCTTAAGCGCTTTTGTCACAAAGTAGTCGTCTTGTGCTTTTCTTTTAATACCTCTTAGGAGATTTGCTCTCTTAAGAGGAAACTGATGGCTATATGGCTTGCAGGCTTTTTTTGCTGTATGGCTGTATGGCTGGCTGACTGACTGTCGGCCTATTTGTGTGTCTAAATGTCTGCTTTAAATATATCAAAATAAGAAAATTATTGTTGAGAATTCTATGACTCTTTTGGCGGCTGCTACTGGCTGACTGCAATTTTTGACTTTTAAAATTAAATTTAAAATGTTAGGCAAGCACTTATTATTGTGTTGTTATTGTAGCAGTAGTAAATACGAGTAGTATTTCTGTCACTGTTTTTGCTTTTGTTGTAGTTGTAGTAAAGAAATTAAAAAAAAGATATTCAAAAATTTAATTTACGTGTTGGATTTTATTTGTAGTTTGTGTAGCTGATTTTTTAGATATATTTTGGCAAGAGTCTTCAATACTCGTGGTGCACAACTATTTGTCGTTGTATTCGGTTTTCTTTTTTGTTTTGCAAGTTTTGTTATTGCTCGCTGTTAATGTCGTTTAAGACGCTTTGAAATCTGTAAATAAAACATAAAATAATTAAAAAAACTAAACATAAGTAATTCCTTAAATATATATAGAAAAAAAATATATATATAAACAAAACTATACAAGAAATTTTAATTAAAATCTCATAAAAAGAAAATGTTTCTTATTTTTCATCACTATCATCAATCTCTTTATTATGCTCAGCATTATTAACATTTAGAGCGTAACAGATAAATTAATTCCATTGCAAATGCTTGTTGTCGTTTAAATAGAAAAAAGAATTTACTTTGAATTTCACAACAAAACAGTCTGAAAGTAGGCAACATATTTTATTGAGAAACAACAGCCCTAAAGTATATAATTAAAGAAACAAATTAATAAAGACTTTAATGATTATGTAATTGCAATGTGTTTGAAGAAAATAAAGTCTTTTTAAGGTAAACATTCTTTAGTGATTTTTGTTGCACATTCGTGCACTGTTTATACCACAACAACACAAATTTTACTTTGTGCCTGGACATGGCTAAATATAATGATAATATCCGGGAATTAATGAGAATGAGAAACTACAAGATATGAAATTAAAATGTTGCATGTCCCTGTATAATTTTGTTTTGGTAACCACGCTTTTAAGTATGCACTAGGGGCTAGAACTTTGGGGTCTTTTGTTTATTTTTAATTTAATATTTCTTATAATGATTAAAAATAAACTAAAAAGAACCGTAAGGCTTATTTGTTGACCTTTGACAAGGCTTCTTAAGCCAATTTAAAACAACTTTTCACGATTTATTGCAATAAATTATTTTATAGAACACGTCTTCTGATCCTTTTTTTTTAATTTCTATTATTAGTTCTTAAGTTCTATTGCCCATATTCATAAAAAAATAAAATGCGTTTTAAGTTAAGTTCATTCAATTTTTTTTCAATATGGGGGTATACATACATACATACATATATACTATATATGCATAGATAGGGGTAGCTAAACACCGACATGCTTTACTACCTCTTCATATTAATTAAAGTAATTAAACAAAAGGTTTAATATACATAAATAAGTACGGATAAAATAACTTTCAAAAATCCAACATCGTCCACGTTTTGATTGATAACGTCGTACGCTTGCACTGAAATTGTACTAAAATTAGAAACTTTTGTTTAAACCGTTCTCAAGATATTCAATACACGTAATCCGTATTTACTTTGTTTGGAAAATACCGTGCTAACTCTTTCATGAAATCATTCAAACGTGTTGAAGATGCCAATATACAAAAATCAATATCACTTTTTGACTGATTGTTTTTATTGACTGTGAAGCTAGTCGCGGTGGTCTAGTGGCTATTGTCTTGGCTTACGAAGAGCCCAGAGTTTAAACCCCAGCTCTGACATCTTGAAAAAAGAAATATAAAGAAACTATGTCTATCGACGACTACCTCTCAGCACAGCGACTACAACAAAACATGGGTGTTACGAAAAGCTAGGCCGTAACCCTGACACAGGGTTGTAATGCCCAATTATGTATATATGTGAAGCTATTTGAAACAAATTTAGAAATCTTTACTATTACAGTTCTCAAGAGCTAATTAAAATCAATATTTATTTTATATGGGTGTGACACCGCCCTATCAAAATATATAAAAAATATTTCTTATCCTCAGAGCTACTGACAGGAAAATATTATATATTAGATAATGGATACCCTCGTGAGCACTCAAGCGCCCAAATGAATTCGGCTTTCTATAAGTATATACCAGTATACAACCTCGTTCAATCTCGTTCATGTTCTCTAAAGTCAATACTGTATTAGATACAGTGTGTCCTATTAAAATGTCAAATCGTTAGTAAAACACGTTCTATTCTTCCTATCGAATTAAAATAAATCTTATTACACTTATAGTGGATGATTCAAACCAATATATAAAATATATATTTTTATTGTAATTGTAAGAAAATGTAATTCCTGACTATTGTGATTCATAGAAAAAAAATCTTTTAATAATTGTTTTAATACTTTTTTTTCGATTGGTTGAATAAAATACAAAAAATATATATATTTCATTAAACTAAAAAATTTTAAAATTAATAAAACAAAACAAATTAAATGATATTTAGTTATAAAATTAAAAAAAAAAGAATAAATAAATAAAGGATAAAGATTATATAAAAAAAATATACACACATACCCGTATAACGAAACAACTTCCGAAAAGAATTTTAAAAGAAATTCTCGTAAATAAATAAAATAGAAAAATAAATCGTAATAAAGAAAATAATAAATTTACTGTTGGCCAAATTCGTCCATATATGACACCCTATATTAGAATATACTTTAACAAATAACAATTTGCTGGCAACTATAAATTTTTAGTTATCAGTTGGTACCTACTCGTATAATAAGTTGATCATTGACTTCCCAGAAAAATTAAAGCCACAAAAATTATCACAAAATTTGTTGAGCTTAAGGTCGGCCTTTAAATGATACTCGTAACTAAAGAATATTTCGCTAATCCTTTGTGCTGCTACAGCGACAGAAATTATTTATTTTATATTTTGAACGTTTTTAAAAAGCAAAAGTTCAACAAAATTATTTAATAAATTGTAGCCCAACTTAAGTTTCCTTTAAATATTTAATTTGATTTAACGATCAACAAATATATGAAGCAAACGAACAAATGCAAATAAATCAACAAATATTTGAAGATCACGAAATTAAAACTCATATGAGACGAGAGCTTCAGTGCAAGCCTCGGCTCTGACATCTTGAAGCAAAGAAATATTAAAAAAATATATATATTTCTTTCGGTGACTACCTCCCTCTTAGCAGACTTCTGGAAAAGGCTCTAAGAGTAACTGGTTGCCATGAACAAGCTTCTCAAGTCTGCCGTTCGGAGTCGAAATTAAATTGTATGTCCCGTTACTCATAAATAAAAATTGACACACAATTGACGGTCTGTGAGAAGCTAGGCCGTAATCCTGACGCAGGGTTGTGAAGGCCAGTTATGTATGCATGTATGAGTGCTTTATTGATTCCCTGTAAAACATTGGAATTATAAAGGAAATAAACAGAAAACGTTTTAACGATTTAGTAAAAAGGCCCACAAATGCATGTTCAAGCCACGGTCTATCTTGTTATCTTATGGCAAAGCCAAAATATGGCTTCAAATATCTTTCAAAACGAGAATATACGCAAGATATTGTATATGTAGAATTGTTTTTATTGTATATTGAGCCTAGTTAAGAGCTCTTAACAAATACCTCCTCCTAGTCAGATATACATATGTTTGAAAAATGCATCCCAAAGAATCTCAAAGGTCTTACTGAACAAACCAAGAACAAAATGCCAATATAATTCCATTCTCCGAAGTAATCGCGTAACTTCTACAGTGAGGGTTAGTTATAAAAATTAAAAAATTAAAATTTTGGAAAACATTTTGTTTAAACAACTGATCACAATCGTGTCTAACAAAGGCAATTATAATTATTAGTATTCCCATCATTTAATATACTTATATATCAAGCGCTATTGTTTCCCGGTTTCTAGTGCCTGTAAACAAATTAGTCAGAAGCCTCAGATTATTTGGAATATAAGGAGTTAGTAAATAATTTTCAATAATCAAATACAAAATAAATTTCTATTCTAATCGTATGCGACTGAAATAGTTTAAATCGATCGATATAATTTAAGCCGAATCTCTACATCCATATGAACATTAGCACAAACAGACACTTATTACAACTATAGGTATGGTAGGGTATTAAAAATAAATTTTATATTTGTCGTTGCAAAAGTGTTTCACAAAGAGAAATGTACTACAATAACAAAGAGTTTTTCCTGATTTTAATTTTGTTTTTATTTTTAATTTTAAATGTAGAATTTGTAAAAGATACAGAATACATTTGAGGACACATACAGGGTATCATCAACATTAAAATCATTATTACTACGGTTCTTTACACCATTTCTTAAAAAAATATATATATATACAAAAGACCTGGTGACAGATGTTTTGTGAGTGAATAAGGTCTAATTGAATGCGCCCAAAACTCAATATTGTATTCTCACGCATAGGCGTGTAATATAAATACGATCTTAACAATCTGAGCAGGAAAATCACATGTAATATTTCACTGAAATTATCATATTATTCAAATGCCGAAGAGAGCACTCAAGTGCCGGGGTGTTTTTTCCATTTGATCTTCTTAATAATTACACTGTCTTTGTCCGATCCAAGACGGCCGTACTGTTCGATGTTTAAGTTTATTTTGGAGTTTAACGATTACGGTAAGGTATGCCACTCTATCAATTTATTGGAGCATGGGCGTAATTTGACATGCGTTTTACTGTTGTACCGGTACTACCAATGAAGGAGCTCTGATGATGATCAGCACATGCTTTTGTAATTGATTGTCGAATGACTCGCACAAAGCATTATAGACATAATAGGCTTTAAAAAAACTTGCAAATTACTAGGTTATTAATAAAATCCAGGTCAGTACTGTATGTATGTAGAAATCAGATTTTAATTTAATTTAATTTAATTTGTATGAAAACCATTACATTGCTCTCTTTTCTTTTTCTTATTCGTTTTGTTCACACACAATTCTGATGTAGAGAAACCAAAATCTATTTTTTTCTCCCAGCAAGCGAAAGAGAGCACTCACTCGACATTGTGAAATAGGCTGTAAGTTTTGGATCATTTATTGTCATAAAGCAAGAAAAAATTAAGTGTGAAATTGAGAGGATTGCCCTATTTCAAAGTGAGTATTAATTAACACGTTAAACTGGTTCGCCTTTTTTTAATACATAACATGTAATTATTGTCAATTTTCAGATTTTAAGTGGAAACAGTGTGAATTATAATATCTTCAATATAAAAATATGCTGAAACAAAAGGAAAAGTGTACATATTTCTTTTTTTTTTTTTTTCTTCTTCTGTCAACGTACACTCTTTCTTTTAATGTAGTCGTCGTTGTAGAATAGTTTTTAATTTTCTTCGTTTTCATTTCTATAAATAGTATTACTCGTATTCGAGGAGTCAAGGAGAAAAATAAAATAAAAAAAAAATATTTTTTACAAATAATTTTAATGTACGCCATTTGAAAATACAAAAAATAAAGAAAAATCAGAGATACAAAGAGCGAAAATAAAACAGAGTGAATATAAAAATTTATAAAAATAAAAGTTTTTTACTTTGACTTTTTGTTTTGTGACTCGGGGGTACAAGATACTTCGACACAGCACAGAAGAAATATTTTCATTAAAAAAAAAACAAAAAAAGAAAAAATCGTTTCTTTTATAGACATCTTTGCTTCCCTCTTTTGAACCACATTTTACTCATTTTTAAAAATAATTATAATAAATCTATTCTATTATTTCAATTAAGATAAGATGTTGTGAAGGAGAGATGTTTTATTGTATATAATTTTTTTTTTCTTAAATATGTATTTTATAATTTTAATTTCTTGCTTTTTGCTACAGAAAATAAATAGAAAATTATAATGAAGCACAGCAGCACAAAGCCGAAATATTAAATATAAAAGAAGAAGTATAAAAACAATAAAGAAAAGATATATTTTTTTAAAACTATTAAAATTGTAATGCTTTTAAATATAACAAATAGGGAAGTCGTTCGAAAACCCCCTTTTAATCAGTAAAAATGTTTTAACTCTTATAGGATGTGGCTTACCTTTAATTATCAGATCTGGGGGGTTACTTTGTTTTTCGATTCAAATCGAAAATGCTTTCGAAAGAAATTTCCCATTCGAAAATCAGTAATAATATATACAAAATTTTTTTCGAAAAATCGTAAATGTTTACGAATTCCTAAGATTTTTGATTCGAATCGAAATACAAAGTAACCCCCTGATTCATTTAAATAAAAATGAAGGTGTCTGTCTGTGTGTGTGTTTACTCGATTGACTCAATAAGAAATATTAAACTAGAAAAAGAAATTTTAAAATTGATTTATAATTACGATTTTTATTTTTAAAAATACAATCATGTACTCACATCTGCTCCCCACTGTATATACCTATATTCCGGGGAAGCTTTTTGTGAGGTAGTAGGCGAGATTAATACTAAGTTTTGTATATCTTGAGAACGGTATTGAATTCAAATAGGGGTTTGTTAATAAAATGCACATTTTATATGTTTGGAAAATGCCACGCCCACTTTTCTGAACATAAGAATATTTTGGGCAAACAAAATTTGTAACACAAAGTTTGGAGAGTTTTGCTGCAACCAACATTCAATATCTCGAGATAAGCCATCTATTTTCATAACATATTAATGTCATGTTTGCATCATACTCGTAATAATGAGTTCAGCAATAAAATTAGGTTAAACTTACTGACTGTCCGTCACTGAAATCCGCCTTGCCTTATTTGAGATGCTGTGGGATTTAAGTGAGTCACTTTTGAGCAATTTGAAGTATTAATCGAATTCAATTTCACTTGATGTCTGTGTTATCTAAATACCTATTCCGTGAACGTATAACGTAAGAATACATGAAATATGTACGTACGTTATCGTGTATTACCAACTGTAAAATGTTAAAAAATTGAAAAAAACCAATTTTATTAATATTTGTTTGAATAGTTTAGTAAAAAGCAATCGCCGTAGTCTAGAGGTTAGTGTGTTGGCTTACTAGACATGAGCTCCGCGTTCAATTCCAAGCTCTGACATCGTAAAAAAAGAGAAATATAATTGTGGGCTACCTCTTAGCAGTCTTTTGGCAAAAGCTCTGAGAGTAACTGATTGCCATGAACAAGCTTCTTTAGTCTCTACTTCCGAATTAAAAAAAAAAATAAAATTATATTTTTTTATAAATATTTTTAAAAGCATTGCTCCAACAACAAAGTTAGCTAGAAAAGAATATTTATTTAACATTTTCGTTGCACACTTTAATGCTTAAATCAGTTTTAATTTGAATTTTTCATATTTGCTTTCATATATACCAATAAATCTTTTAAAATTCCCAAGGCTATTAGCATTCAAATATGCAATGATATCTAATAATATTTTATTGGAAATTGTTGGTGCATATTTAAGGGCTTAACTTAATAAAATTTTGCATTTTATTCACAATAAAAACACACCAATGTTGTCGTTATTTATACATGTATTCCTCTTAAGCTAAACTGTAAATTATACAAAAAAAATCTCACAAATTTTATATGAAAAAAAAGAATAACAAACAAATTATGATTAAATGGATTTTAAAAGGATAAACTTAGAATGAAATATTATTTAAATATGAAAATTTGTTTAAATTATAAGTTAGTGAACACACAAATTTTTTCATGTATTTGGCAAGCAATTTTTATTTTAACTGCTCCTAAATATATACAAAATTTTTACTTCCAAACAAAAGTTGATTAAAATACTTTACAAAAGAAAATAAATAAAAATTTTTATATAGTATCCTAATTAAACATAACGGTTGTAGTTTTAAAAGTACAATACTACGGTAGTATACAAGTAATTTGCATACTTTTAGGCAATATAAATAATTAAACACAAATTCGCTTGCGTATATTTAGCTTTATCGTCAGAAAATAAAAAACTTTAATATTTCTAAAACATCTTACCCAGTGCCGTTCTGTATTTTAAATCAAAAAGTGTGTATTCGTAATCGAAATATTCCGCATTTCTTGGCTGTTCTGCATACCATTTCCAAACTATTTCGTTTTATTTCATGTTGTAAAATGTTAGTAGAAACAAATCTAATGAAGCTTTTTTAAACAAAGCTTCCCTAAAGTGTTAAAATATCCTTTGTAAAGAACTGGTTAGCCCAACTTTGATGCAAGTATAATGTTTCGGAGCGGAATGTACTGTTGGTACATCTGTGCAATTATAGAAAATTAAAAACGTATCATATCTATGCTTCTGATTTATGTTAGTAAATAATTTTTTATTATAAATGGGATTAAAAAAAAATAGTACTAAAACTTAAAAAGTAGTACCAAAGACTTTAGAATGGTGTCAAAACTGTATTTTTTGAAAATTTAGATATACCATATAATGAGCATATATTATTGTAGTCGCCGTGGTCTAGTGGCTAGTGTGTTGGCTTACTATGACGATAGCGCCGGGTTCAAATCTAAGCTCTGACATCTTGAAAAAAAGAAATATGAAACAATTATTTCTTTCGGCGACTACCTCTCAGCAGTCTTCTTCCATACATAATTGAACCATACCAACCAAGTTATTATAGTAAAAAGAAGTGACAATAAGATACCTGTGAAAGTGGAATGCATACACAGAGAATTATTATTAATTTTTTTAAGCCTAAGTTAGTGATTTCGGTAGCCATTTAGGTCATTATTAATTACTTGCAAAGTTTCAGATTTGGATTTAAAGTAAAAATAATTAACAAATCGGAATATAAAGGAGAGTTTTATCAAGGCTGAGTAAGACTCGAACAGATCCTCCTTTTATAAAAAACAATAAATTTTGCTTCTTTTTCCTAAATTTTGTTTCCAAATTTAAAGGAAAACCTGCGTAAATTCATCAAAAAGAGAAGCTTTAGAACATATGCCAATTTTAAAAATCTTTGGATTATTTGTTATTTAGAAATAAATACTGATATTTTATAGATATTTTAAAGAAAAAAGGTCGTCAAATTTTCAATTCTCATTAAAATTAAATTTAATATTTTCAACCATATTCACTAAAATAAGAACCTAAGAAAAGTTTGTTCATTTTCCATACCATATCCAATAAAATTTGTAGTTTTTTAAAACTTTAAATTTATCAAAATTAGTGTATTCTATTTTCTATCTTCTTTTCTTTTACGTTAAAATCCCTTCATTATACATTTTCAATTTTCTTTACTTACTTTTAGTCTTAAATTAAAATCGTGACTGTTCAAAATTTCCAGACGAAAAAAAAAATAAAATATTTCTTACACGCAAACAGAAAAATTATGGTTCCAATCAATCACATTATGTTCTTACATATACACATAAAAACACACTGTTGCCATTTAAGGAAAAAAAAAACAAGAAAACAATATGCTGCCTACTTAAAGGCTTAATAACTACGCCAGCTTTTTAAATTTACCTCGTTATGCCTGGAGATATGCTTTATATTTAATTAACTGTAAACAAAAGATGCAAAATAAAATTTGTATTGGCTTAAAGCTGCAAAATTATAAAAAAAAAACAATTATAATGAAGAAAATTGTAGCATACTTTTAGGCTTTTAAACCATAAAAAGACCAAAATAAAGAGAATACAAAATTATAAAGGTAGGAAGAAAAAATATAAACACAGATTTTTATATTTTTTTTCATACGAATATATGTAGAATACTGACATAATTTTCAATTGCAAAAGCTATACAAAAAGTATTAAGGAAACAGATACAGCAAAAGAGAGAGTGTGTGTTGAGCATAACAGCCTTTGGCTATATAAAGGAATTAAAAATTCAAATTAAAGACTTACAATTAAGTCTACTGTCATAAAAGGACATTTAAAAAAATGTAACTTCGAGGGTTGTCTGATTTTAAAAACATTTGATATTACAAAACTTGTATTGTCTTTGACGATCTTTATGAGCAAATTTGTCGGAGGCCACGAGCACTGTAACTTTATAGCGCCTATCTCAAATATCACTTCTGCTTTGAAGGTGTTGTTAACACCATTAGCACATAAGAGCGAAAGTTAAAGATGCTATGCTAATAGTTAAAAGGTAAAATATTTAGTATGGACCCTCGCTTTATATTTTTCAAAGAAATTTAATTAATTTATGGTATTTACTCTGCAGAAAAAGAAAAATGATAACAAAAAAACAGTTGCCAACAAAAAACAACAACAAAGACATAAATTATTTAATTTCAATGTAAAACTTTTTCATGTTAAACAACAGCAAGTAATTAGTCAAGATAATAGAAATATATTTTAAAGCGTAGCATACTTTTTGGGGTTTAATAAATAATTCGATTGTTTTCGTAACCCAAAGACAAAAAGGAAAGCAAAACTAGCACATACGTATGTAGGCACCACGAAAGGACAAAGAATATGGAAAAACAAAAGAACGAATGAAAAAAAAATCCAAGTCACATAAATACAATTAGCCAGAAAAGTCCTTGAGTCTCAACTCTTTTTATATTTTCTTTTAATTTTTGGCAACTAAAAAACAAAACACAAACACAAAAACGTATAAGCACGGTGACACACTTAAAAATAAAGAGCAAGAAACACAGGGAGCTGTAAGTAAGGGAGAAGGAGAGAAAGGGAGAGCTTGTGTAAACGTTAACGGAGTCAAAGGTCAAATGTTACACTGAACATAAGACAATAAAAAATGGTTATAAAAGAACAAACAATAATGTCAAATGGGAAGAAATGAAAATATAAAAGAAATAATATAACGGCTATAAAATGTTTTTTAAAGGAAGGAACATTTTTCAAAACAAAAAACCAAGTAGAAAAAAAGAAGAATGAATAAAAGGTCTTGAAATTAAAAAAAAAAAAGAAATTAAATAGTGAAAAAAAAATAAACAAAAGGACTCTTAAGAGTGTACGAAAATTGGAACTCAAATATCACTACTAGCAGAGAGGCGAGAAAGAAAACCAAAAATAAAAATCCAACATAACTATCATCGTCGTCGTCGTCACCGTCGTACTTAACGGAGATGGCTTAAATACTACACCAAATACGAAATGCAAGCACACACCCACTCACAACACATCAATAACAGGAAGAAACACAATGAAAGGAAGCACTTACACAAGTACACGAATCATATAGAGCACAAGCAAATACATACACATATACGTACATATGTACTCTGTATGTATATGTATATGTGTAAGCCAAACAAAAGCAAACTATTACTATTATTCTCCACCCCCTGCCCTTTTTACAATATAATATTCTAGAATACCAAGAAGCACTAAATAAAAAGAAGCAGTAACAGCAAAAAAAAGCACTTGAAAATTCAAACATATTTACTAACACAAAGAGAAGAAATCAACTTAAAATGAATGAATGAATGGGCAAATAACGAAATGAGAAATTAACAAAAGATACTCGTACATCATCTTCAGTGTTACCAGCTACTTTTTTAACTACAAAAAAATTAAAATAAAAAACTTATTTAACGTACTTACCTTTTTAAGTACTGAAGGCTCTGGGTTCGAGCCCCAGGAAAGGTGTGATCAATTTAATTTTAATTTTTGCTTCGTCAGAAACGCTTTAATAAGATCAAAGTTTACTGCAATGAATATTTTTTGGTAATTAAAGAAGAAATGATGTCCGTGAAGGAATAGTACACTAGCCAAACTGAACAATTGCTTTCGACTCCAGCTACGATAGTCTCATCAGAGTTCTTTGTGTCCTGTGTATATTCGAGACCAAACATCAACTATTTAACTCATACTTTTCAGGAAATCGCATACTGAAATTATTATCGTATGTACATACACTTGTATGAGTTAGTCGAAGTAAAGTCACACAACAGTTTCAATCATATTCTCCTTTTTCTTACCATCATTGCTGTTCTTGTAATTGTCATCTTATTTTGGATGAAACAGAATTACAATTTATTTTGTTTTTGCCCTTTTATTCCACCCTATCTACATTAGTCGACATGAATGATATGTACGACTATAGCCGTGGTGGTTAGAGCGAAGCGCCATAGTCGAGCGCGAAGTATATTAAGTGCTGAAGGCTCTGGGTTCGAGCCCCAGGACAAATTCACAAATTCCAAAAGAAAAAAAAAAAAACTATTTAATTAATAGAATGTCTAAAAAACAGTGTATTGTAGTTTTGACCTGGAAGATCATGTCCACTTTTACAAGTTTTGGCAACACTGTTTGTGGCAGATCAACCTTTTTCGTGTAACATATTACTGTTCAGTTTGGTTTATAATTTAACCATAAAGCGTCTTACAAACTTACAAATAAACCCTTGCAGATTATTGACCATTTCATGGACCTTGTGATTAACTTTCGTATAAAATTTATATTATTGGACATTAAACCATTAACACGCATAGGTAGTGTACGGACAGTGGACAATATCTCATCCGTATCCAACAGTTTTGTAGTCTCCGCAGTCTAGTGGTTAGTGTGTTGGCTTACTAGACAAGAGCTCCAGGTTCAAACCCCAGATCTGACATTTTGAAAAAAAAAAAAAAACTACAATATATTTCTT
The DNA here is from genome assembly GCA_963576795.1 of Metopia argyrocephala. Classification (NCBI taxonomy): domain Eukaryota; kingdom Metazoa; phylum Arthropoda; class Insecta; order Diptera; family Sarcophagidae; genus Metopia; species Metopia argyrocephala. The sequence continues at coordinate 50,461,374 of OY756210.1, forward strand.
TCGGCGACTACCTATTGGCAGTCTTCTGGCAAAAGCTCTGAGAGTAACTGATTGACAAGGAAAAGCTTCTCAAGTCTGTCGTTCGGGTTCAACGTTAAACTGTTAATACGCGTGCCATGAGAAGCTAGGCCATAACTCTGAGACAAGGTTATGATGGCCAATTATGTGTGTATTCAACAGTGTTATAGCAGACCGGCTCTCTTAGGTGAATGTGTGCTGACAAAGTTGGCTAAAGATCCACCTTTTCATCGGAAAATTGAAAAATTGCCGCCAGAAGTAGCATGGTAAGAACTGTCAATGCATCAAAAAAATGCAACGTTCAACGTTACTGAGATTGTCGAGCATTATCGTCCGATGACTACAATTTTTTCCCCCTCAAATTTAACGAACTAGTCCTAGCTGACATGTGGTTTCAACAAGACGGCACACATGTCGTACAGCACGTGAAATAATAGTCTAATTAAGAAGTGATTTCGACGAACAGTTTATTTCAAGTTTGGGGCTGGTCAACGCCTATAAGGTCAAGCCAGTAACACTTGATACCAATATCGAAGAATTCATTTGCAAAATACTAACTTAAGAGTTGAGACAATATGTCAAAATTGGGCCCAGCCGCGATCAACTTTTATATGAAATCATTGAATTACTCGTATATTTAAATTTTTCTATCGACTCAAATAAAAATTTCATATATTTCTCTTTTAATACTTACTTTTTAAAACAAATCGGAAAGCTCTTAAACAAACACCCATTAGTTGAGAAGCTCATTTAAACTCCCATGTGTATTCTATTCTTGCCGGCTGACAACTAACAGAGTTTGATGTTTCTCTCAAAATTCCGTGTTCTGCCATCATAATAGTTATGCATCTGCTTTTAATCTCATTTTCCAAAATAGTATTTTTTTTTTAATCTAAAGGATACCAAAGCTTTCGGAATTTCAAGGTTCTTATTTGTATTTTCAGTAAAGGAGTTTGAACGTATTTGAAATGCATTTTTGGAGAATTGTTAGACTCCGGCAAAATATCGAAATTTGAGCTTGAGCAGAATTTACAAAAGTATAACATTTCAGGCGCTTGACAAGGTGTTTGCTGGATAAACGTTCACAAATAGGCTTGAAAAACTTTTTTCTTATTTCTAGCACGAAAAAATATCACACGACACAAAAAAACTTCCATTTAAAGAAGAAGGAAAGGAAATTTAGTACAACAATAAAGACTACTTAAAATAGCCGTAGGTAACAGCAAGTTCTTTAATAAAAAATGGTCTCCTTTTCTTTCTCGCTTTCTTTTTAATTATATTTACTTGAGAAAGAAATTAAAAAGAAAAACCTAAAAATTAAACCTCTAATTTGTTGCATACTTTGTGGCTGATTGAATTATATATTGTTTTGTCAGATTCTCGTACAGACAAATTTAGAAAACAAAGTGATGTATGCTTTGTTGCAACTCTTTAAAATAATAATATAGCATACCTTTAGGTGCAACTAGATTAATAAAGTAAAAGTATAGCTAAAGGTGTTATTTAATAATTTTTAATATTTAAACAATAAAGACATAAACGCGTATAAAAAATATGCAGTAAAATTAAAACAAAAGATCTTTAGAAAATAAATAAAAAAAGATATTAATATAAAACATATATAGTAATTTTGAATTTCTACTACGTTTAACTCTAGAAGATACTAATTTTTGTGGCGTAAAGGTCATAAAGGCCTTTTTCAAAAGGACGTCAAAGGTGACCTATGTGCAAAAAATTATTGAAACTTTGCTTATTATATTATTAGATTTGTATATTAATAAAATAAAGCAAATAAATTTGATTTACTTTTAACTATTTAATTGTAGAATAAGGTTTTAAAGCACTACTACGTTTGACTGCTGTTTCAAAACATAATAAAAAAAAGGTATAAAAATAATTAAGAAATAAATATAAAACTAATTCAATGTGTTTGTAATACAAATATTACATATTATTATGAAATGGAGATGCAATTTCGGATTTTAAGTATCCTACGAACTCTATGAACCATGAAGTTAATAGTAAAAGAGTGGGGTTTCACTTGTGTGGAACAATCCTAATTTTTCAAACACTAAAAAGAATGATAAAAAGAGCATCAGTTAAGATTAAAATTCTTGGGTTAAAGACATTTTGTAGAACTTTAATGGTAAACAAATTATTATTCTGTATATTATTGGGTTGGCAACTAAGTAATTGCGGATTTTTTTAGAAAATAAAAGTAATGTGAGTAATGTGATAATAATGTGAGTAATTATAATTCAGAAAAAGGGCTCAATAAAAATCCCATAGTCCAAATTATACGAGTATATAAAATAAAAAAAATCCAGTGTTGTCACGTTTTGAAACTGTGCCATCTGATGACACAATCATCAGACAGTCCTTTTCTTCCACATTGAGCATTGCAAGCAAGATCACCGCAAGGTTTTGTAAATGATTTTTTCTTAGTATTTCATTTACATGAAAAATAGCAAAAACTATTTTAGTTTCAGTCTCAAAACTGAAAAAATTCTAGTTGTCTAATGATCAAGAGATAAGACCCAAAAGGTGTGCAAAAATTGAAAGCTTTAAACGCAACCAAAGATCTGCAGAAATTTAGCGGCAAGCTTTGCAAAGCTCTTAAACAAGATAGTTGATAATCTAGTCCACATGAATAAAAGGGCTTTTAATTTTGTTAGTGTTACCATATCATAACTTTAGAATTTATTTACCATTTATCCACTTTATCATTAAAAATAAACCATTAATGGCTCTTAACAAGGCCATACCTCGTAAAACTAATGTGTGTCATAAATTATTGTATATCGCATACAATAGCCAAGCCAGAGGAAGTCAAAGAAAAAATAATAACAAAACGAAATGCAACACAAAAGAAGAAAAAACTTTAAATGGCTGCTTGCAACTTTCTCACACACAGCTCATAACAATGCGGGACCGTCATCATTATACCATAACTCAAACCCACATACAGAAACCAAATGCCAACACATACATTGTCAGGAAAAGCCAAGCCAACGAAACTGAAAAGCACTGTCAATACACTTCAAACATGCAGTCATTTGTTCGCTGGTAGCAAACAACACTCACTCACCCACCCACCGTGACCATCTATCCCACCACAATCTGGCATTTATCATCTCATCATCAGAATAGTGAGGCATGAAAACGAAATGAATGTGCAGCGTTAAATAAAAGGATACGCTTGAAATAATGATTTAATGACAAAAAAAAAACCAACAAAAAAGGATGCAATATGCAGTGACGACCAACAACAAATACTAGTACATATTTAAATGTGTGGGTGGAAACAAAATACATACAAAATATGTACATATGTCTACGTGTGGTGAGTGAACATAGAAAGACATCTGAGAGTTGTAACAATTGGAAAAAAATTTTTTTAAAAATTACATTCTTGTATTGATTTTGATTTGAACTGAACAATAGCAGACAGAAAAAAAAAGAACTGCAGGATAGCCATAAAATATGAGACTCACAAAAAAAGCTTGTTTTAAAACGTCATACGCGTTATTTTAAGCACGCTAACTACTGCAGTTGTTTTTTTTTTTTTTTTTTTTTTTTTTTTTTTTTTTTTGTTTTTTTTTTTTTTTTTTTTTTTTTTTTGTGGGTGTCATATTTGGTCCACATTTTTGTCTTTTTTTTATGGTAAAAATCACTATTGCAACGACAACATGTTAGATTTTCTATTAAACTTAAGAAAACCCAATATTTAGTGACGTACCCAAGATGTCCCTAGATGTATTGCAATTTGAAATGTTTTTGCAGTGGACACCTTAGATGCTTCTGTAGGCATATTCAAGACCTTGAACATTTCAGACTTAGTCTTAAAATACTAACGCTAAAAATATGCTAATTTGATCAGCTCTTTTGACAGACCAATTTCTAATTCAATAAACACGATATTTTTCATTTAAACTAACATTACAGAAAACAAAGCAGTCTATAGCAGTTGAAGGCATCAGCGCGCCTTTATCCCTTTCAAAATAATGCAGGAAACTTCGTTACTATTAATATAAAGCCGTTTTAATCAACTTGCAATGTTAAAAACCGACACAATGAAGCGGCTTTCAAACGCAAATCACACAACTGACAAAGCGACGCGAAAACATTGCTTTGGAATTATTATAAATTCAAATTAAATTCAAAGCTTCAGTTTAAACATAATACATAAACAGGAGTACCGAGTAGTTTCTCGCAGCACCCATGTTGTGTGTGTAAATTTTTATCCATGCGTACCGGATCTTACAATTTAACGTCGAATCCGAACGATAGACTTAGAACGCTTGTTCATGGCAATCAGTCACTCCTCAAAGCTTTTGCCAAAAGACTGCTAAGAGGGATCGCAGAAGCAAATATTTTTTCATATTGCTTTCTTTTAAGATGTCAGAGCCGTTGAAAGCAAAAGCACGACAGCCCTCTAACACATGTGGGCAATTTATTAAACCCCCCATTTAAATAGCAAATTTTTTTCTAAATTTAGAATAAAAAGATCAAGGTCCTCGCAAAAGACTACTGCATGGACAACATTGAAAAACATATTGATAATAATGATTCGGCAAACGAAAATCAAGAATTTGCTGAGTATAGGAATGAAAATAATAAAGGAAAAAGAAATTAGAAAAAAAAATCAATGTTGACATTGAAATTGAATATTTGTACGTTAGTCTAAAGAAAACGAAAATGCAATTTCAAAAGTAGATTTTGGAGAAGATTGAAAAATCAATTAATATGCAATTTCTGTAAGATTCTCTAATAGGGAACAAGTATTCTTTTTGGATTAATTTTAAGCGTAAGCCGCACACGATTACTAAGAGCAAATTTTGATAAGTTATTATTTCACAAGAAAAATCCACTTCTTTGATAACAAAGGGACAGAATAGTGTGAATTGACATCGCTAAAGACAACGTTGAGTCAGAAAAATAACCGAAAAACGGGTCAATTGACAAAATAAAACTGAAGGGATATGTACATAAAAATACATACATAGTATATAAGTAGAGCATATACAGATATACCTGTATGTCTTGTAGAAAACCAATTTGTGTTTTTCAATATACAAAAATTATTTTATTTTCTGTCAAACAGTTTATTTCGTGCGTGTTTTGCGTACGTTTTTTGTAGGCATTGCTGTTTACTTGTCACCAAACATTATATCGACGAAAAATATTAAATCTAACGCCCATTTATACTCAAAATGCTTTATAGTGCATTTACACCAAACTCAAATCAAGTAATTTGAATTTGAAAATCTATAGTGTTTAGTTTAGTATATGTAGTCGCCGTGGTCTAGTGGTTAGTGTGTTGGCTTACGAAGACGATAGTGCTGGGTTCAAATCTCAGCTCCGACATCTTTAAAAAAAAGAAATATGAAACAATTATTTCTTTCGGCGACTACCTCTCAGCAGTCTTCTGGCAAAAGCTCTGGGAGTAATTAATTGCCATGAAAAAGCTTCTCAAATCTGTCGTTCGGAGTCGACTTTAAACTGTAGGTCCCGGTACTTATGGATAAAAATTAACACACACAACATGAGTGCTGCGAGAAGCTAGGCCGTAATCCTGACACAGGGTTGTAATGGCCAATTATGTATGTATGTATGTATATAGTGTTTACACCGAGAATTTTTGACCTAGTTGTCAATTTTATTTCATAAAAATAACGGCTAACAAAAAAATAAATAAATAAAACAATTTTTTTCTTATTATTTTATATTCAATAACAAATAATTTAAAAGTTTTGAGTTTTATCCGTTTTAATTTTATGAGGCACTTTTCCATTGCCAGTTTTCTAATCGGGATTTACAATGTATAAATTGAAAGACAGAAGTGTTTAAAAATATCGACGAAAATTTTAAGAGTGTAGTGCATGGTTGTTTGTTCCGGACTTTTTTCCTTTTTCTTTTCCACTTTTCCTAATTCTTCCTTATTCTGTTTGCTTACAAAAGAGAATTCAAAAATGTCTGCCTTTTAATTACTACACTGTGAATCCTGACTTACTGTAGTTTTGTATTTTTCAGTACATCTTAGAAAAAATACAGAGATGCATTGGAAAGTATACTAGATTTCAACTAGATTTTGTCGAAATCTAGTAGCGAAGTTGATTTTGTTTTATATGAGAAATCTAGTTAAGAATGACTAGATTTCAATTGAAATCTCGAAATTAGTTGATTTGAGTTTGGTGTAAATGCACTTTTAAATACACATAATCCTAGTCCTTTTTCCTTCAAAGTAATAAAAAAAAAGGCAGCAGTTAATGTGAAAAAAGTAAACAGACATGAATTCAGCATTCGGATCTAGTACTGTAAAGTCTTAATATGACGCTCTTGCCACTATTTCTAATTCTTTTCCATAACTTTACGGTTTTTTTTTTGTCAAATATTTGGCAAATGTAAACGTACACAGCTTTACATTGTTTGCCTCAAATATGTACCAATTTCGTTACAATTTCGAATCGAAAACATAAAAATTTTAAAAATTCAAAGAAAATGATATCTACCACTATTTGTACGTTAACAATTTTATTTATATGAAATTAAAATTTTACATTTAAGAGATTTTAACAATTATGTGGGGAGAAAGAAAAACAAGTCCTGGCAACACTGATGCCTGCCAATACAGTTTTATATGTAAATAACATACTCATACGCATAGTGGTACAGCATGTATGTACATTACCTGGGTTGGCGTTAACAAAAATTAATTTTTTTATATTTTTGTTTTTGTAAAGACGAAAAAAAAAGAAAATAAAAAACCGGAAAAAAGTAACAAAATTTATCAATATTTTATATTTTGTTGTTGTTGTTATTTTACTTTTTAACCAACAAATATACAAAAATTTTTTTATCCTTGAGATTATGATGGGATGTTGCTAAAAAAAACTACCAGAAGCTATTATTATATAAGTATTTACTTTCCCTTACACCTACTTACTTGCGTTGTAGTCTAACTGTCAAAATGTGCTATAAAAAATAAATATTCACATGCAAAGGCACACTTTTCATGAAAATGTTGTCAAAGGTTTCCTGCTGCCCACACCACAAAACAAAAGGTGTAAAAATAACCACTTAAGGCAGATTGTTTAGGGATTTTTAACGCTGTACTCGTAGTTGGAGGAAGATGATGATGTGTGTACACTCACAAGATTTTTTTTGTCAACTTTTATACAAAAAAAAAAAAAAAAAAAAAGTGCTTTTTTTAAGGCTGGAAAAGGCTTTATGGGTTTACTTTTAGTATATAAAACACAGCATTTAGTTTTTTTTCTTTATTATAAAAAATAATTCTCAAATAAAAGAGAAACAAAGAATGAGGGGAAATATGTTTTATATAAAAAAAATAAATCATATTGATTATAATAAATCGCTTTGTAAATCGACTGAACCGATTTTGTTGTCAAAATTGGATCGGAAGGTATCATACAAACTAGATACTGATTTTTGTTAAAGTTAAAGTCAAATTTAATTTTTTTGCATATGGGCAACTGACTTTTATGTGAATGACTCAATGGTGAAGGAAAATCATTAGTCAGAAAGTGGGCGGAACTGTACAAATGGGCGTGGTAATAATATTTTTAAATTAAAAACTTTAAATTTTTAAAGTAATTTTAGACTTACAGAGTTCCATACAGACTTTTCAGAAGCATCCTTTAGAATATATAAATCTTTAAATTTGTAGAACAAAAAAATCTTCTGGATCTGCTAAAAATTATACGAGTAGTTTTCTCTTATGTAGTAAAACCAGTGAATATTTAATTGTTTTCGATAAAATTTTTCTCTCTTAACTGAAATAACAAAACTGGGTCTTATCAAGGAGCATCTGCCAGTTAACTGCTATTCAAATTTGATTAGACTTGTGCTTGACAGCCACTGATAGCATTGAACAGAATATAGAAAAATTCGAATTTCATTATTTTTTGCAGGAAAAAACCAGCACTCAAAATTTATATTTTAATTACTATATTTTGCACGGCAGATTCGAAAGTTCTAAATGATCTACACTCGAACAATTGAAAGAATTCGTAATATAGTTTTAGCCTGTTAAAGCCTTGGGTCTCATTAACGATCCCTAGGGTATATGAGAAAGCTTGCCGTAAACTTGATGTCATAGATGCTTAAAAATTACCACCAGCACAATCATTTGACAACATTCATCACCATACATCACACTAAATGAAACGTGGCTTCACAACAACACACCAGAATGAAATAAATTGGCGTCGAAGATGTCAGCGGTGGCTTTGAATGACAGCTTATCCGATCTATTAAGCGAAAATTTGAAAAAAATAAACAATTGGTCCAAAAAACTTCTGTTTCACTGGGACAATGTACAGATCAGTGAATGCTTAGTGGGGTATGAGCAAGCTTTTCGCAAGTTTCCGTTTGTTTACAATCTACCACGAACACAATTGTACGACACATTTGATGGAATATTTGGCATGATTCAGCGGATATATGAACGAATTTTTGTGCCATTCCATTACTGCAGGTCACATGAGACAGTGCATTTGTAGGGGTAAACGGACGCCAATGAAAGCCAAAATGGTTTTTTCTCTTTAGCATTCCAATTTTAGAATTATTTTCGTTTATAATACGCTCAAAAGACTGACTTAGCGAGAATTCGAAAAAAGCAACGAAGGCGATTGCTCAATAAAAGTTATTTTCTAAAACATAATTTAAGAAGGAACACTTGTGCTGTGTACTTGGAAAAAATTCACACTCTGGGCTACGAGTTGCTCTCCTAACAGCCCTAATTCTCCGAATTAATCCCGCTGTGACTATTAATTTTTTGTAGCCAATCCCAAAAAAAAAAAAAAAATTGACTAGACAGAAAAGAAATTTGATTTCATCGCACATACATACATACATATATTTTAAATTTCGAGCTAATGATGCTAATTTAGGTTTTTGACAACAACATTTTTAAAATCTGCAATCCGTTTTCGGCTTTTTGTTTTCGAAACTTGACGAGATATCCTAAAACGGATTACAGATTTTTAAAATTTGGGGTCGAAAACCTAAAGTGGCATCATTAACTCGAGATATATAAACAATATGAACGACGATATTAAATACATATTTTTATGACAAATATCTGAAGAAAATTTTGACAAGTTCTGCCTTCCTGAATACATGTATTCTATATACCATCATTATACCATACATACACATATTAGAATGTCGAGAGCCTAATTACCATATTTAGAACATAAATAATTTTTAATTTTAAAGCGAATTTAAAAATGAATATTTATACTCAATCATTTTTATTTTATAAGATTTACTTTCTTAAAAGAATCAATCAGTTTTACAAAACAAAATAGGCAACAAAAGTTTTGGATTTCTAGTATTTGTAAAATCAGAAAAAAAAATATTTAAAATAAAGACTAAAATTACAAGAGATTTAGGTATGTCCAGAAATGACAAGAACTTTATTAACTGAATTCCGTTTGACATATAAAAGAGATTATGAGCATTTAATGAGAGAACAAACAAGAATTTAATTATGTTTGAAACAGAAATAAAAAAATTGGCATAAATGCCTAAAAGTATGCCAAATATAAAATCAATAATTCCATTAAAATAACATATGAAAAAGGATATTCAAATATGTGTTGTACACTTACGCCCGCACATACATTATAGAGCAACAAGATTAATTTAGTAAAACGATATGTCGCAGAAAAATATTGTAAAAGACAAAAAATTCGAGACAAAAGAACACGAAGGGAGAGAAAAATTTTCATACAAATTTTAATTCAAAGAATATCAGATTTTCTTTTTTTTTTATTTAAACACTTAAGGCCATGTAAAATTGAAAATCGATAAAAACTCTAAAACAAAGCTATTTTTTTACTTCTTATTACAAAACGTTTGTAAAGCCAAAGCCTTAAAAGCAAAACCAAAAACAAATATTTATATTTTCGAATTTCAAAAACAGAAAGAGCTTTAAAAACTTCTGACATAATTTTAAGCCTGCAGCATTATGCACAATCACATATCCTCATCTCTACGCAGCAAATAAACATAATCCCACATACATTCCTAAATAAAATAGAAATTATTTCAAAAACCAATTGCACACAGGCAGGATGAAACTGTTTTACAAAAACAAAATTATAATATAAAGCATTTATGTATACTCGTACTTGCAAACAAGTTAAAAAGCGAATGCTTTAAGCATAGTAGAGGGGTAAACTAAAAAGCCCGTTTACAAAATAAATAGAACGACAGAGTTATGGTTCTACATGCTTTGAACAAATGACATGTGCCATTGCGAGAGTAGCAAAATAAATTGCTAAATTTTATGTTTTATTACACATTGAAAGCATTTAAACTAAAATGGAAATAAAATAAAAATAAATCGTAATAAATTTTATGTTGACTTTTTTTTTTACACAGCGTGGTCGTATGAAAAAATAAATTTTACGATCTATTCTATATGCAGACATAAAAAGAAGACAAACAAGAAAAGTTAACACTTCTAAAAGCCATAAAATGAAAAATAGTTAAATACAGGACTAACAATTAGATATAAAAAATAAAATACGAGGATTATGCTTTTAATACTGAAAAAACGAGTTATGTTGTAGGGAATTGAAAAAAATTTAGTATTTAGCAAAAACCAATGATATTTACAGCTGCTAAAATGCATTGTAGGTATTACCGTAACGGTAAACGCGGTTACAACTGTTATAATAAATCGATGGGCTGTTCATAATAAATCAATCATAACTTAAGGTCAGTTTATAGAATGTACTAAAGCCCTGCGCATGTTGATCTATACAGCATAGTAATAAGTGTCCTATCATGCAACTGCCATGCCATGTTATGCCGTTCATGTTATGAAGTCAAACCTATGCATTGTTTTTATACTCATTTTGTGCACATCAACATGGAAAATTAACATGCCAACACATGCAACATACATACAATGTATAATACAATGTTTGTTGTATAATACAACAGATATAAATATTCCGGTAGTCTGCCAACGCTATATTTCATTTTTTTTAATTCATACTTTACAATAATACTTTATTATATTTAGAACTGTGATCTAAAAAATGGAGTATTTATACTCAGTATGTATGTAGTAATGAATTCTGGCCATTTGTTTGATTTATTTATTATACCTATAAAATAAAACTGAGTACAAAATACTCCATTTTTTAGATCACAGTTCTAAATATAATAAAGTTTTATATTTAATTTTTTTTCTAATAAAATTTGTGTAATTATTGTTAAATATTGTATTGCAAATATAATAAAGTATTATTGTAAAGTATGAATAAAAAAATGAAATATAGCGTTGGCAGACTACCCCAATATTTATATTTGTTGTATTATTAAACAAACATTGTATTATACATTGTGTATATACATATAGTTTTACAAATTCCAGTTATAACTATAAATAAATATACCCATTAACACCGAGTGATGTATTAAATGTTTATACAACAGTATTAAAAATATTGTGCACAAAAAACATTCATAGACATGATATCCAACACCGCGAGTTATCACAGCCTAGCCAATTAGCAATAACATGGTATGACACTGTAATGATTTTACATGACATGGCATGACACCGTGTTTGACACAACATAACATAGCATAACATGTTTATTTATTTTTTTTAATTACATTTTTATATAAACTGTTGCGTTTTGCAGTGCTTAACATTCAAAAGACCAGAAAATTATATGAAATTGGATATAATTTTTTAAAAAGAGATTAGAAACTGTATATGTAGTAAAAAAAAATAATAATAAGTCTAAAACTAGAATCGGGTACAGCGCACTAATTAAGAGGAGTCTCACTTGGAATGTGGCGGAAATTAAATAAGTAGTATTAAAACAAGTGTTTAAGTGTTTTGAATAGCCTGATAAGCGAAAAATAAGCAAAAAGGCCAGGACCTTTATTCTGCTAACACGCACATCTGTGTCCCCACATACATATATAACTATATTGTTACATGTGAATTGAGTGTAGTTCTGCAACACAAATACGTGTTTGTTATTATAGAAAAGGTTTTTGACTCGATATTAAATTCTATGGGAACCTACACTCATAGAAAAACTGTCATAACGCTAATGTATTTGGACATCAGTAATATAACAAGTATCTTTATTTTTGACAACACTTTTCCTCATCGTGTTGTCAGCCAAATTGTCATCAACGGCAATGTCAACGTTAGCGTCACAGAAATGACTTATTGGCTTCAATATATTAAGAGTTATAAGCCTAAGGGTACTGTTGCTAATAGCAGACTTCTACTTTTTCCTCCAAGAGATATCACTGTCAGACACTTCTATGATGTAATGATGTATTTGATGTTCTCCTCTTTTTCCTTACTGGGAGAGACCGGGATCTTCTTCGATGGAAAGTAAAGTTTTTTTTTTTTTTCAATATTTTTAACAAAAATACGAAATTATAAAAATATGTTTTCCTTATCTTTTTTGGAATTCGAACATGAACTGCTGCCTGCATTCTTCAAATAATACATGTTTTATCTATTATAAATATCCCATCGTATTGATGTCACTGTAACTATAGTCTTGATAGGTTTACAAACTATGACAAAATTTATGATGATGTTTTTCGTTGCATTTTACTATATTATTCTCTATTTCTTAAAAAGAAGTATTTAACCCAAACCAAATAGCTCAAAATTCCATCAATGTTATGTCGGTCTCATTTAAAGAATCGTGCTATTACAGGATTGTAAGTCATGTCCACCAGAAAAAGAAAATACCATTGTAAGTTTGTGTTAAATCAATGTAAATTTAATGTTTGCATTTACATTAATAATTATTCGGTTTTTAATATGTTGTTTAAATGGTAATCAACAACATCTCGAACTAAGTTTTTTGTTTTTCATTCAATTTTATTTGACTTTTTACTTTTTTTTGTGCAGATTTTTATCACCAAATCTTAATTTTCTCTCAATCAGTTAACTTTTTCTCAAATTTGACAAATATTTGACAAAGAAAATTTAAACACTATTTTATGGAAATAGTTTAAGCAAAATTCTTAAAAATTCTTATTTGATTGAAATTAATTATTAGGATTCGATAAGAAAGTTTATTCCACAAAGAGTGATACACTTTGATCCCATTCAAAATAGGAATCAATGTTTACATTTTGAAAAAAAACCAAATTGAAACCAACAAATAATAAGAAAATAAATATTTCCATAAAATGATACGCTTCCTTCGCCAATTATTTGCCAAATGAGATACAAATGAAGAAAAATAAAACGATTTGATTTTATTTGAAATGCTTTAGTTTTTGTTTTTTTTTAAACTTTCTTTGTATATTTTTATTACTTACCAAACGTTTTAATATCTGAAAATATAAAGAAAAAAATAGGAATTATTAAAATTAAACCAAAGCATTCTTTAATTAAAAATAAAAAAAACTATTTAAAAAATATAAAAAAAATTTTAATGAAAACGTAAAAAATGTTCAACAGATAGAAAGATACTTGTATCTCATCTTTTGTAAAGATGAAATTGAAAATTATCATAAATTAATAAAAGTTTTGCAAGCTGACATCAAAATTTTGCAAACAGAATTCCTCAATTACACTGTGCTACACTTAAAAAGCACGTATGAGATAACGTAATGAGGCTTAATTTTTTTTTTATTTTGTAACGTACGTTAATATAATTGAAATCAATTGAATATGAAATTTCAAAAAGGGCAGAGCTCGCACATTTTGGCAAAGCCGTTTTTTCGTATTAATGAGGCTCAAATGCTTTCCTGCACCTACTATTCTTGAAAAACTAACATTCCTAGCATTCGTTTTACCTTCGACGTCATGGTAGGTACAGAAAAAATTTCCAAAAGGTCACAACTTTAAGAGATGTGGAATATTACGTCACTTGAAAAGTGAAAAAAAAAACAATATTTGTATCACTGTGTTATTATTATTATTACAAGGGAGCAATTTGCCCCAAATTGTTGTTATAAACAGTTTTCTTATATTCAGTTTTATTTCCAAACTTAATACAAATTAAAAAAATCCTTCATTAATTATGTAACAAATTTATAATGAAACAGTAAGATTTTGTTACGCACTGTAGCAAATTTTAAAAGAGAATTTCTTACCATACGTTGACGGATGAAAACCAGACATAACGTGTTTATATGATTTCTAAGAAACTTTTTGAATTGAATGTTTGTTCGTAGGTTGTTTGCTTGAAGTAAATAGACACCTAAAGGGCTAAACCGATTTTTTTTTTCAATTTTATTTTAGTATCTCTCTGTATGTCTAGTAGGAAATATAGGCTATATGCTTTGTACTCTATTGGAATTTTTGTGGAAAGGACAGTACATTATGAAAACAGAACGAAACATATATTTTGTTTTTTTATAATATTAAGTGCCTTTGGAATGAGACAAATTGCTGTGAATTAATTATTCAAAGGCCAGTGTTATACCTTCAGCTTTGAATGATCAATATCAATTGCGTCATTGTTGCATGTTGATTATGTGGTGAGTGCCTTCGCTAAGTAGGTTTAGATGTTATCTGCAACTTCCCAATATGTGGCGCTTTTCTCCTGAACATTCGTTTTTCGTTGTCAAATGTTAAGGTGGAATAGAGTGGAATGACAGGGAGCGGTTACCTTGTAGATGGGCTTTTTGGAGGTGGGGACCTCTTATTTTTAGATTATAACTTTTTCATTTTTCACCTTTGCTGGCATACGAACCTGGGCCGTTTGAATTTTTGTGCGATCCTGTCATCACCTGTAAACTGAAGAGGTTGACACATCCCTTAATTGGATTATTTAAATTGCAATTTAATTACTTTAAATTCTAATTAGCCATTACCAAATGGTTTTATTAAACTTTTTAATTTTCTTTTTTTATTTGATTAAACGCAAATAATAGATGCTATTGGCCGGGTGTCTAAATGACGCCTGTAATTTGTTTTTTTTTATAAAAATCTGAGCAAATGTTTGTTTTAATTCAAATTATTGTTGGGTGGTTTACAGATAAAATCAAAACGCCTAAAGGAGGAGGAATAAATAGAAGTGTCATGTACGAATATGTTTGTGTTATTTATTTGTTTGATTTATTTATTTATTTGTAATATTTGTGGCACAAAAACAACAAATATGTTTTAGATTTTTTTTTTATTATTTTAGGGCATATTTGTGTTTTTATTTCTTTTAAGGAAATATTATGATACCCTTAAAGAAATTCTTTACATGATTCATTGTAAACATTTTAAAGAAATATATAGACTTTTAAGGTTGTCTCACTCAATATGTGGAATTCATAAGTTAAGCTTTGATTTGACATTCCGAAACGTTACACAAGGCCGCAAAGAAAAACAAGAAAAAATAAATCTAAAAGTTAATATGAATTAAAAACTAATCAAACAAAATTAAATGACTATCAATTAATTTTTAATTGAATCAATAACTTCTTTCATAAAACTAACAATTCTCTTAATTGTTTCAACAAACTTCGTACATCGAAGGAATTTTAAACAAAAATTAATTGAATGTGTTCTTTTCGAAATTGAAATCACTTTTTTTTCGTGTTTTTCTGTGTATAGTTTCATGGCTTCTGTTTGCTAGTAAAGTGTGCTCGGATGCCGTATAACCCGGGAAATAAATATTTTTCGATAAGAAAAATTTTCCTTAAGATTTGTCGCTTTCTTAGCCTTAAAATACTACAAAAATTTGTTAAAATTACTATGATTTTTGTTTCCATATTGTGCTTTTCTTGTAACTGTAGATTCCTTTCAATGAGAGTAAAATTAGAATCTGGTGGAGGTCATTGATTAAGAGAAGTACTTACTTACTCTTTCCGATTACAGCAAATTTATTAAGTGTAAAGACACAAATTGTCTACGCACATCAGGGAATATTTGTTGCCAAAGAAAAGAAGTAATAAGTACCAGCTTAAAGAGAAAACAACCAAATATGTTCGTGTCAAAAGACGCCTAATATTAAAATATTTTGTTTTTGTGCTTATTTTTAACATTCAATTCATTTTCCATTTTGACAGGGAATAAAGTGTCACAAAAAACAGCATGTAACCATTTCAGGGAAACCAAAACTTTGCACATCTAAAAAAAGGCAAAAAAAGTTTCATCTGCAGTCAAGATCATGACATGTGTTGTTTAGGATGCGAGTGGGATAACTTTTTATTTGTTTATTTATTTCGTTTATTCAATACAACGAGAAGAAGTCTTGTATTATAATGTTTTTATAATTATAAAATTTCAGTGTTCATTGTGTGTTACTATAGCTTCGGTCAAAGGAGTCAGTTGGAAACATTTCTGGTATTTTCACACTCAGAGATTATGTTTCCGCCTTGCATCCAAACTGTCTTGGTTGTTCAGTTCATAGCAGGAGCCCAAGCCAAAGACACACACCCCCATCTTCCAAACTCAAGATCAATCAGTCGGACTTAAAATTCCAAGATCAATCAAAATGTATTTCGATGATACTTAATGCTTACAATTCTGTATCACTGTAAGAATTTTGTTTAAGATAGGTCAATACTCCATCACTGTAGAATAAATTTCTATTTCTCTAAATTACATTTCCTTTCTAGATACAAGACAGCCATCAAAGTATAATGCATACGTAGTTCTCTTTGTATACATATTTTTAAGGCATAAATTCACTTTTTCTGAAACTTATATATTTTTGGTTACCCTGAATTCTTTATATCATATGGGTAGATCTGAATATGTGAGTACAAGTAGCCATACGTATGTTTTTGTATGTATAGGTACACATGGTTTGTAACTTTTTAAATTTAAAAAAGTAAACGAAGTTGTTTTTGGACTATTTGTCACCTATAGAAGAAAAATTGTATTTGTTTGTTGTACTCGTTGTGATTTCTTTCTCTCATTACTTTTTACGACATTTCCTGATGAAATTCTTTCTAAAAATATAATTTTTTTTATTTTAATTCTGTTTAAGGAGAAGTGAAGTGTAGTGTAGCATGTGTTTTTAATGCGTGTAAATAAAAGTAAATGGCAGAAGTGTTTTAGTTGTACAAAAAAAATTTAATTTTTTAATATACATATGTATGTATGTGCATACATATGAAAAAATAGTTTTAGTAAACTGTGATAAAATAAAATAAATCCATTAAAAAAAGCTTCACCATAACAGTCAATTAAATGGATGTAAATGTGATTCGTTAACGCCTTGAATATTGTCTTCGCCTCATATACGTTATTTTTTTATATTTAAACACAATTCGTCGATTAGTGTTTTTTTCGACTAGTTCCAAATGAGCGCAATTATTAAAAATGTGACGCAAACTATCTCCATTTGACTTTAAGCAGTAATATACTCTTCGGTACAAACATTTCTTTGTCTTGATGGTGGTCTGGAATAGAACAGAATAAAATAAAAATTACCAATAACTGCAGAATTTCTTGCTCACTATGGCGATCATCTTGAATGCAAAATGGACAGATTGTTTTGAAAACAAGGTACAAATTCGGTTTTCCGTGGCTTTTTTGTTACCCCTAATCATTCTATCTCACTTTTACTTCCTTTAGACGAAATAGAAAATAAAGTATATTGAAAAAGTATAAAATGCGTGGTGTAGTGGTTAGATCGCTCGAATTCCAGCAAAGGTGAAAAATGAAAAAGTTAGTTTGAGGTTTTTTCAAAATTATAATTTAAAAATAAGAGGTCCCCCCCCCTCCTACAAGAAGTTCATCTACAAAGTAACCGCTCCCTGACGTTCCACTCTATTCCACTTTAATAATCAGGAAAAAAGCGCCACCTATTGCGTAGTAGCAGATAACAGCTAAAAACCTATGTACATAGCGGAGGCACTCACCGCAATCAACATGCAACGATGCGGCAATTGCTGTTGATCATTCAAGGGTGAAGGTATAACACTGACCTTTAAATGATAAATTCACAGCAATTTGTCTAATTTCTAAGGCGCTTAATAATATAAGAAAACAAAATATATGTTCTGTTGTCATAATGTATTGTCCTTTCCACGAAAATTCCAACACAATTCACAGCATTTAGTAGGGGTTTACCACTGAGTATTGGTATCAATAAAAAAAAATATCAAGTCCACAATTTGGGACGCTTAATGGGAAAACTATTTTAAAGAAAATTTAAACCAAAGCAGGGTGCTTTCTTTTATAGTTTGATGCTACGTTTACTTAATAGAAATGTCAACACAGTTTAACACTCTAAACTATGAAATGATAGTTATTGATAGTTTTCATGCAGATACAAAAACGGAACCATTCGCTTATTAATTACAATAATTTTAATATTAAATTTTGTTTATCATTTTAAAATATTTATTATTATTATACATTTTCGAATTAAATTCGAATATTTTTAATAGATTTTTATTATACTTATTGTATGAAATTTAGGCTAAAAAAATTAAAAATATTCGAATTTAATTCGAAAATGTATAATAATTAGCACATAACCCATTACTGATTAAAAATTGGTAATAAAGGGTAAATTGGAAAATAAATGTGTAATTCAGTTACTTAGAATATGGTAACAATTACGTTGAAAAATATGATGAATTTGAAAAAATTTAACCAAAGAGTTGAATTTGAAAAATTTTGAGTTAAAAAGGAAAAATACTGGTGAGAATAACATTCAAATATAATTCACATAATCTCTATTGGAAATAGATTGTGCTTTAAATAGAAATATAAAAATATGAATATGTATAACACAAAGAAGAACTCTGATGAGACCTTTCGTAGCTGGGTCGAAAACTAGTTCAGTTCTGCTAGTGTTTGTATATATTACTTAACGGATGTTAATTCTCATAAGAATACCAGTATTAGGATCTTAGGCTATTAAATTTCATACAATAAATACATATTTATTATTATTTAAAATATTTATTATATCCCAGATTTCTTTTCAATATTTTTGTTTTTGTAAAAATATTGTTTTTTTTTTTTTGTTTTCCTATCAATGAGATGCTGACCACCAAAAAAAATTAAAAGCATTAAAACATCGTGAAGGCGAAAGAGAGAATGAAAAAGAACTCGATAAGCTTAAATAACTGGTATGTACTAAAATTGTTTATGAAACTTATCAACAAAAAAGAAACAAATTAAACCAGAAACTGACCTTTATCAAAAGGGAGATTAAAAAGGGTTTTGAAATAAAACTTCACCCGCTTTACACTGCTATATGCTTTTCTAATATTTTCTTCCCCATCTGCCTAATAATAGTCTCTATTATTTGTTGTTTTACTATTTTATTATAAAAGAAAATTGAAAACTTTGCAAACAACAATGGAAAGAAAAGCGGCACCAGCAATTACACCGCGTTACAAAAATTAGCTTTTGTTCTGTCCTATAAACCAAATTTACTTTTTCGGAAAGGGGAGAAAAAATTAAAATACACGTGTATCGGCGATTTTCATGTACACGTCAGAATTTTTAATTTTTTTATTTATAAAGTATAAAGCTCGTAGTGCCCGTCTTTCCGCCTGTGTGAAAGACTTTGGATCAATTTTAACCCTTTTTCCGTGATCCAATCGAGCTGAATTTTTGCAGACAGGCTCGTTGAAATGTCTGTATCACGTCACTTTTTTTTTAAAAATTAGAATTTTATCAATTTCGGGATGCATTAGATATTCTTGGAAGCCAAGTAAAACTGGTATCGTCCCAAATTTTACCATTAGATATATTCATCTCTGAATTGATTTTTCGATGAAAATTTCGTTTTACCTTGTCCAAAGAGAACACCCGTTTTCATAAAACAATTTTATTATTTGCGCATATTGTTGACCTTTATATCCGATCATTGTGATTTGGCAAAGCAGATTGAATAAACGGCAATTAATTTGATAGACGTAGCCTGAACAAAATTGAACTCTCTATTGGAAGACCCTATTCATACATTGTATTATATAAGATGAGTTTTTAAAAACTTATTATGAGAGTTGTTATCGCCGTGATCTAGTTGTTAGTGTGTTGGCTTACTAAGCAACAGTTCCGGGTTCAAACCGCAGTTCGGATATATTGACAAAAATAAAAAGAAATATGAAAAAATTATGTCTTCGGCGACTAGCTCTCAACAGTCTTCTGGCAAAAGCTCTGAGAGTAAGTGATTGGCATGAACGAGTTTCTAAAGTCTGTCGTTCGGTGTCGACTTTAAACTGTAGGCCCACGTACTTATGGCTAAAAATGTACACACAACATAGGTGTTGCGAGAAGCTAGGCCGTATTCCTAAAACTGGGTTGTAAAGGCTAATTCTATATGTGAAATATGTACATATTATATGTATTTATTATGAGAGTTATAGCACATTGTTGAATTTCAGTTTGAAAAACTAAAAATAACAATATGAAACCAAAAAAAGAAAGTAAAAAGTAGTGAATGTTTATTTTTCTAACGTTACATTTTAAATTTTGTTATTACAAAACAAATATACATTATTGAACAAATTGGTAGTTTGCAAAGGATTTTGGTAAGAATTTTTTGGTAGCAATATTCTTTTTTTAGTGGCAACAGTGTTATTGGTATAATAAAGGATAAATAGGCGAAAGAGTAGAATAGAAAAACTGTGTACAGAAAACAAATCTAAAAGGAATAATAAATAAGCACCGTAGAGAGTAAATTTATTAAAAAGATTGACATTTAGGTTAAATAAGTCTTAAATAATAGGATAGGGGTTGAGGAATGGGATGAAAAACTAAAAATAAAATATCAACTGATGAATTTATTTTTTTTTACTAAATTCTAACAAGTTGTTTGTTGAGGGAGAAACATTTTTAAATGTTAGGGAACTACACAAAAATTTTTAAAAAAAAAGGAGTATTTCTTGAGGCAGTATTCCTTATACAAAGTAATTGGAACATTAATAATAATGTCCTCCTCACACAGAAGTGTGTTACATTCATTAATGTGTAAAGAAGGTATTGGATTTTGTCTCAGGTTGACAACTTAAACTGTTTTGTTTATAGCTAAGCCGGGTAGTCACAGAACTTCACTTGAGTATGTTTGTAAGCCAAATAGCATTGGGTTGTAAACTCAAAATTGAATTCTGTATGTATGTTTGTAGATGCTAATATACCTACTGATGGATAAATCATATTTTCAGAATTCAATTTAAGAAGCTTGTTGAGTCAGTGGGGATAGTCTGATTGGATTCCGTATATTTTTGTCGCACAGTAAAAACCTAGAAATAAATTTGGCAACTCTAAATTAATGGGTTGATTATGCAGGCCACTAAAACCTTAGTAAAGTTGTCAATTGCTAAAAAAAAAAGTTTCAATGATGACAACTGGCAACCATCATTTTAAAATTTCATTTGTAAGCATTTTTTGTTTTTACAACTAAAAATTTTAAGTTGCCAGCTGAAATTTGGTTGCCAACCATAATGGACCCCTTAGAGTTGGATTGTTAAGGATTAAATTATGCATAATGTTTATCCAACTTTGAGGAGTCTAGTGCAGTAATACCCGTAAAAGAATTCTAGCGGTGTGATCACAAACTTTTTTTTTTACAATTAATGCTACCAATAGTGCACCACCGATTTTATGTAGATACTCCATAAGTTGTATTTCTGTTAGTTTACTGTTAGTTTACTACGTAAAAATCACTTTATCTAAAACCCTTAATGCTGAGATTATTTATATAACCTTGCATATAAAAGATTTAAAAGGCAGATCAAGGGAGATATTTAACGCTATGTTAATCTCAAATCGGTACAAGAACAGCTAAAGCAGGAACTCTAGTCGTAACGTCGTTAAGAAAGCTTTGCAGCAACTTCTGCAGTCAAACCTAGACAGCGGTCCCAAATAATTACAAACAATTTTTAGAGCAGCGATTTTTTTAATTAAAACACACATACATATGTACATATGCCTGGAAATATATTTTTCAATTTCCCTACAGAGTTTTCTTGCATTTTTGTAGAAAACTATAACAAACAAATACAAACAAAACCTTTATAAATTCATACTTTATTAATAAACTCTTTTCTCTGTCTGTTTGGCGGCCTGTTTAACACACCACAAGTAGGTAAAAACACAGTGTTGTTCTAGAGATGGATGTAATACAATACATGTAAAATAGTCCTAAACTCGAATAAATCTTTTTAGGGTCATTCTACGTATATACTTAAAATAGAATATAAAAGTATGTTATAAGAAATAATAAAAAATTATATAGTATTTTTATTCAAACAAAAACAAAACAACATCAACAATCGCGTAAGACAAAACAAAAAACAAAATCGAGGCAAGTTTTCTATTTTATTTATATTTTCTGCTGTTATTCAAATAAATATTTTAAATATTCATACTGAATTTTATCCAACTTGGCAGATTGACAGCAGCAGGTGGGTTTATCATTAACATCGTCAGCACTAATGCAACCACAATACTTGTTATATTTGTATTAACAGGGGAGGGGGAACAGAGCTTCTTACACAAAATGGGAAGAAAAATTCTTTTTTTTTTCTTTCCGCTCCATAAATGATAAAAATATAATTTTTTCTATTTATAATTATTATATCGGTGTTAAGATTCTAAAACTGGTATTCTTTATGAGAATTAACATCCCTTTAGCTTTCGAACTAAACTCCAACCAGAGTTCTTTGTGTTGTACGTATTCATATCCGTTATCTATTGAAATTAGATTATGCGGATTATAGGTTTTTTTCTCTTTTGAGTGAAAATTCTCACACATGTTTTTTTTTTTTTGTTTTGTTGTGTGTACTGCGTAAAACACTTAACAGCCCAGGTTCGAGCCCTAGCATTGGAGAAAATGAAAAACAAAAATTTGTGCGGCATTTTCAAAGTTTTAAATTAAATTAAAATATATAAGAGATTCCTTCACCACCAAAAACTCCATCCCAAAGAAAGGCGCCCCCTGACTTTCCACTCTAACCATCTTCGAGCTGTCAAATGAATGATATGCGCCACCTACTGGGCAAACAGGCAGAACTAAAAAGCAAGGACCACAACCAACAAAAAATAAATGAATACTAAAAGATGGGGCAATGGCTGTTGATCATTTTCAAGGGCGAAGGCCTTTGAGTGATCAACTAACAGCAACTTGTATCATTGACATAAGGCGCTTAATAGAAAAAAAAAGAATCTATGAATCTATGTTCCATTCCAATACAATGCTGAGTACGTACCATTACAACAAATTAAACATATCGTCGCAAGAATTAAAGAACGCTGTAACTGACAAAAAAATCCAAAATACGTTTTTTGCACCATTTTTATAAAAAAAATACGCGTCGATTGGTCCCGGTCTCAGATTTCTATGATGAAAAGAACCTTCTCAATATTTACAAGACCTTCATCCGACCTAGGATGGAATACAACTCTCATGTATGGGCCGGTGCTTCAAAATCAGTTTTGGGGCTTCTCGACCTCGTACAGGAAAGGGCGAAGGTGCTTATCAACGACGGTAGGGTATCCAACTCTATCGATTCGTTGGAGCATCGGCGCAATGTGGCATGCGTTTCATTGTTCTATCTATACTACCCGTGGCTTAATCCCATCAAAGAAACTTAGATCAAATAAAATGCGGCAGAGATCAAACGGCATTTAAAACAGTTGTTTTCTCCATATTAGGACAAGGGGTTTTGTTTTTATTTCTACCACCTTTAAAAGGGTAGTCCACAGAATCAGGGGCGGATTTTATGACTACTTTTGGAATGCTTTAAAGAGAATAAAGTAAAGGTGATTCCGACCCTATTTGTCGGATTTTTTGTTCTAAATCTGAAGAAATTTCTCGGTGGAATGCGATTTGACTACAAAATGAATTCACCTCAAAAATCCAGATGTCGATGTATCATTTTTTTTCCTTCGTTTAAATTGGTAGTAAAATTGTTGGAGTTTCGTCACAATGATGTTCAGTTCGGCTGCTGTATATTTTTTCCTTTAATTAAAAAATTATTGCAAACATTTTTTAAATTCTTTTAGCCAAAAATATAGTTCTGATCTAATTAAGACAGAAAGTAAATATTATTTTTTTTTACAAAATTTAGGTAAAATTTTAAAAATTAGGTTTTTTTAATTTAATTTCCTTTTAATCCTGAAAGTAATTTTTTTCTTTTTAAACTTAATTGTTTTTCTCTTTATTTTTTTATTTAACGACTGTTTTGCCAAAAGTCAATTTACACAGACGTTTATTAATTTAATATTTGTGTTTATTCCTTTTGACCATTAAAAAATATAAATTTTCAATGAAATTTTATGAGTTTTTTTGCTTTCTTTCTCACTCAGTCTTAAACGATATTTGCTTTTTTTTATTTATTTCATTATCGATAATAAAATATTGTTGTTTATTGTTCCCACACTCGTATTTAATATTTCATGTCATTTATTATTTGTTAAAACAACAACAATTGCAATAAAACCAATAAAGAAAAACAGTAGCAATAAAAAGATATGTATACACGCACACACACAGATATAGAAAGACCACAGAAATATATAGCATATAACGTTGCCAGATAAAATTTTACGAAAATCACCACTGTATCCGCTAATAAATCATTGGTTTTAAACGAATCTTTAATAGAAACCGTTAGAACTATGGTCGAAAGTTACCATAAAATGAATTCTTTTATCTTTCGATATAGAAGAAAAGAATTTTTTTATGAGTATATAATGAGAAACTCCTAATTTCGGTTTCTAATCTTTCAGAAGAGATTCAAAAAAAGACTCGAATTCGATTGTAAATGCCAAAAAATGGTGTTGGCTGGAGGAATGTATGTGTGGATAGTTATGCATTTGTGTGTTTTAATCCATATATACATCTGTATGTACAAGGTGAAGACAAGATCAGGCAGTGTTAGCAAAAAAGTACACAAAAATAAAATTGTCACCTACAAGTGGTGTTTTCTAAAATACGAAGAAAGAAATAAAAAAACCAAAAACTTTTTGAAGAAAATCTTAAACAAGAAAACTTTTTGTTTAAAAAGTATTTTAATTTTTTTTTGTGATTTTAAACAAAGAAACAAAGTAAAATATTTTTCTAAAAGTTTAGAATCAATTCTTGTTTTTCTTAAGTTCTTGTATAATATTTTTTTTTTCTTTTTTGTTTTACAAAAAAATTCCTGTTCTACTTTGATGTCAGTTATATAAGAGTTACCGCGTTGTTGAATTTTGAATAATCACTACTACATGACTGCATTTGTTTTAAGTTGAAAATAGTAGAAGCAAAAAAAAAAATACGACCTATTCCCATAGGATAAAGAATTGCTACAGCTTCGTAGCTTACAGCCGATGTGCCACGCAACTGTTCATCAATCGGCAGTCTTTATAGAGGGTTTTTGTAAACCATTATCTATAGCTGCTAGCCAAATATTAGTAGCTTACGCTTAAGACATCTTGAATTTCGGTAAAAATAAAGAGGACTTTTTTATTAAAAACTATTATGAGCGACAAAGCTCATTCCCATTTCCGAAAATGCAAGTAAAACCCGCGCATAATTATTGTCTGGCACGATATTTACGTTGAAGACGCATTGTACTTTATTTGTTCGTAAATACTGAGCAACAAATGACGTCTCACTACTCTCCGCTACCGCAGCATATGTGGGCACATGTGGGTCAACATAAACTCAGTTTTTCCTTTATCCCTTCTAACCAAATTTAAAACAAAGTATGAAAAGCAGATCAGGACTAATTAGGTGCAAATTTGCAGCGTCTTTTTGATTATAAAGTCTCAAATCTGTGTCAACAAGCCTCACATTCTTGAAGTTATCAAGGAAAATATCCGTTCGATATATCTAGTTTTGGAAAGAGTATGGAAATTGCCAACCTAATTTTTTTATATTCATTAAATGAACACAATCAATCACTAGTCGTCGTGGCCTAGTGGTTAGTGTGTTAGCTTTCTAAGACGATAGCGCCGGGTTCAAATCTTAGCTCTGACATTCTGAAAAAAAAAAAAAAATATGAAAAAAATATTTATTTCGGCGACTACCTATCAGCAGTCTTCTGGTAAAAGCTTCTTGCCATGAAAAAGCTTCTCAAGTCTGTCATTCGGAGTCGACTTTAAACTGTAGGTCCCGGTGCTCGTGGATAAAAATTAACACGCACAACATGATTGCTGCGAGAAGTTAGCCGGTAACCCTGGTACAGGGTTGTACTGGCCAATTATGTATGTATGTATGTATGTAAACTAAAATTAAAATGGTTTGTTTATTATAAAAAAAATAACTATCGTTTCCAATATAAGCAAATTTAATTCCAGCTTTGACGTGCTCTTAACATGCTGTTTAATACGTTGTTTGAGAATCTTCTAGACATAGAGTCCATTCTCTCATGCAGATCCATTTTCTGAATTCTTATTAATGTTGCATTTATGCCTATGATATTGTTCTTTGCTGCTTCTGTTTTCACCATTTTGAGCTTTTCTATCTATATATCAGTGAGTCAGGAATTACAGTCCTCATGTTATACCTTCCCTTTCTTCAGTACGATGTGTATTACTGATTCGAAAATAGGAGATAGTATAGGAGATAGAATACAACCTAAACATACACCAGCTGTGATAGTAATTGCTTAATTTATCGAGTTTTGTACAGTTCTTGTACTTCGTGTTATATATTATTCTCTTCGGTATGTCTTTATGTACAAGACGGCTTGCACGCTGGTGGCAAAGTCAAAGAGTACCAAGTATAGACTATTGGCATATAGAATGCTCGACAAATAAGCACTTAAGTGAACAGTGTAGGACCTGTGTCGTCCTAAATGGGCGTTTGTCTGCTAGTTAGTTTCATGGCAACAATATGTTTTGAAGTGTAAATTTTACCTATAAAGTAACTGCATAGTTGCCATGGAGAGGGTCATATTGGTTATAAGACCAATAATCTGTAGTAAATCGAAAAGTCGAAAGTTTTACTAGAAAATGCATGAAACGAAACATTTACATTAAAAAAAATCTTTTTTTATATATTTTTTCTTTTCTTTTTTTATTTTAAAGCAACCAAATGGTTTGCTATTTTTACTGTTGTCACCACACCACCACCTAAAGGAGAGCAGATTTATTGTTCGAATCACTTCGGCAATGGCATCAGCATAAAAATAGTGCTGAATGTTCTTTTAATAGTTTCTTTTTGCTTTCCTTTAGTATTTATTCCCCAATTCTTTGTGGTGGCAATAATGTACAAGAGAGCCCAAAAAAAGAAAAAAAGAATTGTTCAGTTCAAAATATGAAAAATTACAAAAAGAAGTGAAACAAGAAAAAAAATCAACCATTTGCACTAAAAAAAACTGCGAAAACAAAAAAGAAAACGAGAAACTGGTGGTGTTCGAGCATGAATGAATGACATGAAAGAGTGACAAAAACAAAAAATAATTTTAAGGAATTCATTCCCATGCACTCGAAGTGATAAAAACAAATAACGTTAACCAAGGAAAGTGGATGAATACAGAAGAAGAGGAAAAAAATACGAAATTTTAGCTTTTAATTGAAATTCTGCATTCAAAAAACAACAAAAAACAATAAAAAACAAAGAAAAATTCGAAAGAATTCAAAGCATTTCAAACAATAAACGTTGTTAGTTAACAAATTCACAAAAAGATTAGAATTTTTAACAAAACAGATGGAAAAAAATTTTTAAAAGTTTTTCTTAGGATCAGTCAAAACTATGATTTTGATGCAATTCTCTATTTCAAATAAATAAACACCCCAAAACTCAGTCAAAATAAAGCTGATTTTCTTTTAAACCGACATACTTCATTTTTACCGTTCTCGAGATATACAAAAATTAATATTTAACACGTTCACGCCGGCGCGTACCACCGGTGGCTCGCACAGAAACATTTAGTTCGCGCCCGCCCGATAGAACGGAAAGCTTTCAGTGCAACCGCCTATGGGCAAGAAACATGAATTGCAGTGCCGGCGTGAACGTGTTAACTTGTATAGGAGGAGGTACCACGCACACTATTCCAATTCCGCCCACATTCTGATGTAAGGTTTGCCTTGAATATGAAGTCATTTAAACTAAATTCAGTAATTTTGCTTAAACCACTCCCAGGCCAAATAAAGAAAACATACCCTATTGTACTTTCGCTTGTTAAATACAAAATTTCAACAAAATCGATTTAATCTTTTAGGCGTATATATATAAAAAAGAGTATATGGATTAATATAACATTAAAATAAATCATTATAAGCAGGCAGCAAATTGTCAAAATTAAAATACCCACGTTTATATGATGACGATTATTTAAATGGAAGCACAGCAAAGCCCTAGACAAAAACCTATGCTACTGTTGCCCAATATAGGCTAATTCCCTTTTTTTAAGGCAGCAAAAAACTGATTAGTGATGCCAATATAATATGAAATCGATAAAAATAAAAATCAATATTGTTCGTTGATTATGGCATCAATAGAGAACGGCTGAACCGATTTTGACGATTTTTTCTTTCTACTGATCGCCGTGATCCAATTTAGGTGTTTACGGAAAGAACATTTTACCCCGCCCACTTTTACGCCAATTTTTGTTGATTTACATAAGATCAGAAAACAGCTCCATCGACTTGACTAATTTGTCTTTTAAATGTTTGTATTAATCCATTTTGTAGTCGCCGTGGTCTAGTGGTTAGTGTGTTGGCTTACTAAGACATGGGCCCTGGGTTCGACTCCAGGCTCTGACATCTTCAAAAAAAAGAAATATGAAAAAAATATTTCTTTCGGCGACTACCTCTCAGCAGTCTTCTGGCAAAAGCTCTGAGAGTAACTAATTGCCATGAACAAGCTTCTCAAGTCTGTCGTTCGGAGTCGACATTAAATTGTAGGTTCCGGTACTCATGGATAAAAATTGACACACACAACATGAGTGCTGCGAGAAGCTAGGCCGTAATCCTGACACAGGGTTGTAAAGGCC
Source organism: Metopia argyrocephala (assembly GCA_963576795.1). NCBI lineage: Eukaryota > Metazoa > Arthropoda > Insecta > Diptera > Sarcophagidae > Metopia > Metopia argyrocephala. Next base: position 50,490,264 of record OY756210.1, read on the forward strand.
AGTTATATATGTATGTATTAATCCATTTTAAGTTTTCATTGAGGGAAAAATTTGCCACGCCCACTTTTACGCCCACTTTTTTTCTATTTATCTCTAAATACCGATTTTTGTATATCTTCAGAACGGTTAAAGCTAAAGTTTCAGAATTTTGTCTGAAAAACTTCATGGGAAAAGCAAATCATCAGTCAGAATGTGTCACCTCCCGTACAAGCTAAAAATTGATTTCTTTATACGTACGTATCTTTAGATGTTAAAGCTAAGTTTTCTGAATTTGGTGTGATTGATTTCGTAGTCATTAAAAATTATCAGAATATTAGAAGTAGACTATCTTTATAACAACACTAAACTTATATAACACGATAGTGAACCACATTTTGAATATACATAGATCAACAATTGTCTACTTCTGCTGTTTGGAATCGTAGATAGAAAGAATGCAAAAGCTGCAGAATAAGGCGATGCGTATTATTTTAAAATGTATCCGATATATATCTATCTGCGAAATGCGATGAAGGGGCTGAAAATAATACAAAGATTAGAACTAAGTACATTGCCTTATAAGAAAGATGCCAATGAGTGAGGCACCAAAATATCTTTGTGATCAGGCTATTTATGTGGGAGTTATGCAGCCGTACCAGTTGAGTAATACACATTTTTAAACATAGTATGCAGTGTTGTATTGCATTTACGAACTGGCCAATAGACTTAATTTGAAAATTCCTCTTTAAGTAGTCTATTGTAAAACTATGAAAATGAATGCAGTATTCAGTTTATAATACAGCTTTGCTTTCATATACATAATGGGTAAATATTTAAATAATTTCCTTTGTAAGTGCTAAATTGAAAACTTCTAAACAAAATTACACTTGTTTTTAGTTTAACGTACAAATAATAATAAAAAAATTATAATAATAAAAATAAAAAACTGTATAAATACCTTTTTTCACGGCTATTTTTCTTGGTAATTTTTTGCGATATTGTTGTCAATTAAATACAGCGGCTTGTGGTTTCTTTTTAGAATTTTGTTTTATTACAAAATAATTTGTATTCTATTTTTTTTTGTTTCTCAAATTTTTTTTATAATATTTAAAACTGGAAATAAACAAAAGAATAAGAAAATATTTAAAAAAATGCGCACTCAAAAGTATTTTTTTTGTTGTATTTTATTTTTTTCTTCTTCCTTTTTGAAATTAAATTAAAATTTTAGTAATAGAAACAGAAACATTTTAAGATTTTTTTGTTGCCTTAAATTACAGTGTATCAGCGTCAGCAGGCACTTGCAGTTGTGTTTATAAATATAGAAAAACCTAAAATCTTTAAACAAAAAACTTTTCTTTTATTCCCGACTGGACAGTGAAAAAGTGGTTGAAACTTGGCAATTAATAACTGGCTCAAGAACGCATGTAAGCATGTACTTATGTAAGCTGTCAACACCATGACAGTGTTGTACCATTTAAGAAACAAATCGCCTACATATTTAAGGAGTTTAAAGTTTAGTTTAGATGTTATAAAAAACAACGTCAAGGAATATTATTGACTATTTCACTCTTACGTTTTATAACTTTCATGTTTTTGTATTTAATTTAATTTAATGCATAAATCCCCTCTCTAGTATTCTAAAACACTATACAGACAATGGTTTTATTGTCAGATAAGTGAGTTTTTCTTTCGGCGACTACGTTTTAGCAGTCTTCTTGCAAAAGTTCTGAAAGTAACTGATTGCCATGAACAAGCTTCTCAAGTGTTGATAGTAAAAGATATTCCGCCATATGAAAAAAAAATAAAGTAGACCTGAAGTCTCTATTTGGCATACATCACAATGATCATCAAGCGCTTGAATAAACATATATCTAAAACTTCTCACATTTTCAAAATAAAATCAATTTGAAATTTCATTCAATTTGTATTTCACTTGCAGACAATTTTGCTTTTAACAATACATTGATCCTTCCTCTACAATCATTACCTAGTATGACGCGCAGCTGACTGTTATTTTACGAACACACTTTTATAAAAAAACGATTTTTGTGTATTTTTATTATATAAAAATAAGAGGTCCCCCCCCCCTTCAAGAAGACCATCTACAAAAAAACTGCTAGCCGACATTCCACTCTATCCCACCTTAACCAATGTCAACAAAAAACGAATGATCAGAAGAAAACTTCCACTTATTGGGAAGTATCAGATAACAGCTAAATGTACTTAGCGAAGGCACTCACCACACAATGAATGCAACGATGAGGCAATTGCTGTTGATCAGTTAAGGGTAAAGGTATAACAGTGGTCTTTGAATGATCAATTCACAGCAATTTGTCTCATTCCCAAGGGGCTTAATAATAAAAGAAAAAAAAATATATATTTATATATGTTCTGTCATAAATGTACTGTCCTTTTTAAAAATTTATAGGGGTTTACCTCTTGGTATTAGTCTCAAATAAAAAAGTGATGAGAAAGAGATGGATAGTGCACATATTTGCCATGAGTGACGACACTTTTACCAAAGTCAACAAAAGTAAGTAAAATTAATAAAATAATAAAATATTGTAGGCTCGGCGTAGGTATCTATTATTTGAATATCCGATTATTTTGTTAAGTGTAATATTATAGCAAGTTACAACTATATGTAAATATAAAACCTTATATATAATTAAATATGTGAAAAAGAGACAACATGTACTTAGAATTTAAGATAATTTTGTGAACCTTGAAAATGAGAAAATAAAGAGTGAGTCGTTGTACTATTATCAATTGCTACAGATCAGAAGTGGGATTGCTCGCACTATTTTGCGGAAAAAAAAATAGAAATTTTTTTTAATACTAAAATTTGTAAATGTCGGCCATCGACATTAAAAAATTATTATTAAAAGATTTAAAAGCTTGGTGTCAAGAAAACGGGATCGACTCGAGTGGTACAAAAGCTGTAATTGTTTCCAGAATTTTGAAAGACACTGAAAGTACAGAGAAGTGTATAAAGGAATTGTGCGTAGGTGAAGAATTTAACCTAAATCAAAACGCAACTCCACAGAAAATGCAGAGCGATACCGTTTTGGCAAAAACAAAAATGCACAGCGATGATAACAACAACAAATCCAATGAAGCGGGCGACACAGCGAATTCTGATATTAAATTACAAAGTAAAGAAATAAAAAATGTAAAGATGAAGCATCAAAACGAGGACAATGACGATGAAGATGTAAATAAAGGGCAAGAAGAAAAATGTAAAGAAGAGGGCCAAAATAATCACATGAAACTAAGTAAAACAACCAATGTAGAGAAAAAGAAAGATGAAATAAATGTAAATGAAGAGAAAAAGAAAGATGAAATAAATGTAAATGAAGAGAAAAGTGAAGATGAAATAAATATAAATATAGAGAATTCAGAAGATGAGTTTAAAAAAATGACAGACAAACAACGTAAAGAAATAGAAACATTGAACCGGCAAATAGAAATACTAAAAAAAAGGAAAGAATTGTTAGAATTACAAAACGATGTAGCTGAATGTAACCAAAGCCAAAACAAAAGTATAAATAGTGTTGCGGCAACAAGCGATATGTCATTAGATTCATTAAAAGAATTTTTACCCGTTTTTGATGGGGATAAAAATTTTGAAGTATGGCTATCTCTATTACAAAATATACGTAATAATTACACAGTTACTGACAACGTGGTACGTGCTTTAATATGCAATAAGTTAAAGGGCAGAGCACAGGAGTGGTTTTTTACAAACCCAACGTATATGAGCGAAGCTATAGATGATTTTTTAGACGCGATGAAAAATATGTTTGGTACCAAAGAATCCAAACTAAATATTCGGCGAAAAATTCAGAACCGTGTCTGGCAAAAAGGAGAACGGTTCGATTCTTATTTTAATGAAAAACTCGTTTGGGCTAATAGCCTTAATATGGACGATGAAGAGTTCATTGAATATATTGTAGAGGGAATTCCCGATATTAATCTGCGAAACACAGCAAAATTGCGATGCTTTGCAAATAAAAACGAAATTTTAAAAGCCTTTCGAAACATTGAACTAACCAGCACAGGTGGTAGACATTTTCAAGCAACGGGAACGAGTGGTGCAATTAATCATAATAATACAGCGCAAACTACAGAACAACGTATAAGAAGAGACATAAAATGTTACAATTGCAACAGTAAGGGACATATAGCAACTGAATGCCGTAAGCCGAAAAGAGAAGATGGAGCTTGCTTTGCGTGCTCTGGTTTTGGACATCAGGCCAAGGATTGCGTACTCTATAAGAAACCCGAAATTAGAAATGATTATGTAAGCTATTTAGATATAAAATTTTTTTCAAGTAATATTAAAAATGTATCAATAATTTTAGAATGTCTCATAGATTCGGGCAGCCCCATAAGTTTCATTAGACAATCCAATGTTCCACCTTCAGTTGATATTTTTCAAGATGTTAAGAAAAGCTATGTTGGTATTAATAAAAGTGAATTAAAAATTTATGGAATTATAAAATGTTCAGTTTCTTTTGCAAATAAAAATATTATAATGAAATTAATGGTTGTTGACGATGAATCTATGGGATATCCTATTGTTTTGGGTAGAGATTTTCTACAGGGAAGTGGGGCAAAACTTGTTTTTAAGGATGCGGATAAAAATAGAATAACAGATTTAGGGACCAAATTTTCTACACGAGAACAACACAAGGAAGATTGTTTTTTTAATTCGATGAATGATATGCAAGATATAGAGATAAAAAAGACAGATAGTGACAATGTTTACAGGAAAGGAGATGACAATTGCGATTTTGAGAAAGAGGTGTTATTGATAGATATTGATGAAGACAGAGTTGAATATAATTTAGGAGATCAATTGGATTTCAAACAGAGGACAGAATTTATAAGATTATTTGAGGAGTCATATTTAAGACCTGAACGACCGAGTGAACCTTTAGTTAAGTGTGAAATGCGTTTGATAGTAGATGACAAAAAGGTATTTAACTATTCACCTAGGAGGCTGTCATATTCAGAGAAAGAAAAGTTGCAAGTAATTTTAGATGAGTATTTGGCAAAGGGATTTATACGTCCGAGTGAATCGGAATATGCTTCACCGATAGTTTTAGTGAAGAAAAAAACAGGTGATTTAAGGATGTGCGTTGACTTTAGACAGCTCAATAAGGTAACAACAAAGACAAAATTTCCTATTCCGCTTATAGACGATTTATTAGATAAATTAGTTAACAAAAGTGTGTTTTCTAAAATGGACCTGAGAAATGGTTATTATCATGTTTACATGCATGAGGAGTCGATTAAATATACCTCATTCACAACGCCATTAGGACAATTTGAATTTCTCAGAATGCCCTTTGGACTGGCAAACGCACCTTTTACGTTTCAACGATTTATAAATAAAATATTTTGTGATATGGTACAGGACGGAAGGGTGGTGGTATACTTAGATGACATAATGGTTGCGACACAGGACGAACAGGAACACATGGTCATATTAAAAGAGGTTTTCAGACGATTAGTTGAGAATAATTTGGAACTGAGATTGGATAAGTGTAGTTTTTTTCAAAGTGAGGTCAAGTATTTAGGTTACATGATATCAAAGGATGGTATAAGAGCAAATGATGATGGAATAAGGGCTATTTTAGATTTTCCGGTACCTACGAGAGTGCAGGAAGTACAGACTTTTCTGGGAATGTGTTCGTACTTCCGTAGATTTATCAAAGACTTTTCAATTATTGCGAAGCCACTTCATGACCTCACGAAAAAAGATAGAACGTTTGCAATAGGTTCAGCAGAATTAGAGGCTTTTAGTTCATTGAAGGAGAAAATGATATCAGCCCCAATTTTGGCGCTGTACGACCCGAAGGATGAAACGGAGTTGCATTGCGATGCGAGCTCTATAGGCTTCGGAGCAATACTACTGCAAAAAAAGGGCGATGGAAAACTTCACCCTATCTTTTATTTTTCTAAAAGGACAACTGACACAGAATCACGGTATCACAGCTTTGAGCTAGAGACACTGGCAATCATATACGCTTTGAAAAGGTTTAGGGTATATTTACAAGGAATTGCTTTTAAAATTGTAACGGATTGTAATTCGTTGACATTAACACTTAATAAAAGAGAGCTTAACCCGAGAATAGCCAGATGGGCTTTAGAATTGCAGGACTATGAATATACGTTAGAACATAGGTCGGGTGAAAGAATGCAGCATGTCGATGCTCTGAGCAGATGTAATACGATATTGGCAATTCATGATAACACTTTTGAGGATAATTTGGTTATATCTCAAACTAGGGACGAAGGATTGAATAAGATAAGGGAAATGTTGAGTAAAGGAGAGCATCAGTTATATGAAATGCGAAATGGTGTGATATATAGAAAGATTAAGGACAATTTAATGTTTTGTGTGCCTGAGGCAATGGAGGGTCACGTCCTTTATAAGTACCATAATGAGATGGGCCATGTAGGCGCGGACAAAGTTACGGAAATAATCAGCAGAAGTTATTGGTTTCCTGGTATGAGAAGAAAGGTACAGGAACATATAGCGAATTGTTTAAAGTGTATAGCTTTTTCTGATAAGTCTGGAAAACAGGAAGGCTTTCTTCACGTTCCTTCGAGGGAAAGGGTCCCTTTTCAGGTAATCCACATAGACCATTACGGGCCAATTAACGACAAGAATTCCACGATGAAGCATATTCTGGTGATAGTGGATGCATATACAAAATTTGTGAGGCTGTACCCGGCCAAATCAACCAAGTCTAAGGAGGCAATAGCAGCATTAGAAAATTATTTTCGAGCATACAGTAGGCCAGGCTTTATAGTTTCGGATAGGGGAACCTGTTTTACCTCGGGAGAATTTGGACATTTTTTAAAGGATAACAACATTGTGCACGTTAAGATTGCAACAGGGTCACCACAGGCGAATGGACAAGTAGAGAGAATTAACAGGGACTTAGGACCGATGATAAGTAAGTTAAAGGATGTAGATAGGGGTGAGCCATGGTATAGGGTTTTACCACAAATTGAATATGCTATGAATAATACGATTCACAGGAGTATTGGCCAGTGCCCGAGTGTAATGTTGTTCGGAGTGTGTCAGAGGGGTAAGATAATAGATAGCTTAAAGGAGAATATATTGGACAAGGAAAAGACGTGCGACAATGATAGAATAGATGAAGTAAGAAGAAAAGCGGAAAAGGTACAGGAACGAATTCAGAATTACAATAAAACTTATGTGGACAGCAAACGACGAAACCCAAGAGTATATAGAGAAGGGGATTACGTAATGGTGAGAAATTTTGATTCAACAACAGGAGTTTCGGGTAAATTATTACCCAGGTTTAAAGGACCCTTTGAGGTACATAAGGTTCTGGATAAAGATAGATATTGCGTTAGGGATATTGAGGGCTTTCAACGGACACAGAAACCTTATGAAGGAATTTGGGCAGTTCAGAATATGAAGCCATGGTTGAAGAATGATGTAGAACGGAATTTTGATAAGAGGAAGTCGAGAGGCAATGAAAGTGTTGCACTAGGAACAGATGAGGACAGAGGAATATTACTGCGAACGGGAGTTACAACTAGAGGAATGTTAAATAGGAATAATGAGATAAGTAGGAATCTGCCTAGTATCAGGAGATCCTAGATATCAGGATGGCCGAGTTGTAGGCTCGGCGTAGGTATCTATTATTTGAATATCCGATTATTTTGTTAAGTGTAATATTATAGCAAGTTACAACTATATGTAAATATAAAACCTTATATATAATTAAATATGTGAAAAAGAGACAACATGTACTTAGAATTTAAGATAATTTTGTGAACCTTGAAAATGAGAAAATAAAGAGTGAGTCGTTGTACTATTATCAATTGCTACAATATCTTGACCTAATTTAGTTCAGGTTTATTGGAGTAAAAGTCAGATAGGGAAATAACATTTTTTATTACAATAAATGTTCAAGTTGTGTACCATCAAAGATCCACTTATTATCTATCCACTATATACTATCTAGCTATCACTAGATCCATCTCCATCTCATCATCCATCTCTCTCTCATCATATTTTCTGGCTTTTCTTATAACGGTGTCAATCAATCCTCTCACCCCATTTCGGCTTGACGTTGAGTTCTGGGACACCTTGTATATATACAGTCGGGCCTCGATTATCCCTAATCCGGTTAACACCGATTAATCGTGATGGCCAAAGATCTGTCTATTGTTTTTATGTTTGCAATGTTTTTAAATTGTGTGCTTTGATTAGCCGTGATTACTTCTGTTATCCGTAATGAAAACGGGGAATTCCCTTGTTTGCATACGATGAGTCAGAAGCATTTACAAGTGATTAGTTTAATTTTGAATTTTGAGAAGTGTGGGTGGCTAGATCTAAATTTATTTAGTACGGCATCGTTACCATTGATAAAAATACAAAGAAACGTCTTAAATATTGAACATAAAGTTAAAGTAATTAACGAACATTCAAAAAATATTGCGAGCTGAAAAATACGAAGTTGGGATACAGTCCGTTTATGACATAAGTAACTGTCTTGAATTAATTCTTTTAATGTAAATATGTATGTGCACGAATGTTCACTTATTAAATAATAAAAATATTAAAAAAACTGTATAATCAAAATGGTTATTCGATTAACCGTGAAAATCGATTATCAGTAATGCTTCTGGTCCCGACCATCACGAATAATCGAGGCTCAATTTTCGGTTTCGATTTCGGTTTTTCAACAACACTTTATCTTATTATACCTATAATCACTATTTCTAAAGTGCTAACAAAAGTTAACATTACACTTCAAACACAAATAAATACAATTTTTCAATTGTGAAAAACAAAATTTAGCACCTTTAAACTAAAATCAGAAGTTTAACAATCAATAATCACTTAATGAATAACAAAAATAATTTTTTTCATAGAAATATACAAAAAGAAAAATAAATCAAAATTTTGCAAATAAATTTTTATTTATTAACACTTCATCTACTCGTAGAAATACATGTGAATGTAACACTTCAAAAAACACTGTTTTAACGATTTGTATGAGTTCTTATATCACATTATCATTAAAAAGAAATTTATAATCCTTTAATAGAAATAGTGGCTTTGGGAATTCTAGTAGTATAGCTTATATATAAGAATTTAATGGTTTGCAATAAATATTATATAATATTCTGAAAACAGAAAAGAAAGAAATTTTTCACAAACATTGAGGGAGTGTTACGTTTACTTCTCATATGAAAGAAAGGATATTTATGCTTTGAAACAAGGAATTTTATAACGTTAACCCATTAACGCCCAAATGAAAACCAAGAACAATTTTTAAAATTCAATATTTATTACTAGATTTAAACAACATTTTTTACAGTACAGTAAAAGAAAAAAACCAAAAGAAATATTCTGAGTTGTGTTTTTTCAGGTGTACTAAGCTTAGTACAGCAGCACTTAATATGCTATAGCTCAAAAAATTCTATACGAACTAAACTGTTTTATATTGCTTTTATTAGAATGTGATGTTATCAAGTAAATAAACTGCTATTTAACGTTCTTCAAACTTAACTGATGTAAAATAAACTACATAACCCTTCACAATCTCACAAGAAATAAATCACTAGCCAAAATGGAGATATGATAAGTTGATGTACAACAGTTACGTGGATGTTGCATGTACTCTTATTGACTGATAAAAAGCGTTTCCCGAGTAAAAAACTGCATTTTATAATTTTTACTTGAACTTTATGTTGTGTACTATTTTAGTACAGCGGGCGGAAATGGGTTAATAAAAAAAATCATACACAAAAACATGAATTATAAAAGCACGCCATCAAAAATATTCGTACGCAGAGAAAAAGGCCACAAAATAAAGACTTTTTCATTTGTTTTTTTTAAGATTAGGGAAAAACAGAGTGACCAGAGTTAATAAAGTTTCACAAATGACAACATTTTCATAAGAACATTTGCCAACTGAAGAATGTTTGCAAAACTCTGTTTCAGAAGTAAATGCGCGACATAAAATCTATCCAAAACTTGATTGTTATACGAGTATGTTATTACCATTACATGTTTACTTCTAATTCGTTCCTTTACTTTCTTTAAATAGTGCAGAACACCTCCGATTTCAATATTAGAAACTTTGGCTAATTTTAAAAAATCTCTGTTTTGTAATATTAAGAACTCCTATTTATTATACTACTCTTCTGAGAAGTCGTCCAATGGCGTCAGAAACCATAAAAGTAAAGTTTCTTGATCAAATATGACGAAAAGCTTCAAAGTACTTATTAACCATGAAATAGCTACTTTGGGCTTTAGATTGACATGCAATTCGCTTTTTCCATTGAGCAAATGGTGAAGAAGAGGTCGCCGTAGTTTAGTGTGTAGTGTGTTGGATTACTAGACGAGAGCTGGGGTATGAACCACACCTTGAAAAAAAGAAATTTGAGAAAATATTTCTTTCGTCGACTGCCTCTTAGCAGTCTTCTCGCAAAAGCTCTGAGAGTAACAAAAGCTTCTCAAGTCGGCCGTTCGGAGTCGATTTTAAACTGTAGGTGCCCGGAAAAATTTACACACACAATATGGCTGCTACGAGAAGCTAGGCTGTAACTCTGAAACCGGGTTGTAATGGCTAATTATGTATAAATGTATGTATGCATGTGATGGTGAAGAAAGCGGAAAACGGATAATAATACTGTGAGAGTCTAAATATTGTAGAGAGGTACAAGCTCTCAGATTATGCGGAGGCCTTCGCTAAAGAAAAACTGCAGAAAAGGCGACCACATTAGCTACAGGTGATGACATAATATTTGTAGACAACGAGTCGGTTTTGCATGCCATGACATCAGTTCAAAAAAAGTTAAAAAAAAAAAATTCTCGAACGATTTAGTCTTTCAGAACACAGAGGTTTTGCTTTAGCGGTTCTTTGTATCGATAGCAATTTAATACGCATCAGGTAACTAACATGACGTACAATGAATTTTTTAAAACCAAACCAGCATGAAGTGGTAATTTCACTCCCATGTTTTTCTTTTGTGTGGAAAGTCAGTTGGCAAACTCAATGCTCTTCTCGTTTTTTGGTATCATATTACTATGATTTATACCAGACTAGCAATACCTGACAGATGTTATGCCGCCTGTGGTTATTTATTTTTCAGATTTATTACGCACGTCCTTTTCTACTACGCCCAGTTTAAGAAACCCATAAAGATTGTTCACAAATAAGTTTATAAATTTGTAGAATAATCGACAAATATTCGCAAATTATATTCATGTATGATTTGTTGGTGACCTACTACGTCTTACGTTTAAGTCTTGTGGTACAACGTACTGTCAGAAACTCAATTTTTAGAAAAAAAAAATATTTCTTCTTCTCTTTTATTTTTCTAGAATATCTGTGAGAATACAACGAAAGTTGTTCAGATTTACAATTGATACAATATTGTCATATATTGTTAGTGAAAAATTACGAGTCCCTGTAAGTTATGATAAAAAAAGTAAAAATGTTTTCGTACATTTTTGCAAGAAAGTGTAGTCAATCTGACTAAACCGAGTACAGGGTTTTACTATGTTTTGGTAGTACAATCGAACCTATACTGTGGATTCCGTGCATTTTTTTTGCTGTTGCACTGTGATATTAGAGGTAATCAGTCTTCTTTTTAAAGGCATTTGCCAGATTTGTAAATAAGCAATCGTAGCACATACGCCTACATTTTGTTATTGTTATACATGGTTGACTACGTTTGCAAGATTTGCAAAGGCATTTGAAACGAAGAGTGATTACCACTCACATTAAAACATCCACCGATGAGATGAGATGAGAGATGAGATGAGGCAATTGATGTTTAATCATTAGAGGGTGAAGGTATAACACTGGCTCTTGAATGGACAAATTTTCAGCAACTTGTTTCATCAACAACAAAAGGCGCAATATACACAAACATCTATGAAAAAAAAAAAACCTATCAACCATCTTCACATTCCAATACAATGCACTGCATGAGTAGGGGTTTACCCCTGAGTATTGCTCTTAAAAAAAATCATTTCTAAAATTTGTACGTTTTAGATTTTTTTTTTCCAAATCAATTAATATTTATAAAAGTGTTTGTGTGTACAAAGAGCAATTTTTATTGTGTATGCTTAAAAAAACCATTAAAAACACGTACGTTTGTTTTTTTTTACAAAAAATTTCGTCTTGAACGCTCTGGTTTATGTTTGAAACAACAAAAACAATAGATGGGCGTTAAGCCAGTTTAATATGGTCAATAAAAAATTATTATAGCCATTTACACACGTTACCGCATTTTTTTTTAGCTGAAATTCTTATTTAAAGCGTTATTTAACCGTCGAAAGTTGAGAAAATAAATCAAGAAACCTGGATTGTTTTTAGATAATACTGCTGTTTTTCGTTTGCAAGAACGGTTCTAAGTAATTGGTAAATCTAAGGTAATCTGGCCAGTGCATTCTGCAAGGGTATAATAATACTACGACAATACGTACTAATCCAACTTCCTACTGGCAATCATAAACTTGCATGTGTAAGGAATGGACTAAAAGCATTCTTAGTACCAGAATTATAACTTAGTGTCGCATCCAAAAAAATAATGTTTTATTTACTTATAGGCATTTTTTTTTTGCTAGAGTCCAATACTCAGGGGTAAACCCCTACTAAATGCTGTGCATTATATTGGAATTTTTTTTTTTTGGAAAATACAGTACATATCTTATTATTAAGCGCCTTAGGAATGAGACAAATTGCTGTGAATTGTTCATTCAAAGGCCAGTGTTATACATCCACCCTTGACTGATCAACGGCAATGGTCTCATCGTTGCATGTTGATTGTGTGGTGAGGGCCTTCGCTAAGTAGGTTTATCTGTTATCTACTACTTCCCAATAGGTGGCGCTTTTCTCCTGATCATTCGTTTTTTGTTGAGCGGTTTCTTTGTAGATGGTCTTCTTGTTCGTTCAAATTTTACTTTCAAAGTTTTTTTTATCGAATGTTGTATATTTTTCACTAGATATCTAGATTCATTGTGATTGTGCTGTTGTGGATGCTGCGATCAAATGAACGTTTCATGCTCTAAATCGTTCTAGGCTCGTTTGATTAGTTTTTTGTTTCTTATACAATAGAACGTCCAACGATCAATCTCCCTAGTGCTATACAAATTATGGCACCGATTATCGCTCACAATACCTAAATGTTTGGTTTCAACAAATATAAATAAATGTTGTAAACGATAGTGCAAATATAGTACAACACATAGGTGTTGTAAACCATAGTCGAAATTTTAAAAATACAACATCAAATTTTCAAATGTTGTGAACCCTAATCGGTGAACTAAAGCAGGGTCAAATCAAATATGAAACAATTTATTTATTTATACACACAATATATTCATAATTGGCCATTACAACTCTGCTTCAGGGTTACGACCTAGCTTTTCGCAGCCCCATGTTGTGTGTGTCAATTTTTATCATGAGATCCATGACCTACAGTTTAACATCGATTCCGAACAACCGACTTGAGAAGCTTGTTTATGGCAATCATTTACTTTCAGAGCCCGAAAGAAATATTTTTTTATATTTCATTTTTTTCCTTTTTACGATGTCCGAGCTGTGGTTTGAATTCAGTGAAGCTTAACACAAAAATTTGCATGGCTATTCTAGTTTACTATAAGCCGCTTATTGCCAATTTTATAAGAATGCAGAAAGTTTTTTTTTTTTGCTTTTCATAGACAAGAGACTAAAATTGGGTGTTCTTGTTCCTGATATAAATTTGTATTACAACTATTAAAAGCCATGCATCAATTCTTATCAAAGCCAAAGGGATTTATTTTTAAACAACAAGATTAAGCTATACCAAAGCTCAAGGCAACAATCCTAAAATTGACAAACTCTCATACATACACAGGAGAGAATATGTTTAATTTTAAGCAAAAGTTTAATCTAAAATAATCGATTTTGGATATAAAAATTGTGAAGAGATTTAAAACATTAGCACAATACTCGTATACCCTTCTTGATAACACATTTAATTGAGGTGGGTTCGTTTTTGCTTACGCCATGTAATTTTACATTTACAAAGATTCGATGACGCTTACATCCTACTACACTTACACTGACACACTGTCACAAAATTTCTTTGAAATTAAATTCGTAAAATCCATATATTCCTAAAAAAAAGAAAAAAAACTTTTCCCAGTTTTTTTTAATTTTTAATATTTTTACTTGGGTTTTGGAAATGATTACGAAATACAGCATGGGAAACTCATTAATCATTTATGTGGTATTAATAGTTGTTGTTTGTATATCTTTTTACTTTATAACACATAATTTTCTTAATATTAATGGCTTTTTTTATAAAATTTTTATAACTTTTTTGATTAAAAAAAAGATAACTTTATTCTAATTTATGATAATATTTTTTATTTGTATATGTAATTGTTGCTGTTGTTATTTTTGTTTCTGTTAAAGAATTTTCTTTTTATTCCTCTAGTTTTTGGTTATTTTCACCCCACAAAATAAAAAGTTGGAAGAGACAAAACACGTTTTTCTTTTTTTCTTTTTGCTGAAGACTTTTCGTTGACACAAAAACAAATTAATTTTATTTTATAGAAATTTAAAAAAAAAATCACAAAATTTTTTTATTTAAAAAAATATATATACATATATTTTTTTTTTTTTGTTTTTCGTTTTGAACACCAAGTTCTATTGTTTTTTTTTTGTTTTTGTTTTTTAATTTTGTTAAACCATTTGCGTTTTGTTAATTATTATTATTGTTGTTGTTACTATTTTTATCCACTTTGTAGTGTACAACTACAATAAAACACAAATATTTAAATTTTGTTTCACCTTTTTTGTTTAACAATTTCAAAAATATTTTATTCTCGTTTAAAATATTAAACGGCACACAAAAATGACAAGACTAGTATGTGTTGCAATCTGAACAACCGTAGAACAACGACTCAGTTTCGAATTTTAATAACAACGAGGTTGTGCTGCTACTGCTTTTGCTGCCAGCTGCAGTCTACAACAAATGTAGTAGTACCGTAGCAAACAGCACAATGACTTTATAGTTGGGTAAGTTGGCCCCCCACATGAGAAAATACAAACACTAACGACACTACAAAAAAAAGTAGCGATAACAAAAACAAATTTAAAAAACATTCAAAAATCAAGTATGTACTCGTATTCTAACAATAGTAAAAAAAAGAGAATATTCCCCCCAAAAATAAAGAGAACTCTAAGAGACGAAAAAAATAAATTTCCAGTATAGTTTCAATGGTATCGTTTTCTAACAAAATTTCTCTAGAGAGCAATTATTTGTATATACAAAAGCAAGGAAAATATTAAAAACGTGGAAAATTGTCATCTATACCCAATACTATAGAAAGAAACGAACGAAAAAAAAACAGATGGTTAACTTCGATGACAAACAAATGGAAAATCAAAATCATGTTCTCTCTCAGTATAACAGTTTCAATATCAAAAGAAAGGAGAGCAACGCTGTTGTCGCTCCGTATTAATTTTTAACGGGAAATAGTGTAGAATGCTTTGGTTTATTTGATATTTATTTTGCATATGGTCAGCATTGTCAATTCTTACTCTGTGGTCATATTAGGCAAATATTTGACGAAAAAAGTGTAACCAATTTTTATTGTTTCAAGTTTGATTAATTAAACATCGAAAGAATATTTTTTGGTAAAATTTATTTTGAAATAACTTTTAAAAAACAAAATGTTTTAATGTGGATATAGCTCTAGCACTGTTTTTAAAGTTAAATAATATAAGTGTTGAAGCTGAATTTGGTGTGAATAATTTTGTTGTCAATAAAAATCATTAGTAGGAAAAAGGGGCGGACAAGTCGGCGTGGTACCCCCCACACAAACTCACCATTGGCTTCTTAAGATTGATTACAGCTAAAGTTTCTGAATTTGGTATACATTACTTCGTAGTCACTAGTCATCTCTAAAAATTTTGAAAAACGGTAGTGATAGGTATAGCTAAGCACGCCGGGTTTAGGCTAGTCTAATAATAAAATTTTAGTTAGAAATAGAATACCCTCAATCAAATCTGGCTTCATTTCTGCTCTCAGCTGCAGCTTCTGGGTGTAGAAAAAAACCAATCTACCGAGACTTGTATCCGTGGCAATATCATGACGATCAAAGCAGCATCCTAGATATAAATCAGGGTATAATTTATCAATAAATTAAACAAAAACTTATAGATATGTATGTATATCCAAAATGAAAATTTTATTAACTAAACATGAGTTTTAATAATGATGGTAGAAAACTACCTAAATTAATACTATTTAGTATTGAAATTGAGTTAACGGTTGGTATCAATATTTCAGTAACAACTCGGTATCATTTTATTACCAACCGTTATTTTCTTGATAACACACTTTTCCCAATATGGTTTTACTATGATACCACATCGTTGGTGATTTTATAACATATGGCACCTCTCATATCGTTCATGATTCGATAACAGGTCGTTCCTAATGTAATAACAGATCGTTCTTAATTTATTAACTTATGGTATTTTTATACAATTTGTTCACGATTTTACTACCGGTTGTACTTGATTTAATAACCTATAGTATTTTGTGCCGTTTGTTCTTATTTTGATAAAGCAATAAGCATCATTTGATAGCGACAGTTAACGAAATTTTGTTCACGATTCGTTCTTAATTTGATATCATTGGTTAACAAGTTTAGAACTAAAAAACCAGAGTTTATAAAAGAAGTAATCATAATTATCTTAGATACTTTTTACTTCATTTTCGAAACAGTTTTATTGCATATGACCCAATTGTCACACAATATCAACGATAAGGACATATGTTTAAGAAGTCTTACGGGCCATTGATTTTTTTTCTCCGTGTACAAGTCTAAGATGTTTACTGGGTTAATTAGTGTTTGAATTTATTAAATTTTATATCCTTTTAATTGCATCTCCTTGTGAGTTCAATAACCTCCGCTTGTAACACTAATTCATTTACCTCAAATATTAGTGCCATTAACACCTAAAAGGCAACAGATAACACCATATCTCAACTAACTACCCGGGTGGTTAACTTGTAATCTCTTATGAATTAATAGTTTACACTTTATTTTTCATTTTAGCACTGATATTGTATTATTTTATATTTATTTATAACCACATAAATGTTGTACGTTTTGTTTTTGTATTAGTTGTTGCTGCTACTTTTACAACTGGTTGATATTAGTTAAGCACTTAAAAACCTAATGATGATGATATCGTTTGTAATACACATTTTAGTTGTAATTAAAACACACACAATGTTTATAAGTGTTTTAAAAATTATAAAAAAAAGTAACAACTACATAGAAAAAACATGACAAACTTAATTAGTTATCAGTACACTTTTACACACACCACAGCAATGGTAATACATACTCCAGTTTAAATTTTCTACACTGCTTTTCTCTGTTTTCTCAGTACTCAAAGTTTCTCTTGAGCAGTTTAGACTCCACATAAATAGTGGAAGTACACATGTAGTATATGTATAATACATGTATATGCACATGTGCGTGCTGATATATCTATATATGTTTGTATAACCTTTTGGTAAAATTGTGCAATGAGCCACAACGAATTAATTATATTTTGTTTTATAAAAAAATATATATAAAAAGAAATAATGACAACATTTTACTGCTACGAGTATGCTATAACAATTTTTTTTAACAAACAGTAGTAAAAAGCATTTTTTGTTTTCATGTTTGTTGATCTGGAACATACAACGCCATTCTATTAGTACACATGCATATAAGTAAGTATAAACACCCAGTTGGTTCTGTGTTAAAGACAACCTCGAGGATGGGTGCACGACAATAGACTGTCCTGTATGACGCATAGACGACAGCTAGAATAATTCGCTAGCAACATGTTTAAACAATGTCGCAAAAATCGTGCACGACTGGCTGAGCGACATTTCTGAACTATGCAATCGTGTCGTCAATATTCCGTTTATCATCGACAATTTTAAGGAAATAGACTATGAAATACCGTGCACAAACACCACCGCGAAGTTCTCGACAACCATTAGTGACATATCTTAAAGACATACTTGACGACAATGTCGTGCACGACGATTGTGCCAACTGGGCACAAAATTGTATGTTCATAAATATATTTTTTTAAATAGAATTTTAACTTATAATTGTTAGTCAATTTTGTATGTCACAAGCATCATTAACATTAATTCATCTCTCCGTAATTTTTCTCAAATCTTTTTAACGCTAACATCTCTCCCACTCTTGTTTTATATTTATTTTATATTTTTTATCTTTTTTAATATCGAAAAATAATTGCAAGGTGCACCATGTATACAACACAACAATAAAAAAGCAAATTAAAAAAAATTTCATTAATTGGAAAGGGAATTAAAAAATACACCACCCCACCCTCCTATTATGTAAGGCGTTGTCGACATCAAGTCAATCCAGCAGCGAAAACTTAGCCCTTGTGTAGTGTATGCACAACAATTTTTTATACTTGTGTGTATAAACTTGCTGTTAAAAATATTTTTTAATAGGAATAATAGTTCATTTTATTTTGATATGGGAGAAGAAAAAAAATAAATAAAAACCTTAAAATATGTTTCTCTCTTTTTCTCGCTCTCTCTCTCTTTCTATTTAGTTTATACAAAGAATAAAGAAAATTAACAAAAATTTAAATTTTGATTGTTGTCATAATTCAAAAGTCAGCACTTTTTTTTAATTTTTAAACAAATTCGAGCCTTTTTTTAACTCTTCTGGGCAATTGTGAAGTCAGAATAAGCAATTTACTCGCTGATCATAAAATATACTTTTCTTGGATAAAAATTGTATCTACTAGCGATGACACCATTTGGTGAGCCATTTAGACGTTGTTTTATTTCTTAGTTTAGAGTCATTTTTGACTTTTCTAACGATATTTGCAGTCAATTTTTGAATCATTTACCATTTTTAACTGATTTTTAAGATTCTTTACACAAGTTTGCTAAAAGAAAATAAGTTTTTTAAGTTTTAGACATTTTATTTATTTTGCTACTACTACTAAAGCTTTTTTTGTGTTGTAGGGTTTGATCCCATGATCATTAGACTCGTATTATCATTAGTAAATCAAAATTGTCTCTATATACTTAAGTAGTACAAGCTATACAGTAGTAAATAATCTAGTAAACGAAGAGGATGTATTCTCATTTTTAAAAGAATTTTCTACTGCTTATGTACGTCACAGGTGCCCAAGACTGCTTGTAAGTTGTAAGAAATCGTAATGAAAAATGGAAAAATTTAATTATTATGTTTCTTTTTCATATTTAACAGCTAATAAAAGCCCTAAGATTTTAAATTTATTTTAATTTACATCTTGTTTTTTTTTTTTGCCTTTCTAGACTTTGTAAAAAAGTTCTTCGTTCAGTATTATTAAATAAAATTTTATCTAAAACAAAACGTATTTATTTTATTGTAACATTTACTATTACTTAAATTATAAGTTTCTTTTTGCTTTAATAGAAAGTCCAAAAATTTATTTTAAGTGACTGGTTTTTAGTTTTTTAATTAATAATTAATTTTTTTTTATTTTTTTACCAATTTTCGAAGTGTACAGTTTAATAAATCAATAAAATTCTAAGTTTTGTATTTTCTTCTTCTTCTTCTATTTATAGTTTTTTTTTTTAATTTTTCGTACAGAAAATTAAATTTCTTTTGAAAATAAGACAGAATAGCCACTATCTACGTCACAGATGCTCTCAATGAAAGAGAGAGAGAGAGAGAGAGAGAAAAATCGTAATTCATGATATTTAATCAAATCTAAAGACAACTCAAACCAGTGCTGGTTCAATTAAGAAGTTTTCAATCATCTAGACCAGGGGTGAGCAACCTTTTTAATCAACGGGCCACTTTATATATTAAAATTTTTTGGCGGACCGCACATAATGAAACACTTTCTAATAATTTTCGAAACTTTATTTATAATAAAAATTAGAATAAAAAAATATAAAATTTAATATATAAATTTTAATGCAAAAAAAAAAAAAAACAAACAAAACAAACAAAAACAAAAAAAAAGAAAAAACGAAATTACTTGGAATTTTTAATGAGAAATTTGGCACTGTTTTTTCGATACAACCTGATCAATATCAGCTACACATACACAAGTTTCTAATCGTGCATTACTCAATCTTGATCGGGGGTCGGATTTATAAACATTCTCGATGTTTACTGAGAGAAATACATTTTTTACATCAGTATTATTCTGCATGTCCATCACTTCCATTTGAAAGTCTTCGGGAACTGTATCCACATCGATATTTAATGGCTAGGAAAACATTTTCATGGAAACTGCTGTCTTCTCAGTTTCTTCGTAATTGAAATTCGTTGATTAATGTGTCTATATATTGTGTGTATTTTTGAGAAGTAGTAACATTTGGTTGGCGGGCCGCAAAAACATGTTAAAAGAGCCGCAAGCGGCCCGCGGGCCGCGTGTTGCTCATCCCTGATCTAAAGTGTTTAAAGAAGACTCAGCAAGGTGATTTTTGAAAAAAAAAATATATATACTATATATAAAATCATCCAAATGCCACTAGAGTAGGGAAATAGGAACTGACTATATGCATAGTCAGTGTTTTATGTAAGTGTTTTAAAATGATAAGAAATAATAATATAAGTATAATAAACTTATAACTAATATTAAAATTTTCATAAAGATATTTGAAAATATTATTTATTTTTTGTTCATTCTCATTTGAATTTCTTATATGCGCTGTACTCGTATTTGAAATTATTTTTGTAAATAAAATTAAAACCTTAAATAAATAATTGTTCTCTCCTCATGTTTTGCCAACTTTATTTCCTAATATGTATCACTATATAAAGTACAAGCTTGATTTGTTCAACCAGATTATCGCGGCAGGCGATTTTTTTTATTTTCATGGCCAGGAATAGAATTATTTTATAATTTTTAAGAATGTTGATTGCTACGCCACACACTGGTTCAAGAGCGGCATTAATTCATTTTTTTCATGCCTTCTGATCTGCCTGATTTTTTTACAGTTTATAATAGACAATCTAACTATTATGTACCAAAAATATTAGGTTTATATCTTTATTACTTTTTCCTCCATAGACATTTAAAGTTGACCTAAGTAAATGCCTTTGAAATGACCAAATTATATATGCTACATTCTATCGTTTCATGCTTTTAAAATACTCTTGTAATGACACTAAAAAGATTTTTTTTCATACAATTGGACGTTATTTATGATATATATATAAATAAAAAAATTTTCAAATTTAAAAAAAAAAATTTTTTTACTACAAAAAATTGTCCAAAAATATATATTTTCTCCAAATTCTATGGATTGCATCTTCTGTGCACCAACGAGCCTCAGCCAGATACTCACATCAAATTAAAGCCTGAAGTCTTAGCTAATTATTTATTAAAAATTCAACTGCCCGTTTTTGCCCCTAAGCAATTCCGGTTTAAAAAACTAAAATTAGTAAGGAAAAATTTCCTTCACAATCATGTAATTGCAGTAGAGGTTTGTATTAAAATCTGTTGCATACTCTTAGGATTGCACTTCTCTGCAATAGATTTTATTGCAACTTGTCTGCAGTTTTCCCGGCCATTTTAAGAAAATTCATAAGTTTGTTCAACCATCTGTAAAAACTTGTGAATTTTTTTGGTTAAATTCAAAGAATAGGCTTTTAGGGTTCATTCGGTTTCAGTAATATAGCCGGACCTATCTTTTATTTGAAGGAAAAACTGCAAATTTTGAAGCTTAGAAGGCAATTTTAATTCGGTCATATCTCCTACACTACATACGCAATCTAAACAATTTTTTCTACGAATTATAAAGGAAGTGCTATATTTCAATAAAAACGGCATTGAAAAGTTATCAATTAAAATATCTGACATATGAAAGCTACTGAACTGTGTAAAAATTTTCCTCAGTTTTCGTTTTGCAATATTTAAGTGACTTCTGTAGACTTTTTCTAAGACAAAATATTTCTTTTTAATCAAATAAATTATGAATTTGTCTCAGTGAAACACTATTCTTTGTAACGGTATTATTTGATTTGTGAAAAATAGTTTTAAAAAATCGAATTTTAGTCACCAAAATACCGCCTACACATAATGCAAGACGGTGCGATGGGCGTGGCAGATTTCTATGAAACTTGGCATGCGTCTTTTGTTTTTTCTAAGTAGTATATGTACTAAATGTTAAGACTTTTGCTTTTATACGAAAGGTTTTATGTGAAATTATCCATTTTGATTGTATGGGCGGTGGGCGATGGGTGTGGCTGATTTTCATGAAACTATTTTATTTTCTTAATTTAGTCAATATAATACTCTGTGCCAACTTTCAAGTTTCTAGGTCCACTCCTTATAATTAATGCCACCAATCGTATGAAGCTGAACCAGTGTGCGCCATTGTTGAAACACGAGACCGTTTCTACAGTGAGTATTTTCTTCTGTTTTAATGTAATAATATATTATTTTACTTATTTATTTTTTTTATTTTATGAAAAATATAAAAGAATTTTTGATTTTTGGTAATTACAATAGGCCAGAATTTTAAAAGTTGCGAAAATCGAGCTTATACTGTATTTTCTCAGAAATTAGAATATTTTTAATTATTATACACAACAACAATGATAAAACAACAATAATAACTACAGCCAACAAAATAAAACGATATAACGTTACTACCGTTTTAATACCATATAAGAAGACTTAAATGATATTAAAAAAAAATAATAAATAAACAGCAGCCATTAAATATCATTAAAATGTATAATGGCGTGTGTGTGTGCCTGTGTTTAGTTTGAGGTAGAGTTACCTAGAGAGTAAAGTTTTACTCATTACTGTTGTCGTTTGTTGCTGCTCCGTGGTGCTGTTTATTTTAATTTGTCTTTTTTTTCTTTAAATTTCATTACTTGCTGTGGCTGTTAACTGATGGTTATTAAATCTGTTATACTGTAGCAGTGTTAGAAAAAGTACAAGTAGTAGCAGTAGTATTGGTTGCTTATTGTTGGTGTTTGTTGAATGAATTGAATATTACGTATACGCATCAGTGAATCTTGACTAACATTTAATTATCATCGTCATCATTACCATTATCGCTATTATTACTCACGACAATGTGTTGTGTTTGAAAGGTTGGGAATATTTTCTATGCAAATTGTAACCGTAAGAAATGTAGAACACCAAGAAAAGATTTCGTCTTTTGTAAAAAAAATGTGTTTTTCCATAAAAAATCACAGAATGTTAGAAAATATTCGCAAATACAACAAAAAAGGTCTTATAAAAAAAATTAAATCAATGCGAGCGACAAAAATAAACTTTTTTGGTTTTTAAACACTTATTTTTCTTTTATGTACCCTGACAAATGGTACCATATACTTATATACAATAACTTTCGCAATTGTCCAAATTATTAGAGAACTTGCCAATTATTATAATTATTTTAATTCATTATTTAATTATTTTAATTCATTATTAAATTATTGTAATTCGTCACTGTATTTTATCAGAATTATTGATATTTGGTCAAGTACCCAGCAGAAATTAGTGCTTACCAGTAAGCTATTTTGCAAGGTAGAAATTGTGAACAATCACTTCTACGTGCGCATCAATAATGCATGAATTTTATACGAAATGAGCCGCTAAAATGCAATAGAAATGCACATTTTTTGCAACCAGTAAGCAAATAAGATGTGTGTCACTATAAAGTGTAACACCCATTTTTCTTAATAACTTTTTTCACCTTTAATCAAAATTATTTTTCTTAATCACAATATCTTTGAAAAATGTGTCAGATTTTAAAATGTATCAGTTTGTCAAATTTGACTTGTTAGTTAGTTCACAATGGATAATCAAAGACAAGTGCATACAAAAATTATTCAAATAATTCAAAAAAAACCATATTGGGGTTATACAAAAGTTGCTAGGGAAGTCCACGTGACCAGGCAATGTGTTTCCAGAGTGGTCAAAAAGTTCAACAAAGACCTAAAAATTGAAAGAAAGCCTGGAACAGGTAAAGCAAAACTGGTAACGAACGACGCGAAAGCCAAAAAGGTTGAGAAGCTTTTGCTGGCTCTTCCAAACATTTCTGGTCGCGAAGTTGCCCGGCGCGTGCAATGTTCGGAAAGTTTTGTGCACCGAGTTAAAGCTAAAGCTGGCCTTAAACATTTAAAGTCCAAAAAGTTCCGGATAGAAATGCTAAGAAGAATATTGAAGCAAAAAAAAGAGCAAAAGTCCTCAAAAAAGAATTTTTTCAAAAGTTCGAATGTTGTGTAATGGATGATGAAACTTACGTTTTTGCAGACTTTGCGCAGCTTCCTGGCCAAGAGTTTTATGTAGCGGATAGTAGAGGCAATGTTTCTGAAGAGTTCCGAACTAAAAAACTATCAAAATTTCCCAAAAAGTTCCTAGTTTGGCAGGCTATTTGTAGCTGCGGCAACAGAAGTGCATCGTTTGTTACATTGGGATCAATAAACTCAGATATTTATATCAAAGAGTGTCTTCAAAAGAGGTTGCTCCCATTTCTAAGACAGCACAACATATCAACATTCTTCTGGCCAGATTTGGCAGCATGTCACTACAGTAAAAGCGCAATAGACTGGTATAATAAAAATAATGTTATTTTTGTTCCAAAAGAGGCTAACCCACCAAACTGCCCAGAGCTGCTGCCTATTGAAAGATATTGCTCTGGTCAAAATAGAACTAAAGAAGAGTACATCTGTTCCCAAAACCATTACTAGTTTTCGATATAAATGGACAGCTGGTACCAAAAAAAATCACCGAAAACACTATAACATTGCTTATGGATGGCATAATGAATAAAATAAAAAATTTTATAAAATTAAATTAATTTTTAAATAAAATAATACAGAATATAAATCTGTAATAAAAATGCAAAATAAAACTGTTTTATTTTTAACTCTAGCTTACTCCAGTCAGTTTTTATTGGACTTTTGATGTGTTACAGTTTATAGTGACGCACATCTTAGTATAAAAAATCAAAAATAATACCTTATCCTGTGGCATATTTGGAAGCTTTAATCTATAAAAAAAAACAATATAATGCTTCCATTATTGCTTACAATTTTATTTATTGCTTCCAAATTTGAAAAATTTTCTGCTGGGTATTTGAAAGTAATTTAATCAGTGTAATATGAGTTTACTCGTATCATCTATATTCCGTCGTGTTTGCACAATTTTTTTACACGATGATCTCCGAGAAGTATACTGTTTGTAATATAATAATCGAAAAAAAAATCTACTTACGCGAATGTCCCATTGGTTTCCAAAGTTCTGTTCAAAGCCCACCAAACATCTTGCGGTTGAGGCAAAAGTAACAATCTATAGTGATACAAGCTTGGAAGTGGCTTCATATTTTGAAAAGAAACGTTATATTCTGTATATACTGTACAGACATGTTGATGGTTTATTTGAAAAACTGATCCAGCCATATGACAAAACTGAATGGAGATTATTTATTGATGGCTCTAAGTATGGTAAACAAGCTCTTCTTTTGCATAATAGGAATGAAGAACCAATCATACCAATTGGAGCGTGGTCATCAAGACTTAATGAAAATTGAAAGAAATTATCAAGGATTTTGGGACAAAAGCATGCTGGTGGACTATTGTTGGACTCTAATACGTGAAACCGAATCAATAAAATACAAATAACGCCATTCACTGATTTTTAAATAAACTAATGATTTTTTATGTAAAAAACTAATAAAAACAAATACATTTTCGAATTACAGCCCAAAAAATTACCTTCGGAAAGATAGACTTGTTGCTCCAGTCCAAGATCTTGTTATTTAACTTTATTTCAATAAATTATAGCTAAATATAATTAAACAAATGGGCTGAATTGGACAAGTGGGCGTGATGCCTCCTATATAAAGAAAATATAATATACATATGTCATAAACTCAAAAGAAGGCGATGGTGGATTTTTAAAATCTCTCCATAATTCTTTCAATACTTTTTCATTAATTTAAACAGGAATAGCGAAGCACGTCAGAATTTAGCTGATATACATATATGTACATTGAGTTGCAAAGGAACTGTTAGATGTTAACGATTTTACTGTGTTGGAAGAATAAAATGTTCAATAGAGAAACGTTTAAATTATCGTTAAAAAAAAACTACACAACAGTGTAGAGACCAGTTTTTTAGAAACTTCTTCAATAATAATATACTGGTGCTGGATAAACTTGCACTGTTTTAGCTCATACGAAAACATCTTGCAGGAATATGTAACAGATTAAATGTACTTTTCATACAATATGAATAATTAATTCAATAGGACTTAAGGGATTAACAGGAACAATCATTACACAAGCAACTGCATACCATAGCCATTGTGGTTATTTTTTCTAAGTTTAGCTTTCATTTAAATATTTTTTTTAACTCCAATTTCATTCTATTATGAAACGTTTAATACAAAAAAAAATAAAAAAACGTTTTAATACTTTGTTGAAAAACAAAATCAAAACAATAGTTCTGTCGGTTACACCCTTCAAAGTTCGTTACGCTTTAATTGTTGTTGTTTAAAAATAAAAATGTTTTTCACGAAATAACCAACAACAAAAAAACTAAAAAACAAAAGAAAAACCCTCTACAAAAAAAATTGTTTAACTCTCTTCCCCTTCCTTTTTAAAACACAAAAAGGAGGGAAATAGTAACTAAAATAGAACTCTATTTCTCTCAATATCACACACACTAATACTACGAGTCTCCAGTGTTACCAGAATCTAATATGAAAGAGATGCTAAAGGTTTATGTTTAAATTTAGAAATTAATCAAAATTGAAAACAACGTATGGTTCAAATTATTTCTTCATCTTGTATTCTAAGTATTTCCTTCTTTGAAGAACCAACTCTTATACCGTAGACAGACGACAACGTTAATTTGTATTAAGAACTTACTAATGCACATTAAAATTTTCTGCATTTATAGCTTAGACAGACGACAACGTTAGTTTGTTTGTGAACTATTTTTATTTGATTTTATATAATGAGATAATATAACTTTGCTTATTTTCTATCCATTTTTATTACCAATAGCAAATAATTAGCCAAAACCTGACTCATTTTATGCGATGTTACATATATACATACATAACTGGCCTTTACAACCCTGTGTCAGGATTACGGCCTAGCTTCTCGCAGCACTCATGTTGTGTGTGTCAATTTTTATCCATGAGTACCGGGACCTACAGTTTAATGTCGACTCCGAACGACAGACTTGAGAAGCTTGTTCATGGCAATTAATTACTCTCAGAGCTTTTGCCAGAAGACTGCTGAGAGGTAGTCGCCGAAAGAAATATTTTTTTTCATATTTCTTTTTTTGAAGATGTCGGAGCCTGGAGTCGGACCCAGGGTCTTAGTCTTAGTAAGCCAACACACTAACCACTAGACCACGGCGATGTTGCCATATTAAAAAAGCTTAATGCAGTATAAATTCAGTTTGGTGTTGTGAATTTACATTTGAGGTAATGCGCAAGTTAATTTGAATTAACTCAACTAATGCACATTAACGCCGTCGTCTGTCTACGGTATTAGTGCAATACCGTTTGCAGGCTGCATGATGCATCAGTAAATATTGTCCATCTCTAGAAATTCTCTTATCCCTATTACAGATATTAGTAATTTAGTTTTTCTTTTGTTTCACAGTTTATCTTTTATTAATGCTGTAAGATTTAAAACTTAGTCATAGCTCTCATTCTAGACTAGTAGACCAATTAGTAAAGAAAGAACAAAAATTCGACAGTTTCTTTTAATTGATTTTCATTAATTGAATTTCAAAAGTATTTGACTAAAATCAACCCTTATGCTAGAATCCGTCGTTTGGTGAATTTGAATTGACTTACAAATATTAGAATTAGTATGGTCATATCCGTGTTGCCGTGTGTTAAATTTGAAATTCGTAATATTGGTATCCGACTGAATCCGACAGAAATGTTAATTTTAAATATGTTTTGGGAAATTTCTACGAAAACGAACTGGTAATGTAATACATACTTCGTATTTAAAAATTTTCCAGGTCAAGGATCACAGTAAATCGCAAACAGTAAGTTTTTAATTTCATTATATTATATTATGCAGAACACAAAACGTGCTTGTTTTCATTCTTTTCAAAAAAAAAATACAATGTTTTCTTGATGTATTTACGAATGTAAATTTGGTAAAAAATAAATTCTTTTGTAAAAGTATATAGCAAATGTTTTTTAATTAATTTTTAATTGTACTGAAAACTTTTTGAATAACGTACAATCAGTTGCTGTAAAAATTGGTTGAGTGTAACTTGAGGTTTTGGGTATGTTACTTTCAAACTCAGATTCTTGGTATATTCGACAATGCCTCTCAGAAAAATAGTATCACCTTTCCAGGTATTTTTCTTTTTTTTTTTTTGTCGCAACGTGTAATTTATTCTTATTTATAAAGCAACAAATTCTACAATTTTAATAGAAATTCTAGTACTAAAATTGCTTAAAGAGCAACACTGTACGAGTTTATATTGCAGATTTTTAGAAATTACGAAAACACACCTACATTTACACATCTATTAAATACCAACAACAACAATAAGAGGACTTAATACATAATGGCAGTCAACTGCATTAAAAAGTAAGAGCAAAAGTGAAAAAGCGAACAAGAGTAATAATAATCAGTAGATTAAGGAAAGGGTAGCAGATGATTGTGAATGTGGTGAAGTGGATAAGAGCAGGGTGAACTACATAGATTTTGTATTACTTAAGAGATGCAACAACAACAATAATATCAACAAGATAAAATTGTTAACGTTAATAATGTCGGTAATGTGATGATGTTGGTTATGTCGATGCTGAAGATGAGTAATTGAATAATTTTTAGTTTACTTTACAAAACCCATTTAAAAGAGCAAGAGAACCGTAAACAAGTGTAGTTGAACATTTCTCTGTATATGTGTGCTTATTAACTGTTTTAGTCTGTGTTCACATGTGGAGAGTCTTATTTTTAAGATTGCCGGTTTATTGGCGAGAGAGTTGAGGGAGTAAAGAAAGGCGTGCACTCTATATTGTACTGTCGATACGCTTTATTTTGCCATTCGTAGTCGTATACATGCATGCACACAATTATTAAAAACACATACATACAGTTACGAGCAGATAAATAGGTTCACATCACATTTTTTGATAAATTCGCCTTCAAATAACTTAAACAGCGGTAATATACAATAAAGCGATATTTATTACATTAAACATAAATAATCACATAAAAAGTATTTAATTATAATTTAAAAAAAATGAGAAAAATAGATATATTTAATATATTAATTGATGCCTGTCGAGCAAATAAATAGGTTCATTGAAAAGAGAATGACATTTTTATACAAAAAAAGTGCAATTGCAAGAAAATTTCTAATATTTTGTTGAAAATCCCTTATTTTGAATCACCGCCGAACATCTCCGGGGCATTGATTCGACAAGTGACTGACAAGTCTCTAATGGAATTGAGTACCAAGTTTCCTTCACTTTTGTCCACAAATCTTCTTTATTTTTAGCCTTGAGTGGTGCAATTTTGTCCTTAACGATTCTCCAAAGATTTTCAATGGGATTTAAATCCGGCGATTGTGAAGGCCACTCCATTAACTTTATATTTTTCTTTTGGAACCATTCTTTTACGATCTTAGAAGTATGCTTGGGGTCATTGTCTTGCTGGAATTCATACTTTAAAGGCATTTCCTACTCGGCATACGGAAGCATTACTTCTTTAAGAATATGCAGATAAAGATGTTTGTCCATATTTTCCTTGATCCAGAATATTGGCCCAACACCGTACCAGGAAAAACAACCCCATATCATTATGTTGCCGCTGCCATGCTTTATTGTCTTCGTGGTGTACTTTGGATCATATGCTTTATTTTTTGGACGCCTTACCCATGTTCTTCCATCAGGTCCGACTAAGTTTATCTTGGATTCATCAGACCATAGTATGTTTCTCCATTTTTTTATACATTCCGGGCCGGCCCATTCAGCATGTACTTTTGCAAACTCAATGCGCTTTTTTCTTTCTGTTATTAAGCATTGGAACCTTCTGGGCCGATCTTCCGAATAAATTTTTTTCTCTTAAACGACGTCTAATGGTCCACTCTGATATGGGAAGCTTTAACTCATTTTTCAGCTGAACTGCGGACATAAAAGGATTACGAGTTGACAACATCTTAATGCGATCATCGTCTCTTTTTGAGGTTTTTCGCTGTTAACCTCTTTTAAGTTTTTGTTTTGGAGGCTGCAATGCATTCCTTATCATATTCTGCGATCTCCCAAGAATTTCAGCAATTTTCCGTTGGCTATAACTTCGGCTGTGTAGATCCTTTATAATCTTTTTTTCCTCTTCACTACAATGTTTAGAACGTCCCATTTTTTAAATTTTTAGAGGTATTTGCTTTAATAAGCTCTATTAAAAGGCTGAATCTAAAGTTTTCTACAATAATTTTTATAATTTTGGCGTTTAACATTTTAAACTAACAAATTTTTTAAAGTGAACCTATTTATTTGCTCTTTGATTTTATACGGTAATTTTTTTTTTTTTTTTTAATTTTGGGCAATTTTTTACATAATAATTTAATTATTGTGATGCAGTATTAAAAGTGGGTATTTGTTTTAGTAATTAGCGACTTTTCCTTTTTTATTGCTGTATTGTAAACTATAGTCAAACAAAATTGATTTATCATTTTGATGTGAACCTATTTATCAGCTCGTAACTGTATGTATTCAGTCAAAAATAAGACTTTTATTGTGTGAACATCAATGATAGTTTAGGGAAGAATATGCCAAAATCTTAAAAATAAGACTCTCATGGTGTGAACACAGACTTATGGTTGGACTGCTATTACTACTTTTTCTTATCTATTTATTATTGTTTACTATACTATTCTTTTTTAATTCTCTTTATCTCTAGTTTACTGTTTTAATTAGCACATGATCTGCTTATAAGTGTAAAACATCAAATTAGGCCATGTATTGCCATAACTATTTGGCGGTTACCAAAGCCACAGTATTTTCTGTTATTTCTTTTAATACATATTTTTATTAATTTGATGTATTGGTGATTTAAATGCGCTCTACTATGTTAATGATAGACATTCAATTAACATTTGCACAACAGCAATAAAGGAAACAAAAAAAAAAACAAAAAAATCAGTCAACCCCAGTCACCAGGCACTAAATTTTCGCTTAAGTGAACTGGCTTAAAAACTTAATCTATTAACTCTGCTTAAATGCAAATTATTTTTATCAACTCTTTTGTTTTACAAAGCACTTATCGTAACTATTATTAATTTTCATGCGCTTGTCAGTTTGAGAACCAGAATTACAGACAGTTTAATGGGTAAATATAAGCAGCAATTGGAGGGTTAAACCTGAATTGTGAGCACGGCCTATATAACATCAAATTTGTTAAACATCAGTACAGAAGGAGATATTAAAGTGTGGAGATTGTATTTACCACAACATATATAGTGACAACACTAAAATTTGTTAGTGTTTCTCATATAAAAATACGAATTTCCAAACAAGGCTGTAGGATTCCACTTTTACCTACAAGAAAAAGTCTGTTCGAAATGCTAGTTACAAGCAAATGATGGGATAGCAACAAACATATTAGAGGCACCAAAAACCTGAAAGTTGTTAATGGTGTAGCTGAGCGTGGCATCAAAGTTTATGGCTCAATTATCGATTGCAACTGAACTTCAGTGGAGTTGCTTACAAGCAACTCAACTCATGGTCCAAATGTTATTATGTACGGCAAACTTAGTCAGTTGCCTAAAGTTATTGTTTTTTGCACATCACTAATTACAAAAAGTAAGCAAAAAACTTTTCTTGAAAAAAAGTACATATATGTAATTATCAAAAGTTTGTGAAGAAGTGTTTTTGCTACAAAAAATATTAAAAAAAAATTAACAAATATAAATAACTACACTACAAATACATTGTTTTATATAAAATCACGAATGATTAGTTCCGTGAAACTATTTTTTGATATCGAAGAAGATGAGGTCAAAAATAAATCGACTTTAGAAAGAGCCATCGGGTCACAGCAGTACCTCCTATCTTAAAAGTATGTTCTGCTTTAAGGTTTTTTGCTGAGGGAAGCTTCCAAAAGTCCCATGGAAACGACTATAACATTGGAATAGCTCAACCTACAATGTCTGTAAACTTGACGGAAGTTGTAAATCTTATGGAGAGGAAAATTTGCAAAAAATGGATTATTTCAAAAATGTCGGAGGAAGAAAAGTCCCAAAATAAAAAATTGTTTTATTCCAAAACAAAATTCCCTGGTGTTGTCGGGTGCATCGATGGCACACATGTACATATAATGGCCGTAGCTATTTAATTTGTTGGACACTTCAGTCCATACTAATTCGGCACTGGCTTTTGTTTCTCCAAAGGCACGTATTCCTCGTCCAATATTTGGATTTAATTCCATTTGATGAACCAGTTCCTCGAATTGTTTTTTCATTGTAGATTTAACCATTTTTAATATATTTATTTGCGAAAAAAAAACTATTTTAATTTCAGAAAATATTTTGTAAAATAATTCAGACACTACAAGAAAATGGTTGCCGGCATTGCCACTGAAATTAACAGCTATTAGTTGCAAATTGCCACCTGTAATGCAATATTGGCAACTGGCAACTCCACTGAAGTTCAGTTGCAATCGATAATCGAGCCATTAATAAGCTTCTGACAAATGATGAAGGAGAGAAGCAGTTGCTCCTGCAAGTTCTAACCAAAACGACAAAACAAGCAATTGTTGAAAGTTTGAAGCCATCGATACCAAAGGATCAGCCTACGTTTTGTTTATTTACCCACTCCCTACTTTGCTATAAGATTTTTGTTTTATTTTTAAATATTAAAATACTGTAAAATATACTTAGTTTCTACTTTCTAGCTAGTTGTACTTAATTTAAAATAAAATCAACATTTATAGATCGATTTTCATGAAATATAGAATTTTTTGTAATAAAACTATGCTTACGAGAAGTTATAACAACTTGATATGTTTGCTGATGTTAAATTTTTTAAATGGGTTTTAAAAGGGAATTTTTTTTTTAAATCCAATAAACCGTTCTCGAATTATGATGTAATTTAGGTGTGTAGTTGCCTCAATAAGGGGCAAAATTTGCCACGCCCATTACAAGAAATCTCAACCTTATGGACATACATACATACATAACTGGCCTTTACAACCCTGTGTCAGGATTACAGCCTAGCTTCTCGCAGCACTCATTTTGTGTGTGTAAATTGTTATCCATGAGTTCCGGGACCTACAGTTTAATGTCGACTTCGACCGACAGACTTGAGAGCTTTTTCATGGCAATTAATTACTCTCAGAGCTTTTGCCAGAAGACTGCTGAGAGGTAGTCTCCGAAAGAAATATTTTTTTCATATTTCTTTTTTTTTTAAGATGTCAAAGATGGGTGTCGAACCCAGGGCTCATGTCTTAGTAAGCCAACACACTAACCACAAGACCACAGCGACTACAACCTTATGGACACAAACTAAAAATGTAGTTTTGCTCAGAACATAAAAGCCTTTACAATTTTACCCCTTGTAAGATATGCTGGCGTAAACGCAGTGAATGCAGTTTATAACACATTAAATGTACTTCTTAGCTAGTCGCACTTCATTTGAACTCATCCTCGAAATTTGAACACTGTCTTCCAATTGGAATATTATATTCAAGCTTGACCAGTATACTTATTTTGTTACAAGCAAAAAATTGAGGGGGTGCTCCTTGTTTTGAAATTTTTTGTGTATAAGATGGGATACCTTATTGTGTAGTTCTTTCTATAAGTACATAAACGGCCAAAACTGTGTTTATAATAAATTTAAAATTATATTATTTGTCAAGCCCATTTTGTAGTGTTTTCATTCATTTTATTCACATTCAATCATGTATATACATAAATGCTTGTAATTTTAATTTTTCAAAATGTTTTTGTATTGTATTAAAAATAAATTTATGCAAATTTTGTGTAATTCATTGCAAAGTTATAAATAAAATAGAATACAAACACACATACATCCTCAAACACTTTTTATTCTCTCTACAAAATAACACAAATTTTTTCTCTCTACGTTGTAAGTATAGAAATTTGTATCTCTTGTAATTTGCATACATCAAGTATAACAGTTTTACAGAGATACTCGTAGTATAAGTACAAGTATAATAAAAGTGTAAGTAGTAAAATATACTCTGTTGGAAATATGTATATGCATACATATGTCTGTACGTGGTATTTATATTGTGTAACTTAAGAGAACAAAGAGGCCTACAAATAATCTTCACAACTTGCCGCTATACTTGAGAAACTTCTTCACAAAAAACAAAAAAACCGATACAATACAATTTATAAAACAAAAATTGTTAAAGAGAGAGTAACAGTGTAGACAACGTACCAAAAGCAGCAGCTGCGATATCTTTGTCACATGCTTTTGTTTTACCGAAATCATCGTAATTATCATCTCATTTTTGCGCAGCATCTCTAGAGATATATATTTAGAGACAACAGCAATAATGATGATGATAACTCCTACGTGATGAAATTAAATTACAAATAAAAATGTTATTCCTTACAGACGTGCCAGATTTGGTGATAATTGTGTTTTAAAGGAACTTTAATTACTCGTGTAGTAAGAATTAAATAATTTTTTTTTTTGGTTTCAGTATGTGCATATAAAGTACACTTTCGATCAGATGATTAGAAACACTTCATTTTCCGTTTTTAGTAGGCTATATTATTTTAAATAGTTTTGTGTACAGCTAAAATGTGTCTACTGTCGAAAAGTCCATTCTCTTAAGAATACAAAAATCACAAAATCGACAATAATAACACCGAATGGGAACAATATGATATCAATAACATGACAGACACTACATGGCATAAAACTACGAAAATCAAAATTTCTTTATGAGGTTATTTTGAAAATTGGCTAAGTCAAAAATTTTGATACCTCTCGATTATTTTATTTATTTATTTTTATTATTTTATTATTATTATTGTGTCCAAGAATACATGTGAAGATCATTTGCTCTAAATTTTTAAATTTTTTTTTTTTTGTTTTTTTTTTTTTTTACTAAAATTTTATTTTATTTTTTTATTTTTTATTTATGTTTGTTCAGCTATTAAAAACGTCTTAATAAAACTAAATTTTACAAAAAAAATATATGTATATACATACATACATATACATGTACATATATAAGAAAGGATAATATGAAAAAGAAATACCGATATAATTTCAATATACTTATACATATTTTTTCTATAGAAAAGTGTGAGTTATATATATTGTAATGAATATGTACAGATGAGATTACCGTAGCTGGAGTCGATACCATATTCAGTTCGTCTGGTTAACATTTTCTTCACGGTTGTCATGTTTCGCCTTTAATTAGGAAATTATTGCAAGAATCATCAAAATCATAGTTAACCAAAACTCTCAATTTTTTTGTTTTGCAGCACAATTGTGTACAGGAAATGAAGATTTGGATTATATTGATCTAAATTCTTTTAACAGAATTAAGTTCAGAGTAATTTTTTACTATTAAAAATTTAAAATTATCTGGTAACTCTATTTAAACTCTGCGAATACATTGTTTTTGATAATTCCTTTTGAAAAACTAAACTTACAAAAGAAATACAAAAAATATACATACATATGTATGTATGTGTATTTATAATTTATATATTGGCCTCTATTTCTCTCAGCATCTTAAGCACCAATAGCTATGTATGTAGATATGTTACAGCCTTCTCCCCTATTTGACGTATTTGGTTTGGTTTCACAAAAAATCACGAAATATTCAACAAACCATTGATTTAACCTATTTAAGAACCGTTATACTTACATCAGTTTTGTTTTGTTTTATTTTTATTACTGTTTCTTGTTATGATTTCTCTTCCTGTCAGATGGAATTCTCTTGTGCGAGTATTAAATAATGTTTTCAATGTAGTTGTCTGTAACCGTTACAGTTTAATAAAAAATACAACAGCAGGAATTTCAACATCAACGGAAAACTAACAATAATAGTCCCATAGGAGAGAAAAATACACACATTAACACAATTCAATACACACATACATACAAATGTGTGTATGTAATAAACTACACTCTCAACGTACCTCCCAAACTTATACATGTAAAGCACACACTACCATTGGGCATGAGATCAAAGAAAATAAATAAGGTATTCCCAATGGCCTTTTTCCCATTGTTGTTCATATTTCCCCCTTTAATTGTTGTAGACTTAACTGTGTATTTGTACTCTATTGGTCGTGCTAATTTAAAACATATTTTGTGTTTTAATTCAAATTATCTATTTAGTTGCTGTTCTTACTTTCTGTTTTAACAATTTCATTTCATAGGTACGTGTGTGTATTTAAGTTTTGGCTTTTTAATTATAATTAAAAAGACTTTAATAATCATAATAAAACTACAGAAATTAACCAAGAATTAAAATCTCTACTTCTTAACTACACGCCACCAAAAACACTTTTGTTTTCACATTTTCAATCAAGATTAGAATTGTTAAGACAGTAAATAAAATCACAAAGAAATTTAACAATACGAAAATTTTATTATAGAATTTATCTAAATCATAATTCTGTAAATGTAAATATTGAGGAGGCAGACGCTCTTGATACTTTGGGCATGAGAACTAACTGTTTTTTTTTAACTCTATCGATTCATTGAAGCATCGGCGTAATGTGGCGGCGTGCGTTTCTCTGTTCTATCGGTACTACTACGGAAGATACTCTGATGAAATAGGAACATAAATTCCAAATAATCGCATATTCTTACGGACCACTCGTATCTCTCATAGAGCACATCTTTAGCACATCCAGTGAATCGCACAATGCTTTACAGAGAAACTTCGTTCATTAGTCGCACTGTTGGTTTATAGAACTTCCCGAGGGAGTTTTTCCAGTCAATTACGATATTATCAAGTTTATCTGAAAGGGCCACAAACACTACCTTTAGACTAAAATAAGACGAGATTGACAAAATTATATAGCATATTATACTCGTATTTATACAATATTGTATTATAGTAAAATGCTTTTTGTAGAAAATAAAACGCCATTAGCATTGACATTAAGTCGACGCTGTTATTTCAATTACTTGTTTTTGTGTCAAAGCTCGGCGTAACACAACTTAGCGCTCTAACTTAGATTGTACTATTACAGCAATTATAAATTAAAACTCAGTTTAAAAACTGAGAAAACTCTTTTTTAAAATGAAAATCAGTGTTACTGATCGGAGAAATAATTATTGGAAAGAATGGTTATTATACGGATATTTATAATAAAAATCCATATTTGATGACTTCTTCTACAGGGTGAAGCTTTAATAACTTAATGTTATAGACTTAAAAATGTTACATGTTTTATTTAGCCTTTGATATATCGCATACATATATGTATGTATGTACATACATAACTGGCCATTACCACCCTGTTTCAGAGTTACGGCCTAGCTTCTCGCAGCACTCATGTTGTGTGTGTCAATTTTTATCCATAAGTATCGGGTCCTACAGTTTAAAGTCAACTTCGAACGACAGATTTAAGAAGCTATTTCATGGCAATCAATTACTCCCAGAGCTTTTGCCAGAAGACTGCTAAGAGGTAGTTGCCGAAAGAAATAATTTGTTCATATTTCCCCCTTTTTTTCAAGATGTCATAGCTGAGAATTGTCACTAGACCACGGCGATTACTACATACATATGTACATGTATGTATGTTTTTTTTTATTGAATGGCTCAACAGTCTTTAGCAGATATCGTTTACTTCTAGCAAGGGGAATTATTTATCAATGTTTGTTTTTTGTTTATTATTCTTATTGCAATAACAACACCAATAATAAAAAAAGAATATTGTTGTTGCTCTTTTATTGGTGGGCATTTATTATAAATTTATAAAATTTGCTTTGTACTCGTAGGTATCTTAACAATTTTATTTTGCATTTAATTTTTAGTTCTTTTGTGCATTCTCTTTTGAAATGCACACCAGCAATAACGTCATCATTATCAGCAACTTCATCATTATTACAACAAAGCCCACAATAAAGAGACAAAAACTGTTTAGACTGGCTATTACACTCTTATAAACATATATGGTTAATAAATATGGTGAAGGGGAGAGATTCTCTGCCACTGTCAGTGTCAAACTTAAGCCAAAAACATAGCAAAAAAAACAAAAAACAAAAAACAGCCACACAAAAACGTTTCCTCTCTCATTTGAAGAGAGTATTCGTAGATAAAAAAACGATATAAAACGAATACAATAAAAACGTGATACATTTTATAGTCATCGTTGTCGTGCATGAATATTACAATCTCGCCTCACATAACCACCCACCAGCAAAATAATGCAAGTAGCGGCAGCAAATGTCAAAATAAAAACAATGACAATGATGAGGATGGTGATAATAACTATAATGGTAGCAAAATACAAGTATTTTCTCTATTTTTATAAACAAAACAAAAAATACTGATGGTATATATTATTTATACGGCACGTGAGTTTAGAAACGTAATATCTTCTATTACTATTTTACTTTCATTGCTTTTTTTTCTTATAAAGATATCCAGGGAGTGACTGCATAAAACGTATCACTTAAACAGAGGCCAGTTATTTACCAGCAATTATAATTTATACTTGAAAAAAAAAAAATAATAAAAACAGAAAAAACACAATAAATGTTTAATGAAATATAAAATTGAAATACAAATTCCTTAAAAACACAATAATAGTTTATGATTAAACATTAGATAACAAAATCTTTTCAATAGTTTGGAAAGACAAGGTTTGTGTCGAATACAGACATACATAACTGGCCTTTACAACCCTGTGTCAGGATTACGGCCTAGCTTCTCGCAGCACTCATGTTGTGTGTGTCAATTTTTATCCATGAGTACCGGGACCTACAGTTTAATGTCGACTCCGAACGACAGAATTGAGAAGCTTGTTCATGGCAATTAGTTACTCTCAGAGCTTTTGCCAGAAGACTGCTGAGAGGTAGTCGCCGAAAGAAATATTTTTTTCATATTTCTTTTTTTGAAGATGTCAGAGCCTGGAGTCGAACCCAGGGCCCATGTCTTAGTAAGCCAACACACTAACCACTAGACCACGGCGACTACACGTTCAAGTAATTTCATATAAAATTATGAGTTTATGTGTACAACAGGTGAGAAATAAATCATTTTAATCTCCTTTCTAACCAACAAACTCTTATTTTTATACGAAATTCATTCAAAGCGTGTTCTGGATTTATGAAATGTTCAAAAAAAAAATTATATGATTTCGATACAACTGCTATTTTATTATAATGATTTGATCTTGCCATTATGTACGAAATGCAAAGTTATTTAAAAAACCACCTTTTGGATTGGTTACACCAAAACTTGACGAATTTTTATTTTAAACTACTTCAACGTTATGGGATTATCCGCGTAATCACAGTCTTTGTTGTTTGTCAAAATACATCACCAAATCGAGAAATTAGGCGATCGATAAATTTCTCATGAAATAAAGCCGGAATCGGTAGTGTTGTGTAGCTCATGGCACCGTCTTCATAAAACATGATAACGTCCAATTTACAATTTTTAACTGCGATGGTTTCATTGTCAATTTGGATAAAAATACTGCGTAACGACACCTCCATACCATAATGTGAACCAAAAAATCACTTTCTTTAAAAAAATGCAATCCAGTGGCTTTTTCACAATCACTTCTGAGTTCTCTGAGCTCTAAATGTGGCAATTTTGCTTGGTGGCATAACCATCAAGTGAGAAATGAGCTTCATCGCTGAATACAATTTTTTTCGAAATATCAACATTGAAAGCCTGTTACTCTACCACCGAATCAGAATATCTATGGCGTTGTGAATAATCGACCGAGTTTAATTGTTGTGTGAGTTGAAGAGATACAGTCTAATAAAAAACTTATATTATTTTGAATTACTTTTTGTTTTTCTCATATCCATAGAAGAAAGAAATTATTTTTGTGCTAAATTATTGTCCAGCATGTTTTAAAGATTTGTTGTTTTTTGTAAAAAAATGAATGAAACAAAACTGATAAAAACAGATCTTTAATCTATAAATAATTAATAGAAGGACAATAGATGATGTACTAATGTTTCTGTGTAGCAATTTTGGATATTGGATATTAAAAATGTATATCATTCTCACTGAAAGTTTATTCGCATTTATGACTTGGATAGGTTTCATTTTGAAAATCAAAAAACCTAACAGGTTTCTTAACAAAGTGCCAAAGGTTGTACATTTCGTTTAACAATTTTAAATAAAAAGTATGCCAGCATACCCGTAACAAGAAGCAAAAGCTTAACCAGTAAACCAGCAACCCAGTGATACAATAACGAATCAGCAGCAACCATCAGTAGAAAAACAAAGAGAACAAAAAAATATAAATAAACAGGTTGATGAGGAGATTTGGCATGTACGAGGAGTATTTAGTTAAGGCGATGCTGCTTTATCAAGATTTTCTTTCACAAAAAAAGTCTACTTTCGTTCGCACAAGTCTCTTATACTACGAGTATATCTATATATTTTATTTGAAAAAAAAAAAAAAACAATACGACATACATACATATATGAAAAAGTACAACATGATTTCATTTTATTTTTCATGAGTTTTAATTTCCATGTTTATTTGTAGTTGTTGGTGGTGTCGTTAAATGTTGGAATAAAATGTGCCTTTTTTCTTCTTTTTGTTTTAAGTGCGTTTTTCTTTTGTACATATCAGTATTGCCATTGTGACCTTTTTTAAAAATAAAGCATTTGTACATTAAAATTTTATGTTGCTTCAGCCCGTATGGCACCTACTTTTTTTGTATTAAAAATTTTTTGGAGAACAGTGCAAATATAATATAATAAGAAAGTATAAAGGGTGTAAAGAGTTCAACTATATTCATATAAATACAGAATTGCCAAAAAATTTACAAATGTTATCGATAAAAAAGTGGAGTGTGTCAAAAACGAGTTAAAATATTTTACATTAAAATTGACATTTAGAATTTAAAATATTATAGTGTTGCTAAAGCCCCTATGACACCTACTTTTTTTTTGTATTGAATTGTTATAGAATTGAAAGAAAGACACAACAAATGCTAGAAAGAGTGGAATATAAAAAATGTAAACAAAATATTTATTTTTGTTTTTGTATTTATATTTATTTCAATGTTGATACTTTTTATTTTGTAAAAAAACACTACCTTGAAGGCAAAAATACCCTAAAATCGCTTAATTGTAGAATAACACCATAAAGTTAACAACACTATAATATTTTAAATTCTAAATGTCAATTTTAATGTAAAATATTTTAAATTGTTTTTGACACACTCCACTTTTTTATCGATAACATTTGTAAATTTTTTGGCAATTCTGTATTTATATGAATATAGTTGAACTCTTTACACCCTTTATACTTTCTTATTATATTATATTTGCACTGTTCTCCAAATCATTTTTAATACAAAAAAAGTAGGTGTCATACGGGCTTAACTTTATGGTGTTATTCTACAATTAAGCGATTTTAGGGTATTTTTGCCTTCAAGGTAACGTTTTTTTTTACAAAATAAAAAGTATCAACATTGAAATAAATATAAATACAACAACAAAAATAAATATTTTGTTTACATTTTTTATATTCCACTCTTTCTAGCATTTGTTGTTTCTTTCTTTCAATTCTATAACAATTCAATACAAAAAAAAGTAGGTGTCATAGGGGCTTTCCAAAATAAATTTGTTTTAAAGTTTTATTCCCGTATTCATAAAAAATAAAACAGTTTTATTAATTGCTTTTTTGACAATTACTCCATAGAAATATGTCAAATAACCTCTCTAAA
The DNA here is from genome assembly GCA_963576795.1 of Metopia argyrocephala. NCBI lineage: Eukaryota > Metazoa > Arthropoda > Insecta > Diptera > Sarcophagidae > Metopia > Metopia argyrocephala. The sequence goes on from OY756210.1 coordinate 50,532,197, forward strand.
AATCAATTTTATTTTTTATGAATATGGGCATTAATCAGTATGAATTGTAAAGTTGAATTCTTTTGTTAAAGGGCCTTCACCGTCATAAAATTTTCTATGAGAGTATGTCAAACATGTAAGTATATAATACACATTAAAGCACTGCACATGTTGATCTCTACAGCATAATAACCAAGTGTCACATCGTGCAATTGCCATGCCATGCTATGCCGTTCATACATGTTCGACAATGACATATATTAAGACAATGTAAAATATGTTGGAGCCAAACCCATGCATTGTTTTTATACTCATTTTTTACATATTAATATGGAAAATTAATATGCCAATACATACAAAGTATGTTCGTAATGATAAATTCTGATCATTTGTTTGAGTTCTTATACGTATCAAATAGAACTGCATATAAATTATGATATTTTTTACATCACAATTCTTAACGCAATAATGTTTTATATTAAAATTTTTTTTCTAATAAAATTTGTGTGATTACACTGGTTTACACTAAAAATGTACATTTGATGAGATGTGATTTTTCTTATGTATTTTCTTCCGCTGAATTCAAAAATCAAGGTTTTTTATGGAACAGTTTTTGAGATATGGTCCATTTCTAATTTTTTCGACCTTTTTTCACTTGACAAATTATATCTCGAGATAGATATGTCCTATTGGGTCGTTCTTGGTACCATATGGAAGGTATTAAGATGACGAACAAACATGTATAACTGGATTTTTTATCTGTAAAGTGGTTCAAAATATATTGATGAAAATATGACACATTTTCAAAAAAATCATATTTTACAGTGCTTTTGTGCCGATGGAAATTACAAGTCGTCGAAAAAACATCTGGTTTCTCTTCATGTACGTGAAGATGATACTTCTACGCAAGAACTAACACCAACCAGAAGAAAATCGACCGAAAAATGACAAAGGTATAAGCTATTGAGTGAAACAATCAAATGCCATATTTTTCGAATATTTTATTTTTTTTTACAATTTATTGGGTTTAAACGATTTTAATACATACGTCAATAATACGCCACAATGGCCAAATACATTCAATATGAGTATCACAACTGGAAAATATTTTGGATTGTTTCACTCAACAACAGTATCAAAAAAATTGTTCACAAAAAACATTCCTAGTCATGGTATTTAATACAGCGAACTACAAGGGATTAGCCGATTTGCAATAACATGCTAAGACACTATAATGAATTTGCATTACATGGCATAACCCTGTGTTTAAGACAACATGCCAAAACACAGCATATTTTTTTAATGACATTTTTACACAAAATGCTGCATTATGCTGTACTTATATGTACTTTAGTGCACATGCTTATATATAAATTTTTTTAGTTTTTGTTTACTTTTTTTACAATTAGACAACACTTTGAAATGAGCATATTCGTGTACTGAAATTCTTGTTCCTTTAAACTTTTTCAGTCGTTTTCATTTAAAATGAAAGTCAATTTATTATTATATTATTTAACAATTAATTCCACCAAAATTATTCTGTGTTTATCCAACAAGTCATACATAATTCTGAAAAACGTGAAATTTGTACGGTTAGTTTTGTCACAGGTTTCTGATGGTTATTCTGGGCAGAAGCCATTTTGTTGTTTTAGAGTAGATCTATTAATAAAAGCATAAATCGCAGAATTTTTTTTTTTTTTTTTTGTTGAGACCAATACTTAGGCGCAAACCCCTACTAAATGCTGTGGATTGTAGTGGTACTTATTGGAAAGAACAGTAGATATATATTTTTTTTAATATTATTAGTAAGAGCCTAAGCAATGAGACAATGTGCTGTGAATTTATCATTCAAAGGCCAGTGTTATACATACCTTCACTCTTGAATGATCAGCAGTAATTGCCTACTGCTCGCTAAGTAGGTTTATCTGTTATTCGCTACTTCCCAACAGGTGGCGCTTTTCTCCTGATCATTGGTTTTTTAATTAAAACATAAAATGTGAATATTATGGTCACACCCTTTACAATAGAAGTACCCTAAAAGTCACCAAAAACCATATAAAAGTATGTAAAAACATAATGTATATGGTGGGGAATCTCATCTACGTATTACATATGAAAAATAAAAACATTGAACAATATTACAATAAATTATGAGAATTCGGAAACTCAAAAATTTCAAATTCAATGGTACGAGTATATATTACCAATGCCTATTCATAAGGTCCATTCAAATTAACAAAAAACATATACATACACACACAAAAGCCAACAGGTAAAAAAAAATAAAATTGCTAAAGGAGAATTAATTTTCTTTATGGCAACAATAAAATAAAATCAATTTTAACAATTTCGAACTATAGTGGGGAATGCTAAAAAAATCCATAAGAATGATTTCTTGCCACACAATAAGTCGTAGGATTGCAAAATACAATATACAAATCAGAAAATCCTTAAATTGTGAACAAAAACATTTCCAATTATTTTGTCGTAAATTTTTCATTATTTTTTTATCCACAAGCAACTCCACTATTCTGTATCAGCAATGGCAACTCTGTTGCCTATGCTCATAGTAAATGATGTTTGTTTTTTATTCTTTTGTATTTAAATAGGAATGAATATTCAAATTGCTTCCAAAGTAGAATTAAATTCACAAAAAGAAAAAGGAATCTCATCGCGTTTTATAAATCTTCTCAACTTTTATCTGTTATTATTCTCCCCCAACTCGTACTCATTATTCTTCCGAATCTCACTGGGAGTTTTATTTTAAAATTTTCATTTTTCTATTTCCAGTTACTCTCAAAGGCTTTGAATTTAACCATAACGCCTGGTGCATGGTAACGTTAACAAAAACAAAATACATCATAATTTATTGTTTATATTGCTAGCACACATATCGGTTTAACAAAAATCATTTTAACCCAATACGAATGTGATGGTTGTTATGCTCAGTTCTTCTTTTTCTTTAATCAATCCGGAATTTAAGCTTCAAAACGAGCCTCTTTTTTGCTTTCTATTACTCTCCTAATCCCATTTCTCTTTAATAACAGCACAAATACATGTGAAGCCGAATTATTGTTTTTATGAGTACAAACATATATGTTTGTATGCAACTGTCATAGCTACCCAGCAGACAAATTGGGGATAATTTGTATTCAATATTTTTCTTAAACAGTTATTAATGAAAAGAAGAAAATTTTAAAGTTTTGTTACCGATTCTAAAATTCTCATCCTCAAAATTCTATGTGCATTATTTACTTGTGCTCTTGATAAAAATTAAAATTCGATATATAATAGAAATCGATTTCGATCGAAATTGAAATCGATTGAAATTTCGAATTTAGCTTGCAAATCTGAAAAGAACTGGAATAGCTCTTTTCCCTCATCACCCTAACTGACTACTGCCGCTACATTCTTGGTTATTAAAATCGACCTTTGGATTCTCTTGTCTTTCTTCTAAATTATGTGTAACAAATAAATTAACCCTTTGCACTCGAAGCTTTTTTTCACTCATAATACCAGCAACTCGAATCAATTTCAATAGAAAAACCATATTCACATATAAGTAAATGATATGCGCATAAAAAGAAAAGTCATAGTTGTATTTTAAATCTTTTTTAATTAATTATAGATACAAATGTTATAATATATAATAAATAAATATAATAATAAATAAATAAATAATAAATAATATAAATAAATAAATGAAGTTATTACGATTTGTTTTTGTCCTTATGTTATGAACTGAAAATTATTTGCATTGTCTCCATAGCGGAGCCCTCGAGTTTGAAGATAAATTTTAAATGGCTCCGCTCCGGAGCCCTCGAGTGCAAAGGGTTAACAAGTAGCATATAAAACTGTTCGGACAGTAAGGTTGGATTTTAGCTTTTTTTATATTTATAGCTTAAACAAATTCAATATACTTATAATTGTGATTTGCCTTTACTCTAACCCTGATGTCAAAAAACACAATTATCTGGATATTAGCAACTGTTAAAAAAACTTTTCACAAGAATCAATAGTCAATAGCACATTTAATTTAGTGGAAACTAATGTTAAAACCTTTTCAAATTAAAAAACATACAAACATAATTTGCCATTGCAACTTTGTGACCGGGTAACGGCCTAGCTTCTCGCATTAGTAGAGGTACCTACAGTTTAACGTCGATTCCGAACGACAGAATTGAGAAGCTTGTCTATGGCTATCAGTTACTCTCAGAGCTTTTGCCAGAAGACTGCTGAGAGGCAGTCGCCGAAAGAAATATTTTTTTCAAAACGTTTATAAACGATTTTTTTTTGGAGAATGAAGGGGTATAAGTGAATTCAATGCAAAATTTTATGTTTGCTGGGTACGTATTTATATACCTTATATGTATACACTCCGGTTCACTTATTTAAAAGCACAAAAAATCCCATATTCAGGAGCCGGTATCTTTTGCAATTTTTAACCGATTCCAGAATTTTAAAATAGAAATGGAAGCTAGACATTTTGAGATACAAACAAAATCATGACAATGGTGGTTTCTTAACTAAGGAACCTTTTTTGAGGAATTTATAAAAAAAATCTTAAAATGTGGTATTTTTTTTTTTTTGGTTCACTTGAATAAAGGCACTTTGTTTTTTTGTATTATTTTTAAAGTAAGCGGTGATTTTTTGTTGGGGGCGTTTTTTTATTGCAATTTATTACATGTTAGTCGATTTACGAGTCAAAATGGCAAAACAAAAAATTTTAAATCTATCGGAAAGGGCTAAAATCGATGTTTACCGTTCTGAAGGATATTCTAACCGCGCAATAGCTAAAAAAATTGGACGGAGCCCAACAGATGTCGACAATTACATCAAGGACCCCGAGGGGTATGGAAAAAATTTTAAAGGAAGGGTTACGTTGTCTTTATCTACTTATGAGAAAAGAAAAATCATCAGTGAACCAAAAAAAAAATACATTTTTAGATTTTTTTTATAAATTCCTCAAAAAAAGGTTCCTTAGTTAAGAAACCACCATTGTCATGATTTTGTTTATATCCAAAATGTCTAGCTTCCATTTCTATTTTAAAATTCTGGAATCGGTTAAAAATTACAAAAAATACCGTCTCCTGAATATGGGATTTTTTGTGCCTTTAAATAAGTGAACCGGAGTGTTCATACTGTGCTACACAGTCAAATTGTAGGTTTTTATTTATTTGGTAAAATATTTTCATGAGAATACCAAGTATTAAAATCCAAGTACATTTACACGCACAGTCACACTGTTGGTACTCGTATGTGTATATTTGTGGTATTAGCAGTAGAACTAACAGTCTGTATTAGTGAAAGAAGTTATTACGGTTGGGTATGGAATTTTTAAACGATTTTATTAGTGGGTAGATTACGGAGAGGGTTTTATCGAATATGGAAGTCTGTAAGTGTGTGAGTGGGTGTAGAAGAAGAGAAACATTTTCATTTTGATTGCTGAACTGAATGTTTGTAAAATTGTATTCATCCGTTGCATAAATGTTTAATATTGTTTAACAGTTTTCTATTAATTTGCTAAAATGTTTACACCATTTCCATAAAAAAATTTTTTATAGCTACAAGTGATAATTTAATGTTGAAACATGATAAAGTAATAGATTTGCTTTATGATGCACATGTCGCCACCATACAATACAGGGGTATCCACTTTTCGGTTTCAAATTGTACAATTTAAGGGTACAATTTAACAAAATCGTAAGACCTTTTAATGCATTGCATACATGCATACATACATATCGTCATATTAAATGCAAACGGACGTAACTACACTTTTTGTTTTTTTTTTTACAGGAGAAGCAAAAAACCTTTAAATCAAAAATTTTGTAAATCCTGAAAATCATAAAATTTTCAGGATCGAGATATAAGGATTGGATGCCAATATACAACAAATGAGTTTGTATGTAAGGTTTTCATATAAATATGTATGGAGTTACGTTTCCCATTTAGAAATAAGTACAATACACGCACTTGTAGTTAAGTCCGTTTGAATTTCGTTAATAAAATCGCCATTTTTGATCGTAGGAATCTAAAATTTTGAACGAACATGTATTTTGATAAAACGAACCATAATTAATAAAAAACTCAATTACGAAATTTTGTATAGTTACGTCCGTTTGCATTTAATATGACGATATGTACTTCAGCTTTTTTAAGACTTTTAAATGGAAACGTGTAGTTTTAATGTACAAATATATCGATTTGGTTTAATGAAAATGAGGTTTCATTTTTTTCTTTACTATTTTAGAATTGATAAAAACATTTTGCTTACAAAAAATTTTTCGTTTTTTAATTGCAGTATTTACAACCACATGTGGCATAAACGATTTTTAATTAAACTTGCATGCGCTGCCATTAAAACTTTTGTTAACATACTGTTATAAATAACAAAGATGATAATTTTGAAATTTATTTATTTTTAATGATCTAGAAATCTGAGTTTGAATCCCAGTCCAATTGGTGATGACTTTGTAGTTTTGTATCGTTATAAAATGCCTTAATTAGATCAGAGCTAAATACTAGTAAATTAATTTATATTGTTTTCTTGATATGATTTCTCAATCAAAGAATGAAATAAAATCCGTAAAAGATTTGTACTCCAACCGAATTGAACATGTTTTCGACTCCAATGACGGAAGTCAACCTGTACATCCAAAACAGATGAAAATTTAAAAATGCTGATGATAGAGAGAAAAAAGTATAAAAAGTGTTATGTTGGACAATTCTTCGACTACCTCAGTACAAAGCATGTAGAAAAATTAAAATACCTTCATACGGTTTCTAGAGAAATGTGTGAGTTAAATATCTAGTTGATGATTGTAATGAATATGTACAGATCACAAAGTCCTCTGATTTTAATGGAATCAAGTTGTTAAAGATTGTAGAAACGTAAGAGTTAGGTGAACAAAATCAATTACATATATGTACTAGCTGACCCGACAGACGATGTCCTGTCCAAATTAGAAAAAAATGTTTGCGTTCGATTTTTAAAATGCATTAAAAAGAGGAAAAAACTATTTTTAAGTAAAAACTTTATTCCTCCTCTAGATCGGGTCGGCGTTATTTTAAAACAAATGGGATTTTCCGGAATTTTGAATTATTATTGAAACTTAAATTCTTTTACAAATTTTTTTTATTTTTGAATGCCCATAAAAGAAAAGGATACTTATTTTTGTTAATTAAATATATTTTGTGAATTTGAGCCAAACCGTACCATAAGTAAAAAAAATTGAAATATTACGACAATAGCGCCACCTATCGTTGTTAAACTTAAGAGAAACCTGGCTCCTGACTAAACTTATATATTGTCCAAGTTTGGTGTCAATCGGTCCAGCGGTTCTTGAGTTTTTGTAACACGTACCCGGCACAAACCTTTTTATATATTAAGATAAATATTATTAGTAGGCTATGAAATTTTGATATTAACAAACTATTTGTTTCAAATATCTACAATAAAATGTATTCTTTAACAGGTTATAGGATTATTTTCTTAATTTGTGTCAGTTGTAACGGGTGGAGAAAATATTACTACGGTATAGAAGGATCTTTCCAGGACTACTGCTTTTAGCAATTATATTCCAGCAGGTTGGGGAATTGCCAACATTTGATTATATTCTGAATTTTTCGGCGTATATTCTGTTTTCGGCGACCACCTCTTAGCCAGCGATGCCAATTTAGTGCTTTTGGCACTATTTTTAGTGCTTTCTGATGTTCCCAAACGCCAAATTTTTAGCTCTGGTGCCAAAAACAGAAAAAGCACTAACTTGCTGTTTTTTAAATTTTCCAATGGTGCCTTTATTGCTTTTTAGAAATTTTAATATTTTTACGTTTTCTAATATAACTTTTTATAGCCGTTTTACGTTATCTTTGTAAAATGTGTCCTTACTTTAGTATTGGTAAATCCTCCTTCATTGTTTACTGGTAACAAAATGTAATTTCTGCCGTTCATCTACATAAGTCGGCTTTGATTGATTGTCTGAAAACGGGAAATCCATCAGAAAAAATGGAAAGTGATCCACTTTTTAAAAAATTGCTGCGGCCCACTAAAGATAGCAAAAAAGCACGTTAAACTTTATAACGATTTGTATCGTTTACTTGCAACTTTAACTAATAAAATTATTGTACACGAACGTGTTATAGACATTGCTTTAGATGAATTTTTTTATTTGTGACATTATTTGGAAAAGGGATTTAAGGATATGTTGCTAAAGGAAAATGCAAAGCAAAAGATGAAAACTAAATGTGTACGCTTTACAAGAAAAACTTATACAGGAAATTAAAGCCTAGAAATTTGGAAATTTTGTAAAAAGTTGCTTCTTAATATACATATTTTATATTACCAATAAAAATGATGAGTTTCATAAAACATTTCATTAAAGATGTAGATATTATTTCAAAATTAGAAAATGACTTAAAATATTGCTTTTGTATTGTTGTTGCTTGCTTACACATCTTATAAGTTCACCATGATTAAATAAAATAAGCCCGGCGCCTTTATACGCCTTCTTCAGTTCGAAATTACACTTTTTAGTGCTTTTTTTAATTTTTATGTGCTTTTTTTTTCAAAAAAAGGTGGCATCACTGCTCTTAGCAGTCTTCTGGCAAAAGCTCTGAGATTAACTGATACCCATGAACAAGCTTCTCAAGTCTGTCGTTCTGAGTCGGCTTTAAGCTGTAGGTCCCGGTACTCATTGATAAAAATTAACTAAAAATTAACTAAAAATTAACACACACAACATGAGTGCTGCGAGAAGCTAGGCCGTAACCCGGAAACAGGGTTGTAATGGCCAATTATGTATGTATAAATGTATGTATGTACGACTTTGAAATTATAGAAAATTTAAAATAAATTTGCCTTGCAGTGTTTACATTATACTCAGGTAGTCACAACATTAAACTAATTTTTATTTGCACGCATGTATTTACAATATTGTATTTCGAATAATCAGCCGTTTTATTGTGTCTTTTTATGGTCAAACTTCAGCAAAGAAATTTTGATTTTTATTGTCATAATTTTACCGAATAGTCGTTTAAGTACTACCTATAGGAAACCAATATAAATCACAATTATAACAATAGAAATAAAAAACTCTCTATAAAAAAAAATAAAGCCAACAATTCATTAAAAGTTCGATTCACATAAATACATACCAGAGTTGTAAACGAATCATTCATTTTTGAATTAAATTGGCGAATCATTCATGCAATGAATTGGTAAAATTTTGAATTAATTCTTATCTCCAAAAAACGAATTGAATTAAATTTGAATCAATTCATTTGAATTTAGCGAACATGAATTGCAATTCATTTTCAATTCAAATGAATTGATTTTGAATTAATTCAAATGAGTTAAAATATGAAATGCAATTCATTTGAATTAACTCGAAAAATGAATTTGATATACATTTCCAATTTATTTGAATTGAGTATAGAAACTCCAGAAAATAATTTGTGCGTTAATATTCCCTCAGAATCAGAATTCACAGCATACTTAACAGATTCTTCAAAATCTTTAAGTATGCTGCATAATTATCCGACTGTTAAGAAGGCTTTCTTAAAGTATAATGTGCCGTTACCATCGTCAGCTGCTGTTAAACGATTGTTTTCGTACGCGTCTATTCTAAATATCCCTAAACGTGGAAATCTATTAGATGATAATTTTGAAAAATTATTATTGCTGAAAGTGAACGATGCATTCTAATTTAATCTAATTATCATTTATTTTATAATTAAAATAATAGAACAATTAGTTGATGCCTATAATTCTTCCTAATTTCATCTTTACTTGTAAAATATAATTACATTTCGTTAAATAAATATTACTTAATTATTAAAGAAATATTACAAACATAAGTATTACTAAAGTGTTTGTCCTTTAATGTTCGTGGGTCACAAAATTTCACAAATTATTAATAGGTTTTAAATACTGAATGTCTTGTTATTCAGCGTATATCAAAAGCGAAATAAGTAGTACTTGAAGAACCAAACTCCAAACACCAAGTTTACTTCAATTGAATGCAATTCATTTTTGATTTGATAAATTTGAATTACAAGTTACTTTTGTAATTCATTTGAGTTAATTCCAAATAATTTAAATTCAAATGAATTAGAAATGAATTGCGATTCATTTCACCAATTCTTTTGAATTAAAAAATGAATTGCAACACATTTTGCCCAATTCATTTGAGAATTGGAAATGAATTGCAATTCATGTTCGCTAAATTCAAATGAATTGATTCAAATTTAATTCAATTCTTTTTTTTTGTTGAAAAGAATTAATTCAAAATTTAGCTAATTCGTAATGAATTGAAATCAAAAAAGAATGATTCATTTACAACTCTGATACATACACACCATCAACAAAAATAATAATAAATTGACCATGAGAAAAGTCACATGTGTTGTCTGCCACCACCAAAGGTAAATAGTAAGTACAGAGTACGTGTGTAAAACGTACCTACAAATACACATGCTTAAAACAACACATACAATAGAAAAATGAAGTGAATAAAGAAAAAACAAAACAAAAAGTAAAAAAAGCATAACAAAATAAAAAAAACTTTAAAAACTGATCAAATAATTGTACAAATGCTTACACTTTTGTTCTGTTAATTAGAACCACATTTGTAAATTTGATATACCAGCTGAACTATTGTACTTTTTTAGCTAATTGTAAAGAAGCTGTGAAATTTTTCGTCAGTTTCTTCCAAATGCGTCTTGATCATAACTTTTGTTATGGGTAAATGAAATATTTGCCTATAAGTGTATAGCATATAGAGTCGTGCTCAAAAGCATATCAAAAATATTTTGAAAATAAAGTTAGACGGTGTCACTTGTCTTTTCAAACAAACTACTATATAAAAAAATTATTTTTGAAATGATTTACTATTTAGGACAACAAAGAAAAATAAAATTGTGTTTACTTTTCTTTTCTTTGTAAAAAAATAGTAAAAAAAAAGCATATTTTACGCCATTTGTTTTCTTTAACTTGTTTATTTCAGATTAATTAATAAATTTATTTTTAAAAAGTAGGGGGTTATATTGTAAATCACTTAATAAAAAGAAATTATACAGAAATAACGCAATATTATAACATCAACTACATATACATATGTATCTGTATATCTAAAATCAATTGGGATAAGTAAGAAAAATTATTAGTAAGAAAATTTTTTATTAATATAAAAAGCAACAAATTTATGAAAATATCACATTTTGTGAATACCCCAAATGTTTATTGTCCGTTATATTATTCCTGACATGGCTTTAGATGCAAAAGAGAACGAAACCACAAATACCGCGCCCAGGTTTATAAGAAAAAAACTAGAAAACTGGCATACAGGTATCTCTATATAGATCGAGCCATAAGCTGTAAACACTTGCAGCTGCTTAAATTTAAGAAAAATTAGACAACACCTGGACGGAGCAGATGGATATGACGACTATTTCCATAGTTTGTAAAAAAACAAGTATTTTTATCCCCAAACATATCAGTGTTATGGTATGGGTCGTTGTACCATACTATCAAACAATAGAGTTACAATTTTGAAACAGTAGAATGACTAGGAAAACGTATAAAACTGTGCTTTTTGAGCCTGTTACAGAACTAAATGATTTGTTGGAACGATTTAATAAATTATTCGAAGAAATAGTGCTCTCCACATTAAACCAGAACTACAAAAGAATTGAGACTAAAACATATGCCTTCTTTGATGACAGTCGTCTTATATTACCCAGAAGATATACAGTTACGAGCAGATAAATAGGTTCACATCACATTTTTTGATAAATTCGCCTTCAAATAACTTAAACAGCGGTAATATACAATAAAGCGATATTTATTACATTAAACATAAATAATCACATAAAATGTATTTAATTGATGCCTGTCGAGCAAATAAATAGGTTCATTGAAAAGAGAATGACATTTTTATACAAAAAAAGTGCAATTGCAAGAAAATTTCTAATATTTTGTTGAAAATCCCTTATTTTGAATCACCGCCGAACATCTCCGGGGCATTGATTCGACAAGTGACTGACAAGTCTCTAATGGAATTGAGTACCAAGCTTCCTTCACTTTTGTCCACAAATCTTCTTTATTTTTAGCCTTGAGTGGTGCAATTTTGTCCTTAACGATTCTCCAAAGATTCTCAATGGGATTTAAATCCGGCGATTGTGAAGGCCACTCCATTAACTTTACATTTTTCTTTTGGAACCATTCTTTTACGATCTTAGAAGTATGCTTGGGGTCATTGTCTTGCTGGAATTCATACTTTAAAGGCATTTCCTACTCGGCATACGGAAGCATTACTTCTTTAAGAATATGCAGATAAAGATGTTTGTCCATATTTTCCTTGATCCAGAATATTGGCCCAACACCGTACCAGGAAAAACAACCCCATATCATTATGTTGCCGCTGCCATGCTTTATTGTCTTCGTGGTGTACTTTGGATCATATGCTTTATTTTTTGGACGCCTTACCCATGTTCTTCCATCAGGTCCGACTAAGTTTATCTTGGATTCATCAGACCATAGTATGTTTCTCCATTTTTTTATACATTCCGGGCCGGCCCATTCAGCATGTACTTTTGCAAACTCAATGCGCTTTTTTCTTTCTGTTATTAAGCATTGGAACCTTCTGGGCCGATCTTCCGAATAAATTTTTTTCTCTTAAACGACGTCTAATGGTCCACTCTGATATGGGAAGCTTTAACTCATTTTTCAGCTGAACTGCGGACATAAAAGGATTACGAGTTGACAACATCTTAATGCGATCATCGTCTCTTTTTGAGGTTTTTCGCTGTTAACCTCTTTTAAGTTTTTGTTTTGGAGGCTGCAATGCATTCCTTATCATATTCTGCGATCTTCCAAGAATTTCAGCAATTTTCCGTTGGCTATAACTTCGGCTGTGTAGATCCTTTATAATCTTTTTTTCCTCTTCACTACAATGTTTAGAACGTCCCATTTTTTTAATTTTTAGAGGTATTTGCTTTAATAAGCTCTATTAAAAGGCTGAATCTAAAGTTTTCTACAATAATTTTTATAATTTTGGCGTTTAACATTTTAAACGAACAAATTTTTCAAAGTGAACCTATTTATTTGCTCTTTGATTTTATACGGTAATTTTTTTTTTTTAATTTTGGGCAATTTTTTACATAATAATTTAATTATTGTGATGCAGTATTAAAAGTGGGTATTTGCTTTAGTAATTAGCGACATTTCCTTTTTTATTGCTGTAATGTAAACTATAGTCAAACAAAATTGATTTATCATTTTGATGTGAACCTACTTATCTGCTCGTAACTGTATATCGTCGTGCGGGAGATTGTGTGCTCTATCCGCCATTTCATATTTCTTATAGATATCGAGTTAATGATCACACTTAAGGTTTCTGACACCAAAAATTTTTAAGCCTGTAATCCGTTTTCGGATATCTCGTCTAGTTTCATTTTATTTTACCTGGAAAGGCAGGCGCATTTAACGTTTGCATTTAAAAAAACATCATATTTTATTAAGTATTAATAATTATTAACTATATTTTAGGTTCAATTGGCGAGATAATAATCTGAATTTTAATTTCACATACGCACTAATAAAATGCATAAATGAATATTACGAGTATTAATGCCCAGATTCACAGTGTTTAGTTAGCCAGCTAAATGCTATATTATTAAAGCTTTTCGCTTAAACTTAAGTTTTAACTTATTTTAACCTTTGTTTACTAATAGTTACGTAAGTAATTAGTTAACCTAGATAAAGGATTAAATACATATGTAGATCTAAATAAGGGCTTAGCTAATTAAAAACTATAAATCTGAACAGAAAAGTATTTTTATTGAATCATGAATAAGCAAATACCTAGGGGTTTAATGAAAAAAAATTATGCTAAAAATGAAGTCACACTTCTTCTTTAAAATAGTATTTCTACCTGTATGCATTTGATTTCAAATTAAAATGTTATCCCCTGATGGTAAATTTTTTTATTTAATTGGTTGGAGCATAGAGCAACAAACCCCACTATCGGTCCAGCTATGTAACACTATTGTGTCGACCCATATGGTAAATATATTTAAGAAAATTTGATCTTAAACAAATAACAGCAATTACATAATAACGAAATTGACAATAATTTTTAACAATATGTATACATACATACATATGTATGTATCTTGCAATTTTTGTTTGTTTTTTTCTTCAACTACAAGAATATAAAGTTTATATAAAATAACAAGTTTTTTGTTTTTTGCTTAAATAATCGTGCTACTTTTTCTTTAATTTTTTCTACCACAAGTGTTAAAAAGGCATACACACAACACACACATACTGGGCAACAAACTTTAAAAAGGGGGTACAATTAAGATTAAAAATAGAGTCAGCTTTAAGTTTAAACGACCTGCTACCGGTCTGTTTTACATACATACATACATGTGTACGTACCCACTACAGCAACAAAAACTGAATTGTGTTCCTTTTCTTATTATGTATTATTCTTGCTTTGAAAAAAAAATGGGGAGCATTTTGTACAAGTGCGTTATTGTTGTTGGTGTAAAACAAAACCAAGAGACAGGAAAAACAAGAACAAGTGCTTGTATGGCATAAGAAAGTGTACTACCATATAGAGATTTTTTCAGTATGTTTTACTTGTAAACTGAGAGAAGTTTTAAAATGAGTATTAAAAAGGCAAACCACCAGTGTTGCCACCAACAGCTTTATGAGTTACACACAACCGGGACCGAAATTACACATATAAACAAATTACACACAGAATATTGGTTTAATATATACATATACGTATGTATGTACAAACCTACATATTTGAACATTAAAACTTCATTATTAAATGCAGAATGTTTACATAAATACAAAAATAATTGGCCATTAGAACTCTTCTTCAGAGTTACGGTCTAGCTTTTCGCAGAACCCATATTGTGTATCTCAATTTTTGTTCATGGGTACCAGGACCTACAGTTTAAAGTCTACTCCGAACAGCAGACTTGAGAAGCTTGTTCAAGGCAATTAGCTATTGTCAGAGCTTTTGCCAAAAGACTGCTAAGAGGAAGGTCACCGGAAGAAATATTTTTTAAAATTTCTATTTTTTTTTTCAAGATATCAGAGCTGGGGTTCGAACCCAGAGCTATTGCCTAGTAAAGGTGGAAGTACATAACAAGTGTTCTGAGCGCCATGCGTTGCAAGCTTATGTCAAAAAAAGTTAAAACAGTGCATTTTCATAAAGCAAGTTACAAAAAAAGTATGCAACACTGCTAACGCGAGAGAGTTGACCAACTTTTAACTTTTACAAGCGTTGACAGCTGGATGAATGAAAAAAAAATGAAATCACTAATACATATAAAGAGCGTGTTTACATTTTTATGTGGAAAAAAGAAGACTTGTTGAAAAATATAAAAGAATTAGTTGTGGTTTTATGATTGGATTGTGAGAAAAACATTTTGTTTAAAAAAAAAATATACAATTTTTGGAAAAAATACATTAAACTTAATAATAATACATATTTAAGTGGCGCCTGTAAAGTATGGTATGTAACTTGCCATTTTAAAAGCATGAAAAGTCTTAAAGCTTAAAACGCACTCAGCAGCTAACGCTTGTTATGTATTTCCACCCTAAGTAAAATCACTAGATACTACATGTAGATACATATGTATTTTTCCAACCAATTTTAGTTCAGCTCAATCATTTTTCTGTTAGTGGAATTTTGTAAAGCCATGTATATATTAGATCTCGATTTGTTAACAGAAGCAGCCACTTTGTGACAATTTGTTAACAAATGCCTTTAAAAAACTGGTTCATGACACGTCAGTTTCTTATTACTGAGCTTGCAAAATGCTAAATCTGGTTGAGAGTTGAGTATTCATCCTTTATCAGGGACCGTAAATAATGATTATTGTTCGGTTTTTTACATCAAAAAATCAATCACTTAGAACAGTCATAAAAAAATATTTATTGCACCATTATTATTACTTTTTGAAAACCTTTGCATATCCGTCAAAATTTTTAAATTTTTGATTTTTAAAGTTTTCTTCAATGGTAATGATTATTTTTGAGTAATAATATAAAAAATCAGCCATAATCATTATTTTTGAGCAAAAGAAGTAAAACTCTAAAATAATAATTATTTATGATTTTTATTTTTTTTCGCTCAAAATAAAACTCACTTTCAATTTACGAATTTATAATTTTATAGTTTTTCTGGAAGAAAATGATATTTTATACAGCAAAATGAACAAGCATTTCTTAATATTTTTTCTTTTACTAGTTCTGACCAAATTTTTTAATGTTTATTAAGTCATAAATTGAAAGTGAGTTTTATTTTGAGCGAAAAAAATAAAAATCATAAATAATGATTATTTTTGAGTTTTATTTCTTTTGCTCAAAAATAATGATTATGGCTGATTTTTTATATTATTACTCAAAAATAATCATTACCATTGAAGAAAATCCTTAAAACTCATAATATAATTATGTATTATTGTGTAATTTTTATTATAAAACTCATAATGATTACGGTCCCTGTCCTTTTTAGAATTATTTAATAATTACACCAAATAAATAAATACTTGCCGATAATTATTTTTAAATAATTTTTTTCTTTTTTTAACGATTATGTATTTTAGAGAAATTCTTTACTGCAATATACATATTTGCATATGTATGTATGTACGTTTGTATATACATACATATGTATGTTTGTACCAAAACACCTGCATTATGCATTATGAACTTTACATCCATTTATATTAAAAAAAGAAGGTTGTATGTTTCTTTTTTTTTTTTGAAAATTAATGTTGGAAAATGCAATAAATATAAATCAGTGTTAAAAAAATCAGATTATAAAATTGCGTGATTAAAGAAAGCGGTAGAAGTAAAGTTACACACAAATTACACATGAAGCCAATTACACACGGGCTACACACAGTATCAAAATTTACACACAATATGTGTAATTACACAAAGGTGGCAACACTGCAAACCACAAAAGAAATACATGTTGTCGAGTTATTCAAATACACAGAAAAAAGCTTGTTAAGGAAAATAGCGTTTAAATTAGGATATATTTAAGCAGTTTGAACATCTATGAACAGAAATAATAAAAATTAATGGTTACTATTCTACAGGTTGTAAGATTTTTAATGGATATTGTCAAATCGAAATCTAATTATTTTTGTTATGATTCTTATTAGCTGTAATCACTCTTCATTGCAAATATAGCAAACTCCTGCAAAGAATAACAAATTGTAGGCATATATATGCTGTGGCCAGCAAATTTATAATTATTATACATTTTCGAATTAAATTCGAATATTTTAATGGATCTTTATTATACTTATTGTATGAAATTTAATAGCCTAAGTTCCTAATACTGGTATTCTTATGAGAATTAACATCCGTTAAGGAATATGTACAAACACTAGCAGAACTGAACTAGCTAGGTCGAAAACTATTTCAGTTCTGCTAGTGTTTGTACATATTTCTTAACGGATGTTAATTCTCATAAGAATACCAGTATTAGGATCTTAGGCTATTAAATTTCATTGTATGAAATAAGTATAATAAAGATATAATAAATATAATTATATATATTATAATATACTTATTATAAAGATATATAAGTATAATAAAGATCCATTAAAATATTCGAATTTAATTCGAAAATGTACCATAATAAAAAATTTACTATCACCATTTAAAATATAAAAAAAAATTACGAACTTATACAGCTAACAAAAAAATATAAACAATTTTGGTTTAAAAAAAAAACTAACACGGCAACACTTCAAATGAGCGAGAAATCTACATATGTATGTTGAGTGAGTATATATGCTTGTAAATGTGTGATTTTATGGCGATGCCTTTTGTATTCTGCGACGACAACTTCTATTGTTGTGACACAGTGACCCAATTCAAAGATTCGATTTTCTGGTTTTATTTTTTTTTTTTGTTCAAATGAACAAAACCAACTAATAGGAAGAGAAGGTGGTTCTAATACATATTATTTTCTGTAGATGCTTTTAATTATCCTGCATTCTTTACTTTGATTTAATATTAGAAGTAGAAAAGAAAATCAATGATTTTCTCTAATATGCCTTTCTCTTGCTCTTCTAATAACATAAACGGGAGAAGAAATAGGTTTTTTTCATTTTCAAAGGGAAAAAATAATAAAAATTATATTTATTGAACTTACCGTTATATTTGCCCAAATGACAAACACAAACAAATATTGCAATTCCTTAACGTTGTTTTGTTGTTGTAATGTAGTGTTATTTTTGATGCATTGAAAGTTTTAGAGAAAAGAAAGCACGCAAAAATAATTCACAAAATCCTCTTGCAATTGCAATAGTGCCTGGAACTTTTTTTATTTGGGAGATCCTTCTGTGTTGCAGAGTTATTAAAAATGATATATTTTATAGTTTCAGTACAAAATTCACAATTTTTTTGCTTTTTTCGTTTTTATTTTTTATTATTGACTGATCACAAAAACGTGTGCTACTGGGTTTTTATATTATTTTTTTATAAAAAATTTTTTTAATTTTTGAAAATTGCTTTTTCTGTTTTGTTTTCACCCGATATATTTTACAGTATTTTTTTTATTTATTTATATTCTATTTTTAACGCGTTTTTCTACTTTTTGGCGCCGCAGTTTTATTTTCTTTTCTAAGGGCTTTACAAGTTTTGTTAAAAACTTTTTTCTTGCTTGTATTTTTTATTTATTAACCAATTGTAATGTTTTTCTATTTAACACGCGTAAGCTGGTTTATAACACACACTCTGCAATGGGGAAAATTCTTATAGTGAAAATTTTCCTTTTGACACTACATAAGAAAATTTCTATAAAGATTTTCCACATACATTCAGCTGTTAAATGGCTGAATTCTAAAGGCTTTGTTAAGTTGGTAGCTCTGTTTAACAGATGTTGTCTGCAGAGTTACCAAGCTAAATATTAATTGTTAACACAATGAGTGTATATTTTTCTATAATATTTACTAATGATATGCTATTTTACAACAAAAAGTAATTACAATTTTTATTTAATCTTAACGAAAAATCTCGCTAAAGTTTTAAATTTTAAAAATTTGTTAGGCTTTAACAACTTTTTTATATACATTTGATTATAACGTCTCTGTTTTAATTTTGTTTTCCGTCTGTTTTTGTAATTGGTTTTCTTTTGGTGGACCAGCCAACTTTTGTTATCATTTTTTTGTAAAATATTTGTTTATTAATCACTATTCATAATCTCTTATTGTTTTATTAGTGATTTCTTTTGCA
This sequence comes from Metopia argyrocephala, assembly GCA_963576795.1. Lineage (NCBI taxonomy): Eukaryota > Metazoa > Arthropoda > Insecta > Diptera > Sarcophagidae > Metopia > Metopia argyrocephala. The sequence continues at coordinate 50,551,461 of OY756210.1, forward strand.
TAAAAATAATAAATAAATCAAAATGGCCTTAGTTGATGTAGATTCTTGGTAAAGTGTTATAAAATTAAAAGGTTCTATAGAATTTATTAAAAACTAAAAGCATTCCTTCAGGTTGACAGAATTTGAATCCTGCAATCGTCTTCATAATACACTCAATAAACAATTGCAACAGAGAGCGACTAAACAGCATTTATCAACGGACTACCAGCGTTTCACTTCAGCCATACAAGTGGGTTTAAAACAATACGATCGTGAAATACAGCAATTGAAGCTCAAACTCCTTGAAGCGACAAAAGCCAATACTATGTAAGTCTACCATACCAGTACATACTAATAAATAATAAAATCTGAAAATATACTAATTTTAAGTACTTCCAATGAACTGGAGCAAAGACAACGTCAGTTGGAATCATTGCAAGTACAGGGGCAACAATTGCATCAGAAATACACACAATCGATCAGCAACGATCGGTCAGCCCTTTTGCAAAATTCAGTTAACGAGGATGATGCACCGATTATAGATACACATGATGTACACGCTTTGAAACAACAACAAATTGATATGCTAGAAGAACAAAATCGTGGCCTAGAAACTTTATCGCAAACAATTTCTAGACAAAGACAATTGGCCACACAATTAGGGCAAGAGGTGGAAGATCAGAATGGTAAATAAATAAAAAAGAAACATTTAGTAAATAGGAAAATGAATTTGTGTTATTGGTTACTGTCCAATAACATAAAATCTTTCTTGACAGAAAAACCCCTATACTGTCCAAAATTAGGCTTGTGTATTATTAAACATTTTAGTGTTAATTTAAACCAACATCAAACTTTTAATATTTATAAGTAATTCAGATCCATTTAAAAATTTAACTGATTGGTAATTCTTTTCCTATAAATAAAGATAATTTCAAGACATAAAAAAGAATTGGAACGAACAGTTGTGATATACATTTTTCTTTTTAGAATATTAATGCCTATTTTGAGTATAAGATAATACACCTACACTACCTGATAAATTTATCTTTAATTAATTTCTTTATTGTGTTATTTTTTCTCAGATATTTTGGATAACCTGGCCAATACTATAGAAAGAGTGGAAACCGGCGTAACACTTGAAACTAGAAATATAGGTTTGGTTAGTAGGAGAGATAACAGTACTTGGGGTTTGTTTCTACTTTTAATTTTAAATTACTCAGCTTTTTAAAATGCTAAAACTCTATTATTTCAGGCTATTGGGTAATTATATTTATTTTACTAGCAGCCATTATTATAGTTGCGGTCTTGTGAGTTGTTAAAAAATTTACTTTAATTCGAGTCTATTAACTTTTTAATGTATGTATATTTCATATATGTAAGTATGTATGTGTAACATTGTAGCAAAAACTAAAGAAAAATATTTTTATTTTCGAAGGTGTATATGTATATTATAACCAAAAGATATGCTGTATAGTAAATATAATATGATTTAAACAAAATTATTGTATTTGATTGCTTTTTAGTATCCAACTATACATGTTACATAAAAGTCTATGTACCAGAGTTGTAAATGAATCATTCTTTTTTGATTTCAATTCATTTGAATTAGCTAAATTTTGAATTAATTCTTTTTAACAAAAAAAAGAATTGAATTAAATTTGAATCAATTCATTTGAATTTAGCGAACATGAATTGCAATTCATTTCCAATTCAAATGAATTAGGCAAAATGAGTTGCAATTCATTTGAATTAGGCAAAATGAATTGCAATTCATTTTTTAATTCAAAAGAATTGGTAAAAAGAATCGCAATTCATTTCTAATTCATTTGAATTGAAATGATTTGGAATTAATTCAAATGAATTAGAAAAGTAACTTGTAATTCAAATTTATCAAATCAAAAATGAATTGCATTCAATTGAAGTAAACTTGGTGTTTGGAGTTTGGTCCTTCAAGTACTACTTATGTCGCTTTTGATATACGCTGAATAACAAGACATTCAGTATTTAAAACCTATTAATAATTTATGAAATTTTGTGACGCACGAACATTAAAGGACAAGTACTTTAGTAATACTTATGAGAATTATTATAATTATTATTATATTATTAAGAGAATTATTATAAATAAGTAATAAATACTTGGATTAAAAGTAATAGAAAATGGGTGATTTATTATTAGTAGTGGATATATTTTTATTATAAAGTACAGAATAGAAGTACTTGGAAAAAGGGTGATGCTTTTGCATTGCAGTCTTTTTTTCAGAATCAATTCAATTCAAGTAAATTGGAAATGTATAACAAAATCATTTTTCGAGTTAATTTAAATGAATTGGTAAAATGAATTGCAATTCATATTTTAACTCATTTGAATTAATTCAAAATCAATTCAAATGAATTGGAAATGAATTGCAATTCATTTTTTCTAACTCATTTATATTAATTCAAAATCAATTCAATTCAAATGAATTGGAAATGAATTGCAATTCTTTTTACCAATTCATTTGAATTGAAAATGAATTGCAATTCATGTTCGCTTAATTCAAATGAATTGATTCAAATTTAATTCAATTCGTTTTTTGGAGAAAAGAATTAATTCAAAATTTTTCCAATTCATTGCATGAATGATTCACGAATTAATTCAAAAATGAATGATTCATTTACAACTCTGCTATGTACTATGTACTTAGAATAGAGAATATTTTGCTGCATTTATAAAAAAGACAAAAAAATAAAAATATTCTGTATTTGTATCTACGAGGTACAAAATAAATTAGCGAAGCATAATTAATAAAATAAATAAAAATGGTTTTAAATTTGCAATATAATCGTTTAACATATTTTATTTTCCTCAAGAGAAATGTTATTTCATGTTGGCTAAGATCTGGAATGCCTTGGAATACCGATTCTATAGATTTGGATAGTACGTAAAAACAAAATATTTTCTTATTTGTATTATTTCTATTGCTGGAATCCACAGGCTCTTGATCAGAACAACGAATTAAAGGCACTAAATCCTGATTTTTTCATTCAAAATAAATGCCTGTTTCAAGTCTAGAATTATATCCATAAACCTTTTCCTCATTTTGGTATCTGTTTTCTAAACTTATGGATTTTTTAGTTTTATGTAGAATACAGAAATTAAAATTTAAATTAGCTATTCTTTATCGAAAAAAGTTGCTCTTGACTTTCTCCTACAAATGAACATAAAAATGTTGTCCTTATAAACATTTAACTACAACAACAAAACACTGAATAAATTCAGTTGTAGAAAATTTGTATGTTTAGTTCCAGATTAAAATGGAGCAGTTTCCGGTTAAAATTAAAATTTAATAAAACAAAAACTTTGTGTTAAAAAAACAAAAAATATTTTTTTTTCAAGACCAAAACTCAGGGGTAAACCCCTACTCATGCAGTACATTGTATTGGAATTTGAGGATACATAGACAGATTTATTGTATTTTTTTTTTTTTTTTTTTATTATGCGCCTTTTTTTGTTGATGAGACAAGTTGCTGTCAATTTGACCACTCAAAGGCGAGTGTTATACCTTCATCCTTGAATGATTAACAGCAATTGCGCCGTTGATGCTGAAAGAAAATTTTCAAACAAGTAAATTAAAAACAAAGTTTTTGTTTATTTTGAATTTTGATATAAATTTGTTGTTTTCAACATTTTTATTTGCAATCTATTTTACGATAATAAGCAAATAATATTAAATATTTATAGATGTTTCAACCTCCATAGAAATTTAAACAAAAGTTCCAAAAAATATACATTTCTAATCTAAAATCGTTTTAATCTAAATTATTTAAATTATACTTGATCGTATTTACAAAGTTATATAAAATTTGTTTTAAAAAAATGTAATAAAATATGGTTTTTTTTTTTTTTGATAACCAAAAACCAATATTTAATTATATTTTTGTTTAGCGGTATTAAAAAATAAGTAAAATTTTAAATGTAAAATATAACTTGAAAGCGCCATCTATATGTCAAAAATTCAAATTACTTTTGTTTTTTTCGCACAAAATTTCTCATTTATTTCAATAAAATACATGTTGACATCACTGTTTTTACTGTCTGCTCATTTACTCTTATGACATGCCGATACATACATATCTAGTTATTTCTTTCGCTCTTATCTAAGGCTCAAAAGCAAATGTCATATCATAGCCATTTCGCCGCACTTATAAAACAAATGTCGGTCGCAACGTGAAATTTCCGCAGAGTTTTTAATAAAATATTGATAAAAACTATTGAAATTTAATTAGCAAATATTTCAAGATTTTTTTGTGAAATTTTCGTTTTACTCTAAACTAATATATATAAATAAATACAAATTAAATGTTTGATATTGAAAAAAGAAATTGAGGTAATTTTTTTTCTCTTCCTGCTCGCTCAGTACACAGTTGAACAACGTAGTCAAAAAATAAAAAAATTTGAAATTGGTAAAAAAGTGCTAAATTCTATAAAATTCCCTGAAAAAAAAGAGTTGAAATCATTAATTGAATGTTTAAAAATCTAAGCTACATACATACATAACATCACAAAGAAATCCGTGTTAGTGTTTCAAAAATATTAATGAAGTAAAAAATTTTATTGTTTGTGCATTGTAATGTATATACATATGTGTGTGTGTGCATGTGTTTGAGTTTTCATTAGGCGGTGGAGTAAAACAAGAAGTAAAAGAGAAAAAAAAATCATTTTGCTGATATCACACTTCAAAGAAAGTTGACCAGCATAAAAAAAATTCTATTTCTCCTCCGAAAAGAAACATTCCTTTAATAAAAATTGAGAAATGTTGTGCACAGTGTTTATTAATAAAATTTAATTTTTTTTTACATACCTGTGGATGGATTGCTTTGTTTTTAGTTAACTAACTTTTAATTGTTTGAAATTTTTTTTTCAGCAAAAAGAAAAAAAAAACAAGTGTAGCAGACATACAAACGTACATACCTTTTTAGGTGAATTTAAATTTATCTGTTCCTGGATTTAATCATATTTAAGGTGAGTAAAAAAGCTACTATTAATTCTCGTATAATCTATTCTTTCTTTTTAATAATTTGCTAGTTTTATTGTCCTTTAATATTTTAACCAGTTGCCTTAGACAGTATAAATAAGTGTTGCCAGGGAATGGCTACATTGTCTCTGAAGAAAATTTTTATCAAATATCTAAAAAACTCTACTTGATTGATTTGTACGGCCACACAGGTTTATTCCTTTCTGGACCTAGTGGCCTCAGACTTAATATTCTTGTTTTTTTACTAGCCTAAACCTGTCGTGCTTCGCTACTCCTACCACTACCATTTGTACGCATTTTTCCACATGATTTTTATTGACTACAAAATGATTTACACCAAATTTAGAAACTTTAGCTACAACACTTCTCAAGATATAAAGAAATTAGTATTTGTCTTGTATGGTAGCCACCACGCTCTCTTTCTGATGGATGATTTTCTTTGGACATGAAGTCGTTTAGAACAAATTTAGAAACTTTAGCTTTAACCGTTCTCAAGATATAAAAAAATCAGTATTTAGTTTATATACCTAGGAACCTAGCAGAAAATTTTTCAAATTTGGAAGCAGTAAATAAAATTGTAAGCAATAATGGAAGCATTATATTGTTTATTTATACCCTAAAGCTTCCAAAACTCCTACAGGATAAGGTATTATATTAGATTTTGTATACTATTTGCTTACTGGTTGCAATAAATGTGCATTTCTATTGCATTTTAGCGGCTCATTTAATGTTAAAACCATACATTAATGATGCGCACGTGTTAGCAATTGTTCACTATTTCTCCCTTACACATACCACGACCACTTGTCCGATTATGCCTACTTTCTGACATGATTTGCCTTAACCATAAAGATATTCAGACTAAGTTTAGAAACGTTAGCGTCAATAGCTCTCAGGATATACAAAAATTACTATTTGGTTTGTGTAGGAGGCACTATGCCCAGGTCCAATTTTGAAAAAAAAAACACCTTTTGCACTTCGGTGGTTGAAGCAATCTATGTTCCATAATTCAACAAAATCGGTTCAATAGTTTAAGCGTGGATTATTTTTATAAATACATTGCAAAAATGTTGTACCTATTTCTAACTTTGTATTATACATACATATTTTTAATGTCTCTCTGAATAAAATTAAAAAGCTCTATAACGTGAGATCATGTTTTATTGCATATGACTCTGATATTACAATTAAAGCATTGTTTTACTAAATTTTATGGTGTGCTTAGCTTGCCAATGTGTCTTGTGTTGCTGATAACATTGAAATCCATGACATTTGGCAAAAAATCAACGATCAATATTTTCTCGTGATCTTTTTCACTATTTTAAATTTTTTATGTTTAGCCAAAATTTAATATTTTCCATCTACTTGGTAAGACTACTGCAATAATATGAGTATAATTACGAGTATAATAGAACAAGCACAACGCCAGTAAACAGAACCATTTCGGCATTTTGTCAATTTATGTACTACGAGTATATTATTAAGAGTAATCTTAAAATCGATCCTTTTGGCACACAGTTTTTATTTATATCGAATTAAGGGCAATTTACTTTAGTTATTTGTTGTCTAAACATGATTAAAACCGTTTTAGTATAAATTTTTCGAATTGATTTCCTTCAATACTAGAAGTGCACTCAATATAAGGCAAAAAGGTGACAGTCAAACTCTACATAAACGTAGGTATGGATATTTATTCAGTTAGCAAACGACGAACGAACAGGTAAAATATAGGCTAACGAGCTTCCTAAATTCTTGCTAATTACGAAAGCGCAAACTACAAACAAAATAAATTTGCGTACATAAAAACCATCTGTCGATGTGGAATATTTACAAAAAAATGAGAAATCTATTTGCTTGATTTCTACTCGTAATGACATTTTAAATTTAACACGTTCACGCCGGCGCGTACCACCGGTGGCTCGCACAGAAACATTTAATTCGTGCCCGCCCAATAGAACGAAAAGCTTTCAGTGTACCGCCTATGGGCAAGAAACATGAATTGCAGCGCCGGCGTGAACGTGTTAAACGGAAAGGCGCCACAATATCTTTGTGAACAATTAAGTTATGTATGTGGAAGATGTATAATCACACAAATCGGGAATAACCAGCGCAATTAAGAAATCAATTTTTCTAAAATATAAAAATCTCGTGTTGCTGCGGTGTTTGTTACCAAATTCTTACGAATTGGCTAGAGCGATTTTCATGAAATTTTGTGTGTATATCGGGTAGCTCGACATCTATTTGGCATGTTAAGGGTAACCCAAGGGACGATTTATTTACAAATAACGTACCGACTTCGAAGAAATTTTAAACTAGATAGTTATCTGTGTAACGCAGAACACATATCGTCGTGCGGGAGTGTAAGTGCTCTATCCGCCATTTTATATTTTTTATGTATCTCGAGTTAATGATGCCACTTTAGGTTTTCGACCCCAAATTTTTCAAATCTGTAATCCGTTGTAGGATATCTCGTCAAGTTTCGGAGATAAATAGCGAAAACGGATTGCAGATTTTATAAATTTTGGTGTCAAAAACCTAAATTAGCATCATTAACTCGAGATTTAAAAAATGGCGTATAGAGCAATTAAACTCCCGCACGACGATATGGTTTACGTTTTTATAAGTAAGTAAGTTTTAATAAGCACTCATAACATAATAGTATAACATCATTAAAATGGACGCCAAGTCTGGTTTGGGTTCAGCGCTTTCAAATAGTAAAATTTTTATTGACTCTGGTCCATAAATCGGGCTGAATTTAAAATGTCCTTTTGTTATTATTGTTATTAGTATGTAATAAAATGACTTTTACATCATGTACATAATTCTGAATTAATATTAAATCTTACAAAATTTATAATTTTTTTTAATATTCTCATTATGTACAACATAGCTGTAAGCCTTTGTAAAAAAGCGATCACTCCATCTGTTTACTCGAAAATCGTTTACATGTGTTGTGTTGGCTTTGAGGACCGCTGTGGTTTATTCGTATACATACCTACTTCTGCGATTATAAGAAAATGTTTAATTTCATCGCAGTTGTGTCAACTGGGCCACAAGAATTTTTTTTTTTACTAACTTTTTTGTATTAATTAACATACATACATACAAACATATATTGTTATTTATCCAAAGACAAAAACAAAAATTAAGAAAAACCTAACCCGCTGGCAACACTTAATTAAAACTTATTAATGTTTATACCCTCTTCCCTTATGTTGTTGCCCTGCTTGAGTTAATTCAGAAAGTATCCAAAATTGAGGTTATGAAAGTTTAACCGGCCGGTTATAGAATTTCTTTCAAATACATTTATAAATTAATTTCATTAATTTGCATTCATATGTATGTCTGTATGTATTCAGTACTTTTAAGATTAGTAACTATTTAGACATATGTGTGCGGATTGTAGGTATATGTACTAAATATCTGCAATGAATGTCTTAAATGGCATACAAAGACATTCACTTTAATAGTGAATGCGTAAAATATTACATTCGCTACCAATAAAACAAACTAGTACTTTTACGATCATTCATTTCGAAACAAAACATCAAGACATCAAAACATTTTATAAGCAAAACAAAAGTACTACCTTTCAGAGTACATTGAAATGAGTACTCATTGCTGTTTTAAATGAAAAAAAACTCTTTGGTTATGTTTGTGTGTGAATAGGCTAGTTGCGTACATACAATAGGGTGCCTCACAGATTTTAAAGTACTTACATTTACATGGATTTGCATTACAAATTTAAGAAAACCTTTAATTTTTTTTTGATATGAAATATATTTACAGGCCAGAAGCAAAAGAAATTAATTAAACTTTTTGCAACAAAAAAATATTTATTTCTCAATAAATCATCTATATAAACATAAACACATATGTAAGGTAAAACAATTTTTGTGCACTGCCCTAATAAATGTTTTTTATCTCAAAAGAAAAAACTTACGGTGTATTCAGTCATAGCGAAACTCAAATTGTTGTTGTATTAGCAAACGAAAAAAATTGCCACGATGCTTCTTCGTTAAAAACTCATTAGCTACTGAATTGATTGAAAGCTACAGAACAGGTTGCCGTTTAAACAATGACAATGCAGTGGCGATGTGATGAAATAAAAAAAGTATTTTTGGCTTGGTATACTTGGTGTACTTCAAAACATTTCCAGAAAGCAAACAGAGTTTATAATTCATTTCGAAATAGCAGGTAGAGTATTGTGTTCGTTTGCTACATATCAAGTAGAGTATTGTGCTTGGTTTTCTTGTTAGAATACTCATTATTTTATTAGTCATTGCAAAAAGTACTACGTAATGGAGTGCAATGAAATAAAACACATGCGGAGACGCATAAATGAATGTCTTGATGCAGCTATTTAATATGTACTTTGGTATTTGCTGTTTGCCATCGGCTGATATATTTTGTTTTCTTTTTATTTCTACTATTTCCTTATTTTTAAAGCAGAGTATTTTTTGTTACCTCTTCTTTAACTTTATTTCTGTTGGTTTCTTTTACGCTCTTTGTTAAAAAAGTTTTTTCTAATACATAGTGTTCACATATTTGTTTAAATATATTTTTCTTTGAATGTTCTTTTTTGTTTATTTGTATTTATTTGAATTCGCTTTTTTAAGCTCTTACATTAACGGCGAATTTTTAATTTAGGCAGGGTTGTCAGGTTCTTCTTAATTATTTTTCTCTATTTGGAAATTTTTAATTCCAAAATTCTCCAAAACCATTATTTCATTAAAAAATCTCTACAATTTCGATTCCATTGTACAAGGTGGTAGCAGGTGAATATAGTACAAAAACAACAGGAAATTTGTTTTTGTTTTTTTTCAGCTCTTTAATGTCAAAAGCAGGTATGGTGAATTAAAAAAGGACATATCAGAAGTGTGTGTGTGTATATGTATATGTCTCTACATCAAAACAAAAATACGAATACACACAAAGCAAAATATAAATAAAACATAAATATAAACAAAACCTTTGACAGGAGCGGTATGACCAAAATAAAAAAGTAGCTGGGTTGGCAACACCACCTTGTAAGTAATTTCACCATGGTGAATTAAAAAAGCACGTCAGACGTGTGTGTATGTATTTTTAACAACATATACAGCTGAGTGCAACTAATTAAGCACACGAAGCTTACATGTGAGCTTGAAGCAAAAAAATAAAAACAGTTGTATATATTGTCAAAATTTTTCCGAGTTTAGTTATTTAAACTCTTAGTCGTAGAAAATAACTGTTTATTGTGTCAATTAAATTATTTTTTATAAAGCAGTGAGCCATATTTGAAAGAATATTGAATTCAGTCGTGCATATAATTAAGGACACATCGTAAAATTTAAGAAAAACTTGTATTTATTAAAAAAAAATCAATATTTTGTTGCAAAACCATTATTGTCGATAACAGCTTGACACCTGCGAGGCATCGAGCTAACCAGATTTTCACATACACTAGTTGGAATGGCCTCCCAAGCTTTCTTTGTTTCGGCGAAGAGATCATCAAAATTGTTTATTTTTACTGCGCTTACTTTGGTTTTTACAACTTGCCATAAATTCTCAATCGAATTGAGATCTGGACTGCATGAAGGCCAATGAAGTACAGTGACCGAATTGTTTATACCCCATTGTTGAAATATCCATGTTACTGGCATCATTGTATCGCTTATGATTCTTACATATTGGAACTTGTCCATGTTTCCGTCAACTTTGTGCAGCGGTCCAACACCGCGTGACGACATAGCACCCCAAAGCATAATCGAACCTCCTCCATGCTTTAAAGTGGCCCGGGTGTATCTTGGATCAAATTCTTTTAACTTTGGCCGGCGAACATATTTTTTTCCATCGGGAGAGACTATTAATTTTTGTTTCGTCCGAAAATAACACTCTTTTCCATTCCACAGCGGTCCAATGGCGGTATTTTTTTGCAAACTCTATTCGCTTCTTCCGGTTACGCTCAGACAACAATGGTTTCTTTCGGGAAATTCTTCCAAAGAGGCCAGCTTCCCGCAATCGACGTTTTACCGTGTCTACAGAGGGTTTTGCTCCATTTTCACCAAAGACTACTATCCGAATTTCATTTGCTGATTTATGCGGATTTTTTTTCGACTCGCGGACAATCAGTGTATCTTCACGCACTGTCGTAATTCGGCTTCTTTGTTTACGAGGCACCTTTTCAGCTGTCGAATGTTTTTTGAAATATTGCACCGCTTGGAAAGCCATAGTTTTAGAAACTTTTAAGGCTGTTGCGATCTCCCTATAAGAGCTTCCTTCCTGATGCATTTGTACAATAATCTTTCGAGTACTGACGTCACAGGACTTATTTTTACCCATGTTTAGCAAAGCAAAGTTCATCAAATTCTGAAAAACACTTTGTGTAATCTCATTTATTTGAATTTAACTGTTAAAACTTACTTGAATCTTAAAATTTTAAAAATATTTCACTGTCCTTAATTAAGTGCACGAGTAATTTATTTCACAAATTATGAAAAACACCACAAAGACAAAAATAACGGTAAAAATAGGGTTGCCATTGAGAAGTTTCAATAAAAAAAAGTTGGATTAACTAAACGGGGTCAAATTTTAGCGGTTTTTTTAATTGTATTATTTTCAACATAATGATTTAAATATTGAGTACTACTGTACTGAATTAGTTGCACGCAGCTGTATGTCTCTACACCAAAACAAAAACACGAATACACAAAGCTAAATATAAACAAAACATAAATATAAACAAAACTTTTGACAGGAGCGGTATGACAAAAAAAAAAAAAAAAAACCAGCTGGAATGGCAACATCACCTTGTACACCATGGAATGGACCATTGTTAAATTATACAAGTTGGGGCAGGTAAATAAAATACAAAAACACCAGTAAATTTGTTTTTTCTGCTCTTAAATGTCAAAAGCAGGTATGGTGATTAAAAAAGCAGATGTCAGAAGTGTTTGTGTGTGTATTTTCAACAACATATACGTCTCTACACCAAAGCAAAAACAAGAATACACAAAACAAAATATAAATAAAAAATAAATATAAACCAAACTTTTTTGACAGTAGCGGTATGACAAAAAAAAAACAGCTGCGTCGGCAACATCACCTTGTAAGTAATTTCACCATTATATATTGCTTTGTGTGTATTCATGTTTTTATGTTGGTATAGAGACATATACATTAGGGTGGGTCAATTTTTTTGCCTACTAAGCGTATAGCAAAATCGTAATCTACGGGAAATTCTAAGAACTTTTCCCAAAGAAACCATGGTTCTAAAATCAAAATCGAGCTTCCGGTTTTTTACGAGAAAATTTGGTGTTCAGGTTATCCGAAAATAATGCTATTTTTTTGGAAGTATTCATTGCAATTGGTTAATAGTTGACCTGTAACGCTGGAAGAGGGCTTATTTTAAAGGAAATTTTCTCAGCTTTGTATATCTGTCCTCATTTATAGAAAATTGTTTAACCAAATAATGGTTTTGGAGGTTTATGTCGAAATAATAATAGTAAAACTGTTAAAAACCGAAAACTAAAAAAAATATCGCTGACACATAAATTCAACCTATTGAAACATCACTAGATGAACGCAAGAACTACTATCTAATTATCACTAACGAACTAACTAACAGCCTGTTCATAGAAGTCGAATGGTTTAAACTTTCGTCTTCTTAAATAAAAAGCATTAACAAATTTGTGTATTATTTTTGTTGCTTCACATATAAAAAGACGAAGGTCTTAAACCTTTTGTCTTCTATAAACAGGCTGTAAGATTTTAGGTTTGGTGTAGTACAACGGACCAAAAAGGCTAGTGGGAATTGAGCGCAAGACTCCGAAACTACTAGTATAGAATTAAAATCATCCACGTAATATATCACTAAACAGCAATTGGGGTGGTGCTGTGTATAGTGGTTAGAGCGCTCGAACAAAAACTAAAACAGCCCAGGTTCAATCCTAGCAAAAGGAAAAAGGCACTGAAAAAAAGTTAATGGGTATGAATAATGCATAATTAAATTTATGTAAACATTTCTTCTCAAGATAAAAATATAAAGAACATGGATCCTTATAGATACTATAAATGATATAGTGGCGTAAAGATTGTAAGGTGTATTTGACATACCAGCTGAGCTACTATTTTTTGGCCAATTTGTGAAGAGAGTTATTTTTCCTTTGTTTTATATAAATTGTTTTTTTTTTCACACTTTTTGCTTTGGTTTTTTTTTTACAGCTCTTTGCCCTAACCAAGAACATAAAGCCATGTTGTTTTTGTTACTGTTTTACTTGTTGTAATCTCGAAGGTACCTTATGATAAGTGCGCGGTGATATAGTAAAGGACTGAAGCTCAAAGTTATTAACCAGAAACTATAACAGCCATGGTGTAACCAAATTAATTTTTCCTTCTTAACTCACTTTGTTCTATATGTATGCAAATTCTTTTGTTTTTTTTTTTAAATTTTAGTATGAAATTTTAGCTTGATAATGTTAGTGACGCAAAAGCTGCCAGAATATTCTAGCAAGAGAGTTATTCCTTGACAATTATTGTAGTACAAAAGAAGCCCTTGTCTAAGTAGAACTGCACATCTGGTTGGGTAAGGTGTGGAAGGCGGCGATCACCAACACCTTTCCCCGACAGACACAGTGATGTATTTTAATGCTATTTTTTTAAGTTTTTTTTTTATTCTACATGATAATTGATAATAAGCATTGAATGCTATTGCTCAGTAGATGTGAAAATGGTACCACCCATCGACTATCAACGTCAATATCTGCGTTACTGATAGTTTTAATGAACGATTGTCTGCCGTTTGCGATACTTCACTGTACCGCCTCTGAGTACTTCAAAAAAATGTAAACCATATGTGTTCTGCGGTACGTTATTTATGAATAAATTGTTCCTTGGGTCACCCTCAACATTTAAGGGTATGAAAAAGAGATGTTGACCGATTCGCAGACACGATATACATGTATAGTTCGATATATGCAAAAAGGACAGATAGGCAATCAGTCTGAAGTAAAAAGTAACTAGTATACTTTTAATGACATACTACATGGTGTTTTTTTTTAGAGGTATAGAACTTCGAATTGAAATAAAACACAAGAAAATCGTTTTAATGTCTATCAATTTGGCTTTATTGGAAGAATAATTTTATGCCATTAATGTTTAAATATGATTTCGGGCATGTGGCCGCCGCGGCTAGCTCGAATAAAGCCAAGTCTACAGGTCCAATTTTCAACCACTTTTTCGAGCATATGGGGCCGTATGTTGGCAATAACGCCACTGATGTTGGCTTCCAAGTCCCCTAACGTTTCTGGTTTGTTGGCGTAGACGAGCGACTTCACATATCCCCAAAGAAAATAATCCAATGGTGTCAAATCACACGATCTTGGTGGCCAATTGACAGGTCCATTCCGCGAAATTATGCGCTCATCGAATGTTTCCTTCAATAAATCGATTGTGACGTGCGCTGTGTGGCATGTAGCGCCGTCTTGTTGGAACCACAACTCATCCACATTCATGCCATCCAATTCGGGAACAAAATAGTCGGTTATCATGGCTCTATACCGGTCTCCATTAACGGTAACTGACTCTCCAGCATTATTTCGGAAGAAGTATGGCCCAATGACTTCACCAGCCCATAGAGCACACCAAACAGTCAGTTTTTGTGAATGTAATGGCGTCTCAAGGGTCTCATGTGGATTCTCTTCACTCCAAATGCGGCAATTTTGCTTGTTGACGTAGCCATTCAACCAAAAATGAGCCTCATCACTGAACAAAATTTTGCGATGAAAATCAGCATCGAGATCAATCTCATTTTCGGCCCATACACCAAAATCACGACGCATTGCATGGTCTCGCGGCTTTAAATCTTGCACAAGCTGGATCTTGTAAGGTCACAAGCCAAGATCTTTGCGCAAAATCTTCCATAAAGTTGATGGACAAAGCTCCAATTGCTGTGCACGGTGGCGAATCGATTCATTCGGGTTCTCTTCAACACTTTGCTCTACAGCGGCAATTGTTTCTTCTATGCGCACTGTTCGACGTCTCTGCGGATGCGTATTATCACCTAGAGTAAACGTAGTGCGAAAACGATCCATGGTTAACCGAATTAATTGCTCTGATGGACGATTATGTCGACCATAAAATGGACGGAGCTTGCGGTAAACTTCACGAACTGAACCATTATTTTCGAAATAAATTTGCACGATTTGCAAACGATGTTCTTTTGTCAACCTGTTCATGATGAAATGGCAAACCAAACTAAATATTAATCACTTGACAGCTGACAAAATGGCCGCCAGTTAAAAAAGTGATGCCAACTTAAAGTTCTATACCTCAATAAAAAACACCCTATAGTTACTTTGTCTGCAGGGTAGTAACAGAGAAGATGTATGTATGTATTATATACACATACATATTTGTGTATATATTATTTGGAAATAGAAAAAAATTTAGCTAACATTTATTGTTTTTTTTTTTTGTAATACGAGTATATGTTTGCTTTATCGAATGACTTAAATTCTCTGTAATAAACAAAAATTGTGGTTCTTTTACGATATTGACATTTTGTTTTTAATAAAATATTGGACATTAATTAGTTAGGTATTACATATCAAATAATAATATATATTTTCTTTTGTTTTATCGCTTCTTTCAATAGATTTTAAAAGAAGTGTATACAAATTACAGAATTTTGTCAAACATAAGGTGCGGTGCCGTGAGCGATATTGAATTATGACGCAGCATACGCAGCCAGTTGTTGCTGCGCAACTTCAACAGAAGTCTTCAACGCCACAACAACATCAGCAACATCAACAGATTTTAACGACAACTAATACTAATAACAATAACAATCAAAGCAATAACAATAATGTTTCAACAACCGCACCTACAACATCAATTGATTCAACCAATAACAATCAAACAACCCAAACAGTAGCTGTACAACAGCAGCAAAATCAAAGTAATAACAATAACAATAATAATAATAATTATCAATCACAACAAAGTGTTGTTGGTTCCATTTATAATCCCCAAATGCAACCTGGTGGTGTTTTTGTACCATCACATGGTATAGCAGCACATCATCATCCACAACAACATCATCAGCCAGGTGCCATGTACCAGACAATGATACCGGCAGCTATACCTAATGTTTTTGTAAATAATGTAACGGCAAACGTTAACTTACATGGCTGGACCCATACAGTACCTCATGGCGCCTGGGTGCATCCTGGTGGTGCCCCACATTATTTACATGGAGATTTGCCGCCAGAACAGGTATGTTAAAAATTAGAATTTCTTAATCTGGTAATTAAATTAAATATAAGTTTTCTTATATGTATTAAAGGGAGCTTCAGTTATTCAACCAATAGGTGCTATGCCCGTTACTTTGCCTGCACCGAATGCCTTAACAGGCCCTCTTATAAATCCTAATATGAATGCGATTAGTGGTGGTACTCGTGGATCGCGTCGTGGTCGTGGTCGAGGTGGAAGCAGTGGTTCAAGACGTAGTGATTATAATTCTGCACAGCGTCATCCTCCACCAGAAGGCAGTCCAGCACCACAACAACCAGGCCAAAACAATCAACAAGATCTACAACAGCAGCAACAAGCTACTCAATCGTCTGATACACAACAAATGATAACAGCTGTACCGCAATCATATGTACCACATCCTCAGTATGCTCCTCATGCATCACAATATCCCTATGGTTATCCAGCTTTTTATGCTCCACCACAGCATATGTTGCATGCAAGCCAAAGTGCTGCCGCTCAACAGGCTACTGGTGCACCACTTTACTTTTCGGCTATGCCACTCTATAATGGACATCCAGTTTACAATTATGGTTATTATCCTGTATTAAATCAACCAGAATATCAATATGTTACCGGCGACGAAGTAGGAGTAAATGGCCCAGTAGGCGATGAGCGACACACAGGTGGTGAAGGCGGCGGTGCCATGATATGGCATCCACCCCCAATTTATACTGATGAATATGGTAATATGAGCTCAGCCGATATGCATGGAGTTCCTTCTGATGATATTAATCATAACGCCTCTTCAATCAGTTCAGCTGCTGATACTCCTAGTCTATTAAGTCCCAATTATGCACCCATTTATGATCCACAATTACAAGAACAAATGACACAACAATTGGGTGTTATGCAAATCTATGATGAGCCTCAAATGGGTCAAATGCAAGTAATGCATTCTCAACCTAGCGTATCACAGGTACGTAAAGTAAAATTGAAACATCAAACAAAAGACACACAAAGAAATATTGTAATAATTCGAAATCTATGTTTTATTTTAAATCTAGATGGAAGAAGAATTATCTGAATGTGGTTCACAACCCTCTTCACACATACAAATGGTGCAACCCATACAACTGGTACAAACTACTGCAGCTCAAATACCTCTAACAGCTGCAAACGCTGAACAAATTATTCATCATCAAACACCTCATCTAATACCAGTTGCTGGTACTGCTATAATGCCAATTGATAATAATATTGCAGGTAATGCAACAGCATCACAGCACCAGATACAACACCAATCACTTACTGCGGGTAAGTCTATGATTTTATTATTTTGGCAACAGTACAACAAGTATTCTATACATTTACGTATAAATACTACTAAATGGTAGTGCAAGATTTATTTTTGCATACGAAGCAATTAATATGCGGTAAATCTAATGGCATCAATAAATGATGTTCATAAGTTTTCGTAAAAAATTCACTTGAAACATAATTTATTAGTAAAAATCAATAGATTTGTTTTTCAGTATTTCTCTTTTTCTCTTCCATTTTATTTTTCAAGCAATATTCTTTAACTTTGAGAAAAACTTTAAACCTGGGGTGATTCGATATCGAAAGAAATTTTTATATAAAATGTTTTAAAATTGTATGAAATTTCATTCGATATCGAATGCCGTAATTTGCCCCTGAAGCCAAATCGTCTCACTCATGATCAATTAAATTTTCGCATCGTATATTAATAATTTAAATTACTAAACGTCGGATTGGTCCCTAATGATTACAATAAGTTGCCATCTATAATACCACTTTGGGAACTGGCAACACAACTCAAGTTCGGTTGCCAACCATAATCGATCCATAAGTCTAGTGTGTTCCATTTTCATATATACATACATTTGTCTCTGAAATAATAATTAAAACTTGTTTAAATAGAATTACAAGAAAACGTGACAAAAATGTATTTTTTTTTAAATTTCAAAACATTTGCTTAAGCTACAGTCATATTAGGCAAATATTTGAAGAAAAAAGCGTAAATAAATTCATTACTGACATCCACTTTTACAATGCAAACCTTAAATTAAGATATTTCTCCGGTGAATGAAAAAACTCAAAAACTAAAGTCTTTAAAAATTTAATTTTCAGAACTGCAAATCACTGGTATGGTTCTTTTGATATTAAGACTGCCTTTGACTCCGTTTAGCATAATGAATTTATTTTCAAACTGAAAAAATATAATTTTTCAATCGAAATTATGCATCTAAGACATAATTTCCTTTGTAATCGGTTTTATTTTATTTTTTATTGTTATATAGACATTTGAGCTAATGCACAGTAAATTAATCTAGGCTTTTCGCTAAAAAATTCTGTGTTCCTTAGTGGAAAGTAAAAACTTATTATATATAAAGTATTGCCAGATATTCAAATACATTTCGGTAGTAGTTTCTATACTAACTATAACAATTTAATTGTTTTATAAAAGCAAGGATTTCCATTTTTTTCTTTTATTTATTTGGCATTATTTGTACTATTCAAAACAATTCAGTAATCTTATAAATTATGGATTATTTTTGCTTACAAAAACACTTATTTTACGTTTAAATACATAAAAGTTATTTACATCTTTTATTACCGAAAGAATTCATAAATCAGAGAATTTAAAAATTACTTTTAAAACGGAAAATCATGCAATACAACTCCTTTATGGGGTCCTTCTAACGTTAAAATTATGCATACCTGTGATTTCATTACATTTTTGCCCCCTAATATTTATATTTTTAATTTGTTACTCTTTATCGGCAATATGTTCTTTAATTTACTGTATAAATTGGGAGTAAGTTTAATTTGAGAATCACACAAAATATTTCACTGATGATTATTTGAAAATAAACTGTTTTTATACTACAAAGAGAAATGCAATTATAATGGACAATTTATCGCATTTTGTTTGTGCCCTTCGAGGTAGTTTCAATCGAATCAAACATTCTTGGAATATAAGAGAAAAAAATTTTGTACCCCTTTTTATGAATATGTATTGCGTGAATGAAAGAGTTTTCAAATTTAATCCAATTAAAATCTAGGTGAAGCACGTGAAAGATAATAATATTAAAACTAATACTTACACTCCTGCATTTAACATACTTATTTTATTATTTGTAATAACTCAGCTTTATATATATTTATCATAATATAAATTGTCTACTAATTCTTTTGCCGTACAATAAAGGAATAAAATTAAAATATAAGGGGCATATTCATAATGAAAATTTAGCAACTCGTTAGCATATACGACAAATAAACTGGCAAGTTTATCACCCGCTATAGACTGGTATTATTAAAACTTTCAATTCCTTTTATTTGGTAATTGGTCCGAGAATCCAAAAAATTAAAGAACTCGTACGTTTCAGTAAAAATGTCCACCCACGTAAAGGCTTGACAAACCTACTACCTACAACGAGTTGCTAAATTTGTATTATAAATATAAGGCTGTGAAAAAAGTCTAATAATAAAAACAACAGTAAAAGGTTTTCTTTATTTCCAAATGGGTGCTCTGCAAAATGGAAATGCTAAAACTTAAAAAAAACCATGATGCACAATATAAATTTAAAATCCTTTCTTTTAATGTGAAGAACGCCAGTCCTTTTTGTTAAGACTTTTATTAAAAGTTTATAATTTCAAAATTTGCTTTTATTAGGTCACTTGTCTATTTAAATTGCTTACTTATTTATGGACAACTGAATTAAGTTCTAAAAAAACAAACTTTTTAAATGAAGATATTCATATCCGAACATCTTCATTTGCGATTGTTTATCGAATTTTTCCATTTGTGATAAAATCGAAAAAAGTAAATCGCGCATTTATCAGAACACGTTCAAATGTATAAGCGATACCTTTACTTGCATATGGACCTATTACTAAGAGAGATATCAGAGTAATAATTTTTTTTATATGTAAATAACCTACATTATAAAAAGGTAAAATTTCAATGTATTATAGTCGAATTTCGACAACTTTGCGACCGTTAATTTAGATTATTTGCAAAGCATAATTGTAAATGGTTGGTTCAAATATGGTTCAAACTAAGAGAATATATTTTCAGTGCAGAATTTGAAAATTACTCGGAATCAACAATTGCGGAAATTTGTGTTTGTTGAAATTTATTAACAAATTTCATAATTTATAGCAACTTTTGTTCAAGGATTGCGTAAATAAAATATGAAAAATAATTTTTTTCTATTGAACCCAATACTCAGAGGTAAACACCCCTACTATATGCTGTGCATTGTATTGAAATTTTTGTGGAACGAACAGTACATTTATGACAGAATATATGTTTTGTTTTTTCTTATATAATTAAGCGCCTTAGGAATGAGACAAATTGCTGTGAATTGATCAACCAAAAGCTAGTCTTATACCTTCACCCTTGAATGATCAACAGCAATTGCCTGCCTCATCGTTACATGTTGATTGTTGTGAGTGCCTTCGATTAGTACGTTTTAGCTGTTATTTGCTACTTCCCAATAGATGGCGCTTTTTCTCCTGATCATTCGTTTATTTTGTTGTTGTTGTCAATGGTTAAGTTGAAATAGAGTGGAATGTCAGGGAGCGGTTTCTTTATAGATGGATATGGATACAATCGATTTTTTAACACTTCGATTCGAAAAGAAATATCATTCATATGTGTCTTTCGAATCGAAAGCCAATTGGTACTCTCCAATTCGTTGGAAACCAAAGCAGTGTTTTATTTATAGTTTCATAGGAAATAATGTTAAAAACTTCGCAGCACTTGACTGAAATGGAAAGAAATTTAAAACAAACTAAAATTCCACATCAAAGAAACATGGACGAATATCGTCGTGCGGGAGTTTATTTGCTCTATCCGCCATTTCATATTTTTTATATATCTCGGGTTAATGATGTCACTTTAGGTTTTCGACCCCAAATTTTTCAAGTCTGCAATCGGTTTTCGGATATCTCATGCAGTTTTGGAGATAAATAGCCAAAAACGTATTGCAGATTTTAAAAATTTTGGTGTCAAAAACCTTAAGTGGCATCATTAACTCGAGAAATATAAATTGGCGAATAGAGCACATAAACTCCCGCACGATGATATTATAAAATGGTATAAAAGTTTTAATAAATTTTGATTCTTTCAGTGTAGTAACCAAAACAAAAAAATAAACAGAATTTATTGGGGTTTTTCGTTTTGTTATCAAACTTAAATCCATCTACATACTAGTATGTATGTATGTATTATTTTACTTTTGTTCTGGGCTATATTTTCGGTATACATTAACATATAATCTATTTATTAATAGATTTTTTTAAGGGAAAAAATTTATCAATAAACATATTTATAATTTTACTATATAGTATGTATGTATATATGTATGCATGTAGGATACACTTGTATGGCAAAATATAATCTTACAACATCAATCGTTTGTCGTCGAGTACGTCGAGTGTGCAATACTTGTTCTATTGGACATCATGTATGACGTTTTCTATTGTTTTTTGTTTATTACTATTATTTATTAATTTTTTGAAAATACATTATTTCTTTTCATAATACCTACTATATAAGTATATATGTATATATATTTATTCTTAGGCCATATCCATCACATGCTTATAAAGTACCCATAGATTTTACAGAATGCCCGCAATATCTACATAATATAGTACAAGTAATATGTCCATTGTTATCAGGTTATATATTCTATTATTATTTTCTTTATATTAATTTTATTGGAAACGATAAAGTTGTGTGTTAAAAACATTTAATCGTAAAGCAAATGAACCACATTGATACATACTTATACATACTTGTGAAATATACATATGTACATATATATATTGTATGTGTACTATGCACTCAAATAGATTTTATTTTCCAAAAGAGTCTTGTTTTTATTATAAAAGTTATTTTTATTAATTCATGTTTGCAAAGAAAATAATAAAAATAATGGGAAACTAATTTTTATTTCTTTATTAATTTATTATTAATTATTGGTGCATTGTGCTGTGATTTCTGTCCTTGCTTCGCTTTGCTTTATCTTAATTTAGTTATAGAAAAATGTAATACGAATAATAAGAATATAAAATAATTACATATTTGTTTGAGTAGTGTTTTTTCTTTTGATTTTTATTTGTTTGCTGGTATTTAATTGTTGCATTTGTTGCCTCTGTTAAGAAATTTTCAGCCTTATACTGATTAATTTTGAAATCTTATCTTGTAAAAATTTTTATATCTGAAAGTTATGCTTTATTAATTAGTCTCGTTTAGATGTCGGTTGTTCGGTCTAGATTAGATTTTTAGTTCATATTAAAACAACTTTATCGGGTATGTTCTGAAAAACGAATTGGAGTGAAATGTTAAACTGTTTTGATAATTTTTTCTATTTATTCGCTGAATAACAATTAATGTAACTTCCTTGAATATCAAAATTATAAAATAATTCGCGAATTTAAGTTTTATTTGCTTTTGAAAAACGTTCGTTTTCAATTTCACTCGAATTCGTTTTTCAGAACAAACCCGTATAATTAGCTTTAAAATATAAAATATTGCAATAAATAGTACAGTATATTAATATGAATTGTATTTGTTGTTTTTAAATAAATTTTCACTGGCTTCAGT
The DNA here is from genome assembly GCA_963576795.1 of Metopia argyrocephala. NCBI lineage: Eukaryota > Metazoa > Arthropoda > Insecta > Diptera > Sarcophagidae > Metopia > Metopia argyrocephala. The sequence goes on from OY756210.1 coordinate 50,574,333, forward strand.
GTGATTTTGGTAAAGAAACTTCCCACTGCAAACTTGTTGCTTTCGAAGACGTCTTCGTCTATAGAATTTAATTTATTTAAAATTTATAGTTTTTGCAGTAACCTAAGAGTTCTCCTAACTTTGCTTTTAATAAATTAAGCTTACCGTCTGTCATATAGTTGGAATATTGAATATCTTTGTCTGATATCCGGTAGAACCTCAAACAATATTGAAAATATTTATTAGTTTTGCCGATTACATCTTTCTTCATAAGTGTTAAATTTCTTTCCAATATTATTTAGATGTACAAACAGGAAACGAAATCAGATCTGGGGAATAAACCTGATGTCTAGTAATGCGTAGACTTGTTCATGGAATTTGTTTATAATTTTATTTGATTGGGGATATTGTAAATTTAAAACAGACTACTGTTTCTCCAGCACACCTGCAGCCTTTCTATTGAATAAACTTTATTACATTTGAAAGTTTAGTGGTGGATATGTCCGTCATTTAAATTCTAAATGTCACACTAAACACAGCCGTCTAACTCTATAAAGAACTTTACACTCAAATAATATGTATTCTGCTGCAAGCATTCACATCTCTATCTCTACAACCATCAGTTAAAAAATCTGGCTGAAGTTTCGCCTTCGGACTGATCACGATTTCAACTGATGATCGCTTTAGCATATCTGAGCACCACTTCTAATGTTTCAAGCATGAAATTTTACAATACTTAATTAGAATGAGAATTATAGTTAGCGGTGCTGAACAGGACTGTAGGGTGTCATGAATTTTTTTTAGCCAATGTATCTGTAGTTTCATTATTCCACAGTGTCTAATACACAAACAACTAGACTCTATTTTTAAATGACCGTCTTTTTTGCAACGTAGTAATATACGACAGTTTTAGTTGTCATACGATGAGAATCGAGTGACATTAAGCCAGCATGGCATTTTTTATTCGAAATTTTTATTCTGTTGTAAAAAAAACATATAGAATTGTATAGAGGTAGTGTAGAGTATTAAATACATAGTAAACGTCTTATATTTTAATCTTTTATGTATTACGCTTACAGGATTGCGTTATAGAAACGTACATATGTTTATATCTTTTAGGAATTTTATTTTATACAATAATTTATGATATCTGTTCGTTTTTAATACATAAGTGGGTTCTTAAATTCTATTCGACTTTTTTAGATTATTTTTGCTATTTGAAAGGCGATATTTCTTTACTACCACCTTTCCTACCAACTCAATTTCAAATCATTATGTATCGCATAACACTTCAAAGATAAGATTACTTAACTTATTTAGGTTGCTTAATACAACTTAGATTACGATATTTTTATTTATGCTTAGCAAAATATTTGCTTTAAATTATTTTTAATAATACTGAAAACTTATTACACTGAGTAATTTGATTTAATTTTTTTAGTAAAACATTTGAATGCAACATATCTGGCAAAATATTACATGCAAAAAATTCGGTTGTATCATAGGTTCAAGTAATGGTTGAACTAATGCAATGTTGATGAAATGTTCGTCATTTAGACATTGTCGTGTTATTGAAGATTATGGGTTTGGGTGAGAATGAATAGCACCAATGCTTAATACATGATAGGAAGATTAATTTTTATTGAATATCTTTGCGAGTTAACACTTTGAAAGGTGAGTTTTCAAGCTTATGTTCATAACTTTAAAAATTGATGACTTTATTGGAGTATCGGAATGAATCTAAAATGAATTCTATTTATGTCAGGATGTAGAAGTAGTGAAAATGAATTTTTCTTCTTAAACCACATAAATTTTGTTTTGCTTTGTATACCTACCTACATATGTAAGAATATTCAAAAGTGTTTTAACCAGTGAGTAAAAAACTGCACTTCATTATCATTATTCTTACCAAAGAACATCGTCGTTTTTATTTTACTAGGCATATAAATCTGCTAGTAAATCTATAGTACCAGTCAGTGGCGTGTTTCAGCGCCGGTACAAAATCTTTTAAATAAAATAATTTCTATTCAATTCCAAATATTTACACGGTGATCCTGTCAAGTAAATAAATTGTGATTGATTATCCTTTTTTGCATTGGCGATCCTTTTACAGTAGCAAAAGTCGTTAAGTTTTTAAATTTTTGCAACTTTTTCATTTTCCATTGATCAAATATAAACTTATGCTTCTGAAAAATTAAACAGGCGAAGTTAAAGCAAAAGCAATAAAAATAATTAATAAAAAACGAAGTACTTTAGCAATGCGAGAAGCTAGGCCGCCGTAATCCTGACACAGGGTTGTAAAAGCCAGTTATGAATGTATGTACTTTAGCAATGGAAAGTGTTTTGTTTGACTGACTTTAATTTCAAATTGATTCCGAAGTTAAAGCAGAAGTAATAAAAAAAAATTTAGGGATCAGAGTTCAAGGAATCGGAAGTCCAGAATATTTCTTTACCATAATTTGCAGGCTTGGTACTCGGGTACTTTGGAGTACAAGATATGTATGTGGTTTATTTTGTTTTGTCGAACACATAAAAATCAAAGTCAGTCAAACGAAGATCGTTCGAACTGTTGAAGTTCTACAGTTTTTGTTTTCTTGTTGTTAGCAAAAGCAATAAAATTATTTAGAAATTTTTAAAAACTAGTTTTTACTTTTATGAAGTAAAATAACTTTTTTTTCATTTAAATTTTTGTTTCTTATGTTTTTATCCATTTGTAAAAGTAAAAGTGATTGCTTATTGATCCGCCCTCGTATCACAACTTCATCGCGCATTATCGTAAAGGCATACGATAGTGCTTACTCATATAAACCCCTCATTTAACTCCTATAACTCATTCTTTTTTCTAAAAACGAAAAGACACATAAAAATATGGTAAAATTTACATTGAAGTCAAATTAAATTTAAATAAATACGCTGTTTTTGTAAAACAAATTTCCCTTTCTAATATACACATACATATTGTATTTATCTCTACTATAACACAACTTATGAAAATTATTTCTTTACTGCAATTTTTGTACAAAATCTTAATTGTTTCTCAATATGTTTGATAAAATGGTCAGTTATTGATTGTACATAATAAATATTGAAAACAAATCAATATATACGAGTATGTTTTCTTATCAAGAAGATAAAGTTAATATGTAAACATGTTACCCTGGCTAGCAAATAAAACAATAAGAAAAACCTTCGGAATTATGTCACATTCTTGTGATTGAATTATGTTCACAGTGCCAGAAATTGTGAAATTAAATCCAAAGTATGTGTATATTTAGAAACTGTCACAACCTTTTTTAAAATCACACATGCAATCAAATAAAACAAAGGTTCTGTAGCTACAGAATGTTTCAACTTTAAAGAAATGCATGGTGTGATGCAAGTGCCAGTTTTAAAAAAACTCAAGCAAATACAACAAGTGATTCATAAAAAAAAAAAAAAATTAAATTCAAAAATGCTTTAACGCGCACAACAATGAACGGAAGTTTTTTTTAATATTTTTCTTCGTTGTAATACTCTTTGTTGAAAGGCACCGAGAAGACAATAGATTTTTTATTTCATTCGCAATATAAGAAAGTCAATGACTGGGATTTGATAAAAAATAAAAAATAAATCACCATCTTTGCGAGGCCAGTTTGATAATTCCATTGAATTTTAAATCTTGTTGGTAATATAAAGTGTGTACGTACTTTCGACACATATTTTCAAGTTGTAATAATTCAGTCCGTTTAATTCAACCAAACTCTTAATAATTTTCGTTTCATAAAAGACAAATTTGGAGTTGGCCTTAAAAATAATTTTCAATAAAAAATGGTTTAAAACAGTATCTTGAAGAAATTAGTGTTCATGCAATGCTTACAAATTGTACAATAAGAAACATACATAAATATATACCAACCTAAGTTTAAGTGCTCTATACGCCAATTTTTAAATCTCGAGTTAATGATGCTAATTTAGGTTTTTGACACCAAAATTTGTATAATCTGTTATCCATTTTCGGCTATTTTTCTTCGAAACTTGAAGAGATATCATAAAACGGATTATAGATTTGATAAATTTGGGGTCGAAAACCTAAAGTGGCATCATTAACTCGAGATATATAAAAAATATGAAATGGCGGATAGAGCACTTAAACTCCCGCACGACGATATGTGCTTAAATAAATCTTTCAGGTAAGCTTAATGATCATGCACATATGTATGTATGTATGTGCACCACCACATATAATAGTGAATTTGATTTCTTACACTTCTATACAAGGAATTTGTGCCCTATTATGAATTTATTTTAAAAACAAGGCTTTTTTACGTTAAATTTTAATGTATTTTTATTTCTTTATAACTTTCCATAAAGCTAACTTTTCTTATAATGACATACTCTTATAGATTAACATTTGACTCTATTGCATATTCTGTTACAAATTTAAATAACACTTCAATTGGCCCACTGTACACAATGTGGATATTTAAGGCAAACTTTCAATTAGTCTTTCACACGAATATCATAGAAATTAGCCGCTCGGTTAGTTTATAGAATAACATTGTCACGAAAGTTTCTCAGACAATATTATCTTCTGATTTATTACTTTTTCAAGTCCGATGTATCAGTTTATAATTGCTATTATAATGTGCCCTAGACTAATGGGGTAGTTTGCTAGGTTGTTAGTGGGTTCGATTCCTTCCAAAGACCCAGATCTGGAAAAATACATCAAGCAAAGGTCTTAGTCATAATTAAATATTATAATATTAATATCGTAATTTAAAGAAATAAATATAAAAATAGACTTTCTTTGGTATGCAAGTTTCTTTAAGCGGTATATAGCCGGACAGGAAATTCGCATTTATGTGATTGTATTCGTAAAAAAAACCCTCACACTTACAGGTTGATGTGAATTTGAAGAAAATCAAAATATTTTTGATTTTCACTATCGTCACTGCAGATATTTGAAGCCAGTTTGTTTGATATGTGTGCTTACGCGTAATTACTTCAAACTTCAGTTTTTACTGAGATTTCGCAGCGGCAACACATACTTTTTCTTATTTTAAAGTTAAAATATTGACCCAAAAAAATTTTTATTCTCGAATTTATTGAAGATTAAAAGAAGGTGTACTACAAACTAAAATATTACTTGCAAAATACAAAGAAATATATCAAAATACAAAACAAAGATGTAGCACGAAAAGTTAAGTCTCGCTCATATTAAAAAAAAAACAATCTTTACACTTAAAAAAATGAATTAAAAAAAAAAAATTGCCAATTTCTAATTACAATTGCTGCATTGGAAATTTTTTTCCTGTCCGTAATAGTCTAATAAATATACGATCAAAATTTGAACAGAAGCTTTCTTTAACCCTGCTACTACGTTAAAAAAAACTTACGTATATTATGTTTTGGGTCATTTTATGACCCGATATATTTTTATTATAAAAATATTAATTTTTACAAAAGAAAAAAGTTTTGAAGACTCGTGATGATTGCAGTAGGTTTTATATAAACTTATGTTTGGTGTTTCGGTGCGATGGACAGACATAATTATTACAAGTAATGCATTCTGTAAAGGTCTTTTTCTCTTTACTCGCTGGAAAAATGCAATTTGGGTCATAAAATGACCCTAACCTAGTAGCAGGGTTAATTAGTTTTTTTAAGTTTTGATTTTATTAGACTACTAAAAATGTTTTATGTCGTCTATGTGAAATAAAAATTTTTCAAATTTGAAAACCAAACCAAATTCGGAAACTTTAGCTCTAACCGTTCTCAAGATATACAAAAATTAAGGATAGTTTTTATTTAATTAAAATTCAATTGTTTTATTTTAAGAACAAGTAACCATAATAAAAAAGTAGTACATGTTTACACATTGAATATTTTTAGTTAGTTTTAATTTTTTTTTTTAACAATTTTTGACTAATATTTTGTGTCTTTAATGATAGACAGTGCTCCAGCAACTGTAGTACTCATACAGCCCAAACAAGAAATTGTCCACAACTAATGCTTTGTGAATGGTAGACACGAATGTTTATTAAATTCGTCGTTGGTTTTTCTATACCTCATTAAACTTTTTATGTGGAACCATTAACCCATTTAAAGTTTCGTACTTCCAGTTATAAGCGCTTTGGCTTAATGCAAACGATTTTTTTTCTTGGAACAGATCCTTGATCACCTTCACGGAATATACCAAATTTCAATTAGTGTTAACCGACACATTTTTTTTATAAAAATCCTAAAAGATGTCAAACGTTCTGCTGATTTTAACTTGAGTTTTTTCCGTTGGAAATTAAAATAATTTATTATTATTATTTTACTGAGGAGGACCAGTCTGAAAAATATTTTAATTTGAGTGTAAATGTTCTTGTTTTCACTACTCGTATTAATCTTTCCTATTTACAGTTTAATACTCGTTTACACTAATCTATAGACTTGATCAATCGAACGGTGTCATAGCTGTTATATAACGTAACGTAACGTTCTTTTTGTATGACTGTGTATTTATACTTAGAACATTTAAAAACGTGTCATATATTTTTGACGTACATACATATGTTAGTAAATAAATTATATATTTTATTATAACAAACAATTACAGTGATGGAACTAATAACAAAATTTTATTCACTTTTTTTTTGTTTTATAAAGATACGAGTAATAATTGAGCTTAAGGTCTTTTAATTGTAAATATTTATTTTCGATATTTTTCTACTTCTTTGCGTAGCTTCGTTTGGAATTATTTGTTTAAATAAACAATAGCAAAATAGCTTGCTCTGAATTATTTGCCAATATACTCGTACCTTATGCAACAGAAGAAAAACAACATTCACAGTGAATGCTTGTTGAAAGAATTGTCAAAATTTGTTGTAGGCTGTTAGCAAATACTTCCCTCTATCTCAACCTAAATTAAAAATTTTTAGTTCTTTATCAATATTTGTCGCCATTCCATGATTAGACCCTTTGGACGTTTTGTCTAAACTTTTTCCTCTATCATTTCCTTTAATTGCTTATTTATGGACACGTATGAGTATACCCTGCAAATAATAATTGGTTACATGGTCCAATTTTTGTGAAATGGACTACTTACAAATATGGTCCAATGTAATGCAGACATGGACCATGTTATTGACAAACAACAGCTTATTGCTTTACCACAAGTGTTCGTGTTTAATATTTTCATACATTGTTGCCAGTAATCGTACTAAGTCTTTAATGAAATATTTTACAATGGCAACTCTGTTTCCATTATAATGTCAGCATTTAAAGATGACTAGGATGTATAGTTTTTAAAAAGATTTTTCTTTGTTATCAAATTTCAAAATAAACTTTTACATCATCATTATAAAAAAATAGAAATAGAAATATAATAGAAAATAGTTGTCTAGTGCTAGTAGTGTGCTAGACTGCTAGTGCGAAGATTATTTGGTTCGATTCTGTGCCTCCACACCAAGCTTATGGTCTTAGTCACTCCGCTTGTGATAATTAATTAGAATATAATTTGATATTGTATTGCTATTCATATTTAGCAAATAAATAATATTTAGATATGTATGTAATTAAACAAGCTATAAGCAATACACTAAATTAAAGCAATACATTAATATTAAACTGCTTCAAAAATTAGTAAAGTGAACGGCGCGGCGTATCTTTATTGTAATTTGTTTTACATTTCACTTTTCTTCTAAAAATCAAAACTAGCATTTTACATTTAAAAAAATCAATCGTTATCAATAAACTACCTTTAAAGATTTTTATTAGAACATTAATCCACATTATAAGAACTAAGTGAGCACACATTTATTGAGACGACTGTATATTTGTAAAACATACGTCATTTTTAATTACAATTGCTCTCAGTTGAAAGCATTTACGAAATAAAAATAATTAGTTTTCTTTACTTCCCTTCTAACAAAATACAAAAATCGTTAACCTATAAAGCAGTGATAATAAATAAAAATTTATTATTTGATTACATTTTATGAGCATATATAGAAAAATTCAGTAATAATATATTAGCCAGGTACGACAAGTACATATATTACATTACATACAATTGCATTATATTACAATGAAGTCACTAGTTGGACTAATAAACCCGAAACAATTGACGATTGCAGATTACAATTTAACGTGTTAGTCGTAACATATTCCAGAAATGATCCAACAAGTGCCCCAAAATTAAATGTCGACATTATTTTAAATTTAAATTTGTTCAATTAAAAGTTGTTAAATTCGTGTTTTTTATATGTTTTGTTTTTGTACAATTGAAAGTTCTGTCAGACGTATAAAACACCCTATATTAAAGGATATGAAAAAAATATTTCTTTCGGCGACTATCCCTTAGCAGTCTTCTGGCAAAAGCTCTGATAGAAACTGATTGCCATGCCATGAATAAGCTTCTTAAGTCTGTCGTTCGGCGTCGACTTTAAACTGTAGGTCCCGGTACTCATGAATAAAAAATTGACACACACAACATGGATGCTACGAGAAGATAGGCCGGAAACCCTGACACAGGGTTGTAATGGCCAATTATGTATGTATGTAATAAGGTATTTTGTAAGACAGAAATTATGAACAATTACTTACTGGTGAGCACAAATAACGCATGATTTCTATATGAAATGAGCCCCCAAAATACCTTATTGGTAAGCATTATTTTCTGCTGGGAAGTAAAAAAAAATAAATTTTAATAAAGTAATGGTTACGCTTTTTTTCTTTTTCTTTTTTTAAACTTGCTTAAGCAAAAGTATACAAAAAATATACTTACATTATACGTACATAGTATGTACGCACAAGGTGGGTAAATTTGAGGTTAGGAAGTAAATTGGCTGTCAAATTATGAAATGTCAAGAATTGAGCTGAGAAGTTTTAATCATGGAACGCTACACTATCATTGCTTGCGTCGAACGTTTGTGAATTGGCTGTTTGAAATAGTGAATGAAGAAAAAAAAACGAATTTTTCAACAAAATCATCTTTAGTGATGAGACCATTATAACCGATTTTTGGTGGCCACAATTAGTTAATGTTGACATTAGTGACCTTTTTTTTCTGCAGGAAGGGGCCACAAGTAACAATGCCAGCTAAACAATTAAGTTATTGCATGAGAAATTTCCCGGTCGCCTTGTTCTTGTGATTTAACGCTTTTGGATTAGTGTGTCTGGGGCCATTTGTTAGACCACCCGGTGTGCGTAAACAAGCCCCAAATAACTAATGTTTTCAAAGATGAAATTCGGCTCCGCATTGATGAGATAAGCGAATTTTTGATGCAAAATTTTGTGAAAGGAGCGGTCGTCTACCGCCGTGCTAGATGTGGACTTTTGCCAGTCATCGTATTCCATTATTAATTCTTATATTTCTACTTGACACTGGTATCAATCAAACTGAATTTGTCAGAAAAAAAATGCGTTTTAAGCCAATTTACTTCCTAACCTTAAATGTGCTCACCCTATATATGTACATAGATGCCTATTGCGAGGTGAAGAACAAATAAAATTCAATATATAGTTGTTAGTTTTTTTTAATAAGTTTTTTTTTGCTTTTGTACATATATTAGCATTTTTTTTTTCTTTATAAGGACAATTAAAAAATTTAATAAGTAAAATACATTTGTGTTTTAGTTCTTTCGTTAAATTACTTAAAAAATACTCTCAAAAAATATAAAACAATAATATTTTATTACAAAAACTGTAACTTTATTTTAAAATAGTTAATCCAAATAAATTAATTTTTGTTATGCTACTCGTACCTACTTGTACACATAACATAAAAAATAATAACAATATTTACTATATAAATATATGATTTGTTTTAACAGAGTTGTCCTTTTTTGTTAAAATTTATTGTTTCATTAATTGCAAATAATTTTGTGTATTACATATTCATATTTTCTATTTGTTTTTCCTTTTAATAATTTAAATTTTAAACTATTTACTATTTTTCTTTAATTCTGATAGAATTTTTAATTTTGTTTTATTAATTTAATATTTTCTTAAAAAATGGACATGGTTACAATGTTCGACTAAGCCGAACTATTGTTTTTTTAATATATGTGGCTATTATAGTAACAAAATGTTATGTTAAGTTTTATACAAATTATTCAAATTTTTAATAATTCAGATAGTGCCACGCCCCCACTTAGAAATAATTTTGCCCTTAATTAGTACAAGTCGTTAGGTACGGCAATATTAGGCGAACAATTTAAGAAAACAATTTGTGGAAACATGTTAAGTCTTTGAAAATATTATATTATTATAACCGTCACATTAAGACGACACCGCTGTCACGCCAACGCCGAAATGGTATTATGTAGGACAGCTGTGTCGACGTCCAGTTGTTATCGATTTTTAAAAAAGAAAAAAATATCATCCCTAAATATTTTGTTAGTTGTGTGACACTAATTAAAAAATTTGATTAAAAAATGTTTTTTTATATGGGATTCGAATTAAAGTTCTGATGAAGAACATGTGTGAGGCAAAAGTCAGCCATTTATAATTGAGCGGATAGCAAGTAAGTGACCAAAATGGTAATAATTCAGTTAGGAATCTTAAATACTGAGGCATTTAGTTACGTTTCTTTTCAGATTTGTTGAATATTATCGATTAAAAGTAAAGAAAAATTTAAATTAGTTCTAGAAAAATAGAGCGTTCAACATTTACTCCAAATATATTAAAGTTGGGCACTTTATTGCGTTTCTTGGCACAAGGTCACCACAGCCTACCATATCCTCATTTTTGGAAGAAACACTTGAAGTGTATATATACAATATTAAAATCATTTTATATTAAATTGTTTGTAATTAGTTATCTGCGTTATGTCTAATTATCACTTAAAAAACATTAACGGCAAGTTTGTATGTAAAATTTGTTAAAGTCGTGGCCGAAGAATGTGTCGAGAAATTAAAGTCACATTTTAACTGCGTGTCGGCGTTATGCGACTTACATAATACCAAATACACGACAACAGTAATTGATAAATGCCGACATTGACTTTTATAATACCGATTGCACGACGGCGACCACTATGTGTGTCTCTAGTGGGATTCGTATCCACAACTCTCGCCTTAGGAGTCTAGCATACTAGTATACTCCAAAACACCAATTTTTATATTATTTCTACTATTTATTCTATATCAAAGTGACGATTTTATGAAAATTTTTTTTTTCAAAATATGTGTGTGTTAGGACTTAGCACACTGTAATTTAACATTCAAATGAATAATTTTCTGAAATGATGATTTACTATAAAAGTCATGAAAATGGCATTCTTCTTTAACTATTTCCATTTTATCACAGTGTATACAGTGATGAAGGAAATGACAGCTCAAAAAGTTTAAAATCAGCTGTGTTTTGTTGTAGCTATCTTGTTATACACTGTAATGTGTGTGTGCAAAAATTTTTTTGTGGCTATCTTACTGTGTGTTGTTCTTGTTATAGTTGTTGGAGTTTCGTCACTGTGATTTTATGTTGTTGAGTACTTTTGCTAAGATTTTAACAAAAATACATACGGATTTAATTTGTAGTCACCATGGTCTAGTGGTTAGTGTTTTGGTTTCCTAAAACGATAGCTCAGGGTTCAAACCTCAGCTCTGACTTCTTGAAAAAAAAATATTTCTTTCGGCGACTACCTGGCAAAAGCTCTGAGAGTAACTGATTGCCATGAAAAAGCTTCTCAAATCTGTCGTTCGGAGTCGACTTTAAACTGTAGGTCCCGGTACTCATGGGAAAAAATTAACACACACAACATGAGTGCTGCGAGAAGCTAGGCCGTAACTCTGGCCAATTATGAATATATGTATATATGGTTTTACGTCGGTTAAGGGCCTTGGTAGATTAGCGGTTAGTGTGCTATTCTGCTAGAGGTAGGGTCGTTAGTTTGGTTTCCACCATCAACTCTAGCCTCTGTTTTTTACTAAACCGAGCAGTCTTCGTTACTTCGCTGTCTATTTGGATATAACTTATCATTGTATTGTAATCGAAAATTAATCTTAAGAAAAATATACGTCTTCTTGTTATGGATGTTTCTTTGTGGTAAAGTGGACCGGGTTCCACTAGTTTATATATACATACATACATACATACATACATATGTACTATATATTTTTATAAATTTAACATAACATTAAGTTTATTACTCTTGTAATATATTTTGTAAATTTATTGTTTTTTTTTTCTGGTTTATAATTATTTGAGTTGCTAAGCTTTATTCGTAAATTATTTTGTATATTTTTAAATTTATGTCCTTTTATTGAATTGAATTCTTTTAGGCTTATGGCTTGTTTTTTTTTTTATTATTTTATAATAACCTTTTTTAAGTTGCATTTTTATGTATTTAACTAACTAATACATGAGCTATTTTCTAATACAATTAACGTTTTCACATCACATTTAGTAGAGTAATTTAAGTTTCTTTTATTAATTTTTTTTATTAATTTCAAAAATTTTAAACATATTTTTCGTTATAAAGAATCTGTATCTTGGCATTAAATGAGCAATTTGTTTCTTTAAACTGGGGTCAGAATTTAGACGAAAGTTACTCCTTATGCAGAGTGTTCTTTTGCAGAATAGAATTTTTGAGAAATAAAAAGGAAAATTTCTATGGTTCACTGTTCAATTGACCAGAAATGGGTATGCTCTCGCATAAAGGCCAGTTTACACTATAATACTGAATAATATGACATTTCGAAAAATTCAAATAAAATAGAAGATATAATAGTGTAAACACAATAATAAGTTATGCAATGGAAAAAAAATTTCTATGGAAATTTAACAGTCGTATGTATGTGCTTTCATTATTTTTAGAAACTTTTCTAAACAATTAAGGTACGTTCACATTTGTCAAATATTTGATGAATAAAGTCTAACCACTATTTGATTGGAAATTTTAATTTGTATTTTCGAATTTAATCTATCAAAAATGCAAACAAGATATAAGTTTTAACTAATTTTTTTAGAAATGTTTACACAAAACAAATTTTTTTTATAAAATATTTTCATAAAATAGAGGTTATGCTTTTTTCAACAAATAATTGGCAAATGTGAACGCTGTTTTAGATTTTTCATTTGAACATCAAAGTCGTATTTTTACAAAATTGAAATTTTGTTTATGAAATTTTACTATTTTTTACAAATTTTAAAAATAAAGTTCAAGATTCAAGTATTTTTCTAATTTTAAATAAATCAATATTATTTTTAATTTATTATTATTTAATTTAGACCTAGCACAATTGCTAGAAACTGCGAGACTTATGTTTGTTCAGCAGACTTACTGCCGTCCTAATGAACGCCAGTAAGTCTGAAACGTTGGTGGTGGATATGTCTTGCAGAAAGACCATTTGTCTCTCTCAACACATTCATCTGAAACTATCCGGACCACCACATTCACACAATACGTTTTACGTTGTTTCTGATGCCTGTAAGCACAATCTACAAACATCTACAGCTGACATTGTCATATTCTGTAAATTCAAGCTACAGGAGTTTTAGATCTGGCCTTCATAGAATTGTGGAGTATTCATCGCCTTAGCGTGTCTAAAGCCAACTTGAGTATTTAAGTGTTGCAAGCTTTGGCCAACTTCCCAATCTTTAATCAGATTGTTAAGAGTTGACAGCGGTGCTGGACGGTAGGGTTTCGGCCCAATATACGATGTCACGGATCCCTTCCTAGTCACTGCGTTCGCAGTCTGATTGCCGTTAGATTAATGTTCGATATCAAGAAGAAGAAGATTCTTTAGTTCACATTAACATATCTCATATTGCAACGATGCTGATTAGTTTATAGTTCCGAGAAGCCCTAAAATTAAGTTTAATGCGTTGAACCATATTTATGATTATTGTTTTCGGTCCGATATGTCCAGATCGTGTAAATAGTAGAATTATAAGATGAAATTAAGTGATTCTAGGATTGCGCCCCTTTAGGTTGTATGCTTGAATAGGTTTAATTGTTTGAAAAAAGTACGCTTTATTTAAATAAAGACCAGCAATTTTTAAATAAAAAAAAAAACTAAAAGATCCATACTGTTTCTGGAAAGTTAGATTTTTGTGTTTCCTGTTTTATGTCTGTGCTCATATATTTTAGATATTACTTTTCAATTCACACCGAACACTGTTGTTAGATACTGTGACCTATAAGAGTTATTGTTTCCTTTCAAGTGTATTGTTTAATTGTAACATATATTTATTACTTTGAGAAAGCTTAAATTGTTTTGTGCATAAGTAGAGAATACGCCATGTTTATCAAATATTTGACGTTTATACGTTTACTGATGTTTTATAAATAAACTTTTTGCTAACTGCATTCCAACTTTTTATTAGGAATCAGGAGTGTCATGGCGTTTATTAGGAAGACAGCAAGCCTGCTAAACCAATCTCATAGATCGCAGGTCTAGTAACTGAGCTTTTATATAAGAGACTGAAAAAAACGTCTTGTTATATGCTGCCGATTTCCTACTATACATTACATTTTTACTACAAACAATAATATTTTTTCTTTGTTGACTTGAATTTATATTGTTTTTAATATTTTCCAGTTGTCTCTTAAAGCAGTGTTCGAAAATAAAGTGAAAATTATTTTACGTACTGTACAGAACTCCAAAAATGATATCTATTTTGTTTGTATATTTCCACACAACCAGAATACAATTAAAAATAATTTTTTTTTTCAAATAAGTAATAAATATTGTGTGTTGGATCTGCACAATATCTCACAATTAAAAACTAAATTCTTTGTTTGTTCCATTTTGTTTAATCTGTATTTTCTTTCACTTTAATTTTTAATTTTTTTCCGCTCCACTGTTTAGTCTAAATTGACATTAAACAGACAGAGTTGCATCAAAAAATGCACGAAATCTCATAGAATAGAAATTTGTATTGACATCTACCAAATTTTGCTCTAAATCTGGAAAAATTTATATTTCTTGCAGACATAAATGCACCATGATAAACTTTATCTAGTGTTCTGTTTTTTGTTCTTAAACAGTACCGACCGTATGTATAATGAAAAGTTAGTTACTTCTTAACATATTGGCTAAAAAACTAGCAAGTTTATCATCCGCTATAGACTGATATTATTAAAACTTTCCATACCTTCTATTTGATAACTAGTCAGAGAATCTAAAAAAGTAAATACCCTGGTCGTTTGAGTAAGAATTTCCTGGTATAGGAATGACAAACTTAGCCACTGTGTACAACGACCTGCTAATTTTTTATGATAAATAAGGCGGTACAATTATAGTGTACATTAGCTTTAGTTCTCTTAACTTTTTCATAATTTCAAAATATTTTCCTTTTGGGCATTTTTATTGGTCAATTACTTTTAAATCAAAAGCCAAAAACAATTTAATGTTCAGATGGTTTTGTACAGTATTTTGGTGGCACAGAAAATAGTGCTGGCAAATTCTTCTACTATTCATTACTCGATAATATTGAATACTTTAAAGAAGTAGTAGCTTGCGCTAACTTGAGGTTTCCAAACATAAAAATATTGTATATGTATTGTCGTTGTGTAGAAAATTCTAAAACATAAAATTTCGTTTTGTTTTTTTTCGTATTCCCTATACAAGCATTCTAAACATTCTGAAGTACATTTTGTAAATTAATATTGCGAAAATTTCAATTTTAATCATTGTAATCTACACTGATTATTTTTATTTTATTTTTCTTATTTTATTAAATTATGCTTTCATATGAAAATAATTTACTTTATTTTCCTTAAATAATTTTAGCGATTTAGAATTTAAAAATTTTTATTGCTTGAATTTTTTTTTTCTATTTCGTAAGAAATTTTAAAACTATAATTCTCCTACACTGAAAATTAAAATAAAATGTGTTTTAAGTCAAATATGAAATATTTATTAAAAAAAAAATTTTAATTTTGTACACATTCAGCTTTCGATTTTTCATTTTTAAATTTTGCTTTCCTATTAAAGTAATATTTACTCGTAATTTTGATTAAAAATGATTTGAGCTACTGCTATTGTCAGGCTTTTGTTTTTCGAAGAATTATGATTTGCTTTTAAATTGAATAATTCTGAAAAGTTTTTTCTTATATCCTACGGAATGCTTTTTCGTTAATTTAGTGCACTTTTGTGTTTCCTTTTAAAGTCATTAAATTAAATACAAATACAAATTTTTCCTTTTTGTTAATATTTGTCGTTTCTTTTTCTTTATTATTTTGTTTTCTTTATTATATTTTATTATTCTTTTGTTTTTGATGTATTTACTTGTTTTATTTTTCTTTCTAATTTGTATATATTCTTGGATATTTGTTTGTTTTGTTTTTTTCGTTATAAATAGCTAAACGTAATATATAAAATTGATAAAATATTAAAAAATAATATAATAGTAATTAATTAATTAAATAATAATACAAATAAACAAAAATAATATTAATTGAAATCATATGCAATAAATTTTATTACAGTACAAAACAATACATTCTAGTACAGTACAGTGCAGCAGAGTAGAGTACTTGTATAATTAACATTTTCTCACCTAAACAAACATATACACTTAAGCTCACAGTAGTTTAGTTTTTCCTAATCTTTGGAATTTTTTTTTTTTTTTAGTTTCTTCCTTGCTTTTTCTTAATAAATCCTTTGTTATTTTTATTATTTTTTTTTTACTTCTTAATAATATTTGTTTAGAGTCATTTTAAAATATCTTCTAACAAATCTCTTATTTTGTGGAATTGTAATACGATTTTATAAATTTGATTCAGCATTTGAAGGAAATTTGGGATTTTGTTCATCCTGTTGCTGTGGACTGGGTAGAGTTTTAACAATTTTCGGCACTATTGTTATGGGTTGATCTTCTTCATCTTCGGCATCTTCACCCTGTTCCTCATCGATGGGTGTTAGAGCCTCTACGTGGATAGGTGTCTCTTCAGATGTTGTACATCTTTTTAGACAGGGAGCTAGAAAACTGGTTATAGTTGAGACGGCAAATAAGGCACCAGCCATATAGAAGGGTAGATCATAACTTTGTGTAGCATCGTATACCGCGCCAGCTAATGGTGAACCAATTATGGCTGCAAAACCTCTGAATAGAATTAGTAGACCAAAAGCATTGGTTAGCTTGTCTAGACCCAAAAGATCAACCAAAATAATTGACGTTAGAGATATATAGCCTGAAATGGCTATGCCAAAGAATATCGACATGGTTACATAGGCTCCATAACTCACACATAATGGTGTGAGAAACACGGACACAGTGCATATCAGTAGACAAACATTATTCAGAAATAACGAATTGACTTGAGGAAAATCGGCTACATAACCGCAAACAACACGTCCGACGGTATTGGTAATGCCTATAATCGATATAAGAAAAGAAGCTGATTCGCCATCAATACCGGAAATTTTAGCAGCATCCACCAAATAGAAAAATGGTACATATAGGCCAGCCATGCCAAATACATTAGAAATGCCGATTAACATAAATACTGGGTCCTTGAGCAAGCTTACGTCCAACATATTATTTATAACAGATTTAACGGAATCTGGTATGCCTAGACAGGGGCATAAATCATATTGATCACGTTGTCTTTCGGCCTCTAGCAAAGGATCCAATCGCTGTACACTTTGCATGCTTTTTTCGTATTTAGTGAGAGATAAAACCGACTGACGATAATTGGCTAAAGATTTCTGAGACTGATACTGGGGTAGATTTGTTACCGAACCCGAATAGAAAATATCTTTGCGCGACATGGGTCTAACCATTTTACCGGAATCTTGGCGTTGAGACAATGACATTTTTGAAGCAGTCATTCCCATTTCCATGCCATTGGGGTCTAAATCAGCGCGTGATGAAGCTCGTATCGCAGCCAGTGATGGTTGAAATCTTTCCGAAGCTGAAGTTTTACGTGATCTTTGGAATGAAGGCACCGATCCATTTTTCGGAAGACCTAGTTGGGGATCCATAAGAAAAGCTGGTTGTGAAGCATTACGTGTCATATCTGAAGAATTATAGGGACTGGTACCAGACTCTGAATTGCGATGTTGTCTTCTCGGTTTGGCGTCCAAATGGCCGTTACTATCATTTGGAGGGCTTTGCTGCTGGCTATTTTTTAAATCCACTACCTTGGCCTCAGTTATAGTTGGTAGCGTAGAAACAGGTTGTAGTCCTCCTGAAGAGGCCTGTTGAGCTAAAAGCTCTAAGTTTAGCGAAGAATGTACACCGGGATCAGCATTTAAAGGCATTTTCAGTTTACGCTCCATCGAACCGTCGGGTAATTGTACCATAAATGAACCCGCAAAAGAGCCTCTTTCTAATTGCAATTGTTTTTCTTCATACATGCGTTGCATTAATGGCTTTACCTTCTTTTTCTTGGGATATTTCAAGGGTCTCATCATGGCACCAAATATGGCACAATTTAAAATCATTCCAGCAAATATTAAAAGAGAATTTTTCCATCCATATTGTTGCAATAGGTAAGTAGCCAATGGAGCAAACGCAAAAGTACCAAAGCCGGAACCACATACCGCTATGCCTGTGGCTAGCGACCGCTTCGTTTCAAAGTAATAACCTACTGCCACCACGGCAGGCAAGTAAATCATGCCAAAACCAAAACCTCCTATAACACCATATGTTAACATGAGCATATTAACGGAGGAACTCAAGGTACTAAGTGCAAATGCCACACAGGCCACTATACTGCCAGCTATACACACCGTCCGACAACCATACTTATTAGCCAGTGCTGAAACAATCGGACCAGCCGCCAAATAAACACCACTTAATAAACTGCCAACCCAAGCCACTTTTCCTTTGCCCTCACCAAAATATACCACAAATTCTTCCATAAAAATACCAAAGGTATAGGCTATACCGTCCACTACCATGTTACACATAAATGAAGCAAAACAAATGACCCAACCATAGCCACCGTCCGGCGGTGGTGGCAACTCATCGTATTCACTATATTCATCTTCATCAGGGCTGCCAGCAGCTCCGGACTCTTGCATATCGGCGGTTAAACGGGCGGCTTCTTCACAAGCTAATTCACTGTCGGTGCGATCGAATTTGCGTAAACGGGTCGCAGACCCAATTTGAGGAATTGTATCAGCCATAATTTTAGCACAATTTTTTTTTGGTTTTTTTTTATTTAAGAAAAAGTTTCTTTCTTTTGAGAAAAAAAAACGAATTTTAAAATTTTGTTTTGGGGAAATATTTTCGAAATTAGCAGAAGAATATTTTTGTTCGTTTTTATTTCACTTGGTTGTCATGTTGAAGATGAGGTTTTTGATGTTGATGATGAATTTAAAATTTTTGTTTACTATTTCCAATTTGTACACAAATATTAATTATATTTATTGCTAACACTAAAAAATAAATTCAACTTTTAATTATTTTTTCTTTTTTCTAATCACAATTCTTTTTAATAAATAGATATTTGTGCTTTAATTTTCTTTTTCTCTTAATTTGTATTTTCGATTAATACTTTTTATTATAATTTTGCTTTATCCACGATGTTAATGCTTCGACATATTTTTTAAAAATGATTTAGAAAAGGGTTTTTGCATTTATAACTTCTTTACGATTATTTTTCTATTTATTTAATCACTTCTAGTAACGCAGCAGCTATTGCTGCTGTTTTTCTCTGCTTTTATTGCACACTATACTCTCTCACTCGGGAACTTATGATAATTTGTTAAGTTCTGTTATTGTTATTGTTTTTTGCTACTCCACAATAAAGGCTTGTTATTTCTTCTATTTTTTAGTTTGTCAGTTTGTTATTGTACTAGTTTGTTAATTTCACATGTTTATCTTGGATTTATAAAATTTAATTTTATTCTTTATTGTCTTTTGTTTTTCTTTTTCTTTTCAACTCTATTAAAAATTGTGCTCCCGCTCTTTTAAGCAAAAACTCTCGTAATGTTGTTTTTGTTTTATATGCTCTCGTAATGTTGTTGTTGGTGTTGTTTTAATTGTTTAATTTCAATTTATTATATATTTATCACTTATAGTTAGTTGTGAATATTGTATCTGTGTTGTTTTAAATAAATTTGTTTATTTGTTGTATTTCCTCTTTGTCGCTGAAACGAAAAAAAAAAAATAAATAAATAAAATTACATATTTTTTTTTTCATATAAAAATATCTATTTAACAAAACTTTTTGATGTATAACAGAAGAAAAATAACAACATTTCATTTGCTTTGGAGAAACTTAACAAATCATTTGTAAAAGCATTAATTTTTATTAATTTAAAGTTAAAATTAATCTATCTTCTTCGTAATATGCTTTATTTTGGAATTACCACTACTTGGTTGATGTCAGTCAGTCAGCACTACATGGTGCGTTTAAAAGTATTTTTTATTATACCCATTTTGCCATAAACTGTTTCAAGTTTGTAGAACTGCAAAGTGACTTTTTGTTTGCCTGCCTTATGACGCATTAAGAGCAGTGATTATTTAATAAGTAAGCAGAATAATACTATAAATTTATTTTTACATACATATTACATACTTCCTTTGTTAATAATTAAAAAGAAAAATCACACACAGTTTATTTTTGTAGTGAGAGCCACAAGTTTAATGCATTGTAGCTTGAGGTCTTTTTTAAATTGTTGGTTTAATGTTTCTATAGAAATTTCTTTGTAACAGCATCTTAATTTTGGGTGGCAGCTTGTGTTTCGGAAATAAAAAAATGAATTATTTATAGAAAAAACTAAACAAACAACTTATCATTTAAAATTCTTGTTGTTCTAATGGTTAATTTTCCCGCCCAAAGAACTTAGTCTTAAAACTTACTACGAGTACAATACTTTGGCCAACAATAAATAAAAACAAACAAACGAACACTGAAAACACAGTTCAAAGTAAATTATGCTTTCTTACGTTTGAAAATATTTTTTAAGAGCTAAAAGCTTTGTGTTGTTTACTTTACCAACTAAATTTACTAACCAAGTTGTATGTCGATTATTATAGAAAAATCAAAACAGAAAAAGGGAAAGCGAGCGGCATGTCATAAAAGTTATGTTGGTGTTGGTTACATATTTAGTTGTTTATACATATTTAGTTGTTTATACATATGTTGGGTATTGTTGTTTTGTTTCATTTTTTTACAGTTTTAAAATACGACACTATGCCTAATGTCACACTGACTATTGTTATTGCTTGGTGCTGTCATTATTCTGTCTATAATGAAAAAAAAGTTTTTTTTTTACACCAAATAAGTTTTTTTTTAGCTTTTTGTGTTATAAAAATCTATTATAAATCTTACTACTCTTTGCTTGTGTTAAATAAGACTGAATGAGAAAAGGTAAAATGTTGAGAGAGGGAAAAATTGTAATTGTTTTTATACATGATTTTGAAAATAAAATTAAAGGTGAAAAAGTTAAAAAAGAAAAAGAAAAATTCTTTTATTTGATATTTAGTTTTTGCTTTAAATAATTTACTGTTACTGTTTTATAAACATATGATATTTATTTAAAATTAAATTACTAGAGAAAAAAAAAAAACACACACACTGTAGCTTTTTCATTTATTATTTTTGTTTTTTGTTATTGTTGTTGTTTATTATTATATACGTTTTTACTTGCTTTGATGTTTTGGTTTTTTGTTTGTTTTTTTTTTTTGTTTTTACTATATTATTTTCTAATTATTTTTGAAATGTAGAGATATTTTTTTATACATACTCGTACATACATATGTACATATGTAGATATCTTAAATAGTATATAGTAGGTACATAGTGGGTATTTAATTTACTTTTTTCATGTTATAAAACAATTTTAATACTAAATATTTCTATACCTTGTATTATATTTTAACAATAAATTATAGAATAAAAGAATTTGATCTAACGAGTAGGTATATAAGCCACTAGGCTTAGGTGTTTTTTCAATATTTTTATTATTTTAATTGTTATAACATACATAGGTATCTATAAAATTATTATATGTATGTATATACATATACCTAATTATTTTTTCATTTTAATTTAGTTTATTTAAAACAAAAGTTAGGTATTTTGATTTTGTAAAATTCTGTTCCTACATTATTTTAAATCGATAAATTCCGTTTTTCTCATTATTTTCCTTTTATAATATTGTTGTTGTTTGTTTTTTTTTTCTGTTACATCTCTTTAATTTTGGTTTTAATTTATACTATAGTAGTAATACGGCAAAGAAAAATGGATTTTTTTTTTACTTTATAGGTACCTTTTATAAAAAAAACAAAAATCTCTTTTAAAGGAATTTTGTTATTTTATTTTTTAATTTTTTCACTTTGATTTTTAATAATTTAAAAAAATATATTAAATATTTTTTAGGTTGCCTTGTGCTTGCTGTGTGTATTATTCTTTTTTTTTTCTTTCTATACAATGAAATTCTTATTTAAGTACTCTCTCGCGCCGTCATGAAATGACTGCTTAAATATAAATTGTAAACTGAACATTTTCAGTAAAACAAAAATTTCTGGTCTACTCTACTCTAAATTTTGTTATAAAACTTTTATACATTTACCCTTCTGACAGCTATAAAACTGTTATAACACATGATGTACTTGACAAATAAAAATGCATTGTTTTTTCGTAAAACATTGTAATTGTTCTCTTTTTCTTCATTTTAGGTTTTCATGTGCTGTGTGCTCTCATGTACAAACATTTTAAATTGTTGTTAGTAACATATTGTATTATTGTTATTGTTTTAATGCAGTCAACCCTGTTTTCTATAATCAAAACAAAAACTATAAAAATATAGCTATAGGTACGAGTGAGTGTACATACATACAACATATATAGTTTTTATTCTTTGGATACCATATTGGTATAATATTTTCATTTCTGCTGCCTATCTTTTTCGCTTTTTGCCCTTAAATACTCGTATCATAATGATTATGAGAGGATTTTTACCTGATTTGGCTGTGTGTTTCTTTATTTTCTTTGCAAAATCTTTTATTCTTTTTCTTTAATCACCCG
The DNA here is from genome assembly GCA_963576795.1 of Metopia argyrocephala. Lineage (NCBI taxonomy): Eukaryota > Metazoa > Arthropoda > Insecta > Diptera > Sarcophagidae > Metopia > Metopia argyrocephala. The sequence goes on from OY756210.1 coordinate 50,597,209, forward strand.
GCGTATACGTGCTTAAAGAAGAAGAAGAAGTAAATAACAGCGTATAAAGGCGTGTATAATTGACTTGGTACAATTTAACGTCTCTGTTTTACTTTTTATTAGGAATAGGTTACAACGAAAAAACTTTAGGGCATTTTTGACCGGAAATAAAAGAAAATCTCTCAAACATACTTTAGGTAGCCTTTTTGCTTAAAAAAAACAAACTTTATGTGTGTCACTGTTATAAGTTAAAACAGAGATGTAAAAGAATGAAATTAACTTTTGGTAAAAGAATATCCACAAAAGGATTCACTAAGAAAAAAAAATTTCAAATAAAATATATATGTATGTATATATTTTTTTTAAATTCATCGAATTTTTAAATGGAATATTGAAAAGAAAATACTTTTCCTAGTTAATCGACACTCATGATTAAAGTCTTATTTGATGCGGAACAAACTTGGCTTTATGATAAGTGATAAAAATGTAAAATGTTTATCCTTATCTATGAATTTTTGATAACAAAAACTGGTAGTAATTTCTGAGGTTCGAAAATAAAAAAAAAAAAAAAATAAAAATTATTTGGATGTCTTACACGAAATTTAATTTGTAATTATTTGTTGGTGTTTTGTTCAAAATCGCACAGTCCAAATCGTTCTCAGATGATGAAATGTACTAGCAAAAACGTCTCGTTTAGGAAGATATATGTATTTGTCAAGTATATAAAAGAATCTGATCCCAATAGAAAACAACTGAAAATGGATTTAAATTAAATACATAATTAAATTAAAATAAAATGCTTATATTACATACATATCGTCATATTAAATTCAAACGGACGTAACTACATAATAACTGGCCTTTACAACCCTGTGTCACGATTACGGCCTAGCTTCTCGCAGCACTCATGTTGTGTGTGTAAATTTTTATCCAGGAGTACCGGGACCTACAGTTTCATGTCGACTCCGAACGACAGACTTTGAGAAGCTTGTTCATGGCAATTAGTTACTCTCAGAGCTTTTGCCAGAAGACTGCTGAGAGGTAGACGCCGAAAGAAATATTTTTTTCATATTTCTTTTTTTGAAGATGTCGGAGCCTGAAGTCGAACCCATGGCCCATGTCTTAGTAAGCCAACACACTAACCACTAGACCACGGCGACTACGTAACTACACATTTGTTTTTTTTTACAGGAGAAGCAAAAAACCAAAACAAAAATTTCGTAAATCCTGAAATTATTAATTTTCAGGATCGAGATATAGAGTTTGGCATCCCTATATACAACAAATGAGTTTGTATGTAAGGTTTTCATGTAAATATGTACATATATATTATGTCTTCTTGCATTTAAAAATACACGCACTTGTTGTTACGTTCGTTTGAATTTCGTTAATGAAATCGCCATTTTTGATCGTAAGAATCTAAAATTTCGCACGAACATGTATTTTGATAAAACGAACCATAATTCCTAAAAACTCAATTTCGAAGTTTTGTGTAGTTACGTCCGTTTGCATTTAAGATGTCGATATATTTTATTTAAAGGCGATTTTTTTGTAGCAAACCACAGTATTTTGTTGTGATCATTTATTTCCTTACAAAAATATTCATTAAATTTGCAAGCAGTAACCCTGAACTACTTCGAGTACTAGTTCAATCTCAACGTTTGAAACTCTAAGTAGAAATACTAAATCAGTTTTTCTCTTCCGCTTCTACTTTTTCAAAACTTTAGTTTTCACAGAATTTCTCCGAAATACACAGGAGTTATATTCGGTGCGCTCAATTCAATTCTACACACTAAAGTTGAAGTTACAAACAATATACAGTTCACTCGTGGTAACGTGAACACCGTCTAACGTGAACTTCGCTTAAAGTGAACAAGCTTTTGTTTACATTGACTACTCTGTAACGTGAACAAACTTAGAAAGCTCTATAACGTGAATCATTTTTTTATTGCATATGACTCTGATATCACAATTAAAGCATTGTTTTACTAACTTTTACGGTGTGCTTAGCTTGCCAATGTTTTTTGTGTTGATGATACCACTGAAATCCATCATGACAATTGGCAAAAAAAAAAAAAAATTAAATCACTACCATTATTTTCTCGTGATCTCGTTTTGTTTTAGTTTTATATTTTAATAATTCAAATAGTAAAATAAGTTCACTTTCAAGCGTGCAAAACACAGGTTTATATTGTAAAATTTTATACTTTTGCCATAAAATTCAACAATCGCTAAAGTGAACAATTTCGCTAACATGAACTCTCTTGGTCTTAATTAGTTCACGCTACCGCGAGTGCATGCATGCATACATACATACATACTTACATACATAATTGGCTATTACAACCCTGTGTCAGGGTTACGGCCTAGCTTCTCGCAGTATTCATGTTGTGTGTGTTAATTTTTACCCATGAGTACCGGGACCTACATCTTAAAGTCGACTCCGAACGACAGATTTGAGAAGCTTTTTCATGGCAATCAATTACTCCCAGAGCCTTTGCCAGAAGACTGCTGAGAGATAGTCGCTGAAAAAAATATATATATTTTTTTAATATTTCTTTGCTTCAAGATGTTACAGCCGGGACTTGAACCGTAGCTCTCGCCTTAGTAAGCCAATACACTAATCACTAGACCACGACGACTACAAGCCGGACTATTAAGAATTACATAAGTAAAGCTGAAAAATTGAGACATGCGTATTGAAACCAGTTCTAGTTATAAGCAACAAAACAAAATTGTATTATAGAACAATTATGTGTTACACAAAAAAAATTTGCATACTTTCAGGAGTTTTTGTTGCTTGTCAAGTTTTTCCTATTTTATAATCAAGGTAGATTTAGCTATTGACTGAAAATCATTTTATTACTGTCCTTTCCAAAATTCCAATACAATGCACAGCATTTAGTAGGGGTTTACCCCTGAGTATTGGTCTCAAAATAAAAAAATAAAAAAAAAAAAAATCTTGCTCTTCTCTAATTTTATTGAAATTAAACGTGAATATTTTGTCTGCCATGGCGAATTAAATTTTGGATAATATGTACTCGTATGTACACCTATAATAACATTTCATCATATTTGTTTTTATTGTATATTTTGCTTCGGTCATCAAATTCATGTTCATGTGTCCAGTATGATATTTCCATTTATAAGACAATCCACGTCTAATATATCAAGACAAGTTTAAACGATAAAAAAAAAGAAAAAAAAGAACAGTGTTGCAAACATATAATTTTTACTTTTGATTATCGTTGACGGCGTCAAATTTGTGGGTATCAAATTACATTACAAAACAATTTTAAGTAAGAATTTTAATTATTAATCATTTCCTTATTGTTGTTATACTACGTAAGTTGTTTTTGTTGTTTTAATATGCATATGTGCAGGTACATATGTAAGCAATATATAGAAATAATATGAAATTTTTTTTTATTTAAAATACAAAAATAAGTTTTTATTTCTGTTGCTATGCGACCCTTGTTTTTCTTGCGTCTTTATTACAAAGCCAATAAAAAAAATTATGAAAGAAAAGTAGTACTCGCAGCAGTATCAAACACATCAAAAACAGCAGCAACAGTAGAAAAACGAAAGTTATTGTCTCTCTACTACAAATATTCCAGTTATAACAATACTTATTCTTCGAGAATATCTGCTATATACATACATATGCACATATAGTATACATACGTACATATGTACATGTATGGAAACTATTATTGTAATAGCCATGATTTTTTCATTATTAAATCGCAAAATAACAACAATAACTAAATAATAAAAAAATATATAATTTACAACCAAGTAGTGTGTAGTTTCCTCGTACTCATTGTTAATTTTTATTGCTTGGCTGGCTGACTGCATCCACTACTTACACTTATTACACATGCATATACACACACTATATATGTATGTATAAATGAGCAACGTCATCATTTCAAATTATTGTATACATACATATGTATGTATGAAAATACATATGTGTGTGTAAGTGAGAGTGAGTAAAACAGCGGATATTAATAAACAATAATAGCAACAACATATGTATGTATACGCTAGTAAAGATCAACAACATACCGACTATAAAGCAGCGTTCGAAAATTGCTGATGGTAAAGGAAAAAGGTTTTCATCATCAAGGATTTCAAAGAATATCTATCTCGGTTACCTAAATTTGTTTTTATTGTTTTATTTTTCTTCTAATTAAATGATAAGTAGGCAGGTACTACGAGTATCAAATGCTAGAAAATAAAAACAAAAACAAAAAAATATTTTTGTATAGCGGTACAGTAGACGCTTGTAAGATATAGTGAAATGCTAATGTACGCGGCAAGGCGTATTGATTTTAAGGTGCATTTGACCTACAAGCTGAGCAAAATTTTTTTAAACAAAAAGGAATGTTGGTTTTGTTATTGTGTTACTTGTTGTAATCTGAAAGGCGTGCCGCTTGAAACAGTTGTGGCTGATTAAACAGCAGTCTTCTAGCAAAAGCTCTGGCAGTAACTGATGCCATGAAAAAGTTTCTCAAGTCTGTTGTTTGGATTCGAAGCTAAACTGTAAGTCCCGATAATCGTGGATAAAAATTAACGCACACAATATGGGTGCTGTGAGAAACAAGCGGGTGTGCTCTGTGAAAAGTATCAATATTTGAATATCAGTAAGAGAAAATCATATTACATCAAAGTCTTCTCGTTTTAATATCGATAGAGCAATGGCGCAACGAATACATTGCGACAGTGAATCAATGCAATTGAATACCCTGCTATCACCAACTTTTTTCTTTCCCAAACGCTGTCCATATATCCAAAATTCTACTTTGAAACATCGTGGAAATGTGAGACTTCTATTACATTTTGTGTGGTTTAAATGTATTGTAATTAATAAAAAGAGAATTTTTTTTGGCATTAAAAAAATACGTTAAAAATACTGTTCCTCACGCTTTTAGAAACTGTAATACATTTCTGTAACAATAAAAATTAACCAAAAGGCTCTTTCATGTTGTCACGCTGTAAAACGATGGCGAACAACTGAATTTTGGCGAGCAAACAAAAAGAATTCATTGCAAAGTTTGTTGAGCAGGCTGCGAGTATAACATTTTAATAAAAAGAGCGTGGAGAACTGAAGTTGACAAATGAAAATGGGAAAATCATTGTCGAATACAGCGTTTTGCTTTATTTCATTTTCTTATTTAAATTACGTTTTGACATATACAAATTTCGTCTATTTTCTTTATTATTTTTTTTCAATAATATTCTTATTGTTCTAATGAGTTTGCGCACTAAAAAGCTTTTAAGCTTTAGTGTTCGTATATCGCAAAAAATTATTTGTTAAATACATTGGAAAACTTAGCATGCGTTGCAATAAATTTGTAAATCCTTGTGGTAGTGATTGCCTTATAAAAAGTATAATAACCTAAACAGGAAAAACGTGTTGTTTTGTTATTGTTTTTGACTGCAATAATAACGAAACTGTCAAATAGCTAAAGAGACGTAAAATAAAGACAGTAAAATGAAAAACGAAAATGACAGCTATGAATATAGCAAAACAACAAATTGTCAAATACGAGTGTAACATTTAATTTAGTGGTTGAAATTAAAATTTTATATTTGAAAACTGTTATACTAATGGGCGATGCGTGTTTTGGTATGCATATGTATGTTAAGATATGGCAACAAAATTAACTTAAAATATTATACTCTCACTCTCACCGACACATATGTATCTCTCATTTTATTGTTAATAGAAAATAAAAAATCTGTGTAAGGAAATTAAATAAGAACAAACAAGATTTTGTTGTTGCTTTTGTTATTTTATTTTCTTGGCCAATGTCATTAATGAAATATTTACATAAAAAGTAAAAAAAAAAAAAAATAAAGCTTTTTATAAATTTATTTTTTTTCTTTGTTCTTTTGTTTGTTTTATTTTTGCGTTGCAATGGATTTAATTAGATTTTTTTATTTATTAATATTGTAGGTGTTGTTGTTGTTTTTGGTACTGTTTGCCATCTCAGGTACTATTACTTGAACTAATTTTACAAACTCACATCCATATGTGTTTATGTAGGTACATGTGTACATACATACATATGCATGTAAGTACGAGTGCACCACTAGTATTGTATAAGAAAAATTAAATATTGAAGCCAATTATTTTTACGTTTATTTGAATTTGAAATATTTAATTTTGCTCTTTTAGTTTTTTTATCCTCTCATTTCAATATATAAAAGTTTAGGGTAAGACAGGTTGATGATGATGATACTTGACTACTATCTATCTATATAATATATATTTATATTACATATTTTTAAAACATTTTGTAATACTTTAAAAAATATTAATATAACAGTCCTATTTTGTAATTTTTTTTTTCATAATTTTAAATATTGAGTAGAAAAAGTTAAATCAGAAAAAGAAATCACAAATGACTTAAGCACTTCAGTCAATCTCTTATGATTATATACGTATATACATATACATACACACAGACATGCATACATAATTGACCTTTACAAACCTGTGTCAGGATTACGGCCTAGCCTCTCGCAGCACCCATGTTGTGTGTGAAAATTTTTATCTATGAGTACTGGGACCTACAGTTTGATGTCGACTCCGAACGACAGACTTGAGAAGCTTGTTCAAGGCAATCAGTTACTCTATGAGCTTTTGCCAGATGTCTTCTAAGAGGTAGTCGCCGAAAGAAATATTTTTTCATATTTCTTTGGTTTAAGATGTCAGAGCCGGGGCTTGAACCGTAGTTCTCGTCTTAGTAAGCCAAACACTCTAACCACTAGACCACTAATTGGCCATTACAAGCCTTGTCAGAGTTATGGCCTAGCTTCTTACAGTACCCATTTTGTGTACGTCAATTTTTTATCCATGAGTACCAAGGCCTATAGTTTAACATCGAATTCGAACGACAGATTTTAGAAGCTTGTTAATGGCAATCAGTTTCTGTCATATGTCTTTCTTTCAAGATGTCAGAGCTGGGGTGTGAACACATATATATATATATACATACAGAAACGATACAATTTTATCAAAATTAACAGATTTAAAAAGAAATATGCATATTGCTTGTTGCTTAAGCATTACAAAACACAATAAGAAAGCGAAAGATTGTATTTTTTTATAGCATGAAATAGGCTGTCCAAAATATGTGTATATCTACTCGTATATGTCTATTCTGCTACCTATTCGTTAGTAATTAAGAAATTTTAAATTTTAATAACAATAATTTAGTTTACTTGTTGCATATATATGTCTTATTTTTAAATTATTACTTAAAAATGTTATTGATTTTAATTATTTTATTTTTTTTCTCTCTTTACAGGTAAGTTATCACGTTTTTCTATGCGCAATATCACTAAAAATACTGCAGGTAATTTATTGTTTGATTTGTTTGCAAGTTTTTTCCTTTAAAATTGAATTGAAATCGGTTGCTCATTTAGTCTATATATATATCAGTTTTAGGGCCATTATTACAACTTGCCTATAAAGTGTCCGATAGTTAAAGGTAAGTTTCGTTAACGAGAGGAGTAAAGCGACCTTTAAATGTTTTTCGATATTACAACTTACTTTTAAAATAAAAGTTATATTTTTAAAATACGGCATACCCATTGATAATTCCTTCGATCAGCTATTTCGACTAAAGTGCCACAATAGGCACTTTAAATACAATTGAGGCAATTAAGTTGTACAGTATTTCACCGATAATTGCCTCGACAAAAATGTCAAAATTTTTTTGGTAATTATGCGTGGAATGCATTTAAACGAATACGGTTAATTTCCCTTTGAGGTAATTATACGAATACGTTTAATTGCCTGTATACACTGCCGTTAATACATATGAAAAGCAAGTAACTTTATACATTACTTATACACAAACTTGGTAGACTTTAATTGCAAGGTTGTATCAAAAAAGTAGTTTGAAAATAAATTTAACGGACATTTTATGTACATATATATAAACACGGTTGAGTTAAGCTGCAGTTTTTAGAAAATAATTATTTTGGGTATCTAAACGATTATCCGGGGAATACTGTATTTTTGTTTGAAAAAAAACACTGAATTTTAATTTTATTCGATTTCGGAACATGATGGCGAAATTTTTTTTTATTCATATTTTTTTTTCGCAATAACAAGAGTTGATTCACTAAATTGTGCGACACCTGTCAAATTTACCATATGCTTATAGCTACATACATATATTTTTTGTAGATTTCTAAAACTAAAAATTATATGCATTTAATTCTAATAACGCCATCTATGTATTAGCTAGCTTACGAACTTTTCAGACATTTGTAAGTAGTACGTTCGTAACTTCACATAAACCAAATTTGGCGGATGCCAATGCTTTTCAATTAAAATATCAAATGTTTATATACAAGAATGTTTTAAATCTCTTAACCGTATTGATAATTTTTCCAAATACATCGTTAAATACAAGCGCTAACTAAACGAACACAAAAAAAAAAATCATTTTAAATATGTAGTACACGATTTTACTATTCTCGTTTTATAACTTTACTTTGCCTAGATTTTAAAGAAACAATGAAAACAAAAATATAAAGATGACCTGACCTATATTTTTTCTCGTTAATATTACATGGAAAATCAATGTTTCATATTGTGATTGTGATTGCTTCTCTATCTTTTTCTCTTGTTCTTTTTTTTTGCTTGTTACGAATTTTGTTGTACAGTTTGTCCTTCATATATACCGCTAAGTTGGTGCTCTTTGACCTTAATTTTTCTGAAATTGTACAAAAAAAAAAAAAAAATTCAATAGAATGTAATAGAATTTGTTGTTTAAATTATAAACAGAAATATTCACCATTTCCATACATACTCGTACATATCTGCACGTACATTAGGCGGCAATAAAAGTTGTATATTTTCCCTCTTTTGTCTTTTATTACAATTTTAAAGACTGGCGCCTTTATTTGCATAACAATGTCTGACTGTTAAAGGGCTAAAGAAAAGAAAAAAATCCTTAAATTCTTGTAAAAATCAACTTTCTTTGCATAATTATTGTTTAATATTTACATTTCAAATTACCATATTCATAGACATATACTATATAAGAGTTTGTATGTCATATAATCATATTTAGTTTGTAACTTGTATCATTTTCAAATTTCTACATATATATACATACATATAGCGAATCTTATTATATTTAATTAATATATGTATGTACATACATATTTAAATAGACTAAATTATTACTTGTTTTTAATTATTTATGTATGTATATACACATACATACATACATACAATACGAGTATATTATTGCCAATAAATCAGCCATCTAGCCACTGGGTATATGTGTCAGTTACCAACAGAAACAAAATTAAAACTAATTGCCCTGTTTATCGTTTGTCAGCATTGAACTTGCCACTGATTAGTAGGGTATATTCTTCCTTCATATCATCAATATTTGTTCAAGAAACAAGTGAATAAACAATTTAAACATTAACCTCCATACTCATTATATTCTTTCTATTTACTGTAATACTCAATAAAGGTTTTTAAGTGTACATACAAACAAATAAGCTGCTGTATGTCAGAGTTTAAAAGGATTAAAATATAAAATTATGACAACGGTCAAACAAATAAATTTCAAATATTTTTTTTAAAAGATTATTTGTTTGCTAGCATAATCTGCTTTTCAAGTCTGTCGTTCGGATTCGACGTCAAACTGAAGGTCTCGGTACTCCTGGATATAAACTGACGCACACAATATGGGTGCTGTGATATGCTAAGCCGTAATTCTAGAAAAGGGTTATAATGGGCAATTTTATATGTTTGTATGTATTTTGCTAAAAATGATTTAGATATTAGTAAAGGGCCAATGTAAGCGGCAAAGGATTTTAACTTTAAAATTTGTTTCCTCTTGTATTTGACATAAACATACACTGCGCGTCATCAGGTTAGCGCCCCTCTTTACACTCTCCGTTAATGTTAAATACTACCTAAACTACTTGTGCTATTGACTTGTAATTTTTATGTATTTGACTTCTATCAATTCTTCTTAAAATAAAACAATAATGGCTACTGAAATGTTGAAGTTACTATTTCATTTTTAATTTTTGGAAAAAGTATATTAAAAAAAGTAACCAAAAATTGGTCATCAGGATAGCGCTATTTGCGATAATTTTAATATATTTAGTTTTTTTTAAACAAAAATAATACTTTTTATTGCCAGTTTATGATATTTTGAAAACTTTTAAATAAAATTAGTAATGTGTGGTTCCGCCCTTATTTGAAATCACCTCGAAAATTCCATTGCGAATGGAATTGTACAAACTTTCAATGTAATCCAACGAAGTGGTGGACCAAGCGTGTTTGATGCCTTCAATTAGTTCTGTTTTTGTGATGTATTGTTTTCCGGACTCGTATACTTTCCTAGCCAATCATCCCCAGACGTTCTCGATTATATTAAGGTCGGGCGAGTATGGTGGCCACTTAAGGACGTCAACTTTTTGGATTTGAACCCATGATTTTACGGATCTGGCAGTGTGAATTGGGACATTGTCGTATTGAAAATGCCACTCTCGACCCCCAAACATGTTTCGGAAGTGAGAAAAGCTATTTCTAAACGTTTTTATAGTTTTCCGCATTCATACGTGACGTTAAAAACTGCAATTCGTAGGTGCCATAGTAGGATATAGCTCCTAACACCATCACACCTCCCTCTCGGCTGTGCAAGCGGTCCAAGTGATGTTCCTCTTTACGTAGACCGTGAAAGTAACAGTTATACCCATCGGCCCCTTCTAAATTGAATTTATTTTCATCTGAAAAAACTACGTTCTTCCACTCAGCAGACCATGTCATGTGTATTCGAGCGAAATCTAAGGGCATTTCTTTTCTTAGCGCATTAAGTGGTGGTTTTTTTTCAATTTCTGTCTACGTAAATGTCTTGCTTTTCTTATAACTCTTTGCACCGTTGGTAAGCTCGTTTTAACACCAGTTTTTTCCTTAATTTTGGTAGACGAGTCATCCGAATTTGATGCTTTCCTCAGTATGGCTTCCGCTTATTTTTAAATTATATTTTTGTAAAAAAAAAAAAACGCAAACCAACTTTTTCATTTTTTTGTTCAGCTTTGCTGGGATTTGAATCTGGGCCATTTAAGTTTTTGTGCGATTGCTCTAACCACTATACCACGCTCCCAAGTAAATGGGAGTTATTTAATTGGATGGCGAACAGTAAAGTTTTCATTTGATGCGTCAAATTACATACCAAAATTACAGAATATAGATTGTGTCGCCCTTAATAAGTCAAAGGTCTTTTCGAAGGGGTTTTCAAGTTGTTGTGTTCTTATGTGCTGCATTATTTATATTTCTGCAAAAGAATCATACAGCTTGTGATTTATTTTAATGAAGAATTGATTTTTGATATGCAAAAGAACTGAAATTTTTAAGATAATCTATTTTAGCACTCTTATCATCTTTAACTTGTCTGTTGTTACCACTGTTCATATTTCAGTCTTTAAAGGAAGAAAATGGTTTGCAAAAATACCCAATTAAATTTCTGTGAAAAATAAAAACATTCTGTAACCATGTGCTTACGGCATTGTTACGTTTTTGTTCTACATTTTCCTCTGAAAGCAGCATTCTGTTGCCCGAGTTTGTTATAAAAATTCATGGAATATTTTCTTTACAAATATAAATGTACGAGTATTACCTACAGTTTATTTTTTATTTTTTTTTTACTTACATCTGTGTAATTTTCGTATATGTACATAGAATGCATGTAACTGTGTTTGTAAATCTAAATCAGTAACTGAATCTGTTATATTTTTTATTATGTAATTCAATCTGTTTATAACCGTCATAAAGCTTACATACATACATACATAACTGGCCTTTACAACCCTGTGTCAGGATTACGGCCTAGCTTCTCGCAGCACTCATGTTGTGTGTGTAAATTTCTATCCATGAGTACCGGGACCTACAGTTTAATGTCGACTCCGAACGACAGACTTGAGAAGCTCTTTCATGGCAATTAATTACTCTCAGAGCTTTTGCCAGAAGGCTGCTGAGAGGTAGTCGCCGAAAGAAATATTTTTTTCATATTTCTTTTTTCAAGATGTCGGTGCCGAGATTTGAACCCGGCACTATCGTCTTAGTAAGCCAACACACTAACCACTAGACCACGGCGACTACATAAAGCTTATAAAACTTTTAAAAAATAAAAATTTCATATTTGTGCCACTTGTCTACCAGTTGTTGAAAAGTTCTAATATTGGTTTTTATTACAAAGATTATAATCGTAAATTATATAAAATTATTATGTACAAAGGCAGAGAGACATTGGATGTTGTTTTTATAACCCCACCCACAACATTTTTTTTTGCTTTACAAAAATATTGCAATATTTCTTGTTGTATTAAATAAAAAACAAAATTAGAAAATTGCCGAAGGATATTTTCTGGATAAAGCACTTGATTTTTGAAAATATTTATTTATTTATTTATTTTTTAAATATATGTTTAGTGAGCCATAAACACAATGGTCAGATAAGCAATTGGTTTTGAAAATATTTATTTATATTTTTATATTTACATATATGTTTAGTGAGCCCTAAAAACAATGTACGGTTTGTCGAATGGAAAAAAATCATAAATGCCTTAAAATGTACCGTTTTATTGCCATGGACAATTAAGTAAAGTATTACTTATTTGTTCATTTGCGTTTGTTTTACACTTATTCGTGGTTTTGTTATTAAAATCTTAAAAAAAAGTTGATTTTATTTGTATTTGGTTAAACGCTATTCTAGGACTTTTTTAAAAAACCTGAGGTTAGGTTTGAATATCTCGTTAAAAGAATTTTTTAATATCACTTAGATTCGAAGAGAGATATAGACACTGGTGCAGGAGTCTGTTTTTTAAGGAAGGCTTTGAAACTGGTCAGGGAGAACTTAGAGACATTCCGTTATATCTAAACTAGTACTTGAGGATAGGAGAACCTGCTACACTATGAGACCCTGCACTCTGCTGCATATTAGATTGCAATTAGATGGCTGATAAAGTAGCTGTAGGGAGTGGAATCAAAGTGGAAATCTATTTGGGAAAGGCGGAAATTGATTATTTAACCGTGACTATTTTATTCGTAGACAAAATAAAAGACACTAAATTTTTTTAACAAAAATCTTTTTCCACATTTCTAAAAAAGGTTTTTAGCTTCAAAATCGAAACAAACATTACCAGTCTCACGACTTTGTTTCTAAAACTTTTTATACATTGTGCTTCTCGTGCCTATTGGCCACTCTTCCTTGGTTCTTCGCGTAAAAAGGAACTGAAGCTTCTTGGCGATATTTGTAGCATTTTCTTGGTCTGAGTTCCTTTGCGGATGTTCGCTGTCCTATGACTGTCATTAAGAAGATATCCAGGTTTTTCCGTAAAAGAAAAAAAAAAACAAACACAAAAGAGATGGAGTTTCATCGCTTCATGTGCTGTTTCTAAGACACTTTGGCGTCGGTATAACTGGGGCAGGACTATGAAAATGTTGACAATCTTTCCTCAATCTTTGTCTAAGCTTTTATAGCGGTGTACACGGGTCATTAGATGACAAGAGTTTATTTTCTTTGTGATTGCCCAAGCCTGGCAGTCAAACGTTTAAAGTTTTTTAGGGTTCCTTTTTTCGAGGACTTGGCGCAGTGAGCGAACCTGGACTCCTCCGTTTTACTCCACTCCACTTATAGACAGCTCTGGTTGGCTGTAATTTGTTTTCCTACTTGGTTGAGTTCAGTTTGGTCCTTGTGCTAATTGTAGTTGATTACGTTTTTGGTTAACTTGCCATCTGACATACCTACCTACGCTTCTTCTATTTGAACAAACCTATATTTACGAGTGCTGGGAAAAACAAAACTATCATTGACGGTCCAAATTAGACACTTTAATATTTAACTTCGTTATGTCTGCGCTAAAGTCTTCCTAAGAGTGTGGAGTTGTCGCACCTTATAGTATGTATGTATGTAATATTACAAGTTTTTATACAAATTCCAATATTTAAATTTATCCTATTTTTTACTTATACTAGAAATTTGTATTATATTTGACAACACAGCTTTGAATTTTAAAATTTGTCTCTATGTGATATCCCATAATGACAATTTGTCTGTCTCTATAATCGCTTATTTTAAAGCATAATTTTTACATTCGACCTTGACTTTCATCCAACACACACACACATAAAAAACAAAACATTTTTCTTTTTATTACATTCGTACACTGTAAAACCAGACGTTGCATACAAACATATATTCCATTTCCTTTGCTAGTAGTATATACAGTCAGTGTCTTTAACGCCATTTATTATGACGATAATGCTCTCTCAACTTTAAATCGAACCATAAACTGGAAATATTAAAATGAAATGAAGGCATAGGATAGCACTAAGACACCCTCAACATTTTATTTCTACTTTTTTTCGTTATGTTCTTTTCAATTTCCTTTTGATTTTATTTCAAATGGTGGGTGTTGGTTTTTCGTTTATTTCATATAGTATATATTTTTTTTATTAATTTCTAGTTTGTACTCTTAACTAGAAGATTTTTGTAGTCATTCATTTATGCAGATTCAAGGATATGAATCAAAGTTTTGTTTGCTTTTACAGTTGGAAAAATACTTATACATACATATGTAAACACTACTACCGGTGTTCGTCAATATTTGTGAAAAAAATTTAATTAAAAAGTAGAAATAAAATAGGTTATTAAGTTGGTTGATTTTCCTTTTTATAAACGAAATAAAATCTTGTTAAAATTTGTAATACTTAACTGAAGGCCTGATGTATATTATAATAGAGCCTCACATATATTTTTCTCCCTTTTTTGTTTTTTTTTTTTTTTTTTAACAAAACGCCTCTTAATTACAAAGAAACTCATTAGTTTTGACAACAATCGTTTGGTTCAGTCTTCTGCTTCAGTTTTCTTCAACGGCAAGTCATTTATTTAAACTTTATACACGACAAGTTCGATCAACTGTTCGTCAGTTGATTACAATGTTTTCGACGTTTGAGTTTTAATGATGACGATTTCTTCCATACAAATTGACACATAAAAACGCTGCAGAATGCAGTCGTGAAATAGAATCTATGTATGTGAGACATTAATTCTCTCAAGAATATTTATTAAATTTCATAAATTTTGTAAAAAAAAAACCATGTGTTTTAGTTTTCGCGCAAAAAAAATAAGAACAAAAGAAGATTTGAAAGTTTAAATAAATTAACAGCCTTATTTATAATAAAAATTTAGCAGGTCGTTGTACACAGAGGCTACGTTTGTCATCCTATACGCTGAAATTCTTACCCAAACGCACGAGTTATTTAATTTTTTGGATTCTCTAACTAGTTATCAAAGAGAAGGTATTGAAAATTTTAATATCAGTCTAAAGCGGTTGATAAACTTCCCAGTTTTTTGTCCCATATGCTAACGAGTTGCTAACTTTTCATTATACATACGGCCGTAATAGTTTTGGGATTGGTTAAGTATTTACAAAATTAACAAACAAATTTACCGTGGATAATGAGTTTGTTGTAGTAATTTTTATTTTTTACAAACAATTCATAAACTTAATTTTTTAATAGCTTTACATAAAAGAATTGTAAAAACACAAAATGACAGTTCGTGAAATTGAATCCAACTCCCTGAGAGTCGTTTTTGCTTTAAGTTGCGGTCGTATTCTGTTTCATCATTTACTGAATGATTTAAATATGAATATCAATTTTGATGAATAAAAGGTGACATATGAGTGTATATGTATATATACTTTATGAAGTGTGTGATTATATTAAACATGATCATTGATTTTATTCATTATTATCGAAATAAAGTTTAGAACAGTATGATGCGAATTTTTTTTGGAATGCTTGAATGTTCATAAAAATCTTAACGTGAGTATAAGTTAATCGAGAAAAAAGAAATTGTTTATTACTGTTTTAAAAATAAATTTCCTTTTTTTTAATTATTTGTAATAATTATATATAAAAAACACAAAAATAAATTATTTAATAAGGATGTATATTAATTAAAAAAAGTTACATAATTAGTACATACGCTCTAATTTTTTATAGAGCATAACACTTAAAGAAAATATTTTTTTTTAATTTTTCCATCATAATATCGATTATGAAAAACATCCTTTAGTTTTTAAATTATCATGTACATGATAATTAGACAATAAAATATCCATAAACAAATATTATTTTTTAAATGCTTATAATAGAATTAAAAGCGAATATAAAAAAAAACAAAAATAAAAAAATCAATATCATAATACAACAGTTACTTGAAATTTAAATAAAAAAGTTATTGTCATATGATAAAAATAAAACATAAATAAAAAATTTCTAAAATGTGAAATGTAATTGTAGTTGAACGTCTATTTAAAAAAAATTAAAACTATAACTGAATTCTATTCAAATGATATATGCACACTGTTAATTAATTTCAATTACTATTTCATTCAATAATACTGCTGATCCAATATACGATACACGAGAAGTATGTAATCATTATACAGTAAATATGTATGTACTTACATATATACTGGTATATCTTTTGTATAACAGTAGCAAACAACAAATGTGGTGTTCGATTCTAAATAAATATCAGTCAGTAATTAATTATATGAAAAACATTGCAACACATTTTGACCACAAATTAAAAAAAAAAGAAAATATTTTTATATTGTTTTTGTTTTTTATTTCGATTATTCTCATAGTTTTTAGTAATTTTTAGTTTATTCTACAGAAGTAGGAGATCATAATGGGTGGGCCATTTAAAAGTTTAAATATCTGCAATTAAATATAAATGCAATAAATCAACAACGGCTTGAAATTTTGCTCAATTGTCTCTGGTTTGTAGGCATAAAACATGACTTTCACGGGGCCCCAGATAAAATAGTCCAACAGTGTCAAATCGAAGCTTCTTGGCGGCCAATCACATATCGACAAGTTAACCAAATATCGTTCAGTTATTATAGTGCGATAGATGTCTCCATTGACCATTACGGTTATTGATGCCTCCGCTTCACAAGCCGTACCAAACAAGCACTCGTAATGGGTGTATTGGCTTCTGTAGAACCACGTGTGGGTTTTTAAATCCCACATACTGCAATTTAGCTTATAAACGTGCCCATAAGATGAAAATTAGCTTCATCCGTCCATCCATCATTTTTTAGTTTCGTGCAATTTCCGACCAATAAAAAATTTAATTATAAATTTAAACCGATAGAGGGCTTACCCATTATTTAATTGAATATTTGTATTTGGTAAGAAATATACGAGACTTGCAATGCAATTTTTCACAATTTTTTTTTTTCAAATTGTTTTTTATTTAAATTTTATAATAAATATCTCATATCATATGTATTATTGTTATGATCGATTTTATTATTGTTGTTATTAAACAAACATCTCAACACGAGTTTATCTTATACAATGCGATTAATAAGCGAAATAAGATTTTTAATAAAAAAAAAAAAAACATTGATATTAATTGTTAACAAGAGTATGTATGCTGCTCAACAGCAATCATATGATGCTCTACTTGTGGCGTATCAAGAAGTATATATGTATACCTCGTACCCTAATAATTTCTGCTTCACGGTTTTATTTCAATAAAGGACGCTTCCAAAATTAGCTGACTTAACAAATAAAGTACGACAAATTTAAAAACAAAAATTCTTTATTTCTCAACATAATCCCTTGTTAGCTCGATACTCTTTTTCCCAGCAATCATCCTGTTTATAATAAGAACTGTCTAGTACCTTAACACAGCCAACAACTGTAGACTTCATCACTACTTTGTTAGCAAATTTTTTATAATCGAGCCCCTTTTTTTAAAGTTTGGAAATAGAAAATAATCCAAGGCAGCTTAATCTTATAAGCAATTAATTGATGGTTGGACATTCGAGTATTATTAAAACAATACTTTCTTCCTTGGCAAAGCACACTTTTTTTTTAATTTCATTATTTAAATGCTGGAATATAAAGTATTAGCATAGTGCTTCCCGTTGATTGTTTTTCTTCGTTTTTTTTTTTAAGATAATCCACATATATATAATAATCATGCGGGCTTCCCAATAAACACCATGTCGTTGCTGGCAGATTAAATAGTCTCTACCTTGTGTGGACAATATTGTCCCGTTTCAGGTCACGTCTTTGATTGTTCTTTTGCTTCGGGGTTGAACATGTCGTCGTGCGGGAGTTTATGTGCTCTATCCGCCCTTTCATATTTTTTATATACATACTTATCTCGAGTTAATGATGCCACTTTAGGTTTTCGACCTCAAGTTTTTCAAGTCTGCAATCCGTTTTCGGAATTTCTAAAATCTAAAGTGGCGTCATTAACTCGAGATAAACTCCCGCACGACGATGTTGTAGGCTTAAACATGCCTAACGTGTAGTAACGAATTGACGGAAAAATTCGGCTTTAATGTAGTGTAATATTATTGTAGTATGTTCACGATGCTATTTTTGTTTTATTGTGCGTAACTGTGGCACCATTATGTCTGAGACCTGTTTACGAATATACACAAACATTTTGGTTTTATACCGCTTAAACGCAGCCAATTTCATATATGCATACATAATTGGTAATAACAACCCTTTTTCAGAGGTCTAGCTTCTCACAGAGTTACGGTCTAGCTTCTCATAGCACTCATATTGTGTGCGTCAATTCTTATCTATTAGTATCGGAACCTACAGCTTAACATCGAATCTGAATCACCGACTTGGAAGCTTTTTCATGGTAAGCAGTTACTCCCAGTTAAACTGTATAGAAGAATACTTTTATCACTATTAAGCTATTTAAACATTCCATCAAAAACCTTTTCTTGGAAAAAAATCCGTTTGTTTTATAAAACTCGGGTATATTTAATTTAATAAAATATTTGTCAATAATAATACCAGATCTTGAATACTATCATTACAGTTTGGATTTGTAAAGGCAATACAAAATAGACAAATATAAGAAATACATATTTCCAGCAATACAAGAATGAAAAATGTAAAATATTTGTCTTTTTCCCTCATGCATTTTCAACGTACTGTATTGTTTTACAAGAACCTTGATAAATACCATGAACTGTGCCACGCCCACATGTTTTCCAAGAATTATAAACAAAATAAAATATTTATAAAATTCTTTGCAATGCAATGCAATGCAAATCGTTTTTATTTTTAATAAAATTATTAACACTTTATGAATTTATTAAAGCAATTCTATTTTTAATGTGTGTTTTTTAGCACATGATTTCTAATTTGATCACCATTTTTATTTGTTTTAGACAACTCTTATTGTAACAAATTATTATCGCTATAGTTTTTAATGCTTTATTTACTATTTCTAAAAACAAAAATAAATCAACGATAAATGAGTAAATAAATCCACATTTATTTAAGTATTTGAGTGCAACAATAATTAAATAAAAACAAAAAATGTATGTCCACAAGGTTACTGGATTATTTAAAAACAATACAAATCTAGAAATATGTACAATGAATGCAACATTTAGTAGTTGATTGCTTTAGTCATTCGAAATTCAGTATTAAAAATATTGTTTTGTTTTTTAATTAACAGTGAATTTTTTTCTCTCCAAATATATAAAATAAAAAAAATATTTATGCACAACAATAAAAAATATTTAACGCTCATTTATCATCGACATACAAGGAAATCAAGTAACAAATGTAATGAGAAAACCTGTTAAATTCAATGTAGTAATAAAGTATTAAATTTAACGAAATAAACTGAAAACTTAAATAATAATTTAATAAATATTTTATCATTCTTAACGATTCTTGTAAAGGAATAGCAAAATATATATAAAGTTTATATTTTCATTTCTAGGAAAATACTTTGATATTATCTTCTTGTTTTATATTTTTTAAATACATCCCAGTTCCGTTACAACAAACGATATAATTTACAGACCTATTCGCTTAAATGACAGATTAATTGGTGGTATTATTAATTCCTAAATTTGAAATTATTGATTCCGTAATGTAGATGCATATACATTAGATAGTACCACCCACCTTCCTTACAAATTTAAAAAGTTTTTCCGTACCGCCTCTAATATAAAGTGTTTTTACCAGGAGGTTTCGAAAAAAATTTGAAATTTATATTGAAAACAACAATAAAAAACTAAATTTGTTTTTGTTTAAAAAATAAAATTTCAAACGTTTGGAAAAGTTCTTTTTACTAAATAATCCTATGAATTCAAAAATTAAATTGTTTCCAAATAATTTTTAACTGAATCAATAATTTCTTTGCTCAAAATAACTATTTTCGGTAAAAAAAAATCAATCAACTTTTTAATTGATTCCACAATTTTCGTCCATCGGAGAAAATTTAAACAGAAATTAATCGAATGTGTTCTTTTCATAATAGAAATCAGTTCTGAACAACACTTTTTTGTTCTTCCAATGGGGTCATATACTTATTATTATGATTTCACTCTTTAAACATTTCAACAACTCAAAATAATAAGTTGGCTCTTTTTCATGCACATTTAAGGCATCAAGATAATTCTTTTTAATTATAGGATTTCTAAGTATAGTACTCGTAACTTAGAATATTATGATCAAAACCAACAACATGTAAACATAACCAAATAAATAAAATTGGAAATATAACCTACAAAATGTAAGCAAAACCTTAACAGCTGTTTCAAATGCTGATTTTGTTTATGTTGAAATCAAGGCAAAACAAAAACAAAACAATTTAATGACACCAATTCATATAAGAATGGATTTTTAATTCTGATAAATAACAATTCAGTCTGTATATACATATGTATGTCTGTCTGTCTGTCTGGATTCTGTAACACAATAATTTGTTTCACAAAATAGTGGCTAAGTTCTTTTTGTCAAATTTGTTAGTAAATCGCTAAGGATATTCACTCTCGATAATCATTTATTTTACATATTCTTACTAAATGCAAAACAAAAACAAAAAAAAAATTATTTGGTTCAATATTCCAATTTAGCATGAGATTAATGTAGCATGTGATTATAACAAATTAATTTCAACGTTAATTGAATAATAATTTCATTGTTATTATTTTTGGAATGTATAAAAAATAATGATTTAATTTAATTTATTCAAATAAACATTGAAAAAAGTAGTACATTTTAAAAATACTCGTACATGTATGTAAGCCAGTCAGTCACTCATTTATTTTTACAAACGTGTTGATTATTCGTTCAACTGTTAGACATTAAAAATAATTCATATTTACACTTGTTTCTTAAATAAATTTGGCTAAAATACTTCTCTTTTATAACACAAAGACCTTTTGATTGTAAAAAGATAGAGAGAAAAAAGAAAGACAAGCGATAGGTTTATTAAGAGTTGGTTGAAGGGATGGGAAATGAGATTTCCGTTTGGGTACAAAAAAGAAGCTTTTCAGAGTATTTTTTTGACCCTAAATGTCCCAATAATATAGAGGTTGATTTTTTTTTATTGAATTTAATTGTTATTAAGAATCTATGTTTATATATCTTAACCTAATTGTCTAAGTATGGAAAATAACCAGTTTCTTTGACTAGTACTTTTGTTCTCTAAACGCTTTGTTAAATCGTTCTATATATGGTTGTCTGCTGCTTTACCTTACTCCCAATTATATATTAATGTTTTGTCTAAGTTTAGTTGGTCGATTATGAACTTTGCCATTACATTTTAAAAATAATATTAAACTATTCGATAAAATTTTTGTCAAATTACATTTTTTATTTAATTAAACAATTTTCATTAGACTCTCACTCAATTTTGTTAACGGTTGACAGTTCGTATAAACCATATCTTTAGTTACACTATAACGTAATTCATAATCCCGAATTGTACGATAAGCAGTACGTTGTAGTCGCCGTTGGTTAATGTGTTGGCTAACTAGACAAGGTCTGACATCTTAAAAAATAAGAAATTTAAAAAAAATATTTTTTGACGACTACCTCTTAGCAGTCTTCTGGCGAAATCTTTGAGAGTAACTGATTGTTATGAACAAGCTTCTCAAGTCTGCGTACGGATACGACGTTTATGGATAAATATTGACGCACACAACATGGGTGCTGTGACAAGCTAGGCCGTGACCCTGAAATAGGCCAATTATATATGTATGTATGCACTAAATAGGATATAATTCTCACTCAGTGTATACATTTTTGAACATAAGAATTTTGATATATACCATCTTTGGGAAAAGTTATTCTTGAGTATAGACGAAATGCAATACATTTCAATATTTATAAAATCATACCATTATTAAAAAGTCAGAGCCTATGTAAAATATAGTAGTAGTATTTTAATTTCATGAATTTAAAACAAAAATATAAACCAGTTTTAGAATAAAATGTCAAACGATAATTTATTTCAAACTATGAGAAGGAATATAAAATTTATAAACATATCTGAGAGTATCAAATGTGTCAGAGGAGTACCACGGTACTTATTAGAGTGAAATAGTATCAAAAAAGTACAATCGTACCAACCTAACCATCACTGGTTTGTGGGTGTATAGTTTAAAAACAAAGAGTAACAAATAAAACACTTGAAGTGTAAATAAAACTTATCAGATAAACGCCTTTAGAAGAACAAAAACACATGAACGAATTTAAGAACAAATACAAAAGGATGAATGACCTGATTATAAAACCTCTTATCAAAGAAATTAAGAAGAATTTAAATGTTGGGTCATATTTATTTTAATTTTGTTTTTTTTTTTTTTTAGATTTAGTTTTTCGATTAATTAATCATTAAAATTCCTTTTTTTTCAACTTATTTGTCATCAACAGACTTTTCTTCAGTTAACAAACAATTGGTAAATTGGCTTTTGGCCACTTTTTTTTTCTTTTCATCTTGTTTTTCAACAGATAATGATGTAGTTTTTTAAGAAGTGAATTCGTCCAACAAAGTGATTAAAATATGCTTTTCTATGATTATTCTTAAACCCTTAAATAATATTTAAAACATTTGTTTAACAAGTGTTTAAAAACATTATTGCAGAAATGCCAATTATTTAAACAAATCATTTTGATTTTATAATTGTGATTAAATAAAATACATATGTACATCATGCATACGAGTATATTGATGGGGTATGAAAGTCATGTGCTGGGGGAGCGAATTTACATTTCGAATTTAAAGATTATCGCGTAGTACACGCCCTTCTTTTTATTGGGACACTTATCTATAGGTTTTTATTTAAGCCTTAAATTGTAAAACAAATTTGTGCTATTGATATTATAATTTCCTATTTTTTTTTGTATATAAACAGAAATATTGTGAAAAGTTTTACAAAATAATACACAAATACAAAAAAATTCAAAAACCATGATCAGCATTTTGTGAAAATATACTTTTTTTTTATTAATCTATTATACTCACGATAAGTGTGAATAAATATTCTAAATGAAGAAGCTTAATATAAAAAATTGACAAATTTGAGGTTAGTAACTAAATTGGCTTCAAAACAAATTTTTTTTTTACAAATTCAGTTTTATTAATACTGGGAAGTAATAAAGGAATGTGACGGTCTGACAAATGCCCACCTCTCTAACATGGCGGCAGGCGTTCATCTCTTTTCATGACATTTTAAACTAGATTTTGCAACAAAGCTCCGCTTATCACGTCTATGCAGCCGCGAATTTAATTTTTCAGGAAGTCAGTTGTTTGCGGTTTGTTCACGTTAACCCGGTCTTTCAAATGGCCCCAGAGAAAATAATTCAAAGGTGTTTAATCACAAGAACAAATCAGCCAATTGACATTGCCAAATCGAGAAATTACACGACTGGAAAATTTCTCATGCAACAACTGAATTGTGTAGCCCAGTTTGTGGCTTGTGGTGCCGTCCTGCAAATCCCAAAGACACTGATATCAACATAAGCCAATTGTGGCCACTTAAAATCGCTTATCAAGGTCTCATGATTATGTTAAAAATGCGTTGTTTTAGTTTAGACTTTCAAACAGCCACTTTTCAAACGTTCGACGCAAACAATGGTTGTGTTGTGCGTTCTGTGGGTAAAATTTACCAACTTTTTATGACATAAATGTCAAAGGGTGACAGCTCAATTCTTGACATTTCGTCATTTGAAAGCTAATTTAGTTTAGTTTTTGCTTCGATCTTACCAAAATTTCAGATCAGAAACACACCGCAAGTGTATAACGTTGACAACTTTTTGTGATTATGCGTCCATTTATGTGCCATACTTAATACTCTAAATTTCAGGATGCTTGAAAAGCACGCGCATCATTGGGCACATAAATTTAAAACAACAAATTTTTTTTTTAGCTAGTGTGTTCTTTAAGTCTACCAAATTTCAAATACCCGCCTCTACACCTTTTATTTTATTTTATGCGTTGTATGGGTTCAAGGTCCTCTATAGTTTTCTATTAATGTTTCTCAATATAAAATTTTTTGTAAATACAAATTCTTTAAAGTGTATACACCTATTCCCCGTTTTACACGGTAGATACGTTCCTGATAACCATTTAACTCGAAAAAATACTTTTTGTATGAAAAAAACCGTGTAAAACGAAAACAACAAAAAAAGCTTTTTAGACATTTATTGAGCACTTAAGAAAATATAAAAATATCATTTAATTCATAAAATTTGTAAGAATTAAGATGTGCGTCACTATAAACTGTAACACATCAAAAGTTAAATAAAAACTGACTGGAGTAAGCTAGAGTTAAAAATAAAACAGTTTTATTTTGCATTTTTATTACAGATTTATATTCTGTATTATTTTATTTAAAAATTAATTTAATTTTATAAAATTTTTTATTTTATTCATTATGCCATCCATAAGCAATGTTATAGTGTTTTCGGTGATTTTTTTGGTACCAGCTGTCCATTTATATCGAAAACTAGTAATGGTTTTGGGAACAGATGTACTCTTCTTTAGTTCTCTTTTGACCAGAGGCCAATATCTTTCAATAGGCCCCAGCTCTGGGCAGTTTGGTGGGTTAGCCTCTTTTGGAACAAAAATAACATTATTTTTATTATACCAGTCTATTGCGCTTTTACTGTAGTGACATGTTGCCAAATCTGGCCAGAAGAATGTTGATATGTTGTGCTGTCTTAGAAATGGGAGCAACCTCTTTTGAAGACACTCTTTGATATAAATATCTGAGTTTATTGATCCCAATGTAACAAACGATGCACTTCTGTTGCCGCAGCTACAAATAGCCTGCCAAACTAGGAACTTTTTGGGAAATTTTGATAGTTTTTTAGTTCGGAACTCTTCAGAAACATTGCCTCTACTATCCGCTACATAAAACTCTTGGCCAGGCAGCTGCGCAAAGTCTGCAAAAACGTAAGTTTCATCATCCATTACACAACATTCGAACTTTTGAAAAAATTCTTTTTTGAGGAGTTTTGCTCTTTTTTTTGCTTCAATATTCTTCTTAGCATTTCTATCCGGAACTTTTTGGACTTTAAATGTTTTAAGGCCAGCTTTAGCTTTAACTCGGCGCACAAAACTTTCCGAACATTGCACGCGCCGGGCCACTTCGCGACCAGAAATGTTTGGAAGAGCCAGCAAAAGCTTCTCAACCTTTTTGGCTTTCGCGTCGTTCGTTACCAGTTTTGCTTTACCTTTTCCAGGCTTTCTTTCAATTTTTAGGTCTTTGTTGAAATTTTTGACCACTCTGGAAACACATTGCCTGGTCACGTGGACTTCCCTAGCAACTTTTGTATAACCCCAATATGGTTTTTTTTGAATTATTTGAATAATTTTTGTATGCACTTGTCTTTGATTATCCATTGTGAACTAACTAACAAGTCAAATTTGACAAACTGATACATTTTAAAATCTGACACATTTTTCAAAGATATTGTGATTAAGAATAATAATTTTGATTAAAGGTGAAAAAAGTTATTAAGAAAAATGGGTGTTACACTTTATAGTGACGCACATCTTAATACGAATTTATGAAAAATGATATTCGTTTTGTTGTTTAAAATCAATTAACTCATCTGTATGTGGACACATAAAATTTTGCATTGAGCACTAAAGCCTAGTATTGAGTTCAACATTTCGTACGAAAAGCTGTCAAATTGCATATAAAAATGTTTCGTACGAAATGTTTGTGAAAAAATGTTTCAAAAGTAGTACTCTGTTCTTAATGCGAAAAACATGTTAAATCTTCATATCAACATTTTTTCTAACTGCAACAAGTTTCTGTCAACATTTTGATTCATGTACGGAACAACATAGTCAACATTTCTTTCGAACGAAATAAAATAAATTTACACCAGCCTACAATAACTTTTTTTTTATTATAATGAGCAGGAATTTATAATAGAGTTTATACTGTTGACATAGCTTTGGTGTTGGGTTATTTAGAGTTATATTGGATATTCGAATTATTATAGGTGGTCTTTTGCAATTTCTGTATATAAAATGCATGATATATCATTATAATTTCAACTAACTGCACAGCAGTTGGACTGTTAAAGATTGCATAAAAAGTGCAAGTCTTAAAAAGAAAAACTGAAAAACTAAAATACATGTAGATTCTGAGCCCCAAAAACAAATTATTTTGTTGAACTGTGCTATTTGTTGTGTATAAAGGTGATGCATATGCATGCTTTTAGGGATATATGTTGCATGTCAAATTTTTCGAATGGAAAAATAAATGTAGCTAAACTTTTTTCACAAAATTGAACTCAATACCAGGCTTAAAAGGGGAATTCCTATTTTCTGTGTTTTTTTTTCGATAAGTTCATGAGAGTACAAGAGGTATACGTCAAAGTGTTACCAGATTTACATATAATTAAGTAGAAATAAATTCGCTTGCAGACAAAATTAGACTTTCTTACCATATTTTTTTTTTTAATTTTCATTTATAAAACCGTGTAATATCGAAAACGTGCAAAACGAGTAGCGTGTAAAACGAGGGATAGGTGTATTTAATCCTACATCTAATTATAAAAGGAATAACAAAAGAAAACAAAAATTAATATAGCGAAAAAGTTTTCAAATTAAAATTTTGATTTTCAAAATTTCCAGATTTAAACTAAAATGTTTGACAGCCAAAATAATTTCAATTCAAAGTCTTTTTCTTAATCAAATGGTCAATCATTTTTCACAATCAAATCGAAAAATTTGTTAATGATTTTGTTTGTCCCTTTTTTTATTGTTTCTGTATTTTTTTTTTAATGTAATGAATTTTATGAGATTGTGTTGCTGGTTAATTTGACATTATCAGTCAATTGTTATTGGAGACTATTTTTAATCAATATGGGGTAACCATTCATGCAGGAATAGTTAAGTGTAGACAACAATACAGAGTTACAGTCATTCTCTATATTATTCGGTTTTTTATTTAGAACTGAATTTTAAATAAAAAAAAGGTTTTATTGATCAAGAAATAAAAGAAGTAATTAATGCATGTATGACATCTGAATGCCTACCACGAAAAATAGCTTTGATGATAATCTTAATGGGCTTTGATGAACAATAACAAGAAGAAATAAGAAACTTTAATTTTCATCTATGCATTTTCTAACACCTTTAATGTGTTTTTGTGAACCCAAGTCCAACGATTCAACTCTATTTTCCATTTGTTTTATGAAAGCGCGGTAACTCACTACCTCTCAATGTTACCTTCTGGCTACGGCAAGTGACATAGAACAGAGGTACTTGCTTACTTGAGATGCAGAAACGACTAAGCCGTTACTGGGTACGCAACAGTGTTTTACAATTAAATAATTTTTTTTTTTGCAAATAGATTAATTTTCATTTAATAAACTAAATAACGTATACTAATACGATCCACTGTATGTCCGCTAGCATTTGGTGTTAATAAAAAAAAAATGAATAACGACATATACTACATGCATATACACAATAATATAATAAATTATGATTATTTTGGGTTATTTAACAAATAAAAAATATGTAATTTTTTTCTTCGTTTTTCTATATATATAAGTATATAAATTGATAAAATACAACAACATAAAAAATAATTATTTATGAATTTTATTGTGATTATATTTAACAGTACGATTATGACTATTTTGTCGCCTTTAATACTTATTCAGCCATTATGTCAATGCCATACCGTCATTCATTCATTCATTCGTTAATTTTGATATCAATTGTTAATTGAAATGAAAAGTATTTTTTTCCTTAGCAACCCTCTGAATTCTAAATGACGATATGATATGCGTATAAATATTGCTTGTATATATAAAAAACGACAATTTGTTTGCTTCCATTATCATAGTAATTACACAAAACAGTCTTGTACTCTAGTGGTATGAAAATCAGTAGTAGTGAATATTTTGAGAAAAAAAAAAAACAATTTTTTAACTACTTTTTCCAATAAATCTGCCCGTATGACGTCAATGGTAGCTGAAATATTAATGATGGATGCTTCAAGATTCGCAGGTTTTAAGGCATAAACCATTGACTTAACAAAAAACAAAAAAACAAAAAAAAAAAAAAAAAAATAACAAAATCCGCAGGCTTTAAAACTTGGGGGCCTACTTCTGAAATAAGATTTGTCATCGAATTGAATAAATCGATTGTTAAGTGGGCTGTATGGCAGTTGCGCCGTCTTTTTGGAATCAAATGTCGTTTATGTTTAGCTGATAAATTTTGGAAATTAAAAATTCAGTCACCATGGCTCGATTGCTATTATTATTTACCCTAGCGACAGCTTCTTCCTCATTAAAAAAAATAAGTATCAATATTCCCGTCAACGTGTAATAAATTGCTTTTTAATGGATATTATGATAATTCGTTTAAGACTTGAGGACTGTCTTCGCTTCATAGACGGTAATTTGGCTTATTGTCGTAGCCATTTAACAGAAACTAACTTTTCAGCACTAAACTCAATTCTTCAATAAAATGCTAATTTTCGGCCAGTTTCTAAAAAAGAACTCAATCCACAAAAATGCAACGTAAACGATAGTTATTTTCCACATAAGGCAATGTCTATACCTAAAATTTTTCACATGGCAAACGGACAAAGACCATCAAGTTAAGAACAACAAGAAATCGACAAAATTGTTAAATTTAAATTGAAAACCTTTTTTCTACTGATAAAAGTAGTTTCAAGCATTTATTTTAAGCTAAAAGCAACAAAATGTCAAATCTGTTTTTTTTATTATTATTAGGGTAAATCCCTACTCATGCAATGCATTGTATTGGAATTTGAAGATACATAGACAGATCATGCATATTTTTGTTGATGAGACAAGTTGCTGTCAATTTGACCACTCAAAGGCCAGTGTTATACCTTAACTCTTGAATGGTCAACAGCAATTGCCCCATCTGTCGGTGGATCTTGATTGTGAGTGGTGAGATGAGCGTCTTCACTGAGTAGGTTAGCTGGTACCGGCCTTGCACACTGAGACTACGCCGGCATTAAATAGAAGGAGTCATTGTAGAGCTCTAAAATTTTGCACAGGTTATTTTTGAGACAATTCCAGTTAAAAAAAAAATTAGCACAATTTTACGCCCACTTCCCATACAATAAAAATTTGTAAATTGCCGTATTGTCCGTAATACTGTAGGTATAATTTTCAATTTTGGTATACTTGAATGTTATATTGTTACAAACATTATCGAAAAAAATTTGAACTTTGGCCCATTGTAAATGAATAGTTGTAAACAATTAAGAAAAGTAAAAGTAAAAAGTTGTAAACATGCTATTGCATGCTAACATACGTATAGCGACAGAATGTGCGCGTTGCGTATTTTTGTAGTTTTTTGTATGTTTAAAGTACTTTTCCATACTTTTGCTATATGTCCTTTACTTTAAATGAAAGCTGAGACTTCTCTATATTTCCTAGTCCATTGAAAATGCAAAATTAACAATTCTGTTGTTAAGAAATTTTTTTTGAGTGTTTTTTTTTAATTTATTTTTTCATCTACTCATTCTACAACAACTAAATTAATTTAAAAAAATACTTTAAAGTTATATTTATTATGTATTTTTTTATTAATAAGCTTTTGAATATTACATATTGAACTAACATATTTCAAGCACGTTGGCATACCTCAACTTTGACTTGCTCTAGACCAAAAAGTAATGAAGTTATGAGGCTGAAATTTCAGGGAATTGTTACTCATATATCTGTTAATATACTGTGAAAATATCATCCAAATTGGACTACACGCCCATTTTTTGCTGCGGTTACTATAGGGCTGTCTCACTGTGCGCTGTACTTCTAATCATTCGTTTCAAAGATTGAATAGACTGGAATGTCAGGGTGAGGGGCAAGGGGACCTCTTAATTTTAAACTATAATTTTTATAACAATATGATATAAAATATAATTTTTTGTGCGAGCATTCTAACCACTATACAACGACCTTCCCCCAGTATGAAAATAAAAGTGGTTTCAATCCCTTAAATTTTTTCCTTTATTGTTTTCTGATGAAACAAACTTCGGAATGAATTCTTTTTTCGAATGGCATTGAACTCTGTGACATGGCTGAACTTATATACTATGTACAGTGGCTCAAAGTAATAATGGGACACAACCAAAGTACTTTTTATTTAACATATTTTTTTCTCACAGTTACGTTAATGTTTATGTTTTTTATGTTTTTATTTTACTTTTGTTCTTGATTTTGCTATAACATAATTTCATTGCTTATTGTTTTGAACAAAAAAAGTTACAAGTGATAATTCACAATAACACATTTTTAGATCACAAAGTAATAATGGGACAGCTGGCAACTTCGTTTTGAATGCGCTTTATAACGGAACAATTTTTAAATATTTTTTATTTACATGGTCTAAGAGTTCTTTTACAAGTGTTTTTTAACCATTTTAAATACATTATTCATTATGGCGAATCGGGGTTTACAAACAACGCCTGAAATTAGAAAATTAATAATTGAACACTCAAAATCCGGAAAATCTGTTCGAAATATTGCAGAAATAGTCAATAAACCGAAATCTACAGTGTTTAATATTATAAAACGTTATTCGGATGCAAAAAGTTTCGAAAATGCTTCAAGGCCAAGCAAAAGAAAAATATTTTCCGATGCAGATGAACGGTGGTTATTAAGAGAAGTTAAGAAAAAACCTCATATAAGCGCCCCTAAATTAACTGCTGAAGCAGAAAAATATCTAAAAAAGAAAGCTAACCCTGAAACTGTAAGAAATATTTTGAGAAAGCATGGTTATAATGCCCGGGTAGCTAGAAAAAAGCCCTATATAAATGATGTAAACAGACGTAAACGTGTTAGCTTTGCTGAAGAACATAAAAATAAGGACTCCTCATTCTGAAATAAAGTGATCTTTACCGACGAAAGTAAATTTAATGTTTTCCGGTCGGATGGACGTTCTTACGTGTGGAGAAAACCGAATACAGAGCTCGCCAAAGAAAATTTAAGACTATCGGTAAAACACGGTATGGGATCTGTCATGGTATGGGGTGCAATATCAGCAGCTGGACCGGGTAATCTCCACATTGTTGAAGGAGTTATGGACCACAAATACTATTTAGATATTTTACGTGCAAATCTTGCAGAATCAGCGGAGAAATTGGGTCTTACAAATGATTATTACTTTTACCAAGACAATGACCCAAAGCACAAGGCATACAATGTCAGAAGCTGGCTGCTCTATAACTGCCCGCATGTGCTTGAAACCCCACCACAATCGCCGGATATTAATCCAATAGAGCACGTGTGGAGCCATTTGGAGGAAAAATTAAAAGTTCGTCATATAAATTCCAAAAACGACTTAATAATTGCTCTAAAGGAGGAATGGGAAAGGATATCACCTGAGTTCTGCCGTAAACTTGTTGGATCGATGCCAAATCGATTTAAGTCAGTAATACGACAAAAAGGGCTGCCAACAAAATATTAATCTTTATCCGTAATATTAGATTTAATACCTTATGAATTGTTCTTTTAATTTGTCCCATTATTACTTTGAGGTCTAATTAACGTATTATGAAGTCTATTTTGCATTATTTTGTTTTGCCAGCATTAATTGAATTCAAAGTTTCTGATTTTGTTTTGCCAGCATTAATTGAATTCAAAGTTTCTGTTTTAAATAAAGTACCATATATGCTTTTCAATTCCATATACAATTTTTTCCTGGAGTTGTTATATTGACTAAATTATTACAAGAACTGTCGACGTAAGCGTGTGTCCCATTATTACTTTGAGACACTGTATGTACATATAAATTAATTATTAAATTACATATTTTTGTATTTACAATGTATGCGCAGAAAAGCTTAGTTAGTAGCCATTACAAAAATTGCATTTTCGGTTTTTTTTTAATTTACAAAGAAATTTATAGGAAAAATGAAAAAAAACAAACAAAATTATATATAAAAAAATTTATAAAAAAAATCGTTTTCTCATTTGACGTAAAATGTTTTATTTTCCTGGTAAAAACAAAAAGTATTTTGAAATATATGTACGAGTTTATTCTTATTTTTTAACCTTAAGCAACAAATAGCAACAACCTCTTTTTAATAAACAAATATACGCTCATTAAAACGAAAATTTTGACGCATGTAGATGGGGGGGTGGCACACGTTTAAGAGTTTTGCGGATATTAATGACAATGACAGAAATAAATAAAGTGTAAAACAAAGTAAAACAATAATAAAAACAAAATAATGTAAATATGAAAAAATTTGTGTACTACCCTCGTAGTTTAACGAATTGTTTATATACATATGTTTGTATGCATGTATTTAATAATATATACGCGATTTTCATGGAATTCATGTACATATTGTGTGTTCATTATAAATAATATTTTTGGTTTTTATTTTCAATCGATTAGTTGACAAAAAAATATATTTTTTTAATTTTAATGATATGAGCTAAAAACGAGTTTCAGAACTTTGACAAAATATTGATGACTTTTAAAATCTGTTTAGAAATATACTACCCCAGATTACATGTGGAAAAAAAAGAAGCATATTTTTAGTTATTTGTCTGTTTATTTTTTATATAAAAGGAGTCAGAAACTGCTAAGTATACAGTAGATTGCTCAACGGTAGATACTGTGACCTAAAATATCTTTTGTACTGTACTATTATCAAGAACGCCTTTTCGGGGATGATCTCTGAGGCGGCCGTGACTAGCAATCATTGTCGTCCACACAAGACTCTGTTGGGTTTTACTAATCCCAACAAAGCCTTCAGATCTGCTTCTATTGGAGATTGACTCATCATCATAAGACAAATAGAGATGTTTCCGATTAAACATGGCTATGTTGCGTAGAGTAGTATTCAACAAATGTTGTTGAGAAAATCATCTATGACAGAAGCAGATTTGATATCCTTCTCTGGATCCATTTGATTTCCAATTAAAAAATTGCAGTCTAGACAGGGTTTGTTTGGCGTTGTGATGGGTGCCACAGTGGCATCACTTCATAACATGAACTAGTAAAAAAACACACACAGTGGCATCTCTTCATAAATGCAAATAATAATGCATTTGCCTCTTGGAGTCGGCTGTAAAACAAATAAAAAATATGTCTTTTATATTGTATTGATGTACATATATATGTTATAGTCATAGATAGTAAAGGTTCGTTGAATTGTGACTACAATTTTGTAACCGTTAATCACTCTATTGGACAATTATAAAAGATAGGGAGGGGAAATTAATGAAGCAAATTTGGTTGGGATCTGTGGATTAGATTTTTTTTCTCTATGTCTGCTAACTTCACGCATTAAGTAGAGATGGTCTAGTGGTTACTGTTTTGGCTTACTAAGACATGAGCCCAGGGTTCAAACTTTAGCTCTGACATCTTAAAAAAAAAAAAAATTGAAGAAATATGAAAAAAATTATTTCTTTCGGCGACTACCTCTCAGAAGTCTTCTGGCAAAAGCTCTGATTGCCATGAACAACCTTCTCAAGTCTGTCGTTCGAAATCGGCTCTATAACTGTAGTTCCCGGTACTCATAAATAAAAATTAAGACACACAATATGAGTGCTGCGAGAAGCTAGGCCGTAACTCTGAAACAGGGTGGTAATGGCCAATTATGTATGAATGTCTGTATGATAATTCGACTTACAAATAGATATAAATTTTGTTAGTTTTATAATTGGATTGGTCTAAAAATAGATTTTAACTCTATTAATATTAATTTATTAAAAAGTGTGTTAATTAGAAAAACTATACGGTTCAACCCCATAAACTATAAATCAGGTTTAAGTTATTCGTGGTTTCAATACTTTATAAATAAGTTATATATATACATACATATGTTAATACAAACATACATACATTTATATGTGTATACTAGCTGACCCGGCAAACGTTGTTTTGCCCTGAAATATTTTGATTTTGTCTCCAATTATTTCTTTTGAAACTTAAATTCTTTTACAAATTTTTAATACTTATATTGACAATTTTTTATTTTTGAATGCCCATAAAAGAAAAGGATACTTATTTTTGTTTAATAAATATATTTTGTGAATTTGAGCCAAATCGTACCATAAGTAAAAAAAATTTTAAATATTACGACAATAGCGCCACCTATTGTTGTTAAACTTAAGAGAAACCTGGCTCCTGACTAAAGTTATACATTGTCCAAGTTTGGTGTCAATCGGTTCAGCGGTTCTTGAGTTTTTGTAACACGTAACATATGTATGTATGTATACAGAAATCTTTTTATTTGGCATAGCATTCTTAGTATTTCGTCTTAACTTTCAGTTCTGTACTCTTTTTAAATTCTATTTGCAGTGATAGTCATTGACTGAGTAGTGTTTAGTCATTGAGTGCTTTAAACTCAGTCCCATTTTATTGTGCATTTTTGTTTTGGAATAAATTTAAATTAAATAAAGTGTTGTGCGACATAAACAAATTTATTTAATGAATCAGTCATCCATCACTTGCACAGTCGAATCATTTAATAAGTTTGCACAAGCGAAATTATAATCAAATTAAAATAAAACAAGTAAATAAATTATATATTAGATTTATGATAACAGTAAGTAACATTTAATAAAACGTCCATTTGTGGTACTGGGTTCTTAACTGTACGTAACCGTTAAAGCAAGGGTGACAGACAGTCAGCAGATTTTTTGTGTTCTTGTCGATCAAAATTTTATCTGTTTATGATTGTTACAGTTTTTTGCAATGATTTTTCTATCAAAAAGAAATGTATAAAAACAATGCATAGGTTTGATTCCAACGTATTTTACATTGTCTTAATATGTCAATGTCGAACATGGTACGCCAATTGCGTGATAATATAACACTTGTTCAACATGTGCAGGGCTTTATTTGCATACAGTGGACTATCTCAACTATGAAATAATTTAGTTATTAAACAATGAGAAAAATTCTATAGGACTAATTACAGGTTTGAACAAATAACAGCGTTTAATGTGTAGAAGAGTATGTATGATGGAAACAATATTTAAAATTTTAATAGAAAAATAAAAAAAAAACGGAAGTATTTGTATATTATATATTTATCTCTTTAAATAACAATATAAATACTATTAATATACTCTTATTTATTACGAGAGGAGTGACGAAAGACTATATGATCGGTGTTGTGTACCAGAGTCTCTAGTGAGCATCGAATCCACAACCCTCGCCCCCGTTGTGTAGCACACTACCCACTAGATTACTGAGCAGCCAACCAATTAAGTAAAAATATTACTTTTTTATATTTATATTGTTATTGACTTATTACATATTGCAATAATTTAAAAAATATTAAAGTATAGGTACAAAAAAAAATAAATTAAAAACACGTTTCAACGTATTTACTATTTGTAGGAGTAACATTTAACAGAAAAAAAAAATAAATTCTTTTTAATAATAACTCGAAGCAAATTGTCGATTGAAGTACGAAATATTATAATAAAAAACCATAAATTAAGTAAATCATACTCCGAAATTGCGAAAGTTATAAACAGAAGTAAGTATTTAATATTTTAATAAATAATAAATCATTTTAAAAAGGAAAAAAAATCAAACAGCCAGCCAAAACCAGAAAAAAAGGAAAATGAAAGCTGTAATTAGAAATGATGCATTAAAACTGATCCGCTAAATAGTTAAAGGAATCATTAAGGTAAAATATTTTCCCGGATATAGTAGGCAGTTCGATAAAGAGCGATAAATCAGCACAATAAATAGAAATAGGCAAAAATATTTTGTAAACAAATTAAAAAAAAAAAGTTATTGTATCGGATGAATAACATTTTTTACAGTGAGTGTAGACCTTAATTCATAGAACACGTGTACGTACAACAGTTAAGTTTGTTGATATGGGAGTATACACATACGGGTATGTGCTGTAAAACGATCTCGCCTGAAATTGAAATTATTGTAATTTGAAAATGTTTTGATATATTTTTTAATCCTTTGGCTTAACATTGCTTCTTGCTTAACAACACGTTTAAATATTAGCACGATTAAGCATTATTTATACATAAAAAAAAAAACACTCGATTTTAACTTCAGGCGATTTCATTTTACAGCACAATCCGCACATACTGTGAAAATTTCAGGAAGATCGGACCAAGGATTTGGCCTCCTATAAAGCACAAACAAACAAACAGACAGACATTCATAATTTGTATAAATAAATATTATAGAAAATTGAAAATTCGACTTTTAAACTTTCAAAACGTAGAAAACATGCTCTTGAGGTCCTATATCAACACGCTTTCAAAACTGATTTCTTCTCACAAATTATTCCAATTAGGGACGTAGTCGTCGTCTAACGATATTTTTGTTATAGATTAAAGGCAAGAAAACATTTTTTTCTTTGTTACTGGAATAAGGCCTAATATTTAACTTGTATGTGAGGTGGACGTGAACTTGTCCAATTTCGTCCACTTTCTGACTGATGATTTTCCTTGACCGTAAAGTCATTTAGACCAAATTCAGAAATTATAGCTTTAACCGTTTTCAAGATATACAAAAACCAGACAAGATACAATCATGAACCAAGATACTACTTGAAGTGTGAAACAAAGTGATCGAAAAGTACCATAAATTTTGATTAGTGAAACTTGAGGGCCAAATACTTTAGTTATCTGCTGAATATCAGTAAATGTGCTACTTACTGCGTGTCAAGTGTTGGTATTTAGATTTTATTAGCCTTTTTTTATATAGCATAATAACTCTCTTATCGTCTAATTTTTTTTTAGAATACCAAGAAATTTTTTATACCACTTGTATAATCAATTCATAAGTGTTAAAATTATAAAATGCTAGAAAACCTCATTATTTGTGTTAAACACTTAAAGAAAAGCTCAAATACTCTATTTGAGAGGGTTTTTTTTCTTGTTTGTTAAAAAAAAATCGTGTATTCCTAGCCATCTTATCATGTAATTAAAACAAAAAAAATATAACAAAATATTGTAATAACTCATTAGAATATAATTTAATATTGTATTGTAAGTCCGTTTAAAAATTTTATTTAAAAGATGAGAGAAAAAAAGGTTATTATAGCATTAAATTTATAAATTATGGGTCATCGACACAAGTAGCAACCGGACTTCAGTTGTGTTTGAAATTTTACTTCTAAGAAATTTCTTTTTTTTATTACGTTTATTATCAGAAACTAATTTTTATTAAGAATTTAGATTGTTTTTTGCAATGATATCACCATTAAAGTAGGAAATGTCATCCGCGAAGGAATTGTGCACTTACCGAATTTAACAAGTTCATGACAATCATCAACTATTTATTTCACAAATTTTATAGAAGTCATATGCACATGTTTTCTGTTCTAATTAAGACATTTTAAGACCAAACAATTATTAATAAAAATTTATTTTTGAAAAATAAAATTGACAAAAACTAAGTTCACGCACTGTTCACGCGTGAGGTGTATGGGTTACTCAATAAATACGCAACAATTGAGACTATTGTCACGTACCAAGTGTATTGGTAACTGAATAATTTATGCTGTGATCTAAAATTTACTGTCACAATTAAGCGGCAAGTTGTCCCAACTAAACATATAAATTTACTATTGCTTTCTTGGTTTGGTTTATTTTATTTGAGATTTGTCCCAAATAAGCGGTTGTCCCAATAAAGCGGAATCAACTGTATTAATATTTAACATTTTGATGTGGTTTTTTAAATTAAAGCAAAAGCATACATATGTATGTACGTGAAAATTATTTGTAACTGTGTATTTTTTTATATTTTTGTGTCTATTTGAAGTATGCAGAATCAATTAATTTTTTATTTATCATCATATAAGATATAATTTTTGTTATATGTAATACTTATTTTTTTTTATTGTTAATAATTATTCATTTTATTTTGACCTTAAATAAAGGCCAAAAAAAAAACTGTAAAATATTAAATTTTTTTCATTATTATTATATATTTCGTGTCGTAGCTCTTATGACTAACATGTTATTGCCCGCAACTTCAACTACTTTTTTTATAATTAAATGTTATCGCCTACCCTTTCAAACTACGATTTTTTTTTTTTTTTTTGCAAAATCCACGTGTTTGAAAGCGATAGTTGATATCGTAAGTAGGTACTCATATGCACTTGCATTCAGATGAAAATATATTTTTTATGCTATATCATCACGTACATACATAATTTAATTAGAATTGTTGAAATAAAGTTTAATTTATAATAAATTGAATTTAAATAAATCTATTCTGTATCATTTTTGTTTTACTTACAATCTGTATAAATTAAAGTCAACTGTATAGCATAATGTAAGAAAAATAATAATTTTTCTTTTTTTTTTTCATTGGTTTTTACATAATTACGTGAAGAAAACGCTGGTTTTTTTCATATTAAAAAATGTTATACTCTTCTCGTGGTATATCCACAAAAATGGCATGTTTCGTAAATTAAATTTATTTTAAATTTTTACCAAATTTTTACAATAATATAACAACGTAATATCTCCGAATTATTATCCCAGGAAGTGGGCTTAAATAATTTTGTTTTTTTACTTTGCCCATATATGTACGTACATAAATTTTCATGTTAAGCCATAAACTGCATAATCGAACCCATCTCTCACACACTTTATCAGTAGACTAACGCAAGTAGTTGATAAAGCCCTGCACATGTTGATCTACACAACAAGCATCAGATCATGCCATGTTATGCCGTTCAAACATGTTCGACAAAGACATATTAAGAAAATGTAAAAAATATGTGGCAGTCAAACCTATGCATTGTGTTTAATACTCATTTTGTACACATCAGCATGGAAAATTAACATGTCAACACATGCAACATATGACATTGAATTATTTTAACTATAAAATAATATATCGGAGTTGTTAATGCAATAATAAGACACTATGATAACTTTATATGACATGACATAACATTTAGTTTGACATGCCATGACATAGCATACCAGGTTTTTTTTAAATGATATATTTCCACAAAATGCTGCGTTTTGCAGTACTGTAGTGTCAGATACATAATTACAAACAAATAATGGCAAAGATTTAAATATTTAGCTTTTATTGGCATAGCAAATCCCGTCAAACAACAACAAACTGTACTCAAATATACTACGTTTGCAGCGAAGCGAATTACTGCTTTTGTTTATTTAGTTATGATCGAATTAGGAACTAATAATTATTATTATTAAAGCCAAGATTATTATTAAAGGCAAGATTGCGTCATCGCCACCACGTCTATGCGTGATAAAACAATATGCGCGCATTAAATTCTACCCTGTTTGCGCGACCCCACTCAGAGATTATCTGTAGGGCATTTGTAAGTGTGTCATGCATATTCTGCATTCTCACCTTAAACTCCAAAAGGTTAGGTCTACGATCAAATGGATATGAATGGCAAATGTTGCTATTATCTGTGAAGGAATATATAGGTTCGGAAGTTGGAAGGAGAAGGTCGCTTAGATAGATTAGGAATAGTGTGGGAATTTACATCATAAAAATTATACATAAAGAATGTGTAAATTTTTTTAAACGGGTTTCGTTTCCCAGTTTTAGAGCTTTCTAAAATTTTAAAGTTGACAGCATTGGAAAATTGTTTGGAAGATAAGTAAATTAATTTGAAGAAAATGTTTGTATAAATGCATACAAAATATAATAATTTCTAAAGAACTTTTCTGAAATATGAGCAAGTTCTCTAGTTAACAGCTACAATAGGATATTCCGAATAATTTTGGTTTACAAAAATTTATTATATTGTAGAATATCACAATGTGACGTATGAAAGATGCATAATAAAATGCTTAATATAATTTTAGTGACGCCTCTATTAACGCTTAAATACATACAAATATTTAACGTATGTATACGCAAAAGCTAAAAAGCAATTTTAATACGTTTTTTTCCAAGATTTTCTTGTATTTTTCAGGCATTCCTTTAACTAAACATTTTACAGCCCTAGTAACAGCCTAATTATTATAATTATTACTATTTTTTGTCAATTTTATTGCCAATTTGATTGTCGTGTGTTAGCGTGTGTTGCGAATACGATAACACAAAAACTTACAAATTTCAATTTAAGCGTGCAATAGGGAATTTCTAAACAGTAATGAATTACTATTATGCCGAATAATTTATGGGACTTTTTTTTAATTTCTCTTTCTGCTGTGGCTATTTTGTTGAGCACTTGAGTAGTGTTTTTGAAGAAAATTGCTAATAATTATTTTAATTTTTCTCCAAAATAGGTGTTGTACAGCAACATAAATAATCAAATGTTGTATTTTGATCCCTGCTGTATAAAAATTACTTAAATTATTATTTATTATTACTTTAACTGTATAGTTATATAAAATGTTTATTGATATGATATATCATCACCATAATCTGCAAATCGAAATCGATTATATTTTCAAAATCAAAATATTAAATATCTCAACTGAGCGTATAAATAAAAAACATCTTGTAAATTTTGAAAATTAATAGCAATTTGAAATTTAATTCGATTTAAAATTCACTTGATTGCAATTTCCAGAACATCTGGTATAATACTGAGAATGCCAAATAAAAATGTTTTATTCAAAAATTCAGAAAATTGCCAATCTAAATTAATTTGAATATCTTTTTTAGTGTAAATTTCTGTTCTCTTGAAAAATGAGTGTTTTTTTACAGTGTGTCAACTTTGAGTTGGCATCACTGCTTTATTAACAGCTGATAGTTCCAGTTGTTAAGTTTGCTTTGAAATTTCAATATGAATTGACTTACACCATCAGAGCAACGCGTGCATATTGTTGAAATTTTTTAATCAAAATAATTGTTCTATTCTATTGATGCCGATTTTGATTTTCCATTAAAAACTTTATGATGAAGCCCATTTCTGGTATATAAGCAGAATTATCGCATTTGGAGTGAGGAGAATCCACAAGCATTTGTCAAAACCCCATTACATCCACAGAAAATTACTGTTTGCTGCGCTTTATGGGCCAGCGGAGTCATTGGCCTATATGTATTCAAAAACGATGATGGTCACAATGTTATTGTCAACGGTGAACGGTACAGAATATGTGGCTACAATTGATTTACTTAAAGAAACTTTTGATGAAAGAATAATTTCACGTAATGACCCAACTAATTGACTATCAAGATCGTGTGATTTAACCTCATTAGATTATTTTCTTTGCGGTTATGTTAAATCACTTGTCTAAGTCGATAAACCACAAACAATGGACCACCCGGAAATCAACATTCGAAGAGTTATTAGCGAAATACGGCCACAAATGCTACGAAAGGTTGTTGAAAATTTGTGTCCCAGATTGCGCTTCCTACGAGCCCAGCACATGGCCGAAATTCAAGCATTAATTTCATAAAATTTTCTTTTCAATTATTTATTATGATTTAAACTTGTGTGACTATAAAAACACCTTTTATATACCAAAAATACGAAAAAAAATATAAAAAAAAGACAAGCCTTCGAGAATGTCGTTTTGGCTTACTGTGAGGAATTATTCACTATCGAAAACGGTCTTCTCATTGATGCGCTTAAATTATCCCTGCCATTATGATTATCTTTGGCCCACTACATTTATAACGATTTCTGTTTATAAATTAATCTCCGTTAATAACAATTTTGAGGTTAAGCGATAGAGAAGCGGAGTTCAGATGGCTTGGTGTAAAGTTGTTCTAACAATCTCTGATAAAGGGCGCTTTATGTGTGGTATTGTGCATATCGAGTTAATCAGTTATTAATTTCAAAACCGTCGGCCTGATATGCCGTCAGTCATCTGAAGTTTCATTTATTCAGTGAAGGTTTTGCGATTTATGAATATGAATCGTTTACGAGTTCCACAGAAGAACGCATAAAAATAGTTAAAACTTACTACTCACGTGTTACTGGGTGTTTATCTATTTGATACTATAGGATGCTGCATTATAGTAATAATAACAATGCTAATAATATAAAGTATTTATAGGCCGATTTTTGTTATCTATGAAATATGAGTACATAAAGGCGAACCAATACACTATACTTCTATTGTTTATTGCAATGCTCTAATTATGCAGCAGAATAACACATACATACATACCATTGTATTTTTTTTTTCAAATACATACATATACGTTGTATAAATACAAATTGTATAAGAAAACAATAGAAAAAAGAAACATTAATTGAATAAAAGTTCAACCGCATCTTTAACTGAACTGATAATGAGCAATAAATACATACTGTGAAATGAATTATTTGTCTTCATCCATAAAGATTTTTATTTGCATTATTGAATTCATTATTTAAATTGTTTTTTAATTATTTGTAATAAAAAATACTCTGAATTGCACGTTGTTTTTATTATTTGTCTTCAAAAGAAAGCAGTCATACGCACTAAAAATAAAATAAGACAACAACTATACGAGTGATTTGTTCTTTATGACATTTTAAAAATATTTAAATCAAAAATTTAAAAAGATAAAATGGGTGTTTTTTTTAGGATGGTGTGATTTTTTAAGAGCTATAGGAAAGTTTAAAAAAAAAAAACTTAAAATTTAGAAAAATTAATGAAATCTGTATTTTAATCGATCGATATAATTTAATGTTTGGAGATTATTTCATGCAAATGTTGACCGTGACTGCGCCTCAAATGGTCCATCCGCTTAGTCCAATTTTGGCATACTCTTTCCAACATTTCGGCCGGTATCTCACAAATAAATGCTTCAATGTTGTCTTCCAATGCATCAATTGAAGCGGATTTGGCTGTATAGACATGAGCTTTAACATAGCCCCACAAAAAATGGAGTAAAATCGCACGATCTAGGCGGCCAATTGACCGGTCCCGAACGTAAAATAAAATGTTCACCGAACTCGCCTCTCAATAAGTCCATTGTTACGCGTGCTGTGTGGCATGTGGCACCGTCTTGTTTGAACCACATATCATGCAAGTCAAGCTCTTGCATTTTGGACAAAAAAAAAGTTGGATATCATCTCACGGTAGCGCTCACCATTCACAGTTACGTTACGATTCGCATTATCTTTGAAGAATTACGGTCCAATGATGCCACAGGCCCATACACCGCACCAAACTGTGAC
This sequence comes from Metopia argyrocephala, assembly GCA_963576795.1. NCBI lineage: Eukaryota > Metazoa > Arthropoda > Insecta > Diptera > Sarcophagidae > Metopia > Metopia argyrocephala. Next base: position 50,640,628 of record OY756210.1, read on the forward strand.
TTTTTTCTGTATGCATTGTTAGCTCTTGCAATTCTTCTGGCTGGTCTTCACTCAAAATCGACAATTCTGCTTATTTACGTACCCATTGAGCCAAAAATGAGATTCGTCGCTGAACACAATATAGCGCTAGATGAACTTTCTTAACAGAGCACGCATTTTTATAATAAAATTCAATAATTTGCAAGCGTTGTTCGTTTGTAAGACGATTCAGGGTTAAATTATAGACCAAACTGAAGATGTTTGACAGTGAAACAAAACACGAAACGTGCGTCAGCTGTTTAAACCAGTGTAGCTAAAAAATCACCCTTTATAAGTCAATGTTTCAAGATAAATTCATGGAAATGTTGATCGCGGCTACGCCTCAAAAGATTTATTTATTTATTTATTTATTTCGCCCATAGATTTACAATATATCCTTACAGGCTAGAGATATCTTAAAATTAAATTATCTTAAAAATAAATTATTTACAACCTTATTTTCTAAATATTGTTTAAAATTTTCACGGGACCATGACAAATCTATACTTAATGCAACATTCATACAATTTAACGTAATCAATGATCGTACAAGAGGCTCGTTCATAGCATAGTTAGTATTATAAGTAGACACATAAAACAAGTTATAAGATCTTAGTGATCTAAACGGAATACAAAAACAGATAGAATTAAGCAGATAAATACAGTCAGTAATATCATTAATACATACGGGTATGTACATGCATAATTGGCCATCACCACCCTGTTTCAAAGTTACGGCCTAGCTTCTCGCAGCATCCATGTTGTGTGTGTTAATTTGTATTTATGAGTACCGAGACCTACGTGGGAATTATTTACTCTCAGAGCTAGTCACCGAAAGAAATATTTTTTTTATATATTTTTTTTTCAAGATATCAGAGCTAAGGTTTGAACCCGGAGCTTAGTAAGCCAACACACTAACACAGCGACTACAAAAGATTCATATACTGGGTCTAATTTTGACATATTCTTTTCAACATATCGTGTAATTTATAATGCACAAGATATACCTTCTGAGTGAAAAGTGCACAAAGAAAAATTTGTATTTATTTTAATATTTGCAAACGAAAGTATCTCGTGATCATTTAGGGAATTTCATAATTAATTGCACATTTTTACCATTAAACATCTTTAAAACGTTTCCTAAGTTCCCTTTTCCCCTCATTGAAATTCGTATTGAAGAAAACACATTTTATTTTTTCTATTTAAAAAACCATCTTCATATAACAAATTCTCGTACTTTTTCGCTATTCAAATATAAACTTCATAATTAACGATAATCAATATTAATTGACGCCAATACTGAAAACTCTTTAAATGTGCTAAATTTAGTGCTATTTGTAGTACTGCTACTGTTGTATTTAATTTGAATATAACTGTCTATGGTATTTTTTTTTAATCGACAATTAATTGTTGTTTTTTTTTTTTCTTATTATTTATATCGTTTTCGTTATACCCCACATATTACACATTGGATTTTATCAATACTGTTGTCTGTCCACTTTTTCAGTTGTGATAATTGATGATAAAAGATGAAGAGATGGTTTTTAGTATGAAGATGATGATAAAGATGATGATTTGACTTGGTGTGTGCAAGTGTGTATATGTGGAATTTCGTCGGTTATATATGTAGTATATACATTAGGGTGGAGCAAAAAATATATATATGTTTTTTAATTTTGGGGCTCGAACTCAGGTCTTTAGTATATTATATGCAATGCGCTCGCTTCTGACGCTGCACTCTAACCACCACGGTTACAGTCGTACATGTCGCCGATGTCGATTAATGTGGATAAAATGGAACAAGAGGACAAAAACAAAAATAAATTGTAATTTTGTTTCATCAAAATATGATGATAATTACAGAAACTGCATTTTCACTCTACCCTAATGTACTACATACATGTAGTACATATAGTATATACATACTATATATTTTTATATTCTTTTGACATTATCCGAATATGTGCTCTTTTTTTTAATACAATATTTTATGAGTTTGTACAACCCTTTAATTGAACTATTTAGAGCACACATTCAATGAGCTTAAGACGGAGCGTAAAAACGGCACTTTTAATTTAGATTTAAATTAATAATAAAAAAAAGAGTCTCCTATCGTCTTATAGTTGTAAAAAAATAATTAAAATGTTTGCCATCGAAATTACTGAAAATAATTTGTTGGGCCGATATGTACTTAGTCATACATATGTACATACATATGTATGTATATATTTACATATATGTACATCTATGTGAGTACAAATGCCTATAATTGGTCCAATTGAAATAAAAAAATGAATAAAAACAAAAAAGAATTGAAATGTTTGTTGAAAAATTTTTAAAGAAAACAAAGTAATTGAAAAATTTAGTTTTGCTTATTATGCCGACACTTCTTTTAATTAAATAAGAATTATATTTATAAAGCCCAAATAAAATTTAAATTTTTTTTTCTGTAATTTATATTTTACGAGTACTTACTTACATATATTTTTACATATGTACATCTGTATTTGTTATATAAAAGTCTCGTTTAGTTTATTAATGTGAGTTTCAACATAATTGTAAGTATATGCACATACAGACGTACATAATTGGGCCTTGTCAACGTCAACGTCAATGTTTTATCCATGAGTATCAGGACCTATTGTGTAACGTCGAATTCGGATGAGAGATTTTAGAAGCTTACATACATACATAATTACATACATAATTGGCCTTTACAACCCTGTGTCAGGATTACGGCCTAGCTTCTCGCAGCACTCATGTTGTGTGTGTAAATTTTTATCCATGAGTACCGGGACCTATAGTTTAATGTCGACTCCGAACGACAGACTTGAGAAGCTTGTTTATGGCAATTAATTACTCTCAGAGCTTTTGCCAGAAGAAATAAAGAAATATTTTTTTCATATTTCTTTTTTTTTATGATGCCGGAGCTGGGTGTCGAACCCAGGGCTCATGTCTTAGTAAGCCAACACACTAACCACTAGACCACGGCGACTACATTTTAGAAGCTTGTTCGAGATAATTAGTTACAGAGCTTTTGGCTAAAGACTGCTAAGAGGTAGTCGCCGAAAGAAATATTTCTTTTTCATATTTCTTTCTTTTAAGATGTTATAGTTGGGGTTTGAATACGAAGCTCTCGTCTAGTAAGTCAATACACTATATACTAAACTACGGCGCCCGCATTTATGCACTCGTAGATTGTCATTTAGGTTCTTCCTACATATGTATGTAAGGAATATCCTTATTAATCTATTTGTGCTATTATTGCTATCAAATGCCAAAAAGCAACACTACCAAAGAACATCAACAAAGACGGACCTAAAGCCAGGCGAACTGACGCATAGATGGTGGCATATAAAACATATGTATATCTTAAGTTTCAACTGTACTTATAGTTTGGGGACTTTGTTGACCTGGACAAAATTGGACTTCTTTATGTAATTCAATACAGGGGCCCAATTCTGTAATATTCTGGGCTGGGCTTTAGAATATATAAAATTAAAAAGTTTAGAGAAAATAGGCATGAAGTTTTTATATTATAACAAGCATTCAAGAATTGTATTCGTAGCTAAAAAGTCCTAAATAAGGTTCATAAATTTTTAGCGATAGAGTTTTAGCTTAGGAGACTTACAGAATAAGGCCTCAGGTCTCAGTTGAACTATTATAAAACTAATCGAGATTCTACTCCTTATTTTACGTCTATCATATATTGGGTAAGAAGTTTTAGGAGCTGAAAATAAAAACGCACTTGTCATCCATCTACCACCAATTGAGTTGTCCACGTAAAATACGTTTAAGAAAATTCACCAAATAGAATGGATGATTGTTGGCTAAAGGTGTGTGAGCAAGATGATATATTCCAGTCATTTCAAAAAGTGCTATACATTGTATATTTACGGAAAGTTTTCTGATGAGAAAGCTGTGCGCAAGATGGGTACCACTTTTGCTCATAATAGAACAAAAACAGAGTCGTAAAGAGGTTTCTGTTAAGCATTTGGGGATATTCCGAAGTATTTACTGATTAAGAAAATGCCATATAATCAAGACAATAGATAAGTTCTTCACCCATCGACTAATACATGGCATATCAGACTATCACTAGTTTTAGCGTCGTCAGATTATTTTTTTTTTCCAAACTTAAAAAAAAAACAGGCTCGGTAGTAACAGATTTGCTAACAATAATGTAGTGGAATCTTCGATTGATGGCTATTTTAGGGATCCAGATAGTTCTTTTACTATAAATATAATATCGAAGATATTGAATATCACTAGAAAAAGATAATCAAGCTAAGAAAAATATTATTTTGATAACCAAAGTATTATATTTGTCCCTGTGTTTCGCTATACCATCATTAGATTATTCTCGCAATCATCATGTACTACATTTCTTAAATCAAATTCGATAACAAACACTTCGAAACCCGATTTTAATAAACAACAGCACTTGTTTTAGATTGCACGTTATATTTTTCGAATTTCATAACTTTTTGAAAATGATCATTTATTGTTTCATATTTTTCTTTTGCTTACAGATAATACAACCGATAACAGCAATAGTGTGCATCAATCGTATGAAAATGTTGCATGTATGCAGCAGGGAGAATCAGTTACTAGTCTCAACAATGAGGAGTTGGTTCCACAACCAACAGAAAATTTGGTTCAAGACTATCAAAAACAAAAGCAAGTGCAAACGCAAAATGTTTTAGTGGAAGCTGTACAAACTGAAAACTACAGCAGCACCAGAACTACTATGACTGAAGTTCAGGAAGTGGTACAAGAACAAAATAAGATATCGTCCAAAGTAGAAGTGGGTATTGAAACGGTGTCATCAGGTAACAACAATGTTAATAAACAAGTATCACAACAAGCTGTATGTCAACAGCAAACGCAGGAGAAGCCACAAAAGTATCAACAGCAACAATATGCGGCTAAACAACAGCCAGAATCTCAACACCAACAATTGCAAACACAACCCGTTGCTGGACAACAACAACAACAGCCACAATATCAAAACCATCAGCAACAGCAGCACGGTCATTACCACAATCAACAACAACAGCAAACATCTTATGAAAATCGCAAATCCTCCCAAATGCACAATCAACAGCATCAATCGCGTCGAAAATATGATTATCACCATGGCCACAGTTCCACTGGTAGCAACAGCAGTAACAATGATACCTCAAATGCACAACAACAGCAAACAACTAAGACCATGTCGTGGACTAACTCTGCCCAACATAAAAAATCCACTAACACAGTTGCTGTCACAGCCACACCAACTTCCAATCATACTGGAGCAGGCAATTACAATAAGCCAACAACGAATGCTACAAATACATCGTCTGCTCATCCACATACAACACGTACCTATACAAATCAACAACATCATAATTACCAACAGCAACAGCAGCAGCAGCAACAACAACAACAACAACAGCAGAATTATCATTATCAGCAACATCAGCCCCAAACACGTAATTATGGAGCCATGAAAATGCCTTCATCACCTATTGCGAGTGTCACAAATCCCATGGAACGTAAAACTAGCCAATCCAGTGAAACTGGCAAATCATTTGCTCAACAACAACAACAACAGCACACAACATCAACTGCTTCTACCACGGCAGTACCACATCAATTTCAACAACATCAGCAATCACAACAAACCTCAACTAACGATGTTTCTATATCAGCCTTCAGTCATGTGACAGCTACAGCTGTTACAGTCGCAGCAACAACAATTACTGCCAAATTAAATCAACAACAACAACAATATCCACCAGGATTTGCTTATAAGAAACAGAGTTTATCAAATCAGGGACACACTACTGCAAACAATATCTCAAACACTGCAGAAACCACAAATAGTAGTCACACCACCACAGAAATTTCAACAGTCGCGCCAGCCATAAATTTAGCTCCGCCAGTAACAACCACTACACCAGTCGCACCCTCAACACCTTCATGGGCCAGTTTATTTTCTAACAACTCAAATACTAATAATTCAACTAATGCCTCTACTACTACTTCGGCAAATATTTTAGCTTCTAACGCTTCATCATCATCGTATACCAAGAAACCTGTAGCTAAAGTCGCTCCCTATGAAGTTTTAGCCAACGCGACTCCAAGCGCTCCCCTAGTTACCCCAGGCGCTTTATCTTACTCAGCCGCTTCGGCACAAAATCTTCCAACACCATCTTCAAACTCTTCGACATCAACAGCATCAGCTGCCAAAAAATCAAACACCACTACGGGCGATCAAACACAATTACAGCGTAACTCAGCTGCTAATCTGGATGAATTCTCTTTAAAATTTGCCGAATTCCTAACGAAATATAAAAGTGATTGGTCCACTATTAGTCTAAGACCCCGAGGACTTACAAATCGTTCAAATTACTGTTACATTAACTCCATATTACAAGCACTCTTGGGTTGTTCACCGCTCTACAATTTAATCAAGTCCATACCAAAACAAGCTGCCAATTTGTGTGAAGTTAAGACTCCCACTATAAATGCTATGTAAGTAAAGTATAAAGTTTTTTATATAAAATTATGAAATGGAGACTCTAATAAGCCACAATTAAGTCAACAAATTAAAAATGTTTCACTGTATTATTTTGTGTTAAAATTGTGGCAGATTAACTTTTTGTTTATTTCTCAAAAACTTTGAAATAAAATCGTTTTGGTGGCATTCCAAAGTTGATGAGAAGTAGTTTTCGTTCATTCTTTACCAAATAACATGTGACATTTTGCTAAAGTTAGATGTTGGAAAAGAGAACAGACAAACATTATTTTTTATATATTCCAATCAAAAATATGTGTGTCGGTAAATATTTTGTGTCAAGTGAAGTGTTTTTATTATATTTAACGTAGTTAGTGGTTAGAAAACACAACATGAAAATCCCTTTGTTGTTTTTTATGGCGCGCAATTTAATTCTGTGATGCATGCAATGGAACTTAATTTATAACTGCTGTTAAAAAAATATTTAAAGTTATTGGACTCAGTGATTAAAAATAATATTTTTAAATTATCACCTTTAATTGATAGAATTGCTTTAACATAAGCTTTGCATGCGTCAATCCTTCATCAAAATTTATAGCTATTTGATAGAATCCTTATAATCACATTTCTTGTTTCAGACGATTTCTCATCCTAAGGCAACGATTAATTATTTATACATTCATCACTTTTGTATGGTTTAACGTTGTGGCTAATTGGACCCCAAAGCCCACCACAATTAATCGCCACTTATGCATATTGTAAAAATGCCATGAATTTATTCATTATTTACCCTATAAAGGAACAATACAATACAATCATAGTTTTCATTTGATTTTGTTTTCTTTGACCACAGCTACATATACCAGCAAATTGAAAATGATTTAAAACTTCGTTTTACAATACAATTGTGGCAGATTAATTCTTAATGATTCTGAAATAAAAGCATTATAGTTGCAGTTAAATAATATGTGACTTGTTTGTTAAAGTCAAATGTTGGAATGAGAACAGTCAATTTATTACTTTTTTTTTAATTTCAATTAGAGAATCAGTCAAAATTTAAGAATTATTTTAAATTTACATTTGGTTTGTTGTCAAAGTTTAAATACAAAAAAAAAAGAAAAGGGGTTTCCGAAATTGTGAAAACAACCAACTTTTTTGTTTTCGCTCATTTTTGCAAAGCAATAGTACTGTAATCATGACTATGACACATTATTATCGAAATTCTTTTTTCTGCTAATATTCCTAGATTTTTATTGTATTTTTTATTGTTGTACCTTTTTTAATCCGAAAGACAGTTGCAAGCACAATTGCGTTTTTCCTTTAATCCTCCTCCTATTAGAATGTCATGTAGTGTACCAGACCGAAGTCTCTGGTGGGGGGAATTAAATGCACGACACTACTGGTCAATTTTTAATTCCTTGTATTTTATTTTAAAAAATTTTTTCTTTTTCAGGATTACTTTTATGTCTAACTTCTCAAATCTGCCCAGTGGTTTGCGTTTGCGCAACTCTAAGGGAAGTAAAAATAATAAAGATGATTTGGGTAGCGATTTACAAAGTGACCCCGCTTTCGAACCAACTGAAATTTATAAATTGTGGAATGATAGTCGCGAAGAACATGTTGAAGGCCGTCAAGAAGATGCTGAAGAGTTTTTAAGTTATATACTCAATAAACTGAATGATGAAATGTTAGAGGTAAGATTTTCAAAACTATACTAGGAACTCATGTTTTGAAATTATATATTTTTTTGTATAATTTTGCAGGTTATTAAATTAATCGCTAAACCAACAACAGAACAAAATGGCCAAAATGAACCAGTAGAAGAGGATGGTGATGTGTGGCAGGTTTGTCCAAATTTATAATCAATAATTGCACGATTAATAAAACAAATTTTTTTTACTTTTTAAGATGATTTGCAATAATCGTAATAAAGGCAGTGTTACACGCCAAACCGATTTTGGTTGCACACCATTGAGTGATATTTTCCGTGGTGAACTGCGCTCACGTTTACAACGTGAAGGTGAACATTCAACCGATGTTATACAGCCCTTCTTTACCTTGCAACTGAATATTGAGGTATTTGTTATACCATTTGTTTTAATGTGTGACTTGGATTCTTAAATTACAATATTTTTTTATTATTTTTTTTTCCTTTAGAAAGCGGCTTCAGTTAAAGAGGCCTTAGAAATCCTAGTAGGCCGTGATCAGTTGGAAGGTGTTACTGGCAGTAAAAGCAAACAGGAAGTTGTGGCCTGGCAACAAATGAATTTGGAAAAATTACCGCCCATTTTAATTTTACACTTGAAATGGTTTGATTATCGTTCGGATGGTTGCACAAAAATTTTAAAGAAAGTCGAATTTCCAGTAGAACTTAAAATTGATGCAAGTAAGTTTGTGTTTAATTTTTTTTTCATATTTTAATTTTTATGTGTTTGAGATAAACGTTTTAAGATAGAGAGTGATTTGTTAAAAGAGAAATTAAATATTTTAGGAATATTTGCAATCTAATTATATGCTTTATCAAAAAGAGCACCGTAATGTTATGTGACAGCCTGTATTTCGTTTTTGGACTCTAAGTCAGCCTAAAAACTTGTTAGACTTTAAGCGAAACCGAGTAGATATTAATATTCGGTTAGTTCACTGGCCTATAAAATACTTAATTTCTAAAAGAATCTAACGTAAGGAGGTTGCATTTTCTAAACTTTATTTAACCACAGTTTTTATTCTTAATTTGATACTGTTTGATAAGCCATCTGAGGACGAGAAGTATACTCAGACCCAAAGGCGCATATAATAATCACTGAATCAGCTAGTTGATTATAACGCAGTATTAGTTTTGATACTGCAAAACTCAATTAATAACACTGTGAACACATTTGAAAATAACTAAAAACAAGGCTAAAAAAGCTAAAGAAGAAAGCTAAACTTTTTTATTTATTTATTTTTTTTTTTCAACAAAGAATTTTCTGAATTTGAATGATATAACGAAATAGTTTCCTTTATTATAATATTTTTAGAAAGCTAATTGGAACACTATTTTAAATTTGAAATAAGTGTTTGATAAAACAAAAGGTAAAATCTTTTTAAAGAGGTTTCTGTGCAATGAAGTGATTGTTTCAATTCGAACTTATTGCGAATTTCGACAGTGTATGTATGTATGTGTTTAAGGCAATGAACAAACATAGAAAGAATTTGATATGAAAATAAGAACTTAGTAGTGACCAAAGACATGACAATACAATATTTCTTAAACCTCTTGCCACAAACAATTGAACACCTGGAAATCAACATTCGAAGAGTTATCGGCGAAATAAGGCCGCAAATGCTGCGAAAAGTTGTTGAAAATTGGTGTTCCAGATTGCGCTTTCTAAGCGCCAGCCGTGGCGGCCACATGGCAGAATTTATATTTAAACATCAGTTTCATAAAATTTTCTTTTCAATAAAGCCCGTTATATTGATATTTAAAATATATTTCATTGCTTTATTGTGATTTAAACTTGTGTCACTCTATAAAAAACATTTTTCAAATGAAAAAATATTTCTCAAACAAATTAAATTTTTTTTTTTATTTTCAAACAATCTTCGAATTGTTTTAAATATTTTCGAAAATAAATCGATAACAGAAATTAAGAAAAAGCTAAATTTATTTAATTCCATTATTTCCTTTTTTTATCATAGAAATCTTAGCTTCCAAGAAGTACTCACAAAAACAACGTGCCTATCGTCTATTCGCCGTTGTCTATCACGATGGCAAAGAGGCAACTAAAGGTCATTACATAACCGATGTCTATCACACCGGCTATGGTAGTTGGCTGCGTTACGATGACAGCTCTGTTAAGCCTGTCAGTGAAAATCACGTCCTATTACCACGAACACCACGAGTACCTTATTTATTATGCTACAGACGCTGTGACACCATACCCCAGCAAAGCAATAACAATCAAGTTTCATCAGGAGGCAATAACAATTCATCAGGTAATACACAGTCAACGGGAAAATAAAAAAATGTGCTGTTACAGTAAAGAAACTTTAAATGTGTATAAATTCGAAACGAACTGAAAAAGCACAACGAAGATTTGAACAACATAATACAAAACAAATATAAATTGTAGAACCTCCTCATAAAAAAGTGGATACAAATCTGCTACGACTAGGAGGCATACAAAATATAAAAGTACATAATCATAAGACTAAAATAATCACTATTATGTAATGAAAGTGACATAATGAAGGTGATAATAATGTAGTATAACGTCTGCAATTATTTTCTTCTTCTGAAAAATACAGTCAAAATATTAAAAAAAATTTAACAAAAAAAAAAAAAAATCTAGTTTAAGTCCAACATTAAGAGACTTTAAAAAAGAAAAACAAAATTATTTATATTTGTTAAATAAGAAAACAAAATTTATTTAGTTTTAGTAAAACGAAAAGGTTTATTTTGGAAACAACAAAAGTATGATTAATTTGCTTTTAATCACAAATATTTCAACCAAACAAAAAACAAGATCAGGGGGCAAATTACGGCATTCAATATCGAATGTAACTTCTATGTAAATTGTTTTTAAAATTATATGAAAATTTGTTCGATATCGAATGCCGTAATTTGCCCCCTGTTCTTTTTAAGTTCTAATTTAACATAAAAAAGTTATTTTTTGTTAAGATCCATATAATATTTTAAAACCTTTGAATTTATCGTTAATTAGATATTAAATAATTATTTTTGTGGAGATATATTCTATGAAAAAAAAGAGAAAATAGAAAATTCAAAATTTATTTTAACAAATTCGAGTCATAAATGTGAAAACCTGAAATGGTATAATTCTATAAAAAAAAAATATTTTGTTTATGTCCTATGGGCATTTAAGACTTTATAAGTTATATTCTAAAGTGACTATTGAAAAATATTGGCAAACAAAAAATTAATTTATTTTGAATATTACATTCTGAATATTCAATTGAAAGTTACAATATTTCAAAGTTAAAGCTTCAAATGTTTGTTTGTTTTTTTATTATTATAGGACTATATTTTACTTAGAAAATATTCTTTTTTGTAATTTTTATGTTTTGAAATATGGTTATTACATAATTATGACAAAAAGAAAACGTAATACATTTTACAAATGTCTACATAAATTAAATAATTAAAGACATTTTCATTTAAAAGATACAAGTTTTTTTTTTTTTTTCAATATAATGAAAAATATTTACTTTTATTGGTTACTTGCGACCGTATTTTTATTAAAAACTTTGCTGTTAAAAAAAAAGAAAAATAAAAATAATTTCAACGTTGAAATGTATAACAATTAAGCTTATAATCAATATCATTTTATTAAAATTATATTGCCTGCCAATTTCTTATACATAAACTAACGTTGGACTTAAGCTATCTTAAGTTATTATTAATTTCTTACTTTTTTTCTATATAAACTTTTGTGCAAATTTTTTTTCTTAACATACCAAAATTTTATACAAAAATGTATATGAAACTATTTTTAATTATAAATATAAGCAAATCTCTTCTCCCTTGCTCTCTTTAAATCAAAATCGAATGAAATTATAAACGATTTTTTCTCTAATAATCTAATAAACTTGGGTTTATTAATCGAAAATTGAAAAATATTAAAATGATATTTTATAAATATGGGCTAAAATGTTTAAAATATCGTTTTTAGTTTCACTCGATTTCGGTTTAGAGTTCCTGGCTTAAAACGAAAAAGTATTTTTATTTTTCCTATTAAATTGAATTTCATAGTCAGCTTTAAAAGCTAAAAAAAAGTAAGACAGCCATTCCCTAGAATATCAAATTGAAAATGAAAAAATGACAAAATTTTATTTTAGTTTTAATTTTTTAATATGAAAAAACAAAAAAAGTATATAAAAGAGAAATAAAAATATGCACGTTTAATACAATGTAGTAAATTAAAAAAAAAAAAATGGGTTAAAAAAAGATGTCAATTCAGTTATACATACATACATACATATGATTTCGAAAACTAAATACAGAGAAGCAATACATAAAAATGCATAGAATATTGAAATAAAACAAATTTGTACACGATTAGAAATAAAAAAAAAAAAAACATGTTCATACGCTGACAAATAAAGTAAAATGTTCTTCATTCGAAGACAAGGAAGAGGTTTGTAATATTTTTATGGATTACGATTACGTCGCTTTATAAATCCTTTTAATTTTTTTTATACAGATCGATTTGGGTCATAAATAATTATTAAATTTTTAACTAAAATAATGAAAATTAATTTTAATTCGTTTGTTTTTTTTTTGCAAATAGTTTTCGAATGTATTTTATTTAAAAGATATATCACACATACATATGCAGTAAATAACAGAACCGAAGTTAACATCGAAATTGCGAGAAATAAAAAAAGAAAGTTTTGTTGTTATGTTTTTATATACTTATGTAGATATAATTTATTACCATTAATCCATTCTTTCTCTAAAGCTGACTATGAAATTTAATGTACCTTTTTTTATTTCTTTGTCTTACAAAATAATTACTAAAGTCCTTTAATATTTTTTAAATTTAAGCTTTTATGTTTATTTTTGGTTGATATCTTATATTTTAACAAACATTGCACATTTTTGTTAAAAGCAAATTATAAAAAAATATTTATAAATATTTTTTTCCATTTATTTCTTAAACGTATTTTTTTTAATGAACAAATCTGTGTCAAATGTTTTTCGCTAAGTTTATATGTTGAACGAAAAACTAATACAGAATGTGAGACAAAAGTTCTGTATTTTTATATATTAATTGTTAAAACTTATTAATTTTTAGAGTATAGCATACATATAATATTACTAAGAAGGACAAAATTATTTTTCAGTTTCCTTATACATATACAAAATATATGTAAATTAATATTAAATATTAGAGTGTACAAATATAAACGAAACATACATACAAGATATATAAGTGTAAATGAATGCGTAAATGGTAGAAGAGTATCAATGTTTTGTATAATACGTTAAGATTTTTTGTTTTGTTCTTTTTTTGGTTATTAAAAAGAAAAAATTGATATTCGTAATGGTTTTGTAAAGTGCATATAGATTTAAAATAAAAATATAAAAAAATATATAATAAAATAAGTTTTTTCACATTCGGCCTTATTCCAGTTGGCGACGTCGTTGTCGTCTGACGACATTTTTGTAACAGAATAAAGAAAAAAATGTTTCTCTTGCCTTTAATCTATTACAAAAATGTCGTTACGCGACGACGTCGTCGCCAATTGGAATACGGCCTATTATTTGCTAATACACTTTTAAAAATTGTTAGAGTTAATATAACAAAACTTGTAATGATTGACGTATTGTTCTATTTGTAAAACATGAAATTGTAAGAGATTAAAGGAAATTTATATTTAGCCTTTAATCTAAAACAAAACTATTAAAAAAGAATAATGTTTGCAAAGACCTCACTGAAACATAGTGTTTTTTTATGAATTAATGGGTCGATTATGGATGGCCATCCAACTTTGGCTGGCAAGCAATATTTTAACATTTTACTTATAAAAAAAATTTTTTTCGGCAACTTGAATTTTTGAGTTTCCAGCTGGCAATGCAACCTTAGTTTGGTTGTCAATTATAGTCCACCCATAAATTTTTCAATGTTTTCTTGATTCAAAGTGTCATGTTTGGTTGTTGTACATAGTTGGCTATTCTTCCTGAGCTAAAAGACAACAAATTAAATTGTTCTTTAATCTGTTACAAAAAAAAAAAAAAAAAAAAAAAATAATATAAAAATTAAAAGAAAAAAAGCTTAATATTACAACGTTACTAGGAGTTTATATTTATATTAGCTTCAATATGTTCAAATTTCTCTATAAGATACAGCCATAATTAGAGTTTTATGAAAAAGATTTTCCATTTTGTTTTTTTTTCTAAATTAATTTTTAAAAGCAAGCTGTCGTATTCATAAAAAATTATATACCTTTATTATGGGTTTATTTGACAAATGTCTATGCAGTACCTGTTATATAAATTCCTAATAAACCTTAACTATTTTGTTCGACTACGCTACACGTTCGCGGACGCATACAAGCAATTATTTTTGTAACTAGTTGTAATATCCGAAATCTGATTAGAAATATATTATAAATTTGTAAATACGTGTTTGGCGTAGTCCTTATCGTATTTCGAAATTTTTGTCCTAGATTAAAGAAATCAAGCAAAAGTTATTATTAATGTTTTACAAAAATGTTGAAATCGACAATAATACGCCATATGCGATAAGATTAAATATGAAAGTACCTAAGGAATCAATTGTTCATTATTTTGAAATGTATATTAATTGCAAAAACTTAAGATTAAATAAAATTAAATGAATAAATATTGGCTTATAAATTTTAATGCTATAGCATTCACATCCGCAAACTTGTTAACTTTAAAACCTTGTATGTGATGGGAATCGAAATGGTGGAGTAAAGTTGAATTTGAATATATGTACACCTAAAGTTTAAATGGTTAAGACAGTTACGTTAATACTCACAAAGTCAATGAGTAAAACGAACATTCAAATTTTTGGTCAATTTTGCAAATTATATTTAAATTTGAATTCAATTTCATATCATGTCGATTTCCATCACATAATGATGAATATTTATTAAGTCAAATTACCTTTAAATATTATATGTTTTAAAATCAACAAAATTAGGTCTTTAATTTTTTCTTACACTTACCTATTATACTCGTATACACTATGTATGTATGCAAACCTAAAAAACAAACAATCAAATTTGCTCAATTAGAAGTATGGCAATATTATTAGCTTGATGACAACTTCTAAAAAAAATTATAGTTATAATAGTCTACAAAAAGTTTATTTAAAATAGGCATTAGGTTTTTTCTTCTGTTATACTAATCACATAAATGAACGTGTTATATAGGCTTGTAATAGATTAAATAAACATGTATGTAGTTGTTGCTTTTAATCTTTTGCATAAATTTTAAAATAACAGAAAGAATTAATTATGGCTGCATCTTTTTATCAATACCTTATTATGTATTTTAGGAATTTTTTTTTTATGTTAAGCATTATTTTTTGTTATACATAAATGCAATATTATTACTTATAAATATGCATATATTATTAATGATAATGAAACATATTTTAGCATGCATGCTAATTTAAATTGTTTAAGAAAAATAACAAAGCCCTAAGCAATTTAACTTTTTTAGACTTAAGGTTAAATCAGGGGGGTTACCTTGTATTTCGATTGGATTCGAATCGAGAATGCTTTCGAAAGGAATTTCCCATTCGAAAAATCAATAATAATAATATATACAAAAATTTTTCGAAAATTTGTAAATTTTTTCGAATTCGTAAGATTTTCGATTCGAATTGAAATACAAAGTAACCCTCTAGTCACGATGTGACACTTCATACTGTCTTAGCCGTAAACATACGTACATTTTGCTGTTAACGATTTCAACGGCTGTTGCTAATTTTCTTTTTTAAATTTATTTCAGAGTGGGCAAACAAACAAAACATTTCGCAAAAGTTACAACAAAGTCATACACTTTTCAAAATTTTTTTAATGGTATTCTACATGAGCAAAACCAAAACAAATACTTTCTAAATGAGAAAGAGCGCAAATGAAACAATTAGCTTTTCGCTCTTGTGCTTGCTTTGTTTTTTGTTGTTTCTTTCTCTTCTTCTTTTCTTTTTCTCTTTTTCTATCCTTTTTCTTCTCATTAATTTTTTGTTGTTGTGTTTTTGAGTTAGTGTATTTGTAGTACTCAAAACAAAAACAATATACAAAATTAAATGGGACAACCTTTCTCACTGTTTCTGTTTTATTTTTGTTTTACTCATTGTAAAGAATACAACAAAATAAGATCAAACGTTCAGTTTTGTTTATTTTCCTACTCTGATTTAATTATAATTATGTTATTAATATTGTCTAACAATAATAAATTAAATAAGAAAAGAAAACATATGTATAAAAACTTACTAAGCAATGTAGAAATACATATTTGAAGATTGAAAGTAAAATGAAAGAATTGAAAGAAAAAATACATTAATTTGAAAAACAGCTTTTTATAGCTAATAAATTCAATTGATATCTACGGTTACGGATATGGTTATGGCATTATGTCATGTCACTATAATTAACCTAGAGTATAACCCGTAAATTTAGTTCCAAAAGCTATTTTATATTGTTGTAATTATATCATATCTAATTAAACCTTTTCTATAGTTTTTTTAATGCCAACAGAAAATGTTCTATAATCTATTACAAAAATGCCGTAAAAGAACGACGACCAAAATCAATATATTAAAACCTATTATTTTGTACTATTAAGTTTCTTTAACCAAAAACAATAGACCTTATTGTGTAATTCGCTTCTTTGTCGATAGAATGATATTTTTGTAGTAGATTAAAGGCAACAGAGAGAAATGTTCTTCAATATATTACAAAAATATCCTCACGTCGACGTCGAAGAATAGGGAGAAATATAAAAGTTAAAACGCTTTTATCTCTTTACAAAGTATTGAAATTAATAAATTAGAAAACTTATTAAAAACTACAATGAATATAAAATTAAAACCTTATTCCACTTTAAGAGCCAAAAATGTGTTTATGAATTTCGAATTCGACTTTTAAATACATAGTAGGTTTTCAACTGTTCACTCATAATCGTTTGATATTACGACATTTATGTAATAGATAAAAACTACAGTTGTGTGAGGTCTTTAAAATAAATTAATTGAGAGAACAGAATGAAACGGTTTACTCGTAACATATTAAATCGTTTCCTTTTTGTTATCGATTTGTGTGATATTTTTGAAATATGTATGTCTGCTAAAAAAAAGCAAAACGTCATGTTAAACTCCAGTATGTGAAAATTTAAAAAGAAGTGTCAAGTTTGTTTTTTTTTTTCCTTTATTATTTAATATTTTTTTTCTTGCTAATTTCAAAAAAGACATTTTAAAATAAAAACGGTAATCACACTTCCTACGTTCACATTAGAAAATTATTGGAGGTAAAAAAAGTAATCAGTATGTTGTTGAAAACTTGTATTTTCTAAATTGCTTAACGTTTTATTAATATAATAGCGAAATAATTTTTAAAGAAATGTTTACATAGAACGAAATAATTGCACAAAAATTAGTAGTTACGCTTTTTTCATCCAATATTTGCCCAATGTGGCCTTAGCTTAATAGTACGTTTCCACTTAAACCAAACCTTCTTGTTTTGCACAAAACACGTTAAAGCGTTTCAATTGTGCTGTAATGGTTGTTGTTTTCGAATTGTCGATATTAATTTAACATTTCTGTTATGAACAAATAAAGAGACAAAACAAAAGTTGCGTTATACAAAAGAGTAAATAATTAAATTGTGATGCAAAATACAATTGAATTTTTGTCAAATTATATTGTTTTCATTTTGTCTCTATTTTTTTTAATAATTAAATGTTAATTCTTCAAATTGCTTAATCACATTGAATGGATGACCCATAGTTGCGTTTGTAATCATAACAGCCTCATAGTGTTGCACTGATAATTGTAAACATATTTTGGTGCAAAACTAGATTTAGATTGAATTTTTCGAACATGAAAAATTTATGACAAAACAAGTGACTAAAACTAGTTTTAGGCAGCAAAACAAATAAGTGAAAACGTAGTATAAGTCTTGTAAACGTAGCAACAAAATTGCATTGCCTATATGCTAGTTTAACTATGTTTGCAAGACTTACAAGGGCTTATGCAATGAAAAGTGATTACATTTTTAAAATAAGAAATAAACAAACTTGGTAAAAGCAAGTAATTTCTATATTTTTTTAACTAAAATATATATACATACTATATACATCTATACAGTTAGCTCGCATATTTAAATTAAAAAGAGTAATTAAAAATATAAATAGAAAAAAATAAGTTTTTTTATTACTTTTGTAGCAGAAAAATAACAAAAAACAATTTAAAATTAAGACGCAAATATCTATTTAAGAATAATGAGCTTAATTACGATTGTCATAAGCCCCTATTATAGTTCATAACACCTACATCTTGTGTTGTATTGGCTTAAACATATAAAAATAAATGTGTAAACGATAGTCAAAGTACAGATATGGTGCAACACCATATATACCCATTATGTTGTAAATCATAATTGCAATTTTAGAAATTCAAATGAAAATTTACAACTGTTGTAAACCGTAATCGGGGCCCTTAGTCTTTAACATAATTCGATGGCTTATTTCTTGATTAGAAGCTGATAAATAGGTTAAATTTGTTTATTACAAATATAACAAGATAAAATAAGACTACGACAACCGTAATAACGCCAAATAAAATAATGAAAATATATCTTAAAAAAAAATCCTTTTATTATACTGTTTTCTATTATAAATTTTATATAGTTTATATATAAGTTCATAAAATAAAAAAATTAAAATACAACTAAAAATATTAAATAAATAGATGAAGTAAACAGCAAGTTAAATATAATAATAAATAAATAAAAATCAAATATACCATATGTAAAAAGAAAAACTTTAAACAAAATTTATATAAAATGTATGTAAATCGTGCCAATATTTTTGTAAAAACGAATAAAATGTTAACCAAACAAATAAAAATGCAATATAAAATGCTAAAAACAAAAAACACAATATTTAAAACTCCTATAAAAATATATTTTTATATTACAAAGAAAAAAAAAACAGAAATTATAAAATTTTACAATTGTCGAATTCACAAGACGCTTGTATCGTTGTGTTAGACTACAACAGTGTATGCTTGTTTTTGGTAAATTTCATAAAAAATTTCAATACACTCATTCAATTATTTTTCATGCGTTTTGTATGTTGTATTTGTTTCCATGCTATTAATGTAAAGTGAATGCCTTTTATTGAAAAGAAGAAAAAAAAAAAAAATACAAAAAAAAAAATCCTTATTGTCAGCAGCAAATTTATTTAAAAGGAAAAGATAACGAAGTACATAATTATAAGAATGGAATTAATGGGGGTAAAAATATAAATTAACAGGTTTCCTGTCCCCATACAAAAGTAAAATTTTAATGGCACAGGTCTAACCCTTTTTTTTACATCACCAGGGTTTTATGCTGTTTTTTGTAGTAGAGAATATATTCGATACTCTCGTATGCTAAAATTCTTTCGAAAGAAATTTCCTTTTCGAAAAAGCAATAATAATAATGAATATAAAATTTTTTCGAAAATTCGTAAATTTTTACTAATTCGTAAGATTTTTGATTTGAAAAAAGTCACCCCCCTGAATTTGCTCATTTATATTTGCAAATTGGTTCATATATGATACATATGTAGGCGTAGCAAATACGGTACATAATATGAAACATGAATCATGTTTGATTCATGGGACAGGGAACCTGTTAAAGTATAGTGCTTTTCTTCTTCTTAGTTAATTTTTGAAATTATCGCTACAACGTACATAAACACAAATGATACACTAGGTGTTCACAAGCAAGTACACAATATCAATACGACATACAACGATATAGAAGCTTGTGTATAAGCATAACACCATTACCCTCCTTATTCATAATAGAATTTTTGAGTTATATACCATGATTATGCATACGGCCAATTTATATTTAAAATGAACTGAAATCAATAATTTGTTATTCAGTTTCTAAATAAATAAATTTTTAGTTTATGACTATGATCATTATTTATTTTAATTGTTATTAAATAGTAAAAGCTTTTTTATTTCCAGCGACCTCTGTCGACTTAACTGAAGTGTAATTTGACATTCGTAATCGATCTATAAAAATCTAATACATAATAATTATAAATTTGTAAATTAAAAATTAAAATTCATGAAATCCGTCTCCTTTTTCCCTTTTTGTTTTTTCTAAAGTCTTTTTTATTCAATTCATTTCTAAACGACATATTCAAAATACTAAATGTAGGTTCCTAAGCTCTAAGTACATACATAGTAGTAGTGAAAATTAAAAAAATAAAAAAATTAAAAAAATAAAACGAATACCAAACAAGTTTGTAATAATTAGGGTATTTACAAGGTGTGCTTTTAGGCCATATTGTTAAAAAAAATTGGGTTCATTTATTAATAATAAACTTTTCTTACTAAAAAAAATTACAACTTTTAGGCAATAATACATACCTTGTGAATACCCTTAATAATTTTTGAAAATTTTTTTTTTTTTTTTTTTGAAAAAATTTCATATTAATATATGTATATTTATATTCCATAAAAAAATAATCATATGTGTATACAATATTTAAAATCTTATTAATTGTTTTTATATACATTTGGGATATTCACAAATTGTGCTATTGTTATAAATTTGTTTTTTTATTAATAAATTTTTCTCACGTATAAAAAAGTTACAACTTTGTGACGGCATGACATAAGAGTACAACTTGTGAATATCCCAATTATACATTTTGAAAGTTTAAAAGTAAATAAAATTTAAATAAAAATGTTGCTAAAACATCTGTTATGCGGGTATGTTGTAAAAAACGAATTCAAGTGAAAACAAAATTGAAAAAGAATTCGATCGAAATTGAAATTGACTGGAATTGTACGTTGTTATAACTTCTAAATGAAATTAGAAATGTGTGACTATTGCCACTACTTCATTGATTATAAAATTTTTATAATAATAAATAAAACAGATTAGTTGTATATGACTTTTGAAAATTCAGACTATTTCAATTTCGAATTAAAACGTTGTGCATCACATACCAAATTATGAGTATATTTATTTATTTCTTTTTAACAAAGTTTAAAGTATACATTTTTATTTATCGCTTATTCCTCTATAGCAAATTCGTATTTTTTGTTCTTGTTTTCTGTTTTTTTGTTTTTTTGTTTTTTTTATCTTATAAAAATGTCTTAAACACTTTACATACAAACATTAGACTTATTGTAACAGACTCTTGATTTATTTTTTTTTTTCTGAAATATAAAACATAGTGTTTAAAAACTTCCAAAGTATTTTATTTCTTTTGCTGCTCATTTGCAAATGCTTCTTAAAAATTAAGCAGTCGCAATTAAAGAAACGTCAAAAACTGCAAAACTTCAACAGTCGACTTGTTCAACGGTTTTTCGTTTGGTTTAGTTTAATAGTTTTTGTTTTAAATCAAATATCCTACTCCCTCTATTCCCGTCCCTATAACATGTTTTCCTAGACCAGCACAATGTACGATATGAATAGAGGTCGTCTTTTGAGTGCTTGCCTAAGGAAGAAAAATATGTTGACTCTGACTTCACATCTAGTCCAAAGAAAAATGACTTTATAAGGCATTTAAATATATCGAAAAAGCAGTCCGTCTGAATGAGAAATACATATGTATCTACAGAAAGACAAATTAAATTTTATCGCTGTCGTAAAAAAGAAAAGAATTTAATTTAATGTAATAATGTAAACCCCATGGTCTAGTGGTTAGTGTGTTGGCTTACAAAGACGAGAGCTCCGGTTCAAACCCCAGCTCGCACATTTTGAAAAAAAAATATGCAAAAATATTTCTCTCGGCGACTACTTTCTTAGCAGTCTTCTGGCAAAAGCTCTGAGAGCATCTGATTGCCATGAACAAGATTCTTAAATCTGTCGTTCGCAGTCGTCTTTAAACTGTAGGTCCCGGTACTCATGGATAATAAAATTAACACATACAACATGAGTGCATCGAGATGCTAGGCTGTAACCCTGAAACAGGGTTGTAGTGGCCAATTATATGTGTATTTATGTCATAATACTGAGGGACTTATACTTATTTCGCGACACTGCTTTTGATATGCAAGTATATGTATTTAAAATTAAATTGAGTCAGCTTTCTAAGTTATTTAAATCTTTCTGACACAAAGTCTGAAAATGTCGACTGTTCAAGTGCTGCAGTTTTTCTTTATTGATTCTGCTTTAACTTCGAAATCAACTTAAAGTTAAAGTCAGTCAAACAAAAAACTTTCGAACATGTCGACTGTTGAAGTTATGCAGTTTCTTCTGTGGCTTTAACTGCGACTGCTAGATTTTAAAGACGCCTAAGTTTAGAAACGAAATTTCTATATACATTTTTTAAAATTGTATGAAATTTCGGTCGATATCGAATGCCGTAATTTGCCCCCAGGTTTCTTTTTTTTTTTTTTTGATCAATTGAAAATGAAAAAGTTGTAGTTATTGAAAATCTTCTTCACGACTTTTGCTACTTTGAGTGCAGTTTTTTAAACACTGATAACACATAGTATATGTATCTATGTATATAAGGCTGTGTACGTTAGATATTTTATTAGGGGTATACTCGTTTAACCTGCTTAAATGCCTCTTAAATTTGCATACAATGTTATGAGTTTAAAATTCTATTTTATTTGTTGTTATATTTACTTTTTTTTAATATATGTACTTTTTAGTTTGCATTTGTTAATTTTTGTTT
This sequence comes from Metopia argyrocephala, assembly GCA_963576795.1. Classification (NCBI taxonomy): domain Eukaryota; kingdom Metazoa; phylum Arthropoda; class Insecta; order Diptera; family Sarcophagidae; genus Metopia; species Metopia argyrocephala. The sequence goes on from OY756210.1 coordinate 50,663,544, forward strand.
CGTTTATTTCATGTTTTTCCTTTTTTTTTTATTAAAAACAATTAATTTAACAATTGCCATGATTTTCTTTTCTTTTTTTAAATAAGTTCTCTATGCATGATAGTTAAAAAATAAAAATTAAGAAAATAGTACCATTAATTAAAATTGATATGGAAAATTATTATTAAACAAGAAATACATATTTAAAAACAATATAAACGAAATATAACAATTGGCAAGTGCACTTATTAAAAATATACATAAAAAACTATATATTTTTATTACAAATAATTAATAAATAATACATATATACAACATATACATATATAGAATATATATAGAAACTAAATAAAATTATAGAAATTATTAAAAAATATATTTAGCAATGAAAGTAAAATAAAAAAATAAAATAACAAACGAATATAGATAAACAAACAAATATAGAAGAATATAATAAAATAAACTAAAGCTTAAAAATATTATACAAATTTATACATACATTTATGTACGAGTACAATGTATAACAAAAAAAAATAGTTTGAGTAAAAAAAGCTGATACATACCACGAAGAGTTAAATTAAAAAAAAATCCAAATCATTAAAAATTTACAATAAATTATTTAATTTTTACTTTAAACTTTAAATACAAATAATAACTTAAAATATTAACTAATAAAAACTGTTTAATTTATAAATATAAAAATAGTAATAATAATAACAACAATAATAATAAAAATATAAAATAAATATGTTAACTTTATAAATTATATAAAAATAAATCCAAAATAATAAACAAATTAATATGTTAAAAGAAAAAAAAAAACACGCTTTTTAATTTATCTCCCATCTATCTCCTTATAACTTTTTTTTGCAAAAAGAGCCAAATAATTTGATCGGTCCTTTTAAAATCATTTCAATTAAACTGTCTAACTTAACAAATTGTTTCTTCTAGAGGTAGAAATACATAACATGCGTTGCACAAATTGTGTGTTTCGCACCTCTGTCAAAAAATATGTAAATAAGGAATTTTTATAAAACAAGTTATTGGCTAAATTGGCAAAGCATCTGCGTTAACAGTTGAATAGTTCACTTACATTGTACATAATAACAGCTGGCAACGACGTAACGCATGCTATGTACTTCTACCTGAACAATGAATTCCTTTTTCTGAAGATGTGGGAATACACATGGTAGTCAATATTTACTTGTATACCACATGAAATTAACTTCTTCATTCCAAGATTAACCCATTAACGCCCAAATGAAAACCAAGGACAATTTTTAATATTCAATATTTATAACTAGATTTAAACAACATTTTTTACAATACAGTAAAAGAAAAAAAAAACCAAAAAAAATATTCTGAGTTGTGTTTTTTCAGGTATACTAAGCTCAGTACAACAGCACTTAATATGCTATAGCTCAAAAAATTCTATACGAACTAAACCGTCTTATATTGCTTTTATTAGAATGTGATGTTATCAAGTAAATAAACTGCTATTTAACGTTCTTCAAAGTTAACTGATGTAAAATAAACTACATGACCATTCACAATCTCACAAGAAATTAATCACCAAAATGGAGATTCCTAGATAACTAGCCAAAATGGAGATTCCCATAATTGATATTTTTCAACAACAGCTAGGTGGATGTTGCATGTACTCTTATTGACTGATAAAAAGCGTTTCCCGGGTAAAAAACTGCATTTTATAATTTTTACTTGAACTTTAAGTTGTGTACTATATATAGTACAGCGGGCGTTAATGGGTTAATAAATTCTAAAGGCAGATATTATTTAATTGATTCTAAAATAAGGTAATGAATTTTTCCCGCTGGAAAGTTATTTCTCAAATTGTGTGTAAGTTTAAGCATCGTTTTAGGATTTACCATAAATATAACTTAAATCTCGCCCCTGGGATATGCTAAATTTACTGGTAAATTAAATTTGTACGGAATATATTCATTTATGTTTCAAATATATCACCGTGTTGCTAGTTTCTGATTGCCTGGTATTAATAAACACTGTGCTGATTCGATTTCCGATAATACAGGAAGGAGGAAGGAAGTTTTTTTTTATAAGTTATGTTTTTGTGCTACTAATATAGTTATTAAGGTTTATGCGTGTGTGTTTTTTACTATCCCAGTTGGCTTTGCCTTAAAGACATACTCGACGCATAGACGACAGCTAGAACAATTCGTCAGTGACATTTTCAAACAAATGTAACAAAAATCGTGCACGATTGGCCGACAATGTCACTTAACTTGTCGTCAATATTCTGTTTATTATCGACAACTTCAAAGAAATAGACTACAAAACATCGTGCACGAACACTTCTGCGATGCTGTCTACAACCGTTAGTGACATGCTTGACGACAATGTCGAGTAAGACGATTGTGCCAACTGGGATATACATACATACATATCGTCAATGGAATTAAAGAACACTGCAACTGACAAAACCTTAAATGTTCACCAGAGCCAAAAAACCTGTATGAAAGTAGAACAAAGACACTGTTTTTCTTTTTTTAACGTACACGCCGTAAGTGAATTTCTTTTTATCGTAGAAATCTGGGACCGGGACCAATCGACGCGTATTTTTCTTCTGATGATGCAAAAAACGTATTTTCGATTTTTTGTCAGTTACAGCGTTCTTTAATTCTTGCGACGAAATGTACATATGCATACAATAAAAAATGAAAGAATTGTTCGTTGCTTTTTTCCTTAGTTTTCTTAAAAAAAAAAAAATATGAAAAAAATATTTCTTTCGGCGACTACCTCTCAGCAGTCTCTGGCAAAAGCTCTGAGAGTAATTAATTGCCATGAACCAGCTTCTCAAGTCTGTCATTCGGAGTCGACTTTAAACTGTAGTTCGCGGTACTCATGGATAAAAATTAACACACAAAACATGAGTGCTGCGAGAAGCTAGGCCGTAATCCTGACACGGGGTTGTAAAGGCCAGTTATGTATGTATTATGTTTTTTTTTTAATTTTTCCTTCAATCGCTTTCCTTATTTTCTAAACAAATCAATCATATATTTTTTCATTTCATCATACCACACTACCTTATTTAAACTACAATTTCAGAGTTTCGGCGAGTCCACGAACGAGTCACGCCATCGACAACAAGCACAAAATTTATGTGCTGGAGGCCAGAATTTCGAGCCCCAGGAAAAGGTGATCAATTTTTTTTTTATTAATTTTAAAATTAATATTTATAAAATCACAAAATTTATTTTCATCTTAAAGCCTTCAAGAGTTCTTGAGTTCTTTTTTCTTTCTTGAGTTCAATTTTGTGAAAAAAGTTTAGCTACATTTATTTTTCCATTCAAAAAATTTGACATGCAACATATATCCCTAAAAGCATACATCACCTTTTTACACAACACATAACACAGTTCAACAAAATAATTTTTGTTATTGCTTTTGACAAGAACTGATTTAACTTTCATTTGGGACTCAGAATCTACATGTATTTTAGTTTTTAAGTTCTTCTTTTTAATACCTGCACTTTTTATGCAATCCTTACAGTCTAGCTGCTGTGCAGTGATTTGAAATGAAAACGATATATCATGCATTTTATGTACAGAAATTCAAAAGAGCGCCTATAGTAATTCGAATATCCAATATAACTCTAAATAACTCAACACCAAAGCTATATCAACAGTAAAAACTCTATTCTAAAATCTTGCTCGTTATAATAAAAAAACATTTTTGTAGACTGATGTAAATTAATTTTATTTCGTTCGAAAAAAATGTTGACAATGTTGTTCCGTACATGAATCAAAATGTTGACAGAAACTTGTTGCAGTTAGAAAAAATGTTGATATGCAGAGTTCACATGTTTTTCGCAGAAAGAACAGAGTACTACTTTTGAAACATTTTTTCACAAACATTTTGTACGAAACATTTTTATATGCAATTTGACAGCTTTTTGTACGAAATGTTCAACTCAGGCTTTAGATAATGACAGAATACTCATATCTATCCCTAAATGAAAAAATTGATTAAAGTGATAGAAAAGTGCAAACGGTTCTAATGATGAAATGGAGACATATATTGATAACGAAATAAAAGTGTTTATTTTAGGTTAAAGCCTGGTATTGAGTTCAATTTTGTGAAAAAAGTTTAGCTACATTTATTTTTCCATTCGAAAAATTTGGCATGCAACATATATCCCTAAAAGCATGCATCACCTTTATACACAACAAATAGCACAGTTCAACAAAATAATTTTTTTTGTTGCTTTTGACAAGAACTAATTAAACTTTCGTTTGGGGCTCAGAATCTACATGTATTTTAGTTTTTCAGTTTTTCTTTTTAAGACTTGCACTTTTTATGCAATCCTAAACAGTCCAACTGCTGTGCAGTGAGTTGAAATTATAATGATATATCATGTATTTTATATACAGAAATTGCAAAAGACCAGCTATAATAATTCGAATATCCAATATAACTCTAAATAACCCAACACCAAAGCTATGTCAACAGTAAAAACTCTATTATAAAATCCTGCTCATTATAATAAAAGAAATTATTGTAGGCTGGTGTAAATTTATTTTATTTCGTTCGAAAGAAATGTTGGCTATGTTGTTCCTTAAGCCTGGTACTGAGTTCAACATTTCGTACGAAAAGCTGTCAAATTGCATATAAAAATGTTTCATACGAAATGTTTGTGAAAAAATGTTTCAAAAGTAGTACTCAGTTCTTGCTGCGAAAAACATGTGAACTCTGCATATCAACATTTTTTCTAATTGCAACAAGTTTCTGTCAACATTTTGGTTCATGTACGAAACAACATAGTCAACATTTCTTTCGAACGAAATAAAATTAATTTACACCAGCTTACAAAAATGTTTTTTTATTACAATGAGCAAGATTTTGGAATAGGGTGTTTACTGTTGATATAGCTTTGGGGTTGGGTTATTTAGAGTTATATTGGATATTCGAATTACTTTAGGTGCTCTTTTGAAATTTCTGTATACAAAATGTATGATATATCGTTAAAATTTCAACTCACTGCCCAGCAGCTGGATTGTTAAGGATTGCATAAAAAGTGCAGGTCTTAAAAAGAAGAAATAGAAAACTAAAATACATGTAGATTCTGAGCTTCAAATGAAAGTTAAATCAGTTCTTGTCCAAAGCAACAAAAAAAAATATTTTGTTGAACTGTGTTATTTTTGTGTGAAAAGGTGATGCATGCTTTTAGGGATATTTGTTGCATGTCAAATTTTTCGAATGGAAAAATGAATGTAGCTAAACTTTTTTCACATAATTGAACTCAATACCAGGCTTTACATGAATCACAATGTTGACAGAAACTTGTTGCAGTTAGAAAAAATGTTGATAGGTAGAGTTCACATGTTTTTCGCAGCAAGAACTGAGTACTACTATTGAAACATTTTTTCACAAACATTTCGTACGAAACATTTTTATATGCAATTTGACAGCTTTTCGTACGAAATGTTGAACTCAATACCAGGCTTAAGATAGAGAGAAGTATTTCGAAACAGATTGTTGACAATTCTTTCAACATCATTGACTTTGAATGTTGTTTTTTTTTTGTGGCATATATTGGAAATAAAATCCAAGCCTTTCAAATGAAATACTGGATGCTTTAATTTTTCTCAAAAGTTTTTAAGAGATGACAAAATGTAATAAATCGAAAACTAAAAAAAGACTAAATATAATATAGGTATTTACTTTAAAGCTTTAAAAATGTATACGCATAAACATATATCCATATCGATATTGATCAACAATAAGGGAATTAACTAAATATATATTTTAACTTTTACTTTTTGCAAAAAATTAAATAACATCATTGATGTGAAAATTTCAATATATTCCGATTACTCTTTTATCTTTGAAACCACATTAAAGACCATTTCTGTGATAAAGTATTGACTATCCTTTTATCAACAAGACGGTAGTATTTTAAATTAAAACAATGGGTGAAATAGAAATGTATCGTATATTTTCTGAAAAGGTATTATTTTGATTTAAGCCTTTATTCAAGTTAAAAAATAATCAAATTTCTTTATTTCAATTTGGTTGCAATTTCAGTTTTGTCAATAAAATAACCAAAAAAAAATTCGAAATATTTCAGATGTATCATTAACTTGAAAAATTGGTTGTTTTTGCAATAATTGCAAACCATTAAAGGAAAAACAATGTAAACATATTTCCAAGTGTAACTTGCTTACTATGATGTCGATCAAATACATTTTAAAACTTTAAATATTAGTGGTAATTTTGAAATACCGGATACTTTAATAATTTATATGCTACTCTGTTTTTTTTTTTGACAATTTGTTTTGTATTTTGGTTACTTTTTATATTAATGAAATTCAAAGCTTTTGTTTTATACCTTTTTAAATGGTCTTTCTTTAATAAAAATTGTAATAAACTTATATAGAAATTAATAATAGCTTTAATTGTTATTTTTCAAATAATCCCGGAATCCCGAAAAATCTCGATATCCCGAAAAATCCCGGGATTCCAAAATATTCCGGGATTTTGAAAATTCAAATCCCGGGATTGGCAAAAACCAGTCCCGATTGGCATCCCTATTTCGCATACATAGTGTGATGCCTTTTTTTCTAAAAGGGTTTTTTAATCGTGTGTTAAGCGCATTTAATTCGGTCAACCGTGTGGGAAATTAAAACGTTGTACGTGTACTACATACATAAATAATAGTGAATGAGTCTATTCAACAGAAAGGTTTGAAATTGAAAGAAATTTGAAAGAATTGATCAAAAAGAGCTGGGTCAACTGTTTAGTTCAGTTCGTTCAATTGAGTGAGTGATTCGCTTATTTTGATTTATTTTTTTTTTTTTAATTTATCAATTTTTCTTTAAAAAGTTAATCACATTTTTGCTGGCAAGTCCTTCCATGCGGTATGCTTTATGTTGAAAACAAGACCACAGAATAAAAAGAAATAAACCCTTAAATAAATTATTTTTAGTAGATTATTATTGTCATTCAAATGATGATTCAGCTTATGACCCTATAAGTTCTGTAACGTTCAATTTTTGTGGCAAAATAGATTTTCCAAATACACCAAATGGCCTTAAAGTATATATTAAATAATCCAAAATATAAAATTGTTCTGGTTTTATATAATGAAACGAAATGGCGCTGGCTGAACAACAGCTTTCATTCTGAAACAAATAAAAATTAAAAAAAAACCAAAAAAATTTAAATAAAAACTACCTGATTTCGTTGATAGAATGCATAATTTTGATACCAAAACGAGGTATCATTGGGTATAACATGTTCCACAGCCAATGGTATAAAACGTTCTTTACCCTCAGCATCACGTGAATCCCCGGCTATGACACCAATATTTTCCAAACACATACCCAATTGCACATCTTCGGATTTGAATATTTTTGGACAAACTGTAACGTTATTGTGAGCCTCTAAAGTGAATTTTTTTAAGGCCTCTTTGCTTAGCACATAACCTGCACCCCCAGACATGTAACCCTTTTTGTGGGTTAGAATTGTTATCTCTATTTAAAAAATAATTACTTTTTTCTTTATACAGTACCTGTTTTACAAATGGTTTAAATTTTGCTCCAAAGTATATGGGAATTTCAGTGGGATATTGATAAAGCATAAAGCGTAAATTTTCCATTATTACATACCTGTGAGGGGAGAGGAAAAAAAAAAACAAAGATATTATTTGTTAAGGAAATTAATAGATAAAGTGAGGTTGATACTCTTCTTGGATAAGATTGGTTCTTAGACTTTCTAAGCTTCTACCTGAAAACTATGATGAACAAAGATTTGAGTCTTACATTAGATTCTCTAAAGACAACCTAAAGATTTAACCGGAACTTTTGACCGTTTCAACGCGCATTTAAATGAAACTAAACAGGAATGGTTTCCAGTAGTCTGTGCAGATTCTGCTATAAGACAACGGGCACTTATGCAGTATTAATGTAAAAAAATGAGTTATGAATGGCACACTCACAAACGACTTGAAGCCAATATCTGAGTAGGGTCGCGCGAACAGATAGGATTTTATTGCGAGCAAAACTCAAAGTCTGTTCATAGAAGACGAATGGTTTAAGACGTTCGTCTTTTTAGGTGAAAAACGTCTTGAACCATTTGCCTTCCATGAACATGCTGTCAGTGTTGTTTTATCACGCAAAGCGTTGTAGTGACCATGCAATCTTGTCATGTGTGTGACTATGGGTAATGTAATAATTGAGAAGGCGGATGCTTTTGATGGTCTGGGCATGAACAGTAACTGTGATGCTCGTTGGAATGATCACATTTTTCGAGTGTCGAAAAAAGCATTCAAGTGTCTCGGATTTTTAAAACGACCTAAGAAATGCTTCACTCGTTCTGACCTTCTTAATATTTAAAAGAACTTTATCCGACCTGGGATGAAATACAACTCTCATGTATGGGCTGGTTGCTTCAAATTTCTTTTTATGGCTTCTCGACAGAGTATAGGAAAGGGCGAAAGTGCTTATGAGGGAGGGCAGGGTATCCAACTCTATCGATCCATTGTAAAATCGGCGCAATGTGACGTGCGTTTCATTGTTCTATCGGTACTACGATGAAATAAAGCTGCTCTGATGAAATAAAGGACTTGATTCCGGATGGTCGCATATTCTTGCGTACCAGTGAATCGCAAAATGCATTATAAGGAGAGTTCGTTCTTTAGCCACACCGTTCGTTTGTGAAATAACCTTTCCGTGAACGTTTTTTCTTGTCAATTACAATGTTAGTAAGTTTAAAACAAATGTCCACATACATTATCTCCTCTTTCCTCCCTCCCATAGCATATTTTCCTGAGTGCTGGCCTTAATCTGAAAAAAAATATGAAAGCAGACTCGCTCTTATAAAATTACTAAAGTTGAAGAGTCAAAAAACAATGATAAGTGTCCTTCTTTCTTTTAAGATTAATGCGTGTCTGAGTATTTGTCATGTAAAGTTACTTTTAATGTTCCAATTAGTCCGTCCCTAATTTTTATTTATTAAATTTTATATTTAGCCGTTCAGTATATTTTGTACTTAAATCACTAATTATTAATGGTTGTATTTATAAAGAAAAGTTAGCAACTCGATAGCGTATTGTACACAAAATCTGGCAAGTTTATTACCCATTATAGTGTGATGTTATTAAAACTTTCCATACCTTTAATTTGATAACTTGTCAGAGAATCCAAAAAATTAAAAAACTCGAACGTTTGTGTAAGAATTTCCACGTATAGGAATAAAAAAATTAGCCACTATGTACAACGAGCTGTTAAATTTTTATTATAAATAAGGCTGTAAATATCTATCCTGTTTGTACCTTCTCCTTTAGTCTGTAAGGAACTATTATCATAGACATAAAAAAATGCTATAGGTGTTTTTAAAAATCTTTGACTTCCTAAACTAGTTGGGAGAAATACGTAACGTCTATGACTGAGAAAGCTCGTTATGAAAATATATAATTTAACAGCGTATGTGAATCCGTGGTCTAGTGGTTAGTATATTGGCTCATTAAGACGATAACGTTGGGTTCAAATCTCTGCTCTGACATCTTGAGAAAAAAGAAATATGACAAAATTATTTCTTTCGGCTACTACCTCTCAGCATTCTTCTGGCAAAAGCTCTGGGAGTAATTGATTGCCATGAAAAAGCTTCTCAAATCTGTCGTTCGGAGTCGACGCTAAACTGTAGGTCCCGATGCTCATAGATAAAAATTAACACACATAACACACACAAACAATTCCGATACTGCTTTCAATATTTCGCCACACACGCGAAAAATTTAAATGCATAATTAAACTATAACTGTCATTAAATTAAACTGCTAATATGGCAGCCGCCGCCTATGCTTACTGAATATGTTATCTTACAGTTGTGGCCGAATTAATTGCATCAGAACTGAAACGAACTGGAAGTACCACGCAGTTTATTGCTTTATAAAAAAATCAACAATTTTAACTACTTCCTTAATATACGTATTAAAACCATTACGAACTAACAAATAAACATTTCAATTACTTTTTTATGTGCTTTTTGTTTGTGTAGTTAATAATAAATTTAAAATAATATTATAAATAATAAATAATATTTGATAAGATCACTTTTTCTATCTCTATCACACTCGTAGAATTATTTTCTTTGTTACTACTTACGTATCATCATCCGCTTTTAAAAACCATTCCGCCTCATCAAAATGATGATCGTAAATATATTTCAAGGCTTCCTTTGTTTTATTCCATAGATTATGACGACCTTCCTCCACATTTAGTTTAACACTTTGCAATTTCTCATCCTCTTGCGTGCTCATAAACAGTAATTTATTACAACGCGTACCCCAAGTGTGGCGTATATGTATTGCTTTGGTTAAATGATTTTCGGGTTTTGTCATTATCCAACAGAGGACGCGGGTTTTATTGTATAAAAATTCATTTAAGAAATGATTTTTTTCATCAGTTCTTTCAACGACATCATCGATGAAAGTAATCGAATCATTATATTGCAAATCATACCAAAAGCTGGTCAAACGTATACCAATTAATAGGCCAATTGTTAGAAATAATAGATTTCTAACGAGAGTACCCAAGGGATAGGTGAAACATTTCTTTTTAGCCATGTTTTGTTATTTAAATATTTTAAAACAAAAAATCTAAATTATTTACGAATTTTTTTTTTTAAGAAGATTAAAATTTTTTAAATAAACTTGTTTCAGTGGTTTACTGCTGTTGTTGTTGTTGTTAGTGTTTTACGTTTAATTTTAATTAAAATTTATTTGTAATTTATTACTTTAAATGCGTTCGTTTTAAAAGCTCCAGCATGACTGAAAGTGATTGACCGTTTTGTATGAGTTTAGCGGTACACAAGCACACAGGTAGCAGTTTGTACGAGCATGTAATAAATGATCATTCAGTTACTGCAGACTTGCCAGATGCTCTAGAGTTATTAATTATAAAAATATAAAAATAATTTTAAATAAAAAAAAAAAAACAATATACGAGGAGGGTTTAATAATTCACAGATTTTTTTGACAAAAAATAATGTATGAATTGTTTGTCTTTGTAAAAAAATAAAAAAAATTTTTTTTCTTCTTTATATTTTTCCACAAAAAAAAAAAAAAAAAAAAAAAAAAAAAAAAAAAAAAAAAAACACGAAAGTAATATCACTGCAGCAATTTTTATCGAAGGTACGTATAAACTACATTTACAAAAATCGAAACAAGTCAGATTCAAATCCAACAGAAAACGGACAACAAATCATGTATAAATAAATTTAAATGAAAAGTGATATGAAATAAAATAAATAAATAAATAAAATTTTTGTGCAATAATATAAAAAAAAAAATCATTATACGAGTAAGGGAATTTTTTTTTTGAAGATCGATATACATACATACTTACATATACAGGGTGTTTTTTTTAGAGGTATAGAACTTCGAATTAAAATAAAACACAAGAAAATCGTTTTAATGTCCATCAATTTGGCTTTATTGGAAGGATAATTTTATGCCATTAATGTTTAAATATGATTTCGGGCATGTGGCCGCCGCGGCTAGCTCGAATAAAGCCAATTCTACAGGTCCAATTTTCAACCACTTTTTCGAGCATATGGGGCCGTATGTTGGCAATAACGCCACGAATGTTGGCTTCCAAGTCCCCTAACGTTTCTGGTTTGTTGGCGTAGACGAGCGACTTCACATATCCCCAAAGAAAATAATCCAATGGTGTCAAATCACACGATCTTGGTGGCCAATTGACAGGTCCATTCCGCGAAATTATGCGCTCATCGAATGTTTCCTTCAATAAATCGATTGTGACGTGCGCTGTGTGGCATGTAGCGCCGTCTTGTTGGAACCACAACTCATCCACATTCATGCCATCCAATTCGGGAACAAAATTGTCGGTTATCATGGCTCTATACCGGTCTCCATTAACGGTAACTGACTCTCCAGCATTATTTCGTAAGAAGTATGGCCCAATGACTCCACCAGCCCATAGAGAACACCAAACAGTCAGTTTTTGTGGATGTAATGGCGTCTCAATGTAATGGGTCTCATGTGGATTCTCTTCACTCCAAATGCGGCAATTTTGCTTGTTGACGTAGCCATTCAACCAAAAATGAGCCTCATCACTGAACAAAATTTTGCGATGAAAATCAGCATCGAGATCAATCTCATTTTCGGCCCATACACCAAAATCACGACGCATTGCATGGTCTCGCGGCTTTAATTCTTGCACAAGCTGGATCTTGTAAGGTCGCAAGCCAAGATCTTTGCGCAAAATCTTCCATAAAGTTGATGGACAAAGCTCCAATTGCTGTGCACGGTGGCGAATCGATTCATTCGGGTTCTCTTCAACACTTTGCTCTACAGCGGCAATTGTTTCTTCGATGCGCACTGTTCGACGTCTCTGCGGATGCGTATTATCACATAGAGTAAACGTAGTGCGAAAACGATCCATAGTTAACCGAATTAATTGCTCTGATGGACGATTATGTCGACCATAAAATGGACGGAGCTTGCGGTAAACTTCTCGAACTGAACCATTATTTTCGAAATAAATTTGCACAATTTGCAAGCGTTGTTCTTTTGTCAACCTGTTCATGATGAAATGGCAAACCAAACTAAATATTAATCACTTGACAGCTGACAAAATGGCCGCCAGTTTAAAAAGTGATGCCAACTTAAAGTTCTATACCTCAATAAAAAACACGCTATATACATAATTGGTCATTTAGATCCCCTCCAAGAAGTTCATCTTCAGCAAGCCGCTCTCTGACATTTTCAGTCTATCCCACCAAAAACGAATGAACAGGAGTACAGCGCCAGATTCTGGAAAGATAAGAGCTAACCTACTGGAGACGCTCGCTACTGACATTCAACATTCATTGACAGATGGGCCAATTGCTGTTGATCATTTAAGGGTGAAGGTATTACTAAACATTTTAGCCTTTGAGCGGTCAAACCGACAGCAACTTGTCTCATCAACAAAAAGGCACATAATAAAAAAATTAAATAAATCTATCAATGTATCCTCAAATTCCAATACAATGCACTGCATGAGTAGGGGTTTACCCCTGAGTATTGGTCTTAAAAAAAAATACAAGGCTACGGTTTAGCTTCTCATAGCAGTTATATTGTGTACGTCAGTTCACAAGACTACAAGATCAATATAGATTCACTAATTCGATACTCGTTTTCGAATGCTTTATCCCAGATATGTTAGCTTGTGTTCTATTCTTGTTCAGCCTCCAAAAAATTGAGGAATTTTATTCTTGACTACAAACAAAGAGTTCAAGAATTAATTATTCTCCTACATACTTATGTTGTTTGCAAGTCCTTTGCAACGAAGAGTGATTACCGCTATTAAAATTATTTCTAATAATTTTTAATTGTTGTAAGAAAAACCTGTCCAAGGCTATTTGTTTTGCAATCCTGTTTTCAGGAATTCTGGTAGCTGTAAAATATAGCTCACAGTTTCGTTATGTAATATATTATCAATTTATTTTTAATCTTGGCCACCAATTTGATAGCTAAAATTTACTTTAAACTATTTCTATTTGCCGGTGCCCATACATTTTTTCTATGGCGTTTTTCGGATGCGTTCTACTTCTTCATTCTATTGTAAATATTGTTGTGTGTTGTTATATTCAACTGTGCTGATACTCGGAATTCTACCATTGCTAGTTTTTTCCTTCTTTTTGAAAAATATCAGACTACTGCAAGCTTTTCTAAACTTGTCCGTTTACATAACGTCGTAAGAATTAAAGAATGCTGTAACCGACAAAACATTAATGTTCACCAGAGCCAAAAAACCTGTATGGAAGTCGAAAAAAGACACTGGTATTTTTCAAAACGCAGACGGCATAGGTGAATTTCTTTTCATTACAGAAATCAGGGACCGGAACCAATCGACGCGTATTTTTTTCTGATAAAGGTGATGCAAAAAAGTATTTTCGATTTTTTGTCTTTAATTCTTCCGACGATATATTTCAAAAACGTTGTTGTACCGGGACCTACAGTTTAATGTCGACTCCGAACGACAGACTTGAGAAGCTTGTTCATGGCAATTAATTACTCTCAGAGCTTTTGCCAGAAGACTGCTGAGAGGTAGTCGCCGAAAGAAATATTTTTTTCATATTTCTTTTTTTGAAGATGTCAGAGCCTGGAGTCGAACCCAGGGCCCATGTCTTAGTAAGCCAACACACTAACCACTAGACCACGGCGACTACAATTACCTTATTTGTTACTTTTTATATTCAAAGTTATTTTTCTTGTTTAATAGACCGAACACAGTTGCAATATATTGCGACCTAAACGATCTATTGTACCCTTTAAGTCTACTGTTGGCTCAGTACATCTACTGTCTGTCTATGAAGCGGAGCCAAACCATACTTCAATTTATCCATCTTAATTTATCGAAAACCACTCATTCACATAAGATATACAAACATATGTATTTATATGTTCCGCCATTTCTGGTGCTTGTAATAACAATTTACAAACGCGTTCTTATTGACCAGTTAGAAATTGCACACATATTGTGGACTGAATACCGCGTTAGGGTGTCATTTAAGCGTTCTAACGTTCCCATTTTCTAATTTCACATAGATAAGATTAAAACAAATATACAAAATTTAAAATACTTAAAAAATATTATATTTATAAATAATTTGAATTTATTCAAAAGGCGGTTCTGGTATGGGTTTCGAAACATGTAATTCTTTAGATAAAACATCCGTTAAAGTAAATTTTTTGGTTAAATTAAAATGTAAATTCTTGTCAACACCCAGAACTTGTAAAGTATATAGGAAATAGTCTAAAACATAAAACTGATCTGGTTGTATATAATGAAAGGAAATAACACTAGACGAGCAACAGGTAGTATTCTGGAAAATATAAAAAAAATGTTTTAAATATTTGTCCGCTTCAATAATCTTCATAATCACCTCTTTTGGTTCATAAAATGTATAATTTTTATACCACCAAGTTTTATCTTCGGGTATCAAATATTCTACTGGTAATGGCAAGAACCGCTCATTACCTTCGTGGTCACGTGTATCACCGGCAATTACACCGATATTTTGTAGACACAAACCCAACTGAACATCTTCGGCTTGATAAGTTTCCGCGCAAACATCATGATTCTCATAGGCTTCGTTGGCAAATTTATGCAGAGATTTTTTACTTAAGACGTAACCAGCACCGCCAGACATATAACCCTGTGGAAAATTTAAATTCAAATAAATTATTTCCTTTTATATATTTTTAATGTGTTTCGCACCTGATTTACGAATTTTTTAAATTTCGCACCAAAATATATGGCAGCTTCTGGGGGATACGGATACAGGAAGAAACGTAAATTTTCCATAATAATGTAACTAAAAAATATTGATAAACGATATAGGCAGCTGTTATTATATACAATGTTATTCAGGTCTGTAACCCTGAAACAGGGTTGTAATGGCCTATTATGTGTGGATGTATGTATGTATGTCATAAAAAATATTATTATGTAATGGTGGTGATGTTAGTAAAGCAATAAATAAAATGTGTTGGTTTGATTGCAACTTGTTTTATCTGAGTATAGACTCCGTTAATTTTTCTTAAACTATTTGCGCATCAAAATTAGTGACTCTTTTAGAGCGACAGATCGTATATAGAGCAGAATTCCCTTTTTTTTGACATGAGCTTGCACAGAAAAAAAAGGTTCATAAAATACATGAATATTTTATGAATATTTGCCCATGTACGATTTTCATGGTATTTATGAACAAATTCATAAATTTGTAGCAAAAATACTGGGAAAATTAGTTCTGCAGTCATTATGATCAAATACATAATATTTATGAAAAAATCCTAAAATTTTATGAAAATTTTCATTAAAAATTTTCCAATGTACGAATTCTTAGAATTTATGAACTTTGTTCATAAAAATTAAAACACCGGGTTTTTTTTATGAATGTGTTCATAAATTTCAAAATGCTTTCATAATATAAATGAAAATGCAAACTATTTTTATGAAAGGGTTCATAGCTTTTATGAATTGCTTTTATTTATTACATAAATTATGTGTTTATATGCATACATTTTTATGAATATAATAATAAAACTAAGTATTTTATTCTCAGATATTATGCAACTTTTCATAAAATTTTAATCATTTGTATATCCGCGGCTGTAAGAAATCCTTTGTCGCCCTCAAATGGCGCGGCTTGTATTCTACTTCCTCGTTCGTTTTTCCGAAAATTGCAAAAGCTCCTACTGAATATTCAATGCTAAATTTTCTCGACTGTTTTCCACCACATTTATTAAAAAAGAAACTGGTGAAGATTCATCAGCAGTATATTGTCTCGAGTATCTAAATAGTAAAATTATACAAAAAAAATTAATTTTAGCATATTGTAAATTTTTGATTTACTTACTTTCTCTTGTCTCTTCGTCTATAGAATTTAAATTAATTAATTAATTAATTAAGCCTTTGAGTTGATACCGTTAGTTTCTGTTGAATTCAAAATTTATAAAAATATTTGCTGTTTAAATGAAAAGTACAAATTATTTTTTATAAGCAAATGACATTTTACAAAACCTTATGTGGTTTAAAAACACAAAGTATAATTTTAGCAAGTGAAATATTTAAGTTGTTTTATAGCTCATATAATTTAACAATATTCCTAATTTAAGAGATAAAACATTGTTCATAGTTTTACACTCTTTACACCCACTCTCAAAACCGGTTTTGAAATATTATGAACAAAAATCATATTTTAAATGAAAGGTTTTTCTAAAAATTTGATTATTTTTTAGGAAAAAATTCATAGAATAAGAAAACCTGTATATAAAATATACACAAAAAAATTCATAAATTGAATGAAATTTTTCATAAAAATCAAAAACTTTGTGATATTTTTAAAAATTTATTATTTATGAACCCATTCATAAAATATATGATCAATTTCATTCCATATATGTACCAAGTTGTAAATATATATATAGGGAAATGATAGTCAAAAATGCTAAATATGAAAGAGGTCATAATATTTATGAATTTTTACATTCCACTTATGAAAATTTTTTATATGAACGAAATTCATAACATTTATGAACAAATTTATAAACAAATACCGGGAACTCAAAAAAATTTCATAAACATTATGAAGTGGTACATATACATTATGATCAATTCATATGTATTATGAACCCCAAAAAATATGAACAGAATTCATAAATTTTATGAATATTATTTTTTTGTGTGTGGTTGAATTCTCGAGGCGACATTAATTTGAATGGATGACAATCCAAGCACGATGAGGGTTTAAATTATTATATACGCCTTCAGAAGAGTCATTGGTTTGACTTGTCATATCAGACGATACACGTGCTCATCAATAATGCATGATTTTTATATGAAATGAGCCGCTAAAATGCAATAGAAATGCAAATTTATTGCAACCAGCAAGCAAATAGTACAAAATCTAAAATAATATCTTATTCTGTAGCTTATTTGGAAGCTTTAATGTATTAAAAACAATATAGGGCTTCCATTATTGCTTACAACTTTACTTATTGCTTCCAAATTTGAAAACTTTTCTGCTGGGATAATATAAAGGATAAAGCATAAAATGTAGTATCATAAGTGCTAACCCAAAGTAAAAAGGCAAGATTTGAAGAAGAAAATGGCATAAGTGTAGTTAGTAGTCACTTCTTATTCAAGAGATGAAAACTATCTTAGCCTCCAATTATTTGGTATCCTTTTCTTTTTTTTCCAAAAGGGGGAATTTAATTACTGGGTAGAAACCTGACTGTAGAACTAAGCCTCTGGATGGACATCGGCAATCATTTTTCTATTATATTGGGTACTACAATACGTATTCTAAACTAACCTAAGCTCCCACTAGGCAATTCAAACTATCCGAACCACCCGGAGCGATGATTTTCTTCGTAGCAACTATCATTGTTATGATCGTTTCGGTAGTTGTCAATATGTTATGCTGACTTCCATTGGACTTGCTACCTAAGATGATGACGAATGTTGGGTGTGATCGGCACATAAGGCCTAGACTCTTACTTTGAGGTATTTAAGTTATATTCTCTGTTAACTGATATTAGTGACTACTGCGACAATTTTTCTGCAGAAAAATCATTGTATTTTTGTTGACTCATGGGAATGCGGTGTTATCAGACGGCTCCAAAACAAAAAAAAAAAAAAACAAAAAAAAAAAAGGAACAAGACTCAGAAAATTTTTCTATGAACGAGCCAAGAACTTTAAAGTGGAAAATTTTGCCATATTACTCGAGCTTAAAATTTTT
This sequence comes from Metopia argyrocephala, assembly GCA_963576795.1. Taxonomy (NCBI): domain Eukaryota; kingdom Metazoa; phylum Arthropoda; class Insecta; order Diptera; family Sarcophagidae; genus Metopia; species Metopia argyrocephala. The sequence continues at coordinate 50,681,815 of OY756210.1, forward strand.
TGGAATGTGTCACAGTAATTTAGTGGTTAGTGTTGGTTTATTAAACATGAGCTCTGGGTTCAAACTCCAACTCTGACATCTTGATTTTTTTCGGCTACTACCTCCTAACAGTCTTCTCGAAAATGTTCTGAGAGTAACTGATTGCCATGAACAAGCTTCTCAAGTCTGCCTTTCGAATTCGACGTTAAACTGTAGATCCCAGTACTTATGGATAAAAAAATGACGTGTGAATCAGTAGCCCTTTAACAGTTGTAATCGGCAATTATGTATGTATGCATGTACGTTTCATAGAAAAGTATAAGTATATCGTCGCAAGAATTAAAGAACGCTGTAACTGACAAAATATTAATTGTTCACCAGAGCCAAAAAACCTGTGTGAAAGTAGAACAAAGACACTGGTATTTTTCAAAACGCAGACGGCGCACACTGGGGATTTTTGTATGGAGGTGAGGAAAAAAATATATTTGTCAAAAACTGTAGTGATTTTATCACAAATTTAGTTTTATTTATATAGTAATACACAAAAGGAATCAAAATAAAGAAAGTTAGAGAAATATATATCGTTACCTACAATGTAAAAAGCCATAACTAACAAAAAAATTTAAATGCTTATTTTAATTTTGAATTTATTATTTATTTCAAATCTATTTTTAAGTTATTATTCTAAAAGAGCTTATAACAGTATGCCTTTCTGGCTAAATGCATTTTCTGGAGTCTCTAAGGCCATATTTTTGGTAGTCTTTGTTATGAATTTCTTGAGCCTTTACTGACTTGGTCTCTAGGACTCTTTTAGCAGTATGATCCAACAGATTTTGCATAGGTACACTCCTCAAACAATTTACGTGGCCGACCATGTGCAGAACTGGTAGGACATTCAGTCTAAGTAAACTTTATTGTAAACGTGCATTCAAGCCAATTTACATTTTTTTGTTTTTTTTTTTTTTCAAATCGCGACTTCGCACGATTAGAATCCTGCCATCTTTGTTTGAAGTTAGAGTAAAAGCCTTTATATATTGTATCCAAAATTTCACATGGTTTAGTTTCGTTTAAGCCAATGTGCGATTGTTGCAAAAACTGTTTTAATTTTGTTCTGTCTTTGTCAAACTCCACAAACTTCGGGCGAAAAACCCCATGTGAAATTTATTATCGCTTATTACTTTGCTACTGTAATCACAAAAATCAAATAATCTTTTGTGCACTACTTTTTTGATAATTCTGCATATCATAAAAAGTCCTCAATGTTTTTTCAAAAGAATTTTGTTCATATCTCGAGCAAATTTTTTAAGTTCATACCTTTACTTAATTGTGAATAAAAGGGAAACGCGTTCATCGATTTTCATGATTTATATCTCATTTTATTCACAGGTTATGCGACTTTACGCGAAAGTAGTAGAACTTGATACGTTTTTACCGTTTTGGATTTTTAATGAATTAAAAAAAAAAATTTAATTTTTTAGGCAAAAAAAAATTTGTTTTCCTTCATACATTTATTTATAACTGCGAAACTGTTGCTTAGATAGCGAAACATTATATAAACAGATGAAAGTAATTATAATTCTTGATTTTTCTATATTTATTTAAGCAAAATCCGACTAGTGGTTCTTGAGTTATGTTAAACAAAAGAACCTTATCAGAATTGAGTCGTGAATCAATCAGCTGAAAAATGTTGTACTGTTTAATGCAACAAATTGAGAGGTGGCACCTGGTGGCACTTGAAATTGATTAAAAATGTTAAAACACATATGAGACAATGTATTAGTAGCGATTTCCAACTGTAGGGAAGTATTGCTAAAATTGCAGGTCCAAATGTTTGGAGAAAAAAGGATTTTTGTTATATGTTCATAAAAATAAACACACAAAAAAAAACTTAAATCTGTGCAAAGTTTATTTTCCCAATTTTGGTATGCTGAAATATCCTACTTTAAGTAAAAAATAAAAAGAAAAACGTTAGCTCACATAATAAAAGAATATTCGCTTTGAAATTCTTAGGTTTAAATTAAGTTGGTTCGGTAAAACATACAAGTACTGAGTTTGAGATGGCTATAAAAAAAAAATTTGCAGTCAGATCGGAGTAATTCTTTTTGATTTGATTGTACCAATTAGTCTAAAATGTCAAAATATCACTGCATCTTGCATGAAGAGTATGTTGAAAATTTTACTTTTTTCCTCAAAATCCCCAATGTGCGGCGTAAGTGAATTTCTTTTCATCATAGAAATCTGGGACCAGGACCAATCGACGCGTATTTGTTTTCTTATAAAAATGATGCAAAAAAAGTATTTTCGATTTTTTGTCAGTTACAGCGTTCTTTAATTCCATAGACGATATGGTAATGCCATTTAAGTATGACCAAAGAATATAAATCATATAGAATGTGCATCACGTACAAGTAAAATTTCTTATGGCGGGTCGTAATGTTGGAACCCGCAAAAAGAATTGTTACTCTCTTACTTAGCAAAGAGAATTCGTTTATTCTCTTACTTTGCACACACAACATCACAGTGTATAAGACGATAGCCACAACAAAATTTTTATTTCGTGTCTTTTTTTTTGCTTAAGTACAGAAACGGTTTCATGCTAACAACAATATTCACATACAATACAATTTATGTGTTTGTGTTTCTTATTCATTGTGAGCTGTTTTCGTTTTTTAAATTTTAAAACTTAGAGAATAATGTTGTTGGTTCAAATATTTTTGTGTATTAAAGAATACAGTGCTCCGATACGACTATGTAAGCTAGTGTAGGGCAAAGCATATTTAATTTGTAGTTGCGCGACGGAAAATACATTAATCTACATCGAATATATAGCGCCCTATTTAATATCTTTATAAAAGTGTAGTTAAAAATATGTCTTATTATTATTATTATTTATTTAAGATCAACAAGTATTTTTATGTTTATTTGAAATAAAAGGTTAACTAAATCAAAAAATGTAATTCCAAAAATATTAAAAAAAACAAATATATATTCATTAATGACAAATTTTCGAATGATAAATTGATGATTTTTCAATTATAAGAAAATTGAAAAAATTTTATTTTTAATTTATGTATGTTTTAAATATATAACTGTATGTATATATTCATTTTTAGAAGAAAAGATACTTCAATTTTTTATGTTAAGAATAAATAATAAATAAATAATAATCAAAATTAAAATTATTTCTTAGTTTTTACTTTGAAGCATCAAAAAGTATATTTTGAGAATTTTCATCTCCATAAAAAGGCTAATAAGGTTACTTTTTAAAAAATTATTTATTGTATAGAATATCTATTTTTGGAACTTCCTTTTTCTGTAGTCCAAGAGCAATGCTTTCGAAGGAGCAGCAAATCCAATACCTCTATTCTGTGTTGAGAACAAGTGTTGGCAAACCACTCTGGGATGATTCGTTTACATGACTCAATAATAAAAGATTTTATACCAATTTTTTGAGGTTCAGATTTAAAGACATTATGAAATATTAAAATATGTTTTTTGCTTGCATCCATTTAGCTATCATTCTTAATTATTTTACTTCCCAAAATGGTTTATCTGCAGATTCTTTAAGTGAAATTGTTACAGTAAATGTAGATATTTTAAAAAGCATTGGTATTACTGTTTATGCCCTTATATGTGATGAAGGCTCGACTAACCGAAAATGATTTTCCAATCTTAAAGTATCTGCTAAAAAACCGTTTTTTGAATTAAGCGATCAAAATGTTTTTTGCCTTTATGATTTCCCACACTCAATTAAATCTTTGCGGAATGGGTGGCTGAAATGTGACATAAAAACCCCGGATGGGACGGCAAGCTTTCAGGTAATTAGGGAATTGTAAGAAATGGAAGCAAATGCAAAAATAAAAATGTGCCCAAAACTAACACGGCAACATATGTTTCCTAACACTTTTGAAAAATGCTTGTAGTATTTGCCACACAAATTTTCAGCAGGCTTGTTTCTGCTGCTATTAAAACAACGTCTGAAACCACAAAATTTAAGACATGTTCCGCAGAATTGGCTTTATCAACAGCTCAGTTTATGGAAAAAATGGCAAAATTTTTGATTGTCTTAATAGTGGCTCCCTTTATCGAGATAATTGCTACAGATCTGCAATTCAGATTAACAATGAAGTATATTAATATATTCAGTTCTTTTTAGAATATTTAAAAAAGGTGGAGTTTGTAGATCAAAACAAGCGTATTTTCTTTTCAAATAAAATGAAACTCACCCTAAATTCAATTCTTATGTTAACAAATGAAATTTTAAGGGAAGGTGGTGATTTATATTTCTTAATGACAAAGTCCCTCAATCAAGACAAATTAGAACACTTTTTCTGTCTTTAAATCTGAACCGCGAAAAATTGGTACAAAATCTTTTATTATTGAGTCATGTAAACGAATGACCCCAGAGTGGTTTGCCGACACTTGTTCTCAACACAGAATAGAGGTATTGGACTTTCTATTATTGGTTCTCCTTCGGAAACATTGCTCTTGGACTACAGAAAAAGGAAGTTCCAAAAAAAGAAAATTAGATATTTTATCCAATAAATAATCTTTAAAAAAAAAATTAACTTTATTAGCCTTTTTATGGAGATGAAAATCCTCAAAATATACATACTTTTTGATGCTTTGAAGTATAAAGTAAGAAATAATTTTAATCTTGATTATTATTTATTTTTAACATAAAAAAATTAAAGTGTCTTTTCTTTTAAAAATGTATATATACGTACATATATATAATTCATACATACATATATAAATTAAAAATAAAAATAGAATTTTCTTAAAAATAATTGAAAAATCATCAATTTATCATTCGAAAATTTGTCATTAATGAATATATACTTGTTTTTTTATATTTTTGGAATTACATTTTTTGGTTTAGTTAACCTTTTATTTCAAATAAATATAAAATCAATTGTTGAGCTTAAATAAATAATAATAATAAAATATATTTCTAACTACACTTTTATTACGATATTAAATAGGGCGCTATATATTCGATGTAGATTAATGTATTTTCCGTCGCGCAACTACAAATTAAATATGCTTTGCCCTACACTAGCTTATATAGTCGTGTCGGAGCACTGTATTCTTTAACACACAAAAATATTTGAACCAACAATATTATTCTCTAAGTTTTAAAATTTAAAAAACGAAAACAGCTCAGAATGAAAAAGAAATACAAACACATAAATTGTATTGTATGTGAATATTGTTGTTAGCATGAAACCGTTTCTCTACTTAAGCAAAAAAAAAAAACACGAAGTAAAAATTTTGTTGTGGCTATCGTCTTATACACTGTGATGTTGTGTGTGCAAAAATTTTGTTGTGGTTATCTTGCTGTGTGATGTTCTTGTTATAGTTGTTGGAGTTTCGTCACTGTATGTACTGCGGCTGAACGATAAAAAGTAAACCACAATGCAAAAGAAATAAAATACACATTAGCACAGTGCATACACTGTGACATTAGTTTCTCTTTGGTTTCTCTTGTTTTGTTACGCTCTTTTCTTTTGTTTTGCCTTTTGCCCTTCCTTCCCGCGTCTGAAAAAATTTTGACAAAATATTTGGATAAGTGTTGAGATGCGCATTCTATATGATTTATATTCTTTGGTATGACCAAACTAAGTTCCCTTAAAAGTGTAATAATTAAATCTGTTTTAGTCAAGAAAAGTGAAAAATGACGACTCTTTTTAAGTTTGTACCTGTGGGTTTAAACTCGACTTTGGTATAAACAATTTGCGGAAATGTGAAGAAAACTCTTTATTATGATAAAGGAATAACACAGTAGTTTAGCACCATGCACAAGAAACAGTTAAAGATTGTTCATAGAAGACGAATGGTTTACGACGTACGTCTTCTATGAATAGGCTGTAAATCTACAATTGAGCTGCAAAGAGGAACTTTTGAAATTTGTTACGTTGGTTGTGCTTTTTTTTGAGAAGAATTAAAGTGAACGTTTGTAAATTGAGAATAAATGACAAATACAATACAAATTATTAGTCAGAAAGTGGGCGTTACGGGACAAGTGGGCATGGTATAAGTTCCTAAGAGTGGAAGCTTTGAAATTTGGTCGAAATAGCTTCATGCTTAAAACAAATGAACTATTAAAAAATGAAAGGAATTGAACAAGTGGCAATAATACCTTGCATACAAAGTAAACTTTGCATATGTAGCATAATTAATACATACAGTATTTCACGGATAATTGCCTCGACATAAATGTCATAAATTTTGGGCAATTATGCGTGGAAGTCATTTAAACGAATATGGTTTAATTGCCTGTATACACTGCCGTCAATACATGTGAAAAGCAAGTAACTTTATACTTATACATAATCTTGGTAAACTTTAATTGCAAGGTTATGTCAAAAAAGTAGTTTGATAGAAAATTTAACGGACATTTTATGCCTACATATCGTCTATGGAATTAAAGAACGCTGTAACTGACAAAATATTAATTGTTCACCAGAGCCAAAAAACCTGTGTGAAAGTAGAACAAATACACTGGTATTTTTCACTTCGCAGACGGCGTAAGTGAATTTATTTTCATCGTAGAAATCTGGGACCTGGACCAATCGACGCGTATTTTTTTGCTGATAAATATGATGCAAAAAACGTATTTTCGATTTTTTGTCAGTTACAGCGTTCTTTAATTCCATCGACGATATATATATATATACATAGTTGAGTTAAGCTGCAGTTTTTAGAAAATTATTTTGGGTAATTAAACGAGGGAATTTTAAGTGAAATTTCTCTTAGGGAAAAATATATTTGAGGTAATCAAGCGAATTTTATTAGCAAATGGTAAGAAAAAATATGGGGATTTAGAAATTGAACAATATAAGCGTGAAAGGCAATTAAGCGTGGGCCTATTATCTGGGGAATACTGTAGTAACTTATGCATGCACGTACCACAATTGTAATTAAACACTTTTGTTTTCATTCTAACATTATTTTTTCTTTCTGTTTAACTGAAAATAAAATTGAATTTTATTTTCCATCAGAAGATTTTATTTTATCACTTGTAAAGTTGGCATTTATTCTATTATAATGTAGATTATTTTATAAGACAATTAAAGAAATTAGTTTATGAAGAAAACTCAAAATACAAACACTGTATTGTATTGAGTACAGTAATAAGTGAAGTTTAGAAATTTGGTAAGAAATACATCATCAATCACATTAAAAAATAAAATTATTTAGATTGAATTCTGGAAAACCATAAAATTAATTAAATATTATAGCACTGTGTTATGGAATTATCTTGCAGGCTTTGAACTGGCTGAGTCAGTTTTAAAAGTAAATTTTTTAGAAGAAATCTATCGCATGCATGTGATGCCTAGCAATACAAGTGTGTTTTGTTTTAATTAATGGCCATCTGACTAATGAGGACTTCTCAACATTATCATCTTAATTATACTGAATATTGTTAATTGTCTTGTTTTACGAGTATTAAATAAAAAGAAACATTATTATATTTAATCTCGTTTAAAATTTTAATAAATGTTCCGTTATAAAATAAATATTAATTTTTAATTAAATTTTTTTATATTTGTTTTGTTTGTGTGGCTTTTTATTGGTTTTTTACTTACGTATCATCATCAGCTTTTAAAAACCATTCAGCCTCATTGAAATGATGATCGTAAATGTACTTTAAGGCCTGTTGGGTTTTATTCCATAAATTGTTACGGCCCTCCTCAATATTCAATTTAATTGTGGGTAATTGGTTGTCCTCTTCACTGCTCATGAATAATAATTTATTGCAACGTCTTCCCCAGGTATGACGGATATGTATGGCTTTGGTTAAATGGTTGGCAGGATTTGTTAAAATCCAGCAAAGGACTCGTGTTGTATTAAATAAACTGTTGTTGTCTAATACTGATGTTATTGCTGCTGTCGGTGGTGGTGGCGGCGGCATAATTGTTGTTGTTGTTGTTGTTTGTGTTGTTTCATTTTGTAAATTAAACCAAATGTCAGTAAAACGTATGCCAATAATTAAACCGATTATAAAACATAAAATATTTTTATATAGAGAAGAACATAAAGAGCCTGTCATCACCGTTGTGGGTGACAGTGTGCGTGTTGAGTTCGCTAAAGAAATTGACGACAATTTTAAAGGTAATACGGATGTTGTTGTTAAGTTGTTTGATTGTTTGTCTTTAAGTAATTTCAATTGGAACATTCTTTTCTATGCTCAAATCTTCTTTTAACAATAATTCACTTTAAATTTTTATATTTTATTTAATTAATTTTCATGTTGTTATTTTTTAATTTTGTACTTTATTTTATTTAAATTTGTAGTTTAATGAAACCCGTTTAAGATTGTTTTGAGAATGAATTCTTTTCAATTGTAATGCTTTGGTCTGACTGTCAGGTCTATAGCAAAAAAAATATTCACTGGAGGTTTAATAGAATTTCTTTTAGCACAGAGTTGCCACAGGCAAACATCATTTTACTATTTCATAATGAAAAAAAATATATCTGCGTACTGTAAACAAAACAAATTTGTTCAAAACGATACATTTGTTTTTAGCAATTCTTTTATCTTTTTTAAGCCAACGACTTAAGATGGATGTTTGGTTACAAGTCTACAGATGAGCTTTTTCTAAGACAGAGACTTTTTTAAAGCAATTTTAAAAGTATTTAAAAAATTTCCCAATTTTCGGACCGATTTTCGCATTAGTGTTAAAAGCTAAACATTTGTCCAACTCTTAATTAGATTAAAAATGTTATTGAGCAATGCTACACAGTAGATTTCCGTATTATTGTAGGATGTCCGAGAACATATGCAAGAATGGCTTAAAACAGGGATGAGCAACATGCGGCCCTTTAAATATGTTTATGCTGCTCTCCAAGCAAACGTTACTACTTCTCAAAAATACGTATAATATGTATGTAGACATTTTAAACAACGAATTTTAATTACGATTCCAAGTTCAAGGCTGAGAAGACAGCAGTTTCCATGAAATATCGATGTGGATACAGTTTCCGAAGACTTTCATAATTGGCCTTTACAACCCTGTACCAGGATTACGGCCTAGCTTTTCGCAAGCCTAATAATACCGATCTAAAAAAATGCATTTCTCTCAGTAAGCATCAAAAGTGTTTATAAATCTTATGTGAGCCCTGAAATATTTCCGTTTTTGACGAAAAATGCAAAACAAATGATGCCTTTGTTCGGAAAAACGTATGTTTATGAACAATTATTTTCAACCATAAAATTAATCAAAAATGACAATAGATCAAGACTAAGTGAAGCACGATTAGAAAGCTGCGTACGTGTACCTCCTACCTTAACGGTTCCGGCTGATATTGATCAGCTTGTATCGAAAAACAGTTCTAAGTTTCTCATTAAAAATTTCAAGTAAATTTGTTTTTCTTTTGGTACATATTTCTATTCATGCCAATATCATATACAGCAAATATTACCGCCGTTGGTCAAAAAATGCCGATGATATGACGATTTTAAATTTTGGGTTATATGGGCGGTGCCACTCCTCTTTGTCCAATCGAAACTTCATATAGCCTATTATTCCTTCTAGAATCACAGTAACATGCTTTAAAATTTTTAGGAAGATCGGTCCAAGGGTTTGGCTTGGTATAAAGGACAAACAAACAGACATACATTCATTTATATATATATATATATATATATATATAGAATAAAAGCAGATTAATTATAATTTAAGGTAATATGGGGCGAAAAAGGGGGATTTGGTAATAAAAAATTTATGGCTATCTTACCTGTAGGTAAAAAGTGTATAAAATCTTTAGGTAAATACATATTACAAAAAAAACATTGTTAGTGGTGTAAGTAAGTATCTGAATTAAAAAAAGGGGGCCGTGGAGTGGGCGTGGTTCATAGTTATATGGCGACGGTAACAGTATTAAGACCAATATACTACCAAATAAAAAAAATCCATTGGAAGAAACAAATTTGTACAGAGAACAAGCAATTTAAAACTTTCAAACAAAATTTGGTGTGAAAAGGGGCGTTACGAAGAAATATTTATTTCTGCTTCACCTGGAGTATAATGTGTATACAATTTGAAGTAAATCTGTTAAAAACTATATGGGAGCAATTAAAAAATTTAAATTGAAAATTAAAAATTTAATTAAAAATTAAATTGGAAAAAAAGTACCCTATTAATCATGCCAGTGTCCCAATTAAATGCTGTGAAAATTTCAGTTTTTAAAATTATTAATAATTAATTATGTGCTGCCCCCAAAAATATTTTAAAATTTAAATTGGCCAGTTGATTAAAAAGATTGCTGACCCCTGCCTTAAAATATTATTTTTAGAAAAATTTAATAAATTTGTATAGAAATAATTGTAAATAAACTAAACAAAGTCTAACGTTCCAAATAAATTTTTTATTCTCTTTCTATCAGAAGATTAAAATCACTTATATTTCGGCCCTCAGTACGATATAACAGGTCTTTTAATAAGTCCGTGGAATAAGTAAGACAAAAAAAAAAACAAAAACAAAATTCTGACAAAACCGATTCACACATTTTTGCAGTTTCTTTTTAGCTTTCAATTTAAAAATTTTCATCAACATCTCAAAATATAACTCCCCATTTTTTGTTATTTTGTTTCTTTGCAATTAGCAGCTGTTTTTCTTTTTTGCCGCCATATAACGAAAAAATATATTTTTTTAACTGAAAATAATAATTTTTTATAAACAAGTTTTATTGCAGAATGGCAATACTGTGTGCTGACATTACATAGGCATGTGCGCCGCATAACGTAAGGCGGACGAAATAGGTACTAATTAAAGGTCTGCACGGGTATGTTTGAAACGATATTCAAGACATTCTAAAAATTTCAAACACACTTCCAACTCTAATTCGTAAAAGCGAAACGAATAAAACAAACATAAAAACTGGTTGTTGTAGTTAGAATGTTAATAATGAGAGAATAGAGACAAGAGAGTATCGAGACATGAGAGACATGAAACATAAGAGTTAAGGCCTGGTTAGCCAAACGTTGATGTCGTAAAAACGGTACGTACGTTAACGTACGTACGTATGTGCAGTTATACAAACGTGTCATATGTCAACAGATAATGTAAATAAAAACAAAACAAAGCAAAAAATTATAAAGGCATTCATTTGCCTGTACCACTAATATTAATTTTTCGTCGTCCACTAAAAACAAAATATAATAATGTTTTATTTTATTAATATTGATAACATAATTTATTATATTTTTCTACTTATTTTTCAAAAAACACAGCACAAATAAAAAATTTTAATTTTTAAATGGCAATATGAAGCCAGCTGTTTAGAGCAGTGATGAATGTTGTTAAATTAACTCAAAGTTAAAAAAGGTACCAGAAGTACCAAAATAAGAGCATATTATAATTACTTCTTATATTTTATGGTTCCTAAAAATTTATGTTTATACTACTACTGAATATTAAATTTTTGGTTTAAAGTAATTATTTATTGAATCGGATCCATTGGTCCATTGTGGACCGGAAACGAAAAAAGTTAATTTTTAAGTAGAACTTTTTCAAAAAAATTGTAATTATCTCAGTAACTAGCTAGCACGTAAATCAATCATGCATCCCATATGCTTCTTTTTAGATAATCGAATAATTTTTCATTTGGTATGTATGTATATAATTCGTCTGTCGAAGACATGTTAAGTAAAACAAACTTTATTTTCACATAATTTAAATTATTCACATAAATTAATAATATGTACCTGAAGACTTTAAAAATTAAAAAAAAAATAAAAAAAATTAAAGGATTTAAAAATTAAAGTCTTTTTGTTCGTATAAAAAAGAAAAAGATTTGCTTATAAGCATGAAAGTACCAAAAAGGGCATTTGGGCCAAATTGTCATTTAACAAACAATAGTCCCATCACTCGCATTGAAATGTCACGTAAAAACGTTGAGAAATTCTATTTTATACAGATTCTTCCGTCCCGTCAACGTGACATTTATTTTGGGTAATCATTTGCATTGTTTTCATATGCTAGAAACCAACGTACGTTGCGTTACGTTACATCAACGTTCGGCTAATTCTACCTTTAGAATGGAATGAATAGAGTGAATAGAATGTCTTGTTTGTAATATGATAGAAAAGAATTTCTTGTACTGGTATTATAAGTACTAAAGAACTGAATAATAAAAATAATGAACTGAATAATTTTTCATGTTATTTTTCTTTATTTTTTTATATTTTTGGCTTAATTTTTAAAAATACATACATACATATTTACAAAAACTTAAAAAAAAAATATAAATAAATTACATATTCAAAAAGTGATTAATTTTTTTTTGCCTTTAAATGCTTTAATATACACACACTATTCTTCTTGCTAGATTTCAATTTGTTTGTTTTCATTCGCTTGTTTGTATTACAAACTATCGCGTTTACTTCAATACGTGCTTTCATTCACAAAGGAAATTCAAGACATTCCAAGACATTCGAATGTCTCTATAATAATTTAGAATTTTGAGAGTAAATTTAGATTTATTCTATTCAATTCTATTCGTTTTTTGAGGCTGTTCGTTTCGTTTCGTTGGCTGCAAAACGAATAGAATGAATATTTGTTTCTATGCTTGAATATACTCTCAATTAGAGTACACTTCTCGAAACATTCTAAACTGGCAGAAAAGCAAAACATTCACGCAGACCTTTAGTACTAATGTATTATAAAAACGCAAATTGTTACGTATTCGTCCATGCACGATTCGTTTTTGTCTTTAGCCTAACATCTTGTATGTACAAGCTGTAAATCTATGGCTAGTGTAGACTTGTTGTAATGTATAGATCGGCAATACAATTTGTAAAAATAACTCGTAACAGATCTTAAAATTTGTGTAATTTTAAGGGACATAAGATGTTGTATTTCCCAGCAGAAGATTAGTAAGCAATAGAAAAAATTGCAAGCAATACTGGAAGCATTATATTGTTTTTTTACACATTAAAGCTTCCAAATATGCTACAGGATAAGGTATTATTTTAGATTTTTTGTACTATTTGCTTCCTTATTGCAATAAATTTGCTTTTCTATTGGATTTTAGCGGCTCATTTCATATAAAAATCATCCATTATTGATGCTTACGATGGAGTCATTGTTTACAATTTCTCCCTTACAAAATAACTTACTGTAAAGCACTAATTTCTGCTAGCTTATTACTTGTTAGTTTCCAATTAGAGACCCACATATGTATATATTAAAAGTTTTAAACCTATTCTACTACGAGGCTTTTAGAAGCCCTTTATTATGGGTATGATATTTTATTTATTTGGGAATTTCGTTATATTTTCCATATGGCAACCCTTTCTTTAAGGTATTTTATTTAAAAAATTTCGTATTGTATTTAATACGAGTACAAATTATTAAATTAAATATTTTGTTTTCCTTTTGTTTAATTTTATGGCTCTTTACTTGTTGTGAAGAAAATAAAAAAAAACTCAACAGCAACAGCAACAGCAACAAAAGAAGATGCTGGATTTGTTGAATTGCTGGTTCATTCGTTGAATGTCTTGCACTCTTCTGGGCTTATTTATAGCGATTAATGATTGTGTTAAAACTTTGCTGTTTGTGTTGTTATTATTTATTACACAGTTCTTTATTATATTTGAATGACACAGTATTACGAGTTGGCCCATCCCATTAAACAAATTTTGAAATTCTGTTGTAAATTCGCAATAAAAATGCAAAATAGTGTCAGTCATTTATTTTATTTTCTTTTGTTTTTTTTGCTTTTTCTTACCCATTAAATTTTTTATGCACCATTGCGAGTGAGTATATGATGTTCATGCACTTGAGTCAGTATTAAGAAAATAAAAATGTTTTTTTTTTACTTTTTTTTTGTATTTTTAATGTCAAATCTTTTAATGGTTCTGCTGCTCATCTTAATTTGTAGGTAAAAAAAATTAAAAAAAAAGTATAAATTTTTGGTTGATTCAACAGGTTTTTGGTTTTCATACATTTTATTACTGTCAAAACAAAAACAACAATAACAAATAGTACGTCACCATTCATTGTTTATTATTCACAATTTTTTATTGTTTTTTGTTTTATTATTTTTTACAAAAATTATTTAAATTTTAACATACAAGTCGGAAGTATTAAAGTCATGTTAAGCATTTAAGACTTGAGACATAATTACCCAATTCACAAAATGTTATATTGTTGTAGATTATGGTTAAATGTTGTAGATTATAGTTAAATATATAATTAAAAAAAAATTAAAAAAAAGTTTTCCAACTCTGGTGTATTGATACGTCATTTCGGAAACATAAGAAAAATTGTCGTACATTTTGTAGTAGTTTTTGACATGGAAATTACAAACAACATTATGTACAATAGTTGTAATTTGTCATAGTTTCTACAGATCTACGACAACTATAACATTTTGTGAATTGGGTAAATATGTTGTTTTATTGGAAATATTAAAAATGAATTTAAACAAAATTACTACTAATTTGTGATACACTCGTAACACATCAAACTCGATAGAACGGTTAAATGTTTTTTACTACCAGTTTTATAATTCTTATATGATTTTTTTCCATTTAATAAAAAAAATGTATTTCTCACAGATTTACTACATCTTGGTAAGGAATTTTTTTAACGTTTAAATTACAGGTATTTTATACTCCTCAAAAACTGATACCGCAATAATTAACTTTAGATTACACTGTGCGACAAAAAGAAAAAAAATACTCATCTTTAAAGTGATACCACATTACCAGTATTGCCATACATAAACGTTGGGCCATATGGGCCATAACAGAAATTTAATTTTGTTCGTGTACGGACGTGTTGGACCTCTGTCTTATTTTTTACGAACAATCTCCGCCTTAAACTTACCCACCCTCACCCGGCCGGAAGATGATCATCCTCTTGAAGCAAATTTGACACAGTGGAATAACCCTTTGGAAAGTCATGCTAAGAAAGTACATACATACATAATTGGCCATTACAATCCTGTGTCAGGGTTACGGCCTAGCTTCTCGCAGCACTCATGTTGTGTGTGTTAATTTTTATCCATGGATACCGGGATATATAATTTAAAGTCAACTCCGAATGACAAACTTGAGAAGCTTGTTAATAGCAATCATTTACTCTCTGAGCTTTTGCCAGAAGACTGCTGAGTGGTAGTCGCCGAAAAAAATATTTTTTCATATATCTTTTTTTCAATATATACGAGCTGGGCTTTTAACTCGGAGCTCTTGTCTAGTAAGCCAACACACTAACCAGTCGCCGAAAGAAATAATTTTTTCAAAATGTCAGAGCTGAGATTTAAACCCGGCGCTGTCGTCTTAGTAAGCCAACACACTAACCACTAGACGACGTCGACTACCTACAAAATACATATGGGCAATTTCAATAATTTTCAACATTTGTTGAAACTGAGTTCAGATGCTTATTATTTCTCCAGTTTTTCGAATTGACCAAAACGGTCAAAAGGGAATGGTAGGCCATACTAGAAAACTGGGAAATTCAAAATTTCAGACCATCAGTTCTTTATTTTTAAAAGTTCAAAAAAAGGCTTGAAATTTACAAGAGTTTTTTCATATTTCATCACTTTTCTACTTTTAGTTTTAAACTTCCGATGCTCACTGATATAAAATAAAGTGACTAGACTTTGTAGATATTTACACTATAAAAGTTATGCCCATACTACTATTTGGAAAAAAGTTGTACAGCGGTTCATTTTTGAAACCAAAAATTTCCGATTTTTTAATTTTCGCAGTTTTTTCTATAGCGTTTTTGCGCCGTTCAAGAAAATTGCATTTCGTCAACAGTATTTAATAGATGGTATAATTTGCTAAAATTTGCGCCATATCACGTCGATGTCAGGCTGCTAGTTGCTGAGAACGATGACCTCAAACTTTTATAGAATTGGCGTGAATTTGTCAAAAATGACAGTTTTTCGCGCCTGACATTTGCAATCTTATTTAAAACTGGTTTATGTATTGCGTGATCTAAACTTCTTAATAAATGGCACCTCAACGTCAAGAAGGCGTTAAAATATTTTGAAACGCAAAAATTTTATAAAGACAATAAAACTTATGCGAAATTTCATGATTTTGTTTCGCGTTTTTTTTAGTTAATCAGTGGTTTAAAATCAATGTAAAGTATTGGAAATAAAGTGCGGCGGTGAACTAAAGATCATATATAAATACGGTTGAATTCGGTCCATATTTAGCGGGTACAGCGGCATTTTTCTTCAAACACATTTTGCTTTGTGACATCTGCAGTTATGTATAGATTCCGCCGCGATCCAAATGAAAGGTTTTTTTAAGCTTGATAATAAAACCGAATAGGCATTAAAAAATTTTCATGATTTTAAATTTTACAGATCAAAAAAAAAAAAAAAAATCCTAACCTCAAAATTAATTCTTATATAATTTTTTTTATTTTTTAAATTTGCAAGTTATTCTGTAATTTAGTTATGCGTTATATAAACACATATTATTATTATTATTATAACAATGTATTATAACAATCGGTGAAACATTCATATGGGATGGATGGGATACTTCGGACAAGGCAAAGTCTCTGATTGGGGTCAACCTGGCGGCCTCCAGAACGATCCTTGTTCCCGTTGTATTCAAGTCGACATACAGCCTCCACGCGGCCCTCCTGGATGACATTCTAGCACCCGCTAGCTTGTTAACTAATGTATGCGGCGATTGTCCAATCCCCTGGACTTTAAATTTGGGTTGTGCGTAGGGCTTGAAACCCACCACGTAAAAACATTTTTTCAATGAAAACCAATACAATAGCCTCTAAACGGACCCCCTTTTGTGTTGACGGACTTGGCGGGCGTTTTGAGGACTATGATTTACGGATATGCACCTGGAATGTGGGAACCCTTTGTGGGGAGGGTGCCTCTATCCAATTGGCGGATGCTCTCACGGAATGTAGGGCTGACATCACCGCCATCCAGGAAATGCGATGGATAGGACAAGGTTGTACGAGGCAAGCAACATGTGACATCTACTACAGCTGCCATGAGAAGAGACGCGAATTTGGCTGCGGATTCGTAGTAAGTAGGAGACTGCGCCATCTTGTCTCGGGGTTCACCCCTGTGAACGAAAGAATTGCTACGATCCGAGTAAGGGCAAGGTTTTATAATATCAGCCTTATTTGCGTGCACGCCCCGGCGGAAGAGAGGGATGATGCGGTCAAAGATGCTTTCTATGCAAAGCTCGAGGACGTGTACGATGGGTGTCCGGCACATGACGCCAAAATTGTCCTCGGCGATTTCAATGCGAAGGTTGGACGTGAAGGTATCTTTGGCCCCACTGTCGGACAGTTCAGTCTTCATAACTCCACCTCACTGGGCGGCATGAGACTGATCGATTTCGCTGCGGCGCGAAACATGGTAGTTTGTAGCACCAGGTTCCAGCATCTCGATATCCATAAGGCCACCTGGCTCTCTCCTGATCGATCTACCAACAACCAGATTGATCACATTGTGATTGATGGAAGGCATGTATCCAGCATACTAGACGTGCGCACATTTAGAGGTCCAAATGTCGACTCGGACCATTATCTTGTCGCAGCCAAGATGCGACTGAGTATATGCGCGTCGAATACGACACGTTCTAGTGTGCGGGGGAAGCTGGACATCAAAAAGCTGCGATCACAAGAGACAGCCAAGTCGTTTTCCGATCGTCTTTCTAACGAGCTCAATTACATCCCATCCTCTCTCGAAAGTATTGGTGGACAGTGGTCTCACATCGCTCACTCCCTGCGCAGCGCTGCCGAAACAGTTCTTGGTTTTGGGCGTCCTCCCCGCAGAAACCAATGGTACGATGAGGAGTGCCGTGAGGCCACTGCAGCAAGGGGCGCTGCCTATAGACGAACATTGCAGTCCACCACTACAGGGGCGACGGTGGAGGCGTATGGAGAGAGGAGGGGGGAAGAGAGACGCCTATTTAGAAAGAAGAAAAGGGAGCAAGAAAGGCGTGATCGTGAGGAAATCGAGATATGCAGGAGTAGAAATGATGCTCGAAATTTTTATAAAAAGATAAGGCGTCTTACTACTGGTTTAAAGCCCGGAGCAACCTTCTGCAGAGACGAACATGGTAACCTGGTTACAGATGCACAAGGAACACTAAGATTATGGAGACAGCACTTCTCTAATCTATTGCAGGGCGATGGCGACACAAATTCCGCCTCTAGAGATGCTGTGCCGGACCCAATCATTAACGATGACGTCGAGATCCCGTCCCCCAGCCATGAAGGGGTCAAGGTTGCCATATGGCGACTGAGGGACAACGAAGCAGCTGGACCTGATGGTTTGCCAGCTGAACTCTTCAAGTATGGAGGCGATGAGTTGGTTAGGTGCATGCACCAGCTCATTTGCAGAGTATGGCTGGAGGAAAGTATGCCCAACGATTGGAATCTTAGTGCTCTCTGTCCCATCCTGAAAAAGGGAGATCCCACGGTATGCACCAACTACAGGGGTATAAGCCTCCTCCCTATCGCATATAAGGTTCTTACGAGCGTATTGTGTGAACGACTGAAGCCATTCGCCATCTCACTGATTGGACCTTATCAGTGCGGCTTCAGACCTGGTAAGTCCACCATTGACCAGATATTCACACTGCGCCAAATCCTGGAGAAGACCCATGAAAGTCAAGTCGACACACACCATCTTTTTGTCGACTATAAGGCAGCCTTCGATAGCCCAATAAGGGATCGCGTTTATGCCGCAATGTCTGAGCTCGGTATTCCTGCTGGGCTGATAGGGCTATGCAGAATGACGCTGAGCAACTCCTGCAGCTCCGTCAAGGTAGGAAGAGACCTCTCCGAGCCTTTTAATACCGTGCGAGGTTTCAGACAAGGCGATCCCTTATCCTGCGACCTCTTCAACTTCGTCATGGAGAGTGTTCTGCGAAAGGCGGGTGTACATCGTAATGGCACTGTTTTTAATAAAAGTGTCCAGCTCCTTGCGTATGCCGACGACATAGACATCATAGGGCATACCAAGCGAGATGTCACCGCAGCCTTTAATGCTATTGAACGAGAGTCTGCTAAAATGGGTCTGGCGGTAAATGAGAGCAAGACGAAGTACATGTTGTCGACGAGTAGGGATGCTGATCGCATCGGCTCCCGGGTTACAGCCGGCAACTATACGTTCGATGTGGTCAAGGAGTTCATCTACCTTGGCACCGCCATTACCAGCAAGAATGATGTCAGTCTGGAGATCAAGCGAAGAATTACACTGGCCAACAGGTGCTACTACGGTCTCGGTGGGCAGTTTAGTAACAGAGACCTCTCTCGTGCGACGAGGTTAACACTCTACAGGTCGCTTATTCTTCCGGTGCTTCTCTATGGTGCGGAAGCATGGACGCTGTCTTGTGCCGATGCAGCGGTCCTGGGAGTGTTTGAGAGAAAAATTCTTCGCAAGATCTTTGGTCCACTGAGGCAGGGCGATGAGTTTCGCATAAGGACCAACTATGAGCTGTATGAGCTCCTCGGCGACGTAGATGTTGTCCGGCGCATTAACATACAGCGGCTGCGCTGGCTCGGCCATGTTGTTCGGATGGAAGAATCTGCTCCGGCGAAAGGGGTTTTCGATGCGAAGGTCACTGGACGTCGGCGTAGAGGACGTCCATGTTTACGTTGGAAAGACCAGGTGGATGGAGCCCTGTCATCAATTGGTGTGACCAACTGGAAAAGGCGTGCGCTTAGCAGAGACGCCTGGAGACTAGTGTTGAGGCAGGCCGAAACCCGTTAACGGGTTGTCATGGCCAGCTAAGTAAGTAAGTAAGTAAGAAACATTCATATTTTTGCAAAAATTCGCGTTTTTTAATGTTAAGAAATTTTAATTATAATTGATATTTTTTTATATATTTTATCAGTGCATTGATGAATTTGGACCGCACTGATGATTTTGAAATGAGTTTCATGCATCCATACAACATTTATTAAAATAAACCAATAAATTTAACTTTAAATTTTTTTAAAGAAATTTTAACTTAAAACCTCCATAACTTTCGCGCCGTTTGCAATAAATGATTAACGCGAACTGTTTTGGTATGCTAAAATATCACCCTTCACGTAACCAAAGCGTCATTCGTGTCATCAAAAAAAAAAAAAATAAAATTGGAAAAAAAAATATCAAAACGTCGAAAATTTTTTAAATTGCCCATATATCAATAAGGAGAAATAAATGCAGAAGGCAGAAGAAGGCTGAACAAATTGCAGAATACGTGGAAGCAAAGAAATTAGCAAACGTTCCGATAATGTATGCTACTATTTACTATTTTTGATATTGTAACCTATCCCTACTTCCAGTTTGAATGATTAAGTTCTCCTCTTACTAGAATTGATAAAGCAAAAAAGATCTAAAATAAAATTTAATACGTATATAATAGTTGTACTGTTATACTCTCTTCTGATGACAGAATACCTGGAGTAGTCCATTAAAAACTTACTACTCCTATGTCTCAACCGCACAAATTCCCTGCCAAGCTAAGGCAGAGTACTCCTATTCTTCAAACGTAAATTATAAAACTTATTTCATTTCACATCGAGTTGCAGCACAATCTCAATTTCACCATAAACAGTGTTCCAATCTGCCCTATCCAACAAATAACTCTTACTTACTTAGCTGACTATAACAACACGTTAACGGGTATCGGCCTGCCCCAACACTAGCCTCTGCTAAGTGCGCGCCTTCTCTAGTTGGTCACACCAATTTATGATAGGGATTCATCAACGTGGTCTATCCAAATTAAATATAGTCGTCCTCTTCGCCAATGTCGAATGACCTTCGCGTCGAAAACCATTTGCGCTGGAGCATATTCTTCCAGCCGAAAAATATGGCTGAGCCAGGGTATTCACTGGATGTTAATACGCTGGACAACGCCTACATCGCCAAGGAGCTCATACAGCTTATAGTTGGTTCTAATGGGATACACATCGCTATGCCTTACAAAGAACACAACCCAGACGAATTATACTGATCGCAAAAATTAGCCGCACTACGCACTATCCGACTTTTGAAAAGAAATAGATAAAGTAAGATGATGACTATCTTCTGAAGAAGTTATTGGAAAAGAACAAACCAGTATAAAATTCTAATGATCATTAACAAAAACTAAGTCAAGAAGTCCATTGTATGTATTTATCAAAAAATTTATCCAAGCCAGTCAAAAATGAGAAGAAACCCTAAAATGAAATTAAAAAAAGTTTTTTTTTTTTTCTTGCTGCCTTATTTTTGCAAATAATTTTGCTTCTCTTTTGTCATCCGCATTTATAACTCTACTCAATAATTTTTTAAATTTTAATGAAAAAATAATCCGGTATGTGTTGAAAATCGATTTCGATCAAAATTGAAATCGAATAATATTTCAAATTGCTGTAACTTCCAAATCCTTGTATATGTATTTGGATTTTCTTTTTTTTTTCATTACTTTTTTGACTTTTGCCACTACATACGTGATCATTAAAATGTTAAAATAATTAAAACATATGGGTTTTATATGACTTTAAAAATACAAATGATTTCAATTTCGATCGGAATCGTTTTTTATCACATACCGGAATATATATTTCCCAAAAATGTGTCTTGCAAAAGTTTTATTTAATTATAAAACTGCCATTAGTTTTATGAACTGCATTAATTCTTAATTTAACACCCATGTAATTGAGTCTATAAAATTGTCGAAAATGTCACATGACAACTGTCTTTAACCGCAATAAAATTTCTTAATTAAGTTTCTGTGTGTTTTCTTGTTTTTTTCTGCCCCTATTATTATGGTTCTCATATTATTGTTTTTGCTGTATTTTATGGTCTCTTAATAACACAAATGATTACTCTACAGGTTGTCCTTTAAGAAAAATTTTGTTTTCTTTCATGCCATTAATATTAGTCAGGCATTGCATTTCTAATGACTCAGTAACAAAACAACCCTAATCTTCTAAGAATTAACATGCAAGTACACACACACAGATACAGTTTTTATTTTCGGAATAAATTTTATTGTGAGTCATTATCATAAACATTTATATTTTAAGGATACTTTCTTTAAAGGATTTTCATTAATACCATATGAAGTGTTATGGAGTGTATGTCTTACAAAGCCATATAATTGGTATGAACTTCTAAAGGGGGGTTGTTTTAAGTTTAAACACAAATACACATTTTACAAGTGCAGAAACAGCGTTGAACGATGTATTTTTTCAAAGAAATATTTCTTAAGTTTATTTTGCACACAGAAAGCACGACAGAAGGGGAGATTTATATTAAAATTCCTATGCAAACAATTTGATAACAAACAAATATCGAAAAATATTTTTAATTCTAAAGGAAGCATTTGTCTTTTTCTAATGGAACTCGATCCGTTTTGATGCATCTAAGTAAAGAATTTAAATTTTGGGGAATTTATTTATGTATTACATACACACGTACATAACTGGCCATTACCTAACTGTTTCAGAGTTACGACCTAGCTTCTCGCAGCACTGTTGTGTGTGTTTTATTTATGAGAAACGACACCTACAGTTTAAAGTCGACTCCGAACGACAGATTTTGAGAAGCTTTTTCATGGCAATCAATTATGTACTTCCATAGCTTTTGCCAGAAGACTGCTGTGCGGTAGTCGCCGAAAGAAATAATTTTTTCATATTTATTTTTTTTCAAGATGTCAGAGCTGAGATTTGAACTCAGTGCTATCGCCTTAGTAGTCCAACACACTAACCACTACACCACGGCGACTACCTAAACACGAAAATTCATAATGTGTAAAATATAAATATAAAAAGATATTTTTCAAATCTTTTCCAAATGACAGTAACATTTGTCACTTATATTTATTTGATAGTAGGACGAGCCTTTTAGAAGGAAGAATATGAATGACACACTCAACAATGATCTACAAATAATCTGGGGTCACGCGAACAGGGTCGAAACTTGTTATCTGTGACTATGAGTAATGTAATTCTTGAGTAGGTGGACTCTCTTAATGCTATGGGTATGAGAATTAATTGTGACGTCATTTGGAATGATTACATACTTACATATATCGTGGGAGGCAGTTTAATTGCTCTATCCGCCATTTTATATATCTCGAGTTAGTGATGCCACATAGGGGGTTTGACAACAAAATTCTTAAAATCTGCAATCCGTTCTCCGAACGGGAGAGATATCCGAAAACGGGTTGCAGATGTTAAAAATTTTGGTATCAAAAACCTAAAGTGACATCATTAACTCAAGATATATAAAAAAATATGAAATGGCGGATAGAGCACATAAACTCCCGCACGACGATATATCGAGTGTCGAAAGAAGCATTCAAGTGCTTCGGTTTTTTAAAACGGAATAAGAAATACTCACTCCATGTGACCTTCTCAATATTTATAAGACCTTTATCCGACCCAAGATGGAATTCACCTCTAATGTATGGGCGGGTGCTTTAAACTCTATTTTGGGGCTTCTCGATCGTGTACAGGAAAGGGTGAATGTGCTTATAAACGATGGGATATCCGTGTATTGAATCGTAGGAGTATCAGTGCAATGTGGCGTGCACATCATTGTTCTATTGGTACTACCATGGATGGTGCGCTGATGAAAGAAAAGACTCGATTCCAGATAATAGCATATTGTTACGGTCTACTTGTACCTCACTCAGAGCACATACTTTTGTAGTTGATTGTTCCGTGGATTGTGCAATGCATTATAGAGAGAATTCGTTCTTTAGCCACACTGTTTGTTTATGGAACAATCTTCCAGCGAAAAAGAGACATGGGATTTCAACGAAACAATCGCTGCAAGAATTAAAGAACGCCGTGGTCTAGTGGTTAGTGTGTTGGCTTACGAAGACGATAGTGACATCTCTAAAAAAAAAAGAAATATGAAACAATTATTTCTTTCGGCGACTACCTCTCAGCAGTCTTCTGGCAAAAGCTCTGGGAGTAATTAATTGCCATGAAAAAGCTTCGCAAATCTGTCGTTCGGAGTCGACTTTAAACTGTAGGTCCCGGTACTCATGGGAAAAAATTAACACACACAACATGAGTGCTGCGAGAAGCTAGGCCGTAATCCTGACTCAGGGTTGTCATGGCCAATTATGTATGTATGTATGTATGTGACTGACAAAATATTTAATGTTCACCAGAGCAAAAAAAGTATGTATGAAAGTAGAAAGAAGACATTGGTATTTTTGAAAACGCAGACGGCGTAAGTGAATTTCATTTCATCATAGAAATCTGGAACCGGGACCAATCGACGCGTATTTCGATTTCTTGTCAGTTACAGCGTTCTTTAATTCTTGCGACGATATATATTTGACAATTACATATTCAGGTTATATTCAAAGTTTGAGAAAAACAAAACATCCTGCCAACTATTATTTAAACGAGTTAAACTGGTTTTTATTTTAAGTTCCTGAACTTTTAGGAAAACACTTTTAAAATGTCACGCTTTTTCTTTTGAAGAAATAAAAATAAATTTATGATCATTAACGAAATGAAAGTGAACCACAGCTGACTTTTATCAATGCATTGTTATTTAGGGGAGAGGATAATCTCTTTATTTACAGTGATCGTAATAAATTAAAAAAAAATGCTTTACAAAAGTGAATACATACATACTCGTACATATAAGCGATAAAAAAAGTGGGGAGGTTGACACGAGTTATGGAACGTGTCAAATGAGTTTTTCCTTTTTCATTGCTTTTAAAACAACAATAGGCATGCGCACATTCAACCACTACTTACTGATATTTGTTACTCCGGATTAGTTGCCATAATTCTTAAATAAGGTTTTCTATAAAAGCCTGCCGTAGGCTTTTTTTTATTATTTTTTTTTTTTTTTGAATATGATTGCCATACATACTCGAACATACATATAAAGTTATGTGAGTAAAATAAACCTCATTTAATACAATGCGCTGAAAATATATGTATTTCTGCCTCTAAATTAAAATTTTCGTATAGTTATGAAAGCATTGGTTTTAATTGTGTATCCTTTAAAAGCATTTTAATGTTAAAAAAGGGGTGTTGAATAGCGACCAAAAGACATTTCATGCACGTGTGCTTTTCTAGCTGTACTACAGCTCTGTAAGGGCTGCTTTTTGGTTTTAAATATAAAGGAATTATACTTGAAAGGTTTTCTATATAAACATAAATTTTGTTGATTATGAACAATACATACTTATATACTTTTGTATGTACATATGCATACTCGTTTGTATGCATGAATTTGGAATTTAAGCAAGCGGACATATCTTTACATATCAGAATGCAAATTAATTTAACTTTTTTTTGTTAATACGAGCACTTATTCAGCTTGACATTAATTAAAATGCAAATTTCCATATACTTTATATTCAATGTAAACACACATGTCCATGATACGACTATTAATAGAATTCCAAGACGGTGTTAAAACTACATACATATGGTATGTATGTTACGCATAAATATCAAATTTTATTGGACGCATGTATGACCTACTCGTCGCTGCTTACACACTGATAATAAGAACATTCTAACTTCATAATATTGGGGAACTATACATACCAATAGGAATAAGTGATTGTTATTCAATGGTAATAGAAGACTATAGACAGGGTAGAGAGTTACAAAGAGGACATGAATATTTGACATGAAATCAGAAAGTCTTTTGATATTTTATCGCTTCATTATTGCATTAGGAACTTAGATCCAGACTCAAAACTGTCACATAAAGCAAAACTACCTAAGGATGATTAAATAATACAACTAAACTAAAAAGGACTGCCATTTATTTATTAAATTAAGTCTATCGATATACCTATACGTATAATATCCTTACAAACTAGTATTAATAATTATTATTTAAATAGGAAATTTAATTACATTTTATAGGCAACAAAAATATATACATACATACTAACATACCTAACTGGCCTTTACAACACTGTGTCAGGATTACGGCTTAGCTTCTCGCTGCACTCATGTTGTGTGTATCGATTTTTATGCATGAGTACCAGAACCTACAGTTTAATGTCAACTCCGACCGACATACTTGAGAAACTTGCTCATGCCAATCAGTTACTCTCTGAGTTTTTGCTAGAAGTCTGCTGAGAGGTAGTCGCCGAAAGAAATATTTTTTTCATATTTCTTTGCTTCAAGATGTCAGATGGCTTGAACCGGATCTCTCGTGTTAGTAAGCAAACACTAGAACACGGCGACTACAAAATAAAAGTTTATTAAAATTATAAATACAAATTCGCACTAGTGGAATCTAAAAAAGGAAAGAAGACAAAAAAGACGTGCAAGTCGAGAGAAAACATTATTATGTAAAAAATCAGAACATCAGAACATATATTTCCTTTTACTAAATTTAAAACAAACATAGTTCTACGGCTTATAAGAGTTGGATGCTTTCTAAGAATAAGCCAACTTCTACTCATATATGATGACAAGCCAAAAGGATTATATGTATTGCAGGCTGCGAAGGCAAAATAACAAAAATTGTTTCTGCACAGATCGAATGGACCTTATATTTAGGTTTTCATACAACTGAACCATATTCTAGAATGGGCCCCACATAACCTTTAAAAAGTTCTTTTGTTATATATGGATGTTTAAATTTTTTAGCCCAACGTTTTATAAATCCAAGGACCGCACATGCTTTTTAATTAGTCAGTGAGATGTGCTGGATAAAATTTAATTTTGTGTGCAGTAGAATTCCGTTGTCAGAGAAATTATCCAATTTGTTTAGGAGATGACAATTTAGAATATTTTTATTTATTTATTTTATTTATTTAAATTTAGGACTATGGACAATACATCCTTACAGACTAAGGTAAAATTATATATACAGTAATCCCTCGAACTGCGCGGTAGATACGTTCTGAAAATCAATCCGAAATCGCGCACTGTGAACCCTATTTTGTATGAAATTAAGGGGATACGTTCTAAATCCTAAAGTTATCATGAACATTTTAAATTTAAACCAAGTAGATTACTAAAAAAAGACTTTATTCAATATTAAGATAAAGTTAAACATTAACATAAATAAAAAAGATAAAAATTATAAATTAATTCTTAAAAATTAAACAAATAAAATATTGAAATCAGTTTCTTGTACATAGTATGTACATAATTAAAATGTAAATATGTAATTAAAAAAAAACTTTAAATAAGTTAGTTTTCATCTTTTGATGAATTTGTTCTATTTTACTCCAATGGTTTCGTAAAAAAACTTTTTAATAGTGATTGCTATAGTATCTCTTGAACTGTAAAGTTCTTTATACGGCGCTAAAGCTTCCGTCAAACGTCTACGGAATTTTAAAGCACGCTCTAAATCAGGATGTAGGTCAATAGCTTCTTCACCAAGTTGATTGCCACGCTTCAAAAATTCTGCCAGTGCTTTGCTACTAAATTTGTTTTTTTCAACAATTTCTACATCTTCACTATCATCATTACTATAATCTGCAAAATATGTTATTTCTTCAACAGAAGGATCTTCATATCATATCATATCATATCATATCATATCATATCATATCATATCATATCATATCATATCATATCATATCATATCATATCATATCATATCATATCATATCATATCATATCATATCATATCATATCATATCATATCATATCATATCATATCATATCATATCATATCATATCATATCATATCATATCATATCATATCATATCATATCATATCATATCATATCATATCATATCATATCATATCATATCATATCATATCATATCATATCATATCATATCATATCATATCATATCATATCATATCATATCATATCATATCATATCATATCATATCATATCATATCATATCATATCATATCATATCATATCATATCATATCATATCATATCATATCATATCATATCATATCATATCATATCATATCATATCATATCATATCATATCATATCATATCATATCATATCATATCATATCATATCATATCATATCATATCATATCATATCATATCATATCATATCATATCATATCATATCATATCATATCATATCATATCATATCATATCATATCATATCATATCATATCATATCATATCATATCATATCATATCATATCATATCATATCATATCATATCATATCATATCATATCATATCATATCATATCATATCATATCATATCATATCATATCATATCATATCATATCATATCATATCATATCATATCATATCATATCATATCATATCATATCATATCATATCATATCATATCATATCATATCATATCATATCATATCATATCATATCATATCATATCATATCATATCATATCATATCATATCATATCATATCATATCATATCATATCATATCATATCATATCATATCATATCATATCATATCATATCATATCATATCATATCATATCATATCATATCATATCATATCATATCATATCATATCATATCATATCATATCATATCATATCATATCATATCATATCATATCATATCATATCATATCATATCATATCATATCATATATATATTATATCATATCATATCATATCATAACATATCATATCATATCATATCATATCATATCATATCATATCATATATATATTATATCATATCATATCATATCATATCATATCATATCATATCATATCATATCATATCATATCATATCATATCATATCATATCATATCATATCATATCATATCATATCATATCATATCATATCATATCATATCATATCATATCATATCATATCATATCATATCATATCATATCATATCATATCATATCATATCATATCATATCATATCATATCATATCATATCATATCATATCATATCATATCATATCATATCATATCATATCATATCATATCATATCATATCATATCATATCATATCATATCATATCATATCATATCATATCATATCATATCATATCATATCATATCATAACATATCATATCATATCATATCATATCATATCATATCATATCATATCATATCATATCATATCATATCATATCATATCATATCATATCATATCATATCATATCATATCATATCATATCATATCATATATATATTATATCATATCATATCATATCATATCATATCATATCATATCATATCATATCATATCATATCATATCATATCATATCATATCATATCATATCATATCATATCATATCATATCATATCATATCATATCATATCATATC
The DNA here is from genome assembly GCA_963576795.1 of Metopia argyrocephala. Taxonomy (NCBI): domain Eukaryota; kingdom Metazoa; phylum Arthropoda; class Insecta; order Diptera; family Sarcophagidae; genus Metopia; species Metopia argyrocephala. The sequence continues at coordinate 50,710,980 of OY756210.1, forward strand.
ATATCATATCATATCATATCATATCATATCATATCATATCATATCATATCATATCATATCATATCATATCATATCATATCATATCATATCATATCATATCATATCATATCATATCATATCATATCATATCATATCATATCATATCATATCATATCATATCATATCATATCATATCATATCATATCATATCATATCATATCATATCATATCATATCATATCATATCATATCATATCATATCATATCATATCATATCATATCATATCATATCATATCATATCATATCATATCATATCATATCATATCATATCATATCATATCATATCATATCATATCATATCATATCATATCATATCATATCATATCATATCATATCATATCATATCATATCATATCATATCATATCATATCATATCATATCATATCATATCATATCATATCATATCATATCATATCATATCATATCATATCATATCATATCATATCATATCATATCATATCATATCATATCATATCATATCATATCATATCATATCATATCATATCATATCATATCATATCATATCATATCATATCATATCATATCATATCATATCATATCATATCATATCATGTCATATCTAGAGTTTTTTTTTTCCCGGGGTTTTGTGTTTCCCGGGAAAGCGGGAAATTTTTTTTAATATCCCGGGATCCCGGCCTATGAAATAAATACAAAAATTTATTTGTTTTTAGTAATAAATTTTTTATTTAGAAACGTAAAAATTTTGGTTTACACGAAGTAAATACTTACATAACTAAATAAAAAAAATAAACATACGTTATTAAAAATAAAAATAGGAACTAGGAGTAATGTGAGATCAAAAACAAAATATAACACTTCAACTATTTAAAACAATTAATAGTTTTATGCCCGTATTCATAAACATTATTTTAGGTTTATTAACGGTTTATTTGACATATTTCTATGCAATACTTGTCAAATAAACCCTCAATAAACCTAAAATACTTTTTACAATACGGGTATTATAATATAATAGTTCTATATAAAATCGAAAATCTTATTCCTTAACGGATGTTACTTCTCAATAAGAATACCAGTTCTTGAATACTATCATTACAATTTGGATTTATAGAGGCAATACAAAATAGACAAATATAAGAAATACATATTTCCAGCAATACAAGAATGAAAAATGTATAAAAATTAAATTTTTATAAATAAACATTATTTGTTTTTTGGTTTAAAAAATAATTTTTTAATACACTGAGTGCATTTATAGACTCATCCGAAAGTCTATTTCTTATTTTATTAACAAACTACCTGCTATCGAAAAAACTCTCTCACTTTCTAATGAACTTGGACGAATGGATAAAAGTGCTTTAATCAAATGCGCAATACTTTGAGTTCTTTGGCCACTTCCTTCAAAAAATTTCAATTCTTTTTTTAAAGAGACCTTGAATTTATTTTTGGAGGTAGGTTGAGTACCTCAATTTACGTCACTAATGGCTGCATTTAAGACTTCTTCAAATGTTTTTTCTTTTGCAGCGGAAAATTCTTCAACCTCATCAAAAGTTTCAACTTCTCCGAAATTGTGTACACTAAAGAGTCGATTATAAAAATTTTCAGCATATCCAACTACCAAGTGCTTAGAAGTATAAGAAAACAAACTAAGTATGTTTATGATCACTGTTAATAAAATTTAAAATTAACCATGTTGTTTAATACAACTAAGTATATTTTCCTCAACCCATAGTTCAGCCATTTCTAAATCAAAACGGTTCTTTTTTATTGAATTTTTTATGAGCAGAAACTTTTCCATCATTGGTACTAACGAATTCCAACGAGTTACAATATCTAATTGGAGACATATTTACTTCCTTCTTGTGTTCTGCGACAACATATTTTTGAAGTATAGCATTTTTTGTTGAACTTTTTTTGAAAATTTTGATAATACGATGTGTCTGAGCCAACACGTCTTTCTAGTTACTATTTATTGACATATAATTTTTTTCCCGGGATCCCGGAAAAAAAATCCCGGGAAAGCGGGAAATTTTAACAATTGAAACTCCCGGGAATTCCCGGGACGGGATTTCTCGGGAAAAAACTCTAATCATATCATATCATATTTTGCACGAAATATGTAATATGTACGCAAAAAAAAAAAAAAAAAACCGCGCTGTTGCGAAACTTTTGCCGCGCAATGCGAAATTTGGGTGCTAAAAATCAAAACGCGCAAGTCCGAAACCGCGCAGTCAGAAACCGCGCAGTTCGAGGGATTACTTTACATACATTAATAATTAGGCAAATTAGGTATTTAAATATAAAATAATTTTACTTTTTACTACATAATTACTTTCAGCAAAGTTTATAAGATGATAACAATTATTAAAATGTACACAAATACGACGAAAGGGATCATTATCAGCATAGGTTGATCTATTGAATTTTACATTATTTAATTGAAAATCCTAGTTTGACGGGTTGGAATACCAAAATTTATTTTAATAGTCAGGAACACAGAGTCAACATCACCACGAATTAAACCCAGAAGAAAAGTAACACTTAACATAACTCGACGACTTTTTAACGTGGGTAATTCAATTAGAGCATGCCTACTAGTATATGATGGCAATACATACTGCTTTTGTACAGATTAAATTTTTTCTATGTGGATATTATAGTGTGGATCCCAAATGATTGATCCATACTCAAGAATGGGACGAACTAACGAAGTGTATAGTAATTTAGTGATATAGGGAACTAAAAATTCCTTGGACCAACGTTTCATAAAGCCAAGGACACCATTAGCTTTATTAACCATTGATGTTATATGATCACGGAAATTAAGTCGTTGATCCAACAATATACTAAGATCAATAATATTATCGACTTTAATAAGCATTACATCATTAATGTTATAACAAGTATCTGAATTATGTATTCTGTAGAAAGACATTTGTTTACATTTTTTAATATTAAGTTCCATTAAATTTATTTGACACCAATTATAAAATTTATCAATATCCAATTGCAGCAAACTATGATCTGTGGGGTTTTTCAAAGTTTTACAAATCTTTACATCATCAGCAAACATTAATATATTCGAATATAGAATGACAGTAGGCAAGTCATTAATAAATAAAATAAATAACATGGGACCCAGATGACTTCCTTGGGGGACACCAGAAGGAACAATAATATTTCTCGATAAAGTATCTTTGAATTTTACTTGCTGAGTTCTATTGGTAAATAAGAATATATCCATTTCAGATATATATCCCATACGCGATAATTTAAAGATTAAGATATCATGATTTACTTTATCGAAGGCTTTGCTATATGTATGTCACATTCATCCATATGCCTACTTCGACATATGCCATCTGTGACTATGCGTGATGTAAATATTGGGGAGGCTGACGCTTTTGATGTTCTGGGCATTAGAATTAATTATGATGTCGGTTCAAATGAGCACATGTTTTGAGTGTCAAAAGAAGCATTCAAGTGCCTCGGTTTTTTAAAACGGTGGAAGAAATACTTCACTCCATCTGACCTTCTCAATATTTACATGACCTTCATCCGAGCTAGGATGGATTACAACTCTCACGTATGGTCGATATTCAAAGTCTATTTTGGGGCTACTCGATCGCGTACAGGAAAGGGCGAAGCTGCTTATCAGCGATTGTAGGGTATCCAACTCTATCGATTCGTTGGAGCATGGGCGCTTTGTGGCGTGCATTTCATTGTTCTATAGATAAGTGTAAGTGGTAAGTGCTCTGATGAAATATAGAATTTGATTCCGGGTGGTTGTTTTTTCAGCGAATCGCACAATGAGAAATAGAAAGAATTCGTTCTTTAGCCGCACCGCTCGTCTATGGAATAATCTTCCAGCGAATGTGTTTCCTGTCAATTACGATGTTGGTAAGTTTAAATAAAATGTCCAGAAACACTACTTACTCCTTTCCCTTCCCATAACATATTTTTCTACACCAGCACAATGTACTGCATGAGTAGGGGCCGTCCCCTGACTGCTGGCCTTAATAATAAAAAAAACACATGTAATTAAAATTTTTTGGGTTTAACTCCATGATATTTATTTTGCATCAGGAACTAAGAGCAGCTAAGTCTTTCAGCAGGAAAACATGATCAGTATAATCATTATAGCTCAAAAATATTTTCACATCATCGCTGTACATTAGAACATTACAGTATTTAATAATTTTAGGCAAGTCGTTTTTAAAAAAAGAAAACAATAGTAGGCCAAGATGTTTTTCTTGAGGCACACCATATACTTAGAACAGCAATTGCTTTAGAAGTAAGACCAATTTGGTTTAAAATCCATTAAACCGAGTTTTCTTATTTGCAGTTGATGATTAACCTAATCAAAGGATTTACTTAAGTCGGTGTGTATAACGTTTGTTTGCTTCTGAGAAATAAATTCACGGCTGACTAAAGTTGCTAATTGTAAAATATTTTTAACCGTTGAGCAACCTTTTCGAAAACCATGCCGGACAGATGATAGTAAAGATGATACTTGATGAGAAAGATTAGGTCAGTTAGTATTTTTTCAAAAAGCTTTGAAATTACACTCAATTTAGAAATGCCTCTACGAGTATAATTATCAATATTATTTTTGCAGTCAGATTTAAACAATGGATTAATAAATGAGTCTTTCCACTTTGCAGGAAAATATCCGCATTTTATGATAATTAAAAAAAAATCAAAGACAAGTTTTGCACTAATCTTGGAATGTGAAACATCATTGATAAACAGTTAAAATTCTAACTAAATTACCCTACAAAAACACTGATAAATCATATGGAATCATGGAAGCATATGACTCCACCATTATATTCATTTCATAATTTTTTTTTATTTAAGACCAATACTCAGGGTTAGACCCCTACTAAATGCAGTGCATTTTATTGGAATGCTGAGTATATAGATAGATGGAAAGATGTAATGTTAAGTCCCTTATGTCAATTGGACAAATTGCTGTCAATCTGGATCTGGATATTGAATGTGAGTGGCGAGCATCTTTTTTATGTTGGTTAGCTATTATCTTGCTCATTCGTTTTCTTGGTGGAATAGACTGGAAATATCAGGGAGCAGATTCGTGAAGATGGATTTCTTGGAGGGGGGGGGGGGGGTGAGGGGTCCTCTTATTTTTTAAATTATAGTTTTTGAAAAACCGCAAATTTATTTTTTTATTTATTCGTTTGAGTTTCTGTGCACGCGCTTTAACCACTATACCACGACCCCCCATGACCTTCATTGTGTCTGAAGTGACGACGACAGCCAGCCTAAGAGTGGCCACAATTGAAGAGAAACATGAACAGATTTAGCAACCGTAACTTACGAAAAGCGGTTTTGAGTTTGATTCAAGAGCGACCAGTGCATACCGAAAAAGTTTTTGTCTGATATGGATTTTGGACTATCGACGTAATTAGTCCACATTTACTTGAGAAAGAATGTCAAGGCCAATTGTCTTAGATCGATGATTACTAACTTTTTTTGGAATTGGATAATTACTTCGGACGGACAACGACATGTAGTTTCAACACGGTCACGCTAAGGCCCATACAATCGAGACATTCTGCACGAGCGACTTAAAAACATGGTCATTTCTCGTGAAGGTGATATGAACTGGCCACCAACATCGATCACACTTTTCACAAAATATAGTTTTAGAAACACTTTAACTTTTTTATTTCCAATACCTTATATGACAGGCGGTTTTCACAGAAAATACTACACAAGAGCATTTACATATATGAGAAACGATTTTTTTGCGTAAATATACATAATTTTCTTATGAAAAACTTTTCCATATAATTTAGATCGATATTCTTACATATTCACATTTATTGTTTATAATAAACAGTTTTCGGTTTTATTTTTCTTTATATTTTTCCGTAATTTTCCACATGTTTAGTTACTTTTTATATATACATACATAAGTATTGATAAGACAAATCGTTATAGAACGCAATTACTTTAACTCGCTTTATTTCTCAAACAGATTTTATTGCTTTTATTGTGTTTTTGACAATTCCTTTTATATAAGATTTACAAAATAATATTGAGAAATTCATCATTATCCTACAGATTGTCTTTAGAAATTTAAAAATACACTCACGTTGCAGCAGTTTAGATCCCTTGGCATTTTTCACGTGTATGACACGTTTTATAAGATTTCGTTTCGCTTTATTTTTTTTTACGTTTTTATTGTTGTTGTTATTTTATTTTTATATTGTACAACATATTCTCACTATTTTGTATACTTTTGTATACTTTCAAAAAACAAACAAAAAATAAAAAGACAACTGGCATAATCCTTGTGCATGGGAGTGTGTGTATGTGTACTTACGCGCAGAAAACTGAACGCGTGCCATCATAGTCGTATTGCTTCTACTTACGTATATACAATATAACCAAGTAAATGATAAATTTTTACCCAAATTTACACATACACGCTTCTTTATAAACACACACATTCATTCATACAAAAGTTTCTCTAAAAGATTTATTCATTTATTCACTTATTGGAGAACTCTATCCTGTTTTATTTTTGCCTTTGGTAAATAAACTATAATAAGGACCTTTTTGTACAATTGTATGCATATATCAATATGTGTGTGTGTGTGTGTACTTATTTGACTGAAGTTCTTAGTTCAGTTCTTTTGTTCTGAAGAGGTCCTCTGAGGGTTGCTGGCAAAATGATAAATTGTGTCATGACTTGCAAGCGTTTTAATGCAGAATGTAAAGCATTTCTTTTGTTGTCCGTCCTGTGTAATCGTGTTAGAGAATAAAAATTTATCAAATTACAATTGAAAATAAATTAAAAAAAAGAAAAGATTATTTATTAAATTAATGCATAACGTTTTATTATTATTTTTTTTTTCTATTCCTTGAAACGTTTTAACTGACATTTCTTACAAATTACTTGTGACAAGTTTTTCATGCAAAGAACAATCTTTCGTTTTGAGATTTAAACAGAGATCGGCTTTATCCACACATATGTATGTATGTATGTATGTAAGATAAATTTTGATAAAATAAATAAAAGTTTTAATGTATGAGAATTTCAATTTTATGGGGTCTTCCAGAGGGGACTTCTGAAATTTGACAGTTAATATGGGCCGTCTTGTTGTTTATTCAGTTTGATTCTCTCAATCGGATATAGCGTTTGAAAATACTTTCAAACAACAAAATTGTTTTATCAAAATAGGTGTTCTGTTCGACAATCTACCGTAGGAACAAACCAAGTTGTCGAAATTGGAATGATTCCAATTTATATGAAATCCAAGGCCGCCCAAAGCAAACCGAAATTGTCACTGTTTGGTATAGATTATGGGCAAGCAGCATCATTGGTCCTTATTTCTTTGAGAACGACCATGGATATTAAGAAAACTGATATTCATTTATTCTCTATCATCGATGGTATACTTTATAAACTTATATAGAAGATTAAAAGACTTAAAATTAATGTGTGTTAACTTTTTTGTTTTTGAAGTCCATAGTCAGCGATGGACTTCTCTGTATGTCTGAAAGAAACTAATGTCTAAACAAACTTTAAAAATTTTAATTGGTCGTCTATGTAAATTTGTTCCAAATAGTTTCTGAATTAATCTAAATCATAAGTGAAAAAGTAAGTGGATTCGGTACCTCAAATAATACCTTTCAGCAAAAGTTGTTCCTATGGACTTACGATATTAAGAAGTTAAATTAAATGTCCACTAACAGTACTCCGTTTTTCCCCCCTCCCATAACAATTTTATTAGACCCGCACAGTCCAATAGGGTCATCCCCTGAGTGATATTGGATATTGGGTTTCCTAAAGGGACAATACTACCTCAAGTATCATTTGACTAGACTATGTCTACTGGATAAGACTGAGTGCAAGCTCTGTCTTAAGGAGGAAGGGACGGCAGAGCACATTCTGTGCAGCTGCAAGGCACTGAGTAGAACAAGACTACAGATTCTCGGCGGTGATCAGATGGATACGGTGGGGATCAGATCTAGTTCAATTTACTTGACTTCATTCCAAGGGCGGAGAAATCGTTGATCGAGCACGGCTTTAAGCCTGCTCATTTATATTATCAGTAACGATTGGGCTGGATGGTGTCGGTGGGCGGAATGGTTGACAGGGCATCTTCGCCGATCGGCCGGGACCTGACATTGGGCAAGGGTGATCATCAGGTTTATCATCCATGAGCGGAGTAGGACACAAAAGATTCTTTGGGTCGCAGTGTCTGCCTTTAGGCATGGTTAGTAAAAAAGTAATGAAGTAATGAATTGTGCAGAAGTGGTTTGCTCTAAATGTAACCTTGCTTAAAAGGGTACGCATCTATACTTATAGCCAGGCGTCTTTTAAGTCTCTGGAATATATTTCTGCAACTTCCCGGATGGTGTTGGAATGCCACATGTCACTGAGGGTTTCGTTTCGACATTGGCCTCATTTAGGAACCGTGACATAGCGATATACCTGATAAATATGTGGCACCGGCACAGGTTCTTCTGTGTTAATATGATTGTATTCTTCGTCTTAGAAGCTGGGCCAACGATTTATTAATTTTTCTTGCAGACAGGCGAAGGAGTTTTCGCTAAATGTTGACCGGGAAGGACTGGTCATCTATTAAGCTCTAGTAGAAGGAGTATTTGTGTTTTGAGATATACAATTATTTCATAATGCTGTAAATGGTCGTCAAAATGTAATTTGATCAGTTTTTCCCTCAGAAAACCCTGAAGTTCTTCACACATGGATTAGCTTTACCTTTATTTGATATTTGGTTTAATAAAACTCTTCTTATCTATGAAAAACGTGTATAATTTTTTGTTAAATTTTAAACATCTTGTTGTACAAAAATCATATAAAAGAAGGCAAAATTTATTAAATAGTGTTAAATGAAAACGTTTAATTAAAAATTTAATTTTGATTTAAAACCTAAATTGCTTTTTGCTACCATTCCTATTCTTCTTATGAAGAAATTTTCTCAAAATTGTATTTCCCAAAATGAGTTGTTTAAAGAAATGCATTAAAGCCCAATTAATGCTCCTCTTTTTCTTTCATTTCAAGTTAAACTAAAATTATTTCCTTGTAATTAAAAATACTTTGACCCCATGACATAAAGTTTGTTCACCCTCATCCAAATCGACATCAAATATTCTAAAGTTATAAATAAGCCTATAGACGACCGGTTAGACTTTAAGTAACATAAACATGAAAAGGACTTTTGTAAAGTAATTTTGGTAATACTGCCACCCTTAAAGAGTCAATTTACGAGTATATATACATATATACAATATAGGTTGTAATATAAAGTGCTTTCTTTTATTTCTAAAGTATCATAATACGAGTACATGCTATTTGATGCCTTCTTTTCAAAATTCCAAAACGTAATTTATTTAAACAAAAATTCTACAAAAAAGAGAAAAAAATAAAAAAATAACTTCTGGTTATTTGTCTATCATACCCAGTCAAAAGTAAATATTTTTACATAAAAATCTATTTTATTTACAGAAAATATAATGTGGCCATAAATAAATTTACGTATTTTTGTCTCTTATACATACATACAGATATGTACTCGTATTTATGGTACAATAACACTGTATGAGTATATGCGATTCTAAGTTATGGGCTGGTGTCGTTGTTTTGTTTTGTGTTGTGTTGGGTAAATACAAGAACGACATGTTGCTTTTATATCCTTTTTTGATTTCTTTATATTTCTTAAGGAATTTCTTATAAGAAATGTTTTGTATATCAGCCACGTACCATTACTATTCAAAATATTCTTAAGGGAAGAGAGACAAAAAAATAAAAAAAATTAAGAAATAAAATTGAGTACTTTTGGTTATAGGAAAGCAAATAAAAACATCAAAACAACCCTCGTACCCATCATCAAATGGAATGAATATCATATTTATTTGCAATATAAAACTAATGTGCTGTAGTATTAATATTTAGAGTGGGGAAAAGAAATATTCCAATTTATAATTTTTAATTCTGGTTTTTCGACCTTTATTATTTCATGGAAAGAATTACTCAAGTTCAAGGTCTAGTTTTAAATAAGAATTCCAATTTATCTACAAATTAATATTGATTTGTCAGTTTGTTTGACCGAAACGAAATGAAATTCGGTTGTAGAAGCATGACAAATTAATGAAAACTGAGTAACTCGTTAGAAATAGCCGTGGTCTATTGGTTAGTTTGTTGGCTTACTAAGATGAGAGCTCCGGTTCAAGCCCCGGCTCTGATATCTTGGAGCAAAGAAATATTAAAAAAAAAATATTTCTTTCGGCGACTACCTCTTAGCATACTTCTGGCAAGAACTAAGAGAGTAACGGATTGCCATGAACAAGCTTCTCAAGTCTGTCGGTCGGAGTCGACATTAAACTGTAGGTCCCGGTACTCATGGATGAAAATTTATACACACAACATGAGTGCTGTGAGAAGCTAGGCCGTAATTCTGACACAGGATTGTAAAGGCCAGTTATGTATGTATGTATGTATGAGTAAATCGTTAAATCGTGTAATGTGCTAATAGCTTTTCAGAGGTTTTAAACTCATAAAATCGTATGAAATGTGCCAAATGTGAACATACCTTTAGACTAATAGTTCATTTCACGATATGGAAAGAGTGCTTTCGGTCGTTTTTAAATTATTAATTTGAATTTCCTTTTTTTGGGATTTTTTTAAAGAAATTTGAAATAATTTTATTTCGTAAATCGGTTTTTTTTACTAAGCTCAGCTTATTTGTAGTTTTTTAACAAAATCTTGCATAAAGAAATCTCTTTCCGACATTCCTCTCTAATGCACCTTAATCAATGCCAACAAAAAACGAATGATCAGGAGAAAAGCGCCACCTATTGGGAAGTGACAGATAACAGCTAAACCTACTTAGCGAAGGCACTAACCACACAGTCAACATGCAACGATGACGCAGTTGCTGTTGATCAGTCGAGAGTGAAGGTATAGCATTGGCCTTTAAATGATCAATTCACAGAAATTAGTCTCATTCCTAAGGCTCTATATAATAATATAATACATTGCATAAAATTTAGTACGGGTTTACCCCTGAGTATTGGTCTCAAATAAAAAATAACTGAGCTTAAAGCCAGTACTTCAAGCTATTCGGAATAAAATAAAATATGCTGAAGGTGATTTTATAAAGATGGTTTAAGATTTTTTTAGCTGTCCTAGAGGAAGTAATTGTTAAAATTAATATCATTAAACTGTTGTCTTGAGACTTATGTACAGAATATACTTTTTTGATCTCGTTTTATTTCAATCTGTTTTTTTAGAGAACAAAACGCCTTTATTTATTTAATTAATTTTAGGTGTAGAATTAAATATTTATTACGAACATAGGGAGTAAGATTATATGTTCCCTGTAGTTCAGTAGACTACATTAGGATTTGGTATCGCACCCATGACCCTCACAATTGCATCTACACTACATCTACACCACAAAGTCTATTGGGACAACAATATTTTAAATACACTTTTTTTAAGTTAAGCGGGAAAGACTTATTAATTCTTTCAATTGCTTTTAGTTTTAGTTGAAGCCTTTTCCCCTACCCAATTTTAGGCAAACAACAAAACAAATGGCTGTTGCATGTTATTTTCAGGTTTGTGTCAAGGGTTGATTTTCGCCCCAAGAAAAGACAAAACGAAGAGATTTTGAACAAATAACAGAGTGTGAGAGAAAACTTAAAGAAATTAAAACACATAGCCATATGTGTATGTATGTATGTATGTATATAAGCCATTGAAGGATAAGGAATAAGAAAACAGCAGAAGACTTCTTACACATACCTGTACAATTTTGTTTCAACAGGAATATAAGACATCAAAAAATTCCTGAAGACATGATCGCTAGTTTTGCATGCAAAGAAAGATCAGTTAGTCGAGAACATTTCTAAGGTTAACATCACTTAAGGAACTTCATTACTAAGAAGAAGAAAACTTAAATTAATGGTTTTTGAAAAGGATTATAAAGGAGCTAAGCTTTTTTTGCTCTTCTAAATACTTTTTAATTAAAAATAGAGAACAAAATGCTTTAAATACAAATATTTTATGGAATAATTGTAACATTTGTTAACATTTTTTTTAACACACCGTGTCAAAGAGCCTGTGGTTCGTGCCGTTTTGTGAGCGTAACGCGTTTAATGCTTTTAATTACACCGATGCTCGTTCACATCTGTTAATATATGAATTTTTATTAACAAAAAAAATATGTTCTTCTGAGTGTGTTTTTGTATTTTTTAATGAACTTATGAAAAATGGCATATTTTTACTTTTTTTATGAACAAAAACAAAAAAAAACTGTGATGAACTGTTGTTTTTTTTAAGTGCACTATGCAACGAAGCGTTAAATTGAAATTGTAATGGTGATTTTATTAAAAAAAAAGAACGAAAATATTATTTCAGTGCCTATTTAATGAAATACTAAAGCTATAGAAAAATTAAAAGAACGAGAAGAAAACGAATAGAAGTGAATGTAAAAAAGATGTTCAGCACCATTTAAACGTTGCTTATGGTAATTCATTAAATTAAACAAAAACTGCGAGAAAACACTGAATACGGTGTAATAACAGGACATGGATATTTAACCAATTGAGTAAAAAGGAAATGACAATTTATGAATGAAAGAAATATAAAATTTAAAAAATTTCTTTCAAACGAACAATTTTTATTTAGCTGAATATTGTTTATTGTAGTTGCCGTGGTCTAGTCGTTAGTGTGTTGGCTTACTAAGACGATAGTGCCGGGTTCATATCTCAGCACCGACGTCTTGAAAAAAGAAATATGAAAAAAATATTTCTATCGGCGACTACCTCTCAGCAGTCTTCTGGCAAAAGCTCTGAGAGTAATTAATTGCCATGAACTAGCTTCTCAAGTCTGTCGTTCGGAGTCGACATTAAAAAACTGTAGGTCCCGGTACTCATGGATAGAAATTTACACACACAACATGAGTGCTGCGAGAAGCTAGGCCGTAATCCTGACACAGGGCTGTAAAGGCCAGTTATGTATGTATGTATGAATATTGTTTACCAAGTTATTCTAAAGAAAAATAACAATAAAGCGTTTTTAGCGAAACAAAAATTAATATAAAAATTGATCACTACTCTTCCTGGGGCTCGAACTCGAGTCTTCAGCATATAATAAAAAAATATATAAAAACATACTTAAAGGAAATTATAAAATAATTTTTTTAAAAACAAAAAATATTTTTCGCCATATAGGCAAATACATTCTGTGTAATATTAAATGTATTGCTGATGAGGATAAGGGACTCGTCAAAAGACTTTTTCCCGAAAATGGTATTCAAAACTATAAATACTTGTGTTAAAGTACTTATAGACTAAATGAGAATTATATCCCATTTTGTGTATAAAAGTCAAACAAAAGAATTTACAAAGCAATATTAAATTTTTCTGTTCTACCACAACAAGCCATCCAGCCGTTGAATAGAAAAATATACCATTCAGTCATGAGTAGAGTGCGTAATTCCTGTTGTAGTTGAAGGGATATAGTCTTCAATACCTTCTAGTGAAAAATTCATGGCATTCTTAAACTGAGAGGAGTGCATGCGTTTTGCTGAAGGTGGTAAACTCTTTTTAAAAAGCAAGTTCCAGATGCGAGATATATATTATTTTTCCTGCTCTTTTTGTTATTAAACGGTTCCTTTTTTTGAGTGAATGAAGCTGCGGGTGCTAAACGAACGTTCAGTAGGAGCTGAAGTATAGGGAGCGGCTAAAATTCGAACAACAAATTTGCTTAATTGCGTGCTTCCACAAATTCCTTTCCACCAAGTAACTTTAGAAGTCAGCTCCAGGCAAAAGCTGTTGCCCAGAAATAATTCCAATGTTTCCACCTCCTCAGACGGATCAAGAGCACGTAATTGTGCCTTGGGATCTAGCAAATTCACAGCTAAATGTATTGGTTTTATGGTTTTTTTAAATTGTGTATAGAATATTGTTGATAGCTCAGTTTTTTCGGCATCGTTCAGTATCAAAGTTGGAGCAAACTCTAATTCAAGCTCGCTGATTAGCATTTCTTATGAACAATTGTTGTTGTATTCGCAGCAGCCAAACCAGCCTTGTCTGAGCAAAAAGCAGCAAGAAACCTATAAAAAAAAATACACGGAAAGAAAATATGTTCAAAATAAATTCGAAAATGTCCACATTTCTGTTACGCTACGTAACAACGAGTATTCGTTACTCAAATGAGTATTTTCCCGAAATTAGGTAAGTACCCGGGTATAAATGGGTAAATACCCAGCAGTGGCGTAGCTAGGTAACCAAGCGCCCTGGGGCAAATTAAAAAATGGGGCCTCATTGCTATGTAAACTGATTAAATTTTATCAAATAAATATATGAAATATACAAATTCTTTAAAAATGCTAAGTTACTTAAGCTCTTTTCTGTGCACAAATGTGACCATACCGGGCGACAAGCTCTACAAAAGACAGAAAATTTCCGTGGTATCCTTCCTGACTTAAGTCTTCTTGATGTCCTCTCAAAGCCAAAGAACTCTTTGCTAGGTCAAGTATGATAACGAATAACCATTGCAGAATAATTTTCCAAAATTATGGTTCTTTGCGAATTTCATTTTCAAGTTCCTTGTCGATAGAATTAGTATCGTTTTTTTCCGAAATTCATACAAAGCACATGCCTTCTGATAAATGCTTCCAATCTCGAATTCCCAAACATTATTCCTTTGTGAAGAAAATAACCAGCAGGGTTGACAAAAGGCAGCATCTAGTATTTTGGAATAACACAACCAAAAACGATAAACTAACCCATATTTAGAACACGAAACGTAGTACGATTTGGAAAAACACTTATTGTTCTGGTTGATGTCTGTTGGAAAAGGTTCTGAAGGCTGTAAAGGCCCCAAATCAAAAATTTGATGTTTTTCGTTACCACTTAATATTTTGTTCGTGAAGATTCCCAAGTCATAAGAAGATTTTTCGTACATATTTTCGAAAAATGTAGAGGTCTGTGGTTCCTCCAAACCCTCCGCTCTTATATGTGTCATGCAAACATTATCCACGTGTCGAATCTTCTTCAGTAGGCTTCTCAACCAACACTGCAGTTACTAAAAACTTGTCAATTTTGTACAATTTTTGTTCACTATCTTCTCTTTCCTGGCGTTGTTTGCATTTAAAAGCACCACTGGGTTCTTCTTTTTATCCATAATTTTAGTTTCCTAATTTATTTAAACAATACAATATTAGATTGTACTCGAGTAGGTATGTAGGTACCCATTGTTCAGTGACGACCTTAAAAGTAAAATAAAAGGAAAGAGAAACACAATGATACGCTACAAGTGTCGTTGAGGAATCTATGGGAAAAAAATTATCATCGTTAGTCTTACCACATTTAACAGTTGAGACCATGAACAATCTCCTGCCCACGGGCCTGAATTAATGTACTGTGACTTGCTTTTTTCACAACATTTCGCGTTATACAATGAGCTGTAGCCGAAATCTATAGACTTTATTGACTTAACGGACATCAATATGAGTGGTAAAATCAAATATATATTGACCAGTACAAAAAAGTTTATTGACATTAACTTACTTACTCCTAATACAGCATTAATTTTTTAATTATTATTATTACTATCCATCAAATTGACAACACTGCCAACCTATAGCAAGAATTTAGGGGAACTCCCTAGGCATAACTTTTGAATTTCTCTCAGCTGCAACCTGTCATATTTATTTTGCAAATGGGAGAAATTTCCAAAATTTCAGTTCTATCGAGATTTCTTGTAAGGATTCGAGGGCCCCTTGAGCTTGAGGGCCCCGCGGCACTGCCCCGTCTAGCCTCTAGGTAGTTACGCCACTGATACCCAGGTGATTTATAGTGCAACATTCATTTGAATTTGAAATTCTATTTATTTGTAGCATTAAATAAAAATATTTATTAAACTATTTGAAAAAAAATACAGGTTTTGTTTTCTGATTATTTTCATACAATGAAAAGAGGAAAATCATTTTCATAAATATTTTTAAATTTGCTTGAGAGAATAAAAATCAAAATGATGACATTGACGATTGACAGATTGGATGATGTCTGTAATTTTGTATAATTTTAATGTTCAAACATAGAATTAGAAAAATAATTCGTTGTGTCAAATACACCCTTCTTTAAAAGAATAATGAATTTCAAAATTATATACTTTTACATATATGCACAGAACACACACACACACACAGACACACCGTAATGGGCAATTACAAGTTCACAATGTGTGTTTAATTGTATGTTGTTACAAGTAGATTGTAAATCGTAATTATTAAAATTTAAAAATCCGAAATAATTTGTAACCGAAATACAATTTAAACATAAAAAAAAGAATAGATTTGAATGTACAAAACCAACCAAATGAGTCTCTTAAAATTAATGATGAAAAGCTGCATTTTTTTTATCAATATACCAGTACTTATTTTTAAAAATACTCAACTTACATACATACATTCATTTGCAAGTAATGTATGTATGTATTGCATTTAAATACACTTACGTTGAAAAGTTTTCCAACACTTTAGCCATGTATGTACATATGTAAATCTAATTTTTAAGAAAAGTTAGCTTTAGTTATTAAATTCGTGCCAGCTTATACGATTTTATTGAGACCAATATTCAGGGGTAAACCCCTACTAATGCTGTGCATTGTATTGGAATTTTTGTGGAAAGGACAAGAACGAGACAAATTGCTGTGATTTGATCATTCAAAGGCCAGAGTTATAGCTTCACACTGGAATGATCAACAATTACCCCGTCGTTGCATGTTGATTGTGGTGAGTGTCTTCGCTAAGTCGGTTTAGCTGTTATCTGTTATCTGATACACAATAGATCACGCTTTTATCCTGATCATTTGTTTTTTGTTGTCAAAGGTTAAGGTGGAATAGAGTGGAATGTCGGGGAGTCTCTTACTTTTAAATTATCATTTTGGAAAAACAGAAAACTAACTTTTTTATTTTTCCCCTTTGCTGGGATTAGAACGTGGGCCGTTGGGTTTTTGTGCGAGAGCTCTAACCACAATTTTTTTTTGAATAGAAAAGAGTTATATAAACAGAGAGCAAGTTTGAGATTAGGAAAATTCAGAAGAATTAACGCGTTCTGCTAATAGAGTATAAATCCAAGATACTATTTCTGGACCCTTAACTATCAGCTGTTCGAATTAAAGTAAAAATCTTAATAGTTGATTAAAGAAATTAAAATTAGTTTTATTCTTTCATATAATATGTGGGTGAAGATGTAGTCAAATATAACTAGAAAAGACGCGAACCAATTTGTTTAGGTTAACAGAACTCTGTTAACAGTGGCTTGAGTGCTCATATGTATGTGACTATATACAAATGATAGTACAGGGGAACCTCTATAGAGATCCATAAAAGGTATATTCAGTTATATTTTCAGTTTTTGCATAATTGAATTTAAAAAAATCAATTTATGAAATTTCTTTGGGGGAAACATATGTGACTGTATACAAATACTGCTCCAGGGAGTACTATGTATACCGTCCCATGTAATTAATATAACCAGCGCAATTTTTTTTTTTTTGGAATTTTAGAACATTGCTTAGAAAGAGAAAACACAGCTATCTGAGAAGAATATCAATTTTATTAACCAATGGATATATACGGTGTATTCTAGCCAGAAATAATTGGTAACCTTTCCAATTGGCAAAGTCATATCAAGCTTTCGTAATAAAGAAAGTTATGAGAAGAAACTGGAAATGTAATGGGAATACCCTAGGACAACGAGATAACACATGCAGTGATTCAAAGTGGAAATACGTCAAACTTTTTGTATTTTGTATAAAAATTGATTTCTGAGAAGTCAGTTGGGTTGGGATCAAATTAAAACATAATGTGTCTGTGATAGGTTTTGTAGTATTTTATCGTTACAAAAACAATGAGTTAAATCAGACATGTATTGGATTCAGATAGACTTTTGATGCACAATATTTTAAAATTTATAATTAAAAAAAAAACTTGAAAAAGAACTGGTAGGTTTTGTGAAAGTTGATAAATCGATCGATATTTAACTTCAAGTGAAGAAAGTAAAAAAAAATTATTTTAAAATGATTTCAATATATTCACGAGAAACTTTCCGTAATTTTTGTAAAATTTTCGGATGAGACTAAAGACATCGAAGATAGCACTGTGCCTGAAAAATAAAATATGAAATATTCTACATAAGAAGTGAACTTCAACCATTCTCAGGATATACAAAAATTATTATTTAGTCTGTATGGGAGGTACCACGCCCACTTGCGGAATTCCATTACCTTTCTGACTGATGATTTGTCTTGATCAAGAAGTCGCTTAGACGAAATTCAGAACCTTTATCTTTAACCATTCAGTTTGAAGAAGAAGTACCATGCCTACTTGTCCAATTCCTCTCAATTTTTAAGTGATGATTTGCATTAACTATGGAGCCTTACAGACTAAATTCAGAAACTTTAACCGTTCACAAGATCTACAAAAAACAAGGACAATTTACAGGTGACGTGGGGTTTACTTATCGCACACATGTGATTTCGGATTTTAAGCAAACATTAATATGAACCATATAGTGCTGAGTACCTATCCTCCTCATCACTATCACTTCATCAATTGTGTGGAGTTTTAAAAAATGCTAGACATCAGTCTATATTGCAGTATTTGTTTTTAAATCACTGTATATCGTTCAGTTTATTAAGTACAATGAAAAAATGCGATTCTAAACAGTAAAGCAAAAAAAGCAAAAAAAGCAAAAAAGGGGGTTGTTAGTCTCCTTATCAGCTTTAATGAATTTTGCGTCAGAAGGTGGTTGCATGCCACATCATAACTATAGTAGAGTATCGCTTTATTTAGATAAAAACACAGGCTAGCAAGTAAATACCAATGATTCTAAAACCAAAAATAAAATTGAAATACAACAAACCAAACAAGGAATACAAACAAAACAGGCAGCAGTGAAGTAAATCATAAATAACTCATTTCAGGCGCGTACAGCAGCAATAACTACTCTACAACAGCAGCTGCAACAAAAACGTTCAAATTTGAAACGAAAATTTGTATTTTTTTTGGTTCGTATCTCTAAAAGTCTGATAATATGCTTTCGTTAGTTATAGAACATATTCCCCGTAACTGTTGTTGTTGTTGTTGCATAGTTATACTTATTCACTGAATGACTGGATATCTGTGATAATGCCAATGTGTGCGTTTGTAAACAGGATGAAAACTAAATCCTTAAACAAATACACACACACACACACACAGATACACAGCCAAAAGCACACCTTAAATTTGTAGCACATGCCACATTTTTTTTTCTTCTTTTGATTTTATTAGAATTTTTATATTTCTATTGTTGTTAAAGGTAAACAAAAAAATCGAATGAACGAAAAATAACATAAATTTTAGGGTTCAATTAAATGCAAGTTTTGTAAAATATTGAAAATTTGTTTTTGTTTTGAATAAAAATGTACTGGAATTTTTAATTCAAAATTTTATTACTTTTTTTTATTTGTTTCAAATATTTAAACAAAATATGCGTGTCCATTTTAAATGCTTAAAAATTGTAGCAACGGCCATCCTTAATAGAAATTGTTGTAAAGTGCCAGATTTTATAGAATTTTTATGCACACGAATGCATTCCCTTTTAAGCATAAAGTAGTGTTATTTAATGTTTGATTGATTGTATGACTGGAACATGAAATTTAGTGTAGTTTTTATGTAAAACAAAAAACAGAACAATAAAGGCTTTTATATATGGATTTTTCTTACATACATACATAATGGCTATTACAACCCTGTTTCACGACTACAGCCTAGTTTTTATAATGAATACCGGGACCGAAAGTTTAAAGTCGACTCCCAATGACAGACTTGAGAAGCTTTTTAATGGCAATCAGAGCTTTCGCCAGAAGACTGCTGAGAGGTAATCGCCGAAAGAAATATTCCTTCTTATTTTGTACAATAATTTAAAATTTTCTATTTTCAGATCAAATAACATTTCAAGTATAACGTTTGAGAGTTTCGAGTTTTTGCTTTTCGTGTTTAAGATTCAATCAAACATTTCGAGTGAGTATAAATTGACACACTATCATACACAGTCCTAGGATTCATTTACAAAAGAATCTGATCGATTTTTTGTTTCACTTTTAAAAGTCGCATCAAAATGGCAATATTAGTGCCACACTATTGCAAAAAATAAGATGCAAAGCATATGCAGAGTTGCTTTTTGCTAACATCTTATAAAATGCAACCCTGATGACATGAAGAAACAACATTTTTATGAATTTTTTTTAAAAGATTATGAAGTCGGACAGACTTGTAAAAAAATGTGTTATACAGATGCATTTTTATGCCACACTGTTGTACTTTTTTAACACACAAGATTTTTTTTGACAAATCGTACGAAGCGATAGTATAGTGTATCAAGGTCTTAAGAGTCATGCATCATACAAAGATGCATTCAAAGTTGCTTTTTGTTAATTGTTATGCTTTTTGAATAAATTTTTATAATTAAATCTGATTTAAAAAATGTGGAATTTGTTATATTTCTAATCAGTCTTTCTAGCAAATGCCTTTACAAGTCTTGCAAACGTAGCAATCGTACCATATATACCCATATTTTGTTATTGTTTTACATGGTTTGCTACGCTTGCATGACTTTCCAGAGAGTTTGCTACGAAGAGTGATCACCTCTATTATTTCTTGTTTTTTAATTCATAAAATAAATAAATAAATAAATACACGTAAGTATTGATATTTTTCTAGCGTAAAATAAAGGAATCGATACCTTAGTGATATCTTTTCAACCCTAGGTTGAGCAAATCTTTCAGATGTTGCAAGCATCAGCATAAGATCTATATATTGTCATGCGGGAGTTTAAATGCTTTATACGCCATTTTATATTTCTCGAGTTAATGATGCCACTTTAGGTTTTTGGCACCAAAATTTTTAAAATCTGCAATCCGCTTTAGGCTATTTATCTTCGAAACTGAACGAGATATCCGAAAACAAATTGCAAACTTGAAAAATTTGGGGTCGAAAACCTAAAGTGGCATCATTAACTCGAGATATATAAAAAATATAAAATGGCGTATAGAGCACTTAAACTCCCGCACGACGATATACGTGTAGAGTACAATAATTATTATATATAAAAAAACACTTTGTATTAATATTTTCATCTTATAATATACAGCAGCATCTGAGATCAATAATTTATGTCAAGATTGAGATTAAAAAACCAGATAAAGTGACAACTCCTTAACCCTTCAACTACTTATGCAGCAACAAACATGGACAACAAAGCCAAAAGAATCTCAAACGATTATATTGTCAATCAGGCTGTCATAGATTGATTAAATTAATCAAAGGCTTACGATTTTATGCAAATTTTTTTCTTCCCCATTTTTCATTACAAATGTGAACAGATGAGACCACGAATTGTTGTGGCAGAAGCAAAAATTTCAGAGGAGTAAACGTAATGAGGACAACGAAAACAAAAAAGTAGAATAGAATTTTAGCACATTTTTAAAATTTAATCAAGTGAAACAAATTTTAGCACTGCAGGGGGTGCAAGCCTACTAAATGAAACGATGAAAAAAGAGGGTTCACGATTTTGCAGAAATCCAAACTAAACCAAATAGCAGAGTAGTTTGAACAAAAGCCGTAGAGTATGCCAATGCTTAGAAATCATAGTACTTTGCATGAGTTCAGTATTGTTCTGTTTTATCGTACATACTGTACTGTGAAGGTAGTACATCAACACATGGCAACAACAGCTAAAGTTTGTTCATAGTTGTTGTAGTTGCTGTTATTAAAACGAATCAAAGAAAAAATACACGTCTTTCGAAGTAATGAAATCTTTGACAGGATCTTTATTGCTTTGTGGTGTATAGAACTGAAATCACATGCACATGCATGACAGTGAAGTAAACAAACTTTTTACACTGTGGAATGAACAATAGCAGTAACGTTAACCAACAACAACAGCATAAGGAATGACTAAAACAGTACAATGGCATTTGCAATAAATGCTCTTGAATTTCTCTAGTTTTGAAGCGTATTTTCAGGATATTGCAACGAGAATTTTTTTGGAAAAAAGAGCAACTTTTCCAAAAGATTTAAGATTTATAAGTTTTTATTAACAATTTAATTTCAGGCAATAATATAAAAGTACGAGTATAGAGAAAATTTTGTAAAATAAGAAATTTAATGAAATTTTGTAAAAAATATTTTTTTGTTGCAATTTACGTTGACATTTGAAGCTAATTTTTCTTAAAACAACTAAACACGAACTTCTCTATCTACCTGCACTGAGCATATAAAATGGTCTTATAGAAGTTTGTGTTTTTGCAGTTTTCCAGTATTCAGCCCGGTTATCTCTATTTTTTCACAGCAACCAAATAAAGAGTCCATTCTTTAAATTTAGCCACAATCTATCGGCTTTTGGCGAATAAACTTATAAAATGTTTAAAGAAGTTCATAAATATTGCAGAGCCTGAAGCCTGAATCGATACCTAAAAATAAATTTTTTGAATTACAATATATTTACGATAATCAGTAAAATATCAGTATTTAATGCGAGTGTGAAGAAAAAAAATGTAATTTGACTATAATTTTAATATTTTTTTAAAAGATATAATGGCAGCGTTCATTAACCATCACTAAAACGTAGATAAAAACAATATTAAATATGGAATGTCTTACTTATGGGGATAATCATATCTCTATGGGCATTTCGCCTTTGCTCAAGAGACTCTTCAGAAAACTGCTTCTCAAAGATTGTATAAAAATCATAAACTCTTATGTTCATAAAACTTCTATACTAAATGAGAATTATATCCCATTCAGTTTATAGAAAAAAAAAACAAACAAAAAAACTTAAAAGCAATATATTCCAGTTTTTCTAATTTAAAAAAAAAAAAACTACAGCCAACCGAATGCAGGATGATTCAAAAAAAATTACTTGAAATTACTTTGGATCTTTATTTTTATAAATCTATAACTATTAATATCGGTCCTGAGATCTTTCATTATAAGAATTTACATTATTCTACAAACACTAACGGAAAACGTTGATCAAAAGTAGTGGGCAAAGATAAAATTTTCTTTCATAAATTTTCCAAAAAGCGGACATTACATGAGGAGCTCGTAATTAAGGTACATACAACTGGTCCTGAGTTAACTATTACAAACAAAACAAAACCGGACAAACATTTGGTAACGTAGAAATTTCAAGTAATATGCAGTAGTTGCATAGCGACTTGCTGACTATAGTGTAAAGGTTTATTGGACGAGGTGCCGATTGAAAACTTCAATTGCGGGAAAATAATATTTAAAATTTAAACAGTTTTCCAAGCAATGGTTTGCTCTGATCGCTCAACTGACTCCCTTCAATTTTTTCGTCTAATTCGCTTTCACTTAAATAGGATAGAATAGGAGGAAGTGCCAGCCTTGCACTAACAAGGCACACTTGAGCACGCATAGCGGCCCGTTGTGATACAACATGAGGTTAGAAAACCCTGATAGCCAGAGGCTTCACACAAGAAGCATTACTTCCCTAGAAAATTATGCTGGAAAGCAGCTAGAGAGCCTAATGAATTTGGCAGCTATCGAGAAAAGGAGATCCTAAAATAGCAAAAATTTCATTAATTATAAATTATTTAAAATTTTTAATTGTTTATTGCTTTCGGTATCTCCACATCTATTTTGAATAAAAAAAAACCATTCAAAGTATTGTGGAAATTAAAAACTATGGTGATTTTTATATAAAATTACAATCCGTTTGTAATGGTAAGTCCTGATGTCATTCCATTCAATCGAGAAGGTATCACATAATTACTTTTCCTACGATTGTTGAAAGTGTAACGTATGGCGCGATTCGATTCGATTTCAGGTTTGTAATACAATGTATTTCATACATTTAGGATCAAACTTTTTATTAACAAAAATTTTTTAATAATTCTTAAGAAGCTCAAATAATTTAACTAATAATAAAATTAATAAAAAGGTCAAGGAAAATAATACAAATTCTTAAGAAGTATATAACAAAATAAAGCAAAAAGAAAAAAATACGAAAATTGTTTTGAAAAACAATAAAAATTTGACTTTCATTAAAAGCAGTCCGAATAGGTAAGTAATGGCTATTTTTCAAGGCCAAATAAAAATTTAATTTGCAAAAAATAACAGAAAAACATTCAATTTAAATCCAAACATGTTTCAATTCGAAGTACGAATATTACTACATGGCATTTACATTTAAAATTTATTTGAAATTGATTGCCTTTAATGGAAAGTTTTGATCCGTTGGCCCTATCGATAGTGCTGAACTAGTTCTTCAGAAAACATGTTTCATATTTTTTAAAATAACCGTTAACATACGTACGAGTACATACATAATTGGCCATTACAACAATGTTTCAGGGTTACAGCCTAGCTTGTCGCAGCACCCATGTTGTGTGTGTTAATTTTCATCCATGAGTACCGGGACCTACAGTTTAAAGTCGACTCCGAACGACAAACTTGAGAAAGCTTATTCAAAGCAACCAGTTACGCTTAGAACTTTTGTCAGAAGACTGCTGAGTACTGTCATATTTCTTTTTTTTTTTCAAAATATCAGAGCTGTGGTTTGAACTCGGAGCTCTTGTCTTAGTAAGCCAACACACTAACCACTAGACCACGGCTACTACGACAGTTGATATTTTTGATAAATAAATATCTCTTTTCGATGAAATAACTCAACTGCATTTATTTCAATATGTTTTTAAAAATTCCAATTGGAAATAAAAACAACGAAAGCAACAAAAATAAAAACAAAAGAAAACTTTTTTTTATAGAATTTATTGTTAAAACCATAATTTTTCTATAATATATGAAAAAAAACCCTTAACGTTTACAAGCCGAAGCATAAATTAGGGGTGGCTGGTTATTCCTTTTACTTACTTGTTTTGCTTGAAAAAGCAAAAAAAAAACCTCTAAACCAGTAATTGTCAGTCTCTGTACATGTGCACTTTGATTAAAAACTCGTAATGCGCTCACATACATTTAAACACTGATACAGGAATACTGATTCACATACAGTCTTATAAGGATATGCACATTTAAAAGGCAAAGGAAAACAAATAAAACATAACGTCTCGTACTGTTTAGGGTTTCACAGCCCCTCTAGTTTTGGTTTAACGTTGTATGTTTTGTTTTCTATAGTAACGGTATCTGAATCACACACTTTTCTCTCTATTATTACAAAAAAAAAAAAGAAAAACAAAAACATTGAAACTCTGTTTAGGATTGTCAAATTGTGAATGCATGGATGTTTGATTAAGGGAGAGTTTTGTCGAGAGTATGTGTGTGATACACGTATGTATATGTATGTATGTATGTATGTGTGTTTATTTGCTTATTTCTGATTATGAATCAGCGCTCGATCATAAAAACCTATACATCGTAACAGAAAATTGCTACGCTTGAGTGTATTTTCAAAAATCATTTGTTATACTTTTCCCTTTGCTTTTTTTTTTTTGGTTACAACACATATTTGTTGTTGTCATTTTTGCCATGCGACCAAAATCAGAAAACAAAATATCGCCCTTAGTTTACAATACAAAAAAAAAAATAAAACAAAAATGCACCTGGAATTATTAATTTCAGAAAATTCCATACTCGTTCATATACAAATACAGCCGCAGGCAGTGTTCAGCCTTAAGGAATACAAATGCTGAAATGCAAGAAATATCTTTTGCACTCTACAACCTTAAAAAATTGTAGTTCGAATATTTCATTTAATTTTTTAGGCCTTTCAAAAACTACTTTACACTGTCGAAGAGAACTCCGATCCAAAACCCGGCTCTGACATCTTGAAGCAAAGAAATATTAAAAAAATCTTAGCAGACTTCTGGCAAAAGCTCTGAGAGTAATTAATTGCCATGAAAAAGCTTCTCAAGTCTGTCGTTCGGAGTGGTCATTAAACAGTAGGTCTCGGCACTCATGGATAAAAATTAACACACTCAAGCTAGGCCGTAATCATGACACAGGGTTGTAAAGGCCAGTTATGTTTGTATGTATGCAGGAGAGAATTTACAAAAGAAATTTTTTTAGTCTAAATCTTCGGCCACATTAGGTAAATATTTGACAAAAAAAAAAAAAAAAAAACGAAACCACTAATTTATGAAACCCAGAGAGCTATTGCTTTTCGCCAGCTTAGCCAGTTGAGTCCTTGTGGTATAAGTCTCTACACCACGACAAGAAGATGATCCCACGTATTTTGCTATATTATATACTTACTATAGCGGTTATCACTCTGTGTTGCAAACACCGCACAGTGGCCAATTTGGCTTCGCTAGCGGTATTAAATTTAAATTTTCAAATTTGAAAAACCGTTAATTTTTTTTAACACTCGATAACAAATACATTCACTAGATTTGTATCGATTTTTAAAAGCTCAGCTTATAGGTGATGAACAGCTGTGAGCTGTCAAAGTCAGTATATGTTTCTGCAGGTGTTGTGCAAAATATTTCCGCCTTTTTGATCATCGTTTTGCTATTCGTGTTAAACTTGCAAATTTTATTATTTTCATTAAAAGTTTTGTTATATACTAACGCCAAGGTATGTATTATATAAAAAAACTGTGGTTGTGATCTGTGTATACTTATGTTATTTATAAAACATAATCGTGTTTAAGTGTATTAGCAAATCGCCCATTGTAATGTACACCTGTCTTTCGTGGAGTAGAACTTACAAAATTCACCTGCATTCAGTGTAATTGTAAATTATCCTATATGTGTAAACCATTGTGTGTCCAAAATGTCCAAAATTTACTGCGAGTACCCTCGAGCCTTCGATTTATTGTACTTTTTAGGCAAAATGTCAGTGACAAAACGCATCCTTTTTTAATATGGCATGAAGAAGCGATCCCCACCAAGACGTTTCTCGCCGTGGAAAATTATGTTCTTGGTACCGTTTTGAGCAAAATTACCTATACTGAGAAGGAGCAGTGCGAAATTGGAAGGAAACTGCGAAATTTTGCTAGTAGGCTTATCCAAAAGTGGAAGGCCTGTGGCAGAAGTAAGGTGTTTTTCGAAAGAATTAACCAAGAATGGCTAGATACACCATTGGTATTATTGGGAAAAAAAGCAAATGAAAATATTGGACGACTGGAAAAAGAGCTTCCCAAGTGCTGCAGAAAAACGCAAGTCAATAAGATGTCAGGGCTTACAGAGGAAGTGTCATGTGAAGGATTGTTGGTAGCTGCAAGCTGCAGTTTATATAAAAATGGAAAGCGCAGTGCTTCCAAAGTTGTAGAAATGGTAAAAGGCGATGAGGATTTTAGCGGTAAGATAATTATATAATGCATCATTTTGAAGATGATTTCTCTGAATCTGATACTGAAGAATCTGATTAATATTTCTTTTATAATATGGTTTCTCTTTGAGTTGACAATTTCTTTTTTTTTATTTTATATATGAATATATGGTGGAAAATGTTTATTGAATTAAAAACAAAATAAAAAATTAAAAAAAAAAATTAAAAATAAAAAAAAATTTAATTTTTTTTTTCCAAAAATTGTTTCATTTTTTTCTGAATTGAGAAAAAAAAAATTTTGAAGATATCTTCTTTACTTTGGAAGCTATGAATAAAACGCCGCTAGCGAAGCCAAATTGGCCACTGTGCACCGTTGCAATTCTTGCAAATATAGCAATCGTAGCATATCTTCCAACATTTTTCTGTTGTTTAACGTGGTTTGCCACATTTGCAAAACATGCATTATAATAATTTTACCACAAACGTAATGTTATTAAATTCCATCTACAAATTGGATCTAAATATACAGATATGTAGATATGTAGGTGTACTTAGTGACATACAATAAAATTCCTCACTCACCATAACAACATTCAGGCAATTTTAATACATTTCAAAAATATCAATATTATTATTAAATTAAATATTTATATTAAACTCTATAAAAATTATAGTTATAATATAAATATGGACTCCTGAACTAATTCACTGTATATAAAATATATATATATATAAAAACAACTTGACATATTTACAAAAAAATACTCGTCCATGCATTGGAAAGGTGTACTTTCATTGATTCTTTTTTTTTATTTTATTATTTTGGTTAAAAAAAAAACAACTTGAACAACATTGTGATGCTGTGTTTTTTCTTGTGAATTTCTTAACAAATTCTTTTTTATGAGAAATACATTTTATCGATTTACTCGTATGTACAACAACAAAAAGAATTGACAGCTCCAAAACTGATAAAGAGGACTTATGTATATAAATGATTTGCATTTAAGAAATACATATTTTGACTTCAAAGAATTATGAATTTTCCACAAAAATTCACTTTTAATTTAATTCATTAAAAAAAAAAATATTTTGTTGGACAAAATTATTTGCACACTAAACGAATTCTGTAAAATGTTATTTTTCTTTTCCCCGAATTCAACAGTTTACGTATTGGAAACTGATTGTATAAAATTTTAGAAACAGAACGTGAGGTAAATAATTCGGATTTACTTACACAATCAAGTAAAAACGTATGTTGATACTGCAGAAATAATGGAAGAAGTCGAAGTCGTGTTTTTAAAAAGCCCTAGCAGTTGAAAGTAGTAAACATACAGGCCTTACATAGACCTTTAACTAACTGTGATAGATAATAATAAATGTTATATTAAAAAATAAAGGGTGTTTTTTATAGAGTGACACAATTAAAATGAAGCAATGAAATATATTTTTAATATCAATATAATTGGCTTTATTGAAAAGGAAATTTTATAAAATTAATGCTTAAATATAATTTTGGACATGTGGCCGCCACGGCTGGCGCATTTCAACAACTTATCGCAGCATTTGCGGCCGTATTTCGCTGATAACTCTTTGTATGTTGATTTCCAGGTGTTCAATTGTTTATGGTTTATCGACCTAAACAAGTGATTTAATATAACCCCAAAGAAAATCATCTAATGGGGTTAAATTAAACAATCTCGGCCATTACATGAAATTATTCTTTCATCAAAAGTTTCTTTGAGTAAATTAATTGTAGCACCCGATGTGTGGCATGTGGCTCCGTTCTGTTGGAACCACATATCAGTAAGATTCATGCACATAATTGAGAACGAAAAAGTTTTGAATCATATTCCTATACCGTTCACTATTGATAGTAACATTATGAGCCGGCCCATAAAGCGCACCAAACAGTACTATACTATGGAAGTGATGGTATTTCGATAAAAGCTTGTGGACTCTCCTCACTCCAAATGTGACAATTCTGCTTATCTAAGTACCCATTCAACTAGAAATGGGCTTCATCGGAAAATAAAATCAATAGAATAAAACAATTATTTTGATTAAAAATTTCAACAATTTGCACGCGTTGCTCTTGTGTAAGTCGATTTACATATATAGAAATTTCAAAGCAAACTTAGCATAAAAGGAACTATCAGCTGTTAAGCAGGTGGTCCAATAAAGCCGTGATGCCAACTCAAAGTTTTGACACTCTATAAAAAAGTTTTGACACTATAGTGTTGCCGCAATCAAACAAGACTTCGGTCAGAAGAGTACTTTACACGAGGCGAGCTATTTCGTGTTCTTAGACGTAAACTATATATTGCAACAATGTATTAAAAAAAACTACTAAATATAATAGTGAACATGCTACAGTATTCCACGGATAATTGCCTCAACAAAAATTTTAACATTTTTGGGCAATTATGCATGCAAGGCATTTGAACGAATACGGTTAATTACCTCTTTGAGGTTATTAAACGAATATGCTTAATTGCCTGTATACACTGCCGTCAATTCATATGAAAAGCAAGTAACTTTTTACCTATACTTATACATAAGCTTGGTAGACTTTAATTGGAAGGTTGTATGAAAAAGGTAGTTTGAAAGTAAATTTAACGGACATCTTATGAATATACGAGTATAAACATAATTGAGTTAAGCTGCAGTTTTTAGAAAATAATTGCTTTGGGTAATTAAACAAGGGAATTTTAAGTGAAATTTTTGTTTGGGAAAAAAATATATTTGAGGTAATTAAGCGAATAGCGTAGTTAAGCGTAAGTTAATTAACTGTGGAATTTTATTTCAAAAAAGTAAGAAAAAATGTGGGAATTTAGAAATTGACGCAAATAAATGTGAAAGGCAATTAAGCGAAGGGCAATTATCCGGGAAATACTGTATAGATATTATAGAAAAATGCTCAATCCCACATATGTATGTTTAACAGGTTATTTGTTTTCCTTTATAAACGGCTATCTTTGATTGGTTTGGCTTGCATTGTTACAAAAACTACAATACGAGTAAATTAAAAATACTATAAAGTAGGGTATGAATATGAAATTTGGTAAAATAATTCCCAATTGAAAGCAGTATATTCTGGTTTAATCTGCAGTAGTCTCCACAGAAATGCAAAACTCAAACACACACACACACATATATATATATACATCCATACATTCTTATTGAAATGCAAATACGTTTGTAAACAAAAACATTTATATTTTCGATTAAAATGCAGTTTTCTGTGAGAAAGGAAAACATACAAAAGTTAAAAATGAAATAAAAAGGTCGCGTGCCGCAAGTACTTCAACACCCAATATAAAGACTTGCTTGGCTTGTTTCAATTCCCTTAATTTTAGCAGCTTCAGGTGGTGGCATTTTTAATATGCGACTTGATAGCCATTCGTACTACGGCATTTGATTCTCACAAGCCTTTAAATGTTATTTTTCTTTTCTTAAAGAATATTCTATATGAGAAATGCAATTTTGTTGTATTTATTTTTTTACAAAAACCAACACATGCACATAAACCAATGCATGAGTCAAAGTTGTTTTTACGTGTCTGTCCTTTGAACAAAATGTGTTATTGTACGGTATGTGCGTATAAAAGAACATGCATGTTTTCCTTCTTTATTGAAAAGAAAATAAAATAACCAGTAATTTAGTTTTCCATTTATTAGGGGTTTTTCTTAAACCCTTTTTGTATATGAAAAAAAAAAAAGGAAAAATGTATGCATGTGTGTAAGTATATGGATTGATGGTAATGGTTATAATTTTTAGTGTTTCCTGTTTTAAGCTTCATTACTCATGAGTTTCTCTCTTCCTCTCTATTGAATGATTGCCGCCTGTCAATAACAACGTAAGTATGGAAAAAAGAAAACTTTTAATTGTTTGAAATGTTGAGGCATGTTGCCAATTTAAATCCACAATTACTTGTAATACTCGTATTTACATTAAGAAATTGTAGGTTTTAACAGCAAGAAAAGCGAGTGCAATATTTCCTTTAAAGGAAGAGGCAAGAAATTAATTAAAAATAATTTGTTCTTATTTCCTCATCAGTGGTTATTAATTCAGTTGAAATCTATTGCTTTTAATTGTTCAAATTGAAGGGACTAAATTAGCGTTTGTTAGTACAATCGATAAATTCCATATTTTTTTTTAAGACCAATACCCAGTGGTAAACTCCTGCTAAATGCAGTCATTGTATTGGAATATTGAATATATAGATATATTGTAGATAGATAGATGTAATGATGTTAAGCTCCTTATGTCAATGGGACAAATTGCTGTCAATTTGATAACTCAAAGGCCAGTATTATACCTTCACCTTTGAATGATCAACAGCAATTGCCTTATCTGGATGTTAAATGTTAGTGATAAAAATCTTTTTTTATGTACATAGGTTAGCTGTTATCTTCCCACAAAGTGGCGCTGTACTCCTGATCATTCGTTTTTTGGTGGAATAGACTGGAAATACCAGGGAGCAATTTCGTGAAGATGGACTTCTTGGAGGAAGGGGGGGGGACCTTTTTTTAAATTATAAATTTTGAAAAACCGCAAATTTATTTTTTTTCTCCTTTGCTGGGATTTGAACTTCGGTCGTTTAAGTTTCTGTTTGAAAAGCTCTAACCACTATTAAAATATTAAAAAAATTTATCTGAAAACTGTTTATACTGGGAATGATTTTAATGGTTTAATAAATATCACCTATTCGAAGCCAAAATAAAACTAAATTTAAAAAAATTTTTTAAAATATTTGTATTATTTTCCTTGACCTTTGTATTAATTTTATTTTTAGTTAAATTATTTGAGCTTAAGGTCGAATAAATATTTAAGTTATTTATTTTACGATATTTCGCTACTTCCTTGCGTAGCATCATCAGGAATATATATTTTATAAACATAGTACACAGAAACAAATATTTTATATTCGATTTCAATTAAATACTTAATTGTTTTAAGTAATTAATTTCTGGGCAATCATAAAAAAACAATAACAATTGTTACAAATGAAACAAAAATACATTTTACTTCTATTATCAAAGGCCAAATGGTCGATCATTTGATCAAAATTTTAATTTGTTTAGAGCTTTTTTATAAATGCTCCGGATTCAAACCTCAGCTCTGACATCTTGAAAAAAAAAAAAAAATAATAAAAAAATTATATCTTTCGGCGACTACCTCTCAGCAGTCTTCTGGCAAAAGTTCTGGTAGTAATTGATTGCCATGAGAAAGCTTCCCAAATCTGCCGTTCGGAATTGACTATAAACTGTAGGTCCCATGTCTTAGTAAGCCAATACACTAACCACTAGACCACGGCGACTTACCTTAAGCATTGCCTATCATAAAACTGTACTGTACTGTATTATATTTCTTTTAGTGAAAGAAGAAGAAGAAGATCGAAACGGCCTAAATTTTCACAGCATCCATATTGTGTGCCTCAATTTTTATCCATGAGTACCGGAAATCACAGTTTAACATCGAATCCGGACGACAGACTTGAGAAAACCTTGTTCATGGCAATCAATTACTATGATATACTATCACACATAGTCGTTCGATTCGTTAACAAGAAAATCTTATCGATTTCTGTCACACTTTTAAAAGTCGCATCAAAATGTCAATATTAGTGCCACACCATCACACAAAATAAGATGCAAAGCATATGCAGAATTGCTTTTTTGCTAAAATCTTATAAAATGCAACCCTGATGGCATGAAAAAAAATTTATGAATTTTTTCAAAAGATTATGAAGTCGGACAGACTTGTTAAAAAATCTGTTATACAGAAGCATTTTTATGTAACACTATTATAGTTTTTTAACACACACGATTTTTTTGACAAATCGTACGACTCGATAGGATAGTGTATCACGGCCTTAAGAGGTGGTCGATGACAAAAATATTTTTTTATATTTCTTTTTTTCCAGATATTAGAGCTGTGGTTTTAATTCGGGGCTCATGTTTCAGTAAACTAACACACAACATACTACATTACGGCACCCAGTTGTTTTGTTTTGCTACATGATGACTACTGCTGTAAAAAGTTTGCTCGAACCATACACTAAAACAGTCTATAAAATATAATTTTAAAATTTTGTTAAAATCAAAGCAGTGCTTCTTGATTTTAAGGGTTATATACATACATACATACATATGTAATGTAATTTAAAGTCAAATATAAAGTATTCTCATTAAATAATAAAGTACTTGCAACTCGTGTACTTGAAGACATACATACATACGTACAAACCTATAAATCACAATTTTGATTTCGAAAAAGTAAATTTTATTATTGCAAAACAGCATTTTATATTCTTGATTTTTATTAGCGGTAATCACTCTTGGTTGCAAACGCCCTTTTAAGTCTTTCAAACGTAGCAATAGTAGCATATACTTGTGCCTACATTTTGTATTTGTTTGACATAATTAGCTATGTTTGCATGAATTGCAAGGGCGTCTGCTACAAAGAGTGATTACCCCTATTATTATATATATATTTTTTTAAATCTGAAAATATTTTGTTGTTGTTGTAATATAACAATTTTCTAATTGTAATATAAATTTCGTAGACATTGTAATTAAAATGAAAGCGAAATTTTTTATATAAAAAAATAAAATAAAAGAAATACAAAAAGAAAAAAAAAAATAAGAAAAAATATATTTGATGTTTAACTGACAATCATGCCTGAAGTATCATAGAAGAGCATTTTGTACGAGTATATGATGCAACAAAAATTATGATGCTTCAAATATGCAACAAAACACTTTTAAGAAACAAAAAACATACAAAAGTAATGGAATATAATGGATCATATATGTACGTAGATACATATGTATGTAGTATGGAGTAAATAAAAGCCAACAGATATTTAAATCAACCACTAAACTTATGCAAGCAAGTGTGCAGACATATGTTCCCCGATAAACATATTGTCGCGTATTAATACTAAATGGGTAGACAGACTTAAGAAATAAATGAAAGCATTGGGAAAAAGAAAAATATTAGAGAATGGAGAAGAATTTATTGAAGAGCTAAAAATGTTTAATAAACATGAGTAGTAGAAAAGGTTTGTGGGGGAATTTAAGAGGATCTGTGCTCTATAAGGTAAAGGTTTAAAGAAAAAGGTTTGAAGCAAACCACTTCAATGCAAAAACAAATACAAATTTATGGTTCTAATAAAAATTGTTATATATCGTCGTGAGGGAGTTTATGGGCTCTATCCGCCACTTTAGGTTTTTGACACCAAATTTTTAAAATCTGCAATCCGTTTTCGGCTATTTATCTCTGAAACTGGACGAGATATCCGAAAACGGATTACAGACTTGAAAAGTTTGGAGTCGAAAACCTAAAGTGGCATCATTAACTCGAGATATAAAAAATATAAAACTCCAGCACTACGATATGTAGATATTATGGGGCAAGTATTGTGGAATACTCGTATTACTTGCAATTAGAAAATGCTTCAAAACAATCGACAACTAACCAATACCTGAGACTTGGAGCTGAAAGTATTCTTCTTGCCATCACAGTTCAAACTCATAATATCTTCTTAAATACAATATGAAGGATCATATCTGCCAATAAATGATATTTTGATTTAAATATGCAGTTGAAAATCGCTCGTTTTTAGCAGACGAAAATTTTATAAAACAGTTATCCCTCTTATAAGGCGGTGGACAATTCGGTGTTGATTGGCGTTATATAAGACTTGAGTCTTTTAGTTATGAATGCAATCACATAAACTTTTTTGGTTTTTAATTTCGTTATATCGGAAACGGGTTTTTTTCACGAGACTTAGAGGATGATTCCTACTCATGCAGTTCATTGTATTAGCGTTAGGAAAATATATCTTGAGGAGGGGGAAAAAGGGAGTAGTGTTTGTCAATATTTAATTTGAATCTGTTCATATCGTAATTAGTAGGATAAGCATTCGCTGTAAGATTGTTCCATAAACGAGGAGTGCGGGTAAAGAACGATTACTCTCTATAATGCATTGTGCGATTCATTTTAAAATCAACAAAAGGATGTGCTCTGTGATAAGTACGAGTTGTACATAAGAATATATGATTATTTCGAATTAGTGTTTTTATTTCATTAGAGCGTAGTCGCCGCGGTCTAGTGGTTAGTGTGTTGGCTTACTAAGACATGAGCCCTGGGTTCGACACCATGCTCTGATATCTTAAAAAAAAAAAAAATACGGCGACTACCTCTAAGCAGTCTTCTTGCAAAAACTCTGAGAGTAACTACTTAATTGCCATGAACAAGCTTCTCAAGTCTGTCGTTCGGAGTCGACATTAAACTGTAGGTCCCGGTACTCATGGATAAAAATTGACACACACAACATGAGTGCTGCGAGAAGCTAGGCCGTAATCCTGACACAGTGTTGTAAAGGCCAGTTATGCATGTATATATGTATGTATTTGATTAGAGCACTTTCCGTGGTAGTAATAATAGAACAATGAGACACACACATTGTCGAAGCACTGTGTTATACGAGGGATACCTATACCAGAGTCTTCAGTTATCTGTGCTGCACAGAGAAAACTCTTTTTTGAGTGTTTTTTTGAAGAAATAAAAAAATATTTAGAAACACATGTTTCAATAGCATGAAATAAATCATAAGCTGTATAGCTATTGATGCAATTTAAGTCACAACGAAGAACTTTTTTTTGCCATCGCCGGAAAATAAAGTGCTTGTATGTCGATATGTCCTTGTTTTCATACGAAAAAACAGTCAACTACTGAACTAACCTAGACGGAGGATTTCATATGTGATGGGTGGGTAATATAGATATGCGGTTCTCTATGCTATTGCCTGCAGGGAGAAGTGGTAAGTATGAGACACTTGTTAGATGCCAATTTGGAAACAAGTTTTTTTCGAAAACGAACACAATAAACCACAATCTTTGGTGTGAATCCTAGCCATGATCCTTAGGTTAACCAACTGGCACTGCTACTGAAGCACATTATACGATGGATGTTTTTACAATGATGCCACCAGTATTGTATTAATATTTATCATTAACAGTAACAATTTCTAGATGCTGGCAAAAGCTATTTCGCATAAAAAATACAAAAAGTTGACTTTTTTGATCAATATTTGTATATCAGTATGAATAATTTATGAATTTATTTTATCTGCCAGAAAAACAAATTATATATACGAATATAACAATAAAATTTTAAAATTTAATCTGAATTAAAACATTTTATGTCTCCTGCACACACATGTGTGCTGTTTTCCCTAAACCCAATATATTTTCATAAATGTTACCCTTATTTCTAATACAAGTGCATACTCGTATAAGTGTATGAATTTTATTCAAATTGAATACAAAAAATGAAACCAAAAGTACTTTAAATTAAATATAAAGTCTTCGAAGAATACTTGAAAGACCAGACAAAAAGTACCAAAACAAAAAAATTATTTTGAACCAACGAAGCACAATAATACGAAAGAAATGCTTTCACTTTTATTATTTATGAAGAGCCAACAATTCTTGTCACCACAAATAAAACAATTTAATTGCATACTAATGTGGCCTTAAGGAAGCAAATACAGACAAAAAAAACAAAAAAACAAACAACAACACAAGCAACAAACAGGAGTGATAACAACAATAGCAACAAATATTAAAATTTTTTATGAAAAATACTTTTAAAAAAATGGGAACAAACTGTGACTTTTTATTTTTATGCTTTTTTTGGTCTTTTTAACTTTTGGACCCTACACTTTAACACAACAATCGTTGGATAGTGCGTTGTCTTGCTGAAACCTTATACTTTTAAATTAAATTTGAACCAAAAGGTTGCAATTATATTGCAAATTTATTGTTTTAACTTTTTGAAAATAATTGATCCAGTGGGTAGTGTGTTGGCTTACTAAGCGAGAGCTTCGGGTTCAATCCCCAGCTCTGATATCTGGCAAAAAGAGAAATATGAAAAATATTTCTTTCGGCAATCACCTCTTAACAGTCTTCTGAAAGAAGCTCTGAGAATAACTGACTGCCATGAAAAAGCTTTTCAAGTCTGTCGTTCAGAGTCAACTGTAGGTCCCGGATTGGATTCTAATGGATAAAAAACTGACACGCACAACATGAATGCTACGAGAAGCTAGGCCGAAACTCTGAAACAGGGTTGTAATGGCCAATTATGTATATGTGTATGTGATCAACAAAATACAAAAAAAAAACTTTTCATGACCTTACCAATTGATTGAGCTGTTTTTGTGTTCTTTGGAGCCCTACCACTACCTTAAATTGATTGCTTGGATTGTTCTTTTGTCTCCATTTTATTTCGTTCCAAATGATCCACACGAACTGAAAACATTTTGGTTCAAATATGTTGGTCAACTTTTACCAAATGCGAGACCAATCTAGCAGAAAGATTTTTCATCTGTAGTTCTTTTTTCATTACCTTTCTCACATCGGTCGTCTAATATCATATCCCTAAAAAATATCTAAAAAAAAAAGCACAACACCATGAAAGTTTGGAATTACTATTGCAGCTTTTTCTGGGGATAATTTCTATTTTTTCAAATTGGTCCAAAACCAAGTTATTGCCAAAAATATTGCCTCTATAAAGTATGGCACCGAAAAAATGCCAAGAATTATAGGCACCAGTGTGGCGATTACTTGGTTTTCCTGTGTTTAAACTGCTTTGTATACAAACCTTTTATATATTGCCGGTCTTCGTCAGGGCACAAAGATTATAATCTCCATTAAAGCGATTATTGGGCAACACTTGATAAACTTTTCCTATAGAAATATGTTTTTACACTTCCGGATTTTTATATTAAAGCACTTAACGCAGCAAATACAAATGATTACTGGTGTTGAAGATTGTAAAGGAAACAGTAAAAAAATTTCGTCAAATTTTAAAATTATTTTTTTTTTCAATTAAAAATGTTGGAGGCGTAAAATTTATTTTTATTTATATTTTAATTTAAAATATTGAAGCCAATAATAAAATATTTTCTTCAAGATTAAACACGTTACAGCATATCGTGATATAGGGCATAATAAATTCGATCACGAACAACTTTTTAGTTTTTTTTATTTTTAAAAACAAAAGAAATAAAAAAAAAATTATGAACAATAACCGAAAAAATCTTCAACAGCAATGGAATGAACTGGAAACAAAAAGATATTCAAAGTTGGGTATGGCCGTTGATTTGTATGAGTTTGATTATGATTACAAGCTAGACACACAAACAAAATTTACATGTTATGACGACTGTTGCTGTTACAACTACAAGTACATGTGTATGTGAACACATAAAAGTAAATATGTTGCATAAACGGCAATACATTAATGGGAATAGATTAAGCACAGAGTTAAATATACGGTTACAGGAAGGAGGTGAAAGAAAAGACACTTAAACAGACAAATAGAGCGAAGCAACAAACGTTAATTACAATTAAATTTTTTTCTTTTTGTTTGTTTATGAAAGATTTTTACTGTAAATAGAAACTGTTTTCCATCTCTTAAAGTCCCGCAGTTGTAAATTATTACGAGAAGGATTTGAAAAAGAAAGTACAACTAAATGCCAAAAAGGGTTCTACTAGGCAGTAATGGCTTTTGTAACCAGCTTTGCAAGAAAAATTCAAACAAAAATCAGAAATAGGTTTAGGATTTTGGGACAAGTTTTATAATTATATAGTATTTGTTATTAGACGTCCCAACAAAAGCATATTTGCCGAATGCACAAGCTGCTGTATTGAAAACAGTTTTTATTTATTTTCTTGTGAACACCTAGTTAGTCTATCTAGACCCGGTCTATACGAGCTATCGATTTGGTATATCCTGAAGAAAATTTCAAAATTTTATTCTAGTTTGTGTATGAGGCGACCTCCTTTGGTATACCAAATCATAACTTAAAAGTCTAAAATAAATGCGTTTCATTTATTTCTTTGATTGTGACCATAGAAAAAGTGGCGTCAAATTGAAAATAGCAGTTGATTGTAGCACATCGAACAATTGTTTTACCAACGATGGTCGGCCAAGATCATAACATGGATTTATACAAGAGCTTTCGCGAGGCAAATCGATGATCGTACAAAAGTCTGTTTATGATATACAAAATCAATGGCTTGTACTTAGTACTCTGATAGTCAGGATGCTTAAAAAGTAAAATGGTTTTGTATCTAAAACATAGAATTTTTATTTATATTTGATCTTTTACTTGAGTCTGTAAGAAATTGTTATTGATAATTATAAATAAATAAATACAAATAGAAAACATAAATAAAATTATAGCATAATAAAGGTTATTCATTAATGATTACAACTGTCAGCTGTTAACTACCTGTCATATGACGTATCATTTATTTAATGACAGGTTTTACATTTACATACACTAAGGTGATGATTCAAATATTGATACTTTTCTGGAATTACAGGGTTATTATGGTTGTCACAATCATCCTACTAAGCAACGAATTGTCAACGTTGCAGATATGAAAAAGTCTTATTTCTTACTCTGTGCTTATGTTAGCAAGCACAAGTGTAGTATATGGGCCTCAGAGAACCCACAAATTATAATGAAAAAGACAATACATCTGCGAAATAGGATTTATTTGATACGAAGTTATAGTCTGGATGTGCCATTGGCCCATATTTTTGGGAAATTAACGTTGGAGGAAAGTATATATTCTAGAGAAATATTGGAGTTAAGTATTTGATGATTATCATGAAAAACTCTGATAACACTACCGTAGCTGTAGGCGAAAACACGTTCAGTTCCGCTGGTGTACAAAACTTCATATGTATGCAAGTCATGGACTCACTTAATTGAGAAGTTATTGCAAAAAACCAATCCAAATTCTTTCAATAGAATTTAGTTCTGATCTAATTAAGGCGTTTAATATTTTTGTTGTTGTTTATTTTCAACCAATTTAATAAGAAAAGAAAAAATATAAATAAAATTTTAAAAATAATGAAAATTAAAAAAAAAACGAAGAAATAATTTAATTTGATAAACAGAGGGCAAATTAAGGCATCGAGTGAAATTTTTAAAAGAATTTACGCAGAAATTTCGTTTAATATCGAATGCCGTAATTTGCTTCTAGCTTTTTATGATTATGCCAAAGAAACAAAATTCACTTGGAATCTTGGCTTACAGTTCTGGCGAATACTAAGAATGCTAATTCTTTGTCATAGGGCTCTCGATTGGAGTGGCTTTGCTTCGGCGTGTCCGATAGTTGGGAGTACCGGCATTGGGTGGCGCTGGTCTGACGCGTAGTACTGATGGGTACACACGTTAAATTACTCCATTGTTAGAAACATTTGCTTTATATGCTTAAAAATTCATATACATACGTTTCAAAACACTTTAATTGCTGGTATAGGGTACGATAAGTACGAGTAACAATAAAACTCAATACCCATAATAAATAAAAAAAATATATTAAAAACAAAAGCTTTGGCTTAACAAATGCACCCTCCAGGCATATAAAAAGATATGATGAACATTCAAACACTTGATAATGCAACAGCATCAACAGCAGCCATTAGAAGTGCGAGTTGAAAGAAGCATTCAAAGTGTGTGGCTGTTTGAAAAATTAAATACCAAATTCTACACTTGTGTTTCACACAAATACACACACTTAAACTTTTACTTTTAAGCAAATAAGAGGAACACAAATATTGTAAAGTATGCTTCTGGGCCGTTAGATGGACAGACATATTGGCAGACAAACAAACACACACATACACACACACAGACACATTCTTAGGGGTTATAGCTTGTCAAAGTGGTAAAATTTGCTGCATCATGACTTAAAGGCAACTCAAGGATGTGGATGATGAAGCCAGAAAACTCCAGAAGCATTTAAAATATATAAGAAATTTAAAGACAACAAGAGCAACAACAGTATAAATATTGAAATACTCAACGCATTTACAATACAATTTTAATACGATGGAATGGCATAAGAGATGATGGATATTTAAATAAATTTTAACGCATAACTCACTTATACATACGAGTACATGTATAGCACACATACAAACTCACATATTTATGTATATGTACAAATGCACTTACAATTCAAAATGAATTAAAGGTATACGAGTAGCTTATTTGCAGAGATGTGAAAACTTTACGTTTCGATTAGAGCTTACCGAGTTTATTTTAAATTCAAATTCATTTCTTTTGGTAACTTACGCCCATGTACTGGAAATCGCAAATCGCATGAAATAGGCTAACTCGATATGAAATCGCAAAAGAGGTGTGCTAGAGTTCACAATCGCCAGAAATTAGGCGTTTTCAAATCACAAACTTTTACGCATGTGATCTATAATTAAAATTGCATATTTTCTTAAAAATTTGCATACAATTTAACATAAAAGCATACATGAATAAAATCTAATATGTTTTTTATAAATACAAAGTAAAAAAGGAATATTTTACAATTAATTTTAATAGAAAATGTAAAATAAAAAGTAAGTTCTTTTTCATTGCTCATCTCTAAGAAAACGTTTTCTAATACGTTGTTTTCTTTCATATTGTTTTTTTTTTTAAGTAAACTTAACAATGACGCAGCTGGCATTTTTATTAATTTTATTTAATAATTTGTTTATATTATATTTGTTTTTATTACTTTTGGCACTTAAAACATGTTTTCATTTTTCCAACATAACTTTGAAAAATAAATGAAACGCACGATTTCCAACACATGAAAAACTAAAATTGGCGATTTTGAAATCACAAGTGATTTAAAATCGCCCGTTTTCCAGCACATGGGCGTTAGTGATCAAACTGTGTAAGAAATAATCCAAATTATGCGTGGACTGATGTGGGATATTCAGAAAACAAACGTGAGTTAATTAGTTGAGACTGCAAACATTTTAAGTAAATTATTTATTATTTTTTTTGTGTATAAGTTATGCACCATTTCCCTAAAAATTATTAGAAAATTTCATTTGATACTGCATCAGGAAAAAAAAAATATATTTGGTTTTGCCGAAATACATAAAATGTCAGCTGATAAGTTCGACGACCTGTACATAATTGGCAGGAATTAAATCTGTATAATTTTCAGTTATCAAACATATGGCTACAAATTTGACAGCTATCGGCCTGTTGGTTTGTGATGGTAAATACATGTTAATAAATTATAGCTATTTGGAGAAAAAATACAGTTGTAGCGCGGACAAGGCTTGATTAAAATTGAAATTGGGACTTTACAAAAAGAAAATTTACCGTTGAGTAATGGTTTGCTAAATTTTAACAAGCTGAAACGAGCAAAGAGACCTTTACCGACGAAAGCATAAAAAAGTGTGTAAAATAAGTTTGAATGATAAGAAGACCAATAATCAGCAGGAGTAAACCCGTACTCATAAAGTGTGTTGTATTAGAATTTGAAGATACATAGATAGATTTATTTTTTTATTATGTGCCTTTTGGTTGATGAGAGAAGTTGCTGTCAATTTACCGACTCAAAGGCCAGTGTTATATCTTCACCCTTGAATAACCAACAGTAATTATCCTATCTGTCGGTGGATGTTGAACGTGGGTGGCGACCGTCCCAGAAGATGGCGCTGTACTTCTGATCATTCGTTTTTGGTAAAATAGACTCGAAATGTCAGGGAGCGGTTTCTTGTTTAGCGATATTCAATATTCTAATAAGTCAAGTTTACCATCATCCTATATTTTTTTAGTTTAAACCCATAATAGAGTTTCTAAATTGCGGAAATTTACTTTGAAAAAATAAAACTGTATACGATTCAAAATAATCAACCTGGTAAAACAAAGAAATGTGCAGACCGAAGAGTATATCGGGGCTGTAAGCCAAAGTCTTCAAAAAGTCGCCGATATAAATATTTATTCATCGTCCGTTATCAACATTTTAGGTTTTGTCCTTTGACTACGTAAAATATTTTACATTAAGATATTGGTATATATGCCTATAAAGCACAGCTATGCCTACAGCTAGAAATGAAGTCGAATTGTCGTCTCAGATTTACTGATTGGGTTCATTTGAAACTGCCCAAAAATTAACTATTTTACCTAAAAGTTGTGTTTAGTGATGAAGTTCATAATTGCAGTACATGAAGCGAAGACAATTCTCAAGCCGTTAAAGAATCACCATTACATTCATTAAAATTGATTTTTTTTTGGTACGGTCGATAAACTGGCGGTATTACTATTCCTATCCTTATTGCGAGTTTTATCTAGCCATGCTGACTGAAGTTTTGTTTTCAAAAGCTAATATCGACGACATTTGGTTTTAACAACATGGCATAGCATAATTTAAGTGTAGTTTGCTAATGTTTTCATTAAAAACACGGTTCATTGTATTGAGAAATCAAAACGTTTTTTTGTAAATAGGAATGTTTTTCGCTTTTTCAGCTTTTAAACTTCAAAATCACACTGTATGTAGGGCTAAAAAGATATCGTACTATAATAATGATATTGACAGGTTTACTCGTTGTATCGCTCTCGTAGGATTAAATATTTTTAATAATAAACTAGAACTTTACCATGTTAGCCTACAAACTTATCAACTTGAGTTTTTTGTTGAATGTTATTTCTACACAATGTTCACTTAAAAACAAGTCCTCCATAAGTTTTTTGTGTGATTATTTGCCAAATTTTTAATATATTTTTTAAGGTTGTTTATCGCAGCTTAAAACATCTATTTTTTTCTCCTTACAATAATTTTTTTTCTTGGAATCAAACAAACAAAAGTGAATCTCATAAAATAAAAAGCATTGAAAAAAAAACTCACAAAATAAAGAGAAATAAAATCAAGGGTGAGTTAACCCTGCCAGTTTAAATGCATA
The DNA here is from genome assembly GCA_963576795.1 of Metopia argyrocephala. Taxonomy (NCBI): domain Eukaryota; kingdom Metazoa; phylum Arthropoda; class Insecta; order Diptera; family Sarcophagidae; genus Metopia; species Metopia argyrocephala. The sequence continues at coordinate 50,755,094 of OY756210.1, forward strand.
AAACAACAACAATAATTATAATAAAATGCACTGTTATTACGAAGGACTATATTTGTATATTCGTACACGGGTATACATTTACAACACCCCCACCCAAAAAAGTTAAAAAAGAGAATATCAAGAAAACACTCACATTGACTGGCTGAATGAAAAATTTTTAGATATGAAGGGGTGGTGGCTGTTACAATACAATCTATGACGGATTGAAAAACAGGCAATACAATTGTGGCTGCAACTTTAGACGAAAACAAAAGAAAAAAACTTTCATCCTTAAAATGGAAAAAATAAAAGAAAAAATTCATTTCATTTTCAATACAATGCGGACTGATACGGAAGAGTAAAAACTGAGAAACTGTGTTACAAATACAAATAAAAACGAAATGTAAACAAAACAATAATAAATCGACAACAGCCAGAAGAAAAGTCAGTGAAGATATGATGAGAAAGTAAAAAAGAAATTTTTTTTATGTTTTTCTGTGAGAGATATAACTGAACTTATTAGTGTTGCCAGAAATTTATCAAAAAATATCACCAGACACCGTATTTAGAAAAAAGCTACTTGCAAACACTACCAAGTCTAAAAAATACAACCAGCTAATCTACGAGATATCGATATTATTACTGCCATTCTTTTGTTGTAAGGAACTGAAGCTCATCTCTGTTACGAATTTGAACATTTCTTTGATTGAAAGAGCAAGTTAATTTGATAGTTTTTTTTTTGCATTTTTTTTTATATTTTCTTTTTAAATACTATACAAAATTGTAATAAAACTGTAATAAAAAAATGTAACTCCCATTTTATTGAATAATGGTTTTCCTTCATTTCCATACTGTTTGAAATCACTTATTCAACTCTGTAAGAAAAACATCTTTTCTGTAGGCGCGTTATTTATTTATGGGTTAAAAATCGAGGCGACGTATCTCAATTTGAATAAATTGCGTTCTTAAAATAACAATAGGGGGCCCCAGTGATCTAGTGGGTAGTGTTCAAACCACTGTTAGAGAGAGGGTTGTGGAGATTTCTGTTGAAGTAAAAGCAGATATTTATAGATGAAAAGGTTAATTAAAAATTTTTTAGTAGGATCAGATCGGTTTTGGTAGATTTTTTGATTTTTTTTTTTGGTAAGAATAAAATTTCTTGTGTGACAACACTGATACAAATAGACTTGCACTCAGGGCTGTCAAGTTTTTAAATTTGTCTACAAGTTTTCATACCAGAATTTACGCTTAATAAATCTGAAACTCGACTCATTGGAAGCTCGCAGTTCATTTTATTTTAAGACCAATACTCAGGGGGAAACCCCTACTCATACAAGGCATTGTATTGGAATTTGAAGATTTGAAGATACATAGATAGATTTGTTTTATTTTTATTATTATGAGCCTTTTTTGTTGATTAGACAAGTTGCTGTCAATTTTACCACTCAAGGGCCAGTGTTATACCTTCACCTTTGAATGAGTGAGTGGTGAGCGTCTTCAGTAAGTTAGGTGTTTACGTTCCAGAAGGTGGCACTGTACTCCTGATCATTCGTTTTTGATGGAATAGACTGGAAATATCAGGGAGCGGTTTCTTGAAGATGGACTTCTTGGAGAGTGTGGGGGGGGGGGGGGTGTGAACCTCTTATTATTTTTTTTATTACAATTTACAAAAACCGCAAATTTTGTTTTTATTTTTACAGTATTCCCCGGATAAATGCCCCACGCTTAATTGCCTTTCTCGCTTATTTATCTAAATTTCTAAATCCCCATCCACGGTTAATTAAGTTTCGCTTAACTGCATTATTCGCTTAATTACATCAAATATATTTTCCCCAAAGAGAAATTTCACTTAAAATGTCCTCGTTTAATTACCCAAAATAATTATTTTCTAAAAAAAGCAGCTTTACTCTACTATGTTTATATAGCCATAAAATGTCCGTTAAATTTACTTTCAAACTATTTCTTTTATAAAACCTTCCAATTAAACTCTACCAAGTTTATGTGTAAGTATAAGTAAAAAGTTACTTGCTTTTAATATGTATTGACGGCAGTGTATCCAGGCAATTGAGCGTATTCGTTTAATTACCTCAAAGAAGCAATTAACCGAATTCGTTTAAATGCCTTCCACGCATAATTGCTCTAAAATGTTGACATTTTTGTCGAGGCAATTATCCGTGGAATACTGTATTATTTTTGTCCTTCGCTGGGATTGAACCTCGGTCTTTGGAGTTGTTGTGTAAGCGCTCTAATCGCTATTCCACGCCCACTGCAGCATGACAGATATGTTTGCATACAAGGCTCTTAATGTAAGATCCTGATTGTTATAAGTATACAAAGTTATACACGTTATTGTAATAACTTCCCAATAGTATAAAAATAAAACCATAAAAATATTGGGAAGTTAAGTGAGTGAAACCTGGTAATAAAGCTAATTTGAGGCAAAAAGTGTATATTAATATAATATTGGAAAGTATAACAGCTTTTTAAATCAAGTAGAATCTCAGAGAACTCCAAATTTTTATTAAAAATAAGAGATTTTACGAAAAAACATAATTTTACTAAATTTCTTCTGGCAATAGAAGTTTTTGTTTTTTTGCTAAAATTTTCTAATTACAGCTATTCGGGTTTTCCCAGACAAATTATCTCATAGAGCCCAAATATGAATAAAACTTTCTCGGGAGTTTTTTTCCTTTTGAAATTCTTACAATTGATTTTATATGGGCAAAATGGAAGAAGGAAAGAAACTGGGCTGCCTTATTAGCCTCTGTATTTGGTAATACTTACGGCTTTTTTTTTTTCGAAACAAAAAAATTTTTTTTTTACTTTTCTAATTAAATTAAATTTTTTTTTTGACAGTGAAACAAGTGTCTGGGAACCCTGCTTGCACTTCATTGTTGTGCAAACAATTAATCCGATAGGAAGAGAAGCAATGGAGGTTATTAGTGCTCGTACGTACGCACACTATAAAACATTTAAATTGAAAACATAAGTTTTAAGTCTTAGTAGTTACATACTATTTTTGTTTTTGTTACTTCTCTATATCCTTAACATTGGTGTGCTATCTGAGTTAGGGTTCATTATGTTTATAAATATTTAGAGTGCACACTAGATTGTGTATGTGGAAAATATACGAGTGTATATAAACACACACACAGTCATATATGCTCTTATGTTTGGAAAATTCTAAAGAAGCACCTTGGCAACCCCCCTTTAATTTTAATTGTTTACCAACAATAAAACAAATTTTTTATAAACATTGCAAACGACATGTAACAAAGTTCTCTTTTAAAATATCTTGTGAAGTTTTATAATCGATCATGTAAAGTTCTTTTTTACAAACTTTCTTAAGTTAAAAATTGCTATAAAAATTTGTTTTAATAACAATTAAGCACCTCTTATTTACAACACCTATTAATAAACTTTTAGATTTTTATAGACTGTTTAATTAATCTTATTTGCATACATTGAAAATATTGGGGTAGTTTCAAATAGTTTGGTCATAATGCTTAAAGGCCATGATACACTACCAGTCTTACGATTCATTCACAAGAAAATCTTATCGATTTCTGTCACATTTTTAAAAGTCGCATCAAAATGGCAACATTAGTGCCTCACCATCACACAAAATAAGATGCAAAGCATATGCAGAATTACTTTTTCCTAAAATCTTTTAAAATGCAACCGTGATCGCATGGAAAAAAAAATGTTTTTGAATTTTTTCAAAGATTATGAAGTCGGAAAAAATTGTTAAAAAATCGGTCATACAGATGCATTTTATTGTCACACTTTCATACTTTTTTAACACACACGATTTTTTTTGGCAAATCGTACGACTCGATAGGATAGTGTATCACGGCCTTAAATAATTAGATTCGATTTTATTTCAATAAATTATACTTGGCAATTCTTTCTCAGTTAAAGATGAAAATTACATCCCTTAAGAAAATGTACATCAGCTGAACTAAACATGTTTTCGACTCCAGCTACGCAAGTTTCATCATAATTCGTACATATTCAAAATTTCTTTTTTCCTCCATCATATAATTTCTTGTAATTTTCGAGATTCACGTGTGACATGTACATTGTACAACCACAGTCAAATTAAATTTTGCTCTTATTAAGTTGAAACGGAGTTAGAAATATTTTTATTAGTATTTATTTTATTTTATTTTATTTTTATTATTGCAGTTTTATTTGTAAGATTTAGTGGATTTTAGCTATTTTGTTTGGAAGCATATGTTTAAAAACATCGAAAATTAATTCTGCTACGGCTAGTTGTTAATTCCTTTACAAAAAATTGTCGGCACACCACTTCCACGTTAACGAATAGGTATGAAATGAAATTAGGCAAGAATAAGTACTTTTTCGTGAAGAATTTTTACAAGCTTCTAAAATTGGACGTGGTAGTGAAAGGTGTATGTAAATAAATAAAAGACTGGCCGAGAAATGTTTGCCGCCTTCTGCTAGTCAAATATGATGTTGAAACATAAAAAAATTTTCTTTACAAATTGTTTTCTTTCCTGTAACGTTCATTAGGAAACGTGTATGACAATTTAGCTGGCCCATGATTTTCGTAAATGGCAGTTTAATTTAATTGAAAAGTAAATATTATCCATTATTCGTTTTGAACATGTTTTATTTTGTTTTGTGTTTGCACTTTCGAAACCCCCACCCATAAACAAAATTCTCCATTGGCAACTCTGTAGCACTAAAGGTTTTCGCATTAATATTGCACTTGGGAATACACACACTCTGTATGTATGTAAAAAGAAACCGTTAATTTTCAGTTGTATGTCATTTCCAAATAAAATTGCATTTGCGAATGTGTGCATGTATGTGTATATGGGTGTATGTATGCATGTGTGTCTTATTTTTCTTGCTTCTTTTTGAGGGTTGACACATACCGTCGCTTTATGTTATTCTAAGTGATGTTGTTGTTGTTGATGTTATTTTTGCACGTGCCACAACGTAATACAACATTACATAAAACAACAAGAACAACAACAACTTCAAAATAAATGTTAAACAGTGAACAGAGTAAAATTGGTGTGTATACCGATAGAGGATATTTAGAAACTCTCAGAGCAGTGAAATGACAACAACAAAAAATCATGTGAAAAAACAAAAACTCACTTTGCACGGCTTTACACTTATAAATAAACTCGTGCTATGGTACTGCATATTCCCAGCAAACATATACACTGGATTTAAATTTTATAATTTTAAAGTTAAACGAAAATAAATTAAAGAAAAGATCTCAATACCTATTGGCAAATGGCCAAGTTTCTGTTTTGGAAAAGGAGGCCTATGAAGTTGCTGAGGTACTGATTCGAGGCGGACTTAACTGAGCTAGAACACATACATACATACATAATTGTCCATTACAACCCTATTTCACGGTTCCTAGCTTCTCGCAACACTCATGTTGTGTGTGTTAATTTTTAACCATGAGTTCCGGGACCTACAGTTTAAGGTCGACTCCGAATGACAGATTTGAGGAGCTTTTTCATGGCAATCAATTACTCCCAGACTTTTTACCAGAAGACTGCTGAGAGGTAGTCGCCGAAAGAAATAAATTTTTCATATTTCTTTTTTTTTCCACATGTCAGAGCTGAGATTTAAACCCGGCGCAAAGTAATCTAGAACACGTATGAGTTTAATTGGGTGAAATTCATATTGAGCGTGGACCTCAGAAAATGCGGCAAGCAAATCGGTTGGTGAAGCTTTTCTTCAGAGAATGATATTGTATTTTCGATGTAAATACCCGTAAAATTAAGGAATTTTTCACAAAATATCGAAGAAAAAAAATATCAAAGACTACGTTCCAGAACAGACATGCAGTCTATCGACAATGGAGAGTACATACATACATATATATACTCATTTATATATACATATGCAGCTGAAATAAGACAGCAGTTTTGTGATGCAGTATATTTTCTCAACTGTGGTTTTACTCAATCTATCAGGAGATTTCTAAAGCTCTGCTTCCGGAAATAACGAAAATTGTAGATGTTGTTGGTTTTAAATATAAGGCACAGTATTTATCTAACAGAAAACCTCAACAATCAATATTACTAAAATACTTAATACCATAACAATGGATATCTAGCTCTCAGTTCCTTCAAAGTAGACACTTCATGTCACACACACCGGAATACGGAAGATTTTAGCCACTTTGAAACGTGTTTGGATTAAACAGATGTAAATTAGGCGAATGGAGAATATAAGAAAATTGCAGGGATATTCGGCTACGCCCATTCAACAGTAAATAGAAAAAAAATTGGTAAAGTTCTTATATTTCGTTACCTTAAATGCGATACTAGTTTCAACAGTGAATATAAAAAAATTATCGAATTCTTTATATTCCGCTATTTCTATATAGAAACTACAATGGAACTGTGTATATAACGAAATTTCAAGAGAGTAATTAGGGTTAACTACCACGCTGCAAGTAAATTTCTACGAACAGCTGCTGCTTGTCTATTATCCACAGAGCTTTAATATTTGTGTTTAAAGTTTTATGAACTTAATGAGAATTCAAATGCTACATTTAAATTAAACATACAATGTGGTTTATTATTATTAGTCTTCTTTGTGTTGTGCTTCTGTTTTATTATATTAACTTTATTATCTTTGTTGTCATTCGAGGGTAATGTTTATAAATTATCAATTAAATATAACTCAAGGAATTCATAAGATATATTTGTAAAAGCCGCAAAGTAAAAATTTCCCGAAAATTACCTAAGCGCTACGTGAACGGTGTTAAGAATCATTCCTAGAAAGTTCATATGTTTTCGAAAATTGAGATCTTACGTAAATTTTTGTAGTTCATTGTTTCCTTAAATTTTGAATGGTTTGCTACCTATGGACCAAAACAGTGGGAAAAAAGGTATAAAACATCGAATTTATTTAAGTTTTTGCGATTTTGGTTTTGAAGGTGAAGTTTTTTTTGATATTATATCTTCACAGTTTTTGTTCTTGACGACAAGAGCTACAACTTTGTCTCAAAAAGTAAATAAAAATTCCGAACGGTTTGCAAGATATGAGCTGGAGAAAATGATCACTTTTTTGCAAAAAAGACATCGATGCCCCAAATGTTTGGAGGCTTATAAAATAAATTTCATGGCTTTGGGCAAAACTTCTTTTTTTTTGTCTTTTATCACGTAGTGGTATCCTTATATGGTTATTTTTTGGTGTTGAACTGTGTAATCAGTGAGTAAAATTGAGCGAAAATTTTTAACTCAGTGTGAATAGCTCCAAATGGATAACGATGAAATTTTTGGACTGTGTGATGTAGAAGAAAGGTTGTGTGTATGAATAACAGCAGAATGCAGACAACAACGTTAAGCTATGAAATCGTATGTTCTACACGAACTGAAGATAAATATTGCGTTATGGGTAACCGGAACTGACAAAATAGCTCATCCCGAGCTGTAACGCTATAAGTCGATGATGATAATAATTTATTAACTTTATAAATAATTTATTATTTTTCTCGACGACAGTGATGTGAAGAGATTAAGCGCCTTATATCAATGGGACAAATTGCTGTCAATTTGATCACTCAAACACTCAGTGTTATACCTTCACCTTTATGATCAACAGCTATTATACGTTATATGTTATCTTCTCAGAACATGGCGCTAATCATTCTTTTCTTGATGGAATAGCCTGGAAATGTCAGGGAACGGTTTCGTGAAGATGGAGTTCTTGTGGGGGGGGGGACCTCTATTATTTTCGTTTTAAATTATAATTTTTGAAAAACAGTACATTTATTTTTTTATTATTCTCCTTCCCTGGGATTTGAACCTTGGTCGTTTGAGTTTCTGAAATCCTAACAAGTTCATTCAATTATCAATTTCAAATTAAAGTTTAACATGTAAAAGATATCTAGAATACTCGTATGTGCTTAAATATCAGGTAATAAAACCTTTTAATTACTTGTTTTCTGGGTTGCATTCGTTTATTTATGTACGTGCTTGCGTGAGTGACTGAATCAAATCACTATTTTGTTTTTGTTGCCATTTTGATACTTTATTGAGATTGTAATACTTCTGCTCTGCTTGGCCCTGCTCTTTATTTGTGTTTTTTTCTTTTGTTTTTGGGTATAATAATATAAAAAGTAAAATTTAAAATGAATTTATTTTAATTGATTTCGTATTTTTGTTTTCTATTGCAATCCAAAGTACAGTTTTGGTGTGACAATTTTAATGGTTTTAGAATAAAATCAAGTGCTTTAAAAGAGCAATCATATTCAAATAGCTTGAATGGTATGCCAATTTTTCAATATGTTTTAAAGGACTTTTTACCTGTGAAGTTAAGTTTGTACGGGTGGGTAATATGCACAATATCATAACAATTGATTTGATTTGGTTGATCACCTTAATATTAATATTGTTTGTCCGTCCTATTCGTGACATATAGCCAGTAATACTTGGTACAAAATTCGGTAAGTCAGGAACGGTCGGTCGCTAATGACCCAAAACATATTCAAATATAACTGTTGGGTATTCATCTTTCATATGCAAAATCTTAAGCTTAAAGTTTAATCGTTGTTTGTTTCAACATTTTGAAGATTTCGTTTAACGATTTAAACTCAACATTTTATACATTGCTTAAGCAATTCATGAACTACCCAGAAACAAGTAAAATTCAATTATTTATGAGATTCCTTTAATTACCTGCAAACAAACACTCAAACTCCCATTCAAACGTTTTATTATTACAAAAAAGGCTCTATAATTATCCAATTTTGATATCAAAAAAACCAAATGTTCCTTTAAGTTCAATAAACTCTGAGTACAAAAATAGAAAAATAAAATAAGGATACACGAAATAAATTAGAAAAGCTTGACAATTTTGGTCAAAGGAGAGAAAAAATATTTTTCAATACCGCCACTAAGAGCATGTGCCTGTCATGTAAAATAGACATTAAACGATACTCATAGACTGTATAAAAAATGAAAGAGCAAATTACAGTTTTTAGAAAATAAACCCCTGAAAAGAAAATGTAGGAAAAACACACATACCGTGAAAAAAAACTTAAGCAAAGACTATGAAAATCCCTAAAAAGTAACACTGCCCCAGCAAAAATATTCATAAGCGAATGCATTTTTACAAAAATATAAAATAAAATAAAATTAAATTAAGGATGCAAAAGGATGTTGGAACAAAATATAACCCTTAGGAAAAAACAAAACAAACACAAACACATACATAATAACTAACATATACACGCATATGTTAAATATATATAACCCATTGGGCAATTTATGTGACAAATAAAATGAATAATAATTTAATTTTGTCAGACGCACTTTAGTTAGATCAAAATTAAATTCTATTAAGAACTTAGATTTTTTGTATCTATTTTTGATAATCAAAGGGGAAAATGATGTCCATGAAGGAATTGTGCACAAGCCGAACTGCGCCCAGCTATGGTAGTCTGATCAGAGTTCTTTGGGTCCTGTACATATTTGATTCGGAATAATGCCGTTTAAACGTTAGTGGTCGTGAACTTTATTTTTTTAAAAATGAAGCCGTGTGTTGGACTATCGAATTGCTCAACCACTGTTTTCACCACAAAACACCAACTTGTTTACTTAATCTACGTACAGACGATAGTCAGTTCTAACAATATTGTCAGGCCTGGCAATATACTGCCAATGTAAAATTGTCAACACTCAGATGATTGTCAGTTTACACGATTGTCAGAAAAGCTTATAATTTCATTGTCAGTCAATTGTCATACAATAAATTTATCTGCCAATAAAAATTGTCAGTTCACACGGTTGTCAGATTGCTGTATATAAAAAATTGCCAGATCATTGCCAAACTGAAAAAGCAATTGAAGAAAATTATTAATTTTGTTCTGTTTGTGAATTATAGTGCATTAAATTTTTTTAAATTAATTATAATTTTTGGTTTTAATTTGTTTAGCACTTTTTGTAGCTTTTATATATTTTTGTTATTTTGTTTTAAAACCGGAGTTGTCAATAGAAATATTTCTCTGACAATGATGCCATTGTCAGATGCATTAAATTTAATACATCTGCCAATAAAAAATGAGCTTACAATGACTACCAATTATCAGACAACAAAATCGTTGAGTGTTCAGACTATTGTCTGGGATGTGGAAATACTATTGTCTTACAATATACTGACAATGCTTTTTCTTAAAATGTTGTAAGATAAAAATTGTTAGTTAAGACGGTTGTTAGATATTTTTAGCAAATTTTACTGCCAATATTGTCATGGTACTATCGGTATAAGATTCACTGAAGGAGGAAACATGAATGATTTTAAGACATTGCTAAAGTTTAACAATAAGTATTGTTTTTCACATGCTTTTTTTGCCGTTAAACAGTTCACTAATCGATATTCTTATGTGAAAACGAATTTCTCTAAAAAGATTTTTTGTTAACATACCAATTACACCTGCAAGTGCAAGTGCAAGTGCGAAAATCCCAATACACTCACACTTTTTCACTAATACACTCAAACTTTTCGAACTTGCAGCTCAACTTGCAAGAGATTTTAGAGTGCAAGTAATTTTTGGCACTTGCTGCAAGTAAAATCCCAACATACCATAAAGCAAGCCTTCTACAATGCAGCTTGAGAATAAGCTTACAAAAACAGTAAAGTGCAAGCATTTCTTAAATTAATTTATAATATTGTATATAAAATTTGAATTTACAAACGTTTTTTAACCATCTACAATTTAATTTAGGGAATTTCCACAAATCAATCGAATGTGCTATGCATTAAATGTCAAAACGTTTTGTATTTTCATTTATTTTGAAATTTGTGAGTGAAGTGCGTAAAAAATATATTTAAAGGTAATAAATACTTATTGTATTTTTTTGTGTAATAAATAATAATAAAGAATTTTTCTTTAATTGTAATAAAACATTATATTGGTGTTTTAATGTTTATTATACTATTATGCTAAAAATGTTATGTATGTAATATTTAGACGAATAAGCTTTTTTATACAATAATTAATATAATATTATTTTTGTAAGCTTATTCTACAATTGAAAAGTTAAGCTTTTAGTAAGCTTGAACATATAACATTACCATAAGGGTTCCGTTTTGATTTTTCTACAATTGTTACGATAATCTTTTTCAACAAATTCTAAAATGTTTTTCAAACTTAAGGCTTGCGTTGTTAAGCTTATTATAATATTATTCTCAAGCTATTTGGTATGTTGGGATGACAAATAAAGAAACAGTGTTATAGAGGATGAGTTTTAATAAATTTATGCGTTAGTTTTTAAATAAATATAAAGCTTTAATGGTTATTTAAAAAAAACCAAGAATAGCAAATATAAAAAATGGTAACTAATAAAGCATATATTTCTTGTTTTTTTCTTAAGTTAAAGAAAGTGTTCTCTTCAGGACTTTTATAGTATTAGCAACACGGCAACACTACATTGGCTTCATTTTTAAAATACATACATACATAGCGCGTACACATTTTTTAATAGTTGTTTACGTTTTGAATACATTTTATAATGAACTTGCACTTGCTTGTGTAAACAATCAACCAACTTGCAGCACTTTCGAATAATTTTTTAATATTTTCGGTGATAATACGTACATATTTGCTACTTGTATGTGTAATTGGTATGTAAAATAAAATTACAAAAAATTTGTAAACATACTTGATGGCTGTGTGAATGCTACAATTCCATATTAATGACAATTTATATTTCTATAATTTTTTATAAGCAAGAAAATCGTCAAAAAAATCACACAATTTTCTTTTAATATTCAATAAGACTTACCCAAAACGGTTGTTTTATGCTTCTGACCAACAAAAGTTTTCAAACTTTGGGATAAATCTCGAAGTCTGAGAGCCCTGATTGTATGTTTTGAAATTATAAATAGCCCAAATCCAACTTCCTAGCAGAAAATTTTTAAGATTTGGAAGCAATAGAAAAAATTGCAAGCAATACTGGAAGCATTATATTGTTTTTTATTCATTAAAGCTTCCAAATATGCTACAGGATAAGGTATTATTTTTGTTTTTTTTTGTATTATTTGCTTACTGGTTGCAATAAATTTGCAATTTAGCGGCTCATTTCATATAAAAATCATGCATCATTCAGGCGCACTAGTAAGCGATTGTTTACAATTTCTCCCTTACGAAATAACTTATTGGTAAGCATTATTTTCCGATGGGTTGTGGCGAAGATTATAACAAAATTCAAATGTTTGAAATTGATGAATTAATAGGAGTAAAACCCTTTGAATTAGAAAAAAATCAATAAATGGAACGGAATTTTCTTACTCATGATCCTGGCATGTAGGCTGGTAGGTAGTTTAAATGGCCAGTTAAAGCCGTTTTGAAACCATTGCAGGATCAAACTGAATTCACCCAAAATAGGAAAAGAACTAAAGCCAACTAGAGCTGTATATAAAGTGGAGTAAAGCAAGGGGGTCTACGTTCGCACATTGTGCCAAGCTATAGAAAAAAGGCACCCCAAAAATTAAATCGTCTGGATGCTAGTAATCACAAAGGAAATGCATTATAGTCTCAGTCTCAGAAGTATTCCAGCAACTTCTGCAGTGTGGATTAAAGGGCAGGCCCAACCTCTCTGCGTGCTTACCAATCAGCCAGTGACCCGTGTACACCGTTAAAAGTCTGGACAAAGACTGATGAGGAACCCCCAAGATTCCTAGTATCCTGGCATGTAGTAAGAATTAAAATTTCAGCGAAGGCTTAATGTCAGGGATACCAAGAATTACTTGTACACACGCATTAAAAAAAGCGCTTGATATTGAAATCGCATGACATTTTAAATGCGACAATGTTTTGATGCTCGTATACTTGTTTTATTTATTGGGTTAATCAGCGTTAATATAACTTCTTTTCTTATCAAAACTTTAGAATATTTAGAGCGATTAAGTACTATTTGTGTGTGAAAAAAAATAACTTCATTTTAATTTCAAGCATTTTCGTTTTACAGCACATAACGATAACGATAACGTTAATGTGGCAAATTTTCACTCATTTTTCAGCGTAAATCACTTTTAGCAGCACAATATTATTTAAATAATGTCAAAATCAAAAAAGCTAAACTGCTGCTTCATGTACATATATTACCATACATACCAAAATTTGCAAACATCTACCGTCTTAAATTATTTGATCAAAAGCTTACTTGGGAACTTTGTTGACTATTATTAATATGGCTGTTCTGTGTGGCGGCAGCATTGACATTGTTCTCTAAATCTTCATAGTATTTGTTTACTGGGTTAACAACACACAACACCAACGATTTACCAATACACTTTTACAAGCATTTCCGGCTACAAATATGATTAAAAAGCTACTCATATGGATGAATTAAAGAATGTACTCGTATGGCATAAAATTATCACAACCACCAAAAGCAAAAACAACAATGGCGCAGTAGATTTAAGGTTAGAAAAGAAGTTGTAGTAAAAACCTGTAGTAAAAGATATATAACAAAAGTTTTAGGGATGCCTACCCCACCAAATAAAATGTTTCTAAAGAACAAATTGTTTCTTTTTTAACTTTCGTTGTTGTTTCTTCGTTTTTGCTAGGCTTTGCTATTTATTGTAAATAAAATATAATCACACACACACATATGCACACAAACACCCAGAAACAATCAAATTCATAAAAAAGCCAACAAGAGAGAGTGCAAAGGACTTTCACTGACGCCGGCTTTTGCTATTGTACTTTGCTAGTGATGTTCATAAATGCAACATAAACATAATGATGGTGATGTTTACAGTGATAAATGATAATGATTAAGTTGTTTATAAGAGTGTGTTAGTGTTTGTGTAGTAAAAAAAAGGGTGACTAACATTTTGTTTGTGTGTATGTGTATGTGTATGTTTATGTTTTTACTTGAATTAAACGTTTGTCTGGCTGCTTGGCTGGCTGGCTAAAAGGACATCGCCGTCACAAATGGGGGTTGATTTGCATGTGTGTGTGTATGGTGTGTATGTGTAAATTTCGTCTGGTTGGAAGGTCTTTGTTGCTTTAGTGGGTTTTTGGATGGGATTTTTTCCCTTTTTGCCTTATTTTTGTTGTTGTTTTTGCTGCTTGGAATTATTTGTTTTTATTTTTATATTCTAACTAAGGGTTCACTAAAGTTTGCGCTATAAATTGCCAGACAGGATAAAATTCTAGTCATTCTTAACAAAACGGTCGCATAGAGCACAACGAACGAGCACAAAATTAAAAAAAAAAATCTTTTTTTTATTTCTACAACGTTTTGTTAAAAATATATTTTTGTTAAGTTTTAGTTTATCTTACTTTAGCCATCTCCACCCACTACCCTCCGTTCGTACACACACAATCAGTTTACAGTTTTTTTTTTTTTTTTTTTTGATTTTGAACTTTTAAAATAAAAAGAGAGAGAAAAAAGTGTTTAAATAACAACAGCAGTAACATTAAAAATTGATTTGTTTTCAAAAAAAAAAAAGTTTTTTATGTGTTAAAAAAAGAAAAACAAAAGCCGGTAAAAACAAGTGCAAATATTTGGTAAAGAAAACGAAAACTACAATGGCTACCGTTACCCAAACCACATATGCTGCTCACTCTATAGGCAACATGCCGCATGGTTTGGGTTTATTAACCACAGTGGCTTCTTTGCCACCCAAATATCGCAGTCGTTATTTGAATATAAAAACTAAAACAGAAACACCTTTGGATTTATCGCGCAAATCCTTATCACCACAATTGGAGTGTGAAGTGCCCATGGCTTCGAATTTTACCGAAGTTTATACAGAACCTTGCAGTGATACAGCCTCCCAGGCAAGTGAGGAAATTATAGAGGAATTGGTACAACAATGTCAAATGGAAACAGATAAACGAAGTAACACCATCATCACCCCTACCCCCACTCCCACCACTACCGTTATTATTAATAAACAAAAGGAAGAACTACTCTCTATAAAAGAGCATCATAAGCCAATAACGCCTCCCCTGACACCCACAAAGAAAAGGACATTTTCTGACACTCAAACTGAAAGTAGTGAACACGAAAAACAAGAGCAAGCAACAAAAATCATTAAAATAGAAACTGGTAAATTAATAAAAACGGCAGCGTCATTGGAACATACACCCGCAAAACCTATAAAAACCTCTGACACAGCACCCAAAACAAGTAAAAATCTGTCTTCGAATACCACAACTAGAACAAATCGCAGCAATAAGGTTACCAGAAAGTTAAAATTTGACGAAGAAACCTCTTCTCCAGTATCGGGTACCATTATACGACCTCTAGAGGATGTCACTGATGGTAACATGCATTACAGCAATGGTGATATTGATCCCAAATACAATATAGTTGAGATCACTGAAGAGACTAAAGCGGAGCTGGCTGCCATTAAAAATGTTATTGGGGATTATGTGTGCAAATTATGTCGCATTAAATTTGACGATGCCTTTGGTTTGGCTCAACATCGTTGTGCTTGCATAGTATTACTTGAGTACCGTTGTCCGGAATGTGGCAAACAATTTAATTGTCCCGCCAACTTAGCTTCGCATCGACGTTGGCATAAGCCACGCAAAGATGGCTCTATGCCTGTTATAAATTCCAACAGTTCTACACAAACGAAAAAAGAAATTCGCGAGCAAAAACCTGTAAAAAAATCAGAGGATAATGAAAACCTCTACAACTGCATGGAATGTGGTAAAAAATTTAAGCGTCAAGCTTATCTTAAAAAACATCAAATCACTCATCAAGTGAAAACTGCACACAGTCCCAGTATAGCAACAACCACTACAGGCAGTAATGATTTAAAGGCAAATAAAAAAATTGCTTTAGAAAAAGTAGCGCCCAATGTAATTGTGCAACAGAAATCTATGGTACAAGAAGTGATTTATACCCCCTCTATGACGACACACAATTACAATGACTATCAGGAGGAAACCATGTCTGATTATAGTTCGACTTCTTCTACACAAGGCTATGGACGCTTGCAAATTATTGAAACTGGCCTTACAGAAGAGGAGAATATAGCAGCGGCTGCTTTAACCAATTTAAGAAATTGTGCTTCTGTCATACAACATACAACTTTGGCTCACTAATGCACATACAGCAAGAGGTAACAACCATATATTTTTTTTGTGTGTCTTCTTTTTGCTTTTGTAAATTAAAAATGGGGTGTTAGGCAATAGCAGGTGAATTTTATTATTTCGCCCCTTTTTTTATTTAGTTTTTATTTATTTTTTTTTGTTAGAATTTTGTATATAAACTATTACACACTATAATTGTAAATAATCAATTTATATGTAAAACTAAGGGTTGTTTATCCTGAAAACATAGACATAAAAAAATTCTATAAAATTGTTTCTTTCATCTCTAAGTTCTAAATTATTTATACAAAAAAAAACTTTATAATGCAGATTTGTTTAAAAACAATTCAAATTCAAACTACAGCTAAATTTAAAAAAACCAAAGACTATTTATTTTTTAGGTGGTAAAAACATTTTTTGCTCGTAATTTAACAGGCCTATTCTGTAAAAGATGTGTTTTTTGCTTTGCGATTTAAAAGAACATTTTTTTCTCTAAATTTACTGAAAATTTTAATTCTGATATTAAAAAATTAAATTTTTTTTAAGTTTTACATATCAAATGCATAATTCCGTAGTAATAATCAACCCAGTACGTTTATTAAAGGCTTATTTGATAAATTTCTATGCAACATTTGTCAAATAAACACATATTTTATGAATACGGGCAATAACAATTTTTTTTTGTAAATAAGGCAATAAAGTTTTCCAAAAATACTTTTTTTTATGAAAAATTAATTAATTAATAATTTAATCATTCGAGGCTGAGGTCGTTTTTAAATAAATATTTTAAGTGTGTATTTTTCGTT
Organism: Metopia argyrocephala; assembly: GCA_963576795.1. Classification (NCBI taxonomy): domain Eukaryota; kingdom Metazoa; phylum Arthropoda; class Insecta; order Diptera; family Sarcophagidae; genus Metopia; species Metopia argyrocephala. The sequence goes on from OY756210.1 coordinate 50,771,945, forward strand.
ATTTCCCTACTACTTTGTGTAGCATAGTCGGGTATTAAATAGTTTTACATTCAAATTGCTAATAAATCGTCGTGCTGAAGTTTATGTGCTCTATCCGCCATTTCATATTTTTTATATATCTCGAGTTAATGATGCCACTTTAGGCTTTGGAATCCAAATTTATCAAGTCTGCAATCCGTTTTCGGATATCTCGTCCAGGTTTGGAGATCAATAGTTGAAAACGGATTGCAGATTTTAAAAATTTTGGTGTCAAAAAGTGGTATTATTAATTCGAGATATATAAAATGGCGTATAGAGCATATAAACTCCCGCACGAAGATATATTTAATAAAATTAATAACTAGTTGAAGGTAAATAATACGACATTTGTGCATATTTACACATTTTTTTTTAGAATTTTTTGCATTTTTAAACAAAGAAATTATAGTTGCCAAATCAAAATGATACACAACTTTTCTGATAAATATTGTTAAACTGTTTTTGACATTTATAAAACACCTCAAAAATCTGAAAATTTCCATTATTATTTAATTAAATTGCTAATAACCTAATCATTTGTGCTCATAATTATGAAAGTAGTCTAAGTCGAAATTTAAAAAAAAATTACTTTATCAATTATTTCACACCACAGAAAATAATTCCATGTGACTTTTAAGAAATTCTCAAAAATTAACCATTAGATAGTGGTTGTAGTATCAATATAATACATATACTTTGTATATAATCCATTTAGTGTTACTTATGAAAATGGTCTAAGTCAAAAATGTAAAGAAATTATGTAAACATAACTTGAAAATGGCATGTAGCTCTCTTTAAAGAATTTTTGAGCGACATAACAAAATAAGATACGATCATAATCAATTGTAAGAAAAATAATCTCTTCTTTGTTAAGGAATGGGTCTACAGCGAAATATTTAATACAAAATTCAATTTAAATTTCCAGGCTTCGCAAACGTGACAAAAATCCGATTTACTGAATTAAATATTCGCAGTTTGAGGAAGAGAAATTACTTCCGAGTGAAAGACCCGATCATTTCCACCAAATGACCGTGGTTTTGGGTTGATATAAATAAATATAAGGAAAAAATCCTAAATATCTTAAGAGTAAAAAATTCCATGGGCAGATCTGTGTCTTAGCAAATGAGTATCTAGAAATATTAAAAGATTTTATAAAATTTCTTTAGATGAAATTTAACGTTTAAAAGAGTAGTACGAAAATATTAAATTATTTTCATTATTCTTCTAATGGTGGATGCATAAGTATACCATTAGACCAGTAACGGAAGAAAAACATGAAGATATTTTTTAAGAATATTTTAAGCATCTTTAATCTCCCAACTGACAATAAAAATGGTTCACTATTTAAATATACTCGTACTCAATTAATAAATTTTCATTCAAGTTATTTTTTTTTCAAATAAAACTCACAGTTCTTAATGGCTTTGGGTCATTTTAAGGACATTCAGTTAATTTTGCAAATGGTCTAAGTCTGTTCAAGCTTTACAAACAATATTTCCATGTGAAATTTACATGAAATTTCATATTCAGAATACGTTTTCATTAATCACTCTTCATGACGAAGTTGAAGAGGTCGCAGGAAAAATATTTATTTTAAAATTCAAATGCAATACTTTAAAGACCTCGAAACAAGAAGTCAAGTTAGACTACTTTCATAATTATGACAACAATTATTGACTCATTTTAAATTTCTAAATATGATGCTAAAGAGTAGAAAAAGACATTTTCAATATTATATCCATAATAGGGGTTTTCTCCTGAGATATTTCGCCCGGGGAGAATTTAAGTTTTCTAGAAAGTAAAAATTATTCTCGAAACAAATGGAATAATTTGTGTGCTGTCCTAAGTAGGAAAAAAATATTTTTTCCCATATCTTGTTATATAAGCGGTAATCACTCTTTGTTGCAAGCGCCCTTGACAATGTAGCAAATCAAGTAAAATAACAACAAAATATAGCCAGATATACTAAATGTGCTACGTTTGCAAGACTTGCAAGGGCGTTTGAAACGAAGGGTGATTACCAGTCTAGTACGAGTATTTTTGATTGTTTTGTTTTTTGAAACTCAATAAATTTTATTTTATTTTATTTTATTGAAATTTGTTTAAAACATGTTGTTTCACTGTAAAATAATTATATTTTATTATTTCTTTAGAATATTGAGTTAATTTAACTATGAAATGTGTTTTCGTTAATAATTGTTTATTAATTTTTTTCAAATAAGCAGTAGGAACTTTCTACTTTTTGGGAGTATAACTACTTCTATGTATTTGATTTTTGATTTTATTTTTATTTATTATTAAAAATTCAATTTGAAATTATTTAATTCAAACCCAATTTATTATTATTATGAATACCGCAATTACTCGATGGTAACAAGAAAGCTAAACTAAATATGCAGTTTTTAAATACTTATTTATTCCCTTTTCTAGTTAAACGATAACAGACTGTAGTTACATGTAAATGTAATCAGTGAATAAAATTATTTTAATTCAAATTTAATTTTAAAAAGTTTATTTTATTTTAGAATAAATTCGAAAAAAACCAGTGAATATTCTAGTCCTTAGTTTTAGCATGAGTACCAGAAGCATTTAAAAATTAGGTACATAAGTATTACTTAAGTACAATAAGAAAATCTTTAAGTTTTATTTTAAATTTAAGATTGTTTGCTTAAGCGAAAGCAACATTTAAAATTTCTAGTCACATTTTTACAACGAGTTACTAGGTAGTTAGGCATTCTTTAAGTTCTAGAAATAGAAATCTGGAGAAGTTAGATTCAAACAAAATTATTTTTAATTTTTAAATCTGATAAAATTTTGTCATTTTTATTTATTTATTCTGATCTTTCAGATTTGGGGTTAACAATTTTTTGGTTTCAGTTTTCGGCGAAACTTTTATTACAATGTCATTATGCTATATTTTAATGACGCCTCTGGATTAATTGATCTCTTTGAGGTAGCTTTCGATCACTTGTTCTCACATTTCAGTTAAATTTAATAGTTATTCTATCGAATGGTTTGAATTATTTGTCTAGACACATTAGTTTCAAAAAGAAAATCGAAGTGCATGAAAACGAGTGATTTTAGTGACCATTTGACATCGCCAAATGAAGAAATAAGCGATCGGGAAATTTACTCATGCAGTGGCCCTCGTCTAGTTGTTAGTGTGTTGGCTTACTAAGACGGCTCTAATATCTTAAAGCAAAGAAATATGAAAAAATATTTCTTTCGACGAGTACCTCTTAGCAGATTTCTGGCCAAAGCTCTGAGAGTAACTGATTGCCATGAACAAGCTTCTCAAGGCTTGTAGCTCGGAGTCGACATTAAACTCTACTCATGAATACGAGAAACTAGGCCGTAATTTACACAGGGTTGTAAAGGCCAATTATGTTTGTATGTATGTAATAAAGTCAAAGTCTGTTTGTGTTGTATGGCACATGACACCGTTTTTTTTGAAACCCTATATCGCTCTGTTTTCAATTTTCAATGGTAAGCCAAATCAAGTTTGCTAAAATGCATATGGATATAGCATTCTTGATGGTAATAGTTATTTCAGTGACCTCTTCATAAAAATACGGCCTAATGACACCTTTATGTGTATATACACATATTCTATTGCTAAATAAAACTTTATGAATCATAAGAATTAAAAGTATGTTTCTCTGGCAATAAAATCAGTGCATAGAGAATGGTCAGTCGGCTTTAATTAGTGCGTTAGTAGGACTTTCAATGCGATGTAGCGGCAAACGCAAACGTTATATACAAATTTATGAGCCGTAAGAAAGGCCAAACTTCTGGGAATACCAATTCTTTGTACAGTAATGCATGAGAAGAAGTTTTAACTAGTGTTATGCCTTTGCCGGCAATAAATTGCCACATATCAGCTGACAGATATTTAACAGCTAATAGCTTGTCAGAAGGGCGAGTATACGCCTGTCTATAGCATAGTTAACCAAAATTCTCTATTTTTTTTGTTTTGTAGCACAATTGGGTACAGAAAATGAAGATTTGGGTTACATTGGTCTATATCCTGTGTTTAGAAAAGATATAATAAAAAGATAAAAAGTGATAAAGACCTTTAATCGGTGACGTCTGACAGACCAGAGTATCTACTGAGGCACTTTATTTAATAAGTTTTTTTTTATTAAATAAGTTTTAGATTTAAATATTCAAAATTCTTCTACCCAGTGTTGTTTTTTTAAAAGAACAGAAATTGATTTCAAAATTAATTCACGTTTTACGAATGCCATAAAGAGCAAATAAATAAAAAAGAAATTATATATGATAATTACTTTTAAGATAAACAATTAGAACCTAAAATAATAATTTTTTATGAAAAAAAAATCAGCTTCAATAAGATCTCAATACCAGTTTAAGTTCATTTCAAATTCCTACTCCTTTGGACATATTTATTAACAAAACAAATTTTAAAATTTTAAAAGAAAATTTCAGGCAAATATTGTGCAGTATTAGTAGGTTTAGTTTAATGTTTTATTGTCTAAGATTTTTAAGAAAAAAAAATTTGCTTTAAAGCAGTTTTTAAAAGAAAAACGAGTGTGAACTCTAGTCATGTTTTTAGTTTAAGGAATTGATTTTTCAAAAACACTTTTACTATTAAGTTTAAAAAAAATCTTATTTTTAAGTTAAAAAATAATAAAACAAAACAATCAGCTAATTTATAACACACTACCAATAAAATTAAGGACAAAAAATAAAAACAAAAACAAAAAAAACTCCTCAAGTAAAAAAATAAAATGTAACTGAACCTTAAAACAGTACAAAAATTGTAAAAGAAAAAAAAAAAAAAAAATAATTGGAGAGATAAAAAAGGTAAATAAAACGAAAACTAAAATAAAATTTATATTTTTACAAGATTATATATATAGTATATATATATTTTTAAATATTAATAATAATTTTATAAACTAAGGTTGTGTAAAGGCAAAAAAAAAAAAAATAAAAAACAAAAACTGTACACTAAAAGAAAATGATGTACTTTTTCAATAAATATCACAACGTTTTGTATTGTTCCTTAAAACAATTAAAAAATTAATTAAAGATTTTCCCATTTTAGCAAATAATATCAAAATTGCAAATTTCAATTCATAAATTATCATTAAATCATATCTTGTAAGTTTTACCATTTTAAAACTTAAAAAAAACACAAAATATACAAAAAATAAGTTTAACTTTTAAGGCTCATTATTGTCTAACATGTTTAGCAAATAAGTTTAACAAATAAATAAAAGTATAAAGAAAACAAAATTCTACTTTTAAGTTACACTTGTGATATTATTTTATAAATAAAAAATATAAAACAAAAAAATTTATTAATAATTAATAAAATTGAATAAATACAACAAACTGATAGTATTTAGTTACACTTAGCAGCAGCAATAGTTTTGTAAGTTTATCAAGGACTGTTAGTTAACACACAAACAAAAAAAAAAAAAAAAAAAAAAAAAAACAGAAAAAAAAAAAAAATTATGTCTAGAAATGAATAAAATAATTCATTTAAAAATTAATTAATTATAGTCTAAGTTATTTTTTATACGCAACAATAACAACAATATATAAAATAAAATTATTAATTATAAGTATATTTTTTATATCAACGAGAATAAAATATTACAAAAAAAAAATAAAATAAATGTTTTAATGTTTATATGAAAGGCACTCAAAAGTTAGAGTGATTTTTTGTTGTTTCACATATAAAAAGACGAAACGTCTTAAACAAATCGGTATAGGCCAAGAGTAAGAGAATGGCACCTTGACATGACTAATTGTCATGAACTGTGTTGCCACGGCCCTTAATTATTTGTAACCAAATTGCAACAAAAATGGAGTAAAAATTAAGAAAATCTCATCAATCAGTTGTAACCATTAAATTTATTCCAACACAACGTACTTGTAATATATACAGGGAGTGCATCTTGTTGAAACCACATGTTTGTCAAGCCCAAAGCAGGCAGTTGTGGCTTTAAAAAGTTTTCATATCACGATACCGCTCCCTATTGACAGTTACCGTTACACCATTTTCCGTTTCAAAGAAGTAAAAACCAATGATTTCTTTTGACCAAATTGCACACCAGACTGTCACTTTTAATGGATACCAGGGTGAGTAATGGATTATTATTATTATTATCTGGATTAGACCCAGCACAAATGCAAAACACTGCGACCTATAAGATCTATTGTGTCCCTTTGAGTCTACTGTTTGTATAACAGACCAACTGCCTTCCTTACGAACACCAGCAGGTCCGAAACTTTAGTGGTGGATATATCCGCCATATGTCTTCCTAAATACATCCATATAAATCTATCAAGAGCCGCACATTCACACAATATGTGCTCTGCTGTCTCTGATGTTTGTGAGCATAGTCTACAAACATCTACATTTGAGATAGCCATTCTCATCAAATGCGCTCTCACATTACAGTGACCCGTAAGAAAATCTGTTAGGATTTTCAAGTCTTGCCTTCTATACTTTAGAACATCGGACTTACCCCCAAATCGCGGATGAATTACAGCCTTGGCGTGCCTAAGAACAGACTGGGCATTCCAATGTTAAAAACATTTGCCAGATGCAGATGCATCCGCTTCCTCGTTCCCGCTTATACCACAGTGTCCAGGTACCCAAAACAGCTGCACACTGTTTCTAAGCGATAATTTTTGCATCGTGTCGTAGCAATGTTTGACAAGTCTAGATGTCATACAATGACAAGTCAAGCGCCTTTAAGGCAGCCTGGCTATCTGAAAATATATTAATTGTCTTGCCCTTGAGCCCGATATCCAGGTTAATCTCAGCACATGCGTTCATGGCCAGGATTTCAGCCTGAAAAACACGCTTAGGCCTATCAGCTACAGTCCGCCTGTCTTCGAAATCATTCACTACACGATAAATATTGCGTCTTGTTGTCGCGTTGTTTCTCCCAAAAATTTCCCGTAACTTTCTCATCGTCACAGTATTCGATGATTTCTTTTCATAAAATGTTTTAACGAATAAAACAGGTTGGTTTATCGACGTTTTTTTCCATAATAAATTTGCCACGTCTCTATTTCACGACTGCCAAATATGAACTGTCAAGACTAATGTTTACCAAAATGACGGCAAAACAAAGTCCCAGCAGAAATTAGTGCTTACCAGTAAGCTATTTTGTAAGGGAGAAATTGTGACCAATCACTTACACATGCGCATCAATAATGCATGATTTTTATATGAAATGAGCCTCTAAAATGCAATAGAAATGCAAATTTATTGCAACAAGTAAGCAAATAGTACAAAAAATCAAAAATAGTACCTTATCCTGTAGCATTTTTGGAAGCTTTAATGTACGAAAAACAATATAATGCTTCGATTGTTGCTTACAATTTTATTAACTGCTTCCAAATTTGAAAAATTTTCTGCTGGGGTAGTATACCTTCCCGGCGAATTCTATATATGTATATGCATTGCTACCATAGTTTGAATTTATAGGAGAATTTTTCTTTTATAATAGCAGTTTCCTCGACATTTTCCAAGTTTATGGAGAATAAGATAAACCATCATCTTATGAGGTATTTAGAGCTAAAAAACGTGTTAAGCGACTGTCAGTCAGTTAGTTGCTGCTCAACTGATGATATGTTGGTGTTATACTTTCAAGATCTATTTATTTAATAAAATAATTAAAACTAATACAGTTATATATATATGTATAAATTACAGGAATGTAGTAGGTAACAAGATGGAAATAAGTACAGTGTTATAAAGGCTTATAAATACTTATTAATTATTACAACATCTTCCTTTTTTTAACAATATCTTTTTGGTACTTTTGTTACTCTACCACTTCTAGTTACTTTCCTGTTATCATTATCCATATTAACATTTTCATTTATGTTGTTATTTAAATTTACATTGATATTTTCATTTACATTAGTGTTATTAGCATTTCTGCTTAGATTTTCATTAATATTAATATTTTCATTTGTGTTTACATTTTCATGAATATTATACAAATTGTCTTTTATGTGTTGTCTATTTCTTCTATAAGTTGATCCCTCCTGGTCCTGTATAATATACGATCTAGGCTCTCTAGCCCTATTCAATATCATACCAGGATACCATATGGACGTTGGGTTTTTTTTAAACATTACATGTTCCCCTATTTCTATAGGCCTAAGTTTTACAGCAGATTTATTAAAATTATTCATCATCTTCCTTTTTTTTAAATAAATTTGCTTAGAAATTTTCTTTGTGTCAATAATTTTCTGTCTCAAATTATCTGAAACACAAGGCAACTTCGTTCTTAAAACCCTGCCCATTAACATTTCCGATGGGCTCGGAAAATTTCCTTTCCTAGTCGTCCTTAATTGCAATAATGCTGTGTAAGGATCAGAACCATCATCCTTACATTTGTGCAACATTCTCTTAAGGGTCTGTATAGTGCGTTCTGCTAATCCGTTCGACCTAGGCAGATAGGGACTTGAGGTAATATGTTCTATTCCCCAGCTTCTACAAAAATTTGAAAACTCACTTGAATTAAAAGGAGGTCCGTTATCTGAAATAAAAATAGCTGGTATGCCATGTCGTGCAAATATTGACTTTAATTTTGTCACTACTTGAACGCAATTATAACCCGAAGTCAAAATATCTATTTCCACATATTTGGAATAGTAATCTACCACTAACAAATACATTGACTTGTTAAACTCAAATAAGTCACAACCAATTTTGTACCATGGAATAGTAACAATATCATGTGGTAATAGTTCTTGCTTTGGGTTAGCATTCTGGTATTTTCTACAAGTCACACAATTGGATACCATAATACTAATATCATTATTGATATTTGGCCAATATATTGATTCTTTTGCCAAATTTTGACACCGTTGTATGCCCATGTGTCCCTCATGTAAGTATGACAACATTTCACGCCTAAGAAGTTTCGGTACCAAAATACGATTGTTCATCAGAATAATACCATCTAATTCTGATAACCCATTCTTGACCGGATAATACGGAAGTATTTTTGAATCAATACTCTTCTTATTATCTGGCCAATTATCCCTAATATATTGCAATAAGACTTGACATTCTTCATCTGTTGCAGTTGCTTCCTTTATTTTATTAATTGCAATGTCCGGTAAACTATTCTGTGACATAATAAAGTTACAATGTAAATTAACTTCCTTGTCGATATCTAATAAGGTATTTTCTTTAAGAGGGGCTCTTGAAAGTGTATCTGCAATATAAAGATATTTACCCGGTTTGTAAATTACTTTTATATTGTATGTTAATAAACGTAACATAAATCTTTGTAATCGAGCTGGTATTTTATAAAGTGGCTTCTCGAACAAAGACACCAGTGGTTTGTGGTCAGTTTCAATTGTCACATGCAAACCATACACATACTGGTGAAACCGAGTACACCCAAACAAAATAGCAAATAGTTCTTTCTCTATTTGAGCGTAATTAGACTGACAATCAGTCAATGAGGCCGAAGCATAAGCAATTGGTTTTGCGTCATGCATAATTGTGGCTCCTACTGCCATTTTAGATGCGTCTACTGACATCTTAATCGGTTTCTTAGGGTCAAAATATACCAAAATTGGTGAGTTAGTTATTTCCTTTTTTAAATTTAAAAATTCATTATTCTGTTCTGCATTCCATTTCCATAAAACATCTTTTTTAAGAAGATTCCTTAAATTTTTAGTTTTAGCAGCTAAATTTTTTATAAACGAACCCAAATAATTCACCATTCCTAAAAATCTCTGAAGTTCTGCAACATTTGCTGGTATTGGCAACTCTGTAATAGCTCTAATTTTATCTGTATCAGGCCTAACTCCTTCTTTACTAAAAATGTGACCAATAAACTTTATTTCTGATTTCAGAATTTTAGATTTATTTTTATTGAATTTTAACCCAACACTTTTAGCTCTGTTCAAGACTTTTACTAATATTTGGTTATGTTTTTCTAAGCTCTCTGCATGAATCAGAAAATCATCCATGTAAATTATGAGACCATCAATGTCTCCAAATAACCTTATCATTTCAGAATAGAAGATTTCGGGGGCAGCATTTATACCGAATGGCAAACGCAGGAATCGATATCGACCCATGGGAGTATTAAATGTACAAAGTTTTGATGAAGCTCTATCCAATGGTATCATCCAAAATCCTGAGTTTGCATCCAGGCTACTGAAATATTTTGAATTTGTGAGCTTGGATCTACACTCATCAATGTTGGGAAAACTGAACCTTGGTCGTAAAATAACCTTGTTTAAATTTCTAGGGTCAAGACATAAACGTAGACTGCCATTGGGCTTGGTCACTAAAACTATTGAATTTACCCATTCTGTAGGTTCTTCTTCTTTAACAATAACTTTCAGATTCTCCATCCTATCTAACTCCTTCTTCAAGGGTTCAAAAAGTCCTATTGGAACACGTCTTGGTGGTTCTACAACAGGTTGACTATTCTCTAAAATCTTTAAATTACATTCTTTCTTAAGCCGACCAAGACCATTAAAAACTTCTTTATAAGATTCCAAAACCGTTTCTATATTCAAAGAGTTAATAGTTTTAACAAGATTCAACTGGATGGCTAAATTTAGTCCAATAACGTTCCTACAGTTCATTTTTAACACATAAAATGTTGTATAATAACTAACATTCTGGTACTTAATATTTAAATCTACAGAGCCTACTACAGGGAGTTTTTCCCCACTAAACGTAAGTATATTATTATAAATATTCTTATCAAGCTTACGTATTTTTAGAATACTTATGGTTTGTTCCGATAATAGATTGGCTTGCGCACCAGTATCCACCTGAAACTTGATATTTTTGTTATTGATAGTTACTTCAACATTCCATTCTTTGACATCTTCTTTTTTATTGAATACCGATCCAATAAACAAATTTTCATCCTCATGTTCCAAAGATTTTACATACTTGGTGTGACTTATATTGCTTATATTGTTTTTATTGTTATTAAAGTTGCTTTTGTTGTTACCCTTTGCAAGACACATTTTGGCAAAGTGATTTAATTTTCCACATATGTGACATTTTATGCCATCTGCCGGGCATCTATTTTGATGATATTTACCACATTTACTGCACTTGGATTGTTGGTAGTTTGTTTTATTTGTTTTATTTTTATCTCTGGACCTGCTGTTGCTTTTTTTTAAACCATATATATTAGAATTATTAATATTATTAGATTCAATCGTCGTAGCATTATCACGGGCTGCCTCCATACTTTTTGCTATTTGAAGTGCCTTATCCCAAGTTATTTCTCCTTCACTCAACAGCTTTTCCTTTATTTTGTTGTAATTTTGTGACAACCCACATGTAAAAATATCTCTAACCAGAGACTCACGGATGTTACCAAATTCACAAGTAATGCTGAGGTTTTGCAAAGCAGTGGAATATTGTATAATTGTCTCATCTTGACCTTGCTTACGTGTGAAGAACATGTGGCGTTCCATAGCCGTATTTTTCTTGGGAACAAAATAGTCTTCAAGTCGTGCCCATAACTCATTATATAAAACAGTATCAATGTCAATGTTGAAGGAATTGACAATTTGTAGCGCTGCACAGCCTATATGGTGTAGCAAAATCGCAACCTTACGCTGATCGGGCTGTGTTTCCAACGCTGAGGCTCGCATGAATATTTTAAAATTTCTGCTCCAATTCCTCCACTCTAAACACAAATTCTGTGCGTTTGTGTTTAATGGTGAAATAGAGGTTGCAATGGCCATAGTTTCTTTAATATCCAATGGTAGTTGCTGAGCATTTTCTTGCGATAACATTTTAGTTTTTCTTTTTTTTTTAATTTTTAAAAAAAAATTTTTTTTATATATAAATTTTTGTATTCCTTTCTTTCAAGGTTTTTTTTTTTTATTTTTTGACACCTGACACCATGTTATACTTTCAAGATCTATTTATTTAATAAAATAATTAAAACTAATACAGTTATATATATATGTATAAATTACAGGAATGTAGTAGGTAACAAGATGGAAATAAGTACAGTGTTATAAAGGCTTATAAATACTTATTAATTATTACAACAGTTGGTACTATTCTTCGGGAGGTGGATTGGGCTTAATCAACAGTTTAGTAGAAACGAATTTGTCGCTCTAGATATCTTATAGGTGTTTAACGGAGTCTGGCGCGAGGCTCGCATATCCAAACTGGTAATCATTTCTGCCATTTTATATCGACCTTTCTCAGCGGTCGCATTTAAGAATGTTAATAGACGGTGTCTCTTCCAAAGAGTTCAAATTAAATTGGTCAGTACTGCAAGGTTCTGTTCTCTCTTCTACGCAATTTTTAATGTTTCCTCATGATCTTCTTCCGCTAATATCAAATCCTAACATTTGATTCTAGGCCGAGTCTTTTTGAGATTGGGGTTTGGAAAGCAAAATGTGAATGATAAATTCATATACGAACTTTAGATAATTAGGGACGAATTCAATAGGAGGCTCAATGTAGTTTTCTTGCTAATAAGCGTGTGGTGAACATGCAATATTGTCACATCTGACTATGGTTAATGTTGATATTGAGTAGGCGTGCTTCTGTGCATTAGAATTGAAAGACGCTTACAAATACCAAAATTTTTTTAAAAAAGAGTGTAGAAAATATCAGGCTACGGCGACCTAGTATGTAATGTGTTGGCTTACTAGACGAGAACTTTAGGTTTAAACACCAGCTGTGACATCCTGAAAGAAAGTCATATGAAAAAATATTTCTTTGGGCGACCACCTCTTTGCAGTCTTCTGGCAAAAGCTCTGTGAGTAATTTGTGGTTAGGATTCGGCATTAACTGTAGGTCCCGGTACTTATAGGTGCTGTGAGAAACTATGTCGTAACTTCGAAAATGGGTTAAGATAGCCAATTGTGTACAATGTATGTAGGAAATACTTCCATTTGACCTTTTTCATTTTTACAGTATCTAACCCAAGATGGTATGTATATCGATATTATGCCTCAGCTGATACTTCGCTGGCTATTTTAGAGCTTTCCAACCGAGTGCAGTTAATCGCTTAGGAGTTTATCAATGAGGGTAGTGTAGCCAATTCCATCCATTTATTGTAACAAAAGCGCAATGTGGAGTGCGTTTCTCTGTTCTATCAGTACTACCATGGCAAGTGATCTAATGAAATAAAAGCATTAATTCCAAATAACTGCATTGTCTTAAGTGCTACTCGTATATCTCATAAAGCTTATACTTTTGTAGTTCATTGTCCAGTAACCCGACAATGTACTACAGAGAGAACTTAATCTTTAGCCACATGATTGCAGTTCTTCCAGTCAATAGCACTTTTTTCTGATCAAATCAGATGTCCAAAACACTACTCCCTCTTTCCTTTTTCTCCTAATATATTCGCTTAATCACATCTCCTGTAAAATAAAACAAAAATCGGAACAACTGTAGTACCACAAGTGATCTCAAAACCTCGTAATTTACTATTTTTGAAATTCATTTATTTTATCGAACATTTCCTCTAAGACTGATCAAAAAACAATTTTTAAACGTCCTTAACGATTTATAATTGTAGCCAAATTGTTTTGCAATGAAGAACGAGAGGCCAAATTCCTCATCTCAAGAAGATTATGTAGACTGCTTACACCATCGCCAATGATAAATCAGCTGAAACAAACCAAAACTGATCTAGTAGAAGCTTCTTCTGTCGTCAAATGTAGAAATTCTCCAAAGTACCCTCGTATTCTCGTATGGCAAAGACACTTTTTACGTTTAATTTTTTTAAAAATCATTTTCATAACAAAAGAAAGAAAAAAATAAACAATTAACCCACGTTATTATAAAATAAATACCCTCATATATTTCCTTGTTCCTCTTATTGTAACAAAAATAAAATTCATTTTGTCATACAGGACAAACAAACAACAAAAACAACAGCAACAATAAGAAGAAAGAAAAGTATAACAGTGAGAAACCTAATTTCTTAACAAAGTCTTGAAATATTGTTGCGACCCCTAAAGGTGTTTAAACACTCATATCCTGATTACAAACAACCATTTATAGCCAGTCAGTCATTTAATCGTTCGTTTATACTTCGTGCCGACCATCTATCCTTCCTTTCTATTATGCTTGTGCGCCTTAAAGAAACACAGGCACACTCAACATTTTTGAAATGGCAAACAATTGAAGAAATTGAATCGTTTTTACTCTTTTTTTTCTTTTTTTCTTGAAAACAGCCGAAAAATTGTAAAGAATTACAAAAAGTAAACAACAACAACAATATTAATAATAAGAACAAACCATAATTACCTTATGAATGTAGAACAACAACACTTAAGAACCAGCATATACTGCATTCGTTTCACCAACTAGGTTGCCTTATGAGATTTCTATACAGCAATCATAAGAAATTTTATAGCCAACAGATGAAAAGAGGGGTTTTTAATGACCTCTTAAGGTGTTTAAAATGGGTTGGTTCGTTTAATAGAGAAGAATAATTGCTATTGTTGTTGTGTTTGTTGTAATCTTAAGATTTTAGATACAATTAATTAGAAGTTTTGTACTCTTTATACGAAGGGGTGGTGTTGGCATATACAACATATCTCAGTGGGCATAGTCAACTTGAGGGAATACAAGCATACAGGTACTGTCGGCGTTTAGTTTCCTGCTTTTAAATAATACGCTTTGCATTATTTCTTTCACCTAAATGATGGAGAATTAGAGTTTTCAGGTACTTTTTCGGGAATTGTATAAAGGGATATGTAGATATACAGTATGTGCCCAACAAATAAATTAATTTTTTTTGGAGGAAATTTGAAGCGTTAAAAAAAGTTGACAAATTGCCACCAAAAATATTGTTAATAATTATTTAAAGGAGTTAGAATTGCGTATGTCCTTAATTTTAGAAAAATAAATCTTGCCTGCGAAGCGCAACCAATTTTGTTTTTATGTACATACTTCGTTTTGATCGCGTGCAAGTAATAACACGAGCTTTCTAACCAACGCATTGTGATCGATCCCATTGGCCACCAATAAAAAATCAAAGTCAAATGTGGCATCACTATTTCTTATAAAAACAGGGTTTTAAAATTTATTATTGTTTTTCATTTTGCTCCAACTGTACTCTTTAAGAACAGCTTCAAAAAAAAGTGAGTGAATTAAAACTTTGTTTTTGCAGTGTGAAAAAGTGGAAAAGTAAGTGCAACTCAAAATTAATTAAAACAAAAAAGAAAATCTGTTCTAACATTAATCCAAATGAATATTGAATTAGAGGGTGTTAACGAAATTTTAAAATAATTACGATTATAATGTGTTTATCTTGTTGTGGATTGGTTATAAGTGTTAGTCCATATACTTATTTAAATTTTAACTACAATTTTAGTTGTGCTGCCCCCTGAAATCACCAAAGGGGGGGGGGGGAGGTGCGTGGTATAGTGGGTAGAGCGCTCGCACAAAAAATCCAACGACCCAGGTTCAAATCCCAGCAAAGGTGAAAAATGAAAAAGTTAGTTTGCAGTTTTTTCAAAATTATAATTTAAGAATAAGAGGTCCCCCCCCTCCCTTCAAGAAGACCATCTTCAAAGAAATCGCTCCCCGACATTCCACTCTATACCACCTTTACTAATGTCAACAAAAAAGCGAATGATCAGGAGAAAAGCGCCACCTATTGGGAAATAGCAGATAACATCTAAACCTACTTAGCGAAGACACTCATCACCACACAATCAACCTGCAACCATGAGGCAATTGCTGTTGATCATTCAAGGTTAAAAGGTATAAGACTGGCCTTTGAATGATCAATTCACAGAAATTTATCTCATTCCTAAGGCGCTTAATAGTAATATTAGAAAACAATGTATGTTCTGTCATAAATGTACTGTCCTTTCCAAAAAAAAAAAAAAACAATTCCAATACAATGCAATGCATTTAGTAGTAGTTTACTTCTGAGTATTGGTCTCAAAAGAAAAAAAAAAAATAAAAGTGATATTTTTTTTTTTGGTTTATTATATAAGAGTCCAAGATTTAAAAATTGTTAATATCAGTTGCTTATTTTTGCTCGTTTTTGTACTAGATCAAAGCGGCCTCCTCGTTTTTGTCTAATTTTAAATTTTTGTATGGTGTTTTCCTCCTATATGTATGTTCGCTTTAACCTGTTATGGTTATGCATGTCAAGATATCGTCATGCGGGAGTTTATGTACTCTATCCGCCATTTCATATTTTTTATATATCTCGAGTTAATGATGCCACTTTAGGTTTTTGACACCAAAATTTTTCAAGCCTGTAATCCGTTTCAGGATATCTCGCCCAGTTTTGGAGATAAATAGCTGAAAACGTTTTGCAGGTCTTAAAAATTTTGGTGTCAAAAACCTAAAGTGGCATCATTAACTCGAGATATATAAAATGGCGGATAGAGCACATAAACTCCCGCACGACGATATCTGTTTGGTTTTTTCCTTTTTTACAGACTTTTAAATTAATTTTACTTTTCTTTTTAATTTTACCTTTGTTCTTGCAATAGGCTCATAATATATTAATTTTTAATGTTTGGTGCTTAGAAATAGGTCCAAATGCTGAAAAAACTAAAAAGTGAAGGAAATATATATACGCTGAACACTTCTAAGGAGCTTAGAAATAAATATACGTACTACTAAGTATCTACCCTCCTAAGTCCACAAAATTCATGCTTCAGAACAGCTTTCTGAAGAAGCTGCAGAGTCCAAAGATAAAGATATAAAGAAGTTTCGATTTCAACAAATATTTATTTGTATAACCGTTTTCCTTTTTGTAGTAGCCGTGGTCTAGTGGTTCAAATCTCAGCTCTGACATTTTGAAAAAAAAAAGAAATATGAAAAAATTATTTTGTTCGGTGACTACCTCTTAGCATTCTTCTGGTAAAAGCTCTGAGAATAATTGATTGCTATGGAAAAGCTTCTCAAACAGTCGTTCGGAGAAGACTTTAAACTGTTGCTCCCGGTACTCATGGATAAAAATAGACGCACGCAACATGGGTTCTAAGAGAAGGTAAGCCGTAACTCTGAAACAGGTTTGTAATGGCCAATTATGTTTGTATCTACATATGTGTATCTTGGGAGTAGAAGGATATATGTGTGAGTTTGCAGATCTTTTAATGAGACAACAGAATTAATTTGGAATCGACATAGTTTCCTAAAAGGTCCAGTTTATCCAAGATTGGCCAATGCCCTAAGTAGAAGCTAGTTGTCTTAGAAAGGTCCGCCTCCCTATCTTTCTTATACCAGGTTAAATGAAATTTGTGGTTATGCAAGTTTTGAGGCCCTTGCGGTCACACTCACAAACTGTAAAAGAATTCTTTCGCCGATCAAAAGCAGACAAAGGTTAAATTTTATCGAATTATTATTTAAGTTGCAGTTGTGTTCTATGAGAAACAGTAATATCCATCTGTCACATTGCTCTATCGAACGTTTCTTCTAGATTTGACTTGGGCAAACGCAAAACCATTCAAAGAGGGTCCTATATAAGTATATGTATGTATATATCGTCTCAAGAATTAAAGAACGTTGAAGCTCCAGAACCAAAAAACCTGCATGAAAGTAGAAAGAAGACACTGGTATTTTTCAAAACGCAGAGGGCGTAAGTGAATATCTTTTCATCATAGAAATCTGGGACAGGGACCAATCGACGCGTATTTTTTCTGATAAAATTGATGCAAAAAAACGTATTTTCGATTTTTTGTCAGTTACAGCGTTCTTTAATTCTTACGACGATATGTATAGAATAATAAATATTTTGTATTGTAGGGTACTCATATATAATACATACAAATATATTCACGAACTACTCATTAATTATTACTTTAATTATTGTTTTTTTTTTCTTTTTTAGTTTGATTAAAATTTTGAAATCTTTTCCGTGTACATTCTTTAAAAGCTTTAAAGCATTACTAAAGGCTATAATTAAATGCACAGCTTGAAAACAGATATATGAACTATTATAAGCAAAATAAAAATCAAAAATATTATTGAAATAACAAGCTATCTCCCGTTATTTTGTGGCATGCAACAAAATAACGGTTATTAATAATATTAAAGCAACAAAATAGTAACAGATGAATGTCTAGTTTTTCATACATCTGTTCTATTCAGTGCCTTTAATAAGAGATTTCGTCAATGGTACCCGCACAGAAATGTGCAATTTCACTCTAAATGGCCAACTACAAAGATTTACTCCACTTTATATCCTATTTGCAACATGTGGCACTAACAACTCTAAATAAGTGTGTAGTTTCAGCTGGTTAAACTTCAGTAGAATTTTTTCTTTTTTTTTGTAAAATGATTTCAATTAATGCGGGCGTTGAACTACTCTACTAAAGGAATTTCATTTTCTTTGTGCCATTTGGGGAATTAGTTAATGAAGTTTGTTTAGAGAATTTCTTGTTTATAATTTATGACGTGAAGTGAGGTGAAATTCGTTCACATCATGGTAAAGGTGTAAAATTTTATGTTTTGCTTTTTTATTTGTCTTGTTCACGTTGCTGTAACTTTATGACGGTATAGAGGTATTGCATTTGAAATACTGCAAATGACTTTTGGCATTTCCTTTTTAAAATATTGATAAGTTGGTGTGTGTGTAAGTGCGTTCAAATACTCATCAGCCGTCCCCGTTTATTTTAAACACATTTTATAGCCTTTTGCATGTGATGGGTTTTTGTCGGTTGAAATTATTTATTTTTTGTCAGTGATGATGGTTTTTTTTTTATGTTATTTCGAAAGGCTCATTCATTGCTTACGTTGATGTTCTACGAGTACATATCAAATTTCTGTATTTTGAAATTCCTCCTATGGATACGGTTCTTTTTAGCTCGTGTCATAAACATTGGTGGATCATTTTGTTTTATTTTTTTATTCTGTTGTTTGAAATTGAGTTGTTTTATGGTTATGGATTTGGTAATTTAATAGTAAAGATGGCAAATGATTTTTATACTGTCGTTGACTTCTTGTATGGAATGACTTTCTTGTTTGTTTTTTTGTTCATTTATGTTAATAGCTGTTGCAACGGATTTTTTATTAAAAAAACTTTTATTGTAAGAAATGGTCTTTTATAATTTTGTGTTTTATATACAGTCATGGACTTAAGTCTTCATACACCCCCTGTATTAGAGAAAACTTCTAATTTAAGAGCAACATAAAAAAAAGTTCTTACAGCAAAAGTAATTTAATTCATTTTAATCAGTGTACAAGAATAAAAATTTTAATTCCCCTTAAAATTAACGGAATACACTAAAAAAACTAAAAGTAGAGAGGGACAAAAATGTTCATACAGTGTAATCTCTTTTGCTTTATTCCAAAGATTCGCATTGTAACTTTTTAAAAACCGTTAGTTTTTCATATTGCAATGAGGTGAGGTGTTACTTGAATGATTAGTGGATATTTTATTGGTTTTAAGTGATCAAGTGTCAAGATGAGTACGGGTAAAGAGCTTATCCTTGAAATAAAGAAATTAATTGTGCAAGAGCACAAAAACAACAAATCCTATCCGGAAATAAGCAAATTATTAAATGTGCCGTTTGCTACAATTCAGTATGTTATTAAAAAGTATAAAAATACTGGTTCCATCGAAAATATGCCAAGGCCAGGACGCCCGAAGAAACTCTCCAGAAGAGATGTAAGCTTTGTTTTGAAAGAAGTTAAAAAAATCCGCGTACTACTGCCTCAAAAATTGCAAAAACTATTGCTAATACTTTAGACAAGACTGTTCATCCTAAAACTGTTCAGAGGGCGTTGCGAGCAAATGGTTATGCAAGCAGAGTTCCCCGCAGAAAACCTTTGATATCTGAAAAAAATAGGAAACTACGCCTTGAGTTTGCAAAAAAGCATTTAAATAAAGGAATAGACTTCTGGAAAAAGGTTTTGTTTACGGACGAAAGTAAGTTCAATTTGTTCGGAAATGATGGTCGTGGGAAGGTTTGGCGCAAAAAGAATGCTGCACTTGATCCAAAGAATATTGTTCCAACAATAAAACATAATGGTGGCAACGTAATGGCTTGGGGAGCAATAGCAGCATCTGGAGTTGGGCGGTTAGTGTTTATAGATGGTATTATGGATCGATACTATTATAAACAGCTATTAGAATGCAATTTACATCCGTCTGTTGATATGTTGGGTCTTGGCCAGCATTGGATTTTCCAACAGGACAACGATCCCAAACATACAGCGCACATTGTTAGAGATTGGTTGCTTTTTAATGCACCAAGACAATTAAACTCACCTCCCCAATCGCCGGATTTGAACCCCATTGAGCACGTTTGGGATATTTTGAAAAGAAAAATTGATCCTACTGCCGTTACAAACAAGGAATCCTTAAAGCAAGCTTTGCAAAGGGCCTGGTCTCAAATAACTCCTGATATGACTGAAAATCTGGTCGCATCAATGCCAAGGCGTCTGCAGGCAGTAATTGATGCTAATGGTGGGCCAACAAAATATTAATTTTATAAAAAACTTTACTCAGCTTTCTTATTTCACATTTCAAAAAAACAAATAATTGTACTGTATGAACACTTTTGTCCTTCTTTATTATTCGTTTTTTTTATCCATTGCTTAAATTTTTAAAAAGAAACCAAAAATTTTGTTTTTTTACGCTAATAAGTAAATAATTAAATAATTTTTGAAAAAAAAAAGGTTTGTAATGCTTCTCATTTAGCAGCCATTGAAAATTTCGGGGGTGTATGAAGAATAAAGTCCATGACTGTATAAAAAAAAATATATATATGTAAATTAATAATAAAAAAGACTAATAAAAATATTTAAATAAAAATCATCCTTAAAATTGTTAAAGTGAAAGCCAAGTGTTTAAATTTAAAGCTGCGCATCTGTCAGTGCTGATAAAGAGGAACAATTTTTTATATTTTTTATAGCGAGAGTTTGAATTTATTTTGTGGTTTCGCATTAGGATATATAAAAAAAGCGAATGGAATAGGGGGACACTCAAGATTACTTATGAAAATTGCACAGATTTTTAATAAGAAGTTTAACGTTTCTAGGCTTTTATTTTATTTATAATACCGATCCTAATCTATAATTGATGTTTTAGTAAACCAACACACAACATACTAGACTTCGACGGCGCACAGTGGAATTTTTTTGTAATAAGTAATCTTTTCGACACATAAAATTTAAAAATGTAATGATGCAAACTGTAGAAAACTGATTCAGTGTGAAGAATCTATAAATTGTATCCCATTGCTAAGTGCTCCCACTATAATAAAATAAAAGGTAAGACTCCATACTCCATACATTAAAAAAAAAAGTTTAAGTAATTAATAAACTTTTATAAAATCATAAAATTTATCTCCAAATTCATGAAATTGTTAACTAAAAAGATTAAACAATTAAAATTAAATTAGTTTTGGTAAAGAAACAAAAAGTTGCTGGATGGTGAGTGTGGGCGTTAATTGAGGCAATAAAAGCTCAGAGCAAAATTTCAAAAACTTTGGGTCAAAAATACATTTTTGGTTCTATGGGCGGTGGGTAGTGGGCGTGGCCAATTTTGATGAAACTTTATATTTTTCTTAATTGAGCTAACCAAAGGCTCAGAGCAAAATTTCAACATTGTACGAGGACGCCTTATAGTTTTTGCCAAACATTGTATGAACAAATCCCGCTTTGCGGCGATGAGTATACAAAAATTGTGTCTTTATGTTTAAGAAAGCCTTTTTTTTTTGTCATAACCTCAGAAGATAAGAAGTGATTTTTGGTATATGTAAGTCTCTATTACTGTAAGATATAGCCAAAGTCACTATAATTTTAATTAAAATATTAAAAATAAAAAATTAGTTTTTAGATTTTTATAAAAAAATTAAAAAAAAAAAAATCGTTTTGGATGATACTTGTAAGTTTCTGTGACTGTTTTTCTACATATAGAATGTATTTAAAAAAATTTGCTTTAAAAGAAGAACACTCCGCTCTAATCCACCTTAACCATTAACAATAAAGGCTAACAATAATGAGACAAGCACCATCTATTGGTAAGTAGCAGATGACAGCTAAGGTTACTTAGCGAAGGCACTCACCACAAAATCAATATGCAACAATGAGACAATTTCTGTTATCATTCAAAAGTGAAGGTATAACACTTGTCTTTGAATGATCAATTCACATCAATTTGTCTCATTCCTAAGGCGGTTAATAAATAATATAATATGAGAAATAATATTTACTAAACTTTCCATAAATTCGAATACAATGCACAGCATCAGCGAGGTTTACCCCTGGGTATCGGTCTTAATAAAAATAAAAAAAAAAAACTGGTCGAGAAAATTAAGTTTCTTTTGTGTCACAAGAATATATCGTCATGCGGGAGTTTAAGTGCTCTATCCTCCATTTAATACATCTCAAGTTAATGATGCCACTTAAAATTTTCGGCGGCAAATTTTTCAAATCAGCAATCCGTTTCTTAGATAAATAGAGTCTGTTTTGTTCTATATCTTTACACCTAGAATTTGTTTGTGATATTTTTTATCGATTTTTTCTAAATGAATTTTTGGCACATAGAGCACTTAATCAAGTATAAATATTAAAAACGTTAAAGATTTGCTGTCCCGATCAAACCTGCGTGTTTAGAATGTGGCATCCTTAATAAAGCGACTACACTTTTAAATTATATCATAAATCGAGAACCATTTGTCTGATTAGAAAAATAAAACGGCACAAAATGTTGCAGAAAATAATTATTTCTCAAATAATTTTACCTCATGTCTGATAGTAAAACTCTTATCCAAGCCCTTAGAATGAATTAATGCTGATCTTCAGATCATGTGAGGCATAGAATTAAGAAAAATTAACTGATAAATTAATTTGACATAAAGGCAATTATCGTGCGATTTGATGTGTAACTTGATGAGTGGGTTTAAACGCAATCTCAGTCTGACGTAGCATAACACCAGATAGGGTTATTTTTATCTTCTTCTTTAATAGAAAAATATTTAAGTTTTGCTCTGTCAATGACTATTTCAGGAAAGATAGGAAATTTTAATCGTCTCAAAGAATACTTGCTTAGAATGTGCAGATTCTATGAGGAAAGGATCGATTCATGAGAGTATATAATGGAAATTTGTGTGGTATGGCTATATCGTCGTGTGGGAGTTTATGTGTTCTATCCGCCATTTCATATTTTTTATATAGCTCGAGTTAATGATGCCACTTTAGGTTTTTGAAGCCAAATTTTTTAAGTCTGCAATCCGTTTTCGGTTATCTTGTCCAGTTTCAGAGATAAATAGTCGAACACGGATTGCAGATTTTAAAAACGTTTGTGTCAAAAACCTAAAGTGGCATCATTAACTCGAGATTTATTAAATGGCGAATAGAGAACATAAACTCCCGCACGACGATATGTTATAAAGAGGCACTATTCGCAAAGATCGGCATTTTAAAGTCTGTTGAAATGACTCCATATAACAGACGCGTTACAAGCAAACGACATACTAGTAAGGGTTTGGAAAACACAAAATAGACCTTTTCACTATAAAACAGGACAATACAATTCTCCATATGTCACTGTCCTTTAGAGTCTTGTTGAGCATTTTAAACCATTTTTACAAAAATTCTCACATTTCAGTTCTTTAGCTTAACGCATTCCCCTAGCTAATGAAAAAGCATTAATTCTGTTCAGGCAAGTGAATTTATTCTTGGATTATGTAGAAGATATTTCAATATATTAACTTATCGAAGTCCAACAATGACGTTGTTATCATATCAAGTACATATGAGTTAAGGCAAGTTAACACAGGTGAATCAAAATAATTGCGCCGTTTAAGAATTGCAATGAGCTTGATTTGAAATGCCCCAGGAAAAAAAATCATCTCACAAGAAGTTCTTTTTCATAGGAAGAAACAAACCAGTATCTCTTAAGATTTAATACTCAAAACTGAAGAAAGAAAAGATCAGCTGAAGTACCAACAAAAAAAAAAAATTACTCATTTGTGAAATTGTGGATTTTTGGCTGGTATACTGACCATAAATTAGACATTAAAATTCCCTTAATGTGGTCACTTAATAAATGTCTAATGAAAACAATTTAATCGATCATCACCAGAACCAACAGTAGTGAAACAATGCAATACAAATACCATATTTAGAAAAATTTTCAACATCTGTAGAGTTTTAAAACGCAATTAAGAAAGAAGGGGGTGTTTTTTAATGTGTTAAAACTTAATGGGTATTTTTCATAAAATAAAAAAAAGAATAAACAAAAAAAAAAAAATAAAATAAAAGTGTAGTTGTGTCTTAAATAACGTTTAATAAGCATCACTATTTAATTGATTCGTATGTGGAAAATGGGAAAAACTTACTTTCGTTATGCCTATTTTGAGAAAAAAATTATATTCAAAACACACCTTGAAACGCAACAAAATATACAGTGAAAGAAAACATGTTTATTGAACCTAATTGAATGCGCACACACACACACACATACATGCACTCACAGGATAATAGCAGAATGAATTGAAAATTAAGGATCAAAATACATTGGCACACACACAAACACACATACACTATTTAATGTAAACAATCTTATATGGTTGATTCGATTAAGAATTATTTTGATGCCAGGTAGAGTAGGGGTGAGATACTGATAGTGATGATGGTGTAGTGGGGGATTGCCAATAGACGATGTGTTTATTGTGACTGTAGGTGGTTGTGAGCCTGGAAAAACTCGCATTTATTTACACGCACAGGAAGTGAACAGATGTATAATTCTTTCTCTTGGTTGAAATTTTAATATTTTCATTTAAAAATTGCTCTGCGTGCAGATGTATGCATGTTTGGTCTTAAATTTATTTAATAAATTCATGTTTCAACCAAAACAAATAAATGCACGAATTGAATTCTTAATGAAAAGCTAAGGGTGGACCAAATATTGTTTTTTTTTCACAATAATTTTTCATTAGGCGTCATAGTTATATTAATATTTTTTTTTTTTACTTTTCTGCACAACATTTTAGAATAAATTGGTGGACAACATCAATTGAGTAGAGTTGTTATCTCATGAGCATTTTCATGTTTGTTTAGATTCAGTTTTCGTTTTCATTATTATTTTTTATTTTTTTCGTATTAAAGCTGTTGTTTTAATCGCTTTGTAGATTCTGTTTTTTTTTTCTATTCCTATGTCAAGTTTACTGAATTTTGTTTTATGTGTGTCATGCTCTAAAGGGATGCCAATGACACATCACAGACTTAATTGAGCTCTTTCGTCATAATCAAATATATTTTTAATTGTTGTGCTCTAACATATTTAAATTTAATACTAACATATTTAATATTAATACTTATTTTTATTAAAATTGCTTGAAAAAATTAAAATTGTAGTTTTAAACAAAAATTGTAAAACCCTTAAAAAGATTTTGCACTATGGGATGATGGTAACAATAATTTTCAGAATTTTTCATAATTTATTATTTAAGAAGTCTAAACATTCTAATCGTAGTTTTAAAAACTATTTTAACGGATGTATATAAACGGATGTGTATAATATAAATATATTTTTAAGAGCTTGAGAACTTAAGAGATATTACGTTATAATACAAGAAAGAGAAATTATTGAAGTAAATTTTTTATCATAAACGGGAAAATAATGTAATAGCCTTTCTATTTATTTTAAATATGGTTTCCGAAATATGTCCGCAACGACTACGAGTCTCCATTCGATCAGTTTAATTTTTTATTACTTTTTTTTAATAAATCTGGCCTTGTGATTATGATTTAAATATTGTCTGCCAAGGCTTCAGAAAAAAAAATTTTTTTTTAAGACCAATACTCAGGAGTTAACCCCTACTCATGCAATGCATTGTATTGGAATTTGAATAAAGATAGATCGATTTTTTCCTTCTTAGTTTTCAGTAAGCGCCTTATGTCAATGAGACAAGTTACTGTCAGTTGATCACTCAAAAGCCAGTGTTATACCTTCGCCCTTGAATGATCAACAGCAATTGCCTAATCTGTTGATGGATGTTGAATGAGAGTGGGGAGCGTCTCATTAGGTTAGCTGTTATCTTCCAATAAGGTGGCTGTGCTCTTGATCATTAGTTTCTAGTAGAATAGACTGGAATTGTCAGCGAGCGGTTTCTTGAAGGCGGAGTAATTGGATGGAGGAGACCTCTTATTTTTATATTATATTTTCAAATTTTATTTTTTAAATTTTCTTCTTTGCTGGGATTTGAATCGTTCCAACATGAGGCCGGAAAATATCACAATTGGGTTGTATTAGATTTAATTTTTCACTAAATTTAGTTGTACTGGAAAAAATAGTGCATTATTGCCTCTAATATTTAGTGGTACTGGTAAATAAAACGATTTTAGTGCACTAAAGTGATTAGGTTAATGGTCTATAAATCCATTATCACAATAGTGGAATGTAAATTTAGTTCTATTACACCAGTTTCACTATCGTTTTCATATACTTTCATACATGGATATTATATTATTATATGTATACCTAGTTTAAGTCAATGTTCACAAATTGGGGAGTGGGGGGGGATTTTATTTCCTTAGTTTGCTGAGATCGTGTGTATAAAGTAAATAATTGTTGTTGTTGTTTTAATCCAAATTTTTGCATTTTCAAATGAAATAAATTATGCAATTCACTATCGGTCAGGTTTTTTGTTGCGCGGACTGTTAATAATGCCAGCCAAAAGTCATTTAGTATTAGTCCACCTAATTTCCATCTGCATTTAGTGGTGGCTGCAATATTGCTGCATTAACACTAATTCGTTCAGTGGTAGTGGAAACGATAATGCATTATAAATTCAATATAACAAACTCAACTCTGGAAAACATAAGCACATTTATTTATATATTTATAGTTGTTAAAAACGGACTTTGCAATAAAGAGACTGTTGAGCGTACTATGCACTGGAACCAATAGCGCTCAACTTTCACCGTAACGACAGCTATTTGCTCATTTCGAAAGAAATAGGGCCTGATACCGCTGACTTGTCAATCGCACCAAAAAAACAATTTCAATGAATGTAATGATGTTTTGTTAAGGGCCAAGGAGTTATCTTCGTTCCATATAAGGGACGTTCCATATATATGCCGTTTTTTAAATGACTGTTTCCGAATTGACTGATTTTTGGTACGAATAAAGTATTTATATCATAACACTGAGACAAATATAAAATTGAAAATTGGAAAAAAGTACAAAAATGAACAAATTTATACTTACTTAATTGTAATTTTCTTAAAAAGTATTACAGGTATGCATCTCGTAAGAGTCGCATTTGAAAGAGTATTAAATTACCCTTCATTTAATATGCAACATAATTTTTTTATTTTGAAACAGTCAAAGGTCAATTTTCTTTACCTATAAGTCGGAAGCCTATATCTCCGAAAGCGACGTTTTTAAAAATTTAAAAAAAAATTATGCCAAAACTTTGTGTACTTTTGTACTTTTTTCCGATTTTCAAGACCTTATATTTCCGGATCCAGAAGTGTCTGTGCCCTTTAATTTTATATTTGTTTTAGTGTTATGATATACTATATTTCTACAAAAAATCATAAAATTCGGAGGAGGGGGGGTAGAGCTCCACCTGGAAATTTGTGGTGTCATTGCTCAAAGTTATGGATTTGTATGCTCTAAGTCCAATTGTTCCTGTTTTCAATCCGTTGAGAGTTTTATATTTATCTGTGTATCCTTTTCGGGAGTTGTTGCATTATAATTTTGGTTCTGTGTTCCAGGCGCAGTTTTTTTTTTTCAAAGAAACAACCTTTGCATGAACAAAGCAAGTAACTAAACTGAATTTCAACATAACCATGTTATTTATGAATTTTTTATATTTCTGACTGCTTTTAGAGGGTTATAAGCGTAAATACCAGTATTTTGAACTGAATAAAAATCATAAAAATGCAACCCTGTTGAGCTTTTTCATTTCAAAGAAATATGGCAGTACCAAAAATAACGGTTTTCTGCACTTAAATTCAACACACTTGCCAAACTTCAAACAGCAAATGTCATAAGGACATAAAAAAGCGAATATTGAGAGCATGCAACTGACATTCGCAGTAGTAACAACGACACATGACAACGTGTTGTAACGGTAACGGATTTTATTTCTTCTAATAAATTTTAATAATAATTGTCAAAAATAGATATAATTTTATAAGCGCTTAAAAACTTAAAAAAATATATATAAACCGACGGTAAATATGTTATAGTAAAAATGTGTTTTTTTTTTCTTAAACTTTAACGGCAAATGGAAAAAAGGAAACAAATTAAACTTTTCAGCATTTTATATATGCATACTTTTAGGAGTTCGTTGTGTGCATATTCTATAGTATACTTTTACTCACTTTAACTTACATATACAGTCCATAAGTATTTTTATGTGTGTATGTGTATGTGTTTTTAAATACCACCACTATTGGTTTGAACTTTAGCTTAAAACACACCACTACATACGGTTTATGCGAGTGTAAAGCTTTTTGTTTTGTAAACATTAAAATACAACAATTGTTTGACGTTATTTGCTTGTCTCTCATTTTCTCTATTGCTTTCTGCTTCTTCGTTAATATTATTTGTTGTGCGCTTTGTTGTTGTATACTATGACTACATTGGCATTATCCTTCGTAAAACTACTCTGCCAATAGTGAATTTTATGCGTGCGTTTTTGTGTATGAATGTTTATTTTGACAAACAGAGAGAGAGAGAGAGAGAGAGAGAGAGAGAGAGCGAACTCTGTTAAGTGTGCACATGTATGTGTTCCGACTAAAAAGCTTCTGCATTTCAGTGTGTGCGGTAAATATTCATCAACATTTTGATTTTCAGTTTTATTTCGACTGTTTAGGGCGGTTCCGCAAGCAGGCTGAAAAGTAGTTAAAGAATGTGTTACAGTTCCAAAGCATGAAAAAATAATTAAAAATAAAATCTAAAGCCAAAATAAAAAAAATTTCCATAAATACTTTACATTAAAAATAAATTCAAATTTATTTAAATAATTCACATAAACAAAATAAAAAGAATAAAACTAAAAAAAAAATCGTTAACAAATAGAATTGATTTGCATTCAGTAGCAGAGAAGTGAAGAAAAGTGATTCAAGTGAAAAATTTTCAAAAAACTAAAAAAGAAATGTGAAGAAAAAACTACAACTACAGCTCAATAAAAAAACAGAAAAGCTCTTGGAAATTAAATGAAAATATTTACAAACTTTTATTAAAAGGTTAGTGATTACATGAGTGGTTATATTGAAAGGATAATAAAAAGAAAAAAGTATTAAACACATGGAATACTTTATTGAAAAATTAACAAAAAATAAAAAATAAAAAAATACTTTAACGCTTAAAATTTTTATGAAAATTCCTAAATGAATATACCCCAAAATACATTTCTACATATTTATATCTATACAATCAGACATATGTACATGTACTTATATATATTATTAAAAGACCCTGAACGTATGCTTTGAATTATGAAATTTTAATAAGCCCTGAAATATGTTTTAAATTATTATTCGTTTGTTACGCTAACTTTTCAAAATTAACAATTTTATTAAAAAAGTTCTAAATAAATGGAAACAAAATTTAAATCAAAGTCCATAACAAAGAAATATATATTTTGCAAATAGTTTTTTTCTAACTGTGCTTCTTTTTCTTATTCTTTTTCATTTTCCCATTACTATGTTCAGCATCCTTTTGATTTCTATTTTGTGTTTAATTTTCGTTTCGTTTTTATTTTCTCTATTTCATTTCTATTTATCATCGTCATTATCCTTGCTTTGAAAGTGTTTGCTTTTCAAGTGCATACACACACACATTTACATGTACACGCATACAAAATGACACAACCACAAGCATGTCAGATATCCAGCCAACTTTAACAGCCACACAGTCTGTGTGCTAAATAGAAAAAAAATAGAATTAAAAGGCAAAACTAAGAGAAGGGATAAAAAACAACAAAAATTTGCCACTAATACTCATCATATCCCACATAATGCCATACATACTCAACTGCACACATGGAAGATGAATAAAAATAAAGAAAAAGAAGTGAAACAAAAATTTTGTAAATTCGATTTAAGTGTAGCTAATGCGGCGTTTTTCAATTATAAAACTTTTTACGAAGAAAATTATTCTTTTATCAATTAGAAAAAAAGGGAACGTTTTGCTGGGAACTTTTCCTACTTCCAAACGATTTAATTTTAATAACAGATATTAAAAAGAAATTGAATGTTTTGCGTTCATTATAGCAACTAAAAATATTATTCCCTCAAAAATTGTTATTCAGAATAGACATTTCTGAGATTTCTGTAGTACATGTTTTCCATTTATACTTGATTTGTATCAGTAAGGCCTCAACGATTGTAATTTTTTTTTTTATAATTTTAACGTTGGTTATTTACGCTTTATTGTTGGCTGGGACAAGGTTCTCGTTCTAGAGGGTACAATAAAGCATTGGGTGCCAGTTTAGTGTTACAAAACTTGTCGCGAAGATCTGGTGTGCCAAATAGAAAAGTCTAACATCTCCAGCTTATAAGATAAATATATCCAATAGGATATATTTATGTAGAAGTACATGATATGAATTTCATCGATTAATTCTAAAACGGTGAAGTTCAGCCTTATACTTTAAGAAAGGCCTGTTATGTTTGCTATATTCCCTGATTAAGGGACATTTAAACTCCCCTAAACATCTATAGTAGATGAGCCATTTTTTTTTTCTAAACATTCCCTAAGCGAAACTGTTGTCGCTTACCCAAATTTGATTATCTCAAAATATGTATCACAATAAGATAACCTGAATATCTCAGTTAATAAAGGTCAGTCCCTCTGCGAGGCAAGTTTGTCGGCTCTTTCATTTCCATTGGCATTGCAGTATCATGAAACTTAACTTATTAAAAATATTTTCGAAAGTGTTTGTTTTTTTAAACTTATCGGCGGATTTCAGATCAATGATCTAGAGGGCATTATATTCTCTTAGTTTGAATATAATTAAACATTTAAATTAAGTGTTATAGTGATTAGAGCGCTGGCACAGAAACTCAAACGACCGAGGTTCAAGTTCCCCCAAATGAGAAAAAATTCAAAAACATTAAATTTGCGGTTTTTCGAAAATGATAATTTACAAATAAGAGGTTCTCTCCCTCCAAGAAGTACATCTTCAAGAAACCGCTCCCGGACATTCCAGTCTATTCCACCAACCGTACAAATGGTCAGGAGTACAGTGCCACCTTCTGGGGAGATAACAGTTAATCTATTTAGTGGAGACACTTACCACTCATATTCAACGTCCATCGACAGATGGGGCAATTGCTGTTAACCATTTATGGGTGAAGGTATAACACTGGCCCTTGAGTAGTCAAATTGACAGCAACTTGTCTCATTAACAAAAAGGCACATAAAATAATATCTACCTATCTTCAAATTCCAATACAATGCACTGCATGAGTAGTGGTTTACCTCTGTGTATTGGTCTTAATATATATAATAAAAGAGGTCGTTTGTTATTTTTATTACAAATTTTTACATAAAATTTTTTAAAATTTCTTCCAGCGTTTGTAGTCTTTATTTCTCTCATTTACTCACACCTTGATTTCACTTCCGAACAATAGTTTTTTAGTTGCTTGCAGCGTTATTTTTTTTAATCTTAACGAACACATAGTGAACACAAGATTCCAAGGTATACCCAATAAATTATTTCCAAGATATGAAATGTTTCTAAAATCACGACAAAATATTGCTATTTTATCCAAAGATATTGTATGACAGAAAAGAAGTTCATGTTCCGAGAAGACAGATAAAGATAACTGCCCATATAATAGTACTCATGAAAGGTTATATGTACGGTGACCATATTTGTTAAACCAAAATACAGAACAAGGAAATATTTAACCAATAACAACTATAAAATGCATTCGTACATAGGCATATATTTACTTATTATATTAATTATTTAAATGCAAAATTCAGACACTTACCACTCATATTCAACGTCCATCGACAGATGGGGCAATTGAATTAAATTAACCAAAAATTCAAATATAACTAAAACTTCGTGAGATAGATCATTGATTAAGTACATAACATACATACATATATGTATGTATATCGTCATATTAAATGCAAACGGATGTAACTACACAAAATTTCGAAATTGAGTTTTTTGTTAATTATGGTTCGTTTTATTAAAATACATGTTCGTGCAAAATCAAAAATGGCGATTTTATTAACGAAACAGACGTAACTACAAGTGCATGTCTTTCTAAATGCCAGATAATAAAACTACATACATATTTATATGAAAACCTTATATGCAAACTCATTTGTTGTATATAGGGATGCTAATCCTTATACCTCGATCCTGAAAATTATAATTTTGAGGATTAACAAAATTTTCGATTTTAAGGTTTTTTGCTTCTCCTGTACAAAAACAAAAAGTGCAGTTACATCCGTCTGCATTTAATCAAAGAATATAAATCATATAGAATGTGCATCACGTACAAGTAAAATTTCTTATGGCGGGTCGTAATGTTGGAACCCGCAAAAAGAATTGTTACTCTCTTACTTAGCAAAGAGAATTCGTTTATTCTCTTACTTTGCACACACAACATCACAGTGTATAAGACGATAGCCACAGCAAAATTTTTACTTCGTGTCTTTTTTTTTGCTTAAGTACAGAAACGGTTTCATGCTAACAACAATATTCACATACAATACAATTTATGTGTGTGTGTGTCTTATTCATTGTGAGCTGTTTTCGTTTTTTAAATTTTAAAACTTAGAGAATAATGTTGTTGGTTCAAATATTTTTGTGTATTAAAGAATACAGTGCTCCGATACGACTATGTAAGCTAGTGTAGGGCAAAGCATATTTAATTTGTAGTTGCGCGAAGGAAAATACATTAATCTACATCGAATATATAGCGCCCTATTTAATATCGTAATAAAAGTGTAGTTAGAAATATATTTTATTATTATTATTTATTTAAGCTCAACAATTGATTTTATATTTATTTGAAATAAAAGGTTAACTAAACCAAAAAATGTAATTCCAAAAATATTAAAAAAAACAAATATATATTCATTAATGACAAATTTTCGAATGATAAATTGATGATTTTTCAATTATAAGAAAATTGAAAAAATTTTATTTTTAATTTATGTATGTTTAAAATATATAACTGTATGTATATATTCATTTTTAGAAGAAAAGATACTTCAATTTTTTATGTTAAATATAAATAATAAATAAATAATAATCAAAATTAAAATTATTTCTTAGTTTTTACTTTGAAGCATCAAAAAGTATATTTTGAGGATTTTCATCTCCATAAAAAGGCTAATAAGGTTACTTTTTTAAAAATTATTTATTGAATAGAATATCTATTTTTGGAACTTCCTTTTTCTGTAGTCCAAGAGCAATGCTTTCGAAGGAGCAGCAAATCCAATACCTCTATTCTGTGTTGATTACAAGTGTTGGCAAACCATTCTGGGGTGATTCGTTTACATGACTCAATAATAAAAGATTTTATACCAATTTTTTGAGGTTCAGATTTAAAGACATTATGAAATATTAAAATGTGTTTTTTGCTTGCATCCATTTAGCTATCATTCTAAATTATTTTACTTCCCAAAATGGTTTATCTGCAGATTCTTTAAGTGAAATTGTTACAGTAAATGTAAATATTTTAAAAAGCATTGGTATTAATGTTTATGCCCTTATATGTGATGAAGGCTCGACTAACCGAAAATGATTTTCCAATCTTAAAGTATCTGCTAAAAACCGTTTTTTGAATTAAGCGATCAAAATGTTTTTTGCCTTTATGATTTCCCACACTCAATTAAATCTTTGCGGAATGGGTGGCTGAAATGTGACATAAAAACCCCGGATGGGACGGCAAGCTTTCAGGTAATTAGGGAATTGTAAGAAATGGAAGCAAATGCAAAAACAAAAATGTGCCCAAAACTAACACGGCAACATATGTTTCCTAACACTTTTGAAAAATGCTTGTAGTATTTGCCACACAAATTTTCAGCAGGCTTGTTTCTGCTGCTATTAAAACAAGGTCTGAAACCACAAAATTTAAGACATGTTCCGCAGAATTGGCTTTATCAACAGCTCAGTTTATGGAAAAAATGGCAAAATTTTTTATTGTCTTAATAGTGGCTCCCTTTATCGAGATAATTACTACAGATCTGCAATTCAGATTAACAATGAAGTATATAAATATATTTAGTTCTTTTTAGAATATTTAAAAAGGTGAAGTTTGTAGATCAAAACAAGCGTATTTTCTTTTCAAATAAAATGAAACTCACCCTAAATTCAATTCTTATGTTAACAAATGAAATTTTAAGGGAAGGTGGTGATTTATATTTCTTAATGACAAAGTCCCTCAATCAAGACAAATTAGAACACTTTTTCTGTCTTTAAATCTGAACCGCGAAAAATTGGTACAAAATCTTTTATTATTGAGTCATGTAAACGAATGACCCCAGAGTGGTTTGCCGACACTTGTTCTCAACACAGAATAGAGGTATTGGACTTTCTATTATTGGTTCTCCTTCGGAAACATTGACTACAGAAAAAGGAAGTTCCAAAAAAAGAAAATTAGATATTTTATCCAATAAATAATCTTTAAAAAAAATTAACTTTATTAGCCTTTTTATGGAGATGAAAATCCTCAAAATATACATACTTTTTGATGCTTTGAAGTATAAAGTAAGAAATAATTTTAATCTTGATTATTATTTATTTATTATTTATTTTTAACATAAAAAAATTAAAGTGTCTTTTCTTTTAAAAATTTATATATACGTACATATATATAATTCATACATACATATATAAATTAAAAATAAAAATAGAATTTTCTTATAAATAATTGAAAAATCATCAATTTATCATTCGAAAATTTGTTATTAATGAATATATACTTGTTTTTTTATATTTTGGGTTTAGTTAACCTTTTATTTCAAATAAATATAAAATCAATTGTTGAGCTTAAATAAATAATAATAATAAAATATATTTCTAACTACACTTTTATTACGATATTAAATAGGGCGCTATATATTCGATGTAGATTAATGTATTTTCCTTCGCGCAACTACAAATTAAATATGCTTTGCCCTACACTAGCTTACATAGTCGTATCGGAGCACTGTATTCTTTAATACACAAAAATATTTGAACCAACAACATTATTCTCTAAGTTTTAAAATTTAAAAAACGAAAACAGCTCACAATGAATAAGACACACACACACATAAATTGTATGTGAATAATGTTGTTAGCATGATACCGTTTCTGTACTTAAGCAAAAAAAAAAACACGAAGTAAAAAATTTGTTGTGGCTATCGTCTTTTACACTGTGATGTTGTGTGTGCAAAAATTTTGTTGTGGCTATCTTGCTGTGTGATGTTCTTGTTATAGTTGTTGGAATTTCGTCACTGTATGTACTGTGGCTGAACGAAAAAACCTAAACAACAATGCAAAAGAAATAAAACACACATTAGCACAGTGCATACATTGTGACATTAGTTTCTCTTTGGTTTCTCTTGTTTTGTTAC
The DNA here is from genome assembly GCA_963576795.1 of Metopia argyrocephala. Classification (NCBI taxonomy): domain Eukaryota; kingdom Metazoa; phylum Arthropoda; class Insecta; order Diptera; family Sarcophagidae; genus Metopia; species Metopia argyrocephala. The sequence continues at coordinate 50,807,464 of OY756210.1, forward strand.
GCTCTTTTCTTTTGTTTTACCTTTTGCCCTTCCTTCCCGCGTCTGAAAAAATTTTGACAAAATATTTGGATAAGTGTTGAGATGCGCATTCTATATGATTTATATTCTTTGATTTAATACAGTGATGTCCACTACTACATAAACACACTTGCGCTTGTGTATGAAGCAGAGAGAAGACTCTGCTTACTTCTACCAGAAATGGGAATGTTTCAATTTCTTTCTTTTTATAACTTCATAAATATTTCTTCATAATTCTGAGCAAAGTACGTAATCAATTGTCCAATAGACATGTGACCGATCTATTAAGAATAAAGGAGTACCGAGGTCACATAAATTGGGAGGAAATAATGAATAATTATTTCAGTTAACTAAAAATGATACAAAAAATATGCACTATCCAACCCTGCACTATGTTAAAGAGAAGCTAAAATATTAAAAGAGCAAGAGTAACAATATTTCTTTTTATTCTGTACGTGTTTGACTTCGACGCAAGCAGAATTTGTTTTCCTATCACGCGTGATAGGGAAAGAGAATTGTGGACATCACTGATTTAATATGATGATATGTACATAATTTTTACATATGTACCATAAAATAAAAATTAGAAATTAAAAAACTATTAGTTTGAAATAAAAGTTAAAGTTAACTATAAAAAAAATTTTAAGTATATCCACAGAAAGGTGCATTGAAAGGGTAATACAAATTACAACTAATTTTTGTATTTTTGTGATGAATAAATTTGTTTTACCAGGTTATCTTTTATTCTTTAAATTCTATAAAATCATAGTTTAATTAAGTGACCAAAATTGTTTTGATGGTTTCCATTTTCATTTGAGTTTTTTCATTGGTCTATATATTATTTAATACAGAAAATACCCTTTCTGTTGGAGCATTTAAACCAAGTAAACACAAACTGAACTCGACAACCGTCAAAGTATTTTTAAAATTTATATTTCCTTCTCTAAAATGTGCATACATATACATACATATATATGAAATGTTTTACTGATGGTAATAAGCATGTCTCTATGGCCAATTCGTCTCTAAGAGACTCGTCAGGAGACTTTTTTAAAAAAGTGTTTATCAAAACTACAAATACTTGTTTGAGGCATGAAAATACAGAACAAATACTGAGCATTAAATAAAATACAGAACATTTTTATGTTTTTCCCCAATGAATAATTTATACAGAATACTGATTTCAAATACAGAATTGTTCTGTATAATACAGAACGGATGGTCACCGTAGTTATATGTGAAGCAAAGATCCATCAGAGTAGCAGATGATTATTTAAAATGGGATGGCATAACTTTGTTTACCAGATTGAAACACAAGTCGTTCATGTCAGATATTAGATTTTATTTGAGTTTATGTCTCCTGCTAAGATCGGAGTAGTTGATAAGAGGCTTAATATCGACAACGAAGTGGCAATTCACTCCCATAATTAAATATTTCGAAAATAGATAATCAACTATGAAATCATAATTATCGTTAGAATTATTTTTACAAAACAATATACGTCGAATAGGTACAAATAGAATATTTCATTTCACTTTTATATCTCGTAGTACTAAAAAACAAAAATTTAAACAATATTTCCATGTTTTCTTCGCCATCTTTAGTGGAAACCAAATATTGCTTTACCATCGTACCATATCTTTTACATATCAAACTACCGACACTTGAGAGCGGAATAGCTTGTAAGTATGAACACTTCTTTCCTGAATAACTTGAAAGGTGGGCTTATTAATTCTTTAACTTTTCTAACTAAGCTAGAATATCTAGTTCTAAATCGGCCGGCAAGATTTTCTCCTTAAATTACAATATTTTCTTTCTAATTACGCTTATTTTGGCCTGTTTAGAAGAACGTGTGTGGAATTCAACACCCATATTGGCCTCATTAGATTATAAGATACTTAATTGAGAAGACTTCTTGAATCCAATGTGATGAATATTTAATTATTTTTAAAATGTTAGGGCGGTTGCCCCATTTGTCTAGTGAGTAGTGCTTAACACTGCCAATGTGAAGGTTGTGGGTTCGATTCCCATCAGTGACTCTGGTCTGCGACACTATATCGAGCTTATGGTCTTAGTTATTCCGCTCGTAATAATTAATTATAATATAATTTAATACACGTATTTTATTGTTATTAAGTATATACAAAATATATGTAATTTATTAAAAAGTATTTATTATAATTTAGGGGGGTCCTGGTATAGTGGTAGAGCGCTCGCACAGAAACTCACACGACCAAGATTCAATTCTAGCGAAGGACAGAATTATAAAGATAAAAATTTGCGGTTTTCAAAATTACAATTTAAATTAAAAATTAAATTTAAAAAATAATAGGTTCCCCCCCTCCCTCCAGGAAGACCATCTTCAAGAAAATGCTCCCTGACATTTCCAATCTATTGCACCATAAACCAATAATCAGGAGTACAGCGCCACCTTCTTGGACAAATTGACAGAAACTTGTCTCATCAATAAAAAAAGGCGCATAATATACAAATACCTGTAAAAAAAAATCTCTATCTATCAAGCATCTTCACATTCCAATATAATGCGTAGGGGTTTACCCCTGAGTATTGGTCTTAAAATAAAAATAATTTAAAATCTTTCGTGTGTATGCAAAAGAAATTAAAGTAGACTTTTAATTTAAAAATTGTATAGAAAATTTTATTTTTTGCATATAGTCGTTTTACTTTTTTAAATGTCTTATATTTCTGTAATATTTTTTTTTTATAAAATTGTTCACGTTTTAATCGTGTTGCCAACACTATAATTCGTCTTCAAATATTTGCAGTTTGAATTGTTGTTGTAATATTTTCTTTTGTTCTACTTTAAACAATTTTATCATTTACTCATTACGGTCATTTAGACATACACATACACCAGCGATGTCCAAGATTCTCTTTCCCTATCACGCGTGATAGGAAAACAAATTCTGCTTGCATCGCAGTCAAACACGTACATAATAAAAAGAAATATTGTTTCTCTTTCTCTTTTTAGATTTTAGCTTCTCTCCACCATAGTGCAGGGATGGATAGTGCATATTTTTTGTATCATTTTTATTTAACTGAAATAATTATTCATTATTTCCTCCAAATTTATGTGTCCTCGGTACTCCTTTATTCTTAATAGATCGGTCACATGTCTATCGGACAATCGATTACGTACTTTACTCAGAATTATGAAGAAATAATTATGAAGTTATAAACAGAAAGTAATTTGAACATTCCCATTTCTGGTAGAAGTAAGCAGAGTTTCTTCTCTGCTTCATACACAAGCGCAAGTGTGTTTATGTAGTAGTGGACATCACTGACATACACACACATGCACAATTATTTTCATTCTCACTGTTAACACATAAATTCTTTATATAATCGAGTAACCGTATGAAACTTAACACCTTATGGGAGCGTACATACTACATATGTATGGATGGATGTATGTGTGAGAGAAATTTTAAATGAATTTTAGTTTTACGAGAATCTGTATGATATGAGAATATTTTTCCGTTTATTTTCACTTTTTCTTTTATTTTACGTTTTGTAAAACATTTTTGTTTTTCTTCTTGATTTATGTTTTAATTTTTTTTTTTTTAAGTTAAAGTTTATGTATTGGAATGTTACAGTGATAGTGTGTATGTGTTTTTTCAAGAATGTATGTTTCTGTGAAAATGTAATGTATTCTAAGTTAGGATAATATTTTTCATATATCATTGTTGTTTTTTTCCCTTTTTTAATCTAAAAACTTGGTTTAAATGAATTTTTTTTTCGTATGCCCCTCACAGTATTTTGTAAAAAATACATGCAAAAGAATTGACAAGAAATCAGTGATTGTGTGGTTTTATTATAGAAATACAATAGACAAACGTAGATAAAATTTAAATACTATCAGCCGTGTGTATAATTAAAAGTTAGTAACTCGTTAGCATATGAGACAATACTGATATTACAAAAACTTTCCATACCTTCTATTATATTGATAACTAGTTAGTGAATCGAAAAAATTAAATATCTTGTACCTTTGAGCACGAATTTCCACGTATATTAACGACAAACTTAGCCACTGTGTACAACGACCTGTTAATTTTTTGTTGTAAATAAGGCTGCATCAAAAAGTTTGTTAAAATTTTTGTATATGGCTGTTGATAATATTTGTTTTTGCTTAGCACAGTGTCATTTAAATTGTTTCCTTATCACACTTAGGGCCATTATTACCAGTGGCGTAGCTAGGTAACCAAGTGCTCTGGGGCCCCAATGCTATGTAAACTGATTAGATTTTATCAAATAAAAATATGAAATATACAAATACTTTAAAAAAGCTGACTTAAGTCTTCTTGATATCCTCTCAAAGCCAAAGAACTCTTTGCTAGGGTAAGTATGATAACGAATAACATTTGAAGAACCATTTTCCAAAATTTTCAAGTTCCTTGTCGATAGAATTAGTATCGTTTTTTTTTCAAAATTCATACACAGCACATGCCTCCGAATGGCCACTCGTACAACTGTGTTGTTTAATTCTTTCTGATAAATGCTTCCAATCTCGGATTCCCGAACACCAAACATTATTTCTTTGTTAAGCAAATAACACAACCAAAAACGATTAACTGGCCCATATTTAGAACACGAAATACGTTTGGAAAATACATATTGTTCTGGTTGATGTCTGCTGGAAAAGGTCCTGAAGGCTGAAAAGGCCCCAAAACAAGAATTTTATGTTTTTCGTTACCACTTAATATTTTGTTCGTGAAGATTCCCAAGTCATAAGAAGATTTGTCGTACACATTTTCGAAAAATGTAGAGGTCTGTGGTTCCTCCAAACCCCCCGCTCTTATGTGTGCCATGCAAACATCATCCACGTTCACACGATCGGCGGCAGAGGTATCCCCAACTGCAATAATTGCCGAAACTTCTTCAGTAGACTTCTCAACCAACTCTGCAGTTACTAAAAACTTGTCAATTTTGTACAATTTTTGTTCACTATCTTCTCTTTCCTGGCGTTGTTTGCGTTTAAAAGCACCACTGGGTTCTTCTTTTTATCCATAATTTTAGTTTCCTAATTTATTTAAACAATACAATATTAGATTGTACTCGAGTAGGTAGGTACCCATTGTTTAGTGACAACGTTAAAAGTAAAATAAAAAGGAAGAGAAACACAATGATATGCTACAAGTGTCGTTGAGGAATCCCCGGGAAAAAAATTGTCATCGTTAGTCTTACCACATTTAACGGTTGAGACCATGAACGATCTCCTGCCCGCGGGCTTGAATTAATGTACCTACTGCAGGTGACTTGCATATTTTCACGACATTACCCTCTTAAGACCTGGGGTACACATATGTGTACCTTAAGTTTAGTGCAGGTATAGAACATGTTGCAACCTTTTAGTAATTTTTTTCATTTTTATTGCAATTTATAAAACATTTAAATTTATTAGGAGTCAAGAGGTGGCTCTGTTTTCAAATTTCTAATGTTATATTTGCATTTGAATCTAGCGCTAATATTTAATCTAGTAGAGTATGACTGAAAAAGTTTTTTTTTGTTCTTTTCCAATTTACCTTATTACTTGGGTTAAACTCTTTTGTAGTTTTGGGAAGCGTACTAGTAGGTAAAACGTTTGAGAAAGTGAGTTTTTATTTTATTTTATATTTTGACGCAGAAAATCTTCGATATATTGTTGGTACACATATGTGTACCTCAGGATTTAAAACGTTTTCAAAAAAGTTAGCTTGAGAATGGATGACCAACAAATTGCTGATTTTTTAAAAGAAAGTGACAGAGATTTTTTTGGAAATGATGACGATGGAGACTACTTGCCTGCAGAAGTGCTTAGAGATGTTCAAATGCCTGAAGAAAGGATTGTTGATTAAAAAGCTTTACAAGATAAAGTTGATACCAATGAGGGAGGCAGGAACCCATTCCGTTTATCTAGGCGCAGTACAGAAATGCTAAACTGTGGTCCAGACATTAGTGATGATTTGCTTATTTCGCAAGAAAGTTCGACAATAAATATATTATACTCTTTTATTGAATACTTAGACCCTAAAATTTGGGAGCTGGTTGCAGAACACAGCAATATATATTCAGCGTGAAAGTGTTATTTGGAATCTATAAAGACAAACACTGTTGCAATGAACCCTTAAATACTCTCAAACAAACCTTTATTGGAATAAAGAACTTTACGTACAGATTATAAGAGAAACAATAATCCGCAGTAGGTTTTTTCAAATCAAGAATTATTTGCATTTCAAAGATATCAATCAACCAAACGTTAGTGATAAGCTTTGGAAAATAAGACCAGTACTGGGCCCTATTTTAAAGAAGTATCGCAATTTACCACCTTTAAAACATATGTCTATTGGGGAACAAATTATACCATTTTCGGGACGTTGTGAATATTGACAATACGTACCGGCCAATCCAAACCTATTAAGTAGGCAGTAGTCCTGCAGATACCTGAAATTGCTAGTGTTAAAAAGAAAATAAAAAATTGAAATGCCTCTGCTACATTCATTCCAAATTCTGAAAGCAATACAAATCAGTGCACATATGAGCAATTTGTAAAAAAATACTGTGCTGTGATACCACATCCCCTACCAAAAATAAGACTTGACAATATAGGCAACCTTCCACTATTTGTAGATAGCAAGTCGGCGTCTAAATGTTGCTATCCAAATTTCTTCACACGCTGTAGTACAATATGTTCCAAATACAACACCTAATTATGTATTTTGAAAAATAACTACCTTGAAAATTACCAAAGTGTTAAGAGTTTTTCTTCCAATTTATAAGTCGTTAAGACCTCAGGTACACATATGTGCACACTCTATTCTTATTAGTTAAAACAAAAAAAAAAATAGACAAATCAAAAAACGGGTGTTTAATTTGTTGTCCATTATGTGGAAAAATCATATAAAAAATAAAGAATAGAAAAGGATTCATGGTCAGGTCTTAAGAGGTTACAGAAAGAATTTTGGAGAATTCCCTAGGCATAACTTTTGAATTTTTCTCAGCTGAATTGGAAAGATTGCAACTTGCAACCTGTCATATTTATTTTGAAAATGGGAGAAATTTCGAAAATTTCAGTTCGATCGACAATTCTGGTAAGGATTCGAGGGCCCCCTGAGCTTGAAGGGCCCGGGGCACTGCCCTGCTTAGCCCCTAGGTAGCTACGCCACTGTTTATTACAACTTGCCTATAAAGTGTCCGATAGTTAAAGGTAACTTTCGTTAACGGGAGGAATAAAGTGACCTTTAAATGCTTTTCGTTATTACAACTTACCTTTAATATAAAAGTTATATTTTTTAAAATACGGCAATACCAGAACAAGAACCTATTACTTTTGGCATAAAATTTGTTTAAAAGACACCAAGTGGCAACAACACGCATATTTACATGAATAAATAAACAAACAAAAATTGTATAAATTGTTCACTAAAAAAACTTAATAACAAAGAAATATGGTTTACGTCCCATTTTTATTTAATTTACTTCTTTGTTGACAAAATAAGCAAAATATTTTTAATAATAGTTCAACGAACAAAAAATATGGCAGCTTGAATAAAATATGGTAAGCTCAAAAGTTTAAACGTCACGTTAAAAGTTAAAGGTAATGAAAATTGCTTTTATTAAAAAAAAACAAAATTATGCAGAAACAATGTAACGCATCACCTTAACGATTTATAAAGAGTGTTATTTCTGCCGCAAAAAGATGGTGCATAATTTCAGCTATGTTTGTTACGTTTAAAATTTTTCGCACGGAAAACTCAATAAAGATAAACTTTTTTCACCAAATTCAACAGAGAACCAGTTGGAAAATCTCACACATAATTATGAAACTATTACATACATACATACATAACTGGCCTTTACAACCCTGTGTCAGGATTACGGTCTAGCTTCTCGCAGCACTCATGTTGTGTGTGTTAATTTTAATCCATGAGTACCGGGACCTACAGTTTAATGTCGACTCCGAACGACAGACTTGAGAAGCTTGTTCATGGCAATTAATTACTCTCAGAGCTTTTGCCAGAAGACTGCTGAGAGGTAGTCGCCGAAAGAAATATTTTTTCATATTTCTTTTTTTTTTAGATGTCGGACCTGGGTGTCGAACCCAGGGCTCATGTCTTAGTAAGCCAACACACTAACCACTAGACCACGGCGACTACGAAATGAATTTATTACATTACAAAAATCTAATGAAATTTCGAGTATAATACATGAAGAATTTGTTTAATTTAGACAAAACATGCTTGACTTTTGGTGATCGCCGTAGTCTAGTGTGCTATATTGTATTGGATTTGTTTTTCTTATATTATGATTAACCGCCTTAGGAATGATACAAATTGCTGTGAATTGATTATTCAAAGCCCAGTGTTATACCTTCACCCTTGAATGATCAATAGTAATTGCCTCATTGTTGCATGTTGATTGTGTGGTGAGTGCCTTAGCTAAGTAGGTTATTTGCTGTTTTCTGCTACTTCCCAATAGGTGACACTTTTCTCCTGATCATTCGTTTTTTGTTGGCATTTGTTAAGGTGGAACAGAGTGAAAGAAAATAGTACTATTCATTGGGATATATGTATCAATGCATTTAAAATTCCGTTCGATTTTATTATGCCATCTATTTGTTGACGGGTGTTAGAATTTTAGCGCCTTCGAAGAAGAAACTTAAAATCAGTTTGATGTTTGTGGGCATAAATTTGTCAATATATACATACAATAACCAAAAAAAAAAGAAATTAAAAGAGCTTGATGAAATGAGTTTGATGCATTACCCTGCTAAACGAAACCACCCAGCTACTGGCATAGCTAAAATGTAATCAGTTTTCTAAAATATTTGTAATAAAATAATTTCATTGACCTTTTTTGCTCAATAAAAACAATGCCAAACCCTTTTTCAGCTTTTTGTCGATATTTCCGACATTTAGAAAATAAATAATTAATATTAAACTGTCTTAAGCTGAAAAAAGATTTGTTGTTATTTTTATTAAAATATTTGAATTTATCGTTATAAAAACAAAAATATTTTTTTTTCGTCTTTATTGTTGTTTTTATTGAAAATCTTTTAAGTCAAAAGTTATTGTAATTTTTTTCTTTTTGTTCTCTCATTATATATATTTCAGTGTAAACGTGTACAGCTACAAAAACAACTGAAATGAATGAAAATTATTCATAGAAAATAACAACAACAACCCAAGAAACATAGATTCGTTTTTAACAAAAAAAAAAAAAAAAAAGCATTGGTTTGCTGGCGTGCCTTTGTTTTCATTAGCATTCAATAAAAAACAAAAACAAAAACAAATAATAATTTTCAAAATTTAGTGAAAAAACATATTTTAATATTTTAAAAAACATTAAATCAATAAATAAAACGTTATAAAAATTAACAATAAAAATATTTATCGGTAGCTAATCTAAAAACTGAAAATAAAAAGTGAAATTAAATACTCAAAATATTCTGCATGAAACCGAAAACATTTATGAACTACTTTTAATTGAAGGTAAGTACTCATTTAAAAATATTCAAAAAATCTCTTTCATATTTAATTGATTACTTTCTTTTACAATCAATTATACAATATACTCCTTTAGAATTCATTACTTTTGGAATTGAGAAGGTAATTTCATGTGGCACACAAATAAATATTGATTACCATGTGTATTCCCACATCTTCAGAAGAAGAAATTCATTGTTCTACATTTTATTAAAAAAAATTCGTTATTTCTCGTTCTTCCCTAAATTATTTATAAATAATAACTTTATTAAGGTGGGACATTAAAAACATTATTACATGATTTGTGTTAAGGATAGTGGTTGGCGTAATCAATATTATACATTCCTTGTATTACCTTCTAGATTCTCATTGATTACAATTTTCTGCTGGGTATTTTGTATTTAAATTGCTACTCATAACACACTCTCTCTAAATACAGCCAAATTGAATACAAAATAGAGCAAAAAATTAGCATACTTTAAGGCGTGTTTTTGAATTTCATATAATTACCAATAGACGATGAGATCTTCGACTTCATTTCACATACATATTGTACTTATATCGTCGTGCGGGAGTTTAAGTGCTCTATACCCCATTTTTAAATCTCGAATTAATGATGCTATTTTAGGTTTTTGACACCAAAATTTTTATAATCTGCAATCCGTTTTCGGCTTTTTATCTCTGAAACTGGACAAGATATCCAAAAAGGGATTGCAGACTTGAAAAATTTTGGGTCAAGAACCTAATGTGGCATCATTACCTCGAGTTACATAAAAATTATGAAATGGCGGATAGAGCACATAAACTCCCGCACTCATAGCTGTCTATGAACAGTTTTAATCAAAACGGACTAATTTCGTTTAATGAGCATTACTTACTAAATATTAACGAAAAATATTAATATATTAACGAAAAATTTCGTTCAATTGAATTCAATCTAACTACTTCGAATATAAAAAAACGACCTGCCATTATTATCTAGATAAATATAGAATAGCAAAGGTTCCAAAAAGCTACCTTGTGGCACACCACACTCGATATTGAAAAAACTACTTTTAGTATACTCTTACCTTCATGTTCATAAAAAAATAAAATAGATTTTAACCCATGTAGTACACTCGTTATATTCAGTTTTCTGCGTTTATTGTGCTTTAATTTTTTTAATATACTTGGTGTTGAGCTGTAGAATATAACGTTGAATAAAACCGCGTTGTAAAGTTTTGTCTAGGGTAACTGCTTATGTACATTTCTTTCGATCAAAGATTTTAGTTTTTTAAAATTGGCAAACGTGTACGAATGGCTTTTTATTTTTTTTGTATTTAAAGCTTTTTGTTGTTCCATTTCTATGTTCTTTTAACTACAACAGTTGTCAAAACGAATACGCACCAAAAGTATAGGTGAAAACAAAATATATATGCGACTTTAGTCGTTATATTTGCAAAAAGAACTACATGTAGTACAGGCTCAAAATCCAAGAAAAAATATATCTTTTTATTCTTTCTTCAGTTTTGTAATATAATCGGTCAGAATAAAGCTATTTTGGAAAACTACGAAAATTGCTCCACTAGTATGGCCGTCTTCATATCTAGGTTAAATTTATTTTAGAAAAATAAAATTGTATGAAAAATTTTACTTGAAACAAATTTTAATTAAACAAACTATGGCTTCTTTCTAATTACTTAATATTATTATTATTAAAATAATTATTAGGCAGACACTGTAACCCAAAGGGTATTTTGTGCCCCTAACTACACCATAATACATTATAAAAATATACTCGATCCTCCTTTTGCACTTTTGTCCAAGCCATAGCGAACATAGTGGTTAAAGCGCGTGCACAGAAACTCAAACGACCGAGGTTTAAATCCCAGCGAAGGAGAACAAATAAAAATATAAATTTGAGGTTTTTCAAAAATTATAATTTAAAAAATAAGAGGATCGCTCCCTCCAAGAAGTCCATCTTCACGAAACCAATCCCTGATATTTCAAGTCTATTCCACCAAGAAATGAATGTTGGTTATTTTTGTTTATCTTGTGACTTTTTTTATGCGATTTTGGTCTAAGTTTTACACCTTAATTTGAAGTTATGCCTGTTTTTCAACTTTTCGAAACGAATCCTTCATTTTGTGTGAAAATAAGACTTTTTCATGAGGATTTTCTTTATGTGTTTTTTTTTTTTTTTTTTGGAACGCATCTACGCATTAAAAGAGACCTAAGTGTATTTGCCATTTAGGTTTTAATAGACTTTTAACAATTTATTAAACTAATAGGATTTACGAGTACATACTTACCTCTGTAACACACTTTTGTCTGCACGTATTTTTAGCTATAAATTTTAGCCCGCAATCTATTTTATTCATTTTTTTAGTTTTTATAATAATTAAATGGTAGCTTTGTGCCAACTTATATTAAAATATTTGTATATTCATATGTACATATGTACGTGTGTGTAAAATTATATTTCTTTGCTTTGATAAAAAAGGCAAATAAATAAATAGAAAAACGAAAACTGTATTCCTTCAATTTAATTTCTTGCGGTTAAATGCTTTTCCTCTACCCATTCGAATAGCAAATATTTAAGTCAGAACAAATGCAAAGAGTCAATATTGAATGAAAATGCATTTGCATTCGTACGCCTTTAAGTCTGCTATTGGTGTTGTTGTCTATGGCTTTGTATTATTCCAGCTTTTGTGTTTTTTTGTTGGTGTTCATATTCTAGGAACGTAAACAACACGATTGGCAAATACACATAAAACATCACAAAAATAAACAAAAAGTTTTAACAAAAAGGCAAGAATGAAAATCCATATACAAGTAATAAACATCTGACTCTATTTTTACACGTTAATTCTATTCTATATAAGTAGATACTGCTCGTATAATGGTTTGATACTGTTGAGCAATAAAAAGAACATCTTCGTTTGTACAATAGTTCATTGTCTAACGAATCGCACAAGGCATTATAGGGAAGACTGATTCTTTAGTCATAATTTTCGTTAGTTAAATAACTTGTATGTGAAAGTTTTTCCTTTCAACTACTATATTAATAAATAAGCAGTTCGTCTAGACTCTAGACTAGCACATTGCTCTGCATGAGTAGGCATCATCAGATAGACTCCAATTCCATTAAGTTGAAGATAATCTCATACATATCGCAATGATCTTTTTTAATATTTCTTAATCACTATAGTCGCCGTGGTCAAGTGGTTTGTGTGTTGGCTTACTAAGACGAGTGCTCCGGTTCAAGCCCCGGCTCTGACATCTTGAAGCAAAGAAATATTAAAAAAAAATATTCCTTTCGGCGACTACTTCTTAGCAGACTTCTGGCAAAAGCCAATTATTTTTTCTAAAATATCGCTCATTTTATTTGACAAATTCCAAAACTTATTTATTTATTTTATTAAAACTTTCAAATGTTTTTTTCGATTTTCTTTTGTTCTTATTTTTTTTTACATAAAAAATTTCAAATGGCTCCAAATTCGACTAAAGTCCAGTAAAAGACAATTGCCTGTATTCAAAAAAAAAAAAAAAAAAAAAATAAAACAGTTTTATTAATTGCTTATTTGACAATTACTCCATTTAAATATGTCAAATAAGCACTCTATAAACCAATTTTATTTTTTATGAATACGTGCAAATAACTACAGGAACATTGAACAGTCATGAAACATATCTGTAGGTATTGCAATTATTTGATTTGATTTCAATCATATACGGATTTTGATTGGTGATTGCAAAATTTCCAAGTTTTTTTTTTTTTTTAATAATCGACTCTAGCCGATAGTTATGCTTCGACTACAGTAAATGAATTAATAAATTCCAATATGGTAGTTTTTGTTCTTTGAGACAAATTTAGTCTTCAAGCAGTCATGCTTGATTATAAACAAATAAATGAGAACACACATACATATGCAGGTACATTTGATCACATGCAAGCATTAATAGATTTATAGGAAAACGAAAAGTAAATGGAAGGAAAAGAAGGAAAGAGAAGAGAGGGACTCTTATAAAACTTTGGACAAAAACTTTATTATTTTCATTAAAGATTTAATGAAGATTTTGATTTTTTGATGCAAAAATATAAAAAATATAGAATTTTTTGTTTGTTTTATTGAATGTTATAAGTATAGTTGTAGTTGTAATTCTTTTTTTTTTCTTCTTCTTTTGGTTGTACTATTTACTTACGGTGTTAAAATATTTTTCCAAAAGATTTTCTTTCTTTAATTCCCAAATGTTAGCGGTTATGGTGATGTTTACAAGATTTTTTCTGTCTGTCTGTTTGTTTGTTTGGTTGTTTGAATGACTGACTAAAAACATGATGGCTGAGATGTTTGGATTTGACTTTTTGTATTGTTGGTGTTCTAACGAAATTCTATTTTATGTTTGCTTACGAGATTTGCTGCTGCTGCTGCTGCCTGTAAACTGTATTCTCTTATTTTTTCTTGTTTTTTCTTTAAATTTTTCCTTCACAAATTTCTTTTTCTTTTAACCCTTTTTAGTAAGGCGTCTGTCTCTGTGTGCTGTTGAATACGTGAGAACAAGTATTTCTTTCACAAAAGTTTGGTTACATTGTTTGTTTTTGTTCCCCCGACATCTCTATAAGTGTTTTGAAGGTTTTTCAATTTTTCTTTTTTGCCACTTTTTCCATTTCTCTCAATTGTACTGGTTTATGTCTGGTTACACCTTTAAAATTGTCGTTGATTTTTGAAGGTATTCTGCTTTTTATTTCTTCTTATTTTTGCAGCTCACATGTTTTGATTTTCAAATGTTTTTGTGGATTAGAATTTTATTTCTGTATAAACAATTTTACATTAGAATACTGAATATATGATTCTTATTTGAGGGGAATTAAAGGTTAAGTAATATTTGAAATTTTGTTCAAACATTTATAACTACATAAGTGGGCATACATACGTACATTCATAATTTTCCATTACCAGCCAGGTGCAGAGTTACGGCCTAGCTTCTCACAGTACTCATGTTGTGTGTGTCAATTTTTATCCATTAGTATCGGCATCTACAGTTTAAAGTCGATTCCAAAGGACAGACTTGAGAAGCTTTTTCATGGCAATCAGTTACTCTCAGAGCTTTGCCGGGAGACTGCTAAGAGGTAGTCGCCGAAAGAAATATTTTTTTTTTCAAGCAACTACAAATAATATAGTTTAAACAAATGGTATAGTGGTTAGAGCACTCGCACAAAGACACAAAACATCCCAGGTTCAAATCCCAGCAAAGCACAGTGGCCGAAATACTTAATCTAGCGGCGCTTTGTTAATAACTCCAAAAACATAAAAAATTTTGAAAGTTTTTTTTGTGTTTTTTTAATTTATATATATTTAAATATAACCAATTCATTAAATTTTAAAATTTGTTTGTTTTTTTAAGTATATGGGTAGTTCCATATATAACCAACCAATAAAATAGACATTTTGAACCTGACCCTCTCCAAACTTCACGAAATTCGGTATACAAATTGTATTCTACATCGTTAAGACGAATACAAGCTTTGGGATTGCTGGACCAAATGGCTCCGGAGATATCAGGTCATGAAAAGTGAAAAAAATCATTAACATCGTTCCTAAGTAGTAAAACGCTATAAGCTATATCTTTCTCAATTTTTATGGAACAACAATCAATAAAATCTCATTTTAAAGCTAATGAGGTTTCTAATATAATATTGTCCAACTAAATTTTTTGTAAAGAGTTGAAGGTCATATTTACCATGAATTTTGAAAAAGTTAAAAAATTTTTATTTTATTACACGAGTAATTTTAAAAAAAAAGGTTTCTGCTTCATATTTTTTTACAGTTTACAAAAAAAATATAAAAAAAAATAAAAGCAACTATTCAGAGTCGGAGCTTTCAGGATTAATGCTGTCAGGTAGGTCATTTATATTTAACAGAAGCTGCTTGAGCTCATCATCTATTTTGACGTGTTTTTTTGAGTATTTCGAAGTGCTTTTTGATTTAGATGTAATAAAAGGATCCGACGAAACCAAAAGAGCGTGCATTAAGTCTTCCATTGTGTGCAATCTCGAGTCTTTTCGCGTGTGGTTCAGCCTATAACTGCGAAAATCTTTATTTCTTGCCTCAAGTGCCTCTTCTGACATCATGCCTATTGGTAGCGAAACTTTTTCAATAATATCTGCACCATGTATTAGGATTTTATGTACAGATGGAGGCATATAAAACCAAGGGTATTCGGAAACAAATATTTTTGCTGTTTCCCAGGCATATATGCGAAAAGCCTCTACGTTAACTTCATACCCACACGCCATTGTGCGCAATATTAAACCAAACCTTTTTATAAGTTCAACTTGTACGCCAGTTACTATAGAGGCCAAGGTTGGCCGCTCGAAAAATATTCTGGCGGTATTCCCAGTGTTTGTATTCCCCGAACCTGTCGTAGGAATGTCCACCAAAATACCCATTTTTTCTCTTAGTTCGAGTTGAATTTTTCTTTTGGTTTGTTGAGCAATTTCTTTATTTTCTCCACGAATTTGCCAATTTTTTATCGGTATTCTCTACGCGATATGTATTATACATTCGAAACAACGAATCCAAGCATGAAGTGTCGACAATCCATATTCATACAAGTGGTTTTGTGGCTGCCTCAGTTGAACTGAATTTAGATTGTTCATCAATTTTGGTGTCGCCCCACAAATTCCACAAGCCAATTATGATGACTCCGCTATGGTATTAAACACTTTTCCATCAATCATGGTCAAATGAAATTCGTGCGTTACTTCAAAAAAACTTAATTTTGTCGGCAGAATTTGTGCAGTTTGTCTATTTACATTTTCTATTTCAGCCCTAACTAAATCCGCTGACTCTTTTTCAAAAATTATTTTAATGGGTCTGCAGAACCGAGTTGAAGAAGGCCGGTTATTTTGCCATAGTATTGTGTGTCCTTTTTTAATTTTTATAGGAACAATGCATACAGCAAATAAATGCTCATCAATTGTTCCAGTATCAGAAACACTAAAACGTTGACGGTAAGTAGAGTGTCCACTGCTACCGTCACAGCCCCATTTAAATATTGCTTTTATGCAATCATTACTATTGCTTTCAGTCATGAGATTCTCAAAAGAGTCATGAGATTATACGTGTAACAGTATGGTCTACGAGACTTTGCAAGCCAACTTCGGCTGAACGTTCAGTTACGTTTATGTCACTGGGGTAACACTCCGTTTTAGTTTTAGCCAAAATATCGTAGCTTGGATAAATATTGCAGTTCCGTTATTTGGCACCATATTGCATTAGTCTGTATGACCTTTTTGAGTATCCACCATCAATATAAAGAGCTAAAGCTTCCTCAGGTGTATACGGAATAGGTGCTTTTGGTTCAGAGTCTACAGATTTAAGCATTTTTGTAGCTGCTGCAGATTCTAAACATAACTTTGAAACAACCTGTGATGCGCTTCTTTTTCCAGCTTTGTAAAGACTCACGCTCGTCGCTACCATTAACTCTTGTTTCGGTGTTTCATTGGCAATTGGTGCAATTTTTTTTTTTTTGAGTCTTTCTTGTGCACTCTGAAAAAGGTTTCTCTTTACGTTGTGCAACGGCTGGATTAGGGAAAATAATGTCATCATCCAACCACATCTTATTTAGCTCTTCAAACACAGCCAAAACTCTGTGACTTTCTTTCCACTTTTGTATAAGTTTGCTAATAAAATTTCTCAATTGTTTTTGAATTTGGTGGTATTGTTCTCCACTATATTTCGAGCGATCAATGACATTGGAAAATATATGATTTTCAACCATTAAAAATTTTTTTGTTGGCACTGGTTCACTATGCCATATTAAAAAAAGGGTGCGTTAGGATTCTGCCATTCTAACTAAAAAACGGAAAAAATCAAAACTTTGCAAAAACTTGCAGCCCATATTTGAACTTGACATAGATAACAACCCATTTAAACAAACTATACAAACAGTGAACCGAATACGATCGAATCCACCCTACTTTTATTCCACACAAAATTGAATTTAGTATCTAAAAACATTTTCACAAAGGACATTTTCTTTTTCCACTGTTCAGCACTAAAACAAACAATTACAGATCACAAAACTATTTTTTTTATTTAATACATACCTTTTATTTAAAATCAAATCGAAAATCTTATCAAAGAGTTAAAGTTTTAATTTTTTACTGTCAGCAAAATTGCACTTAAAAACAGCTCAAAACTAGTTATTGCACTTGCTAAAACATATGTTACGTTGGAATGCTTACAGCTGTGCGAATATTAGGAACAAAACAAAAAAGAAAACAGAAAAAAATCCGTTAAATTTTAAATTTTCAAAAAATTAAATAAAGCTTGCCGAATTCTTAATTTGGAAAATTCGCTAAAGCGACGCTAGATTGGGTATTTCGGCCACTGTGCAAAGGTGAAAAATTAAAAAGTTAGTTTGCGGTTTTTTTTTTCAAAATTATAATTTAAAAATAAGAAATTATAACACTGGCCTTTGAATGATCAATTCACAGCAATTTGTCTCATTCTTAAGGCGCTTAATAATAATATAACAATATATGTACTGTCCTTTCCAAAAATTCCAATACAATGCACAGCATTTAGTAAGGGTTTACCCCTGAGCATTGGTCTCAATTAAAAAAAAATATATATATATAATTAATTTAATTAAACAAGTGGTAAAAATTTTACAATAAATTTTTAAAGCTTTCAATTGCCAAGACTGGAACCGACAAACGTTTTAAAGAAATCTTTTATTTAATTTATTTTATTTACTCGCTTCACTCAATAGCTTACACCTTTGTCATTTTTCGGTCGATTTTCTTCTGGTTGGTGTTAGATCTTGCGTAGAAGTATCGTCTTGACGTACATGAAAAGAAACCAGATGGTTTTTCGACGATTTGTACTTTTCCATCGGCACAGAAGCACTGTAAAATATGATTTTTTTGAAAAATGCCATATTTTCTTCAATATATTTTGAACCACTTTACAAATCAAAAATCCAGTTATAAATATTTGTTCATCATCTCAATACCTTCCATTTGATACTAAGAACGACCCAATAGGACATACCTAGATCGAGATATAATTTGTCAAGTGAAAAAAGGTCGAAAAAATGAGAAAATGACCATATCTTAGTGTAAACCAGTGCTATCAAACGAATGATCAGAAGTAAGTGCCACCTACTGGGTTAACAGAAGAACTAAAAGCCAGAATAAAGAACGTGCCAACAACAACGTAGCCAAGATCTTCATAACATCACAAAAAACAAAAATTAACATCAAAAGATGGGGCAAATACTGTTGATCATTTCAAGGGTAATCACGGCAGCATGGTACTATGAATTAACAGCATCACGGCAACACAACAGCAAAGTACTATGTCGGAATAGCACCACGGCAGCACAACTGCATGGTAATATGACGGCGCGGGATCACGGCAGCACTACAGCATGGTACTATGTCGGAGCAGCATCGCGGCAGCACTGGAGCACAACATCATGGTAATATGACGGTACAGCATCACGGCAGCATGGTACTATGTCGGAGCAGCATCGCGGCAGCCCGGGAGCACAACAGCATGGTAGTATGACGGTACAGCACCACGGCAGCACAAAAGCATGCTAATATGACGGTGCAGCATCACGGCAGCACAACAGCATGGTACTATGTCGGAGCAGCATCACGGTAGCACAACAGCATGGTAATATGACGGTTCAGCATCATGGCAGCACAACAGCATGGTACCATGTCAGAACAGCATCACGGCAGCACGACAGCATGACAATATGACGGTACAGCACCACGGCAGTACGAAAGCCTGGCAATACGACGGTTCAGAATCACTGTAGGACAACAGCATTATACTATGTCGGAACAGCAGCACTGGCCTTTAAGTGATCAACTGAGAGCAACATTCCCCATAAAAGGCGTTTAATAATAATAGTAAAAAAACCTACTTTTCTAATTCCAATACAATGCACAGCATGAGTAGAGGTATACCCCTGAGGATTGGTCTTATATAAAAATAAATATAAGGTTGCACTTTCCTATAAATGGATTTTTATGTTTGGTTTTCATCAATATGAAGATGAATTTTTGTTATAAAATTACATACTTATATCAACATTAAGTGTGAATTATTTTTCTTTCATTGCAAATGATTCTGCATGGGTTTGTGACAAGTGTGGTGGAAGTCAAACCTACAAGTTTTACATATAGCGGTACCCACCCTACCATTAAGTTCTTATATACCTAAGATAATTCCTTCGTTGTACTTAGTTTTGCAAGAGCGAATGACAAGACTGAAGACCCAGATCAATGTCTTTGATGGAAAACGAACGTACTTCGTTTTTGTCCACCCATTCATCTACTGGAGCACCTACTAAAACTTTAATTAAATAACCGCGCTCACTGTCCATTTGGCTATGTTTTTTTTAGCATATTTAGCATAAAACGCCCATTTAAAGTAAATAATTTTTACAAATCTTTTTAGAAATTCATGCTATTCTGTATAAATTCTTCTAAAACAAGAAAACTTGTCTTCTATTCAGTGAAATGCATGTGATGTTTGGAAACTAAATGTTGCCTGCTTCTACAGCATACATACGGTTCAATGAATTAAAAAAAACATCAACCCATTGGCAGTAATAAATATTCCCTGTATTTAAAATTCTTGTTGAGTCATTAATCTTTTACAGCAAAATATTTTCGTTTTTTTTTATTTTTCCGTTCATTTTTTGCCAGAGTTCCAAGAACAAAGTAAATAATTTTTGGTGTTGCAAAACAAAAAGTTGACTGAGCAAAAGTAACCATACGAAGGATATTGTTTTTGGGTTGTTTTTTTTTATTTTTTTTTAATGTTAAACACCTCAAACAATTGACCAAAAATATTATCGAAGAGAAAACAAATGTTTTCTCATTCTTCAGTTTTTCCGTTCATTTATGAACATAAAGCCAGCAAACAGTGTTTGTTTGTTTCAATTACGAGTTCGAGTGAATGTTGAAACAGCAGAAGAAAAAACAAAAATGATTTTCAGCTAAAATGAAATTTGTTTGTTTGCTTGTTTGTTTTATTCATTTGTTTTATTTGTTTTTGTTTTCTGTTGAATTTTTAATATCAGAAACCATAAAATTTTTTGTTAAATTACATATTTGGTTTCTAAACCTTTGGCCTTTCTTATGTGGTAGACTTACAAACATATTTGTATTGGCAAAGTGGTGTATTTAGAGGGCCTTTAAAGGTACATCTTGTAACACCATATTTTTTTAATAAAATAAATTTCTAAATTTCAATTTCCACAAACTCAGAATTGTTTCCTATTTAAGCGTAAATATTTGAAAAAGAAAACATTTATAAGTATAAAGTGTTAACAGAGACAGGGAGGTATACTTTTCTAAATTAAAAACAAACAAAAAGAAAAGAAAATGCGCAGATCTTTTATCCAATTTTAAACATTAGGCAACCATTTTGCCAATAAAACCAGTAAAATTTCATACTTTCCTTCTGGAAAAATGTGTCCTAAATAGGCAGCTTTACGTGTCTTGATATTTTCTAATTGGTAATCAATGCTAATTATCATCAGAAATTATTTTTTTTTTATGAAATTATTAAAATTAGAATTTACTGGTACACAGTTTTATAGGGTAGAGTACCTAATATGCCCTTGCAAAGCTTGATACTGAAATCAATAATTTGTGTATGACGAGTTCGCAGTCGAAAACAGTACTTTTAGAAAATTAACTTACCCTGATAATTTTTCAGATATTTCGAATACAACCTTTTTCTATGTAAGGAATAACTGCTTATATAAACAGTTTCACTGACAATAACTACAAAAGCTTTTCAACGGTTTCATATTTTCATCAGCATTTGCATGATCAGCTTTCAGAGTAACCTAAGTAATATATTAGCAGTTAAGTTCTTCTAAAGCTTTCTAACGTAGGAAGTATGTTTACTGGGCACCATTGTAAAAGCTTTAAAAGCTACTCTGCACTCGAAGTAGCAGAATTCGCTTAAAGAAATTAAAGTTGAGAAGCCTACAAAAACTCGTTTGTACACTTACAAATCCGGTTATCTATTGAACCAAGGTAATGTAATCAAAAGTCTTCTAACTATTAGCACTTGGTAGGATCAATTGCAGGGAATCTGTTTATAAAGATTTTATATGATTGGAGCCAGCTTTGTCCATAAAAGAACAACATATATGCATATTTGTATATACAATTTTTATTCAATCCATTTTTCTTTAACTTGTAGTGGATGATACTCGATTTAAAAATTCAGGGTTTTTTTTCTTAAATATTAATTCATTAATTCAACTGAAATTAATTATTTAAAAAACTTAAAACGCGCTAGTTTTCTACTTTACACATTTACATACAACAATAATAATCAAAACTCAAATCTAACTTTAATTATTAAAATAATAATTAAATGTATAGAAATGTAGAATAATTTAAAGTCCAACTTCTAAGCATTATGTCTACAACAAACAAAAAAAAAAAGTATTTTAAGGGCCTCTAATACTTTCACTACGATCCCCTCTCACTCTCTCACTTTGCATACAAAACTACGTGAAAAACAAATACACCTACGAATAGGCCATAAAAACACACACGCACACCCACATCTACGTAAATAAAAGCAGTGGAACACATTTCAAGAGGAAAAGGAAAATCAAAAAGTTTTAAATGCTCATATGCTCGCTCAAACTCCCTCTCAGCAACACACATTTCCATACTCATACTCATACTCATGCAAATACATGCAAATAATAAATAATAGCAACAAACATTACTAACAGTTACTGCTGCTTTACTTAACCTCATACATGTTGTGTCTGTTATTGTTGTTGCCGTTATATGCTTCAGTTGAATGTGTTGCCCTTTTTTTGCAGATATTGTTATTGTTGTTGTTGTTGTTATTTAGATGATGTCGTTTATTCTTTTGGCGACCTCAATACACAAATAAATTGTTTGCATATCGTGCAAATATTAAAAAAAAAAAAATTCAGAAAAAAAACACAAAAAAAACGGCAACATGAACTTATTCCTCCTTTAGTATTTTTGGTTCTTTGGCTTGCTTGTTTTTTTCTCTATCTTTTCTTACTTCGATTTTTTTTATATCGTATGTGAAATTTTCGACATTTTTGTATAAGTGTATGTACATATGTGGGTTTATGTAAATATTAAGACTAATACAAATACATGTTGCCTAAATTGTTAATGTTCTATAAGGAATTTATGGATGTATGGGTCACTCCATGCATAAAGCAAAACATACATACATACATACATATCTGGCCTTTACAACCCTGTGTCAGGATTACGGCCTAGCTTCTCGCAGCACTCATGTTGTGTGTGTAAATTTCTATCTATGAGTACCGGGACCTACAGTTTAATGTCGACTCCGAACGACAGACTTGAGAAGCTTTTTCATGGCAATTAATTACTCTCAGAGCTTTTGCCAGAAGACTGCTGAGAGGTAGTCGCCGAAAGAAATATTTTTTTCATATTTCTTTTTTTTTTCAAGATGTCGGTGCTGAGATTTGAACC
The DNA here is from genome assembly GCA_963576795.1 of Metopia argyrocephala. Classification (NCBI taxonomy): domain Eukaryota; kingdom Metazoa; phylum Arthropoda; class Insecta; order Diptera; family Sarcophagidae; genus Metopia; species Metopia argyrocephala. The sequence continues at coordinate 50,830,493 of OY756210.1, forward strand.
CGGCACTATCGTCTTAGTAAGCCAACACACTAACCACTAGACCACGGCGACTACAATAAAGCAAAACAATTTTTATCAAATAACAACGTGTATAACGGCAATAAAGATGCCAGAGTTTTAAGAGATTTGTCATCTCTTTGTGCTAGTAATTATAATATTCGATAAAAGTAAACAACTTTTTATATATGCATTTTAAATATTTTTGTAATTTCCCTTAACATATGGTTACGATATACATATTATCGTATAATAACTTTCTTAAAGTCGGATAGTCAACAAATACAAAGTTAGTTCCTCATATTTCATAGCTAACTCGTTGCAGCAATTCTAAAATCAAATGCTAAACTTTGTATGGAATTGATAATGAAAAGACCCATATGGTGATATATCTTATAAATACATATTGCAAATAAGAAATTAAGTTTTCTTTTTTCGACTTTTGGGTATTTTTTACTTTTTTTTCACCAAAACATGTAGAAATATTTTGAAAAATTTTATTTCAATTTTTTTGTTCAAGACAACAGTCATCGTTGTTGGTATGTTCCACAGAAAATGTTGATTTTTCAATTTATTTTCTTAATATTTGTTTTGTTGCTGCTGATTTCATAGTGTCGGTCCTGTTGTCGTGTTACAAACTAACAACACCAAACAGTAGAGACTTAAAACTACAGTACTGTGTATGAGTGAAGACTGAGTGTGTTTGTTTAAGTTTTTAAACGTGGGTTCTTTTAGTATTTGTGTCTTGAACTGTGCTCTTATTCATTCAAGTTTATTTGTTGGTTCCACATAAATTATTTCAACACCATATTTCAATATATATTTTGCAATTTCTACATTTGCATCCACAATTTTACGATGTGCAATAACAACAACAACAATAACAACAACAGTAATAATATAATATAATATTTATATGCAACATTGCTTTGTGGCTCTGTGATTTGTTTGGCAATTTTGTATTGTGGCAATCGATACAGCGCTTTACTTCGTTTCGTTTCATTTTCTTTTTTTGTTTTTAGTTTTATCAACTGCAATAATTTAATATTTTATTTGATTCTGTGCTACTTTATGATAAGGTGTTTACTTTTAGATTTTACTATACTACACTGTTTTAGATAATATGAGGATATATTCTAATATACGAAAGAGAACGCCTGGAATTTAGAGCTTTATTGATAAAGTGGAATGTCAAAAACCTGTATGCAATCTGCATTAAAAAATAAGACCAAAGGATCTTTTAAATTTTTTCGGTAAATTTTTCGGTAAGTACAAAAGCTGTGGCCTTCAATCATTATTGGAAGACATAATCAAATTAACGCTGGTGATGGATTATTGTTAAGTGTTTGATAAGATGGAACATAACATCGATTGCCTTAAACTTGAAAAGATTTGCTTCCATAGCAGTTTTTTTAGTTCTTTGATATCTTTCTTAACAAATGGAAAATTTACTGCTGTTTTTGAGAGCAGTAAACTACCTGAGAGTAGTATGCATATTAGACCCCGTGCTGTTTCTTAGTTTTAGGAATGGTATTGGTTTTAATTACATGTTAGTGACTTGAAAATTGTTACAAATATGTACCATTGTTGTATCTATTTTGTGTGCTTGGAATGATTGATTATTAAATATTCGTAATCACAGATATATTCAGTGCTATTGAGTAATATTTTTAAGGTTATTAATCGTATACTTGATCTCAATATTGTTCTTTATAGTGAAATAATTCTAATATTTATTTGGTCTATAGAATTTTTCTGCTTCTTTACAAGTATTTATTTCCTGCAGGAAAAGGTAAACGCATTTGTCGTGACAACTAAAAACTAACAGTCTAATTCATAATAACTCCTTAATTTAGGTTTTATCCATACATTAGTTATAAGACGTTATCTGTCTTATAAGCTCAAAATAAAAAATCTTATTCATAAACCTTTCATATGAGCAAATTAACTAATAAACGATTTTAATGTCATGCTGGCAATACCATGATGTTATTTCAGCATAGTGATGCACAATAAAAGCTATCGGTTACTTCGGTAATTTTTTAATATACATAAAAATAATGTAATAGTAACACAATTATACATAAAACAGATGTGATTGAAGTAATATTAACTGCTAAAATAAACTGAAAAAATAAAAAAAAATGTCCTTTGAAGCACATTATTTTAATTCATGTATAAAGTAATCGAATACTACCATTCTCTTTTTGGTTTGTGCATCACTATTTTGTTTACATTTTTTATATCAAAATTTGGTAAAATGGAATTGTAAACTGGAGAGAAAGAGAGATTTACATTCGTAATTTCTACAGGCACTCATGACAGAGCCTGTAAAGGAAAGAGATGGGATATGTAATACAAAATAAAAACAATTTTTTGGCCATTTAGAAATTTAATTTTGTACAGAGACTGCAATTATTTGCTATTATACGAAAATTTTTAATTATATGCATTTAAATATGTACATATGTATCTATACTTGAAACTATATAATTTTTATTCATTGTAATAGTATATTATTCCACTTTTATTTATACAATATCCAATCTAACTCACAAATGTCGTGTTATTGTACGGTTAAAGTACCTAAAAACCTACAATAAAAATGTCTTATTTATAAATGATTTATGAGAGCGTTGTGACACTGTTTCTTGTTTATGAATACAAAATTAAGAGATTTTGCTTATAAGGCTCTTATAAGCACGTTTTATCTCATTATGAATTAGACTGTAAGCATATAATTTAATTGGTTTGAAAGAGTTAAATGTGTTAAAATGAACCAAGTTTTTGAAGCATTTTTGTATGCACCGCCGACTTTACATTTAAAAACCTCTCATTCTTTCTTTGGCCAGCAGTGGTACACTGGGATATATATATTTTTTAGCTCAGAATTCATGTAATTCACCGTTCACTGGAAAGGTTACCAAGACTAGTTTTATGAAATACGAGTACTCTTAAGAGCCATAATTAAGAAAAGTATAATGACCAGGAATTGGTTAGCTTATTATTAGATCTAAGATCTATCAGAGAGTTAACAAAAGTGTCATTTTTCAAACTCCAAACAGTCTCTAGCACTTGGGAATTAATTACGGGGACTAGTTTAGTGTCATTTCATTTCTCTATAGAGTTATTGCGATCGTGTTAAACTGAGATTATTATTAGTTTTCGTGGCTCTAAGTTCGAATATTGTTTATTTGTTTGGAACCCTTATTATTCTGCCTATACTAGTTGGATTGTAGTCGCCGTGGTCTTGCGGTTAGTGTGTTGGCTTACTAAGACGATAGCGATGGGTTCAAATCTCAGATCTGACATCTTCAAAAAGAGAAATATGAAAAAATGATTTCTTTCGGCGACTGCCTCTTAGCGGTCTTCTGGCAAAAGGTCTGGGAGTAATTGATTGCCATGAAAAAGCTTCTCAAATCTGTCGTTCGGAGTCGACTTTAAACTGTAGGTCCCGGTACTCATGGATTAAAATTAACACACACAACATGAGTGCTGCGAGAAGCTAGGCCGTAACTCTGACACAGGGTTGTAATGGCTGATTATGTATGGATGAGATCACTTTATATGAAAGGGGTTACTCACTCCGCACTGATAATTTTTAATCTATTTAATGGGTTTACTGTTCTCATAATTTATTTTATATCTACTTGTAATCCCAACTCTGTTATAAATGTATCTCTTGTTTGATGATTAATTTTGTTAAAGAGTATGAATTAGAGCTGCAAAACTATCGATAGTCGGCCCCATCGATAGTTTCGATTGTTTAAAAAAAACTGTCGATACTATCGATACTATCGGTTTTATATTTTTCTGAGAAAATTAGAATTGCAATAAGAATTTTTGGATATATTTTTACTAGGTTCTTCTAAAATCTAGTGGAAAAGTAGAATTCAATTTGTATCTTAAGTCCAGTAAGTAAAACTCTATTAAAATATAGCAAATACCATGTATGTATATGGGCTATTATTCGCTTTCAACTGTCTTTCATAATAAATGTATTAATTTAAATAAAAAATATACATATGTATACTATTGTAACATAAATTTCAATTTTATTACAAAATAACAAAAAAAAAAAACTCAAATTATTTGCGAAAAAAAATTAATTAATGCTGTTAATTTGAGATAATTTTTTTAAATTAACGTTACCCGTAAAAGGCCTTAACGTTCAAAACGTAAAACATTCTACATATGTAAATATCAAAATTCTAATTAAAAGGGATTATAAAAAACAATTCATAAATAAAATTAGGTACAGAAGCGTTAAATTTAGGTATTTATAAGTTATACCAGGTTTACCCAATACTTTTTGTTAATGAACAAGAGTTTATCGATCGTTTTTGGTCTATGGTCTTAATTGGCTTTTCCGCTTCTCTGAAACTAGGGTGTAAACGTTTAAGGTGATCTAATAAAGATGTATTTGCCACATAAACGGCATTTAGCACAATTTTTATCTTTGGTTATTTCAAAATAAGTCCAAATATCTGAATACGTCCTACGTATCTTTTTTTGAATACCCTCTTTATCATTGTTGTCTACCTCAATGTTTTCGTTGCCATTTTCTATTAAACACAGACAGATGTCCTGGTGACTTGATTCCAATGTTAAAATTTTTCCCAAAAAAAATTTGAAAACAAGTTTTTTTGGTTTACCTTTTTGATATTCTTTATAAGTACTTATATGGTATATACGTAATAACAGGCTCATATACCACATTTAAACAGGAGTTGCGGGTCATTATAGGAATAAAAACTAAACAAAGACAACCAAATGAATGGCAAACATATCTTTTAGCATTTTAATGATCCGAAACATATTTTATAAAAAAAAGAAAAAAAAGGAAAAAAATTAATAAGATTTTAAACTGATTTTTCTTAATACTTAAAGTACATTTTGGAAAGACCTTTTTGGCTTTAAAAAATAAACATTCATATGATTTTAATTGCCTATTTTAATACGATTTTCTAACTAAAGACCCTTTTCTTTTGAAATATTTCTTTTACATACATTTGTATATAAACGATTTTTAAATGTACTGTTATGAAGAACCCTCTTGTTAAAAATACCAGCAATACCTTTACAAATTTATATTCTAATAAAAAGATTTTCTAATACTTTTTGTTTTCCTTTTTTTTTTTCTTTTGTTTGTTTGATTTTTCTGTAATAGCAATTTAATTTTATTGTTTCTTTATTTTATTTTATAACCATCTACTCGTATCGATAACAATTTTCTACTGAATAAATTTTAATTATAGGAAAATAATATATTTTTCTTTTGCTTTTCTATTTTATTTTTCTTTTTCATTTTAAATGCAACGTTACAAGAATTTAATGAAATTCCGTTTCTATGTTGTTTTGTATTTTTTTCTTTTTTGCTACAACCACTTTTACTGATTTTTATATATGATACTCGTTTATGTGCTCACAAGTATAAACCACCTGTAATAATCAGATGAAGCGTTAAATTAAAATTTACCTATTAAAAGGATAAAATGAGATACATAGACACACACACACAAAACACTTACTGTTTCACAAGTTGATTCAATGAGAGACAGAGAGAGAGCGAGAGTGAGAGCTTTTATACTGAACTAAAAAAATGAAAGAAAGGCTATGGTAACTGGCTGTTGTTTGTGTATCAAGTTGGCAAAAAGGACAATAATTACTCATTATTTGTAGTATTTGCAGGTGTATGTGTATTTGTGTTAGGAAAATAACAGTTAACGAAAGGAAGTATAAAAAAATTAAAGAGAGGCAATGAAAGCAATAGAAAAAAACAAGAAATGTGAAAAGTGACATGTGACAAGGTTGAAGCCATTAAAACCATTGCTAAACTAATGGCAATAAAATGCAATTGAACAGTATCCTGCAAAAAAGAAAAAGTAAAAAAGGATATGGTGGTATTTTCTTAATGATTATCATTTTTGCAACTGTCGTCATCACAGGCATATTATAATGGTTAAATGTTTTGTTGTTTTTTCCTTCTTTCTTTCTCTTTAATTATCTAAAATAGAATATTAGATAAGAAGTACTTCCTATAGCTAATGAGTAAATATGTAATTAAAATTAGAATAAGGGAAGCAAGTCCTACTTGTCTCTCAAACAGGCTGAATTCATTGTTTTTTTTTTTCAATAAAGTACTTACGTTAATTGCATTAAGCAGTTACTTAAAATATATATCACGGGTATGATTGAAGAGGAAGTGGTATTTAAAGAAATTTCATTTAAGTTTGTTAAAAACGTAAGCTACAGGAAATAAATTTACGAAAGGGTCTTGCAGGCACTTTTAAATAACTGAATAAAAATAACTTAAGTACTAGCAAGTAGTGCTCATAGATTTTATTAACTGTTTGTACAAAATAGCATTGCATACTTTTAGACAACTTCAAATGATGCATACCTTTAGGGTGCTATAAGGACGGTACAATTTAGAATTTTACTAAACCCGGAATAATTTTACTAATTTTTAAAACAAAAAAAAAAAAAAAAAAAAAAATAAAATAAAAAACTTTATCAAAACAGTATTCTTAATATACAATACTTGGAGAGTTAATGATAAATGATGGTTTGTAAACATATTTTATAAGTATTTAATGGCAAAGCAAGACGTTCCACAGCACCGTAAAACAATTAGTCGATATAACAATTAAAAAATTTGGAACAGAATACAATATATTTGTATTTTTATAGCATTTTCCAGCTCTTACACCATGTTTATATTCATTATATAAGCTGTGTAGACCACCAAAGGAGTATTTATTGCATACATGGAAATAGAAGATAAACCGTTAGAGCTAAATCTACCCAATTAGGTGCATGATGAAGAAATTTGAACTTAAATTCCTAGATTTTGCCTTCTGACACAGTATTTTTAGCATTAATTTATCACTTAAATAATGTTATAAGTTAACAAAATATATGTATATGCCATGGCTTGAGTTTCTGTCATGGCAAATAATCAATAAAAATTATCGCTCGCGAAAAACTAAAAATAGACGAGAAATGGAACTGTCTTTGCTTTCTTTGAACACACTTTTTCTACTCCACTCAACCATGTTTATTACTGCTTTGTGCTGATATCAACTTTATTGGGGTGAAACATATCCAAGCACTTTATTGCAACAATCTTTACGATATGTTGTCGCCGTAGTCTAGTAAACATAAGTATGGAGTATATTGGAGATGAGAACTCCGAGTTTAAAACCCAGCTCTGAAATCTTGAAAATCAAATGTTGTGAGAATAACAGATTGCCGTTCGGATTCGACGTTAAACTGTAGACCCCAGTACTTATCGATACAAATTAATGCAGATAATATGGGTGTTATGAGAAGCTAGGCCGTAAATCCAAAAAAAGATAATAATTGCCAACTACGAATGTATGTATGCAAACTTTACGATTTTAGTTTTGTTCTATTGTATGTAAAGATTGCATTTCTCTAGTGCCCAGCTTACTTTCAGTCAAATTTCTTATTATTTTCGATGTAAAGCACTTCCTAAAATATCTCTCGTTTTTAACCATTGTACCATTTTGAAAATTCTCCTTACTGAACATGTTAGCATCATTGTCATTCTCTATTTCTTTCAATATGAACAAGAAGCAGTCGTTACTGTGAATAGAGTGCGGTAACGAATGATGCTGATACTGAACTTTTGTTTAAATCATTGATGCCCAAGGTAGTAGTATTGGTGAGAGTGACGAAAATAAGACACAGAAGGTCTGTAAGTGTAGTTTGTCTCTCCCACTCAACATGCTCATTTCCTATAGGTTGATTGACGATCAAACAAAAGAGCGTAAGTATACGTGTGAGTTTAATTTGCTGATATCAGCCACTACTGGGCATCTTTGGTTTAAATGATATTTGGCTCCAACAAGACTGCAAAAAATTGTAATATAGCGCACTTAACAATTAGTTTATTACAAAATGTCTTTGCTGACAACTTTGTTTTCAAAAACACTTCCATTCAGTTACTCTCTCGTTTGTACGATTTAACGCCTCTGGATTATTTTTTAACTCATTGAGATATGCCAACAAGCCGGCAACAATATTCGAGGTAATATTGAAGCCATACGATCAGATTTATTGGCATACGTAACCGCGACAGGTACATATATGCCTGAAATTTTATTTAAAAAATAAATATCGTGAATAAATCTGCTAAATTATAATAAAAACGTTTCAGTACCACAATATTTATTAAGCTTTTTAAAAAAACACCCTTTATATGTACATATATTTATTTTAAAAACATTGCTGTGTGGTGTGGTTAAAGCTATTAAGAAATTATAAATTTTTTTAGTAAATTGGTGCCAGCTCAGCTACATATTTCAATAAACCTTCAAAGATTCACTCAAAAATTTATCTCAGTATTGAAATGCTCTCTTTTATAATTTAATTTAGAAAAAAAAAACTAAAGATGAAAATATATTTCGAAAAAGTACGTAAAACTACTTGTCATTTCCAACAATAAAAATTTATTGAAAAAGTTTTTATTTGAACTTTCAAATGGTCTTCAAGGCTACAGCTGGATTATTTTGTTGCAAAAACAAACAAAAAATTAAAAACAGAAGAATGTATAGAATGAAACTATAAAAGAACAATTTAATTTTATTAGGAAAAAAAAAAAAAGAAAAACAAAATAATTGCATATGTGTGGGTGAATGAAAACATGTATACTTTCATCTACAGACATATGTTTACGAAACACTATAGGATCTTGGATTAAGAACCTAAGGTAATACAACTAAATTATATAACAATGAGCCAAATAGAATTATTTTTATATGTGAGAACACAATTCTCTATAGAAAAGAGTTTTGCATACTTTTAGACTGCTGTGGATTTTATTTTCAAATTTGTATTATTTCAGGCAAATAAACTTTTAATAACATTTGAAAAATTAAAACATATTTTTAGGTTAATAAAGAGTAATATACACTTAGAAATAATATTATGCTGAAATATAGACGAACAGAAGGGACTTTAATTAAGACCTTTTTTCTACTTACTCTTTAATGCGAGTCTACAGACTCAACTTGGCCACCTTGAATGGTGTAGAACATTAATATTGTTTTACATTTTCTTTTTTATTAATAGATGCAAATTAACACCATTTTTTTCTTTAATTCTTGTCAATTATTGTCTCACGTTTCATTGCAGCCCTAAGGTATGACTGTTAACATTTACAAATTCATATGCGTGTGGCATAATGTCAATGCTTTACTTTAGGAACTTAAAGCTTTATAAAGTTTTTTGTTTGTCGCTTTAATTGCTACAATTATTTCAAATAACTTTTTTTTTTAAAACTTGCTGTTGTTATTATTATTAGTTTAACAATATACACATACATATCCATTTTGTTTTAGCCTTGACATACATACTACTTACAAAGCCAAATATGAAATTATTTAGTTTTTAGTACATAATTTTGAAATAACAACTAAAAAATTACTGAGTGGGAAAAAAGTTGAAGTAAAATAATGTCAAAATAATTATAGATTTCGAAATTTGCATATAAAAACGATTACTCGTCCTTAAATACCCTGTAAACCTTTAGCTAAACTATTTGTCAGTGATTGCCAAAGGGCAGTCCATAGCAGTTTAAACTTGAAAGAACATTACGCAGTGCATACACATAAAAATATTTTCATGAAAATTGCAATAGACTCATAATTGTTGACTTAAAATAAAAAGGCATGGGTTACTTTGTACTCTTGCGTATATATGTTTGGCTGAAAATGGAGGCTCAAACTACTAACGGTGGTTTCGTGAATTTTGATTTATGGCTGTTTGAAGTGGTGGGTATCTTTATGTAAGGGCTATATCGTTACTAAGCTGGGAAAGGTATATGTATTTATATATGCTTCAATGTTACTCTAATTGTCATTCTGCACTTATTATTTAAGTCGATTTCAGCTCTCTACCACTAGCATTAACACGTTCAAACAGGAACGTCAGCACCTGTCGCAAAAAGTATGTCATTAAAACAGAATCGCCGTAAATTAAAATTTTCAACAATATGGCCTTCACTATAACCGAATTAGCTAATTAGTTGGAAATCTATTCAAATAATGGAATTTTATAAAAATAATGACTGGTTGTTGTATGACCTGGAAATCCGAGTTCGAATCCTAGATAAATTGGTGATCATATTAGAATTGTACACGGGCTAAACCGAACATGCTTGAAGAAAACACTCTTTTTTATTTTTTTTTATTTTGAGACCAATACTCAGGGGAAAACCCCTACTAAATGCTGTGCATTGTATTGGAATTTTAGAAAGGACAGTACATATATTACAATTAATTATATTATTATTAAGCGCCTTAGGAATGAGACAAATTGCTGTGAATTGATCATTCAAAGGCCAGTGCTATACCTTCACCCTTGTATGATCGATAGCAATTGTCTCATCGTTGCATGTTAATTGTGTGGTGAATGTGCCTTCGCTAGGTAGGTTAAGCTGTTATCTGCTACTTCCCAATAGGTGGCGCTTTTATTTCCGTGATCATTCGTTTTTTGTTGACATTGGTTAAGGTGGAATAGAGTGGAATGTCGGGGAGCGGTTTCTTTGTAGATGGTCTTCCTGGAGGGTGGGCGGGGGGGCTTCTTATTTTTAAATTATAATTTTGAAAAAACCGCAAACTAACTTTTTCATTTTTCACCTCTTCTGGGATTCGAACCTGGGACCTTTGAGTTTTTGTGCGAGCGCTCTAACCACTATACCACGCACCCCCCCCCCCCCCCCCCCCCCAAAATTAATTCATTTAACCCTGAAAGTATTCATAACATTTTAATATGTAGATAATAATAATAAAATTGCGCTATAAAATTGTTATTTAAATGTAAATTACAAATTTACTGTATGTTTCCCGTTTTGAAATTTTCTTTCTATAATCCATTCTGGTCCTGCGTACGATAAAATACATATGTTTGAACTACAGGATAAAACTAGAACAAGCTGATGTAATATATACAAATAAGATATCGTACGGATTCATTTAAGCATCCAAGCCAATAATCAATATATTTCTTCAAAACCTGTGTTTATCACCATATTAATGTAAGAGAATAATCTGGATTAAATTTTTCAATATTTTATTTCTAGATAAAAAATCGTTAACTCTCATTGAAGATTACTTGGCGTAGAGAAGGCAATTAAAAACATACACAATTCGACACTTTTTATAAATATAATATTTTTAGAGCTTATATAATAACAAGCCACGTCCAAGTCTGAGTTCAAACGTAGGGAGTCGTATTTCGAAAAGTTTTAATTTATAGGAAAAATAGGCAATGGGTTAAGGAATGAGATTATTCTGTATTTTAGTGGCGATACGTTTAACCCTCTCATTTACAATTGCATACATGGGTGCATAAGAAAAAGACTCTCTTGAGAACACATGCGAAACAAATTTTTGCAGCATTGTGCAGACTTATAGAAATTTCTGAACGGGATAAAACTTGTTGCCTTCTATTGAAGTGTTCTTTCGTTCTCTTTGTAACTGATGATCCCAGTTTCACATAAAAAATATGCAAATTACATACAATGCTTGATATCAGTGTCGTAAGTACTTACAGCACACATAGGAAAATAATTTCTCTTTCCTTCATGGAGTCTGGGTTTCTCTTGCAATAATATTAAGTTTTCATTTTAATAACTAGTTAGAAAAATACTTTTTCCATATAAATCAGAATAAATTCTCAGGTACCCGAGTACCCTTATCAGCCCAGTAGAAAATTTTCAAGATTTGGAAGCAATAAATAAAATCGTAAGCAATAATGAAATCATTATATTGTTTTTTATACATTAAAGCTTCCAAATATTCTACAAAATAAGGTATTATTTTTGTTTTTTTGTACTAAGTATTTGCTTACTCGTTTCAATAAATGTGCATTTCTATTGCATTTTAGCGGCTCATTTCATATAAAAATCATGCATTATTGATGCGCACGAGTAAGTGATTGTTTACAATTTCTCCCTTATAAAATAGCTTACTGGTAAGCACTAATTTCTGCTGGGAGGTGGGTAAGAACTATTTGACTTTAAGAGGCTATACAGTCAATCTTAATAAATCAGAAGGGCTACGAATCAAAACAACTTATAAGACATGTTAATCTGAATGAACTTAACAATTTATCATAGTTTCTGCTCTAATTAAAACATTTTATAACGAAATAAAACAAAAATAATTTTTAAAGCAAAAAAAGGTGCTTTAATCACGAAAAAAAAATATGGATGGATAGGTTATGATTTGAGAAATTTCTATGCTGATTTCATCCATACTGCACCGACTTAAAACCAATGCAATTTTTATTTATTTCTGACAATTTCAGTGACCTACTTTGACCAATTTGTTCCTAAATTTTGAAATTTTTTATACGACAGGCATGTTTACGGCCTACAAACTCTGCATTTGGGGTTATAAAATTCTTATTTTTTTGTTTGCTTGAGGCCAGCACCCTATGCAGGCCAGCACCTCATGCAGTACATTGTGCTGTTGTAGAAAAATATCGTAGCAAGAAGAACGCTGCAACTGATAAAACATTTAATGTTCACCAGAGCCAAAAAACCTGTATGAGGGTAAAACAAAGACACTGGTAGTTTTCAAAACGCAGATGGCGTAAGTGAATTTCTTTTCATCATAGAAATCAGGGACCGGAAGCAATCGACGCGTATTTTTTTCTGATTGGAAATGATGCAATGAACGTATTTTCGATTTTTTGTCGGTTAAAGCGTTCTTTAATTCTTGCGACGATATGTTGTGGGAACGGAAAAAACGGAATAGTGTTAGTAATTGATGGGAAAAACTCTCGCGGGACGATTGTTTCATAAACGAACAGTGCGGCTAAAAAGCGATTTCGGCTTACAGTGCATGGTGCAATTAACTCGACAATCAACTATGAAAGGATGTGCTCTAACAGAGGTACAGGTAGTACGTAAGAATAAATGATTATTCGGAATTAAGGCTCTTATTTCATCAAAGCACTCCAGCACAAATAAGAGATGAGTGGGAACCGTTCACTTAAGAAATTTAAGAAAACTAAGATATATAAAACCTTAGAGCTATTACTACAAAACGGTACAAATATTACTGCGCAACATAAAGATGAATAAAATGCTATTCACTATAATGCTGCATTCAAAGGCTAACAAAAAGTTGCCTGTTTCAAGTTGATTTGAAATGAAGATAGATTTAGTAATGCTTTAAATACTACCAACAATGTAGAACAAACACCTCTTTATCAGTTGCTAAAATATAAAACAGTGAAACGCACACCACATAGAGCCAATGCTCCCTCCAATGAATCATCTGAAGTGTTTATTTTTTTACTTAAATTTTAAAAAAATTTTACTCTTAATTTAATATAAAAAATTTTGGGCTTTAAATGCTAACATTACTTTGCTTCTTTGTTATGCTGGCTTTTTTAGTTTTAATTTCACATCTGTTTCTGGCACCACAGATGACATGAAGTTTATTTCAGTTTTTTTGTGTGTGTGTGTTTTTTTTGATAATAAAACTTTACGAAAATAATAATAGAAATGATTTGTTATTTGAAATATTATACATGTTTTGGCAGGAACAAAAGAAATGCAAATGTCTGCAAGTATGCAAAATCTACATTTTTAATGATAAACGGACGTTTGCCAACAAAATTTTGTGCCGACCCCAAAAGTGTGTGCCTGTAACAGATATGGATATCGAGATATGTAATCGTATAATGATTTCTAATAATAAATTGTGTTTAAAAGAGAGAGAGAGAGTGAAAAAAAAAAATAGAAAAATAAAAGTAAAACTGCTTTATATGCTTAAACAAAATTTTATTCTGCTTAAAATGCATAAAAACTTCACACACAATATTTATAACTGCTTATAAAAATGCACTTTTTCTATTTCACATAAAATCATATCCTTTTTCTTATTTCAAACATTATTTCTTTTCTTTTCCGTTTCTTTACTAAGACTTTTATTTTATATTGTTATTATACGTTATATGGCTTTAAAATTTTATGATATTACGATATGTGCGGGTATGCATGCATGATATTACTTACGATATTATGATTTCAAATCATAAAGCTCGTAATAACACACTGGTACTTCTACTTAATTTTGCATAAATTTTTATTCATTTTTTTTAGTTCTTCGTTTTAGTTTTGTTTTATTTCCCCATTGAAAATACATTTATTTTCGAATAAAATTTATTGAGGAAATGTTTTGTATGGTTTATCGTCTTTCTCTGTATAAGTTTGAAAGTATATACTTTTTTCTCTCTTTTTCTGACTTGAGGTCATAATATTAAGAATGATCTGTATTCCTACATTTCCATAAATATGTCCCATTTCTTTGAGTACTTGTTTTTCACTTGGTTTTTATTATTCTTAAGTCCCTTAGTGTTCAATACAAAGATATGCAAGTAGAACTTAAGACTTTAAAGAAGTCAATAGGAAATCACAAAACAGAAAAAAAACAATACCACATAAGTACGTACTTAAATATTTTTTTTATATATTTAAAGATTTTCTAGATTCATAAAAGAATCTTAAGGCAAATTTTCTAAACAAATTATTTATTTACTGGTCTAATTCCGGCGTGCTTAGCTACACCTACCATTACCATTTGTGCAAATTTTTCAGTTGATGATTTTTAGTGACTAGATGACCCGTGCGAATATTTCGCACATTAGTTGTCATTTTTGTAACATAAAATGAAAATAATTAATAGAAATTTTAGTAACTTCAATAAATTTTATTAAAAGTATAAAAATATTAGAAATCATTATATATCATACATATTTATATACATCCATACATATGTATGTTTAAATGCTTTTATAACACCGGTTTACAAATTTTTAATTTGGAAAAATACTAAGAACGCCACATGCCTAGATAAGTTAATTGGGTCCTCCTGAGCATGAAAAACACTGTTATTTTTTTCCTAAGTACCGATTTTTAGATAACGGTACTTTTGTGTTTTTCAGTGTATGACCCCATTCAAACCCTTGTGGAGTCCAACGGAAAAGTTCGATCGAGATAAGTGGTATATCGACGGAAAAGGTATTCAATTACCTTTCCGTCGATATACCGGAAAATCTATTTGATAAGAAATCGCTGAGATATGGCACCTCAAATTTAAAAATTTGCCTATTTTTTATGTTTTTTTCAAAATTTTTCATTTTCATTTCAATTTTTTTCTACGTTATATTGAAGATCTGTACCGGGATTCAGTAACTTTTAACAATACGATATTCGTAAAAGAAGTCGACAGTTTTTATTGTTTGCAGTAACGATTATGTGATTCACTAAGTACATTTTATCGACAGTCTACAACTGTAGTTTTCTTTATGTTTAAATTTCAATAATTTGGCAGCACTGTATAAAAACAGTCAGTTTTTGGGTAAAAAGTTAGCAAAGCTACAAACCTCTAGTTTCTTTGGGTATACAAACACACAAAAATGGTTCTCAAACAAACTAGTTAATAGCGTAGGCACATCTCTCTACAAAATTTCAATATAAAAAATTTACGATTTTCCAACTGAATAAACAGCATAAAAATTTTTGGAGTTAGTTTACGACAACAGCCATCGTAAACAAAAAATAATGAATAGCAATATCGACAATTCTGTTGTTTACTGTTGAAAACAATGCGATTATCGTAAAAATAAGTTACTGAATCGCACCACTGGAATGTTTTATTTTTTTACCAAATATTCTATTTAGTTACCAATATTTTGAGCGTATTTTGAAAAAAATCGGATAAAAATTAAAGTTTTAATTAAGAATTTTGTGAAACGACAATATTTTCATTTTCATTGCTTACACAGTATATTCGGCGTAAATTCAAAAAATTTTAATTAAAATGACGAGCGACTTGAACTTTTGCGTTTTTTTCGGATGGATCTGCGCCAATGAGGAACCAACAATAGTCCGCCATCATTTGTTCATCCCACTAGCTTTTGTAACGTCTCTCGATTTCTTTCATTTCCTGGTGAAATCTTTCACCTTGTTCATCACTTTCGGAGCCCAACCCATATAATGGGTTATATTTGCTGTGAGTGGTGAGCGTTAATTGAGGTAATAAAGGTTCAGACGAAAATTTCAAAAACTTTGGGTTAGAAATAAATTTTGGGTTCTATGGGCTGTGGGTACTGGGCGTGGCCAATTTTGATGAAACTTTATATTTGTCTTAATTGAGCTAACTAAAGGAAGGCTCAGAGCAAAATTTCAACATTCTACGAGGACGCCTTATAGTTTTTGCCAAACATTCCCACTGCGCCCCTTCTTATCCAATTCCGCCTACTGGGTATTTTCCTTGGCCCTAAAGTTGTTGAGAACAAATTTTAGTTTTAACCGTTTTCAATACATAAAAAAACCAGCATGTATTTTGTATGAGAAGTGCAACTCCTGCTTGTTCAATTTCTCTAACTTACTGACTGATGATTTGCCTTGACCCTGAAGTCATTCAGACCCAATTTTGAAGCTTTAGCTTTAGCCGTTCTCAAGATGTACAAAAATTCGTATTTAGTTTATATGGGCGAAGTACCACGCCCAGACCTAATTTTGAAAAAAAAACATATCCTGTTCAACTATGTTCCAAATTTCAACAAAATCGGTTCAGTCGTTTAGGCTTGATTAACCGAAAAACAAACAAAGAGATTTATAATAAACTTACATACATATAAGGATATATGGGATTATTAAATTATTGGAATAGAGCATTAATAATTAAAACAATTATCAATAAAATTCCTTTTACTAATTATAGTAAATTTAACAAATTATGAATTATCAACAGTTTCAATAGCTCTAACTATCTCTTATAGAGTTAGTTTAGCTGTAGTTTTACTTTTCTTTTGTAAACAGCCATCGCAGCAAGCACATAATTGAAAAAATCTTTACCTGGGGATTTAATTTAGAACATAGATATTAAACGGAACTTACGGTCCCGATTAGATATTTCTTGTTTTCCCTACTGGTTTCCTTTTTTTTAAATGACCATCTTGCTGATAATATTTTATATGTATGGGCGGGTGTGTGGGTATTTTTCTTTCATCAAAGATTATTAAGAAGTATTCTTTAAAAAATATTTTTTTATTCAGCTTCCTTTGCATTTTCTTTGTTGTTGTATTTTATGACAAGTCATAACTTAGCAAAGCATTAAAAAAAAGCAGCATACTTTTAGACGACAGAGTGAGTGAGAGAGAGAGAGAAGATAAAATAAACAATACATATAGCGACGATGGTATAAAATTATGAAAATATTTTACAAAAATATTTCATAGCAATGCATTCTCTTATTAAAATGCACAAAAAAAAAGAAAATAATAGAAATTAAAAAGAAATCAGAAATAAATGCAAAAAAAAATAATAAATAAAACAAAGTTCAATTTAAAATGATTACACCGATGGAAGGGGGGGAGGGGGAATGAATATTTTTATGCCATATATTGTATTACGTTTATTAAACTGTGATATCAATGAATGTCTTCTACTTTTAATGCATAAGCTTGACTATCCTTCCGTTTCCTTTGTACTCTTTCGTTTAAGTGTATTTATGCTTGTATACATATATCTATACTATGTATACGTACACATGTATGTGTTTGCAAATCTCTTTGGCTATAGGTCATGTCAACTTATACAACAACTACTCATTAATATTATGGAGCAGATGCATACATATGCCTGTTTGTGTCTTTGTGGATGTGTTTAGTTAGTTAGTGCTGGCGTGTACAATTCATTTCATTTAATAGATTAGAACAAAACAGAATGTAATAGAATACAAGTGGAATATAATGATATACTCAATGTTTGACTTTATAAGCATTTTTGTTTTTTTTTTTTTCTTAAAGCATATCAAAAGTGCATATTGCATGTTTAACTTTATGCTTATGCTTTAGCAGCAGAGACATTAAAGGTCATAAAAGCAATTTGCACAAAGTCAGATTAAATGTGTGCTTGTTTGTATTTGAGTGTATTAGAAAAGAGAAGAAAAAAACATCTTATTTTAAGAAATAAAAAAGCAAAGAAATCGCTTGACACTTCATATTTGTAAGTATTCAATAGCAAGTGATTTAACTGTTTCATATATTAACTAATGGGTGATAATTCGTTTTTAGACGACTAAACAGTGTTACAATTTCATTAGCAGCTCTTACGGGGACAAACCTATAAAACTGTGACTTTAAAATGTTTACTCCGTCTAACTGAGAGAGTAACACCGCTTCTGTTTTGTTTTGTCAGAATTTTCAAGAACTGCGTTATTTATTTTCAGTTTGATAGCAAGTGAATATCTCGTGATATGAGAACAAAACGAAAACAAGAACTTTGGAAAAACACACTATCATTGAAATCAAGACTAAACTTTATGGATATTATGAGAGCTCGGCCGCATTAACAGTTTACTGAATTGCGTTGTGGCCGACCATGCAATCACAAAGCTACTCCTAGTTCAGGAAGACGCCCGAGGGTATTGATAAAAATACACTGATGGTACAGGCGGATTGAAAATTAGAGGTGATATGCAAAAAAAAAGTTAAATAAAGCAGATTTGAGCTTTTTTTAAATAATGATTTGAAAATAAAGTCTTATATAATCTCTTTTGCATAGTGGTCGCCGTAGTCTAGTATGGAGTATGTTGGCGTACTAAATGAGTGTTCTGAGTTCTGATTCCAGCTCTGACAACTTGAAAAAAAGAAATATGGAAAATATTTGTTTTGGCGACCACCTCTTAATTGTCTTCTGGCAAAAGCTCTGAGACGGCATTAAATTGGTACTCATAGAGAATATTTTACGCACATAATATGGGTGCTATTTAAAGCTAGGCTGTAACTCTGAAAAAGGGTTATAATGCTATGTATGTATGCATAAGGGAGTTAACATTTTATACATTGTGGAAGCCGTTGACATCTTACATAGCCCCGTGATTTTGGTATTAGATGATCACTACGTTGCTAGACAGCATTTCGCAGAATGGATTGTGCGTTAGCTTACTATTGACCTGAAACACAATCTTGTGACAATTTCTTTTAGCAATACGGACAGTTTTTTGTAGCGTTTTCTAAATGGTTAGGGTGTATAAATGGGTATCGTTTCGTTAGTCATGCCATTACCGGCTTTTGAATCATAAATCAACATTTTACTCATAAGAAAAATAAAAAAGTCGTTGTATTTTTTTTTAATAGAAATAAGCTTGCAGAACTTAACAATGAATATAAAATTTCGATTATAAATACCATTTGATTTACGATTTATATGCAGAAGCGTATACTAATACCCAGTATACAGTATTTAATTTAAATTTTAAATTATTTTGAAAGCTTTTAACTAAATTAGTCTTTTTTCACATACATTTTCTTATACTCTTTGTATGCGCTGATTAAAGCAATTGCTTAAATATTTAATTAAGTGCCGGATGACGTATGAGTGTTTTAGCTTTTGTTCATATAAAATATTCATCATACGCTCTAGTCTTTTGTGTAGATTTTCAATGCAAAAAGAAATAAGCACGTAAATAATTTCTTTTTTAACTTTTTGTGTAAACATTAATTAAAATTTTATTTATTTTATTGAAAACAAAAAAGTGAAAACTTTTAAAAAGGTTTCCTAAACAAATCAAATCAATTTATTTGATTTATAAACACCAGGTGGTAAAAGTTTTTTCATACTTTTAACACTCCTTTATATGCCAAATTACATAAAATCAAAAAAATTAAATATAAAAGAAAAACAAAAACTGAAAATAAATGCTAATCAGCTCAAACATGATTAAATTTTTAAAATGTTTTGTTTAAAAAGCCTCAAAACAAAAATCCACTTTATATGAAAAAAAATGAGTGAAAATGTAATTAAATTGTATAGAAAGCAATGACATCCAGACTAACAAATAAACATAGAAATACACATACAGGGGTATGCAACAATAGGCCTTCTCATTGCAGGCCTTTTTAATGGCTTCTGACATCTTTCAATTAGATTTCATCATACATTGTAAACTGCGTGTATAAGTATATGATCCCCTGCTTCCACCAAGAGTACCATAGTAAAAAAAATTACTCCCTGGCATTTTCAGTCTATTCCACCAGAAACGATTGATCAGGAGTACAGCGCCACTTTCTGGGAAGATAACAGATAACCGGCTTAACGAAGACGCTCAACATCAGCATCCATCGATAGACAGAAAAATTGCTGTTGATCATTCAAAGGTGAGGGTATAACACTTGCCTTTGAGTGATCAAATTAACAGCATCTTGTCCCATTGACATAAGGCGCTTAACATCTCACATATCTATCTATAATTTTAAATTCCAATACAATGCACTGCATAACTAGGAATTTACCCCCGAGTATTGGTCTTAATAAAACAAAAAATAACGTATTAAAAACTTGGCAAATATATGACGCCAAAAGGCATAAAAACTATTTTATGGAGACATTCCAGATGTCATTAATGATCTGAAAATCCCAATAAAATTTTTGTTAATTTTTTTTATTTTTTATTTTTTATTAATTAACCACTGTTTCGTACCTAAACGACTTATTCAGATCAGACCAAATTTTATAAAATAAAATTAAATTATTTTTTCAAATGATTTTCTCAATTAAAGGAGAATGAGACATCTGAACATATTGTCAGAGAAAACAAGTGATGTTTATGATAAGACTACGACCAACTCATTACAAAGTATGTATGAAGAAAAATATAATTCTAATATTAAGAGCTATATAGAAAAGTGTCGGTTAAGTAGTTGATAATTTTCATGAAAATTTACAGATTGAAAAGAACTCTATGTTCACTTCCATAGCTAAAGTTCAAAACATGTGCAGTCAGGCTGGTGCATATTTGCAAAAATAATTTAAATTCATTTAAAAGAATTTAGTACTAATCTAATTAAGGCTTTAAGGGACGAAACAGATGTAGACTGCTGTTGTCAAGAGAAGGAGTGTTAATGCATTATTGAATTTTTTGGATATGAAATGGTCTCTAAAATAAATAGAAAATTACGCATTTAATTAAAACAATTTTCGAAATTAAGAAACTTCTTAAAAATTCTTAATGCCATATAGATTCGCTTCGTTCTGCTATTGCTACAGATATATTGCCTCAATATTGTTCCGCTATTATTAGTTCTGAGACTTTCCTTTGACCTTGACTCCACCTTCCCTGGCGCTAGTCCTCAGAAAGCCTTACAGCAGTCCTTGGAATGGAAAATATAAATGAAACCTGCAGAACTTTTCGACTGCAAAAAAGTATGGAAAGGGCCTCTTTTTCCTCGCTTTTTACTACTGTTTTACGGCTATGTATTGTAGATATACATATATTGTGTATTGACAAAATGTGAAAGCATTTAATTGGCTTTGATGACACTCATTGTCACCTTTTTTTTTAAATTTTAACGAAAAGTTTTGCAAATTATCTTGTTTTGTTTTCTAACGCATTTAAATTGAAACGGATTACTTGCTTTGTTGTTGTTGATGACCCACAAATAATTTAAAATACGAGTAGAAATGCACAGAAAAAATTACATGAAATTTACGAAAATATTAAAACAACCACTCATCAAATTTATCCAACTGTATTGCAAATTTTCATAAACAACAACTGAAGCTATAACTGGCTAAATCCGTTTATGTTATACCCTACACCAGGTGGTATCCTTTTAAATGTAAGCGATTTTGCTGGAATTTTTATTATAAGCTGTTTTCTATAACATACATACATACATACATACATACATACATACATAAGTACATACATACATACATACATACATACATACATACATACATACATACATACATACATACATACATACATACATACATACATACATACATACACACATACATAAATAAATAAGTGGCCTTTACGGCCTAGCTTCTCGCAGTACTCATGTTGTGTGTGCCAATTTTTAACCAAGAGTACCGGGACCCACAGTTAAATGTCGACTATGAAAAAGAGACTTGAGAAGCTTGATCAAGGCAATCAGTTACTCTCTCTCTGCTGAGAGGTAGACGCCGATGGAAATATATTTTTTAAATATTTTTTTGCTTCAAGATGTCAGTGCCGAGGCTTTAACCGGCGTTCTCGTCTTAGTAAGCTAACACACTAACTACTAGACCACGGCTAACCCGTTTACTATAACAGACAAACATTATTTTTAAAAAGATTAAAGACAGGTGTCTTCGATGCAGTAAAGACAGCCACCTTTTAGTACTTCAAATGGTTAGAAAACAGTTTTCCAGTAAGTATATTGCCACCAATCGTTAATTCATTTGATATCTTAGCTTATAAATATAATCACGATATTTTAAATAAATTTTGAGCATTGCTGTGTTTTTAGTCACTTTATAGTTTATACATGTAAACAAAGCATTACGCTTGTGAATACCAGAATGGAGAAACAACGTGCACAAAAAAAAAAAAAATACGGTTGTCGAATAACCGAAATCTTTTGACGGATAAAACAAATTATGTCAAATCCCAGCAAAGGTGAAAAATTAAAAAGTTAGGGCCCCTCCACCTTCAGGAAGTCTACCTATAAATAAACCGCACCCTAAAATTCCACTCTATTCTGCTTTAATGTAAATATAAAAACGAATGATTAGGAGAAAAGTGCCACCTATAGAGATGTTAAAGAGATAACAGTTAAAAACCTACTTAGCGAAGGCACTCACCACTCAATTCAAAGCAATTTGTATCATTCCTAAGGCGCTTAATAGTAATCTAAGAAAAATAAAAAAAAAAAAAATATACTAGCCTTTCCAAAAAATTCCAAGGGTTTTACCCCTGAGTATTGGTATCAATAACAACAAAACAAAAAACAAAAAAAAAAAAAAAAATATTTTTTAGTTTAGAAAAATATTAGAAATCAGAAAATAAGATAGAAAATTGTGCAAAGCGACATATCAAGTCAAATTGTTTTTGTATAGATGCATCACAATAAAACAACGAAATATTTTAATAATAATTTTAATTCTGGTTTATTTTATTATTTAATATAAAGAATTACTCAAGCTTGAGTAATTTTTAATAATATCAATGAAACCTATTTTATTGGATGAAAAATTTGATGCAATTAATGTAAGCATGCGGCCGTTTGATATTCAAGTGCTCAATTGTCAAAGTAGACAAAGTGACTTGTCATATAATCCCATGAGTTGAAATTAGGAGATCTCGGTGTTTAATTATGTGGACCACTATATGAAAATTTTCTTTCTTTCAAAGTTGCTTTGAGGAAATCTATTGCAGAGCTCTCTATGTAGTATATTGCTCTGTCCTGGTGGAAGCACAAGTCAGCAATATTAATGCCAGCTAATTGAGGTAGGAACAAATTTCTAAACATGTTTCTATAGTGTTCATCATTACAGTGACACTAATATTCATGGTTTTTTAATCCATATCAACCAATGACTACTCCAAACCATAGACCACACCAAACAGTAATTTTCTGTAAATGTAATGCCAGACTATGTAGTCGCCGTGGTTAGTGTGTTAGCTTACTAAGACATAGGCCCTGGGTTCGACTCCAGGCTCTGACATCTTCAAAAAAAGAAATATGAAAAAAAATATTTCTTTCGGCGACTACCTCTCAGCAGTCTTCTGGCAAAAGCTCTGAGAGTAACTAATTGCCATGAACAAGCTTCTCAAGTCTGTCGTTCGGAGTCGACATTAAACTGTGGGTCCCGGTACTCATGGATAAAAATTAATACACACAACATGAGTGCTGCGAGAAGCTAGGCCGTAATCCTGACACAGGGTTGTAAAGGCCAGTTATGTATGTATGTAATGCCAGACTCTCTCGAAATACGATAACTCTGCTTATTTATCACTCTACTAAACGTAGGCTTAATCGGATAATAAATTTTTTAATGGAAATTTAATATTAATTTGTGCTTCAACCCACTCGGCAATTGGCTTTAATTACTGCATAAGTTAAAAGCCAGTTGTGTCAACCCAATTGTTAAGAATAGAAACAAATTGCTTGATTTAATCCTTCTTTAATGTTTTCCTCTATATTGACTAAAGTTTTTTCAGTGTGTGCTGTTTAGCGACTCACGACATTTGCCTTATATAATGAGTATTCGTATCTCTAATTGCTTATTGTCAGAAGCTTAATACTGGTTAAAAAAAATAAAGATGTGATATTAGCCGGCACAAATTCCTGATTTAAAACTTCAGCGAAAATCTATAATCGCTCTAAAGGAGACGGTAGTTTCTCGAAAACCTAAAAAAATATTATTTTTATGAAAAATAATTTAGTAAGTAGTAGTAGTTTTTGTATAATGTGCTGCATTTGGCAGTTGCATTAGAGTGAATTGAGTGAGTATTCTATAGTCATGTGATAACTACAATATTTTCTTTTTTTCACAGATGATTAATTGTATGACCACAACATATGTAGGAGAAATGGAAAATGAGCACAATTTATTCCATAAAATATTATTGAAAATAGTTGGAAGTTGCATGAATGTGGTTAGAAACTTTCTTTTTTTTTAATTATGAACAGTATTTGGTGAATCCACTTGAGTAAGTTTTTTATATGACCACATAAAGTACATAAAAAATTAAAATTTCAATTGTTATTAAAATACTTACCTTCTATTCAACCAATTAAGGTGAAAAGTATTTTTTTCTCTTAATTTGTAGTGGATGACACTTGATGTTAAAATATATTTTTTTTTAAGATAAAGTAAAGGAAGACAGAAAATTCATATAAAAACGCCTAAAAATATGCACAGTTTTAACAATTTTGTTTTCCATAAATATATATTAGTACGTAAAAAAAGAGAGTACATCAGCAGACTAGTGGTTAGATAGTATGCTAGCCTGTTGTAATGGGCACGAAAGTCATAGAGACTGAAATTAAGATTATGGGGATAGGGCGTTCGCTAGAATTTTCAAAAGATATGGTGATACGGCAACTCATTTATTGATTGTTACTTTGACAAAATTAGGAAACGCTATGACTTTCAAAAACGATTTTGGATAAAACTGAGTAATATAAGTGAATACAACAAGCAGTCTCCCTCTTTTAGAAAAAATTTTTGAATTGGATGGATATTTAGAATTGAAGAAAGCCATTGGGTAAAGCTATTTTGTAAAAGATGCTCTTAATTCAAAATGGATTAAGAATTTTGTTTCACGAGACCGGTACGCAGGGGATGGCCCCTACTCATGTAGTGCATTGTTCTAGTGTAGGAAAATATAAATCTTATGAAGAGGTGGAGAAAGGGAGTAGTATTTAACGAAGAGTAAAATGCTTTGTGTTATTAATTATATAACCCACCACAAAAGGATGTGCTCTGTAAGAGAAACGAGTAGTAAGTGGGAATATGAAGGATAATTCATAAGATAGGAAAGAGTCTTGCTAGATAGACATCGCCGTGGTCTAGTGGTTAGTGTGTTGGCTTACTAAGATATGAGCCCCGGGTTCTACACCCAGCTCTGACATCTTAAAAAAAAATATTTCTTTGTGGCGACTGCCTCTCAGCAGTCTTCTGGCAAAATCTCTGAGAGTAACTAATTGACATGAACAAGCTTCTCAAGCTGTCTGTCGTTCGAAGTCGACATTAAACTGTAGGCCCCGGCACTCATGGATAAAAATTTACACACACAACCTGAGTACTACGAGAAGTTAGGCCGGAATCCAAACACAGGGTTGTAAAGGCCAGTTATGTATGTAAGTAGATAGACATCCAAACGTTTGGATTTTATGGAATTGACTTGAAGTTAATATAGTTAAACTCAACCCTCTGGGTGTGGACAATAGGGTGAACCTATCAATGCTAGACCTTGGGATTTTTGAGTATACAGGAAAATAAAACTGCTGATAAACTTGTCAGAAGAATACAACTTTGCGGCTAAAGAAGCCACAACGCTTTTGTGGGGGAGTTTGAAAGGCCATACATAGTGAAAGAGACAAGAAGAGGCTGTTACTCTTCTTTAGGAAAACAGATCTTAGGTTTCCCAAACATTTACTTTATTAGCTACGATAGAGGAAGACTTGAGTCATGCATTAGATTTTATGGGCATAACCGAAATATGTTAATGAACATTTAAATAGAACAGGAATTGTTTCGAGTACTTTGTGCAGATTTTGTTACAAGTCCTCACGGCACTTACTAAGCATTGATACTCAATAGGAAAAAACACTTTGATGTTGATGATCAAATATTGTATAACGAATTGTTTTTCAAGCTTGAAACTGGCCGACTTTTTGAAACTCGTCAAAGCGACGAAACTGGGAGAAACACTAAGGGAACCCTAAATAAGTTAATATGTAAGTACTTTAATAGTTGGAAAGTGAATGAAATATCTTTTAGGCTGTTAGTGCGAGGGTTGATTTCCCATCACAGACTTTGGTCTATTTCAGTGCCTCCAAAGTAAAATGTCTTCGTCATATTGCTGGTAATCGTTAGAATAAAATTTTCGTATTGTTTTTAAATAATTTTTCCAGAAATGTTTATATGAAACGTAATATTGGCCACTTTCGTCAAATATCTGCCAACGCACCTTTAACTCATTAATATGGCTTTTTAAATTAGTCCTGGCATAAGTGTTTCTCTGGTTTAGAGTTTCCATTTGTGGTTTTGAGGATATAACCTTTAATTTTTTTTTTGTCCCTGTAGTGGTTGTTGATTTTTCAGTAATAAACAGACCGCAACAGGAAATTTGTTCATCTGTTTTGAAGCACACCTCCTAGGCTGTGTTTGTCCTTTTAAGAAATAAAGAAAAAAATACACAAAAAAAGCGCAACAACTAAAACAACAATTAAGAAAACCAGCTAAAGGTTTCTAAATGGTTGAGTGTTGAATTGTGTACGAAAAAAAAAAGAAAATTCGATGCCGTTGTTGTTTTTTTTGTGTGTTCTTTGTCTTTATTGCTGTACAAGTACGAGTATATGCAGCTGTAAGTCATTATAACCGAGCGAAAGCTTTTGCAGATTTTTAATTTGTCTTTGTTTGTTTTTTTTTTTTGCCATAAACATCTAAAGAAACAGTTCAGAAGTGCAAAAAGAATAAAAGAAAAAACCTAAAAAAAAGAAAGAAAAACCAAAAGAAGCATAGGCATTAAGAAAATGTTGATGGTAATGTTACTGCCACTACTGCTGCTGCTTCTCGTGTTACATCTGAAGGAATAAAAAAAAGTAAAATTAAGAAATAAGAGAAATAACTAAAAACCTTTATAAAGAAAAAGGGTTTACAGTTCCTTTGGTCTAAAGAACATTAAAAAAAGAAAGAAATAACTGCAGCAACATAAATCATTTACATCCCTGACCTATTTCTGGTTCTTTAACTTAAAAAATTATTTGTCAGATTTCTTATATTCTGTTCTTGTTTTCTTTTCATCTCAGAATTTTCCTTTTTTTTTGTTAGTAAGCAAGAGAAGTTTTACTTAAAACAGTACAAACGAAAAATGAAAAACATGTTAAGAAGAAACACCAACAACTATTGTTTTCTTCCGGTTTGTTGTTTCTTTCATCTTTTGCTTGGAATTATTTCAATATTGAGTAATAGTGGTTGAATTTCCTTTTGAGTTACAACTATATGTGTGTCTTTTGGTTGCTTTTGTTTTTTGTCTTAAACTCTGTGTTGTTGTCTGCCGAAAACGAAGAAAAAAAGTCACACATGCCAGTAAACAAAAAGTCACTCTAAAGAAATAAAAAACAATAAAAAGAATATGCCCAAGAAATGGTAAAAAGAATTTCTTTTTATGCCTCTGGTTTTGTAATGATGACGATGATTGAAAACAAAGCAATTTATATGGGACATCTGCAGTTTATGGAACACAATTATTATACATATCGTCATATGAAATCAAAAAAGCACTAAGTTACGAAAAATTCAAAATTGACTTTTTGATTGATTCTAATGCAAGGTTTCAAATTACATGTTCTTGTAAAATTGTACACCTCTACGACTAAAAAAGAATGATTTTATGGATAACTGTCGTCTTTTTTTAGAGAAAGTAAATACAAACCTTCTTCTCTTTTGTTTTGTTTATTGTTACTCTGATCAAAATTTAATGTTAAATTTTTCCTCCATCTGAACAATTTAGAATTATGCAATTTACTTCAAAAAGACATGGATAATTTTTGCCAATGGTGCAGTATTAATTTAATGGAACTTAACCTAAAAAAGTGTAAATATATGCTGTTCTACAGAGGAAGTCCAGTTCATTATGAGTATAAATTTGACACTTATCACCTTGAAAAAGTTGAGGAATTTCTTGATCTTGGAATTTTATTAGACAAAAAACTATCTTTTAATCCTTATATTTCTCAAATTGTTAATAAAGCTAGAGGCGTTTTAGGATTTATCAAACGATGGGGAAAGGAGTTCGATGATCCCTATGTCTTAAAGCAATTGTACACATCACTAGTTAGACCTATCTTGGAATACGCTTCTGTGGTCTGGGATCCTCAATATGACGTTCACGTTTCCAAAATTGAGTCATTTCAGAAACAGTTTCTTCTTTTTTGTCTTCGAAACCTTCGATGGAGTCCGAATTTAGCTTTACCTGCATATGAAAGTCGTCTTGCACTTATTAAACTTCCAACTCTTAAAAGCAGAAGAATTTTTTTGAATATTTCATTTATAAATAATCTGATATGCGGTACACTTAGTTCCGAAGTATTACTTAGCAAACTAGAATTCATAGTTCCAAACCGCCCGACGAGATTTTACCTTCCACTTAAACTAAATTATTTCCGTTCAAATTATGCAAACTTTGATTCACTCCGAAGAATGTGCTCAGAATTCAACAACCATTTTTCTCTTATTGATTACTCTTCTGACTATAGTTCATTAAGAATAAGAATTATTGATTTTTTAAATAACTAAAAAATTTAATGTAATTATTTTATACTTATATGCATTGTAAATACAGCCTGTAAGAAATTATTCATTGGCTAGGAAATAGATAAATAAATAAAAAAAATTAACTGTTGTTTTCAAATTTCGTGAGTTACGTATGTTCGATTTTCGCATTTTTTTCTGTCATGTTGGTATACATGTCTGTTATATATGTTAGTAATAATCAGCCATTTTGGATTGTCAATTTTTTTTTTAACAGATAAAAAGGTTAGTCGTGTTTTGGTGTGCTCTTCGATTTTTTACTATTCGAAAAATGGATCAAAGAAACTGTATTAAGTTTTGTGTAAAAAAGGAAATTAAATGCACAAGAACATTTGAAATGAGGCCTGTAGCGTTTGGTGAGACTACCATGAGCAGAACACAAGCAATTCGTCAGAAACGCACAGAATTGTGAAAAACCTAAACATGGATTTTGCGCCATGATAACACACCAGCTCACACATCGATGGGTGTGCATGGCATTTCTCCAAAAACAAACCCGTTATCATGCCTCAACCACCGTATTCAGCGGACTTGGCCCCCGCTGACTTTTTCGTCTTCCCAAAACTGAAGACACCAATGAAAGGAAAGCTTTTAGCTACGATTGAGGGGATAAAAGTAAAATCGAAAGCTGTTGGCGATACCAAAAGCGCGTTTCAGAATCGATTCGAGGATTGGAAAAAACGCTGGCATAAGTATTTTATATCTGATAGGAATTACTTTGACGAAGACAAGATAGTTATTGATGAATAAATGAATACTTTTTGAAAATATTGAAATTAACGGTTATTTTTTTGATCATAAATACCTCGTACTGTTCGTTTTTTTTTTTTTTTTTTTTTTTTTTTTTTTTTTTTGTGATGTCTTTATAATAGAAGATCATTCTGTTTTGGTTTTTTGCTGATGAAAAAATTTGGTTTACTTTTCATTTTACTCTAGAAGGTTTTTTGCTTCTCCCGTAAAATTTGTTTAATATAACTTAAGACCTTTTTGATTTTACATAACGATAGCCTTTCATAAGTAGAACTTTTTTTTTAATTTTTAATAAATTTTTTCTCTGTGATGAAACAAAAATTAAAATCATATTTTATTTTCTTAAATTTTACATTTATTTAGAATTATTCCAAACAAGAAAAAACCATACTATCATTAAAGCATTTCATTTATTACACTGTTATTGTAATCAACAAACCAAAAAAGGATATGTGTTTTAGTTAACACTTGGAAAATCCACTGACTGACGACTCATCGAAAAATGATATATTATACTTATTAGTATATATACTATATAGCACATTTGGTACATTGAATCCCTGTTTACGAGTGCACATTCTTTGCATCTTTTTCGTTTATTGTCCAGTACTGTCCATACAATTCACTCACATTACCACATGGATAATGCTTTCTAGTTAAGTAAGTACAATATCACCATATTTCACTTGGAAAAGAAGAAATTTTCTTGCTTCATACAGGTTTTTCGGCTCTGGTGAGCATTAAATGTTTTGTCAGTTACAGCGTTCTTTAATTCTTGCGACGACATAATGATGATGTCGAAAGAATGCTTTATTTCCCTTACTGAGAAAAGAAAAAGAAGTTCGGTTTTTCTGTATCAGAATTGTAAGTATTCGAAGTATAACCTAAATGCGGGAGAAGAAAAAAAAAGTGCACAAATGGATTTTACGGATCACTTAACTTGGTAATTGTAAGCTGCCCATGCACTTCACAATTATTAAAAATTGAATCAATCACAATGAGCTTTTCTAAGAAAATCGATTAGAATATCTTAAAATACCAGATAAGCTGAATGGAAGTTGTACGACTCTTTGTCACGTAATGGCGTAAAGAAATTCGAAAATATTTCTTTTGTCTTCATTCTTTAGTTTGCATTCTTTCGTTCAACGATAATAAAAATAACTATTTCACAATGTCAAAAGAAACAATCATTGAACGAAGGAAAGGCTGACAAAAGAAAGATATTTGTGGTTTCTCTATGCCTTTTGTTCATTCTAACCGTTTGAGAGCATAGCAGGAGTGGATTTTTTTTAAGTTGAAGCCAGCATTCAAGGGATAACCCCTACCCATTTAATACATTGTGCTGGTCAAAAAAATATGTTATGGGAAGGAGGAAGTTGGAGTTGGAGAAAAGAAGGAGTAGTGTGGTAAACAGTTGATTTAAACTCATTGACATCGTAATTGACAGGAAAAACTCTTATGGAAAGATTGTTTCACAACCGAGCTGTACAGCTAAAGAACGAATTCTTTCTAAGTATAATGCATTGAGCGATTCAATCGACAATCAACTTTAAAATGATGTTCTCTAAGAGAGGTGCGTGTGGTACAGATATAGAGTAATTTAACGTGCGTACCCGTCCCTAGACACAACAAAGGCCACCCAGTTGTTTGAGTGCAGGTAAGATACAATGCGTCTCACCTTGCGCCATCCAATGCCAATGACCTCAAATTTTGGACATGCCGAAACCAAGTCGCTCAAGAGAGAGCCCTATGACAAGGAATTTGCAATCATGATACTACCATTGGCCAAGTAATAGCACCCCTCCTTGCTGAGGAGGCGATAATATCAAGCATATATTACAACCACTATGTGTGCTCCCTGAAAGGCCGCACCAAAACCATCAGCCCGATTTACCTCAATTCCCCAATTACAGGGGAGCACAGACAAACCGGAGGCTCCTGATGCCCGTAGTACAATAATCCCTCGAACTTCGCGGTTTCTGACTGCGCTGTTTCGGACTTGCGCGTTTTTATTTTTACCACCAAAATTTCGCATTGAACGGCAAAAGTTTCGCAGCAGCGCGGTTTTTTTTTTGCGTACATATTACATATTTCGTGCAAAATTTGTACATACATATTTTTTATATATATTTTTATATATTTTTTACCAAACCATTGGAGGAAAATATAACAAATTCATTAGAAGATGAAAATTAACTTATTTAAAGTTTTTTTTTTAATTAAATATTTAAATTTTAATTATGTACATACTATGTACAATGAATTGTTTTCAAGATTTTTTTTTGTTTGTTTAATTTTTATGAATTAATTTATAACTTTTATTTCTTTTGTTTATGTTAATGTTTAACTTTATCTTAATATTGAATAAAGTCTTTTTT
The DNA here is from genome assembly GCA_963576795.1 of Metopia argyrocephala. Classification (NCBI taxonomy): domain Eukaryota; kingdom Metazoa; phylum Arthropoda; class Insecta; order Diptera; family Sarcophagidae; genus Metopia; species Metopia argyrocephala. Next base: position 50,862,485 of record OY756210.1, read on the forward strand.
TAGTTATCTACTTGGTTTAAATTTAAAATTTTCATGATAATTTTAGAATTTGGAACGTATCCCCCTAACTTCATACAAAACAGGGTTCACAGTGCGCGATTTCGGATTGCGCGCTGTTTTTTCAGAACGTATCTACCGCGCAGTTCGAGGGATTGCTGTACAATGTAATCCAAATCTACATTTTCTGTGCACAATTGTGCTATAAAAGAAAAAAAATTGAGAGTTTTGGTTAACTATGCCATAGTACCAGATTAGGTAGGTATCTCTGGTCACTCCTGAGAGCGTCAGTAATTTACCAACAACTCTCTACCTAAAGCGAGCGCCAGACAACCCACAGCAAGGTGAACCCCATATTTCCCGATAGCACAGGCATCTGGCGGGTCGTATCGCCAGAAATCATAATGTACCCTCGAGAGGGTAACTGTGTGACAACTGTTCAGGGCTTAACGTGCGCACCGTCCGTAGATATATCACACGCCACCCGTTGCCGGAGCGGTAGTGCACTTCAATGCGCCCAACCACCGCCTCTCGAAGCCGGTACACTCTAATCTCACTATGCCCGAAGGCATAGCGCTCAGAAGAGAGCCCACAGCAACGAGTTGGCAATTTAGCACCATCACTGTCTGGGTAATGATACCCCTCGCTGAGGGGTTTTCTATCTAGGTACTTCCTAGGGTATTTAATTATTCGACTTTTTTTTTTTTGGTCGATTAATCGAGTGAGTAATTATTCGGGTTTTTTCTTGATCGATTAATCGAATAAAATTTCAAAATTGATCGATTAATCGCATTTTGTTTTATATATAATAACATACCAATTTTGTGTATTATTAAAACATTTTATTCAAAAAAACAAATAATAATAACCAAAAACATATTAATGTGTAGTGTAGAAAATGTAATGAGATGGTATATTTTACTTTTAAACATATTTTTGAAAAACTAAACCAATAAATAATTATGAGTTAAAAATTAGTTAAAAAAAATTATGCACTTCTATTAAAGTAGTCTTGTAATGTAATTTATATGTTTAGCCTTTATCCGATTGTTTTCTTTAGTTTTAATAAAACTCGATTTTGAGAACACTCTCTCGCTGATTGTAGATGTTTTAGAAATCGAGAGAAGTGCATGGAAAAGAATATATAATTTTTCGGTTCTGTTTTTGGTTAAATACTTATAAGAAATCTTCCATTAATCATTCAGCCTCTTTTTTGTTACACTTTTAATTGCTTCATTGAATTCTGATAATAGATTATTTTCGTTTATTTCAATTAAATCTTCTGCAATCATGTCATCATCTGGCACATTTTGTTCCATATTTTCTAAAAACATTCTCAAAAACAATTTGTGTGCAGAATTTAGATATAAAATAAGTGTACTTAGTAGTTTTACACGTCTTTCATTTATTCGAATCTTAAGCCTTTCTAATAATTATTTTGAAAAGGGATTGTTTGCATTATTCATTGTATTAATAACAAATTGTATAACGCCTTCTAAATCTATCAATGTAGCAGAATCCTATTCGAGCTCCTTAATAGCGACATCAAGTGGTTTAAGGGCTTAATTCATATATGTAAAAGTCGTTAAACCAAAATCAGATAGAGCGTAATTTACGTATTTATAAATACGAAGAAAATTTTCAATCATGGTAGATAAAGACGACCATCGATGCTTTACATCATGTACAAGACGAATTTCTTTTTCTTTTTTTGCAGCATAACATATGTTTGCAATTTCTTTTGTTTTTCATTAGATTTATTAAATATTTTACAACACTTAGGAAGTTTATTAATACCATTTATTATTTTTATAAATAAAGTATTTTCTTTATATGGATTAATCGATTAATCGTAGGAAATTATTCGAGTTATTCGTTATTCGAATTTGACTATTTTTAATTGTTCGAACAATTATTTGAACACAATTCTTCGATTAATCGATTAACTTCCACAAGCACTGCGTGTACCTCCCGGAGTAGGACCTCACCAATCATCAGGCCAGCTAGTCTCAATTCCTGAATGACAAGGAGTCCCAGACTAGCTGAGGGCTCCTGATGACCGTAGCACTAGATAAAGGCATCTCTGGTCAGTCCTTGAGAACGCCAGATAATGGCAGCCACGCGTACTTAGGCCATGCACCTCACATTAACCAACAATTCTCTGCCTATATTGAGCGCCAGACCACGCAAGGCTAGGTCGAACCCAATATTCCCCGGAGAAAACAGGCTACTGACGTGACACTCGCCAGCAGCCATAACTGTATCCCCGGTGGGGAAGAGGTAGCTGTGTGACGTAAGAATATGTGATTATTTGGAATGAAAACCTTTATTTCATCAGAGCACCTACCGATTGAAAATCGAAATGCACCCCACATTGAGCCAATGTTTTAACGAATCGATATAGGTGGATAGCCTATCGTTGTTAATAAGCACCTTCGCCCCTTTCTGTACTCGGTCGAGTAGCCATGCATGGGACTGCACAATGGGAGCTGAAGGTCTAAGTCGCTATTTGCATTGTGTTCAGTTTAATTGTGTGTGTGTTTTGTAAAGTTTTCGTTTACATTTTTTTTCCTATTCTACGAACGGTCATATAAGGTTGAGAATCTCCCCTGAGGAATCCACTAGCCGAGAAACGAAGTTGGCTGTAGAAAGAAATTCGTATCGTATTAGAAAATGGTACTAGTTGGCCAACTCGACCAAGTAGCAGCCCATACATTATAGTAATATTTAATTTTTCATAAATTGGGCATTTGGCAAAAGATATTGCTACTTGCCTATGATGACTGTATATCATATTGGTGTCATATATTTTTAAAACCAACTGATGAAGCAATTTTCTTTTGATATTTTGAATTTTCCTTTCATTTCTGTAGAATAAATAGTTAATCAGACATCAAAAACTAATTTTATTTTTAATTTATATATTCATGTGTTCTTTCTATTTTTAAATATAAAAATCCTTGTGCGCCTTCTTCTATGCAAGACTTTTGCAAGCACAAACAATTTAATGATAATATTTGCTATTGCACTTGATGATGACGTTGATGATGGAATGATAAAAGAAAGAAATATAAAAGTTAACTTTCACACACAGACACACGCAAATACTTTTTACTTTTTTTACTCTGCTAACACTACTCTCTTCCTTTCACTGCCTTTTTAAAAGCTATAAAAAAATTATTTGAATATTTTTATGACGTCAATTGTGTTAGAAAATCTAGCAAAAGCAGTAGCACCAACAACAATAATAGCATAAATAAAGCAATAAAGATATAAATGTAATAACAAAAACAAAAGGGGGAACGAAACAATATTAACAGTAAAACATTTACCACAAGCTTAAATCAACTGCACAACTAACCTTCTATTAAAATAAAGAGAGAAAAACAGTAAAAAAAATGAACAATAAAGTAAACCAACTATTAAATCATGAACAACAACAACAACAATAATTCAAAAAGGCTACAAATATCTACAAACCGGTTATATTGGTCGAATGCACACAAAAAATTTAGCTCATCAAAAACCAAAAGCAGAAAGAGTTTTCTCTCTTGCTCTCTTTTATTTTTAATATTTATTTTTAATTTTTTTTTCTCAATTTCAATATGGCTTCTTTAAAATTTTACTGTTTAATATCCAATGTGTGTGTGTATGGGTGGGGGAGAGCATGAGTTTTTATTTCCTTAGTGTTTTCAATAAAGCACTGTATATTTCCAGCAAAAAAAAAATGTTTTGTTTTATTTTTTACTTGTTTTATAACAACTTTTTTACTTAAAAAAGAAAAAAATTATATTCGATTGTTAAATGAGAAATTAGTTTTAAGCGGTAAATTTATTTGCAAAAGAAAACGCACCAGTGAAGAAATTATATAAAAAAGATAAAGATTTCAGGCATCATAAACTACCTTAATTCAGGGGCCAGACAGGTATCTGAGACTTTCCCAACTTCTACTTGATAACTATGAACAAAGTAGATTTAAGTCTTGCATTGGATTCTCTAGGAACAACCTCAGAATTTCAACAGGTCTTCTGACCGGACACTGCAGGCTCAATGGATAATTAAATATAATAGGAATCGCTTAGAGCGAGATGTTCAGATTCTGTGGCGAGGCGATCGAGTCAACAACACTGATGCACAGTAGGAAGACGTACCTTGGTGATTATCAGATATCAAATAAGGAATTGTCAAAGTTAACACCGGCCGACATTTTGAAGTTGGTCAAAGCGACCAAACTTAGGAAGATATTAAAAAAAACCTCGTTTAGTTGAGGGCTGTATAATAGATCTACATGTGGAAGTAATTTAAGTACCTCATGAATGAAAATTGAATGGAAATCAAACTTTAATTTTTTATATCAATCAAGAAAAAAATAATTTTTAATTTGTCGAAGCTTCAATCAATACCCTCTCCGCTGGGATTCTACATATATGTTGTGCTTTGAAAAAAAAATGACAATCAACGAAATGTTGTTATTCTGATTATCAGAAATGATTGACAATTACGAAACTGCAATAATTGAGAGAAATAGATAAGCATGATCTCGCACGAGGCTCTCAATTCGAAAATTACTATTTTTGATGTCGGTAATAGTCTTTTTCAGCAAGTCTTTTTAATGCAAGATTTTTCAGAGATAGTACCGTCATGTTTATTTTGGGAGCACCGCCAAATTCTGTTCTCTTTTAAAGAATATTTGTAATTTAATTTTTTTCTGTCTTTAAATCTTATTCAAAATTTGAACAGAGACAAGGCATTAGATCAATGACAAACTCACACATAACGTGTTGAAAATTTGAAGCAGCGTTTTTTTTTATTAATAATATTGACTGCTTACTTGAAGAGATAATGGAACATCTTTTGAATACTCCAAATGTATATTTAATACTACTATTAGTTTGTAGTCGCCGAGGACTTTGGTTAGTGTGCTGGCTTACTAAGACATGAATCCATGGTTCAAACCCCATCTCTGACATCTTCAAAAAAAAAAAAAAAAAGATATATAAAAAAAATATATATTTCTTTCCGCGACTACCTCTCAGCAGTCTTCTGGCAAAAGCTCTGGCAGTAAATGATTGCCATGAAAAAGCTTTTCAAATCCGTAGTTCAGAGTCGACTTTCAACTGTAGGCCCCGGTAAAAATTAACATACACAACCTGAGTGCTGCTAGAAGCTAGGCCGTAACCCTGACACAGGGTTGTAATGGCCAATTATGTATGCATGTGTGTATTATTTGATCGCAAATGCATAATTTTATTTAATGTTGCTGAGTAGAGTTGGTCATCGAAAACTGATTTATTACCCACACATTTAAAGTCCAATTGAATCGTACTTCCGTTTAAAAAGTGTTTAATTTAAAATGCAATAGCATGTGAATCGAGAATTAAGTATTTATCCAAGTGTTTGAAATATCAATGTTTAGTCTGTTTTTTTTTTATATTCTGAAGACTGAACTTTTATAAAACCTTCGTAGTGGTGGTCATAGACTAGTTCAGTACTACTAGTGTATAAACATAGTCCTTAAAGGATGTTACTTCTCATAAAGAATACCAGTTTTAGCATCTTAAAACCGATATAATAATTATAAATAGGTTTTTTTTATATTTTTAAAATCTGTTTAATTTAATAAAGAACAGCCTTAGTTTGAGTTTATGATAACATTATACGTGTAAGCAGATATATGATTACATGCTGATTGCTCAAGGATTTGAATCCCACAAAAACTAATGGTATAAGTAAGTTATTTTTTATTAAAAAAGTGCGGCCAGTCAATTAGTTTGTGTTTTACAGAAAATATATTGAAACGATGTCATACCCAACTCATAACATCCTCAAAAAAGAATCACAATAGAAGTAAATATGACTGATACGAAAAAAAACTTTTATTAATAGATTATATTGCCATCGGAAACCAGTCAAAAATGTCTCTAAGCTAACAAAAAAAAAACATTACTTTTCAAGAATAACCGCCTGTAAGTACAATTTTCTCCTAAAAAACTGTGTTTTTCAAAGGTGATAAGAAAATGAGCATTTTCTTCTTCTTATTTTCTTCTAAAAAAAAATCTTGTACTTATGGTAGGTTTTATTATTGGATATATTGTTTATATTAATTGTTCGATCTATTTAAATTATTCGTACGTGGTAGAAACCATCATCAATTAATCGAGTAATATTAGGATTCCAAAACCTGACTATTATTCGATCGAACAAATTAAAACTAAGTCGACTTGTTACTGGTACTCTAATAAATCTAAATTTCTTGCATTATTTTGTTTTTAAGCTAAGTGCCGTGTTAGCTTTTAGCCACTTTTTTTGAGTAAACTTTTAATTGTAAAACGCGTAAAATTAAATAATCCGAAAAGGGATGGATCTAAAAGGAAAGAAAAAGTATTCGTAGTATACTTATACATAAATCGTATGGAAACTTCCAACAGAGTATATATGTATGTTTTCCTTTATAACATACTGTAGATAATCATAATCCATAATCAACCACAGCAAACACAGCCATCACATATACATACATATTGATTGCGAACAATCAACATATTCAAAAAAATAATAATAAATTGAGAGTAGAATGGAAAAAAAACAATTTTATAAATTTATAACGCATTATTGAATTGCACATTGCTGTTGAGTTACTCTATTCATATTCCTATTATTATACAATTCCCCTTCACCCACTATAAATATTAAATACTGATTTATGGTCAGTCATTGGAGGCATTCAAAACATTCTTGGATTTCTCGTTATTATATTTCTTTATCGTTTTTCTTGTCGCTTTTAAATCATTTTACAATATGATAAATTTTTATTTTTAAAAATGGCAAACTATTGAAATGCCATCTCCATACATTATTAATGTAAATAGTTATTGAATAAACGGGTATATTCTGTTAAACCAAAATGAGTAAAATTGAAATCATATTATATTTGAAAGGCAAATATAACTTAATTGCAACAATTCTGGTTGATATTCAAAGCCGTACGAGTATGTTAATGATCATTAAGCGAATGAATACAAAAATAAGGGCATACATACCAGAATATTTTGAAATTTTAAAATTATGGTAATTTCACTTGTTATTGGTCTACAGAACATACGTGTACGCGTGTTTATTTTTAAATAAACAAAAAGAAAAAAAAAATTTTTTTTTCTACAATTTTGGATTTTAAAAATACAATTTTTAAAACTTTAAACAATTTCAAATAACTTGTGTGTTGCGTATAAGTAGTTTTATTGTGGGATGGCAATATACTATGTAATATAAGCGATATTAAGTATACGCCACATACAGCCAAATGTCTATAAATATGTATGAGACCTTGTGGTTAGTTCTCATACCTACAAAAGACGACGATCATTTAATAGAATCTTTTGAATTTTCTCAAACGTTTCGAGACACTTCAATTGGTTGAATAGTGCGATTTTTGTCTTGATAGCTCGAACGCCTCGTTGCAATTCTTCTACCCAATATTCTATAGTCGAACTAAGAAGCAGATTTACCAAGAGTAGCGGGTGGCTTTCTTTTAATATTGCTTGGACTGAGACTAAATTTGAAATGCTAGCAAATTTTTGGCATTTGCTTATTTATGAAGTTAAAAAGTACACAGTGGTAGCTTGAAAAATAAAATTTAGGGATTTCCAATTAGCTGTCATATACTCAGTCTGTTTTTCCAAATTATCATAGACAAATACAGTATTAAACAATACGTACCAATAATAAAATTATTTTGTAAAAATAGGTATTCTGTGAGGGGAATTAACCGTGAACTTTGCCCATTTTATGGTGGCCATAGTGATCCCACTAAGAGAACTATTCATAATAGTGTGTATAAGTTTTGCATCAACAATTCAGTGCTTCAAAAGAAAAAAAAAATGCTCACAATATAAAGCCATCTCATGGAACTCAATTGCAATCGGAAATGAGTTTATTTCCGGAATTTCAGTTTTTTGAACACGATAAATTTTTTGAAAATAACATCCTTATATTATTAACAAAAAAAAAAAAAAATATGCATTTATAAATATCAGTTCGATTATTTAAAGTGATTTTGTTTGAAAAAAAATATTTAATTTTCTTAAAATTAAATTTTCGGAATTGATCGATCGAAATTGAGTTTCATGACATGGCTGATAAAATTTTATAGGATGGCCACTATCACTAATTCTTTCCATATTAGTGATACAAATAGAAGTCAAGTAGACCAGTTTTGAAAGCCTTCTGGTACTAATCACATGATATTCTTTTATTTTAATTTTTAGAAAAAATTTGGGTTAACAAAGTTGCCTGGTTTAAAGGACTGTCAAGAAAACATTTTATGGAAACAGATAATACCTTGACATTTTAAAGTAAACCAGGATAATATAGCAGTCTTCTAGAGTTGAAAGTTAATGAGAACAAAACTCAAAAGGTAAAAAAAAGTCATAAATTTTTTTGAATTAATTTTTGTTCCGGAAAAACGCCAAACTGAACAATTGTTTTCTATTCCACCTACGGTAGTCTGTGATTTCCAGAAAAGTGTGAGTTAAATAGTTGATGTTTCGTTTTGAATATACACAGGACACAAAGAACTCTGATGAGACTACCGTAGCTGGAGTCGAAAACAATTGTTCAGTTTGGCTAGTGTACTATTCCTTCACGGACATCATTTCTTCTTTGACTGCCAAAAAAATTCAATGCAGTTAACTTTGATCTAATTAAAGTGTTTCTGACATAACGGGTAAAATATATATAAAATTGATCGCACCTTTTCTGGGGCTCGAACTTCTGGCCTCCAGCACATTAAAAAAATATTATTACCGGCTAAGAAAACAAAAAAAAACTAATTACGCGTATGCAACCACCACCCTTAATGACAGAAAAGATTTTAAAATAAAAACAATAGAAAATTATTTAAAACAAAAACAATGAAAATATTATAATTTTCTCTGATAATAATACAACTATTAATTGCCCTAAAATATGTTACACTCGCTACTAAAGAGAAATAAGAACAAATTGGCGATAGTGAACAAAAGGAATAAAATTAAATATAATGGTTGAAATATTGCCCATGTATGTACATAAATATCTACATATTGTATGATTTTATCATATTATTACACATACTCATACACACATACATACATACGTAAGTGTTTAAATAGAAAAGTTAACCTGTTTACTGAAGTACTGATGAAAGCATAGAAAAGCAAACATATTTTACACTCTCTTATGTCTTATCTCTCACTACCAACATTCATTATGTTTGTTGTATTTACTAACACACATATATACTCTTATTTTATTATAATTATAATAACAAGAACAATACCAAGAGTATAAATATATACAAAACAGTAATAATAAGAGGCACTTAAATCACTTTAACTGATTATTTTTTAATTCATATTCTCTGTACATGTTTAGCTGTTTGTACATTTTACTCTCTGCTAGAACGAATGAGAGGGAAGGAAACTAAACAAAGACATTTATTTGCACATATATGTACATACACTTGTGCATAAACTTTTAAGACGAATTATAAAAAAACCAATAACATAACCTATAAGCCTAATAACAGTGTGTCTCATTTTATGTGCAACGCTTTTGTAGGCTTTTTGTTACAACAAAAGAGAAATAGAAAAAAAAAATCGTTTGAATTAATTAAATTTTATTAAGACACTGAAAATATGAAGACACTGAAAATATATTCGACTTTCGCTACAAAGGTTTCATAGTTCAGTTCAGTTCTCCTAACTAACTGGTAATTGTTTCAGGATCTTAAGAACTAGTGATTCATATTTAGAATTCAGAAAGTTTTTGTATTTTTCAAATAAAAAGTGTGCCAAAATTAACACAAGAAGTGAATTTGACGCCAATTTTTTAATAAGTGCTTGACAACTCTGAAGAAGGAATTGTTTGATAGTTGAGAGTTCAGGGTTAGCAAAAATGGAGTGCTATACGATACAATAATTTGCTTTCATTATTAAACCATGTTTTCAAACCAATGATAGGTTGATTGAAGAATACAGACAAACTGGATCAGTTAGAACGATAAGCATACCGCCCGTCCAAAAACAACCCATTCAAATATCAATTAGCGCAGAAAAAGAGTGTTGATAAAATGACAGGAACATCAATTTGAGGTCGTAGACAAGAATTGTGAATTTGAAGAACTTCTCTACAATGTATAGTGACAAAAGTGTAACAACAATTAAAGCTCCATGATCATGAGTAGAGCAAAAAGTTTGTGAAGTGGCTTATTTATTATCAATAAATCGATGCTATTCTTCAAGTAAAATAATCCTAGGCGATCAGAACATTTTCATCTCAACTACAATACTTAGCTTTGCTTTCGCCAAAATTGCCATGTTGGAGGTTCGTAAAACTCATATGTGATTAACGAACAACAAGTGCACTCATAAGATTTTACTGTTGGTTGTGGATTTTATTAACGAATTGCCAGCACATTCACCATACTCTTCAGGTTTTGCCAAGCTTCTAAATAGTAAAGAATTTGGGAGATTTAAGAAATTTTTTGTATTGTGGAACAATTGGAAACACAACACTAATAAGATTGAAATTCAAGAACATTATGTTGCAAAATTAAATTCAATATAGATGAGACGACTCTTCTCATTATTACTCAAAAAATTTCGACATTTTTAATTTACTTTAAAGAATCTTCCAAAATTTTTTAGAGTTCATATTATTATTTATTTATTCATGAATAACTATCTTGTCCCCTTCACAGTAATCCCCCTCAGATATAATACACTTATGCCAGCGTTTTTTCCAATCCTCGAAACACTTCTAAACGTGCTTTTTGGTATCGCTAACAGTTCCTGTTTCGATTTTTCTTTTATCTCCTCAGTCGCTTTCCTTTCATCGGTGTCCGGCCAAGACCGGTGAATGCATGATAACGGTTTTGTTTTTGGCCAAAGAGTCACGCACAAGCATCGAAGTGTGAGCTAGTGCGTTATCATGGTGCAAAATCCTTTATTAGTTTTTCCACAATTCTGTGCGTGTCTGACAATTGAACTTGTATTCTACTCATACTTAGTAGAGTCGCCAAACGCCACAGTCAACATTTCAAATGTCCTTGCGCATTTAATTTCTTTTTTTACACAAAACTTAATACAGTTTCTTTGCTGCATTTTTTCGAATATTAAAAAAGCGAAGAGCATACAAAAACACGACTAATCGTTTTATCGGTCAAAAACAAACTGACAATCCAAAATGGCTGATATCATCAACATATATAACCCGGGGTCTCCACGAGATATGAAACGAAATATTTTTATATCTGCGTACGTCAAATTCGATAGCCGATATAATTTTGTTACGTGTAGACTGCGAATCAGCTATCATAATATCTATTATGATATCGATATCATAATATATATTATGAAAACAATATCATGATACGAACTGTCAAAAACAGCTAATATAGAGAAACAAAACAAAAAAACAAAAAAAAAAACTGAAATTGAATTTTTTAAATTCAAGAAAAAAGCAATAAAATAATAAAAAAATAAAAAAAAATATATTAATTAATAATAATTATACACAAAATTATTTAATTTTTATAAAATTTTCCCTTTATTTTTAAACAAATTTCCACTAATAAAATACGCCGACATGTTCTTTCTTTCATTGCTGTACAAAAAAATGAAATATTATAATATTTCAACATCAACGTGTTCCTGTTGTTAGATATGAAGAGAAATATTAAAATGGCATTTTATTTTCTCTGCCGACGTTTTCTTTCATATCATATTAAAGTTGATATCAGGTGTAGACCCCGGGTAACAGACTTGGCACAGAAAAAAAAAAAAAAAATGCGAAAACCGAACATACGCAACTCACGAAATTTGAAAATAACAGTTATTTTTTGATCATACCTCGTACATATTTACAATAAAAAATTAATTCAAGAAATCAAAACTTTTCTTTGGCTTTTTACCACTGCTAAAGATGCCATATTAAATATATTTAGAATTCTCCGTTTTCATCACGGATATTAGAGGTAATCACGGCTAAACGAAGCAAACAATTTGAAAACATTGCAAAAAAATCAATAGACTGATCTATGACCATCACGGTTAATCGGGGTTACCGGTTAATTGGATCACAGATAATCGAGGACTGACTGTATTTCCTTATTTTTCAAAAACAATTTCAAGAGGGGCAAAAATGCAAATAAGTTACAAAAAGTAACAGAAAACAGAAATCATGATCAAACTAAACGAAGCCAAAACAACTAAAAGTTATTAAAAAATTGGTCAACTAATGCAGTATTGCCAACACAAAGTCAAGAAGCTCTTGCTCAGCGATCTATGTATGTAGACATAGACTGTTTACAAAAGCAAAGCCAAATATTGAAACCCATTTTGTTAGTTCTAAGAGGCAGTATTATACCATTTCAGTTTATGTATTCTGAGAATAATGGCTTACTGAGCAATAATTAATTATGTCTTCCCCACTTTATTTCAATTGAAATGGAAGTTAAGCCTCACAAGTCTTTCCTAATATGACTGGTAACCTCTAAAGCTATAGTTGTAATGGCTCTATGTTAAGTTATGCTGCTGGCCAATGTAGCAAAATTGTTGTTAATGTCAGGGAATTAAACCCATAACCTTTTGTTTGGCAAGCGGTTGTCTTTACTAACGCCACCACAATATCATACACAGTAGTTAGACTATATTGCCGATGGCTATGTCATAAACAAGGCAGTACCCTACTTTTAAACATCTACTGAGCCTGTGGTTGTATCAAAGCTACTTGTAACTGAATTTTCATCTCAGTACAGTACATCTTAAAACCTTTTAAAATCACCAAAAAAAGAAGAAATCTTTTATTTTAAAAGTACCAACTGACAAAATATAGCACATAGTCGATCTTACGGAACAACAACTGTCGAACAGTAGTAATCTTTTAGATTAAAGATTTATAAAGATTTACAAGTTTCTCAATTCTTTGCCTCTGTTTTTCTATACTCACTGTCTCGTTTACAGTTACTCAGTTTATATAAAAATAGGTATTTCCCCACTCATATACATATTTATGCAAGTGCAAGTTTTATAGAGAATTTTTTGAACAAAAAACCAAAAAAAAAAAAAAAAAGAAAAACGAGAACAACAATAAAAACATAAAGAAATTCTAAAGACCGTGCCTATCTCTCAGTGTGTATGTGTTAAAATAAATCAGATAAATTCAGTTAAGAATGTATACGTGAATGCATGTGTATGTGAATAAATACAGAATACTTTAGGTTTCACCAACACCAACATCAGCAGCACCATATGCATACATGAGTTTATTGTTTATTGCGAATAAATATAAAATAAAAATATTTATAAAAACAATACAGACACACATACACACATATTTATCTGTATGTTTAAAAAGGTAGTGTATGTGTGTATGTGTGTATATGTGTTTTATGTCGTAAAACTATAAAACTACATATTTATTATTTATTCATTCATTTATTCCATATCTGAATAATTTAAGTTGCTACTAAAAATATTATCAACTTCAGTTTTATCTCTCTCGCTCTCTCTTTCTCTCTCTCTCTATCTTTGTTGTTTCACTTCATAATCTGTCGCACTTAAAAGATTTCTATCCATTGTTGATGCAGTAACTTTATTAAAGCCAATTCAAAAGAAGACTAAAAACGATTTGGGGCTGGTATTTAAAACAAAAGTGTCTGCTTTATCAGATATACATAAAGCCAAATAGAGAGAACATTTTAAGTATGTACTTTCATAAAACAATAGATAAACTCTTATAAGTAATATAATTTATGTATAGCTTTATAGCGCCTTAAAATAGGCTACTGAATTTTTTTAATGTATAAATATATTTCCAATGCAGTAAATAAATACAAAAAGTTACTTTTAGAGATGTTGTAAAGATATAATGGTAGCTTCTCTGTAAAGAAAACAAATATGCTGAAGTAATTTTAACAGAAATTTTATTATAAAGTTGGGCTTTATAAGTATAATAAACCATGTGGAAAAGAAATTGAAATGAACTGGCATTAGTAAGAAGCCATTCAAAAAGTTTCGAAATTATACTGCAATTTGCTATGTTGTTCTAAAATAAAGAAATAATGAACCCTGCAAGAACTTCTAGGTTAGCAATGAGCACAGGATTATCCACAAAGTGGAGTAAAAGCAGGATCTCAAAACTCGCTATTGAAAAAAAACCATTTCAAACAACTTCAAACTCTCCCTTTCAGAGGTATTCCATCAACTTTTTGCGACACTTTCTAAATAATAAATAATAATAATAAATAATAAATTATAAAATGTAAATAAAATAAATGTCACAGTATATCGTCGATGGAATTAAAGAACGCTGTAACTGAGAAAAAATCGAAAATATGTTTTTTGCATCATTTTTAACAGAAAAAAAAATACTCGTCGATTGGTACCGGTCCCAGATTTCTATGATGAAAATAAATTCACTTACGTCGTCTACGAAATGAAAAATACCAGTGTCTTCTTTCTACTTTCATACAGGTTTTTTTTGCTCTGGTGAACATTTAAGTTTTTGTCAGTTACAGCGTTCTTTAATTCCATCGACGATATACTTCCCCCGTCCGATACAAATAATTTTAATCTGCCATTTCATAACCAGAAAATCAAATCTAAAATTGTAAAGGATTTCCAACTTGTATGTAGTCGCTGTGGCTTAGTGGTTAGTGTATTGGCGTACTAAGACGAGAACTCTGGTTAAAGCCCTATCTCTGATATCTACCTACCCCTTAGCAGTCTTCTAGCAAAATCTTTGAAAGTAAGTGATTGCCATTAACAAACTTCTCAAGTTTGTCGTACGGTGTCGACTTTAAACTGTTGGTCCCGATACTCATGGATAAAAATTGACACATACAATATGGATGCTACGGAAAGCTAGGCCGTAATCCTGACACAGGGTTGTAAAGGCCAATTACGTTGGCCTTTACAACTATTCAAGTAAATTGAAATCATTTAAGTTTTTCTTTACACCAAATTGTATATGGAAATATGGAAAAATAGAAAAAAAATTAGTGCATATTTGCAATTTTTATCCCACCAGTGTTGTGCATTAGCGTTTGGAATCTTTAGAAATTTTCACATTCATTAACAACAAAAATAGTTGGTTTTTATAAAGTCGCTGGTTATTCGTAAACATGACTTTAGCTAGTTTATAAAATATTCCAAATATTTTGTTGTCGATAGGGCTGACTTTATAGGTAAAAGATATTTAACTTTTAAGTAAACAAATTATTTTTTTGTTTTCTTATAAACCTATACTTATCTAATTACTTATTTAGTGGTTTCTTTATTGCATTTTTAGACAAACTCAAATTGCTGGACAGGAAGGATACGCTTAATAAATGAAATCTCATTTTTTAAATAATACAAAACGGTAAGTCCATAAAAAATTAAAAAAAAAAAAAAAATTTTTTAAGTGAAAACAAACTTCTGTTCTCTATAGCGTATAATGACATCAGTTTAGAAGACTATACAAACTCAGTGTAGTAGGTAGGTAGGCCATATGGCCAGTAAATCGAAAACGCGATCAACTACAATTAACAGAAACATTAGATAAGCAGGGATAGGTAGTCACAAAGCTTCCCTTTTCTTCCAACTCAATGTTGTAATACTGCGAATTTGTGGTCAGTGATATAAATGTTTTTGAAATAAAAAGTACATCAAATTTAAAAACAATCACTAAAAAGCGTTATTTGTAGACCAGAAAAACATTCACTATTTTATTTGAAATAAATTTAACAGAGGCAAACAAAATCAAAATTAAAGCAAAGTTTGAATTAATTATAAAAGAAAATTTTAGTCCTTAGAGGTTTATATTTCTAATGAATTTTAAATACTTATATAAGTACATAGGATAGGACTATTTATGCCTATAACGCTCCATTTTTACTTATCCTAGACTTTTAGCAGTCAAACTGTTCTTTCGTCAGGGTTGCTAACCACTTATTGCAATATTTTTTACATTGTTAAAATAAAGACATACATAATTGGCCATTACAATCCCGTTTCAGTACCGATGAGTACCGGGACCTACAGTTTAAATTCGACTCCGAACAACAGATTTGAGAAGCTTCTTCAAGCCAATCAGTTACTCCGTCATTGGAACCACAGTGCCCAGCTTGTTTGTATTTAATTAATTTTTTTATAATGCTTAAAAGTTCCCAGTATGTACGAAGCACATGATAAATTAAATAAACCTCAAATGAATGGGCGTTTTCACAAATTTAGGTCGGTAACTCGGTGATAATGTGAAGATTGACCGTTTTCAAATAATTTATTGTCAGGGGAAATCTGAGTAGACTTGATATCTGATGTTGCTCCGCAAAAACAACTCTAACAACATCAAATTACATGATCTTATCAGCCAAATGACTATTCCAAATCAATGCCGGGACCGGCGACCGGGAACTTTTTCTTGCAATAAAGCCAAATTAAGTTATGTTTTGTTGCTCATAGAACTATTCATCCGAAACATATAGCCTTCGTACGAAGAGTGGTTTTTATTTTTCTCGATAACTTAATGCTTTCGTGCTTCCAGAATAGAAGGACATTTACAGGGTGTCCTCCGGGAAGGTATGCTACTTTGTTTTGTCGCCATTTTGGTAAATATTAATCTTGACGGTTTATATTTGGTAGCCGTAAAGTAGAGACGTGGCAAATTGATTACGAAAAAATATTCGATAAACCAACGTGTTTTAATCGTTAAAACATTTTATCAAAATCAATATTTTGCCATATTTTCATTTGAATGGATATGTTAATAAACTATTCATCAGTAACCCCTATTCATCATTAAAAGTGGCAGTCTGGTATGCAATTCGGTCAGGAGGACCTTACTTCTTTGCAACTGAAACCTCGTAACATTAACTGTCAATAGGGAGCGATATCGTGATATAATTGAAAACTTTTTAACGCCACAACTGCCTGCTATGGGCCTGACTAACATGTAGTTTCAACAAAAGGGTGCCACATCGCATAGAGCCAGAATTACAATGCAATTAGAACGAGACCTCTTTCCACAACAAGTTATTTCAAAGAATGGTGATGTTGATTGACCTCCACGGGCGTTTGATTTGACTGATCCGAATTACTTTTTATGGGGATATGAGGTTAAGGTAAAAAACCCAGAAACGCTGGGTAAAAATATTCGTGATGAAATTAATTAAACACCTTGTGAAATGTGTGCTCAGAATATATGTGAGGCTAAAAGAGGCGGACATTATTTGATTTTGTATTCCACACATACATAATTGCCCACATTGAATAAAACTTTTAACACTATAAGATTCATTCCATTTCATTTAATCAAAAATTATAAGCAAACAAAGTAGTATGTATACCTTCCCGATAGACACCCTGCACTTGGAAATAGTTAAAGACTATATTGAATTGTATGGGCTTCCTTCTGAGTGATTGTTACTCTTTGTAGCTTCTGCATAAATGTATCTGTGGTACCTTCTACGTTGATCCCGAGTTATTTGCCCTAAGAGATCTATTTAGGACGCAGTGCTTTGAAGGTTATTATTATTATTAGGAATAATCGCGAGACCTAATCAAGTTGTAAGAAATCATTTTCTTTCTTATTTTCTTTTTTATTTTTGTATTGACAGTGTCGTTTGAATTTTAAAATTTCAGCATTTGACAGCCAAGCGATAAGCATGCCAAAGCAACTAGAGCTACAACAATAACAATGCGAGTATTTTAATGTTAATTAAATTGAATTTTATGGATTATACTTTTTTTTTTGATAACTGCCAATACCAAAATTATATTTTCCATTTATTTACTGGTACCAAGTACGAGACAATCATTGCAATTGCCTTGTATTTGATGTCACACTTTAGTTCTTTTATTTTCACAGCCAAAGTGCCAGAAAGTGCATAACAAAATATTCTTTTTTTATTTCGTTTTCTTATATTCATTTTGTGCCATATTGCTTGTGAATGTGAATGGCAAATAAAAAAGAAATAGGAAATAAACATTTACTTTCAAAGTACAGTAGCCGGAATTTTATTTAATAATATGAAGAAAAGGATTTACGGTTGTTCTATTACTGTTTGTCTGGATATGGACTGAAATAATTTTTAATTTACTAAAAAGCTTTGCACATACATATGCATATCCTGCTGATATTGTCTTTGGAATTTTAATAAGGGATGAGCATAAAAGTAACATTCAGTTAAACTACGGAAAGATAAGCTTTTTAATGCAATCAAAGTACTTTTTGGCATGAAACTCGGGTATGGGAATTATTTTGCAGGAATTTTTTTAAGAGGCATTTAACGACTTGTTTTACAAAAACAAAAAAATGCATTAAGCACTACTATTACTTAATAATGCTCAGTAGAAACCTACAATAACAAGAAAAAAATTAACAAAAAGGAAAACATGAAATTTATTTCTGACAAACACTCAAGCATTGATCAACACGGCTGATTGTAATTACGAGCATTAAGAATAATATTTAAATGAATTATAAAGCTGGGGGGTACGTAGAATAGTGGTTAGAGCGCTCGCACATTAACTTAAACGGACCAGGTTTGAATCCCAGCAAAGGTGAAAAATGAAAAAGTTAGTTTTGCGGTGTTTTCAAAATTATATTTTAAAAAATAAGAGGTCCCCCCCCTCCAAGAAGTCCATCTACAAAGTAACCGCTCCCTGACGTTTCACTCTATTCCACCTTAACCTTTGACAACTAAAAACGAATGATCAGGAGAAAAGCGCCACCTATTGGGAAGTAGCAGATAACAGCTAAAAAATCTACTTAGCGAAGGCACTCACGGCAATCAACATGCAACAATGGGTCAATTGCTGTTGATCATGCAAGGGTGAAGGTATAACACTGTCCTTTGAATGATCAATTCCTAAGGCACTTAATAATATAGGAAAACGAAATATATATTCTGTTGTGAAAATGTGCTGTCCAATTCAATTCACAGCATTTAGTAGGGATTCACCCCTGAGTATTGGTCTTAATGAAAAAAATCTACTCTACAGGATGGTAGTCTGCTAGCAAAGAGTTTCATTTAATTCATTGAGCTTGTAATGATATTGAACGGGAAAAATGGTTTAATGGTGCTTCGCTACCCGCACAAATAAGTCCGTTGGAAAAAATTTAGAAATTTCTGCTAATGCTGTCTTTAGGTAATGCAGAAATCATAAAATGAAATAGTGAACAAGTGCAGTTTACAGTGTTCAATATATATATTCGTTCGACAATCTTTTATGTTTCTTTAGTTGTTTACGGTGACATATTATTTTGCTTATATGAATACGAAATTTTCACTACGTAGGTATTTAAGTTTTTTTTTTATATTTTAAACCAGTACTGCTTACCGGAAACAAAAGAGGAAAGAAAAGTTTTTTTAATATTTCATACAAAAACTGTTTGTAACAAAATATTTACATATCGTTGCAAGAATTAAAGAACGCTTTAACTGACAAAAAATCGAAAATACTTTTTTTTGCATCATTTTTATCAAAAAAAAAATACGCGTCGATTGGTCCCGGTCCCAGATTTCTACGATGAAAAGAAATTCACTTACGCCGTCTGCGTTTTGAAAAATTCTAGTGCCTTCTTACTACTTTCATACAGGTTTTTTGGCTCTTGTGAACATTAAATGTTTTGTTTGTTTATGTGTTTAGGATATAATTTGGAATTTTTTAGCATTAAATTGATTATTTTTTTTATTTTAAAAATAACACCTCTGACTGTTTTGACAGTGTCACCATTGTCAAGTAATAACGAATGATCAATAGTACTACAGCGCCACCTTCTGAGAAGATAACAGCTAACCTACTGAAGACGCTCGCCACTCACATTCAACATCCACCGACAGATGGGGCAATTGCTGTTGATGACTCAAGGCTTAAAGTATAAGACTGGCCTTTAAGTGATCAAATTGACAACAACTTCTCTCATCAACAAAAAGGCACATATTAAAAAAAATAAAAATAAAACAAATTTTTCTATGCATCTTCAAATTCTAATACAATGCACTGCATAAGTGACAAAATGTCAGTTGTTTTTTATTTGGTTGTATTTTTGTAACATTGAGTTGACCTTATCAATATACTTTGAGTGCCATATAGTTTGTGTGTTGCAGATATTGAGAACATAGATTATATAAAAAAAAACAGTTTTTTTGCGCTCGTTAATTCTGCAGTAATATGCGATAATAGTTTAAGTCGACATAAGGCCAAATACACTCACTATTTGGGAAGCTTCATAAAAGTCAGGGTAAAACTTTAATGTCAAGTAGTTACTATAGTGTACAGTTTTTGTGTGATATGATTGTTAAAAGTAACAGAAATTTGGATAGGTAAGTTGGTTGATCAAAAAAACTGGTTGGTTGTATAAAAAAAACTCCGCTTAATAGCTAATACGAGAATTACGAATTTATCGACGACAAAAAAATTTTAGCACCCGCTCATTTTTTTTTTTTTTTTGTTTTTTTGCAAGAATGTTCAATTATTGCTCAAATTGTTTGTTTGTTTGTCTGTGAACTTTGTCAGCATTTGAATTTTTTAAAATATATCGATTTGTTTTATTTTTTGTTTTCAATAATATTTTAAGAGTTCGTTTTAACGAAATAATTTTGCATTTATTCGAAGTCCTCTAAAGGAAAATTTCGGTTATAAGAGAAATAAATGCTGTTTTTACATTTTCTTATAACCTAATTGGGCTGTAGATTACTCAAAGATTTACTGTTCAAAGTGAACTATTCACAGGAACAAGAATGATATTCATACGGAAAGTATAAATAAGTTTAAGTTCCTGCATTCTCTAACCCAAATCTAATTGATATGTTGCACATAATGCAACAGTATTGAAGAAATGTGCGCAAATTTTTTCTCAATTTTTCTAGTCTTCAATTGCAAATATGAATGGTTACCGCAGTCCAACAGCCATTATATTAATTAAAAATATTAGAATTCCAGCTGCTGAACTCTATCATTTACCTTTCTATGACATTTCTATTTGTTATAAAAATAAAAAAATAATTTGTTTCTTAAAAATAAATTAATTTCACCGAAATGGGTGTTTTTTTTTATTTTTAAATTCGATGCAATCCAAACTGCGATGGTGAAGTTTGGTCAAATTCCAATAAGTTTTATTGGTAACATTTTAGTTTTTAAAAATAAATTTATTTTTTATTATATTTCTTTATCAACACTAAGAATATATTTTCAAAATAAACAAACAAAAAAATAGAAAAACGGATAGACTACGTACTGTGCCACAGCTCAAAACTTTAGACACTCGAGAAGACCAAATAGACAATTGCATAAATTTATAAAAAAAAGTTTTGTAATAAAAAAAAAAATACAAAGAAATATAAAACAAATTATGAAACAAGAAAGGCAAATATTGACAAACTAAACTAAAGAGATAAAAACCAAGTAAATGTATTTACTTGCAACAAAACGAGGCAAACGAGAAGGCTACAAGGACTTTTAGCAAACTTTAAGGAACACAAAAAAACAGATATCCTTGTTTTTAGTTTTTAAAATTTCAATTATACTCTTTTAATAACAACTCAGCCCTGCAACTGTAGAAATATTTCCTGTTTTTAATTAATAAAATTTCATTAAATCTTGCAATTGTACAAAAAAGAGGAAAAAAATTGTTTTTTTTTTTTCTTTCATCTTAAAAGTTATAGCAAATAAAACTTGAAAACTATAACAAATAATTATTTTCGTAGAAAATAATATTGAAATGAGAAAAAAAAGGGTTTTTAGGCTTAAGTGAAATAAAAAAAAAATAAAAAAATTGTTTGTCTTTTCCTTTTCTTATTTAGAAAATGCGCAACAAAAAGTTTACGGAACTTATACAGTCGAATGAAGCATGTCCATAAAAATGTTAAAATATTTTCAATTTTTAATCAAATATTTTTTAATAATTTTTATTAATTTTGCACACAAAATGGTTATTAATTTTTCTGAAGCTAAATAAAAACACACAGAGCTTTGATTTTGATTAAACTTTTATCCTGTCGTTGTGTGGGAAATAGTAATGCAATGCCATATAAAATACCGCCTTGGAATTAACTGTAGTAGTGGATATTTTTGTGTAAGTTTTTAAACACTTTTTCGCAATATCTGGACACGTGATTCTTTTAAAATTCTCTAAAATTCGAACGGCGTCAAATCGCTTGATCTTGGTGGCTAATTAACTATGGCTCAATATAGAAATTATGCGACCGAGCTAAAATGTGTCGTGTTATTTGTCTTCTTGTTGAAACCCCATATAGTTCAGTTCATAATCTTTAAATGGTTATCATACTGCTATAGAGCTGAGAAATGACAGTAAACGCATTAATGCTACCTTCAAGTCATAATGTATGATAACTTTTTCTGGACGCAATGGCTTTTCCATAATTACTTTTGCATTCTCGGAGTCTCAGGGTTGGTCAATTTTACTTGCTGACATAACCACCGAGTGAGAATTAGATTGGGTTTATCGTGCGTACCTGTCCTGGGACTCACCCCACGCCACCCTGTTGTAAAGGGTGGTGGTCAAATACGCCGCGTTTGACCAGCGCCATTCGAAGCTGGTACCCTCTGATTTCGGACATGTCTATGACACACCGGTCAGAAGAAGGCCCATGGACATCGAATTAGCAATTTAGTACCACCACTGCCTGGGTAGTAATATACCCCTTGTTAAGGGGTTTCTATCTAGCAATGTCACAGCCACTACGAATACTCCCCGAAGGGCCGCACCCAAACCATCAGGCCGATTTGTCTCACTCCCCGAATGACAGGGGAGCACAGGCATAACCGGGGGCTTCCTGATGCCCGTAGTACAAGATTAGAGTAGGTTTCTCTGGCCATTCCCTGAGATACTAGGCGAACTCCATATTCCCCGGTGAGAACAGACCAGTGGTGTGATGTAAATCACCAGAAGCCATTTACTGTACAACCGGGGGGACACCGAGTGAGAAGTGAGCTTTAGTGCTAAAAATGAAATTATTCGAACAATTAGCATTAAAGCCTGCTGCTCTAGCTCCAAATCAGCATATCTATAGCGCTGTGAACGATCAGTTAATATTAATTGTTGCATGACTGGGTCTTTATATAGCTAGAGATGTGAATACAAATGCAAAATATGCCATAATGAGCTCTATCCATTCATTCAATCATAAGAAATCAATAACTGTACAGCCTTCAACTTAACCAGAGTCTTAGTATTTCCCCCAGTTTCATCGCCTTGACGAACTTCAAAATGTTGGCTGGTGGTAACTCTGACAACTCTCTATCTGATATTCGATAATCACCAAAGTATCTCTTTCTATTGTGCATCTATGCTGCATAGTTACCTAGAGCTCTAATGACTCCACCGCCTCGTCACAGAATCTGCACATATCGCTCGAGGCGATTCCTATCCTATTTAAGTGTCCATTGAGTCTGCAGTGCATGGTAAGAAATTCCGCAAGTATTCTCAGATTATTCTTAGAGAATTTAAGGCACGACTCAAATCTTCTCCTATTATAGCTACTAAGAAAAAGTTTGGATAGTCTAAGCCCAGACTGACCCAAGAAAACAAGTGTCTCTCCCTGTCTTCTTTTTCCCTTAGTATGCTTTTTCTGGCTCCCTCAATGGCATAGGTACTCCCTTTCTGGCAAGTACATCTGCCATTTCATTCTCTTGAATACCGGCATAGCCAGGGACTCCGCATAGACTGACCTTATTGTCCCTGACCAGTCGATTCAGTTTCACCAGACAGTCCCATACTAGCTTAGAGTCGATTTTATAAGAGCCAAGTGCTTAAATGGCAGCCTGACTGTCAGATAGTATGGCTATTTCCTGTCCTTTATACTTTCTGTCCAGGCTGAATTTAGCGCATCTTTCAATGGCTTAAATCTCAGCCTGGAAGATGCTAGCGAGCTTGCCCATGGGCTCAGAATATTTCGTCCCAGGGCCAAATATCCCCGCTCCTGTGCCCTCTTCAATTTTAGATTCATCCGTATACCACCGAATAGTTCTTTCTTTTAAAGAGGATGCAGCCTCTAAATTGCTCCATTCACTCTTATTACTTAATTGCATCCTAAATCGCTTTTCAAAGTCATAGAGTATATAATGATATGTATAATGATATAATGAGCTATAAGGTGGGACCAATTATTGAGAATCTCCTCGAACCGATAAATACAGAAGATATATTTTCAGCAGTGCATGTATTGCGATGATAAACAGGCCTGACCCGTAACGAAAATTTTGCCAATTTCGCACACAGTCCCAGCGGAAATTTTTAAGATTTGGAAGCAATAAATAAAATTGTAAGCAATTATGAAAGCATTATATTGGTTTTTATACTTTAAAACTTCCAAATATGCTACAGGAAAAGACATTATTTTTGATTTTTTGTACTATTTGCTTACTGTTTGCAATAAATTTGCATTTCTATTGCATTTTAGCGGATCATTTCATATAAAAATCATGCATTATTGATGC
The DNA here is from genome assembly GCA_963576795.1 of Metopia argyrocephala. Taxonomy (NCBI): domain Eukaryota; kingdom Metazoa; phylum Arthropoda; class Insecta; order Diptera; family Sarcophagidae; genus Metopia; species Metopia argyrocephala. The sequence continues at coordinate 50,886,967 of OY756210.1, forward strand.
GCACGATGAAGTCATTGTTTACAATTTCTCTCTTACAAAATAACTTACTGGTAAGCACTATTTTCTACTGAACTATGTCGATTATGACAACCCTAGTCACACTGTAATACTCCAAATATCTCCGCATTTCAATCGACAGTTTTGTATTGACTTTTAAGTGAATAAATGACACTAGAAGTGACAGATGAAAATTTTGCCTGCAGACAAATGTCGTCACTTGCAAATTTAGTAGTACTTTTTATAAAAAGCCATACGTCTTCTATAAAATTTGCAGTCATTTTTATCAAAACATATCCTAGTCAAGTTAAAATATAGTTTTTTTTTAATAAAAGAATGTGGCTTTTATTCATATTTGTTGCTGAAAATCAAAACAAAATATTATTAAAAAGAAAATCCCATACAACGATACTCGTTGAAGACTAGATTTCGGTAAGAGTTAGTGAAAATAATTTCTCTTCATAAATTTTATACAAATTAAACTGGGGTATACGAAAAAATCACAAGCACGAAAGTGGTAAATATGTAAAGGAAATGAAGCCCCACCGTGGGGAACAATGTTTTCAGTTTTTTTCCATCAAGTTGAAATTTTTTGTAATGGGCCCTACACATTTTGTCGTCTTTACTGTGGGAAATTGTAATTCATTTCTGTTTATTCCTTATATTTAGAAAGTTTGTTTAAAGTGAATTTGAATTTCAATTTCTTTTTTGTTTTTATTTAAGCTGCCAAAGTAAAACAACTCATTATTATTATTTTTTCTTTTTTGAAAAATTTAACAAAAAAGTTTTTTGAAATCTATTTTGTATCGTTTTATTTTATTCCAGAGCACTTTTTTGCTATTAAAAAAATTTTTTTTTTGGTTTTTTTCCTTTTAACTTTTTTTTACATCGTAGTAAAAGAGAAATAAAAATAAATACAAGACACATTAAGAGCTTTATAAAATATTAAAAAGTACAAAAACGAAACAAAGGAGAAATTAAATTTCAAATAGTTTTTTCGATATATTAAAAGATTTTTCTGTATTTTTTACAATATTTTCTACCAATTTTAGTTTTCTTGTTCATGTTTCATTGCACAACCAATTTTTGCATGCAAATTACAAAATTTTACATTTAAAGTTTTTTTTTTTTTTTTTTTGGGAGGGAGCAAAATGAAAAATAAAGTAATAAAATTTTCGTACAGTGGGCAGAGGAAAAGTAGATGAATGCATTACACTGCTCTGCAAAAACAACACAAATACACCAATACTCCGGTTTGCGTAGCTAATGGGGAGCGGAGAAACTCTACATATTTGTATGGATTTGCATTTAATTGGTTCCAAGACTCATAGAATTTGAATTTGAATAGAATTTTAATTTTTTTAAATGCGGTTTTTATTAAAACAAAAATATAACAATTCATTTGAAAAATCGTGAAAAAAACAGCAACAAAGGCATAACGCATCTCGTAAACAAATGGAATTTATTGTAGAAAGGGCTATACCCAAAGTTTCTTCGAATAATAACAGCTTTTGAAACCAAAAACTTGTATTCAACACACAACCTTCTCACATTTATATTAACGACTCAAACCGAAGCCATGCGACGCAGTTTCGAAATCACAGAAATTAAAAAAAACGGCTAAAAATTAAACCGACACAAACCGAAATGACACAAAACGAAGCGACGCAAAGCGGGGAATTGGTGTACATGAATTACACAGAGTTTGCGTTGCGCTTAATTCGAAACCTTTTCAGCTTTAGTTTTATCAGACGAATCGTAATAAAGTGGTTTTGCCAATATTAACAATTCATCAATGCTTGAGAACGGTTTGTCCGATTTCGATAAAAAAAAAAAAAATGCCAACAATAGCATTTTTTCTACTCTCAACTCTTTGGAAATTATTCGAAAATCAGTGCTTATCATCATTCTTATCTCACCATTTTGCGGAATTAACATATCGTCCAGCTAGATGGAAACTCACCCAATAGTATAATAAGCTGCACTGAAAAGGTGAGCTAATGAATGCACAAGCGGCGAAGAGCACTGTTGTTGGGCCAGTGCTGGCATGCTATCTAGCCCCGAAGATGTTGTCTTTATGTTGAACCCACTGTAGCAGGTGCGACAAATCAAAATTTACGAACTTCACTTACAATTTTTTCTGTTAGCAGAATCGAAATTCCTTGCCCACTGTGGCATTGAAAAAGAAGTAGAAAACAATTTACGAAAGTTGGTGTATGCACGCCAAGAAAAGTAGTCAGTCGGCGAACATGATTTGAATTTTGTTTCGAAAAATACTCATTTAAACTTTTTTAGTTGTTTTCTTTTTTTCTCAATATAGTTTTCTATTGTTTTTGAATTTTTTACAAAATATCCGAAAAAAAAAAAAACGAAATCACACACATTCATCGACAATCATAGAAATGATAACACCAGCGATTTTCATATCATATCAAGTGATGTTTTTTTTTTTTTTTGTAATAAGAAAATGTTAAAACACAGAGATAAAGATGAAGGGAAATAACCTGTCAAAACATTTTTGAAATCTTTTTTTTTTTTGAATATTTAGTGCTCAGATTGAGATTTTTTGCTAAAAGCTTAATGTATTGGTTAAAAGTAATTTTAGTTTAGCCCCCATAAATTAAAAGTGTGCTATGGCTTAAAACAGAGTAATATTTTTACTAAATTTAAAATTTACAGAGATTTTATGGAGGTTAATAATAATGTTTTGTTATCAACTACAGTTCCAATTAGTCATTGTCAAGTAATCTTTAGATACTCGTACATACATATAACAGAAACAATTTAATTTTTTTAATGCAGTACAATGTGTTGACCTAGGAAAATAGGAGGGTAAGGGGGAAAAAAGGTGTGGAACTTTGATTTAAACTTACTCATATTATATCTGACATCAGTTCGAAAAAACAAAGGTCCTAAGAATGCGATGGCCTTCACCACTGAATAATCCAACAGCAATCAACCTCAAGAAGCTCACACAATAAATTTTAAATTAGGGGAGGAATAAAAGATTACAATGATATTGGAGATGATGTTGTTGTTGTTATCCTTGATCCAACCCCTAGGACAATTCTTGATTATTCTTCTACAACTGCCTTTATGGCAAGGGAGAAAAGAATCGCATGTAGCACTGCAAGTTATTTGCCCGGCTCATTTCAAAAAGTTTTATTTAGCCATGAAAAGTGAAAAGTGATAAGATAGAAATGCCCAGATGACTTAATGCTTTGTGGAACACTCTGCACACTCACTTTGCAGAAGAACGCCAAAACTTTGCAAATTGAGTTTTGCCAATTATATTGTGGAACAGAAATACTTATCACTTTGCCAAAAAATGAAATTATAAGAATAACTAAAATGGAATACCAGTTTAATATCAACATCGGTTGCATCCAGACACCTACACAGATTGTATGTTCGCATTGTGATAATTACAGCTTTCAAAGCTCTCATTATTTTAGATTTACTGATCGTTGTTACCCTGCAAAGTAGAGGCGGATTGACCCATAAGTTTCTGAAAAATTTTTTGTGCAAACAAATTTTTTGTTTACAGAGAGTTTTCTGCACCACGACTCACCCGTTTCAGAAATTTTATTCGTAAAATCAGTGCTGCCATGTTCAATTCAAAATTACATACATACATATGTGCACAACGAAGTAGAAAAATAATTATTTTTGTGTAAAATAAAGCAAATTAAAATCTAAAAATGTTTCAGAAACTCATGGGTGAATCCGCCTTAAGAAGCAAATATTATTGTGGCTGACATGGTACATACGGCATAAAGACGATTGATCTGCAGTGAACTGCAATGAACTCTTTAAACAATCTAATCTGTTTATTGCCCCATAACACAAATGAGAAGAACATAGCAGGCTGTTTGTCTACTCTATTATATTTAAAAAAATTTTTTTTAATTAAAAATTAAATTTTTCTATCAAAGAATAAGCCTATGGAGTTTTCGAAACCAAATCCCCTCCGCTAAACAGCCATCAGGTACATAAAATTTCATTCTTTTTATTACAAATAAACTCAATTTCTTATTTCATATACTCGCTTGCATATGCATATCCCAGCAAAGAAGACAAAACTGAAAATGCAATTGAGCTTTAAAAAATAAAATTACCAGAACTACAATACATACGTGAAGAAACTTTAAGAAATTTAAACTAAAAAATAATAATAAAGGAAATAAATTGCATTTACGTAAAGGAAGAAAAACAAAAAAATAAAAAATAAAACAAAACCTATTCTTCCAACACATAAAAACGTATTTAAATGCTTTTTTAGATGGAAAAGAAAATAAAAAATTTAAAACCAAGACGTTTTTCTTTTCTTTTTTTTTAATTTAATTTCAAAACGTGACGATGGTTGAGAATAAAACTATAATATGTGGTTTAGATTAAATGTACATTCATGCGTATACGTATGTAGAAGCATTGAAATAACAAAGAGAAAATTTTCAGACATTTTAATGCCCCTACTTACTTAAATCGTTGTATTACACAACGTCTACACACCTAGCCTTAATCAGATTTTAATTCTATGCACTGCAATCGTATTAGTTGTGTCCTCAATTATTCATATCATACTTTGAAAGATTGGATTACTTTGGAGTTTTTCTTTGTTCCACTATATCTTGCCTAAGATAAATACGCCTTGATATAATATCTAAATCGGAGTAAAGATCATAAATATCGTGATTTTATAGATGTCTGACTATATATATAAAGTATTTTGCTGTCGAAAACAACAGAAACCATTTTTTCTTTTTGTGTTATATAACAACACTGTGCTAGGGAAAAAAAACATATACCCACCAACAAATAAATGCAATCCCTGGCTAAACCATTAACAATTTTCAACAGCAGCATCACCAAAAATGTCCAACTTTACGATAGAACTCTTAGTTTGCCAGATTGCAACACTAGGATTGCCAAATCCTGCAACATAAAAGACAAGCCTAGTAACACAGTTTTGTGAATTCACAACTCCTTCATTTATACTCCTTTCCATATTTTTTCCTTTTACGCGAGTTTTAATATCATCTAAAAAACCAGCAATTACACTTCGTAATATGCTTCTTGTTTTAATTCACTAAAGACAGCAAATACAGCTCACTAGGTGTGACCAAATATATATATATATGTTGGCTTACTAAGACGAGAGCTTAGGTTCAAGCCCCGGCTCTGACATCTTGAAGCAAAGAAGTGAAAAAAAAAATGTCTTTCGGCGACTACCTCTTTGCAGACTTCTAACAAAAGCTCTGCGAGTAACTGATTGCCCTAAACAAGCTTCCCAAATCTGTCGTTCGGAGTAGATATTAAACTCTTGGTCCCAGTATTCAGGGATAAAAATTTACATACTTCTTTAAAGACAGTAATAATAGCTCCCTAGGTGTGACCCATGATATAAATATCACCCAACTATACTCATTTTTTTTTCACAATGAAGATGCTCTTACTTCAAAGTTGCGGCATCAATGACATTACAAATGTCCCTAATGAAAGAAACAGTGGCATCATTTTTTATACCGCAAACTGATAAAAGGAGGGCTTGGTGTAGTGCTTAGAGTGATGCCATACAATATGGACTAGATTTTGAATCATAGTGAAAATAAGAAGAACATTTCATCATGGAAGGCCACAACCACTAATAGAAAAGGCCCCAAACAATATGAGGAAAAATAAAACAAAAAAAAAAACTTGGTGTAGTGCTAGAGTGATGCCATACAATACAGACCAGACCTGTTTTAGCTCGTAGTGAAGATAGGAAAAAAATTCATCATGGCTTTGGTCCTTAGCAAAAAATTAGGAAGGCTTTAACCACTCATAGAAAAGGCCCCAGACAATATGAGGAAAAAAATAACAAAAACTTTAAAAGTATAATAACTTTTTAGTAGCATCTGGCAGCAGTGTTATATCTTGGGTTAAAAAGGAAGAATGAAAAAAGTAAGAGACTACGATAAACAGAGGCTATTAAACTTGTTCCAAGAAGGGAAAGCCATTTAGGCATTTCTTTGATACCCATGTGTCCTCCTATTATAGATACCATTTCCATTTTGACTCTGCTGACAATTTTTACAAGTTAAATAAAGTCTAACATCTTGTTTAAGGAGGCACGTGGTGTCAATGGTATTTGTACCTCTAAAATTTCAGAACTCTGGCTTTTGTTGAACAAACAGTAGATGTGAAGGGACCTTTGGATGGCAGGGGCTTGCAACTTAGCCCGATCTTTTAGTATTCGATCGATGCTGAAAGAATGTGAATAATTTGAGTCACAGTGTTTGTTACAAAACTCCTAGGATGCGGCTTGAACAAGTCTGTTGAAATTTCTTGTGTATATTCTGCAGTTCAGAGGATAGGACCTAAATTACTTATTATACCCCTAAAAGATAAGGGGGCTGCCATGCCCAAACCATATCAATATGGAATTTTGGATATCTTTAGAATGTTAATAGTAAACGTTTCTAAGCTTCATTTTAATTATTTTTCTATTCAATACAAATAATCAGTCACAAAGGGAATAGAATTGGACAAGCGGGCATGATACCTTCCATACAAAGTAAATACCGACTTTTGTATGTCCTAAAAACAGTTATTGTATAAGTACTATTGTATTAATATAGGCGTATACAATATATAATTTTTAGAAACATTTTTTTATGCAATACAACGTTTTTTAATTTGAATCGAATTTAATTTTAAACTTTTAAAACCTAATACACGTAGGAGTTAAAAACACTTGACTCATGACTTATCGCCTATACAAGGTTATACCCCCACTGTTCTTAACATTTAACTTTAATTGGCAAAATATTTTCTTTTTTATTTCTTTATGTATACAAATTAGATATTTTTGTCTTTCTCAAATAAAATAAAAAAAAATATTATAAAAAAGGTTTTTTTATTTATTTAATTGGATGGATCTACATATTTAAATCCATAATTTAAGAAAAAATTCTTGAAAATTTTAAAATAATTTTTCCTATAAATTGTGTAAAAAGGGAATGTCTAGACAATATTGACAATATTTGATTGAGGACAATATTTCTTTTTTGCATATACCCCACCTTTTTCAATTACCTGCAAAGAGATAAGAACACAAAAAATATATTCCAAGAAAAAAGGCAAAGCGTTTCATTCAGTTTATTTTTATTTTTTAATGAACTTACACAGTTAAACTCTGCCATTAAGCAATAATAAAATATAATAAAATGCTCTTTTCATAAGAAAAATATCGGCTTGTTAGAATTAAAAATCCAGACACTTTATTCTTTCTGGAATTCATAAGGTGAAACGGAATAAGTTCGTTATTATTTTCTAAATAGTTGTTAACTGCACATGCTAATGTAGACATAATGAAATATTACATTATTACAAGATCCCTATAACCGTCTAGTCTGATTTCTGGAAATAGTAATAGATGAAATACCATTGAATCCCACAAACCAAGTATTTTTATTTCATAATTTTAATTTTGATTATTCAGAAAATTAATTGAAACTGAAGGCATTACCTTGACGCCATGGCTATTTAAATTGGATGTTAATTACACTGATAGAAAAATCCATCTTCCTTTTTGATGAATGGTTTAATGACATTAAAGAGATAACGGTGAGTGGAGGTTAGAGTTCTGCTACACAATTTAGTCTGTACTTATATTGTATCGGATTCGAATTACAGTAGAGATAAGTAGAAAATTTCACAACTGACATTTCAGTCTATTCCACCTTTGAAACGAATGATCAGGAGTTCAGCGTGCCACCTTCGGGGAAGATAACGGCTAACCCACTTACATTCAACATGCACCGATAGATGGGGCAATTGCTGGTTATCATTCAGGAGTGTAGGTATAACACTGGATAAAAAAATACAATAACTCTGTCTCTGTATTTTCAAATTCCAATACAAGGCTCTGCATGAGTAGGTGTTTACCCCTGAGTATTGTTCTTAATAAAAAAAGAGCTCCGGTTTCTAGAAATAAGTAAAAACGCCAGTCTTATAAGAGACTATTTTGTCTGGAGAAATTAGAATACTAATGTTAAACACACTATAACAGAATGGCAGGAGCAGTGTCGTCTCTTGAAGGGAAAAGGCATAAGACGGCTAGGATTCTGTCATTAAATTAAAGCCGATTACTTTTTTCCGTGATGACATAATTTAAATTTTTGATTCAGAAGTTTAATGCCCAACATCACAATAATGAAATATGTCATAGGCTCAACATGCTGCAGTACTGATGTCAAAATACATCAGCATTAGGTGCTTACTGATGAAAACGGCTCATCGCAAAAAATGAAAAGGATCACACGATATTCTTTTAGTCTGCCTAGTTATCCGAGATTCAGACAAGATTTTTTGCATTTCAAATTTTCACAGTAGATTTTTTGCTCGTAACGATTTAATACGAGTACATATATAATAGGTTAATCGCTCTCAAATCGGGCTTTAACTAATGTCTGTGTGTTTTCGAAAGCCTTTATTAATGGTCACTGAGACGGAGTAATGGTTAGCAAAGAGCAGGTTTACATGTTGTCCAACATGCTTTCTGGTAAGTGTAGGTTCCAGGTATAAGTGTTTGCAATGTGTAAATTTCCGAATTAATTAGATCATAGTTTACTCTCAATAAATGAAATGCGTCTGTAGCACAATTGTGTACAGAAAATTACGATTTGGATTACATTAATTTCGATGAAAATGAAAAAAAAAATAACTATAAGTGTGGATAGTTGGCCTGCACCAAAGATTCTTACGGAGCATTATATTAAATCAATATTGTTTGTGTCCCATAGAAAGACCCTCACCGGTTTTTAGTGTAAAATTGTGTTGCGTTTCGAGTTACTTTGACATTGTGGTACAAATGGAATGTTGAGAACTGTATAGGATTTTATTTTGGACTGATTGTTCGATGAATCGATCGAAGAGAAGTTGACATTTTCTGTCTCCAAATCGGAGTTATCAATTTTTAACTATGCAATCTAGATGACAAGTTACAGCATTCGATTGAATGTTAAATTTCATTCAATTGGAAACCAATTTCCAGGAAATTTTTTTGTATATTTGGTGACATAATTTGATTCCAGTTCTTTTCACATTGAATTCAATTAAACAATTAAAAATTCAATCACACATTTACTTAGTTGATATCAGTTCCACACATAACGATTTCCTTCATAACGATAACTTCATATGCGTTTATGCCTATGTTATGAATCGAAACAGTTTTAAAACTGTTTTAACTAACAGCTAATTGTAAATAATATTCTAATTCTAACTTTTTTCTATTTTCTATACTAATACACATAGAATAATGAAAATAACAAATGGAAGAAATTGACAACCCCACCAAATTTGACAGAACATTCTTTACAGCTCATTTTCATAAAGGTTTCAAAACCGTATACGTTTATAATCAATTTTGAAAACGCTTGGTCTGCCTCAAACAGGTTTGAAAGGCAGTTCCAGTGAAAACGTTTCGAAATTTTAAAACTGTTTTTATAGCTGTTTATGCCATGGGTTTGAGCGAATGCAAATGTTTGCAAAACAGACTTAAATATGACATTTATTGCTTTATATGACTAGATAACGAAAAGTTATTTCAAACACAAACCATATGTTGAGGATTTAACAGCCACATATTATAACAAATTGAATGAACTTAAGGTCTTAAATTATTATGTTTTTTAATTTTTAATTAATTTATTAACTTATTGATATTTCACTATTCATTGTTTGTTACAACTTTTATGCTTTGGCTCTCATGTAGTATTTTTAGACACGGCACCACTGATGATATATTCCATAATATAATAGTGGTCAATTGTAGTCAGCGTTGCTACTATTGGTAGAATTCTACCAAAACTGGTAGAAAATTTTGCGTTTGGTAGGATGGTAGGCTGAATATGATTTTGGTAGATTTTAGCAGAAGCTAAAAAAAATCTTCATAAGGAATTTCAGTCGGAAAGTTCAAGATTGGCGTACTTATATTCAAGCATAAAATCTAAATGTTTGCTTATATTAAGCAATTTTATCAAAACATATTTAATACACAACACTGAAACTGATTTTAAAAATACTCATTGATTGATGTATCAAATTTTTTTATCGGTACAAAAGCCGAAATGCTTACTACTAAAAATCTTAACCCCGAAGAAGTTTTTTATGTTAAACATGAGATTTTGCAATTTTACATTGAATTACTAAACCAAATCAAAGCCAGATTTGATTTTAATCGAGAAAATATTAAATTCTTACAAATAATTGCTCCTGAGAAAGTATTGTCAAAAGGTGACTTGCTTATATGGTCTCTTGTTTTAAAATTTTCTAATCTTATAGACTGTGATCCTGATATTATTATGTTGCGATTAAGAGAAACAAATCTTTCAACAGAATTAAACATTGAATTATTTTGGGCTAAAGTTAGTTCAATTAGAAATGGTTTAAATGAGAAAAGTTTTGGTGAATTAAACAACCTTCTTTTTAATTTACTTTCTCTTCCGCATAGTTCTTCAGCAGCTGAACGCAAATTGTCAACACTTTCCTTAATCAAAACCAAATTGAGAAACAAACTCGAAATAAATACAATTAATAATATAATGCTCTGTAAAGAGCTTGTAAAAGCTAATGATGGTCACTATGTGTGTTCAGCAAAAATTTAAATTTTTATACCTACATATCCATTACGGTGTCCCAAATAAAATTAAAAATTGGAATTCGTGGGAAGATCATTCTTTATTTGGATATTCATAAGGTAAAGTATTTTTGAGAATTTTTTCAGATTTTTCGAAAGTGGTTTAGAGGTCGCGCAAATTGATTTTTAATCAAAAATCGAGCTTTTTGGGCTCTATTTAAATTTTGGTTATGAATTGGTAAAAAATCTATATTTTCTCGGCTTCTGAGTCAATATTGTTAAAGAAAATATTCCGATCTTTAATTTCATATGCATAAATAATAAGTTTCGTCAATGATTTTGCACATTTTAATACTTTATATAACAGTATTTCCTAAATTTTCAACAAATATCGAAAACAATGCTTTATAACTTTTAAAATTTTTTTTTGGGACACACTAAAATCAATTTAGATTATTTTTGAAAAACCGAATTGTTTTCTTTAAATTTCTTGTATTTATGAATGTATTTTCGATTTTATTGTTTAGAAATTGATTTTTTTTTGTTATATGTGTATTTTTTGTTGTATGGTCGAGGAACTGAATTCTTTTCGTTATATTTTTTACTTTTGGTTATTTATATGTACATGTAAAGGTATTAATAAAAATTGTTTTCCATCTCAACAATGTGTTCTTAAATGGTTTTTAGATAAAAATGGTTTTTGGTAGATTTTAATCAATTTTGGTAGATTTGAAAGATATTTTGGTAGAATTTAAATTTTTTCAGTGGTAACACTGGTTGTAAAAATCCCCAATTTTATGCTGTAATATTGAACTAACAACGCCTTGCAGAATAGAAGATATTTAAAATATTAAAATAGTTTTTTCAGCACATTTTAAAAAATTTTAAAATTTGTTTAAATTGCCTGTCTTTTCCATATATCACGAACTCAAAATTGCTTATGAGAAATTCTACTTAAATAACAAAAAAAAATAATTTTTTTTTAACTTTTCTTTTAGAGAAAAAGAAAATTTTTTTGTTTCTGTCATACAAAATAATTCCCTGTAGAAATAGCACGAATGTAAGCGTTGCATATAATTTTCACCACAATGACAAGCAAAAATTAAAAATTCACACAAAACTACTCGTATAAACAGCAGTAGGATTGATAGTTTTAAAAATTGTGCATACCCCGTATAACATAAAAATCAGTGAGAAAAGTAGTAAAAGAGAGAGAGAGAAGAAAATAAATGCCAAAATATATAAATGGCTGGTCTATTTCAGAATTATTTAAAAAAATATATATATTTTTTTTTAATTGTATGCGATATCATGTAGAAGTCATGCTGAGTTTTAAACCAAAACCACAAGAGAAAAGCTCTACAAGCACGAGTCGTTGAAAGATTTCTAACCTACACTGTGTGGCTAAAATTCATATTCATTTGTAATGTAATGAGCAGAGAAAAGTTTATGATATAAAATAGAAATCTCCCCCTCAACGAACTAATGCTAAAAATAAACCGAAACAAAAAATTAATTTTGAAAAAATAAATTAATTTTTAAATACTTCGATGTGGTTTTTTAATATGACAGACAGGATTTAAACGTAGCAGAAGTTCTAATTATGCAAAGCTGGCCTCTTAAGAACTGACAAGTACTTAAAGACTAGTTGGCTTATGTATGATAAACTTGACAGTGCATTTTAAACTCTACTCATATGAATAATAAAAAATTAAATATTAATATTCTAAAGCATACCAAGTAATTGAAAAAAAAATATATCCCCAAGGATAATAAAAAACCACTGCAATTAACGGAAAGTTGCTAAAATTGGCCACTGGTTTAAACAACCCAGATGTATTAATAAAGACATTTTGCTTCTTGTGGTATAATTTTCATAAACAAATTATTTATTCGGGTAAACCGTAAGCGAGTGAAATTGAAAGCGAATAAAATTTTAAATTGTTTAAAGTTTTTTGCACATTGGGGTATAAATTATTGATTTTTTTCACTCTTAAAAAGTGTTAAAATAACCGGTACTTAAATATTTAATCTACTCTGTCATATAAAACACTCTGATATACAAAATTAAATATGAGTTACACTTTCGTGCACACAAATAAATATTAAAAAAAATCGAACCCTTTATCCTTTTATTTTGTTTTCTGGCATTCTTTTTTTTATGCCTATAAACTACTGATGAAAAGCAAGTCAACCATTTAAAAGCAATTTTTTGTTTGTGCTCATGCGAAACAAATATTTAATAACAGTAGAGTGAGTGAATCAAAAAGGAAAAACCTAAAATATGACAAAAGAAAAAAAAAGTATTTTATATAACCAAATAATGATAACGCTTATAAATCAAGTTATTTAAAGATATTATTGGACATTTTTACACAATACTTCCTATTAAAAGCTAAAAAAAAAAAATAAAAAAAAGACTTCAACAAACACTCTATCTATCATAGACTATTGCTTTAACTTTAGCTGGTTTTGCTTTTTAACCCACAAAACTGATATTGTTTTACATTTTTATAATGACTTCCTTTTGGCATTTTTCTTTTTTTGTGTTCCTTTTTTTTTTTTTTGCTGTTGACCCAAAGTCATCAACATCAACGCCACTGTCGCCATTATTGCAACCATCAGTTAAATCAGCAACAATGACAGCAACAGTAATATTATCATCATGTGATTTTGTCGCTTTGGAAACAGTTTTTCTATCCTTTTTTTTAGGGTGGGGAGCGGATTTTTCTTTGTTATCCTTAGTCATGTGATGGCCGCTAAAGCTGTTTTTTTTTATGACAAACACCTGGTAAATACTCGTATCCGTTGAGGTTAATTTTGTATCATATTTGTTTTTTTTTTTTTTTTCTTTTTTTGCTAAAAATTACTACAAAAAGGTACAGGAAAAGAAGAGAATTTTTAAGTTTATACACTCTGTATATCTGTATATGCATGTTCTATGTATCTAATTTTGACAGTTTCACCGGATATCCGTTTAACCAGTTTTGTTTTTTAATGTTTTGTCAAGCTTTGTTATATATATGAAATGCACAAAAGGAACGAAACTATTCTGATGAGAGTTTAACTAAAAATTCAGAAAAGAAAAACATTTTTGCGATAGAAAATTCAATTAAAGCATAGTTAATATGAGAGAAACAATGAAATAAATTCATGATTTTTTATTCTCATTCATTAGTCTTGTCTCGAATTTTCTGCAAAATACTTACATTAGGCAAAATTTATTTTAACAAATCATTAAAAAGTAATAATAATTGTGCCAAATGTCTTTTCTAATGATACAGACAAAGTACTTTAGTACCTCATTTATGAATACATGAATGAACGGCTCAGTAGTACTTTTTGGTATGAAACTTCTCTTTTGATTACTTTTGTTTCTGCACATACATACTAACATTATTTTTAACAAAATAGGCCAGAAATCTTATATATGTGCAAAAAGAATTATTTTTCTTGCGGAGGCTGTCAAGTCATTATTCGAGCATATTGAGCTCAGAAAACGACTCCTAAGTAAGTATAGCGCATAAGTAAAGGTATTAGGTGGTTAAAAAACAATTTTATATGTAGGAAAATGCCGCATTGAACTGAATTATCAGATAACGTGGTTGGCCAACTTGCTGCATCAGTAAAGAGTCACCGACATGCGAGTACAATATCAGTTTCCTGAAAGACACAAACAACTATGGCGGTAATAAACAAGACGGCCGGATATGCACCATTGAAGATCGTAGCAAACAGCACATACATAAATTAGTTGGTAAACAATAGCTGTATATGTTGTGGGCAAATACAATTGGAAATTGATCGTAACATTACTAACGAAGGTGTGTCTCAAATAATAAGGCAAGATTTAGGCCTTAATAGATATGAATATCTAGTTTCTAAACGATATCTAAAACAACATTATAAAAATGAAATTTTTCAATGAGGAATTCTAAACTGTTGCTAGATGACCCGTGCGAATATTTCGCACCGTTAGTTGTCATTTTTGTAACATAAAATGAAAATAATTAATAGAAATTTTAGTAACTTTAATACATTTTATTAAAAGTATAAAAATATTAAAAATCATAATATATCATACATATTTACATACATACATACATATGTTTAAATGCTTTTATAATACTTCTTTGAATACAATATTATTGGTAATGACATGATCATCGTTAACTTCTTGCCCGTACGAATCCTTAATACAATCAAAAATATATATTTTCTTTCACTACACTTAATAAAACAAACAATGCCATGACCATAGCTGCCAGATTTGACTATTTATCGTCATTTTGACGATTTTACGACACAAAAATAGCATCTTGACGATTTGACGATTTTTGCCCTTAATTTGACGATTTTTATTTATTTTGACGATTTTTGGAAATTCAAAATTCGCAACGTTTATTTCTTTGAATTCTTTAACATTGTTACAATTATGATCACACTATTTGTAACTATTGCTTTTGGAAATTCAAATGTAGAATATTACTCTATTTCTGAAATGATTTTTATGTGTTTTTCACACAAAAAAATCCAAAATTGGCTTTTGGAAATTCAAACCAATAAATTCAAATGTAGAATATTATTCTATTTCTCAAAGGAATTTTATGCTGTTTTTACATAGTAAAATCCAAAATTGGCAACTGTTACATCCACCAATATAATGCATTTAATTTTGAAAGATATGTATTATTATTAGAAATAAAGCCAAGATAATGGTAGATTGTAAAGATAAACAAATTTTTATACTTCGAAGAAAAGAATTTTTTGAGGAAATATAAAAACGTTCTACTATATATTATTTGTCTTATACTTTTTTTACAACAGGCCAAATAAGAATTGATTTTAAAAAGAAATATTAATCTTTAAGTACTTAACATATATTTTACAAAGATAATCGTTCATTTTATAAATGAATTTAACCATTTTAATGAATAATGTGAAAGGCAAGAGCCAAAATCTGAATTAAGACACTTGACGTTATTCAATTTAGAGAACAATTTCGCCCAAAATAACTTTAAACTGCTAGATTTAAAAAAATATCAGAAATGAAAATGAGAAACTTCACTCATTTTTCCTAAATTTATTCGGAAAAAAATTAGATTTACTACATTATTTTGCAAACGGAAAACGAATATTTAGACAAATAAATCTAAAGAAATAAAAGTCGTCGCCTCCAAGGCCATTAAGTTTACAAAAAACCATTCTAATATAAGGAACTGAGAATAATTAAATTAAAATTGTACCTAAACTGACTAAGATGTGTACTGGTAATACATGTGTATAATAAATATAATATATTTTTGATGTTTTTTTTTATTTAGGTTTCAAAATTTTATATACATTTGTACTGTCAATTCTAATTTCCAGTTTTACTCAAATAAAAACAAAAGTTTTTTTAAAAAAGTGATATTTTCTTATATATATTTTGTTGACGATTTTTTTACGATTTTGAAGAATCAATTTGACGATTTTGACGATTTTTTTGTCGATGTTTGACGATTTCATGGTCAATTTATCTGGCAGCTATGGCCATGACAATAACGTGATTACCAAAATGGCTTTTACAACTTTATATATTATGTAGAACTGCATTACTATTAAGCGACCCTGTATTACCACACTTGAACAAAAACATATAATCATAATGGCAACACTATTATCATGCAGTTCTATATAAAATATAATTTTTTCAATGAAAATATTAATTTTTCAATTTCTAATTATTTTTCGTAATTTGCCTAGCTCTGGCAGCAGTCATATTGTGCGTGTTAATTTATATCCGTGAGTACCGGGACCGACAGTTTAAAGTCAACTCCGAACAACAGATTTGAGAAGCTTTTTCAGGGCAATCAATTACTCCCAGAGATTTTGCCAGAAGACTGCTGAGAGGTAGTCGCCGAAAGAAATAATTTTTTCATATTTGTTTTTTTTTTCTTCAAGATGTCAGAGTTGAGATTTGAACCCGGCGCTATAGTCTTTGTAAGCCAACACACTAACCACTAGACCACGGCGACTACGATAACTTATGGTAAGTAGTAGGAGGTTTTACATTCGCACCGTCCTGAGGTCATATCACAAGCCGCCAGTTGTCTGAGCGGTAGCTGAATACATGCGTCCAACCATTGCCACCCAGAGCCGTTGCCTTCTAATCTCAATCATGCTCGAGGACACGTCGCTCAGAAGAGAGCCCATAACAATGAGTTAACAATTTTCCAACAACCCCCCTTGTTGAGAAGGTGAAAACTACTACCCAGCATATGCCACAACCACTACGAGGACTCCCCGAAGTGCCTCATCCAAACCATCAGGTCGATTTACCTCACTCCCCGAGTGACAGGGGACCACAGGCATAACCAGATTAGATAACTTGGTATGGTTTAATTATGTGTGGACCGAAATATGGTTACCGTTACCTCCATCCGATGGTCCAAATTTTCGAAGACGCTGAAGCATAATTGATGTTCTTTGCCGTTAATGTGCAGAACTATCTCATACTTTAGCTCTTGAATTATTGTTGGCTTATAGACGTACACCTTTTCTTTCAAATAACTCCAAAGAAAGAAGACCAACGGTGTCAAATCACATAATCTTGTCGGCCAATTGACATTGCCAACACGTGAGATAACTCGGCCATTGCATTTGTTGTGCAAAAGAGCCATTGTGTCATTACCTATGTGGCAAGTGGCGCCGTCCTGTTGGAACCACAAATCGTCCACATCATAATGTTCATAAACGACGAGCGTAAAAGGTGCAACTGTTGGGCATGACCACGAATAGAGGTGGACAGCTCTTCAGCCACACTATCGCAAGCAGCAGCAATATTTTCTACAGTACGAGCTGTACGAGTATGCACTTGTGTTTTCAGATCTCTTACAGACGCGGTTTGCTTAAATTTCTGCACATTTTTTTCGATTGTACGCACATTTGGAAGATTAAATTCCACGATTGCACTTTGCACATAATAAGCCTGAATAACTTTAATGGGTTGCTCGATTGTGTATCTTTTCCAGGGTCAAATTGAGTTAGTCTAAAATTGAGAAATGTCAAATGAAATGTGGAAAAAACTTGACGTTTAGGTGTGGTTCACATTCAACATCCGCCCTTAAAACTTAACCACCCGATATTATGTATGATTTTTGCACATAAAAACACGAGTAACTTTTTTTTTATATATGAAATTCGTAGCCTTATAATCTCCATCTTTCTCAAAAAGAGCAAACAGTGAAATCAGTAGTATTTTTGATAGGAAAACTACAATTTGAATGTAGCTGTAGTTGTTTATTTATGTTCCGTAAAAAGTGAATCTCATGAGAAGTATCAGCCTTTGTGTTGTTTTGGACTAAGAAATATATTATTAAGACACTAATAAGGTCTTAAATATATTTGAAATTTTGTAGAGCGGTCTTGGTGATATATCAGCATATGCTATTAGTATAATAACCTCTACCATAGCTGTGTTAAAGTATTTATTTGTATGAGTAAAATAATTCTTTCGGCCAATAATAATAATAATATTTTGGCCGTCAGATTTTATGATTCACACCGTCTCATTTACTTAACATCGATTATTTTTAATGATCCTACGACCATCAATAATCAAGAATGCTTTTGGGATAGTTTCAACATTGTCTTAAAGCAAAATGCAAAACTATCCTTGTAATTAAAAATTGAAATAAAATAGTAAACATATCCCTTCAATTGTTAACTTAATAGAAAAAAATGTTATTTAGTTAAGAAATTACATACGAATTTCCTTAAACAAATATTAATAAATTAAAGTTCTTTTCAAATATTTGTTTCATTTTAAATATGGTAAATAAATAATCATTTGAAATATTTTCATTTCATAAATTTATTTTAATTGAAAAATATGAGCATTTATTACACATTTGCTGGCCATATCGTCATTGATATATGTATGCATGTACATACGAATACATACGTATGGTATGTATGTACATATGTGTATATACATTAAATACTTATGGCTTTATGATGATGCTTTTCAAGTTGGTAAAACATGACTTAAGTCCTTATTAAACACTTTAGTGTAAAAGCTTTTAATTCAATTACCTTTAGAAATGTAATAAAATCAACAACTAAAAGTAAAATAGAAATTGATTTAAAACTTTACTTTTCTAATTGAAAAAAAAAAAACAAAAAAAGAAGGCAACACTAAAATTGAAATAATCTTTTTGAAACCCAGAACGATTAAAGTAATAAGTGTAGAAGAATGTACAGAAATGTATATGAAAGGAAGTTGCAAAATATGTTAAAAGACATTGATGTTCTCCGAAAGACCTGAATCTATTGTGTATTTAAAAACTTTATATGAACGCTAAGGTTGCTTTCTATGTATTAGCCAGAATACAAATAAAAAGGCCCAACTAACAAAAAATATAATTTTACATGAGTAGCAAACAACTTTTATACTTTTAAGTTTTTTTTAACTTTTATTATTGGCCTATTACAAGATCACCTTGTAATTGAAGCTAAAGAAATTTTTTATGTTACTTAAAAATCAATAAGTAAAAATAGGGTGGTGCGTGGTTAGAACGCTCGCAAAAAACTCAAACGGCCCAGGTTCAAATCTCAGCAAAGGTGAGAAATGAAAAAGTTAGTTTGCGTTTTTTTTTCAAAATTATAATTTAAAAACAAGAGGATCTCCCCTCTATGAAAGCTACCTACAAAGAAACCGCTTCCTGACATTCTCCTCTATTCCACTTTAACCAATGTCAACAAAAAAAACGAATAATCAGGAGAAAAGTGCCACCTGTTGGAAAGTAAATACCAGATAACAGCTAAAACCAACTTAGCGAAGACACTCACCACACAACAAGAATGAGGCAATTGCTGTTGATCATTCAAGAGTGAAAATATAACACTAGCCTTTGAATGATCACTTCACAGCAATTAGTCTCATTCCCAAGGCGCTTAATAATAATATAAAGAAAAATATATATATACTGTCCTTTCTCAAAATTCCAATACAATGCACATCATTTAGCAGGGGCTTACCTTTGAGTATTGCTCTCAAATAAAAATAAAATGATGCCATCATTTACTTTTTGCTGTTTAAAATGATACCGTCATATTTCTGTTGGAACCATTTCATGGCATCTTCCTTTTAAAGACGGTGTGGGAAACTAACCCTACCGGATTTATATTTTCTGTGGGCAACATTGTAACCTGGACAACCGGGGACAACGTAGAAATCTAAACTGTCGATACTGATTGAAGGATCGTATTTGATACATACATAACTGGCCTTTACAACCCTGTATCAGGATTACGTCATCGCTTCTCGCAGCACTCATGTTGTGTGTGTCAATTTTTATCCATGAGTACCGGGACCTACAGTTTAATGTCGACTCCGAACGACAGACTTTAGAAGCTTGTTCATGGCAATTAATTACTCTCAGAGCTTTTGCCAGAAGACTGCTGAGAGATAGTCGCCGAAAGAAATATTTTTTTCTTTCATATTTCTTTTTTTTTAAGATGTCGGAGCTGGGTGTCGAACCCAGGACTCATGTCTTAGTAAGCCAACACACTAACCACTAGACCACGGTGACTACAATTCATATTCACGTAATTTAAAACCTCTTTCTAAGATCTCTTCAGCTTTGGCACCATGAACAGTTCAGTGTACACAAATTTTTTCATTACGGCGAATTCCAATAGAACTCAAAGTATGGCGAGCTTTCGAAAATACCAGTTAATTGTTCCAACACCTTTGCGGCACGCTTCAATCTATCACTAGATTCACCTACACAAATGTTTAAGCACAATTTTCTAATATGCAGATCACGCATATGATTTTGGCGGGATCTCTTTTGAGCTTTTTTGCAGCGTTTTTAGTTGCGGCCGTCATTTTGAAATCGGAAAAGGAAATCGCAGAACAGTAAAGTTTTACAGGAATAAGTATTTTGCTATATTGCATCATAAATCAATTAAAAAATTGATCTTGAATTTTTTGTTATGGGTTTCTCACACTTGTGTACAATATCAATATTCGAGGCTTTGAAGATTATCCACCGCATAAACGTTTGAGATTAAATGCTTAGTAAATCATACAAAGCATTACAAAATAACCTCTTTCCTTATCTGTACTTCTTGATTGTGAAATTCTGTGCACTTCAAAGTTTCTCTAGCAACTACAATTGGTATCAACTCAACTGAAACTTAAAACAAACTCTACTCTTTTTTCTAATTTTCTATGCAGTCTATCCAAGTTTGAAATAAAAAGTTGTTCTTTTTTTCTTTTAAATAAAACACAGCTAACTTTGCATCAATTTATAAACAACGCCTTATCAAAAAAAAAAGAAAAAAGGATAAACTTATTTGTGGTCCATTTACACTACAAAATAAGTTCATAATTTATTTGAACTGATGACAATAACTCTCTGTTATTCCTTCTTAACGTGTGGTTCTATTAAGATCTTCATTCATACAATTTGTTATGCCACGTTGCATCTACAGACTGTTTCGGTAGCAGCTACACGATTTTGATTCCATACACATACTTATAGGAGTGACACTTCGAAAACTGGCTCCATTAAAATCAAAAATACAATTTCTTAGTATAGCCTGTTACAACTAATTGTTCAACTTAATAAATAAACAAACAAATAAATAAAAAAATATTACCGTAACACTTTGCAAATTTTTATTTAGGTTTGCATTTGTAGTCACTTTCTCTCATAAATCCATTTTTTTTTCCAACAAGCAATATGTGTTACAAAAATCCCATAAGCGATTGAGGATTCATTTGTGCTGCATGTTTTTATGTTTTTATATTGCAACGTATTTATTTATAAAAAGGCATAAACACCTACACATGCATACTTGCATACATATTTTCTATAATAATATACTCTCATTACACAATCATTTGCTCTGAATCTGTGATGTGAAAATTCAAAACAAACACCCAAACGATATGGTGATAAATAACGATTTCAACACAAATATCAATAATTGTATCAATTGCAACATTAATATTGTTGTTGTAGTTATTTTTACTATCTACGTATATATATATTTCCTTTTTTTCTGTTGTTTTTCTTATTGTAACTGCAGTGCAAGTATTTACCTTTTGGGAAAAACCCTTTCGTTACCAATCAGTTAACAATGTTACAGCAGAAAATAAAAACAAAAATGGAAAATGTGGCAAAAAAAGAAAAAGAATGAAAAGAAATAAAAGGATAAAACGGTGCTAAAAAATAGCATGAAATTTATAATACTCAAGAGCATTTCAAACGGTGTTATAAATTGTGTACAAAACAACTGTTATACGCTTTAAAACAAGAGCAAAACAAGAAGAACAAAAAAAAAGCATAGAAATGAACTCAATATTTCAACGCAACTTCGTTGATGAGAAGGAGGGTAGAGAGCATATAAAATGGGAACAACATACAATAACAAAAAGCGCCAAATAAATTGCGATTGAAAAGGGTATTTCATAGTGGAATACGAGAACTATTTGATAATTTCATGACATTTTATATATCCAAAGCAGTCGTTGTGGTCAAGTAATTAGTGCGGGGTTCAAATCTCAGCTCTGACATCTCGAAACAAAAAAATATGAAAAATTTACCACTTTTCCTGGAGCTCGAACTCGAGTCTTCAGCATCTAAATAATGAAAAAATTATTCCTTTCGACGACTACCTCTTAACAGTCTTTTGGCAAAAGCCCTGAGTGTAACTGATTGCCATAAAAAAGCTTCTCAAATCTGTCGTTCGAAGTCGACTTTAAAATGTAGGTCCCGGCACTCATGGATAAAAATTAACACACAAAACATGAGTGCTGCGAGAAGACAGGCCGTAACCCTGACACAGGGTTGTAATGATATGATATTTACAAGGAATATAATTGTGTTTGTCATTAACTGCATAAAGTCTTGTTAATTTGGGTGAAACAAGGAGAAAAACTTAAAAAGAACTAAATAGTTGCCAAGAGATTTATTGTAATGACTGTTGTTCTATCAACACAATATCCAAGTACATGAATTGGTCTATGAACAGCTAAAATAAAAAACGACGGAAGATAGTAGATTTGATTCAAGCAAAAAAAAACGTAAACGAAGGCGTTTACTAGAGAAAAAGACTATAAATAAAGAGCAGTAAAAAGACTAAAGGAAGTTACGCTGACAAAACATGATCACTTCTTCTACTGTATTCTTATCACTAAAATTTAAATTAAATTTTATGAATAGAAAGAAAGAAATCAGAACGAAAATTGTGCCACAAATCTTCAATAAAAACTTCTCAAAATGAATTTAATTTTCAATATAAAAAAAATCCTTTATTTGGCGAAATCATTATTTTTTTTTCTTTAACATTAAATACCCCCAATGCTTACAGCTGTGCCAAAATGGCAACAACAGCAAAAATGGGCAATAATGAAAAAAAAAAATATAAAATAAAGAAAACAAGTCAACATGACACAATTTTAAATGAATGAAAAAATAAAAACAGAAAACATGAAAACAACAGCAGCAGCTACAACAACAAGAACAACAGTAACAACTATTAACCTCATCTCCATGTAATACAATTTAAGTTCACTGGGGTGTTTAGAGAGGGTGGTTACTCTAAGTAAGTATTGCTCTCCAAAACACAACACAATAATATACAAATGAACAAATACAACAACAGTAACAGCAACAGCAACAGCAACAGCAACACAAAAATTCACACGAGTATCACTTTGACAACATTAACTGTGAGTGTTTGTATAAGTGAGTAAGTGAGTATAACAGTGGCGATACAATGAAGAAAACAAATGATTGATGGATGACATTGTTTTATTATTGAGTTGGATTAGAAAATGAAAACGAAAATAAAAAAAAAAACAAAGAAAAAATAAAACGAAAAGAAAAACAGCTACAAAAATAAAAAAATGTAAAATGAAATGAACATCACAACTGAGGTTTTTTTTTCTCAGTTCTTTTTTTTTTTGAGTTTCTTAATGTGTGTACTTGTGACTGCTTTTACCTCTCTCGTCATTTTTGTTAAACAACAATTCATTGCTTACACACTTACAATTATTGAAAACAATTCTGTAACACTTGACACTACAAGTGCTCTATTAAAACACAAAAAAAAATGGTTTTTTTAATGCAAAACACTTTTTACAAATTGGAGATGTTTTTAAAGGAGGCTTGTGCAAAAATAAAAATTTCATAGACAATTGTCAGTTAGCTTAACAAACCAACCTAAATTAAGTCGTATTTAACGCTGTAATGAGTAACTTAAATAAAAGTTTCATCGTTGTGTCAAGAGCAGGAATGTTAACTTACTTTGTTTGAAAAAAAAAAATAAACGCTAAATAACTATAATTCGAAGAAATAAAATCAGAAAATTGACTTGAAAGTAGCTGAAATGTCAACAGATGTCTTGCAACTAACTTCACTGCTATACGCGCTGTCAAAATTAATTTTCCAAATTTTGCAAACCATTAGTGCCGCGCAGTTTGGGGTGGCCTCTTACGTTTTGTATGGGCATGAGAATATTTGGAAGATAGTTTACATTTTCGACCTACTTTAGGATGGTCTGTAACTCACATGTACTCTTACGCTTTTACTTTCAGTCGCGAGAGAAACTGCTACGAGAATTTTCTGTTACAGAGAAAACCAAATTACTAGCCATCTATTTATGTATTTAAATATTTAATATACATAGTTAGTATATGTATTATTATTATTATTTTTTTTTCAAAATTGAATGTTTTTTAATATTGATTTCTTCATAGCAGTGCAGTATTTATAAGTTTTTCTCATAGTACATACATTTGTTGATAAAATATTTCGTATAAATTTTAATTAAAAATAAACTCATGCCAATAATAATACTGCTACTAACACGTTCGGCAGTGTAATTCTCATTTTCTCACCAACACAACTACATTTTTACTTTTGCACAGGCCTGTTTTAAAGAAGTGATGCACAAAATAAAACTGTAGTTGCAGTTTGTACTATGGGAAAAGTTTAATAAATTTAAAATTTTGAGTAATTTTTGTCGTCCACATCGTGCACGATACTTTGTGGTCTATTGGCTTGAAGTTGTCGATAATTAACAGAATAGTTCATACAATGTGTGGTCAATGACAAGCACAGTGACATTTTCGTGCACGATTTTTGCAAAATTTTTTTAAATATGTCATTGATGAATTGTTCCCGCTGTATTCTATATGTTGTGCAGCATGATATAAGTATACTGTCGTGCACCAATCCTCGAACCAGCTGGGTTGTATTAGACTTCTCCCAGAGAGTATAAGATGGGAATATGTGTGAGGATTCTCAGAAAAATTGGGTATCCATGTTTTAAACCAGAAAAAAACAAAGTTGTATATATTACACATTTATTCTATCA
Organism: Metopia argyrocephala; assembly: GCA_963576795.1. Taxonomy (NCBI): domain Eukaryota; kingdom Metazoa; phylum Arthropoda; class Insecta; order Diptera; family Sarcophagidae; genus Metopia; species Metopia argyrocephala. Next base: position 50,911,964 of record OY756210.1, read on the forward strand.
GTGATATTATAAGGCCTTGAAATAGTTGTAGATATGCAGGTAAACCGAACTGTATTTAGAGTGTAATTAGGAAAACTATAGAGATTACCTTCATCAAATGAAACGCTAGCTTTATTGAAATGTAAACATTGATAAGCGCGCATTAAAGTAAAATTTTTGAGCTATTTAGAGCAAGTAATGGGTATTAACAAAAATGTGTCAGAAAGCAAATCTTTCGATTCTGATTCCACAGAAAGGCCCAGGAGAGAAAGATAAAAACTCCGATAGAAAAACCAAGCAAAAAAAAACCTTTCTAATTTGCATTAGATCGATGTGTTTGGAACAATATTTTTTATCAGACTACTGATTTAAAAGATATTCTACAAGTCGTGCTATTAGTCCACCTGAATTCTACCATGATCGAATTTGCGACCAGAAGAACATGTATAATATATATATAGTTTTGGTTGAAGAAAGACGTGTTTTGTAAACTCCCGTAAATTATTGTTAAATTTTGTCTAAAACAAATCGTAAAAAACTCCAGTTTGTGTTGTTTTTACCAGTCTATAAAACTGAAAACATTTTGTTATTCGGATGATAGTTCAACAATCATAATTTTCAATAAAATACAAATTTTTAAAAATAGAAAGTTATAAACCTTTACAGTAAAAAAAAAAATTATAACGAAACAACAACTAAACACACCAAAAAATTTCAACAAATACAATAACAATTTTCATATAAATTTTTTGTTTGCTTATATGTATCTGAAATGAAAACACCGAAAAATTTAAATAAATAAAACGAAACAACAACTAAACACAACAATAATAAAATTTAAACAAAAACAATAACAATTTCCATATACATTTTTTTTTGTTCGTGCTTATTTATCTGAAATCAAAACATTCGAAAATATACAAAACAAAACAACAACTAAACACAGCAAAATAAATAATAAACAATTACAATAACAATAATTATAACATATTTTTTTTCGCGCCAAAAAAGTTTAATATAGTACAAGAACAAGAAATATACAAAACAGCTGATCATTTCTTAAAATATTTTGTTCTGGTATGCCAAGTTGATAAACAACAAAAAAATTTAATATTGCCATACGGAAAACAACTTAACGTTATTTTCAAATTTAAAATTAATCTGAAAATCAATTATACGATTTTATAACAAATAAACAATTCTAACAACATTTAATTGATTCTTATAACGTTTAAACATTTTTAATTTACAAACTTAAATTGGCTTGTAATATGGAGTGCCTAAATTGTAATGTCTCTAATAATGACCGCATGGTATCCTGTTGGTTGTGTCTCGGTTGCAGTCACTTAAAATGTAGTGGGCTTAAAGCCAGAGATGCGGATGCACTTCTTGATCCCGTAAAATCATTACAATGGACTTGTCATCGATGCAAGTCCATTAATGTGGAGTTCTATAAATTTTTCAAAAGTTATAAGAGTGAGTTTGAGAATTTAAATAAGGAATTTGTATCTCTTCAGAATAAGTTCTCTAAATTTGGTGAGCTTTTCACTAATTATAGTAACTTGGATAGTTATGAGAGGGGACATAATGTCGCATCACCTAATATTAAGAAAAATACTAATAAGGCTACGACACCTACATGTACAACAAATTATTCCATGACAGCTTCGCCCTTGAATACTCTTGTGAATACTTCTGATAATACTATTTCACCAATGCCCTCGACGGATAATGCAGCTTTTTCGACAAACATTAATTTAAGGAATAATTCTAATTCGTCTACTGCACTTACACCTGCAATAAATATTACAGCAGCAGTTCCTTCGACATCCGGTACTAATTCAAATTCTTCAGCGATAGTTGTTGGTAATGCATCCCATTTAGAGACTTCAACTATTAATATTAGGCCATTGAATAGCGAAGAATCATCCTCTGAACTACGTATCATCGCACCAAGAAAAACAATATTTGCAACACGTTTTCATTGTGATACAACTGTTGAAAACGTAATCAAATATATTTGTTCTAAGCTAAATTGTAGCCCATCAGTTAATATCAGTATTTATAAAATTAATTCGAGACGAAGAGCCTCATTTAAAATAATAGTGCCATTGGAATACTATGAAAAAATTGTAAATACCGACTTTTGGCCAAAATACACTATAGTCAGAGAGTTTATTTATCGTGAAGAAAAACTGGCACACATTCCTGCTTCTGATACAGCTACCAATCAATCAAAAAACTAGAGTCGTCCTCTTTACTTAATATCATATACCAAAATGTTAGGGGAATGAAAACTAAACTTACTAATTCATATCTTAATAGCTTCGGAGCCTTGTTTCACATTGCTGTTTTAACTGAGACATGGCTGGACAAAAATATTTTTAACTACGAAATTATGAGCGATAACTATCAAATTTTTAGGCGTGATAGAGGTAGTAAACGTGGTGGTGGTGTCCTGATTGCTGTGTCTACTTTATATCCAGCTGAAGAGTTACTACTCCAAAATACATGTGACGCTGAATTTTTGGCAGTTATTATTCATATTCATAACGTATGTCTGTTTATAACCTGTTCATATATACCTCCTAACTCTAGTCCACAAATTTATGAAATGCATTCTGCTCTAATTGGGTCCGTGGCATATAGACTTAGGCCGATTGACTTTTTAATAGTTTTAGGCGACTTTAATATTCCATCAGCCGCCTGGATGTCCATGGAGGAGACTGACTTTTTGGTTGCCGTCACTTCACATGATTGGTCTGAAGATTTTTTAGCATCACTGGCAGATCACCAAGTTTTTCAAATAAATAATGTCTTAAATTCCAACAATAGATTATTGGATCTAGTATTTGTTAACAAGCCTTCGCTATTTGATGTGAGGAGAAACTCGCCTTTCTGTACGCCTGAGGATCATCATCACCCAACATTATCAATTTCTACACAGCTTCCTCAACATTCTGCTAATTGTAATCTATCTAAATCCCTTTGTTATAAAAGGACGAACTTTGAACAACTCAATCAATTGTTATCCAATATTAATTGGTTGGAACTTCTCGAGTGTAATGATGAGAGTAACTTTGATCAAGTGGTTAACAAATTTTATAAATATCTATTAAACTGTTTATCTGAATGTACACCTTTGGTGAAAAACAAAACATCTAATCGTCCTCCCTGGTTTAATAACACCTTATCTTGGTTAAAAAATCGTAGAAATCGCTTTTATAAAAAGTTTAAGAAAAGTAAACAACTAATTGATCATGCCCGATATCTCATTGCTGCTAGCCGTTATAATTTGGAAAATAAGAAACGTTATGCAATTTATACTAACTCAATGAAAAATAAAATCAAAAATAATGCAAAAATCTTTTTTAACTTTGTTAACTCAAAACGGAGAGTTTCATCTTATCCTACAACGATTATAAGTAATGGCGCTACATACTCTAATAATGCTGAAATAGCTGATGTTTTTGCCAATTTTTTTGAGTCTACTTTTTCATGTGAATCCTTCAATAGTTATTCCTACCCCTATAAAATTTCAAAGTCAACATCAATCAACATAAGAAGTTTACATATCTCGTCTGTTTTAAGAGGCCTAAAGTGTGTTAAAAATTCGTATACTCCTGGTCCTGATGGTGTTCCTAGCTGCATTTTAAAAAACTGTGCGGACGTGCTGGCTGTCCCAATATCTCATCTATACAATTGTTCTTTGAAATTTGGGAAGTTTCCTGATCGCTGGAAAGACTCTTTTATAATACCTCTGCATAAGTCTGGTAGTCGAAATGATGTTACTAATTATAGAGCTATAGCTAAACTAAATGCCATCCCAAAATTATTTGAAAAACTAATAACGGATATTTTGTATCACCAGGTCTCGCCAATTTTATCTCAAGCACAGCATGGTTTCTGCCGTGGAAGATCTACAACGACAAACCTTTTGGAATTAACATCTCATATTAACTCAGGCTTTGTCAATGGCCTTCAAACTGATGTTATATATACAGACTTCAGCAAGGCTTTTGACAAGGTTAATCATGATTTACTTTTATTAAAACTTGATGCGAGTGGTTTCTCTACAAACTTTTTAAAATGGATTAGATCCTATGTAACCCATCGTAAACAATGCGTTGTATACAATAATTCAAAATCAAAATACATTGAAGTCACATCGGGAGTTCCACAGGGTAGTCATCTTGGCCCTTTGTTGTTTCTGTTGTTCATCAATGATTTACCAAATGTCGTTCGATCTAGTTATATTCTTTTGTATGCCGATGATGTCAAACTTTTTAAAACTATTTCCTGTTCTGAGGACAGTATTCTCCTCCAAACTGATATAGATAATTTCTATGCCTGGTGTATACAAAACCTTATGGTGCTAAATCTAAGTAAATGCAAATCTATGTCGTTTTCTAGACACTCAATCTCTCCTCATGAGTACTTTATTAATGGTGAGGCATTAAAAATGGAAGATACGTTTTTAGATCTTGGAGTACTGTTCGATAAAAAATTAAATTTTAATTTACATGTACTTATGACTGTAAGTAAGGCTAATTGTGTGCTAGGTTTCATAAAGCGTTGGGCCAAAGAATTTGATGATCCTTATGTTACAAAACATCTTTACACGTCGCTAGTGAGACCAACACTTGAATATGCATCTGTAATTTGGGATCCCCAGTACACTTTTTATATAAGGAAATTAGAATCTGTTCAAAAACAGTTCTTACTATTTTGTCTTCGAAACCTTAGATGGAGTCCGAGTGAAAATCTACCACCATATCGCAGCCGACTTGCTCTTATAAATTTACATACTCTAAAAAGTCGGAGAATTGCATCGAACATATCATTCTTTTTGAATCTGATACAGGGAGATATAAATTCTAGTAATCTCTTGGAAAAGATACAAATCAATGTACCTAACAGGCAACTTCGGTTTTATGAACCAATTTATTTAAAACCGCATAGATATAACTTCATCGATAATGACCCTCTACGTAGAACATGTATGGAAATTAATAAATTTTATAATCTTATTGACTTTTCTGCCAACTGCGCTACAACAAAGAAATCAATACTAATTTATCTTAATTCAAATACCTATCAATATGATTGTTTTTAATATATGTTTAGCTTTGTTATTTGTTTTATGTTAATTGTATTACTTTATATTATAAGCTGTTAAATTTAGTTTATTAAATAAATAAATAAATAAATAAATAAAATAATCTCATATATAAGAGCCATATTCAGTAAAGATTCTCTAGTCACGCACTCTGCAGTGTGATTCTCTCAAACGATCACAGACACGATGTCTCGGTAGCGAGGTCAGTGATTCAGTCAGGGTAAACATGAAATTGAATGCGTTGATATTTGAAAAAATATCTCAATAGTCAATGCACCCCTGTAGAATTCTACAATACTACATATGTACATATGTATATCTCCGCCGGGAAAAAGGTATAACCAACGGACAATCTGAGAGATACTACGAATAAAAGCCGAAACTGTACTCGATTTCGTCTTTTGTCCATCGGTACAGAGGTTACGTGTCACAGTAATCATTAACAATTCCTATATTAATATAAACTCAACTGAAGCTGAGGGTGGACAACATAAAATGTGTCTGCTTACCCAAGAACGGGTCCGTCCATTTGCAGGGATTATGCGGATTTGTCAATATTGTTTAAAATCTGAAAAACTTTATGACAAAAAGTGGGTCAACAATGTTTATTGTTGTTACTCCTTCTATGAAATGCTGACACATTATTTGTTTTTATTGCGTTATTAATTTTCTTTTGCCTTTTTCATAGAAACATACAAAGTTTACTTTGTTTCTACGTAACAATACGTTATTCATGGTGTTTCCATATACAATATATATTATAAAAATAATTTTATATATTTTTCGCAAATACTTATACCCAATTAAAGTATTTATAATACTACTTAAATAACTATAACTAAATAAAAAAAATTAAAAACTGCAAAAACTAATCATTTTACTTTAACTGCAGCTTTATTACAATATTTCACAAAAATTCAAAAAAAAAAAATATTAATAAAAGCACAAAATATTTATGGCTCTTTTTAATTAAACGTTTATGAAATAATAGCGTTAAAATATTTTTAATAAATATTCTCTTTGAGTAAAATAAAGCTGTATGACACTTTCAAAACATTAACGATAAACGATAAAACATACAAAATTTTTGATTTTACATTCTTATATGGGATTTAAATTATAAAATAAAAGATTATAAAAATATTTAGGTAGGGTATGCAACTTTATAAATTCATTGAAGCAACAGCGATATGTGGTGTGTATTTGACTCTTTTCAATATTTCAAATAATCGCATATTTTTACATACTACTTGTGACTTTTTAAGTACTCGTACACATCCGTTTGTAATTGATTGTATCCGTAGAATAGCGCAATGCAATATAGAGAAGATTCGATCTTGAAAAAAATATTCCAGCTGAAGTTTTCTTATCCAATTGTGAAATTAATATGTCAAACACTATTTCCTCTTTCCTCAATAAACAAAAAGATCAGGAATTGTTTTAACAATCATGAATTTGCGTTTCTCACTCTTGCCAGAACAGACTATTTCTAAAAAGAACCAGAGTTATAGAATAATGGCTTAAAAAAGGGAATGTCTTGAAAAAATACACAAACACTATAGAGTAAAGGTTTTTGGCAAAACAAGAGATAATGCAACCCGGGAATTCATCTCTTAGATTTAATCTGTTGCTCCATACTGTTCTAATCATGGCGTTTTTGAAACAAATTAAGTTTTAATGATGCCCCCAGCTTAAATACCTAACCATGGAGTAGCTTTTAGAGGAGAGATGCACTGACTCTTCCCGTGTTATATTCGGTATCACAAAAGGCATATTTCCGCCTATGTAGCGTATAAAATGGGATTCATTGTTTAGAATAAATTTCGAGAAAGACAATTATCCTCGTAGTTCAGATATCTACTTAATTTGTGTCTATTTACTTCACACATTTAAGTCCAAGTAAAACTAACATCTATAGCCATTTGTGAAAATTATAGCAGTTATTATTTTTGCCTTAAAATGTACTCTCACACCTTCTCAATAGAAAAATTTTACGTCATATGAGTTGTAAACTATTTAAATGCCACAAAAAGTGTTAAATTTTTTATTAAAAAAACAAAAACGTAGCAGGCCACATACAGATAAAACATACATATACTGCAAGAAATTTCAATTGCCAAGTTTCTATATTAAAAATACCAGAAAATAGCAATCTGTGCATACACGCACATACCTCTTAGGCTATCACGAAGATTCACATCATGCATGCACATGCACAGAGCGGTCTCTTTGGTTTCAAATACGGTGAAAACTTTTTTATTCATTAATACACCGGGTTGTCATAGAGGTGAGTAATTGTGTGTGTGCCTACAGAAGAGAGAAAGTAGGTAGATGTATGCAATAGTGGGCACGTTATGTCACTCTTTAAATACATATTTTTAATTTATTTATTTGAGACCAATACTCAAGAGAATTTTTGGAAAGGACATTACATACATACTCGTATATTATTATTAATTACTTATATTATTATTAAGAGCCTTAGGAATGAGACAATTGTTATACCTTAACCCTTGAATGATCAACAGTAATTGCCTCACCGTTGCATATTGATTGTGTGGTAAGTGCCTTCGCTAAGTAGGTATGGCTGTTATGTTCTCCTTCCTAATAGGTGGCGCTTTTCTCCTGATCATTCGTTTTTTTTTTTTTTTTTTTTTTTTGTTGACGTTGGTTAAGGTGGAATAGAATAAAGGTTATGTATTAGTGAAAGAAAAATTAATATGATCAACGTTTTTCTAGTACTATTTGAATCGAAAAAAATGTTATGGTACTCCTTGCATATTTAAAAGTTCTAATTTTTTTTCTACACTCATTGTTATCCCATTTTTAATTCCTTTGTTCTTGATATGAAAACGCAAGTGTAATTTCTTCAATCCATGTTGTATCGTAATCTGCAAATCAATCATTCTGTAATTTTTATAAATTTTGTAATGGACTTTAGTTATTATACGATTATATTACAGTTAACATGAGCAACGAGAAAATGTGTTAAATATTTTTGTTAACCATAATTAATTACAAGAAAAATATTATACATGCATATAATTTTTAGGTACCCTTGCTTTCAAAAAAAATCTCTCTAAAATTTTTTAATATTGCAGTGAAAATTTCGTTGTCCATCACTGTTTGATATGGTCAGCTGTAAAGCACACTTGCAAGGGCTTTCATGCTCGTATACATACATACACATAAGGTAATATCACAAAAAAAAAAAAATACGTAGGTAGTGTGAGAGGTGTAAAAACAGCAATCTTCTGGCAAAAGCTCTAATAGTAAGTAACTGATTGCCATGAACAAGTTTCTCAAGTCTGTCGTTAGGAGTCGACTTTAAACTGTAGTTCCCCGTACTCATGGATTAAAAATTAACACATACACTGCCGCTCACTTGAATAGGTTTACTATTTTCATTACATTCAAATTAATTTTTTTTTAAAGTAATTAAGTTTTTAGTTATATTATTTTCTAAAATGGTAAAATATTGGATTATGTGTGTTTATAAAAAAAAATTTTGTTTCAATAATTAATAACTGAATTTTAGTAATTTTTTTCCCAAAACGAATATGATTTTCAGCACAATTTTTTGGGTCATTTGAATAGGTTCACTATCATTAATTTAAAAAGTTAAAGAAACAAATGATTTTTTTGTAAACCTTTTTTAATTTTTAAGATTTCTTACAATGTTTGATGATTTATTAAGGAGTATATCCTCCTTTATTCGATATAACTTCAAGAATACCATTTGGGAGGGAGCTGTAAAGGTTTTCAATTAATGATAATAAAATTTTTGGTCCAAGCTTTTTTAATTCCTCCAATGAAAGCCTATTTGGTTTCGTATTGGACTTGTAGACTTTGCGAGAAAGCAAGCCCCATAAATTTTCTATAATATTTAAGTCAGGGGAATATGGTGGCCACTCCAACTTATGCTAGGAACACAATTGGGACGAACGACGAATTTTTAGGTGCGAATTTTCGTCGTCAAAGATAAAACACATTTGTGCTTATGAAAATTAACACAATACCGCCGTCAAACAAAATTCGTCGTGCGTGACGAACACTGCGATAGATTTATTTCTATTTTTAACGCCGACGAACGACGAACAAATTAGTACAGAGTTACCGTGTTTCTTTTTTATTTTCAAACATACTAGTAAAAGAAGATATATTTCAATCTTTTATAATTGTTTGATTTTAAATAACACAATTTAATTTAAATATACACAATTATTTACCATAACATTGCTTTTTAATTGTCTTTTGTTAATGCTTAATTTTTGTATTCAACTATTTTTTCCCTACGGTAACACTTTTGCCACACACTAGAAAAAATTCTCAATAAATTAAACTTGAAATTGAATATTTAGTTTTTGCCACACACAATTTTGTTTATTATAACAGCTGTTATTTTTTCGTCCTTATTGTGCGTCACACTGCGAATTTACGCAACGAACTTTCAACAACGAATTCGTCATGCTGGACGAAATTCGTCGTTCGTCCCAATTGTGTTCCTAGCATTATTGACATTTTGGCTTTGAATCCACACTTTTACAACCCTGGCATTAGGTATCGGGGCATTATTTTGTTTAAATATCCAGAGAATTAGTCTAAAAATAGTAGAAAAATATGGAAACACCTTTTCAAGTACTGTTTTATAGTTATTCGCGTTCATTTTTGATGTGAGGAATTGAAGCTCAAATGTACCATAATATGAAATCGCCCCCCCACACCATTACACTTCCCTCACAGAAACGAGACGACTAAGGTAGCGTCCCTCCTTATGTAGGTCGTAGAAATAATAGTTGTATCTATCCTGACTTTCCAAATTAAACTTTTTTCGTCTGAGAAGGCAACACGATACCATTCATTTTTATCGTTCATGTGTTCTCGTGCAAAATGAGACCGTGTCGCTTTACGAGCAGCAATAAGATATGTTTTTTTTTTTAATTTTCAATCTCCTTAAATGTTTAGAACTTCGAATAACATGTCTTACAGTGTTTATGATAGCTGTGATACCCAATTTTTGCAACAGAATCGCTCGAATTTGAGGCAGCTCTTATAATAGCTCCTCTGTCCGCTTCTGTTACGGATTTTTTCTTCCGACCTTTCATGTTTTTTCTATAATCGGACTGATTTCTTAAAAAATTACTTACAACATTCTATCTGCGACCAATTTTTTTGTCGATATTTCTATGGCTTAAGCCAGTTTCATTGAATGCTTTAATTTTACCTCTTCTTTCTTCAGTTAATCGCTTGCTGCGCCTCATTTTACATAAAAAATGTAAAAAATTATTGCAGTAACACACAAATATTTAAAATTTTAATTATACTGTCGATGGTCAAAAGCAAACTAATTTTATTCGTAGTGAACCTATTCAAGTGACCCAAAATCTACACCTGTTTTCGCAGCATTTTGAAGTAAAATCAAAAAATAACAAATTTTTATTTATTGTACTGTTATTCTTTTTTTCCTAAAATATGACCATTCATAATATCTCTTAATTTAAGTGAAAAAAAATTATTCTCCTAAAGTTTATATGAAAACAAATTGAAATATAAGAGTAAAAATTAATAAACCTATTCAAGTAATCGGCAGTGTACAACATGGGTGCTGCGAGAAGCTAGCCCGTAACAATTGAGCATATCTTTCTGATATTTCTTGCATCCTCTGGATAGCCAAGTACGTACAAAAGAAATTTTTGACATCTTGTATTCATTCCGAGCAAAATAAAAAGGAAAGATTTAAACGATTCGAAATAACGTCAGTGATGTTTCAGTTCATGACTAATAATGCAAATTTATAGCTGGAAGAGCGCAACAAAAGCAATTTTACTATAATATTTAAGGTTTTCTTAATGTAAAGAATTACTCAAGCTTAAGGTCTTTTTTTTTTTTAATAAAAATCGTTTATTTATTTATCGATATTTCGCTACTCCTGCTTAATGCTTTTAATAAATAAGGAATATCACATAGAAATTATATGTTACGAGTATGTGCTAAAAACCAAACTGAAGGGCTTTATTAGTGAAGTAAAAATGTGTGTTAATTGAAGCACAATTAAATTTTTCTTATTTACATAGCCAGAGATATTTATTAAACTACAAAAATTTGTAAAATCTAGAGTGATCTTAATATTTCATCACTGAAAACCCCAAAAGTTTCAGTCCACTTTGTATATTATCGCACATCCCTCCTGCTAATATGAGTATTTGTCAACGTGTAAATGTATACACAGCAGCTGTAATGTGATGATAGTAGCGAAAACGATGTGCTTAATATTCTTCTCTCGCACTATTCTGTGGCAATTTTCAAACAAAACTGTTAAATTACTGTAAAATTGAAGCAACAACATAATAATGCTGAGGTACCACACGAGCAATAAAAACAACTACAGTAGCAATAGAGACAAAACAAAAACGATGGTAGAGAAAAAAAGTCAAACGAATTAAAAGGTCCCATTAATGTGGAAGAAATGAAACACCACAATAGACGGTTAAAAAAAAAAACAAAAAAAAAACCAACAAGAGTCACCCACAATATTACTTCCATATATAGTCTTCCATCATAAAAAGCCATGCATTACAAAAAGAAAAAATAAATCATCACTTGCCCATATGCACTTTCATTCCATTAGTAGTGGTATACTACTATTCTGTATATGTACATTGATTGTCCTCTTATTTTGTTCTCTTTTAATGCAAATAAGAAGTATAATGGCATTTATAATGGTTTAACTTTATACAGTTTTGCTGTTTCTGTAAGTGCAGTACCTACAGAGGTTAACCTTTTGGAGACATTATTAATGAGAGAGTGACAATGTTTAGGTGCCAGTGTATATGTGCGTTTTAATCTCTCATACGCATACGATGAATTTATGAGAGGTTTCATAACTGCTGGCTTTTATTAAATGCCAACAGACTCTTGCGAAAGACAAATACTCGTAAAATATCAGATGCGTTTAAATTTGTTGTACTTTATAAGGGAACCTTTTCACATTTAAAGATGAAGTCTAACACACACACACGCTACACCAATTTTTAGAAATGACTATACTGGCTAGAATATTGTGGATACATACATAGAATTTTTTTATTTTTAGCTGCATAACAACTAATTAGGTATGGGAAATCTTCACGACTCGCTGAAGGGCAGCACAATAATTCTAAATTTTGGAAATTCACTTTGAAAAAAAATCAGTCTTTTTGCTTAATTTATAGAGCAGTTCGGTAATTTTATGGTCATAATATTTGTAAACCCAGTTGATGTTATTTTTAATACTAAACACTTTATGCTCTGGTATACACTTCGAATAAACTTACTTGTTTGGTATATTATTGGTGTTTAAATTAATATTTTCCGAACAGGCGTCATCAATAGCTTTTTTATTAGTGAGAATCTAGGACGTGAACCTGAATCAGGTTTATATATGTATGTGTGCTTAGTCTTTCTGTATTCATATGAAATCGTGAATTCTGGTTTTGCATTTTAATGTCCATACCATTAATAAGTTTTATTTTTATACTGAAAGGGCCAAACTAAAAAATAAAGTACCAGAGATGCTACTTTGACTTATATAAGTTAGCAATAAGGCATAAATATCGCCTAACGCAACTCATATTCTATAAAACGCTGATACATCCAGAGCTAGTTATTTGTTAGAAGCCAGGGTGCATACGACAATATTCCAGGCAGTACTTGAAATATTCGATTGAAAGACGCTGAGAAATATATTTTAACTTTAATGTTCTACATTTCGTTTAAAATTAATTGTCAACATACCAAGTAAATATATATGAGGCTCTTGATAAAATACTACAATACGAGTGCAATAGCTTATCATACCACAGCTCAATACATAAATTGCACAATTAGTTCTTAAGCATCATTATTAATGAAGTTACAAATGCAACACTGTATGAAGTACATTCAGTAAAAAGCAGTAGCTCCAAACAATATACATACTCACGTTTAGTGAGAATTGAAAATGTTAAAATAAAATATCATTAAAAATAAAAAAGTAAGTAAATATGTCACATGAATTTAATAGAATTTTTAATAAATATATTGTCGCAAGAATTAAAGAACCCTGTAGCTGACAAAAAATCGAAAAAACGTTTTTTGTATCATTTTTATCAGAAAAAAAATACGCGTCGATTGGTCTCGGTCCCAGATTTCTACGATGAAAATAAATTCACTTACGCCGCCTGCGTTTTGAAAAATACCAGTGTCTTTGTTCTACTTTCATAAAGGTTTATTGGCTCTGGTGAACATTTAAGGTTTTGTCAGTTACAGCGTTCTTTAATTCTATCGACGATATGTTTCCTTTAACTCATATTTCGTATAAAACATTTTTTAGGCCCGATGATTTATAATTATTTTTTACAAACACCAGATTTTACTCAAAGATTTCAAATATTTTCAACAATAACCGATTTTACAGGGATTTGGAATTCCAAATCATTCAATAATGTCATCGATGTCGACTAAAAGAAAAAAATAAAAAAGTTGTAAGTCAAATTAATCCAAAACATATGAAAATTACAAAATGTAATGATGGACCAAAAAAGGAAAATATGATAAAATTTGTTGTAAGTATGTGTTGTACAAAGTATGTATAAAAAATATATTTCCAATATGTATATAATTTCTATAAACAGTATGAGTTAAATAGCTCATGCTTTGTATGAATTTGTATAGAACGCAAAGAACTCTGATGAAGTTTCTGTAGCTGGAGTCGAAAATATTTTCAGTACAGCTGGTGTACAAATCGTTCCGGTTATCCTTTGCTCCTCTGACTGAGAAATCATAACAAAAAAAGAAAACAATTTTAATTCATACAGAATTCAAAAAGAATTTTGTTCTGATTCATGTACTTGTAAATAAGGTGCTTTATGACGAAATTAAGATATTTTCAACTGACTAGTGGTAATTGAGTATATGATATACATACTTTTCTAATCACCAACATTTAAAATCTAATTAAACCCAATTAAAATTTATTTGCGATCACAGGGTATAATAATAGTTTTTGACAGCACTGTTTAATATAAACGTAATGTAAGAAATCACCGTAGTGTAGTATGTTAGCTTAAGACTTCGTTAACTAAAACGTCGTTCACTGCAATTGGGCCAGTTGGGTTGCTAAAACTCATGTAGTTATTTAAACTCATACTCGTACAAAATCTTATTTAACCAGAAAACCTTAGTCCTTTCATGGCCACTAATTAAAATTAGAAGCAAGAAGCTGTAGTTACAACAGTAAAATATTATAAGGACATTAACAATAACAATAGCAACACAATTGTTAACAATGATGCGAGAAACAAAATAGAAAAGGAGATAAAAAGGATATTAAACGCAACAACACAATTACGTAATTGCAACAAAGTATGTAATTCACTGACAACCACAATTTTGAATGTGTGTTAAATTGTAAATTTGGGAAAAGCTCCAGGGGTTATTCTATAACTCACTTAGGCGATGCATTATTTCTGTAGAATTTGTTTTTGTTACAAAAACAATTTACATTTAAAAAAGCAACGAATCGTCTAAGCGGTTTACAATATAATACCCGTTATTGTAGTTACAAATGTGTATGAATAAATAGATAAACGGTTATAATACGAGATTTTTTCCTTCAATTCCTTAAAGTGTTCAGTAACATATCGAATTGTATAATAAATTAAACATGCCTACTTGACGAAAACGGCTATTGCTAGTGAAACGATAAAGATCTCATAGAGTTCACCTATCGCTCCTTAAAGATATTAACAACGAACTATTAGAAATATTAAAGACGAATCATAAAAGATGTACTTAGTGGATCCATATCAATATCGAAACAATTTCGCTATTAATGTTCTTTTTAATATATTTTTTTTTTGTATTTTATTTATTTATTTATTTTTATTATTATGGCCAGCCCTCAGATGACTTCCCCTACTCATGCTGTATATTGTGTTGGTCTAGGAAAACATGTTATGGGAAGGAGGAAAGATATCTGATATCGTAATTGGCAGGAAAAACATTCGATGGAACCGAATGGTGCGGCTAAAGAACCAATTATTTCTATAATGCATTGTGCGATTCGCTGGGCAATCACCGACAGAATCATGTGTTCTGAGAGAGGTACGAGTAGCCCGCAAAAATATGCGATTATGAAGAATCAGGAATCAGAGCACTTCCCATGGTAGTACCGATAGAACAATGAGACGCACGCAACATTGCGCCGATACTCCAATGAATCGATAGAGTTGTATACCCTACCGTCGCTGATATACACCTTAGCCCTCTTCTGTACAATGTCGAGAAGCCCCCAAAATAGATTTTGAAGCACCGGCCCATACCTGAGTGATTTATTCAATTCTAGGAAATTTTTCATATTACATTTTACTTATATTTGTTTCTGATTCCATTTTCGTGTTCTGATGGATTTAAATTTTTTGTTTTTTAAGACCAGTACTCAGGGGTAAACTAATACTCCTGCAGTGCATTGTATTGGAATTTGAAGATTGAGAGATTTTTTTTCATAGATATATAATTATACGCCTTTTTGATGATGAGACAAGTTGCTGTCAGTTTGACCACTCAAGGGCCAGTGTTATTCCTTCACCCTTGAATGATCAACAGCAATTGCCTCATCTATCGCTGGATGTTGAATGTGAGTGGTAAGCGTCTTTAGTAGGTTAGCAGTTATATTCCTAGAAGGTGGCGCTGTACACCTGATCATTCGTTTTCTGGTGAAGTAGACTGGAAATTCTTGGAGGGGGCTGTAAACCTCTTATATTTTAAATTACAATTTACAAAAACCGCAAATTTTTATAATTTTTTGTCCATTGCTGGGAGTGAACCTCGGTCTTTTGAGTTTCTTTGCGAACGCTCTATTCACTATACCACTACCTCTCCTTGGCTCCTTTCGATTCATAGATAGCCGCTTTAACCACGATATCATCACCATCACTGAATTCAACTTCAAATTGAATTCGCTCATTTAATACGGACTTTAGTTAAAAATCTCGTAAGTGATGTTACTTTTATGTTTTTAGCTAAGAATGTATCCAAAAAGCATTTGTTTTTCCGCCTTAAAAAAATTAATAAAAAAGCTTCGATAAAAACAAGACAGAGATATAATTTTCGAAACAATGGCGACATGAAGGCGAATATAAGCGTTTGTCGTCATACATAAAAATATTCGAACATTTTCGGAGAAATAATAATTTAACGAAAATTTTACTTTCGAGAATTCTTCGTTTTAGTGAATATTTATTTAATTCGAATCTCAGGTCAGGCGGGTAATTATATTGAAAGTAATTTTTGTATATACATATGCTTTAGGGTATCCCAAATAAAATAAAAAAAATTGGAATTCATGGGGAGATCATTCCTAATATGGATACTCATAAGGTAAAGTATTTTTGGGAATTTTTTCAGATTTTTCGGAAGTGGTTTAGAGGTCGCGCAAATTGATTTTTAATCAAAAATCGAGCTGAAAAAATTCTCAAAAATATTTTGCCTCATAGTGGTCCAAAATAAGCTTGATCCCCAAAAAAAAATTTTTTTGGGACACACTGATATGCATGTATGTGGTGTATATTGTATTCTTAAATCCTTCGTTTTCATATAATTTGAAATTAAGCCACGTGGGTATCTTTAAAAGTATGCTTTTAACAATTTTTAACCACAATACAGGATGCTATTCTAATAAAAACCAACACTAAGAAAAGCAAGTCAAGAATAATAATTATAACAACAACAAAAACAGACTTGAAGAAACAATTAATATTGCAATTAAATTGCTTTTGTAAATATGGGAATACTCTGGCATAATTCTTAAGTCTCAACATTCCAATCCAATTACGTACAACGCACACTACTTAAATTATAATAAATTAAAGATAAAATTAAAAATTAGGGTGGTTTCTAGGAATTTCAACAAAAATTTAACAAAAATTACTAAAATCATCTTACTTTCTATATTCGTAAGCTTTATCAACATCTGTAAAAAAACTGTCTAAAGCATTCTATGCAAATCTCTTGATGTTTTGAAATGTATAACCAATCATTTACATTTTCTGTTTTCTGATAATCGTACGATATTTTAGTATCTAGTTTATAAAAAAAGGAATGTTACGTCAAGTTTAACACACCTTGATTTGGTGTTCTACTCCTAACAATCATGTGCGAATGACTGACAAGAACTTGAAAACCTTGTGTACTCTAGCCTTATTGCAGATTCCCTTTACAATCGAGATTTTAAACATCCTAAAGATGTTTTTGGTCAAGAAAAATTAATGATGCTAACATTAGCATATTACACATTAATGTTTTACGCTGCCCCTGTATGGTCTACATCTGCTGAATGTCACATTAAAAAACTACAAGTTGCCCAGAATAAGCTGCTCAAAATGATGTACAATTTACCCTGGTATTACTCCACTCAACGACTTCACACTTTAACTAACGTTGAATTGAAAAGCTCACCTCCAAATTTTACTTCAGATGTCTTCATTCTGAATTTACTCATATCAATGAACTTGCTGCATCGTATTTTTAATTCTTTAAACTTTAATCTCCACATTTTATCTAAACTCATAAAAACGTTCACCAATGTTTTTTGAAAAATTTTCCTTGACTCTTAAATATTTGTTATTCTACATTTGTCAATTATAAAAACGTTGTATTATATATTGTAGTAAGTAGAAAAGGATCCAATTCTAACCTCTTAATTAATTTAATTATAAAATATTGTATTTAAAATATTACATGAATAAAATTTACACAGACATATACATTACATATATGTAAATATTTAAAAAAAAGTAGAACTACAAACATTTTCATTTTATTTACCAATTACTTAACAGGTAATTTAAACAGGAAGATGTCTTGATTTTGACTTTTATGAATTCCATTATGCTTCAGATTTTAACATGGCTGTAATGTGCGTAGGCAATTATGTAACGAGCAAAGTCAGTTTTGTAGTAGTTATGGCTAAACAATGGCCAGAACTAAGACACCAAATGTGCACCATTAAATTAAAATTATGTGGTTCAATAAGGGTAGGATAACTTTAGTAGATAGTCACCATATTTCTCCAGATACTACTTTTACCCATTAATCTGGGCCTGATGTCAAGAACTTGTGGCATAAAAAGAAAAATGTAATCTTGATGGATGTGGTTAAATCGATTATCCTATATGGGCTAACACTAAAAGTAAGAAAGTTTATAGTATGAAAAGAGAATTATGTCACTGCAGCTGGTAGAGGACAAAGAGAAGCATTTTTGAAAAAGAGAATGGGTCTGGTAAACAACAGTTAATTAAATGGTAACACACTAAAAGAAGGCAGCATAATTCGACTATTTTTATAAACGAAAATGAGCCTATGGCGAATTGGTTAGAGAGGAAACAGGAACAATTTGTTAAATGGACCCTTTAATATGAGGACATTAAAATAGTCAGTGTCGGAATATAAGCGAAATTTAAGTGATTTCCTGCGAAATGAGAGCCAGCAAGCTTCTTCGAAATCATATTTGATAATATCCTTTACCCAATATTCCTATCCATTATTACATAATTGGAATTCCATGTGTCTAAAACAAATTTTAAGCTTTAGTATCAGACTGAACTATTAATAGTCATAACACGACTATTAGTCTGATGAGAAAAAACACATTAAAAGAAGAATACACTTTTAGTCTCAAAATCCATTTATTTACAAACTTAGCATTTGCATTTTAAGTTTTTTATATGTTTTCTTTCCATTTTTTTTTCATTCCTTGTCAAAACATAATAATATAATAACCCTGGATCATAGAACAGCTTATTGTAGCATCTCTTTGAGTGTTAAATATCATACTTGACTTTAGTATTTATTCTATTCAACACAGCCCAAGTAGCTTTAGTTGTGCTTATTAATAATTATTGTCTTGTTTTATATTTGAAACGATTTGAACCACCTTAATAGCATACGATGTTCATCATCATGGTTGAGTTTTAACTCAGTGCAGAGTAACAACAGCCATAGCTGTAGTTGTAGTGGTTATAGTGGTTACTGGTTACTTTCTCTTTATCCTATCTCTTTCTCACTCTCTGTCTCTCTCTCTCCTTAGCTCAGGCTATTGTATGCATTCATTGTATTTCTGGAATAGTTATATTTTTCAGTTCAATGTGGTTTCAAGGAAATGACGAACAATTTAATTAAATGTTGTTATTTCAAATATGTGTGTGTAGTGGTGGGCGTAGGAATGCATTTTCAAATGCCAGCATTACCACTGGCTTTAACGTTTTTTTAATTTCTTTTTTTTTTATTACAGGCTAGCGTTTTCCCTTCCATATTGTTTTAAACCAAGGACAAGAAAGTTTCACCCAAAACAAACTACATAAAAAAGCATATAAGACAAATCATTATTGGTAAAAATAAAATTTTAAAATATGTAAAAAAAAACTTTGTAAGAAAAAAAATTTAAATAAAATTTTATAAAGCAAGCCATACTCAAATAACTTCTTAAAGTCTATTATTTCTAATATTTTTTTAATAAATAAAACTATTCGGATATGGACTTAGTTCTTCTGAAATAGTCGAATTTGATATGTATGTATATACAATTAGCTTTACAATATAAAGGTTTTTACTTTTTCAGACGATACTTCAACTATTAATTTCTTAGTATATTTTTTAAATTCTGAAGTAAAAAAAAGTGGAATCGTTTACTTAAACTGATTCACGTGGTCTCTATTGCTCCTTAAACTCGGCGTTCCCTCTCATGACTACTGCAGGAGTTGAAGGCCTAAGAAGAACTACCCCAGCAGAAAATTTCTCAAATTTGGCAGCAATAAATAAAATTGTTTGTAAGCAATAATGGAAGCATTATATTATTTATTCATGTCTTAAAGCTTCCAAGGATGCTATGGATAAGGTATTATTTTTAATTTTGTATAATACTTGCTTACTGGTTGCAATAAATTTGCGTTTCTATTGCATTTTAGCGGCTCATTTCGTATAAAAATCATGCATTATTGATGTGCACGAGTAAGTGATTGTTTAAATTTCTCCCTAACAAAATAACCTACTGGTAAACACTATTTTCTGCTGGGACTAGACTACACAGGTTTTTGACCTTTTATTTGGTATCATCGTTGCAGGTCTGCCACCTAACATAACTACTATTTGTTTACTTCTACAAAACTTTATATAAATTATTGATCTTTTTACCCATTACAAACAATTTCAACTATTGTCAAATAAGTTTCTATTTATCACAGAAATACACAATAGTTCACATATTCCTCTATGTTCTACGAAGTGTGCTCTTGTCTATGATCCTGCTTATCATAGCATCACTTTTAGGTTTTTAGGGACGAAACTTGCTTTCAGCCCTCTGTCTATTCAGCTCAACACATTAACTTTACTTACCAAAATGCATTATCTGTATTAGGTTTTTCTGGTAAACAAAATCGACCATAATCACACGAATATTTTTTTAAAGGGAAATGTCGCTATCACAGCATTTATTGTGTTTTTTTTTAGAACAATACTCAGGGGTAAACTCCAACTCATGTTGTGCATGTACTGGATTGTGAAAGTACAATATCGTCGATGGAATTAAAGAACGCTGTAACTGACAAAACCTTAAATGTTCACCAGAGCCAAAAAACTTTTATAAATGTAGAACAAATACACTGGTATTTTTCATTTCGCAAACGGCGTAAGTGAACTTATTTTAATCGTATAAATCTGGGACCTGGACCAATCGACGCGCATTTTTTTTCTGATAAAAATGATGTAAAAAACGTATTTTCGATTTTTTGTCAGTTACAGCGTTCTTTAATTCCATCGGCGATATGTAGATAAATTTCATTATTAAGCGCAACTGCCCCATCTGTCGTTAGTTGTTAATTATGAGTGGTAAGTGTCTCCACTAAGTAGATTAGCTGCTGTCTTAAAGGAGGTGGCGCTTTAATGCCTGCCAAAGATGGAATAGTGTGAAAATGCTTTGTGAAGTTATCATACAATCGGATTCAGCCCCACTATAATCTTCTTGTCTCTTAATACCAAACAAGAAGTAAAACTAAGAACTACCCGTATCATCACTAATTTTAATTATATTTTTTTAATGCCACAGTTCACATTTTTCTTTCCAATATTTTACTTTTTTCTTTATTTTTCTTTGAATTTGTCTTTTAAAATATTAAACATTTAATAACTGCTGATGGCACTTGAAATATTTACTGAAAACAAAAATAGAAAAATTGGAAACAAAAAGAGAATAAAATTGGATAAAATAACACATCGATCCACCTACTTAGAGAAATGGCCAAGTTAAGAGAAAACAAAAAATAATCGAAAAACTAAAACAAAAACCAGAATCAGAACAAAAACAATATTTAGTTTTATTACTATTTACTGACCTCCTTTTCTAAACAGACGACAGCGATAATAACAACAACAATTGCTAACAAAATAGACAATAAACAAAAAAAAAAAAATAAAATACACCAACAGCCCTGAAAACTAAAGGACCAACAAATCAAATGGAAATTTTATAACGAACTCAAATGAATGATGAGTTGAAGGAGATTTTTTAAAACAAGAGCATGAGAGAAAGAACAAAATCAGCCCGAAAAAATTGAAACGAAAACGACAGCAGTAAAATAAATGATGCCAAAATACAATGAGTTTGAAAAGGAAAATTTAACATTTAAAAATGAGGAAATAATTCAAAAAAAAAAACAAAAAAAAAATTATTTTCTTATGTTGTGCGCACTGTGAAGCAATCGAAGTTTATTATTGTAAACCAGTTGTAATGTAATGACCATCAGGACTGTCAGGAATGTCAGATCTGGCGACTTCTCGCCAAACGTGGTGGTTTTAAAACATGTTTGGCGTCTTAATTTTCGTTTTGACGATATAGCGATATTTTTGCGATTTATAAATTAGTTGACGATTTCATAGGCTACGAGTACTTTTGATAAATAAATTTAAAAAAAATGTTTTATTTCTATTCTGGTATTTCTACTTATATGTTTGAAAATTTAAATAATAAAATATATGAGATGAATGGTTGCGAAATCGGTGTACGAAAATCATTTGAGTTTTGCGTTTACCGGTACTTTGTGTAGTGGTAGTTTCAAATAGTTTTGACTCTGCTGAAAGTATTTATTTCTGATTAAAGTTCACGGCCACAATAGAACGTAGTGTCAACTTCATGAAGCATTTTTATACCTACACGTTGCATTTGAGTAGGTGAGATGTAAAACTCGTTCGTTACAAAAATTAAAAAATTCGAGATATCAATTGTTTGTAGTAGTACTTGTATAGTTTTATGACAAGCAATATAGAGATTGTATTAATGTATGCTCCTGCTCTATGGTAATATCTAAGAACTTAAACTTTTCCACTAATATGGTCCATTTAATTAGCCGCTACATTTTTTTTAATTTTTTCCAAAATTCTGTTAACGTGTAACGAACCAGTTTTGCATCTCACCTCCTCATTTCTTTTGTTCTTTAAAAAAAAAAATGTAATATTTTTACAGCAGTAAAATTTTATTAATGAAGTTTGGAAAATAAATATTAAGCCTTTTGGTGTAGGACAAATAAACAAAAGCCTTATTGTCTATTTGTTTGCACGATATTCTTGAAAAAATAGTAATCAAAAGCACTTTTGATTATTATAAAAATTATTAGTGCCAAAAAAGCAAGATAAGTGTTGTTAAATAAATTCAATTCCTACTATAATAAATAATAATAATAGTAGTCGCCGTGGTCTAGTGGTTAGTGTGTTGGCTTACTAAGACATGGGCCCTGGGTTCGACTCCAGGCTCCGACATCTTCAAAAAAAGAAATATGAATAAAATATTTCTTTCGGCGACTACCTCTCAGCAGTCTTCTGGCAAAAAGCTCTGAGAGTAACTAATTGCCATGAACAAGCTTCTCAAGTCTGTCGTTCGGAGTCGACATTAAACTGTAGGTCCCGGTACTCATGGATAAAAATTGACACACACAACATGAGTGCTGCGAGAAGCTATTCCGTAATCCTGACACAGGGTTGTAAAGGCCAGTTATGTATGTATGTACTATAATAAATCGAGCATCATGGCAATGAGAAAGTGCATATCTATAACTATTTGAGTATATTTGTCGCGAGCGACATTCATTGTTATATATTCTAAAATCTGTTATCTGAATGTGTTTAAGGCATAAAGCGGTTAATCTTTTACTAAAGGTACCTATAAACTACACAACATTATTATTGAGTACTTTATTGTGTTTATTATTGTCGTTTTTCACTACACTATTCAATAAGTTGTACAATATAAACAAAATATATATATATATATATATATATATATATATATTGAGCAAATTTTCTTACGATATAAACAATATACATACATACATACATATGTTTGTAAAAGTGTATTTAGGAAATTGTAAAATTAGGCCCCAAAAAAAAAAAAATTAAACAGTTTGGAATTAAACAATTAAAAAATAATGTTTAGTGACATGAGTGGGGAAGAAGAGGCTTGTCTAGCAATTATTTTACCAACTAAACTGGCAAAAACGTTCAAAAATAGAAACGAAAATTCGGGAAAATTCTCATGAAAACCTTTCAAGGAAGTTGCGGATTACTCAGCATTAATGAGTCTCTTCCTCTATTTTACAGTAGAAGTCAGGGGTGCCAGATGCTTTTAATTGAAAATCGGCAAATTTCGAAAAAAAAAATCGGCATTATCGGCACTTCAAGGTAAAAAAATCGGCAAAAAATCGGCAAATTAAAACTTCCCGTTTTAAGTACCATACACCTATTTTTATTAACAAAAAGAGAAAAATTCAGCATTAACATTTATAGAAAATAAAATTAAAATCCATAATATATGAAATGTATTGCTTTGGGGATAAGCATGTCTCTATGACCATTTCGTCTCTGCTTAAGAGACTCGTCAGGAGACTTTTTCCTATATGGTGAAAAATTTTTTTTTGTTTTTAAATAAAATTAAAATCAATAAAAAATATACTTTTTACAAATTGCAATTATTAAGTTTAAAATTTTTGTATGAATATATATTTTATAAATGCATACTTGAGTTCAACAATTTTTTAAACCTATTTTAACATCAGTATCAAAACAGTTTAAATGGTTAAATTTTAAATAATTACATAGTGCGACAGTGAAAAAAAGGCACGGAATCCACAGTATAGGTTCGATTATACTACCAAAGGTTAGTAAAACCCTGTACTCGGTTTGGTCAGATTGACCACCAATTTTTTTATGGACCTCAAAAGATTTTCAAGACCTAACTTTATTTACTAACTTTTGGTAATACAATCGAACCTCTACTGAGGTGTTCGTGCATTTTTCCAGAAGTCTTCATTTGTCGCATAGTGTTATTGAAAAAAACAATTCCTTGTAGTGATTCATTTACCAGCAAACATCGAATTTTTTTTTTTTTCATTTGCTGAAGATCATGGAAGGATCATAATTTGTTGTACCAACTATGACAACACTGGAAATGCAACTGTTACATCCCCTCGTTTTCAGAAATTTTTTTTGCCAAAAAGTCTACAAATTTATTTCAAGTCCTTCAAAAATTTCTACAAAGTTCAAAGATATTAATTTTCTGAATTCGGAATCTAAAATTTGTTTTTCTTTTCTAGCAATAAAGCTAGGAAATTCTCTCAGAACTTCCGTAAGAGAACTATTCTTATTTTTAGTAATTTTGTTAATTTCGTTTTTGTAAAGTTTTGATTCAGATATTAACTCTTTAGCCAATACTACCAAATACACCCCATCAAATTTCAAAAATATTATTTGTGTTCATAATATCCGTTAAATAAATGTTTTTATTTTTTAGAATACCGTTTTTTGTACAGGCTATGTATTTCTGTTAATTCACTTTGAAAAATTCTGTTAATATTATTTACTATGTTAAGAATATATTTTATTCAATTTGATTTGTTTAAACTTTTAATAATTTTTGTTTGTTGTATCAATTTGATCCACATTGGCAGCCAACGAATAGTAAATTTTTAAGGCTTCATGTAAATAAAGTATTCTAGATAGCCATCTGGATTGACTTGGACACAGTAACTTTTTTGGTTTTATTCCTAGCATCTTCTAAATGTTGTGAAATTGATCCAATCTTTTCGGACTATTTGATACATAATTGTAGCAAATATTTCAGTATTGTTCAAAATTGTAAATATACTAGAACAAATAAAGTATTTTAAGCTTTTTTGAAAAAATCGGCATTTTTGACGCAAAAATCGGCAAATCGGCACATTGGTAAATTTAAAGTAAAAAATCGGCAAAATGCCGATAAATCGGCAAATATGGCAGGCCTGGTAGCAGTACATATTTTATTTTTTTTTTCCCGATTGGAATATTCTCTTCATATTGTGTGTTCCACAGAGCAGGCAATATTTCATACAATTGGATACACTCTATAATAAAGTGTCGTTCTATTAACTATCAGTAAACACTTTATGCAATGAACACTTTTTTGCAAATAATGTATCTTTTTACATGTTTTATTAAACAAATTTTGATATAATTGCAATTTTATGAGAAATATGTATTTATTGTACTCGATGTTGTCAGAACATTACACAATATTTCGTTTTACACAATAAAAATCAAAAATTCTTTGATTTTATTCAATAATTTATGCCACCTACTAATAAATAATAAACACACACACACACGCTTTTGAATAATTGCACAAATATCAAGAGTAAAGCGCTATGAAGACGCTCGCCATCAACATTCAGCGACAGATGGGACAAATTCTGTTTATCATTCAAAGGTGAAGGTATAAATAACACTGGCCTTTGAGTGATCAAATTGACAGCAACTTGTCCCATTGAAATAAGGTGCTTGAAATCTACACGACTGTCTATACTTTCAAACTTTAATATAATGCACTGCATAAGTAAGAGTTTACCACTGAGTATTGGTCTTAAAGAAAAAAAGTGTATGGGTACCTTAAGAGTACGGTCAGATTAAATTAAATTTGACAAACAAAAATAGTGGTTAGGTCTGAAAATTTTTTTTTTTTATTTTGAACTGCTTTCAGTTTGATTAATTACACCGTTGAATATTATTTCCTATTATAGTTCGTTCTTAAAGAATTTTTAAGGTTTTTTTAGTCAATTATTTGATTATATAAGGGCGCCTTAAGTGTACTAACAAATACATACATACCTCATGAAGTCATTACTAAACTAAAGTTTTGCAAAAGAAGCAAAATTTATAAAAATAAAAATAATAATTAAAGAGAAAGAGAGAGAGAGAGAGAGAAAAAGAATTAGAAAACAAAAAGTGTTTATCTAAAGCCAGAACTATTTCAATACAGCACAATACAAAGGGTTAAGAGTAAATACATAAAAGGTCATTTCCTCACACACACATAAATAAAAACAATAAAATTTTAACCTATACAGATAGAATATAGTAAATAAACCTGGTTTACAGTAAAAACATTGTAAGTGTTGAAATGCTGCTTATTAAACAAGCACATACATATGTATGTATGTACGAGTATGTATGTGTGTATGCAACTGTGTGTGGTAATAAGTGCAGATAAACAATAATAAGACCACAAGCAAAATTCACAGTAAAATAGGGACCAAAACAACCTGACCAACAACCGTTAGAAACAACAATAAGTTATTTTAAAATTGGCATTTATTTTTATGCGTGTTAGTAAGAGACCATTTAACATTTAATGGGTTGTCTGTGTATGTGCGTATATGTATGGATTGCATGTATGCATGTGTGTATGTAGATGTGTATTTATGTGTTTAGAGTGGTAAAAATAAAATTTTGTATAGAGCAAATTATAGCTGCAGTGTATTTTGGTTACAATACTCGTAATAAGAAGTGAAAAAAAAAATTAAAATCAGTAGTTTTGTTTAATATTTTATTTTAATAAAAATTCCATGAAAAAATAAAAATAGATGGTCAAAACAAAGAGTAAAACCTCAGAACTTATATTTGTGGTTAAAATATTTTAAATGAGATGTTGCGCTTAAACAAAAAAATAACAAAAATATTGAATTTAAAAAAAAAAATTTGTTTGTAAAATACTAAAAAAAACAAGTTTCACGCCATTTTCAATGCTTTACTATTAGTAAATTACTAAACATAGTTGTGACCGTAGAACGACGTAGATGTGAAAGCAGAGTTGTAAACGAATCATTCTTTTTTGATTTCAATTCATTTGAATTAGCTAAATTTTGAATTAATTCTTTTCAACAAAAAAAAGAATTGAATTAAATTTGAATCAATTCATTTGAATTTAGAGAACATGAATTGCAATTCATTTCCAATTCAAATGAATTGGGCAAAATGAGTTGCAATTCATTTGAATTAGGCAAAATGAATTGCAATTCATTTTTTAATTCAAAAGAATTGGTAAAAAGAATCGCAATTCATTTCTAATTCATTTGAATTAAAATGATTTGGAATTAATTCAAATGAATTAGAAAAGTTACTTGTAATTCAAATTTATCAAATCAAAAATGAATTGCATTCAATTGAAGTAAACTTGGTGTTTGGAGTTTGGTCCTTCAAGTACTACTTATGAAATAAATGTAACAAAGAGAATTATTATAAATAAGTAATAAATACTTGAATTAAAAGTAATAGACATAGATAAAGTACAGAATAGAAGTACTTGGAAAAAGGGTGATGCTTTTGCATTATTGCAATTGGAAATGTATAACAAATTCATTTTTCGAGTTAAATCAAATGAATTGGTAAAATGAATTGCAATTCATATTTTAACTCATTTGAATTAATTCAAAATCAATTCAAATGAATTGGGAATGAATTGCAATTCATTTGTTCTAACTCATTTATATTAATTCAAAATCAATTCAATTCAAATGAATTGGAAATGAATTGCAATTCTTTTTACCAATTCATTTGAATTGAAAATGAATTGCAATTCATGTTCGCTTAATTCAAATGAATTGATTCAAATTTAATTCAATTCGTTTTTTGGAGAAAAGAATTAATTCAAAATTTTTCCAATTCATTGCATGAATGATTCACGAATTAATTCAAAAATGAATGATTCGTTTACAACTCTGTGTGAAAGCCATATATTTTTTATGTACGGCGAAGCTTTCCGCAAGTTGGGAGGCTGTGTTTGCTTACAATCGACCACACAACCAATGTGTGTGTGACAATGTTGAAGAAGTCTCTTCAGTAGTGTTAAACTGTAATATAAAAGACAGTCTTTGAGATTTTGTAATCGTGAACGGAAGATGGAGGGAGGAAAGGGGAGCAAGAAAGGCGTGATCGTGAGGAAATCGAGATGTGCAGGAGTAGGAATGATGCTCGAAATTTTTACAGGAAGATAAGGCGTCTTACTACTGGTTTTAATCCCGGAGCAACCTCCTGCAGAGACGAACATGGAAATCTGGTTACAGATGCACAAGGGACACTGAGATTATGGAGACAGCACTTCTCTGATCTACTGCAGGGCGATGTCGGCGCAATTTCCGCCCCTAGAGATGCTGTACCGGATCCAACCAATGACGATGGCATTGATATCCCGTCACCCAGCTATGGAGGAGGAGGTCATGGTTGCCATACGGCGACTGGGGGGTGACAGAGCGGCTGGACCTGACGGTCTGCCCGCTGGGCTCTTTGGATATGGAGGCGATGGGCTGGTTGGGGGCATGCACCAGCTCATTTGCGGAATATGGCTGGGGGAAAGTATGCCCGAAGATTGGAATCTCAGTGCCCTCTGCCCCATCCTGAAAAAGGGAGACCCCACTATGTGCACCGACTACAGGGGTATAAGCCTTCTCCCTATCGCATATAAGGTTCTTACAAACGTATTGTGTGAACGACTAAAGCCATTCGCCATCTCACTGATTGGACCTTATCAGTGCGGCTTCAGACCTGGTGGGTCCACCATTGACCAGATATTCACACTGCGCCAAATCCTGGAGAAGACCCATGAAAGTCAAGTCGACACACACCACCTCTTTGTCGACTATAAGGCAGCGTTCGATAGCCCGATAAGGGATCGCGTATATGCAGCAATGTCTGAGCTCGGTATTCCTGCAGAACTTGTGAAACTGTGCAGAATGACGTTGAGCAACTCCTGCAGGTCCGTCAGGGTGGGAAAGGACCTCTCCGAACCTTTTAATACCGTGCGAGGTTACAGACAGGGCGATCCCTTATTTTGCGACCTCTTGATTAAAGAGGACTTAAAAACATGAACGCACAAATGTACAGTTTTCATAGGAAAAATTAATTAGATTCTAAATCGCTTTCTCATCCATCACATTCGCCGGTCATAGCACAGAATACTTATTTGCTATTTAAAAATCAAAAGAAAAAAGAATAGCTCGGTTGAGATTTGACTCAAAAGATAAAATCTGCTCATAAGCAACAACCTATTTGAATGACCTCTGCAAATCTTGGTTTTTAAGTAAAATTTAAAGAGCTTTTCTTTTTTTTATTACTAAGGCGACCACTCAGAGGACGACCCCAACTTATGCCGTACATTGTTCTGGTCTAGGAAAATATGTTATGGGAATGTAGAAAGAGGGAGTAGTGGTTGTGGACATTTGATTTAAACTTACTGATATCGTAAATGGCAGGAAAAACATTCACTGGAAAGTTGTTTCATAACCGAGCGGTGCGGCTAAAGAACGAATTCTCTCTATAATGCATTGTGCGATTCACTAGGCAACCAACCTAGGAAAAGGATGTGCTCTGAGAAAGGTACGAGTAGTACGCAAAAATATATGCATATGAGGAATCAGGTCCCTTATTTCATCAGAGCAATTCTCATGGTAGTATCGATAGAACAATGAGACGTTGAATACCCCACCGTTGCTGATAAACACCTTCGCCCTTTCTTGTACACGGTCGAGAATCCCCAAAATAGACTTTGAATCACCGGCCCATACATGAGAATTGTATTCCATCTTGGGTCGGATAAAGATCTTGTTAATATTGATACGGTCAGATGGAGTGAAGTATTTCTTGCACCGTTTTAAAAAACCAAAACACAAAAATGCTTCTTTCGACACTAGAAGTATATCATCATTCCAACGGACATCACAATTAATTCTCATGCCTAGAATACAAGAGCATCCGGCTGCACTATGTTTACATTACCCACAGTCACAGATGACAATATTGCATCATCCCCACCACGTCTATGCGTCATAAGACAACATGTGCGCATTAAATTCGACCCCACTCGGTGATTATTTGCAGGTCATTTGTGAGTGTGTTATTCATATTCTGCCTCCTCACCTCAATCTACAAGAGGTTCGACCTACAGTCTAATGAATATGAATGACAAATGTTGCTGTCATCTGCATGAGAGTATATAGGATTGAAGGTTGAATAGAGAAGATCATTTAAGAAAATTTGGCATAATGTACTCGACAGAACAGAGCCCTGCGGTACTCCCGAATTTAATTTGAACTCGTTGGAACTGACAGCGTTTATAGCTACTCTTATAGCACGGACCCTGAGAAAGCTCGTTATGAAACAACAGAAATGATTATCGACACCAAAAGTAGCAAATTTGAAAATAAGACCCTCGTGACAGACTCTATCAAATATCTTTAAAATATCTAGAGCAACATCTTTGCTTTTACTAAAGTGGTGAAAAGACCCACTTCATATCTGCCCTGTACACATAATTTCTATAGCGATGTTAAAAATTAATGAATTAGAGTTGGTATTACTTAATAACTCACCTCATGTGCCAGATTTAGGTACCTGGAATTAAAAAAACAAAACATTTTTAAACGGTTGTAATTGAAAATCTCTGAGAAAAGGAGCATCTAGTTAAAAAAAATATATTGACAAATAGTTTTAGTGGTTTCTCTATTGCATTTAAAATGTTAGGCAATCAAAAAGGACTTTGCAAAACTTTTACTGCCTGTACTCGTATAGCTCTTGCCATTACGTGGCCAGATTTCAAATCATTTCTGACATTCGCTGTGATTCTGTTTGTCGTTTTTAAATTCAGCTATTCTAAACGATTATTGTAGTGTAGAAATATATATTTTTATAAAAACATACTATATTTTTATAATTTTTTGAGCTACAGGTCGCTTTTAAATAAATATTTGATGTTTTTATTTTACGATACTTCGCTACTTTCCTTTTTCTTTTTCCTTTAAATTACTTAAAGAAAATAATTTTCCTAAAAATAGATTTACCAGTATTATTTATTATGCTCATTGAGTTGTTTATGATCCCTTTAAATAAAATACTGTAACGCCTTAAATGTTTTATGTTTTCGTGTTGTTTTTTTTTTCTCTCTCCCTCTCTCTTTTTATTTTGCGAAAAACATGAAAGAAAATAAAACGTTACACTTTTCCAGAGCACTTCATTTGTCCTTTTTATTATAACTTTTTGTTTTTGTTTTTTTTTTTAAGCAAAAACCATAAGAAGCTTAAGAAAATATGGGCAATAACAAAAAATAATTTTAATGATTTCATGTTAAAAATGTTTAAATTTTTTTGTTTTATTATTTTTGTAACTCAATACCACTACTTAAAAAAGTTTTTTTTTTTGTAAAGTTTTCTTTAAAATTACTGTGAATTTTTAAATTGCATGCCTATTATGGCAACACAAACGAATAAAAAAATACTGCAGCGCATTTTGTTGACTTTAAACTTTAATTTTGTTTTTGTTTAAAAAAAAAATAAAAATATAAAATGTATGAAAAACAATTACAAGAAAACTATTTGTCATATATTTTTGTAGAAAAACAAAACGTTAAAACTTTTCTCTCCGAAAATGTAACATTTATGTCTCATTTTGCTTGATAATCAAAATATTGAAAATTATATAAAACGCCAGTATCTGGCCTCATAGTGAGAAAATACTTTAGATAGTATTTTAAAGGAATAAAAAGTGTCTCAAGGGACATTCTTATATATTATTTTTATATATCTTTAAGCATTAAGTATGGAATTTAAGGAGCATGCAGGGTATATCGCTATAAAGCCTAACTTAAGACGGGATAATGCTACTAAGCATACTTCGTAAACCTAAATTTATCAAACATTTTTAATAGAATGTTTTAATAAGAATAAACAAAGACAGTGCCAGTTTAAACCTGAAACATACATAATCCAATATCTTGTAATTGCCGTGGTCTAGTGGTTGGTGTGTTAGCTTACTAAGACGATAGTTGCGGGTTCAAATCTTATCTCTAACATCTTGAAAAAAGAAATATGAAAAAAATTATTTCTTTCGGCGGCTACCTCTCAGCAGTCTTCTGGCAAAAGCTCTGAGAGTAACTGATTGTTATGAACAAGCTTCTCAAGTCTGTCGTTCGGAGTCGACTTTAAACTGTAGGT
This sequence comes from Metopia argyrocephala, assembly GCA_963576795.1. Classification (NCBI taxonomy): domain Eukaryota; kingdom Metazoa; phylum Arthropoda; class Insecta; order Diptera; family Sarcophagidae; genus Metopia; species Metopia argyrocephala. The sequence goes on from OY756210.1 coordinate 50,944,412, forward strand.
CCCAGTATTCATGCATAAAGAGTTATTACACACAGTATGAGTACTGCGAAAACCTAGGCTGTAACCCTGTAACAGATGGTTGTAATGGCCAATTATGTTTGTATGTTTTGATCTTAGTGCACATGGTTTTTTGTTGGCAAGATATAAGCCAAATCGAAACCATGAACCTATGTGTGATAAATTGTGTGCATAAGCCATTATTTTAGTGGACATAGAAATGAAAAAGCAATAGAAAAAGAAATTACCATCTAAGTCGGTGAAAGCACTTGAACAAATTTCAATACTAATATCATCTATAGTGTACAGTAGTCCAACCGAGAATCTTTCTAGCAATGTGAAAATGAATCATAAAAGAAGTATCTACGTAGTTTTTTTCTTTTTTTGAGACAAATACTCAGGGGTACACCCTTACTAAGTCTGTGCATTGTATTGGAATTTTGGTCATAATGTACAACAGAACATATATTTTGTTTTCTTATATTATAAAGCGCCTTAGGAATGAGACAAATTGCTGTGATTTGATCATTCAAAGGCCAGTGTTATACCTTCACCCTTGAATGATCAACAGCAATTGCCCCCATTGTTGTATGTTGATTGCGGTGAGTTCCTTCGCTAAATAGGTTTTTAGCTGTTTTCTGCGACTTCCCAATAGGTGGCGCTTTTCTCCTGATCATTCGTTTGTCATTGTCATAGAATAGAGTAGAATGTCTTGCTCTTACCTAAAATTACTGCTAAAACAGTACTTAAAGTTTATTAAAAAATGTCAGTACCTGCTTTAATATATCAATTGATTGATTGCTTTCCGGCCAATCTTAATATATTCTATAACAGAGCTTAAATAATTTTAATTAAATTAAACATTAAGCTTATTATCAGTCCGTTAAACGAGGCCTATATGTTTACAGCAATTTATAATGCAGTATGTGCTTGTTTCCTTTCGATGTTTTTTGTTTCTGTTTTTTTAATAATTTATTATTACAAATTAACTTTTTACTTGACATTTTCATGTTAAAAGTAAATATTTTAAATCAATAAAAACAAAAAATTTAATTTTTACAAAAACAGAAAAAAAAAGAAAAAACAAATATTTACATTGCCAGTAGTGACTAAGGGCGGGCTAATAATACAGTTCAATAACAAGCAAAAATAAAGTAAAATAATCAGCCTTAAACTGTTGTTACGAGTATAAAATGCAGAGTTTTATTAATTTTAAAATACATATTCCGCTGTTGAAGAATTATTTTAAATTTGTTTGTAAATATTTTTCCATAATATTAAGTATCATGTATGTATATTAAAAAACATTTTTTTTTCTCTTTCTAGACTTTCATTAAACTCTGAATAAAACGTTAATGGTAAGTTAAGAAAATTCACTAACAAAAGTAAACAAATTTTTCTTTTTTTTTTATTAATATATCTATTCCATTTTTTATTTAATTTTTTTTTTAATATAAACGATATGTGCATAACGACAATCAATCTTAATAATTTACGGCCGTATGTATATTGAAAAGTCAGCAACTCGTTAGGGTATGGGACAAAAAACTGGCAAGTTTATCACCTGCTGTAGACTTATTATTATTATTATTATTAAAACTTTACATACCTTCTATTTGATAACTAGTCAGAGAATATAAAAAAAAAATTAAATACCTCGTACGTTTGAGTAGGAATTTCTACGTATAGAAGTGACAAACTTAGCCACTGTGTACAGCGACCTTCTAATTTTTTTGTATAAATAAGGCTGTTAATGTCTTATGTGTGTGTACATGTGTTCTGTAAAAAATTATTAACATTTTCAGGTTCTTAGCCTGATTTTTTGTTTGTTTTTCACTGTTTGTATATATTACTTTTCGGAAGATTAGTGCCTCATGTGGAATCAAACCCCTAACCTTTGGACTAACAGCCTAGCACACAACAAAACAGATGTTTAAAATATATTGGACTGATGCCGGTATTTATAATACAAACAAATTTTAGGTGCATATATTACAATGCCCATATGTATGTATGTATATGCATACATACATAATTGGCCATTACAACCCTATGTCAGGGTTACGGCCTAGCTTCTCGCAGCACTCATGTTGTGTGTCTTAATTTTTATGCATGAGTACCGGGACCTACAGTTTAAAGTCGACTCCGAACGACAAATTTGCGAAGCTTTTTCATGGCAATCAATTACTCCCAGAGCTTTTGCTAGAAGACTGCTGAGAGGTAGTCGCCGAAAGAAATATTTTGATCATATTTCTTTTTTTCAAGATGTCTGAATTGAGCCCTGTTACATGTTTTATATTTGGCTTATATCAGTGATTTGGATAAAATTCAAAGCCGCATGTGTGCCATAAATAAGCCCGAAATTGTCTATGGCATTCGTATATTTTGAGAACGATTAAAGTTAAGTGAATTTGGTCTGAATGACTTCAGAAAATAAGCGGAACTGAACAAGTGAGCGTGGTACCTATCTATTGTTACGATTTATTCATTATATAACAATTTTTTTTATTTTTGCCTAGCAAGGCAGGTAAAGGATGCGCTAGTTAAACAAAAAAAAGAGAAAATAACCAAATAAATAAAAAAGAAATTTATGTGTATATATTATTTTGTGTAACATATACTCAGCTAACATTTACATATAAAAATAAGCGTTTTATAAGCGTTCAAATGTAAGCAAAACACTTATAAAACGCTGCTGTGACCTTTGCAAAAGACATCAAAGCAAGTGATTTATAATCGAAAAGCACCCAACTTTATAAGCGTTAAAAAAATTATTGCAAAACATGTTTTTTAAGTAACGTAATTACACGTTTTCGAAATGCTTTAAAAACGCGTTTTGAAAATGGTTAAAAAACACGTATTTTTAATAAAATTAGTAAATTAGTAAATAATACATTTAAAAAATACTTTTTAATATTAAATGTTTTTCTTATAAGAAAAATATTAAATTGAAATATAAAATTAAGAATCATTAAAAATATCATTAATACTTAGTATTTTAGTTTACTTTTCTTGTTGTTTTAATTTTAATACGATTTTTTGCGTACTGGAAATATGAGTTAGAGGCAAACACAAAGTCCTCTTATATGAATTTAAAAATGTATATAATTTAAATATGAATATAAAAATGTAACTAGAAACCTATTAAATGTATTTCACTTACGGCGAATGGCAGTGGCGACAGTGAAGGCCCTAATGCACTTCTTATCTGCAGTTCCTCGCCAGGAAAAGCTCTCAGCAACGTTGTCAGTCATGATCTTCTGCCACGCTTTCGTAACAAATTTTCTCGAATTGGATGTTGACGATCTTTTTAGATACGCCTTCTAAAAATAGAAATAAAATCGACATCAGTCTACAGTCACTGGACATTTCAAATTTTCAAACCTCCTGTTCCAAAAATTCACTCTGGGTACTTACAGAACTTGCAGGCGCAGCGTTCCATAGATGCTCAAAAATTTCTTTTTCTTAATTTTTGCTACAGACATTAATTAGGTAGATAATTACCTTTTTTTAGCAAATGATAATTAAAAGTATCAAACGCACTTAATTGAACAACTTTATCAAAAATTTAACACAATTTTTAATGGCGAGAATTACACGTTTTGCTTAAATTTATGAAACACTTGCATTTGCAAGAAAATTGTCAACGACGTTAGCAAAACACTTGCATTTGCAAGCAAAATACCAAAAACATTCGCAAAATACTTACATTAGCAAGCAAATTGTCAACGACATTCGCAAAACTCTATTTTTTGCAAGCTTGCTGCAATCTTAATTTACAAAACGCTTGCCAATATGTTGGCTGGGTACACATTCTAATTTCTGTTTAAAAATTATCATCATATATGTACACATATGGGTGTAGTCGCTGTGGTCTACTGGTTAGTGGTTGGCGGTTTTTCAAAATTATAATTTAAAAATAAGAGCAACGATGAGGCAATGGCTGTTGATCATTCAAGGGTGAAGGTATAACACTGGCCTTTGAATAATCAATTCACTACAATTTGTGTCATTCCTAAGGCGCTTAATAATAATATAATAATTAATAATAAAAAAATTCCAATACAATGCACAGCATTCAGTAAGGGTTTACCCCTGAGTATTGGGCTCAAATAAAAAAAAAAAGGTTCAGTTCGGCTTGTGTACTATTCCGTTACGGACTTCATTTTCTCCTTTGATTATCAAAAACAAATATCATTGCAAAATAAGAAATTTAAATACTTAATAAAATTTTCACTTTCATCTAATTAAACCGTTTCTGATGAAGCAAACACTTGATCGTATGAATGTAGAAGAAAACATTGGCGACTAATTAAACTTGTATTGGCTTTAATACTAGTTGTTAATAGCAGGGGGCAAATTACAGCATTCGATATCGATCGAAATTTGTATGAAAATTCTTTTGAAATTGTAAGAAATTTCGCTCGATATCGAATGCCGATTTTTGCACCAAGATAATCGTTGGGCTCTCATTACAACCATTTTAGCTTTTGTGGCATCTGTTTTAAAGAGTATATCAAACAGTCGGCCATTATCAATGATTATCTTTACATATGTATGTCTTTTTTTATTAATTGAATAGTAAACATGTACCTATAAAACGCTTTCATTTCTTCATAATTTTCGTCTTCTATTTTTCATTACCGGAAACGGATATATTTAAAAAACAGTAGTAAACATATATATAAACAGTAAAACTTTTATGCACACTCACATCCATATCTATGCACATACCCACTAACATATAAACACCACACCAAGCAAAACGAAAATATTCGTAAAATAAGAAATACTGCACATTGTCATCGTTAGTCATTTACTTATAACAGTTATGCAGGAAGAGTATACGAGTGTATGCCTGTGAGAGGAAAAGAGTATAGCAATACATTTAAACAAATTGTTATTTTTATTAAAAGGTAAAGAAAATGAAAAATGAAAAAAAGAAAATAGAAAAACTTGTTTTGTACGCTATCGTTCTATGTCAAGGAAATAAACAAAACAACCATAACAGTTACAAGAAATGTAACAAAAACAAACCAAAACTAACGGCTGTCAATATATGTTAAGCAATAAAATAGGAGGCTTCAAAAATATACTATGAAAAAATAACAACAACAGTAACAACATAAAATAGCAAAACGATAATAATAATAAATAACGGAAACTATAATAATAATCAAAACAAAACAAAACAAAACTATTAAGAAGAACAACAAAAACAAAAATTATTAATAGTCGTCAGTGTTTCATAAAACTGGTAAACATTAAAATGGGGAAACAGGATGATAGACAAATTTAAAGTCAAAAATCGCCAAAATCATCAAAGCGTTTTAAGGTTTTTATAATGAAAACTAAAATAAAATATAAAAGAAAATAGTTTTTATAGATAAAAAAAACTTAATAAGAATGTCTTTAAAGCAAAGCAACAAACAAAAATAATTTTGAACAAACACACAGAAAATATAAAATAATTTTAAGCTTTGATTAAAACAATTAAAAATTTTTTTTCTGAATTATATATAAAAAAAATTCAACTTAAAGAAGCTCTAATTAAACAAAAAGAAAATGTTTTTGTGATTTACCTACTTTCAAAAAGTCTTGAACCAACAGTGCAAATGTGATATTGTTTTCATAACATATAGTCTGGAGAAAGATACTAACAAGTCGTCGTGCGGGAGTTTAAGTGCTCTATCCGCCATTTCATATTTTTTATATATCTCGAGTTAATGATGCCACTTTAGGTTTTCGACACCAAATTTATCAAATCTTCAATCCGTTTTAGGATATCTCGTCAAGTTTCGAAGATAAATAGCCGAAAACGGATAGCAGATTTTAAAAATTTTGGTGTCAAAGACCTAAATTAGCATCATTAACTAGAGATTTAAAAACTGGCGTATAAGCACTTAAACTCCCGCAAGACGAAGTATTGTACCATTTTGCAATCTTAATTAAATGCGCGAACTTCTAATGGCACTATCCAAGGCATTTTGGTAAATTTTTTTTTATAAAGTGGGCATTTTAAAGTTGACAAATTTTGAAAATTTTAAATTCATAGTTTGACAAATAGTTTTAATTTTAGAAAACGTTCGGCAATCGATTCGTTATTTTTGTTTGTGATTCTAGAAATGTTATTTCGGATTGCGGTTCCAAACTTTAAATGAACAAAAATAAAATAATAATAAAAATTAACCGAAAAATGGTTACATTTTTAACAAATTTCTAGGTTGTTATTAAATGCCCATAATTTTCAAACTGCATGGGATAGATTTTTACTCTGACTTTACTCCTGATGTTTACAATCAATTCTGTCTCCCCATTTCGGCTTGATGTTGAGTTCTGGGACGCCCTGCTTTATTGCTAATATATTTCTCATCATGTTTTAGTTTTTTTTTAGCATTGATTTAGCACTTTTTTAGAATATTTTCAACAAAATCTAGCATTGGTAAATTTTGGTAATACTGCTTCTGAGCAACATGAATAAATACCGTCGCAAGAATTAAAGAACGCTGTAACTGACAAAACATTTAGTGTTGATCAGAGCCAGACAGTGTAAGTGAATTTCTTTTCATCATAGAAATCTGGAATCGGGACCAAGCGACGCGTTTTTTTTTCTGATAAAAATGATACAAAAAAACGTATTTTCGATTTTTTGTCAGCTGCAAGCGTTCTTTAATTCTTGCGACGATATTTTTATTTCACTGCAAAAAAAGGTTTTTGACCAATATTTTTTTAAAACAGTGCTATTATTGTGCACAGTACTGTGCATATAGAAAAACCTTTGGTAAGTTATAAATTCAAATAAAATTTAATTGACTATTTTAAAACATAAGAAAAATAAAACGAAAAAAAAATGGAGAAACAATTTATTTTTGTTGGTTTCACGTTTTTACAATTGAACACCTTTGTAGGTAAATTAAATGGTCGCGAAAACAATTTTTAATTAAATTTTATGCACTTCTTACTGCTTATTTTTTATGCATATTTATGAAAGCCTTTAAAAAGCCAGGTTTGTTTGGTGTTTTTTTTTTTTAAGATTATTTGCATTTTTAGTTGATTTTGAAAATTTCAGCCTAAAGATCTTTTTTAGATTGTTAATTTGAATGGGATTTAAGGTAAAATAACAGTAAGTCTGATGATGATTTGCATGAATACATATATACAGAACATTAAGACTCTGATGGGACTTCCATAGCTGAAGTCAAAATCATCTTTCACGGATGTCATTTTGTCCTTTGATTGAGAAATCATTGCAAAAATAATTTTAGTTTTTAATAAAGAGTAGTTTCTAACCTAATTAAGGAATTTTGTGACGACACAAAGTAAATTTATTCATTTTTATTTTTCAATTTTAACGTAATAATATAATATTGAAAATAAAAAATTCAAATCAAATACATAAAAATAATAATGGAATGTTGCCGAAAAAATTTTCGTCTGTGTAAACGCGAAAGAAACAACAAAAGAGAATTCCAAATGTATTCCTTCCAAATATTCAATCGACTAAATACGGACATAGAGGTCACAAGCATATTCCAATTTCCACTAAGCCCGTTGCCAATGTTTGGACAAAAGAGTATACATTGTTTAATAATTTCCCTGTTAAACAAACAATTGGAGCGTTTATATGCCTCTTAAGGAAAGTGAAAGGTGTTGTTAATTTGCCCGTTCTTGAAACGAAAATTTAATGGGAAAGTAATTTATTTAAATTTTTTCATTTTCTTATACACTGAAAACAACATTAGAAGTAAAATAAAAAGCCATTTTAAATTATTTTATTTTTAAAATTTATAAAAATATCACATAATTCCATAAATCTGATAATGATTCATGAGTTAATCCAACTCTCAGTATATTGAGGTGCCTACTGTTTTCCTGGCTATAGAATATTAATAAGTAATTGATTTACAGATAAATCAAGTTGAGGTATAACTGTTAGTCCTAGACTTAAGCACTTTTTTAAAGAAAATTTTCTGTAAAAGAGTTAAACAAAAAAAATTTTTTTTTTTAAAATTTTTTGTTTTTTTTTTGTCATTTTATTTGGTAAAGCCTTATTTTTCCATCTCTTTTTTTATTTATTTTTATTTTCAATTTCTTATTATTGTATAAAACAAAACGTTATCAGTTTAAAAAAACAGTCTTCTGCATGTGTTGCAAAAAGGAAACGGAAATTTATTTTGCTTTTAAGCATCTGATCATCAGACATAAAGAAAAAAAAGTAAGAGAAAAAAAATACAATACAACACGAAAGATAAACATTTCCGTTCTTTTCTTGCCATTTTTTTCTCTATTCTTTTTCTTATACGAATGCTTTTTTGTTGTTAAAATTCTTGTGTCACTTGGTGTTTTTATGTATAATGGCTCGTATAGAGCGGTAACTACTTAACAATAGCTTTTAATCCTTTTCTTTTTTCTTTATTTATTAACTTTTTTCTTTTACCCCTTTTCGCTCTGCTCTCACATGGTATTTCAATAGTAGTAGTAGTAGTAGTTGGCTTTTCTTTTATCGTACACTTGAACCTTATGTGGCCCTAACACATTACAACCATGTTGTACAACTTCAAAGAGATTGGTTTGTTTTAGCACGTTAGTACAACACAAGCGTGGTAGTTTATGTGCATGGGTCGCATTAAGTTTACAACAACAACAATAACAACCCTGTGAAAAATTAAATACCAGTTCCTTAGTTTAAAATGTTCCTTAAAAACAAAAATAATTCTTTGAATGTGTAAATCACCCGATAAAAAAGTACTTTAAAAAGAGACAGAAGATTTAAAGAAATTTTAAGGAGAATTTTATGGCTTGTTTTATATTAAAGTTCCAAAGTAAGATAAAAAAGAAAATAATAAATAAAATAACAAAAACAATAATGTTGGCAATACAGCAAACAAAAGGGCTTAAATAACGAATAAAATTTAAGTATAATGGCACTCAACATGAAAATGTGCAAAACATTTTCCTTTTTCGAGTTGTTTTTCTTCAGAAAAAATCAAAGAAAATACGTTGTACCAACGTTCTTACAATGCATTAAAGCTTAAATATACTAAAGGCCATCACTTTTTAACACATACCGAGATAAACAAGAAAATTGAAATCGATTGAGATAGTGAGATCCTTCTAGACCAGTGGTCTTTACATACATATTTGCAAGATTTGACGATTTATAGTTATTTTGACGATACAAATATACGATTTTTGCCCTAAGAATGTTTCCTTAAAAGACTTGGGATTACTTATTAGAAAAATTTTTATTTCTAATTAAAGAACATTTAGACAGAAATATTCGTATGATATCGTCTAAATGCCTGTCCTTAAGTTCAGAACCCAAGTTTTTAAAATATGAATATACAAATCGGAACAGAACTCTCAGAATTATTAAATACTAGATTGAAAGTCTAAAGGGGCTTAATTGTGCTAATGAGGCACCATTTATATGCATGTTTGCCTGATTAAAAGTCGGAACGGAAATTTCATTAAAGGAGACATCAGTTAACAAAACCATGCATCACATCATACGACTGAACGTATTCATAATCTAGAGGAATTGGTTGGCAAAATAACGAGAATTAAAGAAAACTGTTACTCATTTTATCCTTTCTTCGACTTAACCAGCTTACTTAGTGTTTCAGTCTCTTACTTACTTACTTACTTAGCTGGCCATAACAACCCGTTAACGGATTTCGGCCTGCTTCAGCACTAGTCTCCAGGCGCTTCTGCTTAGCGCGCGCCTTCTCCAGTTGGTCACACCAATCGATGACAGGGCTTCATCAACCTGGTCCTTCCAACGTAAACAGGGTCGTCCTCTACGCCGACGTCCAGTGACCTTCGCATCGAAAACTTTCTTCGCTGGAGCAGATTCTTCCATCCGAACAATGTGGCCGAGCCAGCGTAGCCGCTGGATGTTAATACGCTGGACAACACCTACATCGCCGAGGAGCTCATACAGCTCATGGTTGGTTCTAATGCGAAACTCATCGCCATGCCTTAGAGGACCAAAGATCTTACGAAGAACTTTTCTCTCGAACACCCCGAGGACCGCTGCATCGGCACAAGACAGCGTCCATGCTTCCGCACCATAGAGAAGCACCGGGAGAATAAGCGACTTGTAGAGTGTTAATTTCGTCGCACGAGAGAGGTCTCTATTACTAAACTGCCTACCGAGACCGTAGTAGCACCTGTTGGCCAGTGTGATTCTTCGCCTGATCTCTAGACTGACATCATTTTTGCTGGTAATGGCGGTGCCAAGATAGATGAATTCCTTGACCACATCGAATGTATAGTTGCCGGCTGTAACCTGGGAGCCGATACGATCAACATCCCTACTCGTCGACAACATGTACTTCGTCTTGCACTCATTTACCGCCAGACCCATTTTAGCAGACTCTCGTTCAATAGCATTAAAGGCTGCGGCGACATCTCGCTTGGTATGCCCAATGATGTCTATATCGTCTGCATACGCAAGGAGCTGGACACTTTTGTTAAAAATAGTGCCATAACGATGCACACCCGCCTTTCGCAAAACACTCTCCATGACGAAATTGAAGAGGTCGCAGGATAAGGGATCGCCCTGTCTGAAACCTCGCACGGTATTAAAAGGCTCGGAGAGGTCTCTTCCTACCTTGACGGAGCTGCAGGAATTGCTCAACGTCAACCTGCACAGTCTTATCAATTTTGCAGGAATACCGAGCTCAGACATTGCTGCATATACGCGATCCCTTATCGGGCTATCGAACGCTGCCTTATAGTCGACAAAGAGGTGGTGTGTGTCGACTTGACTTTCATGGGTCTTCTCCAGGATTTGGCGCAGTGTGAATATCTGGTCAATGGTGGACTTACCAGGTCTGAAGCCGCACTGATAAGGTCCAATCAGTGAGATGGCGAATGGCTTCAGTCGTTCACACAATACGCTCGTAAGAACCTTATATGCGATAGGGAGAAGGCTTATACCCCTGTAGTTGGTGCATATTGTGGGGTCTCCCTTTTTCAGGATCGGACAGAGGGCACTGAGATTCCAATCATCGGACATACTTTCCTCCAGCCATATTCTGCAAATGAGCTGGTGCATGCACCTAACCAGCTCATCGCCTCCATACTTGAAGAGTTCAGCGGGCAGACCGTCAGGTCCGGCTGCTTTGTTGTTCTTCAGTCGCCATATGGCAACCTTGACCTCTTCATGGCTGGGGGACGGGATCACAACGTCATCATTGATTGGGTCCGGCACAGCATCTCTAGTAGCGGAATTTGTATCATCATCGCTTTGCAGTAGATTACAGAAATGCTGTCTCCATAATCTCAGTGCACCATGTGCATCTGTAACCAGATTACCATGTTCGTCTCTGCAGGAGGTTGCTCCGGGTTTAAAACCAGTAGTAAGACGCCTTATCTTCTTATAAAAATTTCGAGCATCATGTCTACTCCTGCACATCTCGATTTCCTCACGATCACGCCTTTCTTGCTCCCTTTTCTTTCTTCTAAATAGGCGTCTCTCTTCCCTCCTCTTCTCTCTGTACACCTCCACAGTTGCTCTTGTAGGGGTGGACTGCAACGTTCTTCTGTAGGCAGCATTCTTTGCCGCAGTGGCCTCACGACACTCTTCATCGTACCATTGGTTTCTGCGGGGAGGACGCTCAAAACCAAGGACTGTTTCGGCAGCGTTGCGCAGAGAGTGAGCAATGTGAGACCACTGTCCACCAATACTTTCGAGAGAGGACGGGATACAATGGAGCTCATTAGAAAGACGATCGGAGAACGACTTGGCTGTCTCTTGTGATCGCAGCTTTTTGATGTCCAGCTTCCCTCGAACACTAGAACGTGCCATATTCGCTGCGCATATGCGCAATCGCATCTTGGCTGCGACAAGATAATGGTCCGAGTCGACATTCGGACCTCTAAATGTGCGCACGTCTAGTATACTGGATACATGCCTTCCATCAATCACAATGTGATCGATCTGGTTGGTAGTTGATCGATCGGGAGAGAGCCAGGTGGCCTTATGGATATCGAGATGCTGGAACCTGGTGCTACAAACTACCATGTTTCGCGCCGCGGCGAAATCGATCAGTCTCATGCCGTTCGGCGAGGTGGAAGAATGGAGACTGAACTGCCCGACAGTGGGGCCAAAGATACCTTCACGTCCAACTTTCGCATTGAAATCGCCGAGGACAATTTTGGCGTCATGTGCCGGACACTTATCGTATACATCCTCGAGCTTTGCGTAGAAAGCATCTTTGACCGCATCATCCTTCTCTTCCGTCGGGGCGTGAGCGCAAATGAGGCTGATGTTATAAAATTTCGCCTTCATCCGTCCTATCCATCGCATTTCCTGGATGGCGGTGATGTCAGCCCTACATTTTTTGAGAGCATCCGCCAATTGGATAGAGGCACCTTCCCTATAAAGGGTTCTCACGTTCCAGGTGCATATCCTTAAATCATAGTCCTTAAAACGTTTGCCATGGTCGTCAACATAAAAGGGAGTCCGTTTAGAGGCTTTTGCTGAAGTTTTCATTGAAATTATGTTTTTACGTGGTGGGTTTCAAGCCCTACGCACAACCCAAATTTAAAGTCCAGGGGATGGGACAATCGCCGCATACATTAGTTAACAAGCTAGCGGGTGATAGAATGTTATCCAGGAGGGCCGCGTGGAGGCTGTAGTCCGCTTGAATACAACGGGAACAAGGATCGTTCTGGTGGCCGCCAGGTGGACCCCAATCAGAGACTTTGCCTTGTCCGAAGTATCCCATCCATCCCAGTTTCAGTCTCTAAGATATATAAATTAGAGTATATCGTCGATGGAATTAAAGAACGCTGTAACTGACAAAGCCTTAAATGTTCACCAGAGCCAAAAAACTTTTATAAATGTAGAACAAATTCACTGGTATTTTTCATTTCGCAGACGGCGGAAGTGAATTTATTTTCATCGTAGAAATCTGGGACCTGGACCAATCGACGCGTATTTTTTTGCTGATAAAAATGATGCAAAAAACGTAGTTTCGATTTTTTGTCAGTTACAGCGTTCTTTATTTCCATCGACGATATGTAACAAGAAAATTAACCCTTTGTACGTAAAAATTATTCAAATAAATATGAATATGTTGTGAAATATTGGTTCTTTAGGTAGTACATAAGACATTATGTACATATTCTCAGTTGGCTTTTAATAGCCTGGCTAATGTCGTTATCAAAGAAATTGGACAGATGACGCCGTTAGCCTAAAGCCCTTCACAATTCACTCTTAGATCTCATGTGGTATCATTCCAAAGCCGACATTTTTCACGCTGTAGGTCAATATAACAATTTGAATATATGCACATTGATTGTGATTTGTTAAAACAGGCTGGCTAAATGACAACGAAGTTGGCAGATAAAGCTTCAACAAGATGACCGTTATCAGCTGTCAAAGTTGGGAACTTCCTGTTGAAAAAACCCTGTAGTGTTTTATTGTGGAACAGAGGAACTAATAGAACTACTGATGAATCTGAATTTTTCTCTCAATGCTTCTGAAGTGAATAGAAGAACTTATTAAATGACTTCAATTTTTTTGTTTTGTCAACAGCCACGCCACAATTGACGAATTCATAAATTATTCACCGAAATAAACAATCAGACAAGCAGAACTGTTTAAAGAATAAAAAGAAAAAAAAATTTTTTATGCTTAGCCAAACACCTTGTGCCTTCTTAGGGTTAAAACAACAACATGCAAATGCGTGCCAAAATACAAAATGTTGTCGTCGTGTTAAATTAAAAAAAAAAAAAATAAATTACGACAAGTAACGAGAATAACAACAGAACAGCAACAACACAGATACAACACAGATTATAAATATAAAAATAAACACGATGGCTATAAATAAACAACAAAAGAAAACTTTAAAGAAAATTACACTCTGAAATGAACATGTGAAGTGATAATAATAAGTACACAAGCATGTATTACTTTTCAGAATAACATGAAGGTAATAAAATTTATTTATTTATTAAATTAAATACATTCAAATTAATTATTACGAGAGGGTCCTATGCTCGATGCGGTGTTGCAGACCAGGGTCTCTGGTAAGAATCTAGCACACTACTCACTAGACAATAAAATTTTATATTTATAATTAATTTTAACCATAAACATTGTTAGCGTTGTATAGTGGTTAGAGCTCTCACACAAAAACTCAAAAATGGTGAAAAAAAATGAAAAAGTTAGTTTGCGGTTTTTTCAAAATTATAATTTAAAAAATACGAAGTCTCCACCCCCCACTCCCCTTCAAGAAGACCATCTCCAAAAAAACGCTCCTCGACATTCCCCTCTATTCCACCTTAACCACTGACAAGGAGAAAAGCACCACCTATTGTGAAGTAGCAGAGATAACATTTAAAACTACTTAGCGAAGGCACTTTGCTTCATTCCTTAGGCGCTTAACAGTAATATAAGAAAAAAAAATATGCTGTCCTTTAAAAAAAAATTCCAAGACAATGCACATCATTTAAAGCAAAAATACTGATACAAAAGAGTACTGAAATCAATATTAAACAAATAATTTCAATATTATGTAGCTCTAGTTTTGTAATTCATATTGTATCCCCCTTTATTCTGAATTAATTGAGTGCTTCAGTAGGTAGTGTGCTAGACAGATAGGATAAAGATAGTGGGTTCGATTTCTACCAGCTACTCTGGCTTCTCATTATTAGAATATATTCTATTGTATTATCTTAATAAACGAATTCCAATAAAATGCACAGCATCAGTAGGAGTTTACCCCTGAGTATTGGTCTCAATAAAAAAAAAAAAAACTTAAATACATACATAATTGACCATTGACAACTATTTTTCACATTTACGGTATAGATACTCACAGCATCCATACTGTGTGCATCAGTTTTTATCAAGGAGTACCGGGACCAACAGGTTGAAGTCGACTCCGAACGACAGACTTGAGAATCTTGTTCATGGCAATCAGTTACTCTCAGAGCTTTTGCTATAAAACTACTAAGCACCGTGGTCACCGAATGAAATAGTTTTTTAATTTTTCACTCTTCTTTCAAGATGTCAAAGCTGGGGTTTGGGACCAGACTTCTTGTCTAGTAAGCCAAAACACAACATACTACACTACTAATTTGTAAATTCCTTATTCAACGGTATGACACACGTTTTTTTAATGTGCTATTTAAAGAAATACAATATATGCGGGTGTTCGAAAATGCATCACTACACTTTATTAATACAGTGAGTGATTAAAACCCAAGTTGATTTAATTTTTTTTTTATTTTAAAACTGTTTTATGCAAATATGTTTGGCATTTATTTTGTTTATTATGCGCATATAACAATTTTACTACGTAAACCGCTCGCTTAGTATATCATATTGAAGGCACTAATTACAATTTAGCTACTTAACTATTTGCACGTGCCACTGGTTATTACAGCCTTAACTAAAACACTTGTACTCTTTATTATACCCCTCTGTGTAAATTCAGAAGCAAAATGTTTTTAAGCGCAAAATATAATACTATATATGTACATATGTATGCATGTATGTAGGCATGTATTGTGCACAGGAAAACTAAGTTTCATTTAAAACTAAACAACACAGTGTATGTTGTGCCAAAACATGTGTTACTACATAAACGGAAGACACATTCTTCACTTGTTTCCACGTGTGTTTTCTTTAATCTGATAAAATTCTAACGATAAATGGAATAAATAAATGCCAAACATGAATTAATTCTATTTTTTTATATAAATAATATTTTGATAAAGTAATAAAACATCTATACATACTAAATATGTACATGCAAGAATGGATGTGCTGTAATTTGAATAAAACAAAAATACATAAAATGTTTTTGAAAATCAAAATAACAACTTGTTAAAGCAGAACACGAATATGACATTTTTAATAAATTATCCCTTAATTTTAAGAAAGGAGTGGATGAATCAAATTAAAAAAAAAATATATACAACATTTTAATTTCTTAATCGAAGTAGTTTGTTTCCAACTGATATGACAAAATACATATTTTTTTTCATTAAGACCAGAGTGGGCAAACAAACAAAAAATTTCGCAAAAGTTACAACAAAGTCAAAAATTTTCAAAAATTTTTTAATGGTATTGTACATGAGCAAAACCAAAACAAATAATTTCTAAATGAGAAAGAGCGCAAATGAAACAATTAGCTTTTCGCTCTTGTGCTTGATTTGTTATTCCATCACATTCGTAAAATTTGCTCTGTTTTCTCTTCTTCTTTCCTTTTTCTTCTCACTCATTTTTTGTTGTACCTACGCACATTTGAGCTAGTGTATTTGTAGTACTCAAAACAAAAACAATATACAAAATTAAATGGGACAATCTTTCTCACTGTTTCTGTTTTATTTTTGTTTTACTCATTGTAAAGAATACAACAAAATGAGATCAAACGTTCAGTTTTGTTTATTTTCCTACTCTGATTAAGACTAGCACTCAAGGTACCATACCTACTTATGCAGTACATTGTGCTGATCTAGGAAAATATGTTATAGAAAGGGGGAAAGAGGGAGTAGTGCTTGTGGACAATCCTTGGAAGCCTATTCCCTAAACGAGCGTTTCACTAGGCAATTAACTACAAAAGGATGTGCTCTGATATACAGATATGTACATATATATCGTTGTATTAAATGCAAGCGGACGTAACTGCAATTTTTGTTTTTTTTTTTTTACAGGAGAAGCATAAAACATTAAAATCAGAAATTTTGTAAATCCTGAAAATCATAATTTTCTGGATCGAGATATAAGGATTAGCATCCTTATACACAACAAATGAGTTTGTATGTAAGGTTTTCATATAAAAATGTATGTGGTTATATCTTCTGGCATTTAGAAATGCACGCATGTGTAGTTATGTCCGTTTGAATTTCGTTAATAAAATCGCCATTTTTGATCTTAGCAATCTAAAATTTTGCACGAACATGTATTTTGATAAAACGAATTATAATTAATAAAAAGCTCGATTTCGAAATGTATATATGCAATTCGATATGTATATATCCAGTTGTGCTCTTTATTTAATCCCGTCTTTTCTGTTATTGTTTCTTGAAGCAGCATGGCCACACATCAAACTGGTGCTTCAAATTTGCATACCTATATATTGGTAATATTTTATTTTAATTATTTATATAATTTATACCTTTAAAATTAGCTTTATTTTAATATGAGCGAGTTTAAACGCATCATCACACTTAAATATTTTTTAACCAGTATGTTGTACTAAACATTTTTTTTAATTTCTACTAACTTGCAATGCTTAAATTTAATACAACAATCTTAAAACAATTCCAATTAAAATTTTTTCTTCAATTTTCACCATCGCATAGTAAGGAAAATATCTGTTATCTGTGCAAAGTTAAATTAAAATTTGATGTATTTGTAGTCGCCGTGGTCTAGTGGTTAGTGTGTTGGCTTACTAAGACATGAGCCCTGGGTTCGACACGAAAAAATATATATATGAAAAAAATATTTCTTTCGGCGACTACCTCTCAGCAGTCTTCTGGCAAAAGCTCTGAGAGTAATTAATTGCCATGAACAAGCTTCTCAGGTCTGTCGTTCGGAGTCGACATTAAACTGTAGGTCCCGGTACTCATGGATAAAAATTGACACACACAACATGAGTGCTGCGAGAAGCTAGGCCGTAATCCTGACACAGGGTTGTAAAGGCCAGTTATGTATGTATGTATGTATGTATTTGTCAGCACAAACACACATCAAACTGGCTTCAAATTTCTGCTACGGTTATAATGAAAATCTAAAGAACTCTGATGAGACTACCGTAGCTGGAGTCGAAAACAATTGTTCAGTTTGGCTAGTGTACTATTAATTCACGGACATCAATTTCTTCTTTAATTACCAAAAAATATTCATTGCAGTTAACTTTGATCTAATTAAAGCGTTTTCTGACAAAAACTAAATTATTTTGATTTACAGTATTTTTCGTTTAGCTGCACATTCAAGTTTGCATGAAAATTCGTGCACTTACGCAAAATGTTCTGCTACGCAGTATTCACTTAGCAGCATAAATAACGCTGCTAAGTGAATTCGCCTACCTGAATAAAAGTGCTCTTACGCAAAAGTTTTTTCTCTTTGCAAAAATGGATTTATATATGCAGCATCTTTTAATAATCAATAACTTCAGAGTCGTATGTAAAAATAGTTAAACAAAAAAAGTTAAAACAAAAACAATTTATTTAAAAATACAAGAGGTGCATAAGTAATTTAAATTCAAATTTCATTAAAAGCAAAAAAAAAAAAAAAAAAAAACAAGAAACAAAAGTCAACAACTAATAAGTACTACATATTAACCAAATAATATGTGCTTTTGAAAAATATTTTTTAATACTTGTTTGCTTTAAAGCACGTACTGATTGCTTAAGAATTGCATTTTCTATTTCATCCAAAGTGCCATCAATATTATTTAAAGAGCAATATTTTTGTAGCACATCTAAAACGGTTAAAGCCTCCATCATCGTCAAAACATTTTTCTATTGTTCCTCTGTTTGGTTGTCTCGTACAGCATCAATCAATAATATCTACGTCATTTAAACTTCCATAGCATTCGAAACTGTCATCACATCTTAAATAGCTTTCATAGTTAGAAAATAATTCAAAAAATTCGTTACTCTCTACTATTTCTACCTCAGAACTTGACGCCTCATAGAATTTGGCCCAGAAATTATCAAAAAGAGGTATCACTTTAGTTTCTGTTATGCATTTTTACATAAATACTTGTACATATGTATATTTATAATTACCTTTTTAAGACAATTAGATATTGTTTCAGGTCGGTTGGTAAGACCAAGCTCTTTTTATAAAATACAGGGTATCCAAAAGCGAAATTGACTTATACAGTGCGAGCTCGATTTTCGCAACCCCCGATTAACGCAACACCCCGATTAGCGCAACAGGCAAATTTTTTACATTACAGTCTTTATAAGTGCAACGATTTTCAAAAATTAGTCTCAATAAGTGCAACACTATTTTTTTTTTAATATATTTACAATGATTTCTGTTTGTATTTCTTGTTCAGAAACGTAGTTTTATAAAAGTAATAATATTTAATCAAAGAATCCCATTTCAATAGCATTTCTCCCACGTTAGTGCTGTCGCAAACACGTTTTAAAACACAAATACAAACGCATCAGTTTTCTGTTTTGCACTTTTTAAATCAAAAAATTTCTCGCTACGCCAATGTTTCAGCAAGAAGATTGTTTTTTAACATTTAATAATTAATTTCTTTCCTTTTATTAAAAATGGAGTATTTTCAGGTACAATAAAAAGTGGTCGATAATTGCAACTTTTTCGGTAATTGCAACAGGCCAGATTTTTTCAAGTTGCGAAAATCGAGCTCGCACTGTATTTATATTTTTATATATTTATAATTTATTTATATATTTATAATTCAGTGAATTGAGTTGTCACATAAACAAAGTTAATTTTTTGCCTTTTTTTTTTGTTCTTAAAAATAGCGATTGCCATAATATTTTTTTTTTTTTTGCATTTATGAGGCACTTAAGAATAATATTTTGTATTAAAAATAAATATTGCTGACAAAAAATCGAATGCTCTTATTCAAAATATGCACTTAAGCAAAACGCACGTAAACGATTTTTTTTCATACAACATTAAGCCATCATACACAATACTTTGCATTTTGTGCAGTTAGGCAAAAAATGCAGCTAAGCGAAATGCAGCTAAACGAAAAATACTGTACTTCAAACCTATATTGATCTATAGGTGTGAAAATTTTTTTTTACCAACACAATCACAAAAATGCGAGTTTGATGTAACAATTTGATGTGTGGCCATGCTGCTTAAAGAGATTTTATACAACCAAAGACAATGTGAATGTGAAAAATGGTTTCATTGGACTAATTTGATTAGAATTAGTTTGATAACTT
The DNA here is from genome assembly GCA_963576795.1 of Metopia argyrocephala. Classification (NCBI taxonomy): domain Eukaryota; kingdom Metazoa; phylum Arthropoda; class Insecta; order Diptera; family Sarcophagidae; genus Metopia; species Metopia argyrocephala. The sequence continues at coordinate 50,964,317 of OY756210.1, forward strand.
AATACCAAAAATAAAATAATTATTGGAATTATAAAAGCAAAATATACGTTTACTTCAAATCTATAGATTTCATATCGGTCTTGAGATTCTTAAACTGGTTTCTTTATAAGAACTAACATCCTTTAAGGAAGATGTACAAAAAACTGGTTAGAATTTTCAGTCAAGTAAAAAGAATATAATTCACAAAATCTATTTCCGATACGTTGTGAGTTAACTAGATAATGTACAAATTAATATGTACAACACTAAAAATTCTGATGAGATCTTCACAGAGGGGGGCCGAAAACTAATGCAATTCCTCTAGTGTGTGCATATTCCTTAACGGATGCTAATTCTCATAAAGAAACCATTTTTGGGATCTCAAGACCGATATAATAATTATTAATTTATAAAAATAAAGATCCAAAGTGATTCCAATTAGGAATTTAAAAAAGAAATGGTTTATTTTAAATTTCACATTTTTACTTCATTGTTATTATTTGCTTCAGACACAACACAGATATTCCATACGGTAGAATATCGAGATAAAACCGCGATAGTGATAAAAATCGCCGTGGTCTAGTGGTTAGTGTGTTGTCTTACTAAGACATGGGCCCTGGGTTCGACTCCAGGCTCTGACATCTTCAAAAAAAGAAATATGAAAAAAAAATTTCTTTCGGCGACTACCTCTCAGCAGTCTTCTGGAAAAAGCTCTGAGAGTAACTAATTGCCATGAACAAGCTTCTCAAGTCTGTCGTTCGGAGTCGACATTAAACTGTAGGTCCCGGTACTCATGAATAAAAATTGACACACACAACAGGAGTGCTGCGTGAAGCTAGGTCGTAATCCGGACACAGGGTTATAAAGGCCAGTTATGTATGTATGTATGTATGTTATTATATATATATAATATATATATATATATATACGTTTTGTTTGCATCATTTTTATCAGAAAAAAAATTCGAGTCGATTGGTCCCGGTCCCTGATTTCTATTATGAAAATAAATTCACTTACGCAGACGGTGCGTTTTGAAAAATACCAGTGTCTTCTTTTTACTTTCATACAGGTTTTTGGCTCTGGTGAACATTTAAGGTTTTGTCAGTTACATCGTTCTTAAATTCTTGCGACGTTATATTGTTTTTAAGTTCGTTAGCATCCTTTCTTCATAAAATATTATTAAAATTATTAACAGCCTTATGTATAATAAAAAATGAGCAGGTAGTTGTACACATTCCAATACGTAGAAATTCTTACTAAAACGTACAAGGTATTTAATTTTTTGGATTATCTGACTAGTTATAAAATAGAGGGTATAGAACGTTTTAATAATGTCAGTCTATAACTGGTGATAAACCTGCTAGTTTTTTGTCCCATATACTAACGAGTTGCTAATTTTTCATTATACATACGGCCGTATATGTTTGTCTATTTTTATATAAAAACGGTTTATTTGAATTTCAATAAATTCGATTTGAATCGAAAATGCTTTCGAAAGAAGTTTCCCATACGAAAAAACAATAATAGGAACTAAAATTAAATCTCTCCAGACACAATTTCTTCTTTTTTTTATTTTTCATCTTCAATGGAATCCAGATATTGATTTACCATCATATAAAAGCCGTGTTGCACTTATTAAAGAACATTTATGAAATTTTTTTCTTTTTAAGAATAATTTCTTACATGATTCTATTGATACTGAAACCCTGATTTAAAAATTTTCAATATACTTATGATAGTTCATTAAGCTCTTCTATCTTCAAATTTAAATAAAAGAAAGCATGGGTGTGGAGATGTCTTGGAATTTTCTTAATCATTTGACAAACCTAATGACGACATCATGTGTAAAATATAACATTTTTAAAAAAAAATTTTGTTGTTCAACTTTGTGTAAGATGTGCCGTAATTGTGATTGGCAACGCTGAAAGACGATGAATTTGCAGTTCTCTGCTTTTCAATACAATTACAGTTCTTCTCTTTTTGAAAATATTCTCTTTCTGTCTAGCTCTGATTTACATTGTTACTGTTAAACAACAAGTTGTTTTTTTTATTAAATTATTTTTAACAGGTTTGTGCTTGTCATGCCATGCATTATGTTTTAAATTACGAGAAGAGAGAGTTTTAAAAGTAAATAAAACATAAAGCGAAGACTTAAATAAGTGCTCTAAAATGTAAAGCGGAATGAAAAAAAAAATACTGAGTAACAGCACAAGTATTAATTTAGTTTATTATGATCGTTCGCTTTAAACGGGAGTGTAACAAACGTGTTGTTCGGTTTGACAAAAATTTTGTGAAAATAAAAGCAAAACGAGAAAAATAAAACTGAAAGTTAAAAAATTTCAAAATTGTTTAGCAGTTCTTAAGTAAATAAACAAATAATAATAAATGTGTTTTACTTTTTGTTTTTGTTTCTAGAGCTAAAATATTTTAAAATTCAGTGAAAGATTTTGTGTGTTTTCTGATGCAAATAAAACGAATTCAGTGTTTCTTATCGTTTTAGTTCTTTGGCAACTTTTCATTGAATTTAGAATCGGTTTTATATTCAATTTCGTATTTATTTATTAAATAAAAAAAAAATTGTTTGGAATTTCCCAATTATCATCGTAATTTAAAACAAAGGTAATAATTATTGTAATCATTACTTACATACATACATGCCTACACACATGACAGGGTTGTTAGAATTATTTGAATTTTTTGAGCAAAAATCAATGGTAAATATCGCCAAAATCACCATTGTTTTTATATGTATGTAAACAAATAATTTTTCATCAACACATCGCACTATCTTACAAGAGTATATTAACAATGGCAAAATACCTATAGCAATTCCTTTTTCCTCTGATTTAGACAGCTCTGACTTTTAATTGTTCCCAAATGTAAAAATTTTTTATTTGCCGGCAAACGTTTTAACTTAACTGAAGATGCTATGACAACTGTAAACAATTATTTTAGAAAGTATCAGAAAATTATTTTAATCAAGGGAAAAAATTTGTAGGAAAACGTTGGACTTAATATTTTAAAGCTTAGCAGTCTATACCCATTAAAATATTAAATAATTTTAAAAATCGTCAAATTCAAATAAGTAAGCCAAAGTAGTTAAAAATCCGTGCTTATGTTTACAAAGCGTCACATCTGACAACCCTGGCACCTGTTACTTGCACTAAATAATGCGTTTTTTCATAATGATTTTTTTTTGTTCTCGAATGTATTGTGTAAGTGTTATAGGTTTTTAAGCACATTCCTTTATTAACATGTGTTTTGTTGTGTAAACTGTAGTAACAAGATTTTATTACAACCCTCTCTCTCTGTTTCTTTCTCTCTACTTCTCTCTTCACTGGCTCATAATTATTTTTCATTTCTTTTTTGTAAACATTCTGCTTTAGAATGTTTACGAAATCGATTTGTTGTTTTGCTTTCCATCAATTTTTATTCAATCGCTCCGAAGAAATGTTATTGTTTGCATTGCTGCTTAAATAAACCGGCTTTTTGTTTGTATTTTTAATTTACAGTGAATCACAATACAAATCGTTCATCTCCGATCAAAATAAATCAAAGTTTAGAAACAATGTACCGTTTATAAGGCAACACATGCATGCATATGTTTATTTTCATATCAGTTATATGCGTTTTTAAATTTTGCATAATACTGTTCCCAACATACTTGAGAATAATATTATAATAAGCTTACCAACACAAGCCTTATGTTTGAAAAAAAAAAATTTTAGAATTTGTTGAAAAAGATTATCGTAACAATTGTAGAAAAATTAAAACGGAATCCTTATGAAAATGTTATATGTTCAAGCTTACTAGAAGCTTAACTTTTCAATTGTAGAATAAGCTTACAAAAATAATATTATATTAATTATTGTATAAAAAAGCTTATTCTCAATATTATCATAACATTTATTATGCTAAAAATAATAGATAAAAAATATAAAAAATATAATAAAAATAATAAAAATAATAAATAATTAGTGATAATGGTAGTGCTGACAACAATAGTAATGATAATAATAATAATATTGACAACGGTAACAGATATGATAATAATGGGACGATGAAGTACAGATCAATTACGTATATATCGGGATTATCGGAACGGTTGAGAAACTCTGGAATATTTAATTCTGGAAGGTTTAAGATTGCGTTTAAGACTTACAATACTTTGGCAAAATTATTTAGTAAGACAAAGGATAAAATTAGTAAATTGGATATTACTAATGTTGTATATAGGATTCCTTGTGGTGGTAATGACAATGAAGTTTGTAGTAAAGTTTATGTAGGTACAACAAAGAACAAACTTAAGACTAGACTCGCTGGTCATAAGACAGACCAAAAGTATAGGGACATTAATTCACAAAAAACCGCTTTATCTTATCATTGCTCAGAATCAGATCACTACCCGAACTTTGAAAATGTTTCAATTCTAAATACAGAAAATAATTATAAACGTCGTTATTTATTAGAGATGTTACAGATAATTAATGTACCAACAACACTTAGAATAAATTATAAAGCAGACACAGACAATGTTGACATCTTATACACAAAAATTGTCAAAATTAGATTTTTACAGCTGTATTTATAATAAAAAGTTAGCAACTACTTAACATATAGGCCAAAAACTGGCAAGTTTATAGCCTGCTATAGATTAATATTATTAAACTTTTCATATCTTTTATTTGATAACTGGTTAAAGAATCAGAAATTAAAGAACTTGTATATTTGGCTAAAAATTTTTTTATTATAAATAAGGCTGTTAAAAAATGTTTAAATTATAAGTATTAGTTTAATAATATCCTTTTTTAAAATTTTTTAAAGCTTTTAATCTTTTAAAAATTTGTTATGTTACAATTATTTGTTTTTTCTTTTTTTGTTTCAATTTTTTAATATAATACGACTTAACAAATAATTTTTGTTTTTATACATATATCATTATGATTCTTTTTTAATATGTTTTTTATGTTTTAGTTATTTAATTTAATTATTTTTTTCTAAAAAATGTTTGTTGGTTGTAATATTTAATTAAATCTGTTTGTTGGTTTTTATGACAAATTTTTTTGATAGAATATTTTTTCATGTGACACAATTTTTTAATATGTATGTATGTACTTATGTATGTATTTTTTTAAATAAAAAATATTTCCTGAAGAAGCTACGCAGAGAAGTAGCGAAATATCGAAAAAATAATTTTATAATAGACCTAAAGCTTAAATAAACGCTTATATATTACAATAAAAGAAAAATTCTTTATTATTATTTATTACACAAAAAATACAATAAATATTTATTAGCTTTTAATGTATTTTTTTACGCACTTCACTCACAAATTTTAAACTAAATGAAAATACAAAACGTTTTGACATTTAATGCATAGCACATTCGATTTATTTGTGGAAATCCCCTAAATTAAATTGTGGATGGTTAAAAAACGTTTGTAAATTAACCTTTTACATAAGTATAATATCTCTTTCAGACCGTGATGCATGGATTGTGCGGGTGGGTTTAGGTCTCATTATTTTCGTTTATATTTTATCAACATCAAAAAGACCGACATGCATCGATTGCGCTGATTGTTCTTTATATTTGTTTCTCACACTATTCTGCTATTCGATTTACCGTTATTTAAATTATTTCGAAAACGTGAGTCAGATTTCAGTTTTGTCAAAACGAGCGGGAGGAACAATTTGTGTTTATAACTACAAAAGTACTAATGGCTAATAGATAGTGAATTGGGGCTACAAAAATTATAAATTTTATTGTTTCAAAACATTTGAAGTCATTTGATGCAATAAATATGCGTTTCAGTTAAAAAGATTAACGAGTGCATCAATTGTGTGTGTGTCCTGAAAATCGCTGAAGGATATAAAAATGATAAAATCTAAACATTGATTATATTTTCGTACGATATGGAGACCATATATTCCAAAACTCAGTAAAAAAAAATTCCCATTAATTTAGTGGCAGGTCTGAAAGAGATATTATAAATTAATTTAAGAAATGCTTGCATTTTACTGTTTTTGTAAGCTTATTCTCAAGTTGCATTGTAGAAGGATTGCTTTATGGTATGTTGGGTTATTTGACTGAATACGTTGTACATGTATTACACTCAGGTTTGAGTGTAGATGTACGATTGCATCTGTTTATTTACACTTGAAAGTGGTTGCGATTTTTCGTCAAATGTTTGCTTTTTTATAGCCGTAGCTTAGGTTATACATAAAAAGTCTAAGAAATGGATTAAATTTATATATTTTAGTGACGTTTCTTACAAAAAAGAACTTTGCGCTCAGCCAAAGTAATAATATATAGTGTATATACTAGGGACGGCGAACGGGATTGATTTTAAAAAATCCCGGGATTCGGGTGGTTAGTGTGTTGCCTTACTACGACATAAGCTAAGGGTACAAACCTCAGCTCTGACATCTTGAAAAAAAAATATATATTTCTTTCGGCGACTACCTCTCATAGCTTTGCTGGCTCGGTATCCTCGGGCTCTTGAGTCTACAGTAACCGGTTAGTGCATATTATTTAAACAGTTCCAAAACAGTTTTACTTGAGATAAGTATCACTCTTTCGTCATTTCTATCTCACCATTTCACAGAAGAATTCTGCCTGCATAAGTGACATGCAATAAGTTCATCAGTTGTGATGAGTTTATCTATCTGGTCATTTCTTTCAATTAACACTTTACTCGGAAGTCAGCATCAACCGTCCTCATTGTCTCAATAAAGTTGGTTTAATTTACCCACACCGTTCTATACTAGTTTTAATTCAATTTCATAGAAGTTTAGAACCTGAAACATACATACAGGCTATGTCCTGTCCAAGTTCAATAATAATTGGTTTTATTTTATTATTTTCTTTATGTATATTGGAAAAAAAAATAATGGTAACGGTTTCATACATTTTTCTAAAGCGTCTTTTCTTATCATTCTCTTAAATAGTTTTAGAAATATTTTTCTATTTTTTTTTCTTATATTTTTAAGAAAATTTATTGCCCCAAATGAATGCCTAAAGAATGCTTGATATAACCGATAAATTATTTGATAAGATGAAACGTGTGTGACGTACATACATATGTATGTGTAGTACTAATAAATGATTTTTATAAAAAATAATTAAAAATATATAAGTAAACACTCAAAAAGTGGGAAGTTCATAGACTTGTCGACAATGTTTTAGCAAAATTGCTTTACCTACGAAAAGTAGCGCGTACAAAATAAATAAAAATTTCGTAATCTCAGTAGATTACCATAAAAGTTTTGATATTTAAAGCGTAAATATTATTTCAAAGTGGCTTTTCTAGACAGTTAAAAATTAATTGCATATTTGAAAACTGATTGTTGGATATTGTGTTTTGCAGTAGTCGCCGTGGTCTAGTGGTTAGTGAGTTGGCCTACAAAGACATGAGCCCAGGGTTCAAACACCAGCTCTGACATATTGACAAAAAAAATATAAAAAAATTATTTCTTTCGGCGACTACCACTCAGCAGTCTTCTGGCAAAAGCTCTGAGTGTAACTGATTGCCATGAACAAGCTTCTCAAGTGACCAGGGGAAAATCGAATGATCAGGAGAAAATCGCCACCTATTGGGAAGTAGTTGATAATAGCTAACCTACTTATCGAGGGCACTCACCACAATCAAGATGGCTACGATTGAACAATTGCTGTCGATCATTCAAGAGTAAAGGTATAACACTGGCCTTTAAATGATAAATTCACAGTAATTTGTCTCATTCCTAAGGCGCTTAATAATATAAAAAATAAACTGTCCTTTCCAAAAAAATTCCAATACAATGCACAGCATTAATAGAGGTTTACCCATAGTATTGGTCTAATTTTTTTTCCTTTCTCTGACAAATTTTGCTACAGCCGGTCCCATCGCTCTTCAAATTTCTCTCACTGGAAATGATAGGTTGTTGTATAGTACTTGAAATTTATACGTTGCCATTTCTTAGTACTGTCTTGTTGACTTTAACATTTGATTTATGTAAGACCAACTACATACCTTTTTTAAGAGCTCCACACATTATGTCAAAAACTTTTTCTCCTAACGATCTCAAAATAGTTTTTTGGAAAATTTCTTAAAGAAAATTGTTATCTTTGCCTAGTAAATGCATTGGCTGTAGCTCTACCTTACGCACATTTAAAAATTAAGTTATTAACTAAGTGTTAGTGTTGCTCATCTTTAAAGAAAATATATAAAAATTGTCTTAATTATGCGGTAGAACTTCAGTCAAATTACATTTTTATTAAATTCAAAATCATTCATTCAGCTACAGGGTAAATTATTTCATATTCCTGTATTGCATACATTCACGCGCCTCGTAATCCCAAAAATGTATTTTTGTGTGACGAATTGTATGTTCATTGATGTGACAATTCGAGACCTGTTGTCTAGTTTGCAGAGCTTAGTTAGTCTTTCCGTAAAACCATGTCAGCTGTTTCTGACAAGAAAACAAAAATAGAAAAAACAAAACATACAAATGTATGTGTCCTTGCTGGACAGGGAACAGGATGAAATAGTCTGTGAGCAGATCCACGATTTTTATAACATTGCTATAAAGAAATGTTAGTAACGGGTTATCCATTTCGTGGTTTCAAAAGTATGAGACTGGAATTTGACATCTGTCAAACTAAGTTGTTAAACCAATTTTTTTCTTTTCAGTTGAAAGTCTGACATTGACGAAAATTGATCGCTTAACTATCACACAACGCATAAAAATTATCAAAACTTACTACAAAAATGGTGATTCTGCCACAGCCACATATCGTGCTTTAAGAGGAGATTATGGTTTACATAATCGTCTCACTACGCAAGCAATTGGTAAAGAAATTTGAAAAGACTGGAGCGGTTACAAATATTGTAAGCCCAGTGCCTTAACGTTTCGCTCGTTCCGCTGAAAATATCGTCGCTGTAAGTGAAAGTGTTGCCGAAGACAGGAATGTGTTGAATTCTCGTCATTCTCAGGTTTTGGTCATATGATAACCGACTTTTTTTTGCCTGCTATTGAAGAATACGACTTGAAGAATATGTAGTTTCAACAAGACGGTGCCACATGCTACATAACTCGAGCGAATATGGCTTTATTGCAAGAGACATTTACTGGCCGTGAAATTTCTCGTCGTGGCGATATCAACTGGCCACCAAGATCATGCGATTTGACACCATTAGACTTTTTTTGTGGGGCTACGCGAAAGACCGTGTTTATGCAGATAAACCTTCAACTCTTGAGCACTTAAAAACCAACATTCGTCAAGTTATGGCTGAGATACTGCCCAGTATGTGTCCAAAAATTGTCATTTAAATGATGTAGTGTTTCACACAAAATGTCAACGTTCAAACTTTATAATAAAAAAGAAATATTTTATATGGATAACCCTTTACATCACGCAATTCAAACATAAGCATTTATCGAGACTCTCGGCTTTTCTACGTATATCTTATATTCATTTTGGTATATTTCTGATAAATTTTATTTGACAAAATATACTTATGTTATCTATAACATAGAGCTCTAAGATTTCCGTGTTTAGCTATTTTTTTTCTATATCTGTCTCCATAGAATTATTTTAAAGAAGGCCGCCAAACATAATCTCAATCAGATTAAAAACGAAATAGAAAAAAAAAAAATAAACAACAAAGTTTATGAGTTAAAAAAATAAAAAAAAAAAATAAAAAGTTTTGTTTAAAATTTAATTAAACTTAAATTTAGAAGAGTCCTTCTATCCACTTTCTTAAGAATTAAAAAAACCTTTCATCTTTAGCATATTACAAAATGATTAACATTAAAATCCTTAATATCTTTAAAAGCTTTTAAAATCTACTGTCTACACTAAAGACACTAAAGAGGAGAAGGAATACACAGAGAGACAAAATACAGCACTTTAGTGCGTTTGATATGTTGCTTTTTAAGTCCGAAACTTTGGGATTGTATTGCTGACTTATGACTTGTTTAAAAGTTATCACACACACACGCACACAGACAAAAATTTCTCACACGCAGAGTTACAAAATATTTCTCTCTCTCTCTCTCTTTGTAGTTTATAATAGCACTTAAGTTCTATTAATTCTAAATTCATATACACGCAAAAAAATTCCAGAATATTATTTTCTTAAATATATTTTTATATTTTTTATTTTTATTTTTGCAAATATACAGTCTATTACCTATTAACGGTGTATGCTCATTCTTATGTGTATGTGATTGTGTATAGTAATATAGAGTAACCATTTATAAGCCAGCGATTATCTAAAAAGTAAATGCATTTTTCATAACATCGAAAAGCAAAGTTTGAGAATCTTCTGTATTTTACAGATGATGCAAAAAAATTTTTAATGATAGTGATGAACTGTATGGGATTTTTTTTCACAAAAGTACTTTTATTAACTGCATATTCCCCACCACAAATTAGAATTTTTGTGTGAGTAGTTTTGTAAAGGAGAGAAGCTAAATTTTTCCTTACAAATATTATAATTGCTCGTCAGAATCTTAGCCATCATCGTAGCCGAGAGATTCTCAGCCACAAGACACTCCACCAATGTTCCAAATTTAAGTTCTTTTTTAATTTGTTTGCGTTTTTTCTTTGAGGCCTAAGACTATTTATTGCTTTTGGGTTTTATTTTTCAACCCAAAAAAAGTACTTTGTTCTTTGGAAAAATTTTTAAATTAACAGCAAATTGCATATATTGATTTGCTATCATTTTTATGAGTAAAACTACTGGCTTAGTGCCAAGCGATATCCTTAAAAAGTATATTTAAAATATTATAAGAGCACTTTCCCCTATTGATTTTCACTTTAATTTTCTGTCATAAAAGGTACCAACTTAAATTCATTGTAAATAGTACCTTTTTAAAATATCACTTCAGTAGAAATAGAAAAGAAAAAAAAAACTTTTGCATCTTTCGTTATGTCAAGTTGCCTTCACTAATAATTTAATGGCCGTACACATTTTTTTGCTCATAGTGGATTTTTATTACTACATACACACATAACTGGCCTTTACAAAGCTGTGTCAGGTATACGCCCTAGCTTCTCGCAGCACTCATGTTATGTGTGTAAATTTTTATCCATGAGTACCGGGGCCTACAGTTTAATGTCGAGAAGGTGTTCAATTAATTACTCTCAGAGCTTTTGCCAGAAGACTGCTGAGAGGTAGTCGCCGAAAGAAATATTTTTTCATATTTCTTTTTCTTTTTAAAATGTCAGAGCTAGGTGTCGAACCCAGGGCTCATGTCTTAGTAAGCCAACACACTAACCACTAGACCACGGCGATTTTTATCTCTATCGTGGTTATATCTCTATATACTACCATATGGAGTATCTATCCAATGTTTTAAAAACCGTAAAAGTAGTACTTTTTCCCCCATTTTTCACATATTTTGCTCATTAAGTGGATTACAAATCCGATAATGTGTTTTTTTAATGAACTTTAAAATGGTAAAACGATTTTCAAGATTTTAGTTCCATTTTTTTTTCAAATTCTTTTCATGGTACCACAATTATATTCCGATTGATTTTTTTAAATACCACAGCAACTTGGCGTAAAATTGTCTGTAATGTGAATCAGAAAAGTTATTTACATGCAAAATAAGGAGAAGAAAAAAATATTTATGGATTTGTAAAGTTATTGAGCAACAAAGTTGAAAATGGGGAAAAATTAGCCTTTTTGTGATTTTTAGGGCACTGGATGCACCTTGTTTTTGGATAGGTTTGTTGCGCTTTTTTACTTCTTTTTTCATTAACTGAAATTTTTTAATGGTTTATTTAAACTACACTTCTGTACAAGGTATGAGTTTAGTATCAACAGAAACTCTAGAAAAGTTTAATTAAAATTGTAACAAACCCTGCGTTTCAATATAATTTTCTTCCACAAAAAGTACCAACTTTTGTACAATACCATCATACTTAAGAGCTATGTGTCATAAACTTTTCTAATATTTAAAAAATAAAAAAAATCTTAAAAGAAATAAATAACAAACAGTTTGAGATTCTCATTTATTTAATGAACTTAACGAAAGTTTAATCAAGATGAAAAAATGATTGTGGCGGAAAAAACAGGGTGTGCTGTCAAGTAAGATAAAGTATCACTTTACATTAACAAATTGTAAAACGAGTAAATTAAACAGAAAAAAAAAACAATTCACTTTTTTTTTACTTTTATAAAGACATTTATTTTGTGTATAAGTAATAATTATAAAAAAACGAAAAAGAAATAAATAGAAATAAAATTCTAAGAAAAATTTATTGAACAACGCAATGAATTTTTCACTAATGGTATACGAGTATTTATTAGAATTATTTATCAACTTATTTAAGTTGTAATTCTGTTTAAAAGTTTTTCATCATTTAATTTTCTCACTTATTAAGAAATTCTTGTTATAAATAGTGCTACCAAGTTATATATATAAACGTATGTATGTATTGTTTTGTATTTCATATTTAATATGATAACTTAATAACGTAATAATGACAAGATAATACTCATAAAACAAACGAAGTAAGTATATAAAATTTTTAAAACAAACTATTTGTCGTGACTATTAAAAAATTATAAATACTCATAGAAAAGTTTAATAAAAATAATCTCTTAACAAAAGATTTTCAGATACAGAAGACAGACAGGGTTAAATTGTTTATAGAAATACTCATAATTGATCTCAAAGCGTTTTTGAAAACGATATAGACAGAATATTTGAAAAAGATGTTTTTAAAAAATTTAAAAACTTGGTATCATATTAACGTACCATGCATATTACTGTTTAGAATCTTATAATGCTTTTGTATAGAAAAGTCTGCTATTTAATTAGAGAAGTGGAAGTTGGTAAGTGCTTAGAGCATTGACGAGCTTAAGTGGTTCTCAGACACTCTAGGGCGGTGCTCAGTCCACAACTTAGAGACAGTTTTCACAAGTATAAATGACCAGATCTCAAACTCTTGATGGATTTTCTTATGAGTCACGTACTTACAGGCAACAGAACCAAACCACTTATTTTGTGAGTGTGGGTTTCTTGGCAGATTTACATGAAAGTGTTTATTAGGGCACGTGTTTTTTTTTTTTTTTTTGTATTCAGATGAATACTCAGGGGTAAACCCCTACTAATGCTGTACATTGTATTGGAATTTTTTATGGAAACGACAGTACGTTATGACAGAACCTATATTTTTTGTTTTCTTATATTATTAAGCGTCTTAGAAAAGAGACAAACTGTTGTGAATTGATCATTCAAAGGCCAGTGTTATACCTTCACCCTTGAATAATCAACAGCAATTGCAACATGGCTACATACTGATTGTGGTGATTGCCTTCGCTTAGTAGGTTTTAGCTGTTAACTGCTACTTACCAATAGGTAGTTCTGATCTTTCGTTTTTTGTTGTAAATGGTTAAGGTGGAATATGTCAGAGAGCGGTTTCTTTGTAGATGGACTTTTTGGGAGGGGTTAAGGGTGATCCTCTTATTTTTTTAAATTATAATTTTGAAAAAACAGCAAACTAACACTTTAATTTTTTACCGTTGCTGGATTTGAACCTGGGCCGTTTGAGTTCTTGTGCGAGCGCTTTAACCACTAATCTACGTCAACAGAACTACTTATCCACCAATTTAGATTGAATTTATCAGTTTTTATTGAATCATAAGAAATAATAAATGGTGTGCTTATCGCCCATAATGTAAAGGGTTATCCATTTTGCGCTTTCAAAAGTTAACGTAAATAAAACACATATAAAATATTTCCTTCATGATATTTCTTTTTTATTATAAAGTTTGAACGTTGGCATTATGTGTGAAACACTATATCATTTAAATGGCCTTCACGCGAAGTGTTGCAAGCATTGATTCTTTTGAGGTAATTTTCGGCAACTTCTGGAAACATATTGGGTAGTATCTTAACCATAACTTGACGAATGTTGGTTTTTAAGTGCTCAAGAGTTGAAGTTTATGGTGTCAAATCGCATGATCTTGGTGGCCAGTTGATATCGCCACGACGAGAAATTACGCGGCCAGGAAATGTCTCTTGCAATAAAGCCATATTCGCTCGAGTTATGTAGCATGTGGTACCGTCTTGTTGAAACCACATATTCTTCAAGTCGTATTCTTCAATAGCAGGCAAAAAAAAGTCGGTTATCATATGACCAAAACCTGAGAATGACGAGAATTCAACACATTCCTGTCTTCGGCAACACTTTCACTTACAGCGACGATATTTTCAGCGGAACGAGCGAAACGTTAAGGCACTGGGCTTACAATATTTGTAACCGCTCCAGTCTTTTCAAATTTCTTTACCAATTGCTTGCGTAGTGAGACGATTATGTAAACCATAATCTCCTCTTAAAGCACGATATGTGGGTGTGGCAGAATCACCATTTTTGTAGTAAGTTTTGATAATTTTTATGCGTTGTGTGGTAGTTAAGTGATCCATTTTCGTCAATGTCAGACTTTCAACTGAAAAGAAAAAAATTGGTTTAACAACTTAGTTTGACAGATCTCGAATTCCAGTCCCATACTTTTGAAACCACGAAATGGATAACCCGCTACATACATCACGCTACTCTCAACAAAGAAAAATGGGTCTGCCAGTGCTCCCAAAGCTCTTAAAACGGGAAATATAAAAAAATAAAGGTTTTGCCCAGAATGCGATGATATACTTTTTTAGGTACCAGAGAACCCAGGAATTGATAGCCCCTTAAACCCTGACTTATAAAAATTAAAGTTTTGATTTTATTAAACGTTTGAAAGAGCTAACAGCTGCACTTTTAGCTAAATACATATATGCAATTTATAAACAAGCTCCGACATATGTAAGTGTCGTTTCAGGTATTGATACTAAAGCCATAAGAAAGTTGAAAATTTTACTATTCAGTTTTCTCAAATGGAAGATCATTATGATTTCGACTTGCACCACAGTGTTTTCACTTCTAGTGGTAGACTTGTAACCCCTCTACAAAAATAAAATGAAATGATAGCAAATAAATTCAAAGTAATGTTATAAGCCTTTAAAATCAATATTTTCTCATCTTTTACTGCCATTGCAGAATGTCAGGCGCAACTTTCTGTAAGAGTTTGTACCTTTTCATGAGGTTTTGTTAATTCTTACGTGTCAGTAGCAAAGAAATTACGTTTATTAGTTGGACATACTCGTAGATATATATGTTCAAGTAGTTACTCTTATTTTAAAAATTGGCGAAACTTATTATTAATTTTATTTAAATATTTTTTTTATTGAGTCTGTGTAGTGTTTGTTTTAAAGTTATTTCTTTAAAAGTGTATCAAATGTGGCTGTAAACCAGTCATATGTCTTTCTATGCAGTAGTGTGTACGTTTTTTAATTGGAATGCATAAAACTTTAATTAGAAACGTGATAATTATTTAATTGGCATTTGGAAATTTTTTACGATGCATCATTTAATCTTTTCAAACTTTTTTAACAATGATTAGCAGTTTTTGCAATTAAAAATGCATACAAATAAGATTTTTATAATTCCCTTTTTTATCTCTACTGATATTTAATAAAAATAAAAACAGTTTTTTTTTATTAAGGCCAACACTCAGAGGATGACTCCCACTCATGCAGTACATTGTGCTGCTTTAGGAAAATATTGTATGTTATGGGAAGCAGGAAAGACGGAGTACTGCTTGTGGCTCTTTGTGATTCTTCGTTAAAGTTATTAAAATTTTTATTTAAATCTAATATCTAATCTATATTTAATAAAACGTTCCAAATGAAATGTCGTAACAGTTTTTGCTTTTTCTGTTTAGGTTATATGATCAGATCTTACTAAACCGTGTTTTGTATTCTGTTCGCATTACAAACTTTTCTGCCTTTTCTTTGCTGCAGTGCCTAAGAATTGTAAGTTAGGTGATAATTGATGCGCGAACAAGAGAACCTAGTTATTGTGAGTTTGATAGTCCTGAGATTGCAAAGTTTTACCAAAGACAGTAGTTAAAGTGTTCCTGGGTTTGTCATAAAATAAAAATTAACATTATATTTTAATTTTAAACTTTAAAAACTCGCACTTTCTTCTTTTATAAGGAACAAAAATATTTGTACGACTGACACAAGCATTAAAAATATCTGCAAGCATGCGCACTTGGCGTTAATAGACTTTACTTACGTCAACGTAATTTTCTCATTAAGTTTCTCGTAAATGAAATGAACAAAAAATTTACTCATTTTAAGCATAAACAGTACTTATAGTTTTATTTTTTTTATTTAAGCTTTTTCTTTAATGATTTGGCAATCCGAACTCGAATCCCATTTAGATTGTTGATAAGTTTAATTAATTGGCCTTATTTTCTAATCTCCCTAGTCTAGTATGTAGTAAGTTGCCTTATTAGACGATAGTTTCGGGTTCAAATCCCAGCTCTGACGTCTGATTGCCATGAATAAGCTTCTTAAATCTGTCGTTTTGGGTCGACATCAAACTGTAGATCCCGGTACTTCTGGATAAGAACTGATGCACACAATATAGTTGCTGTAAGAAGCTAGGCCATAAATTTGAAAAAGGGTTATTGTGGCCAATTAAGTATGCATGTCTGTACGTTTTGTCATAAAACGCCTTAATTCGATTAGAAACTAAATTCTATTCTAAATCATTTTTGTAAAGATTTTTCAATGAAATGAGAAAATTACGTCTGTGAAGCCAAACTGAAAGCAGAGTCTTCAAAATTTTTTGTGTTCTGTACATAACCATGGCAATCATAAACTATTTAATTTATAATTTTCTCAAGTCATTTATTAGAATTCGACGAAGCCTTGCCAGATATATCACATTTTCTTCACTTTAGATTTAGAATTCTTTTTATCTTCATTGTTCTCTTTTTCTATTTAACCCCATTAGGCAACATTCACGGCCTGCAGAGGTGGCTAGAGGGCTTCGTCAAGGCATGAATGCGATATTAAAAATTTTTCTAAATACACTAGAAAGTTGTCCAATTTAAAATCCTGTTTCTTTAGCTGCCAATCAGCATATCTACGGCACTATGAACAAACAACCGGCTTTATTTATTGCGTGCGTTAGGTGTTATATGAATGGTGCTGCAAATACTTTCTTTCTAACTACTGAAAACGCCATGGGACTGACAAATTCGGATTATTCGCCAGGCTTTAATTAATCGACAGTGCATACATTGCTATGATTCACTGGCCTCATTCGATCTGTAGCGCTCCCAGTATTGACCCCCCTCCTATCCAATGTTTGAAAAGTGCCCAAGTTTTAATTACGAGTTCATACTACTTTTGTAGTGGAGTTTTACTTATTTTAATCTATTCTTCAATTTTTAAAATTTTTAAAATTTTTAAAAGTTCAAGTAACAGAAATTTAACAGCTGACAGCCGCCCTTGTTACACCAATGTCTTTGAAACCAATTATGAATTATAGTGTAGTGTAAAGCAACTGTTTGCGATAAAATCTATACTTAAAATACACTTTTTTTTCTAACAATTTCTAAAATAAAAAAATACATATTAAGCCTTCCAATTAAAGAAAAAAAAAAAGTAAAACGATATGAAAAATTCAAAATTGTTATAAAATTTCTTAACTGGTTTTGTTTGCTTTAAAATGCCTCAACAAGTTATGAAAAATAATTATTTAAATACTGAAAATTTTTTGCATAAATCTCTATAATCCATATATGTATTGCATAGATATTATTTACTCTACCTTCAAAACTAGAATTTTTTAACTACTTTTTATACCCTTCAAAACAAAATAAAAAAATAGAAAAAAAGTAAAAAGTTTGCTAAAGTAGTTTAACAAAAATTCTATGTACACGAGTATGTGAATATGGAGTACAACAACAATTTGTTAGTAGTTTTAATTACAATAACAGCAAAAAAAGAATAAAAATTATAATATTTTATAATACAGAAAAAAAGGCAACAAATAACTTTGTTGCAATACAAAAATGTTTAACTACCAGCAACATTCATTCTCACATATGCTTCTAAAGGTCATACAAGGAACAATATTTTTTTATTTTTGTGGCTACAGGCGTTATTTACACAGAACAATTCAATAGACCTAAACGAGAAGAACATTGTTATTCATAAATTAAGTTTAAAAAAAATATGTATAAAAATTTAATGAAAAAACAAAGAGAAATTAATAAGTAAAAGCATATGTTCACTAACATGTACATACATATGCATGTGCATGTGTGTGATACATAAAAATTTATACACACACACACAAACACACACGTGTTAACTCATATTGAAAAAAAGTATAAAAGTGCTAAAGTTTCCAACACTTTAACATTAATTGTGTAACACTTATTTTTTGCATCTCTTTTAGTATTCTCTTGTATTTTCCAATTTCAAGCTCATTTTGCATTTACCAACACTACCAACTTCACTTCGCCACTAACACCACTATTGGCATCACCATCGCTTGCACCACAAACAGGCACTATTACTTTATAGTTTACCACTGCCAATACCACTACCTACATCTACACATTATAACCCAGTTAACATTTGAAATATTGTTTTTTTTTTTCAAAAATCCTGCTTAAAAGTACTTTAATAGCTTTGAGATTGCACTCAAGAACGTATGCTTAACCTTGTTTTGTTTCTTGTTTGCTTTCTCCTGACCACTTTCTGATAGTACTTATTGACTTTTTTCGAAACTTTTATCAGTCTTTTTTATGAGTACTTCACTATTGATCCTTTCTCGTGTAAGCATTTGGTAGCATTTTAACAATTTTTGAGTAGGTTTTCTATAAAACTCGTACTTGTATTACTTGGCTGGCTGATTTTATTGTTTATTTGCAGGCTTTAGCCAGATTTTTATTTGTTCTCTTAAAATTAAGTTTTTTAATGTAAGTTAGTTAGTTAGTTGGTCGCCGTGGTCTAGTGGTTAGTGTGTTGACTTACTAAGGCGATAGCGCCGGATTCAAATCTCAGCTCAAAAAAATTATTTCATTCGGAGACTACTTCTCAGCAGTCTTATGGCAAAAGCTCTGGATTGTTTGATTGCCATGAAAAAGCTTCTCAAATCAGTTGTTCGGAGTCGACTTTAAACTGTAGGTCCCGGTATTCATGGATAAAAATTAACACACACAACATGAGTGCTGCGAGAAGCTAGGCCGTAATCCTGACACAGGGTTGTAATAACCAATTATGTTTGCATGTATGTTGGCAATATTTTTTTTATTGTTTTTAAATATATGAAGATACGAGAATAATTCCACAATCAAAATAAAAGTGAATATCTGGAAGAAGGTTAAGTTATTGTTTCTTCACATATGTATGTATGTATGGGTTTGCACGATCTCCATTGACTGTAAAACTTTAGTTTTATTAATGAATTGTTGTTACTTTAAACTAAAAAAACAATCGTAACTGAACCCCCAATAAAAGAACTCGAATTTCTTTTTAATTCTAAAAATGCTAACTGGGAAACATTTTTTTATGCTTTGACTACGACCAATAATGTTGTCTTTAATGTTGAACAATAGTCACGTTAACAAAAAAAGAAGCTCAGTAATGCCAACTCAGTCATTATTTTACTATCTATCTTACACGCAAAAAAATCTGTTCAGTCCTCATCTAGAAAAAAAAAAAAAAACAGCCAAACTTTGCTCTTTTTGCACGTTTTAAATTTTATATTGATAAAGAAATAATTTATCAGCAAGGAAAATGTGCAAATGAAAAAATATTAAAGAAACGGATAAGGTTTGAATCCCGTCGTTTTAATTATGTGCCTGTTTTCTGTGGGAGTGGTTTTTGCTTGAAGTGAAGGTCATATTCTGTTTTATCATTTCAAAGTCATATTATTGCCAACGGGAATACGGCTTTGCAAATAAAACACAAAAAACGGCGGCATAGTCTTTTGCTGAGCAGATGAATTTATGGAATGAAAACCAAAATAACCGAAAACTTCAAGTTTTGTTTAATAAAACCCAAAGAGTTATTATGCTACTTCCCCGGTTAATTTTAATATAAAATAATCATATTGTACTTAATAATATTTTTTTAATTACTGTTTTGGTTAAGAATTTTTTTGTTTTATTTAAAAACAAAAATTTATATTTTAGTTTTTGTTTTGCGCTTTTTTTAAATATTAAATAACTTTTAGGAAGCCAAGAGTTGGCAGCACTGAGCACACTTTAATTATTGAACCCTTTAAATAATGCTATGCATTGTTTAGTTTTACTATCTTGCAGACACAAACGCACACACACACATTAAACTATTCCCAGGAAGTTATACCGATTTTCACCTATAAAGGTGTTTGCATTTTTAACTTGATTTTATAATTTAAAATTGAATTTTTAATTTAAAAGGGGACAAAAAAAAAATAGAAATATAAAAACAAATTACATGCTTTAGATTTAAAAAATAAAGCAAAAATTTAAAATGAATATTTTGCATATTTATTTGGTTAAATTACTTACAATAGATGAAATAAACACTTTTCATTGACGAATACATGATATGTATCGCTTTATGCTTTATGAGTCTTTAAAACGGCAGGTATGAAAAATCGGGTTGCTATACAATCTATAGCAATTGATTCAATGGAAAATAAATAAAAAGAAACAAAAAAAATTATTTTATTCCTTCCTAATATTGATTTTGTTTTTTGTCTAGGTCTCAATTTAAAGCAAATGTTATCCAAATTCAACAATGCAATAGTAAGGGTACTCACAAAGGGCCTTACCAACTGTGCAAACGATGCAAAGTGTGTAAAAATACATAAAATGTTTTCTCTGCAACTACAAAATATAAGCATTTGAAATTTGCATTAATTGCACTGAAAAAACCTTAAGTAAATTGGCTGTGTATTTTTGCTTAAAAACTTTTAACATTTTTACAGCCATGTATTTACGAATTTGAAGATAACAACTAAAACCAAAAAGTGATATTACTTCATATATACAAAACACGTGGTTTCTTTTTTAGTTATTGGCTTTATGTATTAAAAAATTAATTATATTTTTCCTTTTCGCTGGTTTTAGGCATTTTTATTTGTAATACACTTATTTTTCTTTTCAAAGAATAAGCGGTGTTTTTCGCATTTTAGGAGGGAGATGCAAGAGGTTTTTGAGTCTATAAATCCGGCAGCACTAAGTCAAACAAATACTTCAAAAAATACAATTAATTATAAAAGGACGCTCACGATCTATAGCCATTTGCGCAGCAAATTTGCTTAATTTTAGTTTGCACAGATTCAATCGTGAGTACTCCTAGTAATGAATATTTTTTTTTTTTTTGAGATCAATACTCAGATGTAAATCCCTACTAAATGCTGTGCATTGTATTGGAATTTTTGTGAAAAGATCAGTACATTTGTGACAAAACATATATTTTGTTTTTCTTACTCGTATATCATTAAGTGCCTTAGGAATGAGACAAATTGTTGTAAATTGGTCATTCAAAGGCCTTGAATTATGATCAAGAGCAATTGCCTCATCGTTGTATGTTAATTGTAGTAAGTGCCTTCGCTAAGAACATTTGAGCTGCTATCTGCCACTTCCCAATAGGTGGCGCTTTTTATCTTTTCGTTCGTTTTTCTTTTTTTTTTTCTTTTTGTTGTCAATGGTTAAGTTGGAATAGAGTGGAATGTCAGGGAGCAGTTTCTTTGTAGACGGACTTCTTGAAGGGGAGAACTTCTTATTTTTTATATTATAATTGAAAAAACCGCAAACTAACTTTTTAATTTTTCAATTTTACTGGGATTTGAACCTGGGCCGTTTGAGTTTTTGTGCGAGCGCTCTAACGGCTACACCACGCACCCCTATCAACTCGCAAAAACATGAACACTCAAAAGAGTGAGCATGAACAGTTTTTTATACAGACTCGCTCCTTTTTTTAAATTTACATACTTTTAATTGGAAAATTTACAAATTTTTTGTTTTCTTTAACCAATAAACTATTTGCTTGAAATACTAGTTTGACATTTTTTTGTTTTGCTAAAACATTATTTCTGAAAGTAAATACGAGTAGAGTGTCTAAAATTTGACATTCGAAATGGTGAACAATTTTGAAACTGTGAGCTACCTTGTTAAAAATTACTTCACGTTGTCGCAAGTTCTCTGTACAAGAAAATCTTATATGCCAGTTATGTTTACGTAATATATGCATATATCCAACTTTACCTATTGGTTAAAAATGTAATTTTGAAGAAGATTTGATTCCAGAAGAAATATACAAAGACTTGTTTTATTTGGTATCAGAATTGATTTTCATGCCTTGCTTCTTCAACTACTCACATCACGTTTTGCAATATTAACTTTAACTTGATCTTTACAATCCATCATTAGCTATAAAATTGCATATTAATACGACAAAAGGCAAATCGGAGCAAACCTTTGGGCTGCTCTTCCTGATTGACATCCATCATTTCCTATACTACTACTCTACGACGCTACCTACTTAGGGTAGTTGTATTTTGAATTCGGAAACACAGTATAATATATTTAGAACAAAATTCATATCTGCAATCCGTTTATGGATATCTCGTCCGGTTTCGGAGGTAAATAGCCGAAAACGGATTGCAGCTTTTAAAAATTTTGGTATCAAAAACCTAAAGTGGCATTATTAACTCGAAGTATACAAAATGGCGGATAGAGCACATAAACTCCCGCATGACGATAAGAGATCACATCACACTGTGTTCACATAGTAAATATATTTGAAATGCAATTTCATATCTTTTCGAAGGGCCTCTTCGTTGCAAACGCCCCTACTAGTATTGCAAACATTACAAACCACACTAAAATACTAAAAAATATATGCAAGGTGTGCTGCATTTGCAAGACTTGCATAGGAATGCTAAATGCTAAATGAACTTTATTATTAATTTTTGTTTCGTCCGAAACGCTTTAGTTAGTTAACTGCAATGAATATTTTTGGTAAAAATTCTGTTCATTTTTATATCTCTATGATAACTTTGTTGAAATTTTATTTTGATTATATGCTGTGGATATTTTTCCTGGTTCCGAAAAATAATATTTTTTTTTTTGGGTTTTTGTATTAAAGAGCTCATGCAGATATTTTTGTCCAAAAAAGAATCAAAAAACAACCACAACAGTAGAACAGTGACATCAGAAAAATATTTAAAAACAAAATTTTATTTCATGCTCACATTACCAGAAGCAAAATGAAATGAAACAGTTTTATGAAAAAAATAGAGAAAAAAAAAGAAAGGATTTTTATTTTTGAAAACAGAAAAAAAAACAGCAAAAAAGTTTAACAAAAAATACTTTCAGAGCAAAACCCTTTCTGACAAACTGAACAGCTTCAAACAGCAAAAGTAAAAGAACACACAATTACAAATCATACAATGAAGTACAATTTCCACTGGAATTGTGAAAAACAACAGATGATACTGCTGAATAATATATAAAATTCCTTAAACTTATTCCCTCTTGATATTATGAGATAAAGAAGCATGGGGCAAAGCGGTGTAAAGACTCAACTGTTTTGCTGATAATTTTATTAAAAAAAAAAAAAAAAAACCTGGCAAAACTTTTCCACTTGTTTTTCCGCCTGCCTTTTTCTTCTATACAATTTGTTTGTAAATGAACAAAATTATTGTAAATAAATAAATGAATGAATAGAAAATACATTTTTTTTTTAAACAAAACAAAGAATTACAGTCAAAAAGTTAAAATTACAATTTCAAAAATAAAAAGTAAAAAATATTTCATTTGAATGCATTACCATAGCGGCTATTCACAGTTGCCTGCATTTCAAAGTATCATAAAGAAAATAAAGACCATCGCAAAGTTTCTTCGGTCATAATCTTTGACGAATATAATAATGAAAAACGAAAAAAAAACTTTTTTAATAAATAATTTTAAGTAAACTTGTGAAATATTTTGTTAAAATTAAAATTTTGAAAATCAAGAAATAGTAATAGAAACAGGAAAGTTAATTTCTAATGCGGACAACTAAGAAAGAAGAAAAAACAGACGAAAAAGTATTAAAAATTTTGCATATTTTAAGGAGTATTTTTTAATAATTATTACTGCTCTCTATTTTATTTTATTTAATAAATTACAATACAATATTAAATTATTTTCTAATTATAATTACGTGCGGCATGACTAAGACCATATGCTTGGTGTTGTGTAGCAGAGCAGAGTTTCTGTCCCACTAAACTACTGGGGAACCCGAAAAAAAAACAATATTTAAATTTAATTATTTTGAGTAAATATTATAAAAAAAATAAATTTAACACGAAGTATCATCCAATATACATATACATAAGTTAAAAAGCGGCTAATTTAAACTATATTGACTGAATGAGAAGTATTTACTGAATCCACGTAGCGACTGACATAAACATTTAGATTTGTGTAATCTTCGCCATTAAAAATATTAATAAATTTTGACTTTTTTATTAAAAATAAAAAAAATTATAATAACGAACGTGAAATGACGAAACAATTCAGAATTTGAAAAACACACATTTCAAGGAATAAACATTTTGAGGACGTACACCAAAACGACGTTAATCGAGACGATGTATATCAGGGGATCACCAGTATATTTTAATTGAAAATTGAAGAATCAGTTGTTTTTCTGTAAAATTTTGCTATCTTTTCTGTATTTTTTTTTTTATTGAGAACAATACTCTGGGGTAAACCTGTACTTAAATGCTGTGCATTGTATTAGAATTTTTTATGGAAAAGAGAGTAACATGTATGCCAGAACATATTTTTTGTTTTTCTCATATTATTAAACGCCTTAAGAATGAGACAAATTGCTGTGAATTGTTCGTTAAAGGACCAGTGTTTTATCTTCTCCCTTGAATGATCAATAGCAATTGGCTCATCGTTAAATGTTGATTGTGGTGAGTGTATCCGCTAAGTATGTTTCAGCTGCTATCTGCCACTTCCTAATATGTGGTGCTTTGGTCCTAATAATTCTTATTTTTTGTTGTTGTCAATTTAGCCAATTCACATTGGATGAAGATTTAAGTGAACAGTTTTCGCTCTGGATGAATGTTAAATAGCATTAAATCTGTACATATACACAGCTTTGTATGTGTTAGTAATTCTGTTTTATCTGATTGCACGAATAAAACGAAAAACTACATGTCATTCAATGATGTGAACTCTACGACGATCGATGAACGTCTAAATAAATGAATATTTATTGGTTTTGTCTTATGAATGTATTTTTGTTGTTCTGGTGATGCTGGATTGAGGCCGGTTGACAGTTTACTCCGCCATTCTTACACAGCCCAACACAAATGCATTCATTTAGTCGATCTTCGTAGAGGTAACGTCGTGAGATTAGCTGTATTTTTTTCATGATGCATGCAATCAATTAAAAAAAATTACTAACACATACAAAACTGTCTATGCGTACACATTTCATGACAGAAAAATTGTTCGCTTAAATATTCATCCAAATTGAATTTGCTTAATGGTTAAGGTGAAATAGAGTGGAATGTCAGGGAGCGGTTTCTTTTCTTGGTAGGGAGGACCTCGTATTTTTTAAACTATAATTTCGAAATAATCGAAAATTAACTTTTTAATTATTCACCTTTGCTGGGATTTGAACCTGGTCCGTTTGAGTTTTTTTTACGAGCGCTCTAACCACTATACCGCGCACCCACCATCTTTTCTATATTTGAGTTTCGCAGTGTATTTCTTTAGTTTTAAATATGCTGTTTTTGTCTTGATGAACCACAGTGTCCATACAATATGTAAATAGTATATATGTAAGTATATAGGAAGATTTAGTTTTGACCAGATAATCAATAAATCGAATACAGAAACAAAGTCCCGTTTTCCAGTTATATATAAATAAATTTGTTGAAAGTCTACTATAAATTTCAAAACTGCTGATTGATTACTGTATTAGAGCACGATTTTTATTTCAGATCAAGCTTATTTTATGATTATATTGACTCATCATTTCAAATGAAAATAAATTTGTTTATAGATTTTCGTGGTACAGCACATCAGAAATGAATTTTCATTTCTTTTTTGAAAGCATCAAACATATATTATTCATCTGTACATACTTTGTTTTTATGCCCATTAAAGTATAAAATACGATGAAACATTAAAATCTATGCCAACAATGATAAAAATTTATTACCAAATATGTACTGAATACTCATCATTGTACGTTTATATGAATATGGTTTGAACTACATTTTCTCTTTTTGGAAGTTGTCATATGAGCATATCTGCATAGAAGGGTTCTATAGCAACCACAAACCATTGTAGCATTGGTGCTGGTCTACGTGGTCGGTCAACACTAAAATACAAAACGCAAAGAACCTGCATTCTACCAAAGAATATAAATCATATAGAATGCGCATCTCAACACTTATCCAAATATTTTGTCAAAATTTTTTCAGACGCGGGAAGGAAGGGCAAAAGGCAAAACAAAAGAAAAGAGCGTAACAAAACAAGAGAAACCAAAGAGAAACTAATGTCATAGTGTATGCACTGTGCTAATGTGTGTTTTATTTCTTTTGCATTGTTGTTTAGTTTTTTTTGTTCAGCCACAGCACATACAGTGACGAAAATCCAACAACTATAACAAGAACATCACACAGCAAGATAGCCACAACAAAATTTTTGCACACACAACATCACAGTGTATAAGACGATAGCCACAACAAAATTTTTACTTCGTGTTTTTTTTTTTTTTTTTTGCTTAAGTACAGAAACGGTTTCATGCTAACAACAATATTCACATACAATACAATTTATGTGTGTGTGTTTCTTATTCATTGTGAGCTGTTTTCGTTTTTTAAATTTTAAAACTTAGAGAATAATGTTGTTGGTTCAAATATTTTTGTGTATTAAAGAATACAGTGCTCCGATACGACTATGTAAGCTAGTGTAGGGCAAAGCATATTTAATTTGTAGTTGCGCGAAGGAAAATACATTAATCTACATCGAATATATAGCGCCCTATTTAATATCGTAATAAAAGTGTAGTTAGAAATCTATTTCATTATTATTATTATTTATTTAAGATCAACAAGTATTCTTCTGTTTATTTGAAATAAAAGGTTAACTAAACCAAAAAATGTAATTCCAAAAATATTAAAAAAAACAAATATATATTCATTAATGACAAATTTTCGAATGATAAATTGATGATTTTTCAATTATAAGAAAATTGAAAAAATTTTATTTTTAATTTATGTATGTTTAAAATATATAACTGTATGTATATATTCATTTTTAGAAGAAAAGATACTTCAATTTTTTATGTTAAGAATAAATAATAAATAAATAATAATCAAAATTAAAATTATTTCTTAGTTTTTACTTTGAAGCATCAAAAAGTATATTTTGAGGATTTTCATTTCCATAAAAAGGCTAATAAGGTTACTTTTTTAAAAATTATTTATTGGATAGAATATCTATTTTTGGAACTTCCTTTTTCTGTAGTCCAAGAGCAATGCTTTCGAAGGAGCAGCAAATCCAATACCTCTATTCTGTGTTGAGAACAAGTGTTGGCAAACCACTCTGGGGTGATTCGTTTACATGACTCAATAATAAAATATTTTATACCAATTTTTTGAGGTTCAGATTTAAAGACATTATGAAATATTAAAACATGTTTTTTGCTTGCATCCATTTAGCTATCATTCTAAATTATTTTACTTCCCAAAATGTTTTATCTGCAGATTCTTTAAATGAAATTGTTACAGTAAATGTAAATATTTTAAAAAGCATTGGTATTAATGTTTATGCCCTTATATGTGATGAAGGCTCGACTAACCGAAAATGATTTTCCAATCTTAAAGTATCTGCTAAAAAACCGTTTTTTGAATTAAGCGATCAAAATGTTTTTTGCCTTTATGATTTCCCACACTCAATTAAATCTTTGCGGAATGGGTGACTGAAATGTGACATAAAAACCCGGGATGGGACGGCAAGCTTTCAGGTAATTAGGGAATTGTAAGAAATGGAAGCAAATGCAAAAACAAAAATGTGCCCAAAACTAACACGGCAACATATGTTTCCTAACACTTTTGAAAAATGCTTGTAGTATTTGCCACACAAATTTTCAGCAGGCTTGTTTCTGCTGCTATTAAAACAACGTCTGAAACCACAAAATTTAAGGCATGTTCCGCAGAATTGGCTTTATCAACAGCTCAGTTTATGGAAAAAATGGCAAAATTTTTGATTGTCTTAATAGTGGCTCCCTTTATCGAGATAATTGCTACAGATCTGCAATTCAGATTAACAATGAAGTATATAAATATATTCAGTTCTTTTTAGAATATTTAAAAAAGGTGGAGTTTGTAGATCAAAACGAGCGTATTTTCTTTTCAAATAAAATGAAACTCACCCTAAATTCAATTCTTATGTTAACAAATGAAATTTTAAGGGAAGGTGGTGATTTATACTTCTTAGTGACAAAGTCCCTCAATCAAGACAAATTAGAACACTTTTTCTGTCTTTAAATCTGAACCGCGAAAAATTGGTACAAAATCTTTTATTATTGAGTCATGTAAACGAATGACCCCAGAGTGGTTTGCCGACACTTGTTCTAAACACAGAATAGAGGTATTGGACTTTCTATTATTGGTTCTCCTTTGGAAACATTGCTCTTGGACTACAGAAAAAGGAAGTTCCAAAAAAAGAAAATTAGATATTTTATCCAATAAATAATCTTAAAAAAAAATTAACTTTATTAGCCTTTTTATGGAGATGAAAATCCTCAAAATATACATACTTTTTGATGCTTTGAAGTATAAAGTAAGAAATAATTTTAATCTTGATTATTATTTATTTATTATTTATTTTTAACATAAAAAAATTAAAGTGTCTTTTCTTTTAAAAATGTATATATACGTACATATATATAATTCATACATATATATATAAATTAAAAATAAAAATAGAATTTTCTTATAAATAATTGAAAAATCCTCAATTTATTATTCGAAAATTTGTCATTAATGAATATATACTTGTTTTTTTATATTTTTGGAATTACATTTTTTGGTTTAGTTAACCTTTTATTTCAAATAAAGATAAAATCAATTGTTGAGCTTAAATAAATAATAATAATAATGAAATATATTTCTAACTACACTTTTATTACGATATTAAATAGGGCGCTATATATTCGATGTAGATTAATGTATTTTCCTTCGCGCAACTACAAATTAAATATGCTTTGCCCTACACTAGCTTACATAGTCGTATCGGAGCACTGTATTCTTTAATACACAAAAATATTTGAACCAACAACATTATTCTCTAAGTTTTAAAATTTAAAAAACGAAAACAGCTCACAATGAATAAGAAACACACACACATAAATTGTATTGTATGTGAATATTGTTGTTAGCATGATACCGTTTCTGTACTTAAGCAAAAAAAAAAACACGAAGTAAAAAATTTGTTGTGGCTATCGTCTTATACACTGTGATGTTGTGTGTGCAAAGTAAGAGAATAAACGAATTCTCTTTGCTAAGTAAGAGAGTAACAATTCTTTTTGCGGGTTCCAACATTACGACCCGCCATAAGAAATTTTACTTGTACGTGATGCACATTCTATATGATTTATATTCTTTGATTCTACTAAAGTCAACTTAAGGTAAACAATATATCACACAATGCATACATACGTTTGCTTTTAAAAGACACTCGACAAACATGCTTTGTATTCCAATGAAATTTTTGGCCAAACTGTAACAATTGCTGGGGTGCAGCAGAAAATTTTTAAAATTTGGAAACAATAAATAAAATTGTAAGCAATAATAGAAGAATATATTGTGTATTCATACTTTAAAGCTTGCAAAAATGCTACAGGGTAAAGTATTATTTCTGATTTTTCACACTATTTGCTTACTGGTTGCAAAATAAATTGCATTTGACTGGCTAATTTCTTACAAAAATCATGCAGTATTGATGCGCACGAGTAAGTGATTTCTCACAATTTCTCCATTACCAAATAACTTATCGGTAAGCACTATTTTCTGCTGGGTGGTTTCATTAAAAATGCAAATTGTTTGAAAGGCTTTAAGAGCTAAAGTTTAATCTGATTAAGCCAATAAAGCAACATTACGTTTCTTTTGCCAATTCAGTACAATTCCTTTACCAAACAAAGAAAAAAAATTCTTTTAAAATAAATTTTATTAAAAAATAATTTGTTTCAATCACCTCTAACAGTTCTATTAAATATAACCTGATTAAATGATTTTTACCCCAGTATTTCTTCTCTTGTATTTAAATGTCTATGAGTGAGTAATTTGATTTTCTTTTTCTTTTTGCTTCTTTCTCTGAATTGTTTTCAATTACGATTCATTTCATTAAGTAATAAGTATTATTAAATATTTATATACTTTAGGTGACAGCGATGATAAAAATTGTAGCAGCGCTAAATAATATTCAAGTAAAATTGAAAGCCAGCATTTTTTTAAAGGCAAATATAACACAATTGCCGTAGATTTTGATAATCAAATAAGACATTTGGAACGAATAAAAAACAAAAATATAAAATCTACCAAATGATAGCCATTTTAAATTTAGTTTGATTTTAATTTCACATGTTTTCGGTGTATAGAACAACACCAGATTATTAAGATTTAGGGTCAAAAGTAATGACGAGTTTTTAACTAAACTTGTACGTGCCTAAATTACCCGAAACATTATCTTATGAGAAGAGTTTCGTTGTAAGAACATGAATAGATTTTGTCTTTTCCATAGAATCCCTTTTACTTACTTATTAGATGTACAAAAAGATGTTTTGAAACGGATTATTAAATTATCAGTGTTCTAATTTACATATGAAGTATTCTTTAAAGACATATTTTCGAACGAGAATTCCGTACATTAGTTTCAGGTCTTTGATCTAGAGCATACATTAAGAAAGCCTCAAATGTAAAGTTATAAGTGACTTCTCGTTATAGAATTTTTATAAACTCTCAAGATGTTTGGTGAGTGCCATATAAAGCCGCAATTGCAACTACAATAGAGACAGTAGAGGACATACGCTGTTTTTTAAATTCGTGTGAAATTTTGTGAATTTAAGAAGAATCATTTAGCGCTGTATGATTCCAAAAAGCCTTACATTGAAAGCAGTAATTTTCTCAGGAATTTTTTTTTTCCTGAAGTCGTCATTTTTGTCCGTTGGAGTGTAAAATTTTGCAACACTATTAATTTTCCTCAGTTAGATCATTTTCAATCAACACGTAAATTTTGACTTTTTTCTCACTTAGAACTTTTGGAAATGAAATGACGATATATAAAATGAAAGAAATTAAGTATCACGCTAATACGAGTATTTTTAAAAAAGGAACAAGTTACGCGTCAATAAGCTAAGAATTCGAATAATACGGCTGTTACTGCAAGTATTTTTTTTTATTGAGACCAATACTCAGGGGTAATTCCTTCGTCCTTGAATAATCAATAGCAATTGCCCCATCTTTGCATGTTGATTGAGGTGATTTTCTCCTGATCATTCGTTTTTAATTGTCAAAGTTTAAGGTGGAATAGAGTGGCATATCAGGGAGCGGTTACTCTATAGATTGACTTCTTGGAGGGGGAGGGACCTCTTATTTTTTTGTAATTATAATTTTGAAAAAACGGGAAACTAACTTTGTCATTTTTCACCACTGATGGGATTCGAACCTGGGCCGTTTGAGTGATTGTGCGAGCGCTCTAAGCACTATACCACGCACCCCCCCCACTCCGAACATTAAACATTTTCTGCTACAAAGTCCAGACAGTTCACAAAAGGCTTGGTGATTTACGTACAAGCCATCCGAAAATCGTTATGAGTTATCAGACCTATTCATTAATCGCAGTATATAGCTGAATGAACATAATTATCACTTCTAGGACTTCGCTAAATCATGTATAACATACGAAGACTCCTTAAAAACCTCTTCTAAAGGTACAGTATGATGTGTGTTTTAAGATAGAAGTGCTTTTGAACTCGAAAATAGCACAGACTTAAGAACATCTGTGAAAAGATAGAGCTACTACTACTTTACTGAAAAACATGTGCTATAAAGCAAAGATACATGCATGAGGTCTGCATTTCGTGTTCATATAATCTGTCGTTTAGATAGCTTCTAGTGGCCGGCCGATTTGGCTCGTAGAATATTATTCAGAAATGGCAGAATCCATTGTCGGAACTTCTGACAAGAGTTAAAAAAAATGCCATAAATCAAGTCGGTATGGTCATAAATTGTGAGATAATATCGGTAAATATATATGAAATAAAAAACATTCAAGAGTAAAACTAAAGTTATTTATTTTATACAAGAATTACCGTGTACTAAGTGAACTTTTAGATCCATTCGTAAAACTCTGTTTTGATTAACCGCGAAAACTTACTTCAGAGTTGTGGATACAAAATTAAGTAGAGCAGCAACTATGTGAAACTCAAAAATACGATTTTGACAGGGTGTAGTATTTGTGAATAATAAAATGTAATGAGACTCTAACTACTTGCAGTTCAAAATATTAATTTTGTTTATATGGTTCATGACCGGTATATCATCCCTGTAGAACTTTCTTGTAAGTTACACTTTGAGGATTAATAAGGAACTCAGCTAACCATTTAAAGCTACCCAGTTCTCTAAAACGGTGATAATTTTTCTTGTATGCCTTTAAAATTAAAAAAAAAGAAAATATAAAAAAGTGATTGGAACTTTTTGAACTTTTGCTATTATTTTCACCATTACTGTACAGCAATCATATGAATTCCTACATAATATTTATATTGCATAATTAAAGCAATTTAATGCTTAAAGCAATGCATACGTCGGCAAGAATTTCATATTGTTTTTATGAATGTTTCTCAACACCCACTTTTTATCCAGCCATGCATCAGCCCTTAGGCTGGCTGGCCTATTAACTTGAGTCTTGTACTTCTCTTACAACTTTTTCTCATTGAAAATGTCTTACAAAATTAAAAAAAAAAAAAAAAACAAAAAAAAAAAAAAGAAGCAAAAAATAAACTCATGACATGGCATTTTGTGTGTCATGTTTCTGACGATTTACGTGGCAATAAAACAATTGACCCACTTTTTATTTAAGACCAAAAGAAGGCAGCAAGCAGCCAGACTGGCAATCAAGCAGTCAGTTAGCCGGTTAGATCCTTCACTTTTTCTTTTTACCATGTACGTAAATACGAGCTATTTAAAGAGGTCGATTTGTAAAAAAAAGAAAATGAACAAAAAGAAAAACAGATTTAAGTTTTATTTTCAAAGAAAAGTTTTTTGTTTTTTTGAAATTCAGTACCATTTTCAGTCTTAAATGTTGTATTTACAGTTATACCTTGAAGAGAGCAAAAATAATTTGTTTTTGTATAAACAAACGGTATATTGTGTATTTGATTTTTAAATTTATTTTAAACATCCTCTCTCGTCCTTATTCCCTTTCATTTAATATTTTCTTCTTTTCTTATCTTTACAGATCTGCAGAGCGTTTGTTGAACTGCTTATAAAGGACTCACTTATTGTGAACCACAAAGTAAACACTTTTTCTTCTTTCACTTCTTCTACGACTTCGCAACAAACAAAATGCTTGTTTTCTAGCAGAGGCATATTTTAAACGATTTCGGTTGTTAAATTTTGGGTGACAACAAAAAAAAATTATTAAGAAAGTAATAGTCTAATAAGTGTTTATTAGAAAAGCAAAAACGGAAAACGATACAGTAGACGGAATATCATAATTATTGCAATTGTTTCTTGTTGAAGAGAAACAGATTTTTATTTTCTTTTTTTGTTTTGATTTTTTTTTTCTTTTTTTTAATACTTAAATCAGCAATAATTTTTAAAATTAGAAATATAAACGACAAGCAAACACAGAGACTTGTTGGTTTAATCACAACACATACAGTCACCTTATCAATAAGCTTAAGTGGTAAGTATGTAAACATTAAAATCGTTTAAAACTGAATATTAATTTATTAATCCATATATACTCGTATATATATTACCAATCCCTTTGTAAGTCAGTCAATTCAGCCTAAACGAATGATCCAATTTTGTTAATATTTGGAACATGGATAGATTCAGCTCCAGAAAGTGTAATAGGGTACATATTTTTTCAAAATTAAAGCTGGGGGTAATAGCTCCCATACAAACTTAATACTGATTTTTGTATGACTTGACAACGGTTAAAGCCAAAGTTACGAATTTGGTCTAATTTACTTAAGGTTTAAGGCAAATCATCCATCAGAAAGTTGGTGGAACCTGATTAGTGGGCGTGATATATTCCATACAAACTAAGTACTGATTTGTATATATTTTGAGAACAGTTAAAGCTAAAGTTACTGAATTTGGTATAAATGGCTTAATGGTCAAGTAAAATCATTAGCCAGATAGTGGGCGGAATAGGGCAAATGGGAATGTTGCCTTCCATACAAGCGTAATTGTGATTTTTATATATCTTGAGAACAATTAAAGCCAAATTTCGGAATTTTTGAAAATTTGGAATATTTTTTTATAACTGTTCCAGTATATTAATTTAGAGTTATTACAAGAAAACAAATATTATAGCAATCTTTTCTCGAGCCAGGTATGGAATACCGGGTAACGCCGAGTAGATAAATTTAGTTTTGTTTGTAATATTCTCTTTGTCTTTTTAGTATACTGGCGTACCCATAAAAAATAATTTCCTTAAGAATAAATGCAACAGACAGCTGGTTTACTGATAGCGTATATCGTCGCAAGAATTAAAGAACGCTGTAACTGACAAAACCTTAAATGTTCACCAGAGCCAAAAAAAAACTCTCATAAAAGTAGAACAAATACACTAGTATTTTTCATTTCGCGGACGGCGTAAGTGAACTTATTTTCATCGTAGAAATCTGGGACCTGGACTAATCGACGCGTATATTTTTTCTGATAAAAATGATGCAAAAAACATATTTTCGATTTTTTCTAAGTTACAGCGTTCTTTAATTCCATTGACGATATGATAAAAAAATACTAGAATGGTAAATAAGTAATTGCAGATTTGTTCAATGAAAAAAATAAGCGTTGGTATTCTTCAAAAGAAATATCTTAGGAATGGAAATTTTTAAGCCAATTTAGGCAATGTTGAAGATCATAAAGTTTAAGGTAGAAGTACATACATACCATGCTTTGCACCAATTATGTATTTCGCACGTCTGTAAAAAGGTTACAATAGTGAATTTTCATTACATATAGAAGTTAGGAAAATTGTAAGTTTTAGATGCGTTGACAGTTCAATTACATTGTACATTATAACTGCTGTTAACGAAGTGACGGATGCGATGTACTTCTAGCTTTATAAAATTTAAAACGTTCTAAACTACTGTACTATCGAATGTGGCCAAGTAGTCTTCTCAAGGCAGCAGCTGTTAAAAACATTTTTAGCCTTTTTTTAAAAGTTTTTTTTCTTTTAGTGTGTTTTAAAAACCTCTATTTCATGCATCTTATTATAGTCACAGCACTAATTTGTGCATGGTCGCCCGAAATAATAGAAATTAGCGACAGTTACAAGGGTGGTTGTGTAGTCATGTAGACGTCTTGTCGTGAAAATCATAGTTTTCATATACACACATGTATTCTATTCTAGAGCAGTTGTTAACCTGTAGTTTTTAATGTATTTATAGCAATACAGAGGCCTTATTCTGTAACTCTCCTAAGCTAAAACTCTATTGCTAAAAATTTATAAACTTTTATTAGAACTTTTTGGCTACGATTAGAATTCTTAAACGCTTATTGTAATTTAAACACTTCATGCCTATTACCTCTAAACTTTTTAATTTTATATATGCTAACGCCCAGCCTGTTTCAAAAACCCAAAATTTTAGCATTTTAGCTTAAAGGAATTACAGAATAAGGACCCAGATATCATCAACTGAAATCGGCAATTGCTTAATTGCCAACTCAATCGATCAGTACTGGCCAAAGCCAGCTTAAAAGATATAGTATTTGATTAGGCTGTATATCTACTTTTATATAATTGTAAAGCCCATTCCACGTCCACATGAGCGTTTTTTTATTCTTGAAGTAAAAGCCCATTTTTTTTTCCTGTATTTTAGGGTTTCAGTACAACTGACTAATTTATTGTATTTTTTTTTTCATTTTAGTTTTAATACTTAAAAAAATATTTTCTTTTAATTTTCAGGTTCTTTCTATACATTTTGTTTTATAAAATCTAAAATTTAAATTTGTGGACACCATTAAACAGCATTTAACCATTAAAAGTCGGAGAGGAGAACTTTGGTTAAAATTCTATAATTTTTTGTTAAAAAATGGCTGATTGTTGTTATATAAAGGTAAGTCCTTAAAAGATAAGATTTTTTTTTTATTTTCCTGAAAAAAAAAATGCTCCGTAGGAAATATATTTTTACAACTTCTAGAATAAGAAATTGTGCTCTATTAGCCATCTTATACAACTCGAGTTAATGATGCCACTTTAGGTTTTTGATCCCAAATTTTTCAAATCTGCAATCCATTTTCTGCTATATTATCCAGTTGCTTAAAACAAGAATTTTTTGTGCTATTTTGGATCGACTACGAAATCTCAAGTAGTATGGGCAAAGTATTGTGTACTAGTTTTTGGATACTCAATACTTTAAAAGTTGTATTTTTACATAGAAGTTGCATGAAAAATTTAAATTTTAAGTGGCAAAATAAAAATACAACACTCTATGTATGAAGTTGTTTTATGTTAAAAATATTAAAATTAATTATAAAATCACAAAAAGAATCGATATTCGGAGAAATTTGTGAAAAATAAAATCAACTTAAAAACTTTAACTTTTTTGGTTTTTGGTTAAGAGGTGACACACACTTATTATATTTTTATAAAATTTTTAAGTTGAGAACCTCAAGTTAGCGAAAGCCACTTACTTGTGAACGTAACCCTTCTAACGAATAGATTTAAATTAAGCATCTTTAGTTTTGTTTTTATTACAATTAATTTATTAATAAAGTTTTTATTCGGAATCAATGTAAATTATTATAAATACTAGAAGTTATTCAGGTTTAATTATTTTATGTTAATTACTTACCTCGCCATGGTTAGTGTGTTATTTTTAACTAAAAATTTAAAAAAAATTAATTTCAAACGACTTTTTGGAAACCAAAATCATTTTAATCGTAAATAATCATATTTACGACATCAAATCGCATGATCTTTCTGTTCAATTGAAGTATCCAAATTAAGAAACAACGAGACCGGGAACTACATAATATATTAAAGCCAATTCTATTTATATACTTGTTGACTTAACTACTCTGAGAGATATGAGTTTCATCGCTAAAGAAAACTTTGTTTGAAACTGCAGCATTGAAAGCCTGCTGCTCTAGCTTCTAAACAGCATATCTAGGGCGTGATGAATGGTTGGATGAGTTGAACTAAAGGAGCAAATCCAAATGCAAAGCATGTCATAATAAGCCACAAGAAATTCACAATGGCTGAGAATGCTCTGGAAGTGTCGAATTCTGATTCGAAGATGTACAAATCTAAACACTCTCTAGCGCCAAATTTCTTTGTAATCTTGTCAACTTCTTACCCAGTAGTTCGAGTCTCATGAGCAAAATAACCACTTAAAGCTACAAAAATTCATTTTCGTAATAAAATTTCATTCTTCGTTTGATATTCACAAACGGCAAACCTTTCACTAAATAAATTACACTTCCGATGACAGCCACGGCAGACCGGTGGAGCTTGATTTCGATTTCAACCTTCCTGAAATTTATTTTTTATTTTTTTTTTTGTATTCTTTACAGTTTAACAGTGATCTTTTCAATTTACCTTTCTTAGTGCCTTGAACAAATATTAAATGTTCTCTTAAAAGCAATTTAACAAAAAATTCCCCTTTAGGGAAGCAGCAAAACATTTGAAGAAAAAAAAAATAAATAAAGTAGTGGCATGAATGACAAGAAAAGATCCCTGAACAAAACCTTGATGATGTAAAGGCATTCATAAATAAAGTTCTTTTTTATGTATTTACTTCCACAAAATGCTATTGAAACTGACTTTGAATTGAAAAAGATTGTATGAATTTGTGGGCGTGTGTGTGTGTGTGTTAGTGTTGTACGTATGTATATACAATACAATCCTTGCAAATGTTGTATGTACATAGCTGCCACACATACATACATATACACTGTATGCAAAAGAAAAATTAAGAAAATCTATTCATTTTACAATTTTAATTCATGAAAATGTTTGTACTCGTTTGTTTTGTTTTTTGTTGCTTTTTGCAATATCTTGTTATCTTGCCTGTGTGTGCGTACGTATGGGTATTTGAGTGTTTGCGTCAGAGAAACTTTTTATGCCACATTATGTGGCATATATTAGTGCGTTTAGAAGCATTTATTTATACTCATACTCGTACAACATTCCAATTATTCGTTTATTTATCCATTCATTTAGTATTTTATTCATTCAGTCAGTCAGTCAGTCATTCATTAGAACTTTTTGTTCGTGTTGCTGTTGTTGTTTCTGTTTTTCTTTTTTCTTTTTTCTTTTTATTTAATTGTTTGCATTTAAGATTGATTATTTATTTCTTTTCCTTAAAAGCAACAATACAACAACAATTAAAGCAATAAAAATAAAATGAAAATAAAAATTACAAAAAATACTTGTTTTTTATCTTTTAAAAATAAAATAGAAAATTAATTGCTTTACAAAACAGATATCGGCAAAGACTTTTTTTTAATTATTTTTTTTTATTTATTTTCTTGTAAAAAACAAAATTTTAAGTGAATTTTTGTTGAGGATCATATAAAACTAATTAAACAAGATGTTTCTGAAAAATAATTTATATTTTATATCTAAAGAGCATATATTGAAAATCAAAGGACATCTTAAACAATTACTTGAGAGAATGCAGCATTCGAGGAAGAATTTCTTTTATAAGAAACTAGCTGAACCCGGTGTGCTTCGCTACCCCCTCGTTATATAATAAAATTAACGGCGGTGACGTGGCTCATAGTTATATGGCGACGTTAACAGTATTAAGAGCAATATACTACCAAATAAAAAAAAATCCGTTGGAAGGAACAAATTTGTACAGAGAACAAAAAGTTTAAAACTTTCAAATACAGTTAAGCGTAAAAGGAGGCGTGGCGTAAGAAATGTTTATTTATACCTCGCCTGTAGTATAATGTGTATAAAATTTGAAGTAAATCTGTTAAAAACTACATGGGGGCAATTACATAATTTTAAAAAAGTGGGCGTAAAAGTGGGCGTGGTCGAAAAAAAGTACCCTATTAATCATGCCGGAGTTCCAGTTAAATGCTGTGAAAATTTCAGGAAGATCGGTCTAGAGGTTTGGTCTCCTATAAGGTACAAACAAACAAACAAATAAACAAACAAACAAATAAACAAACACACATTCAATTTTATATATTTAGATAAAGACTAAATAAAGGCAATCGACAAATAGCCACTGCGAAATACATAATCGGTCATATTCTATTTGTACAGGGTGTTTTTTTTAGAGGTATAGAACTTCGAATTGAAATAAAACACAAGAAAATCAATTTAATGTCCATCAATTTGGCTTTATTGGAAGGATAATTTTATGATTTCGGGCATGTGGCCGCCGCGGCTAGCTCGAATAAAGCCAATTCTACAGGTCCAATTTTCAACCACTTTTTCGAGCATATGGGGCCGTATGTTGGCAATAACGCCACGAATGTTGGCTTCCAAGTCCCCTAACGTTTCTGGTTTGTTGGCGTAGACGAGCGACTTCACATATCCCCAAAGAAAATAATCCAATGGTGTCAAATCACACGATCTTGGTGGCCAATTGACAGGTCCATTCCGCGAAATTATGCGCTCATCGAATGTTTCCTTCAATAAATCGATTGTGACGTGCGCTGTGTGGCATGTAGCGCCGTCTTATTGGAACCACAACACATCCACATTCATGCCATCCAATTCGGGAACAAAATAGTCGGTTATCATGGCTCTATACCGGTCTCCATTAACGGTAACTGACTCTCCAGCATTATTTCGGAAGAAGTATGGCCCAATGACTCCACCAGCCCATAGAGCACACCAAACAGTCAGTTTTTGTGGATGTAATGGCGTCTCAAGGGTCTCATGTGGATTCTCTTCACTCCAAATACGGCAATTTTGCTTGTTGACGTAGCCATTAAACCAAAAATGAGCCTCATCACTGAACAAAATTTTGCGATGAAAATCAGCATCGAGATCAATCTCATTTTCGGCCCATACACCAAAATCACGACACATTGCATGGTCTCGCGGCTTTAATTCTTGCACAAGCTGGATCTTGTAAGGTCGCAAGCCAAGATCTTTGCACAAAATCTTCCATAAAGTTGATGGAAAAAGCTCCAATTGCTGTGCACGGTGGCGAATCGATTCATTCGGGTTCTCTTCAACACTTTGCTCTACAGCGGCAATTGTTTCTTCGGTGCGCACTGTTCGACGTCTCTGCGGATGCGTATTATCACACAGAGTAAACGTAGTGCGAAAACGATCCATGGTTAACCGAATTAATTTCTCTGATGGACGATTATGTCGACCATAAAATGGACGGAGCTTGCGGTAAACTTCGCGAACTGAACCATTATTTTCAAAATAAATTTGCACGATTTGCAAGCGTTGTTCTTTTGTCAACCTGTTCATGATGAAATGGCAAACCAAACTAAATATTAATCACTTGACAGCTGACAAAATGGCCGCCAGTTAAAAAAGTGATGCCAACTTAAAGTTCTATACCTCAATAAAAAACACCCTATAGTTAGAAAAGGAAAATAAAAACGACAAAATGTCAACACCATTGACGTTATCGATATTTATCGAAATTATATTGATATTTTCTCATTCGTTTTAAAATGACTATAAGAACTGCCATTAAACATTTTTTCTCTACCCGTATCATTTTGGTCAACGAAGTTGAAATGACAGTTTGAAGTTTTAGTTAATGAAATGGAAAAAAAATCTCGTATGTGCTAAGGAGTTTGAGACAGTCATATAAGTCTTCAATATTTAAGTTTTGACGTTATTAGTCATTACAATCATTGAGATTTATGCTGCAAAACCCAAAAAAACTCAGTTCATTCATAAAGAAAACGTTTACACGTTTCACATTTTTTTTTTATTCATCGCATCGGAAACTTCGAATAAAATTCGTGGTATAGTGGTTTAAGCGCGTGCGGAGAAACTCAAACGACCGAGGCTCAAATCCCAGGGAAAGAGAAAAAATAAAAAAAATAATTTGTAGTTTCTTAAAAAGTTTGATTTAAAAAATAAGAGGTTCCTCTCTCCCCCAACCCTATTGATCAGGAGTACAGCGTCACCTTCTGGGAAGATAACAGCTAATCTACATAAAAGATTCTCACCACTCCCATTCAACACTGCCCTTTGAGTGATCAAATACAGCAATTTGTCCCATTGACATAATATCATCACATCTAACTATCTATATACATACATATGTATTTCAATATTCCAATACACAGCATTTAGTAGGGGTGTACCCCTGAGTAGTGGTCTTAAATAAAAATAAAAAATAAAATAATGCGAAAAACCGCAGTTCTATTGCACACTTTCGCGTATTGCATTTTAGTTTCGGAAGTATTTTTTCTAGGACTTATTGAAGTACAATATTATTAAGCCATTCCTTAATTTTTCTTTTCAAATACAAAATTACTCAAAAGTTGTAATTTGTAAAAAAAAATTCAACGCCAAGTATTGCAGTACTGCCAACATTATAAAGTTTGTTTTGGTATGTTTTCGATAACTTGTCGTTTACATTTCAATGTATTTCAAGAACACAAATTTAGGAGCGAAACGAAGATATGGAAAAGAGAGAAAGAACAATTAAAACTACAACGTCAAATTGAATAGGACAGATTTTTCCTTATTATTGGATTCGATTTTGTAGTCACCGTGATTAATCTATATTTTTGAAAACAAATTTAAATTTTATAATAAAAAAAAGCAATCTGGAAATAAAAATAATTACTCCGAGTGAATATCGTTACCATATTCCGGTACGGATAAAAAGCCAATAACTTCTTTTCAAATCCAAAATCGGGTAAAGAGTTATCGATAATTTGTTGATTTTTGTTTCTGGACTCTTGAGCCTCTTCAGAAAGTTGACCAATAGGAAGAATAGAAGACGCTATCACATCTCCATTTTATAATTGCATTTACATCTCCAATTTCGCGAACGGAGAGCAATACTTCCTCTGGTGCAGCACACAATCTTTTTAAACTGTGATCAATTAGCGATTGCAATCTAATCTCAGCATAAGTTTCCGTTACGGTTATTTCTTCAGGGTAGCATAAAGCCTTTGATTTTTTTACGCAGTTGTATGAAGGATATATTTTTTGGCTTATTTCTGAAGTATGCTGCCTGATAAGGTTATAATCATGTGATGTAAGACCAGTATCAGTATTCATCGCAAGTGCTTAATCTGGTGACAAACTTTTCATGTTCTCATTAGATAAACGAGTTTTCTTTAATGCAGTGCCTCTTGATGGAGAATTCACGGCCAAGTCTTGTAGTCTCATTTCCGCTGCCATTAACATTTGGTCATTATTAGTACTGCTCACAAGTTCTTTGGCTTTTCGCTTCTTTGAGCGCAAAGAAGATTCAGAAAAGTTTTTTCAAGCCTTCCTGTCTTCGATTTATCGCTAGATGTATTTGCCCCAACATCAAGAATATAATCTGAAAAGTTCAGATCTTTTGACAACCATTTAGAATTTTGTTGCCAAAAACGGCTACTTATTCGAGTAGCATGTTCCCATCTTGACCGAAAATCAAAAGAAAGTTTTAGCACAAACTTTTTTAATTTATGGTGGTCCACATCTTTTTCAATTATACTGCAAATGTTATTATATACAGTATCATTTGTGTTTTCTTACTTGCTTCGGAGCCAAACCTCAAAGAGCGCATTTCGTGAAACTGCCATGTTTTTTGTTTTTGAGAAAAAATTAAAATATCGCAAAAAGAAGCAAAAAGAAGCAAAAACTTATTCTTGAATCTGAAACCAGATATATAAACCTTCAATTTCCATATAATCACTTAACAGAATTCTACAGAATCATGCAAGTTTTTCTCTATCGAAAAACAAACATTTTTGGAAATCACACAACTTTTAGTGATTGCATATTTTCATTGATTAAAAATTAAAACAATAATTAAAATAATAATTAATTAAAGCAAAACGAATTTTGTAAAGTAGTAGTCGCCGTGGTCTAGTGGTTAGTGTGTTGGCTTACTAAGACATGGGCCCTGGGTTCGACTCCAGGCTCCGACATCTTCAAAAAAAGAAATATGAAAAAAAAATATTTCTTTCGGCGACTACCTCTCAGCAGTCTTCTGGCAAAAGCTCTGAAAGTAACTAATTGCAATGAACAAGCTTCTCAAGTCTGTCGTTCGGATTCGACATTAAAAACTGTAGGTCCCGGTACTCATGGATAAAAATTGACATACACAACATGAGTGCTACGAGAAGCTAGGCCGTAATCCTGACACAGGGTTGTAAAGGCCAGTTATGTATGTATGTATGAATTTTGTAAAAATATTTTGCCAAAGAAAAATAAATGATGCCACCGCATAGTTCAACAAAAAATGAAAACTATAAACAGTTTTACTACACTTCTCACAGAGACACAAGTTTGATAACTGTTATCATGTTAAGTAATTGTTGTTTTTTTGTTTTGTTTTGAGTACAAAAGTAACAAAAGTCGCACTGTGCGCCGTGGTCTAGTGGTTAAACTGTAT
Organism: Metopia argyrocephala; assembly: GCA_963576795.1. Lineage (NCBI taxonomy): Eukaryota > Metazoa > Arthropoda > Insecta > Diptera > Sarcophagidae > Metopia > Metopia argyrocephala. The sequence continues at coordinate 51,007,951 of OY756210.1, forward strand.
GTCCTGATACTCAGTGTTGCGAGAAGATAGGCCATAACCCTGACTCAGGGTGGTAATGACCAATTATGTATATATGTATTGGATTCGATTTCGTATTTATTGTCTTGTGTCTAGAGGGTTCTCTATAGGGTTCTATAAGTTGCATAGACAGCAGTGCTTTAAGATTTTGTAAAATTGGTTTCAAATAAAAATCCCGGTTATGAAAAATACGAAAATTCCTTGGAAGATAAGTAGCCACTTCCTAAAGGAACAGTGCATTATGAAAAAAATTTTTGTTTGTTTTGTTGTTTTTTTATTTTTATATTTCGAAGAGATAGAAAGAGAGAAATAGTCGGTAACATACAAATAAATAACAAAGTAACCACGTCGGCATAAAGTCGTAATTGGATGACGCTAAAATCGACAGTATGTGGCTAAGACGAAAATTGTTTGTTTGCATCAGGATACTGCAAATGTGAGCACATCTAATGTTTCCATAGCTACAAATTGCTGCCATTTTTATCTTGTTTTCTGGAGTTACTACCGAGTGATTATCTCTTGCTACTCAACTTAAGCCTCTTCTCATCTCTTGTCCCTTTTCACTTAACCTGTTTTCCAGACCAATACAATACACTGTCTGAGTAAGGATTTACACCTAAATGCTCGCCGTGTTGAGAAAAAAATCTTTGTTTTTCGGAAGCTGTAAAAATATTTGTAAAAAAAATGAAACCAATTGTATAGATTTCGAAAAAGATTAAGGCGGTAATCACTTTTTGTTGCAAATGTTCTTGCAAGTCTTGCAAACCTAGCATATCTATCTTGATGTGGATGATATTTGACGTGTCTAGTTTACCAATATTATATCAGAAAATACAATTTTTTACTCAAAAGCTTGTGTTTCAATTCAAAAATTACAAAAATATAGGCCCGCCCTCATATAACTTAATGAGAAGCCTTAAATCACACTTGAATTATGACTGTCCTGTAATGATTTTAAAGCCAATTCTTTCCTTTTTCTTTCTCAAATGTTGCTTAAACAAAATTAATGCATTGCTGTCAACCACTACCATAAGCCTTTACTTTATTTTTTTGTCCCACACTCTAGACAAGAGTGGGTTTATTATTTTTTATTTTCTTTAAAATTTAACAGCATCAGCCTAAATATGTGTCACTACTCTCCTTTTGGACTTTTCACAAAATGATTATGAATGTAAATTGAATGAATGAATGAATAATTTTTTGCCCTTTGAATTTTAAACATTTTAGCTTTTCTCTACCCCTGTCGGGGGTAACAGAGAACTGGTGTTTATTCGCAGTGAGGTTGTCTGCCAGAATTGCCTTTTAAAAGGGCACAACCTCAAAATATATGCAAAAATAATCTAAAAAAGAAAATGTAAATATTTATTTAAGTTGACGTTATGCATTATAATCTTGCCTGCATACATACTCGTTTAAACGCATACACACATATGTACCTACAGAGTTGATGACAAAGTCATCCTCATTATCTTCATTCAAAAATAATCAACTTTTTATATATAAAAATCAAGTTAAACCAAAAATAAAAAATAAATAAATAAAAAAACGTTAAACAAAAAAAAAAAAAAAAAAAAATAACTTTTTGTTGATGAAACAAATTTAAGAGTAAATGTAATGAGACTAGAGATTTGCTGAAATTATTAAGAGACAGTGGGGCCATTATACCAAACACTCTTCCATCAGTAATAGAACTAATTTGACGAATAGCCACCATAATGATGGTTTATTATTAGGTAGAGTAATTGTTCTTATTAATCGAACAAGAAATAGTACTTTTTAGTTAAAATTGATTCAAACCCAAAACGTTTTGTTCTTGGTACAAAATATTTAGAACCATACGAGTAAAACATGGGCAACGAAAGTGTTTAGGAAGATATTTAAAATTGAATTCTATTTTATGGAAATAAAATATGTACTACCAACGGTTAGTGAAACACTGTATTCGGTTTGGTCATATTGACTACCAATTTTATTTTACGGACCTCAAAAGGTCTTGAAAATCAATGCATCACTCAAAAAAAGGTGTCCTCAGTTTTTGGCCAACAGCTAACTCAAACTTAAAGATATTGCTTCACTATGTTTGTCAATAATGTAGTGCAGAGTCCTCTGAACAAATTTTAAAAACATTTTATGTGAAAAAATAATTATTTCTTGCACTTTTTTGCAAAGTGGTTGAAAGCTCGCACAGAAACTCACACGAGGTTCAACCCCAGCGAAGGACAAAATTATAGAAATAAAAATTTGCGGTTTTCTAAAATTATAATTTCAAATTAAAAATTAAATTTAAAAAATAAGAGATTCACACCCCCCCTCCCCCCACCAAGAAGTCCATCTTCAAGAAACCGCTCCCTGACATTTTCAATCTATTCCAGCAAAAACCAATGATCAGGAGTACAGCGCCACCTTCTGAGAAGATAACAGCTAATCTACTGAAGACGCTCACCATTCACAATCAATATCCACCGATAAGGCAATTGCTGTTGATCATTCAGGGGTGAAGGTATAACACTGGCTCTTGACTGGTCAAACTGACAGCAACTTGTCTCATCAACATAAAAAAAGGCGCATAACATACAAATATCTATACAAAAAAAAATCTTTCAACAATTTTCACATTCCAATACAATGCACTGCATGAGTAGGGGTTTACCCCTGAGTATAGGTCTTAAAAAAAAAAGAGAAAATTTTAATTTAGCGATACCCTCTTATCACCACGGCTGCAGTCGCACATGTCGTCGATGTCGACTAATGTGGATAAAATGGATTAAGAGGGCAAAAACAAAAATAAACTGTAATTCTGTTTCATGCATATAAGATGACAATTACAAAAACTGCAATGATGGTAAGAAAAGGAGAATATGATAGAAACTGTTTGTGACTTTACTTCGACTAACTCATTCAAGTGTATTACTTCAAAAGTATGAGTTAAATAGTTGATGTTTGGTCTTGAATATCTGATGAGACTACCGTAGCTGGAGTCGAAAACATTTGTTCAGTTTGGCTGGTGTACTTTTCCTTCACGGACATCATTTTCTCCTTGAATTATCAAAAAAAAAACAAAAAAAATCATTGCAAAATTATAAAATTCTTTATAGAATTTAACCTTGATCTGATTAAAGCGTTTCTGATGCAACAAAAATTAATTTAAAAAATTGTTCACACTTCCTGGGGCTCGAACTTCGGGCTTCAAACACACAAAAGAAAATTTTTTCTTTTTTACTTTTTTTAGCCCAACTTACAGGGATTTTTCACTAAAAGTATATGACAAAACTGTAGGCATCCAAAATAGCTCACAAAGATCACTTTGAGGCCTAAAGATTTTGTTTTTCACTACTTTTTAAATGAAACGTAGTATTGTTTTATTTATTGTTTTATTTATTTTTGGCTTTAAGTTTTAATCAGAAAAGCCCCAGTACACATATGTATATATCTCTTCGCTATTTTCATATTTATCATCATCATTATCATCTGATTCCTGCTCTTCGCCTTCTACTTACTTCTATCAAAAATCTGGTTCTTGAAATATAATTTTTCATCAAAATAGCATCAAGAAATACAGCTATTGACAACACAAGATTCTATTAAGTATTATATTTGAATTTTGTTTTTGCAGTTTTCCTTCGAAAATAAACTGAACAGTGTTTGAAAGAATTTTTATTATCTTCTATAATTTGGGTGTTCATTATTTTAATATAGTCTGTTTGTATTTGAAATATTTGTTTTGTAAAGCGATAAATAGAATTTTTTCAATCTACACCGAGCACATCTGCAAAACATTATGCCGTAGTAAACCTACTTTGGAGTCTACTATTTATTCAGCAGACCTACTGCTCGCCGATAGCAAGTCTGGAACTTTACTATTAGATAGGCATACATCTAAATATTATGAAGTGTTTTCGCTGTTGCTGATGCCATCTGTGATCATCAATTAGCCTTAAAATTACCATTACCCTTAAAAAATTTAAGCTGTTTCCACAATTGTGGATTTATCAGTTAATGTGTTGAAAGCCCATTTGAACGAACAAGCATTTGTAAATTTAAAAATTTCTAATTAGATTGAGAATACCCAATAATGACTAAAGCTCGTCTGGTAAGAAATTTTGTTCCACAGAAAAACTAATCCACTAATGAAGGAATTAATAAAAAATTAAATTATTATTAATTTATGTTTAGCCTTAGTCTTTAAACCAGAGTTCAGATTTTTCCATTTATGAATTCTCAAAAACTAACATTTATGAATATTATCAATAATGCGATTTTTAAAAATTTTTATTTTTCTTCACGTACATGAACGAGCAGCACAAATTTATTTTCTTAAAATCACACGCGAACGTGCATTCATTTTTTTTCTAAGCGTCCATATATGAAGAGTAAAGAATTTTTTTTATTTTCTTCGTGCACATAAATGAGCAGCACAATTTTTTTTTTCATATTTTTCTAAGCAAAATTGTTTCATGACGTTGTTGTTGTAATGCATTCATAATTTTTTTGAATTTTTGACGCCTGCCTGTCGCGAACACACAATACAACAGTTACATAAAAAAATCCCAAATAGAAGAGTATTGTTGTTGTATATACATACATACGTACAATTGTAAATTTGAATTTGTCACTAGAAAAGCAAAGCGAGTATACATGAGCGAGTAAGTGTGTGAAAAAAATATTCATGCTCATAAAAGAGTATTTGTCAAAATTGTAATTTTTCATAAATGAATATGCGTCAAAAAAAAAAAAAGTAATATTCACACATGAAAAAGAGCAAAGCAAAATATTTTCTGTTTTTTCAAACATGTGTGAGGAGAAAAAAAAAATAAAAACTAAATTCACAAGTCCACTCATAAGTGAAAAGTGAGTGAACGATTTGGTACTCTGCTTTAAACCCAACTTTTACTACGAAAATGTATACCCAACAAAAAACTGAGGCTATATGCAACCAAATCCTTAGGAGCATGTGACATTAGGCCAAATCATATTTATGCCGTCTTTCTACATCCGAAGCTTTAGCTAAAAGTCGTAAACGGTTTAGAAGAAACAATACTTCAGAGTGCTAATAGCCACACCTTTACCCGGGTATAAGGACTTGGGTTAATTGGAGCAATAATCACTTTGATCAAAATAACAATTATCCCAGTGATTAAAGAAAATTCAATTAAATTTTTAATTATTTCAACAATTTTCTCTAATAGAAGACAGTTCAAGGAAAACTAAATAAGTTAATTGCTTAACTCAAATCAGTTTTTCAGTTTATTCTGTATAAAGCAAAGAAGCTGTATACCTCCTTAAAATGCTTTTTACGAGAGGCATGACAAGTTTCCCGTTTGAAAGTTTTACTTCTTACAAAACAAAGTGTTCTTAATAAGGTTTTAAATACTTTGAATGCAACTTTCTTCTATATAAGCGATAACTAACTGTAAACAGTTAATTTAGTTACGCCTACAATAATACAAAATTATTTCAAGAGTTTTATCTTATTTCCTGCTTCTCGGTACATACTTAACATAATTGACCTCTACAACCCTCTGCCAGGATTACGGCCTAGCTTCTCGCAGCAACCATGTTGTGTGTGTAAATTTTTATCCATGAGTATTGGAATCTGGAGTTTAATGTCGACTCCAAACAACAGACTTGAAAAGCTTGTTGATGGCAATCAGTTACTTTCAGAGCTTTTGCCAGAAGTTTGCTTAGACGTAGTCACTGAAAGAAATATTTTTTCATATTTGTTTACTTTAAGATGTTAGAGCCAACACACAAACCACTAGACCAGTTTTCGGTAAGTTTTTATAATAAGAGTAATAAATTAAGAGGACATTTCATTTTGAGCTTTCAAATGTATGAAACATTTTTGCTGGGCAGTCGAAAGTTATGCGGCACAGTAAGTCTCCAGACTAATATAAGCAATATAGAGACAATACATGGTACTGTATAGAGAGACAACCTTGTTCAACTCAAATGTTTATATTTTTAGCGGCATATTCATAAAAAAAAAACTAAAAAAATTTGAATGGGAAATTTTTCTTTAAACACACTTCTAATCTGTTTTGTTTTTATGAATTCAAGCATAATACTTCAACAAAAAATATATAAATACGAGTATGTAACGTTTTTCAAAAGCGATTTTTCCCCAAAAAAAGACTGTATACTGACCTACTGTGTTTTAGCAATGCGGAAGAATTTTGTTTTTTTTTTCTTGTTTCTTTTCGTTTGTTTGTTTGTTTTAACATATTCCAGCTCACGTTACAGCTATACACTATAACTCCCAATATGCTTCGTTTCTTTTGCCATCTCGTTTATGGTTTTTATTGCATAAAAGTTAAATAGTAAAAGAAAAACTAAAACAAAACACAACTGCAATGACAATCAGGCCAATGTGCCAACAACATCATCAAGCCACCAAAACATTAAACATTCATTTATGCACACAAACATTGAACCAGTCAGCAGCCGTGCAACTAAAACATGTTGAAGAAGAAAAAAAACAAAAAAAAAACAAAAATACATGAAAGATATCATAGAATTTAAAAAGGAAAGAGGATATAAAAAAGCTAATATTTACACATTTTATGCAACATATACACAAACACTTAAACAGACAAATACTTGTAAACAGATGATGATAAAAAACAATTTTGTTTTTACACTTAAACTATAGAAATACACTCCAAATAATCAGAGATGGTGAAAGAGAATGTATAAAAAAAAACACACACAGTGAAAGAGAGAGGGAGAATGTAAGTGGCTCTTAAAATATATAGATTGGAACATAAGCATACACACACGCACACACACAAACAAACATACATGAATACACATGCATAATGTACTGGGATATATGATGTGAATAAGAAATCCTGGTTTGAGAAAAAGCTAAAGAGAAGTAAAATGTGTTTGGCTTTTTACGCGTAAATATTAATATATGTGTATGTATATATGTATGTATGCATGTTGGCATGAATGTGTGTTGCTTTGTAAGAGTGAAGTGTATGATTTACATTGACAAAGAGGTTAAAGACCCTGATACTTGATTTGTTAGTTTGTTTGAATTGTTTGGTTTTCCTTTTTTTATTTTGCTTTTTCTATTTTTGCCTTTAACCAATACTAAACAAATAATAAATTATACTTAACACTTACACACTTCTACATGTACACATATATACATACATACATGTACATTCATGCATGAATGACTATAATTATTAAATAGAATTTTCAAAAGTGTGTTTCAGATATCGTCGTAGTTAATATAGGAAATATGAATGATTTGAGTTAATGAACGGAACATGAGTATCTGAGATTAATTGGTTTTCAACATAAAATTTTTTTCATATATTTTACACAGATTTCTTTGTTTAACCACTAGAGACTTATTTAATTAAAGAATACAAATTATAGTTTTGAATAGAAATGTGTGCATTTGTTTTAACAAAAACTGAAATGAAACACGCACTTCTATCATATTTTTACTTGTATCCACTTAAGTTTTTGCTTTTGGTAGGTCATAGCTATAGTTCTGCTGGATATTATTGGAAAAAGAAAGATGACTCAAATAAATAAACAAGTTTTAGGGATAATACAAAATTTTTTTTTTGAAAATATAGTTTTTATAAGTCGTTATTATTCCCAGAAATGTTTAAAGAGACTAACACAGTGCACCACGAAAAAAAATATCCATTAACGGACATCACTACGTGATAAAAGACAAAGAGAAAAAGAACGCCCGTGTCTCCCAGTTTTGCCACAAATCATGAAATTTGTTTTTTATGGGCCTCCAAATATTTAGGACTTCGTTGTCTTTTTTGCCAAAAACTTAATCGTTCGGAATTTCGATTTACTTTCCGAAGCAAAGTTGTATCCCCTGTCATGAAGAACAAGAATTGTGAAGTAATCAAACCAAAATTGCAAAAAAAAAATTTAAAATTCTATCTTTTTTCCCTTGTTTAGGTTCATAGGTAGCAAACTGTTCAGAATTTAAGGAAACAATGAACTACAAAAATTTATTTAAAATCTCAATAAGCAACCTACCGCAGCAGCACAGGCAAAACAGTAAGCCTCGCACACATATCAAGTGACGCAGCACACAATATAAAAGCTGAGCTGCGTGAGGGTATATCTATATTAATCAGTATAATGAATCTATTTCACTTAACGTGCATTTTAAGAAATAAGCTACGTTTCAAATGAATCTCTCTATATATATGTAGGATGACTACTTAATACTCACTGACCGACCATAATGACAAAAACGGAATACATACATATACAAACACATATATCTATATATATACATAATTGACCATTACAACCCTCTGTCAGGGTTACGGCCTAGCATCTTGCAGCATCCATGTTGTATCTGTTAATTTCTTATGAGTACCGGGACCTACAGTTTAAAGTCGACTCCGAACGACAAACAGCGCTTTTTCCATAAGACTGCTAAGATGTAGTCGCCGAAAGAGATTTTTTTTATATATATTTATTTTTCAACATGTCAGAACTGAGGTTTGAACCCAAATCTATCATCTTAGTAAGCCAACATACTAACAACTAGACCACGGCGATTACGAGATAATCGAAAAAAATTAAGTAACAGCATTGTAGCATGATGTTGAGCACAATCATAGAGAAGACCTTTGTCAAAACATTTAAGAGATTAGGAACAGTAGTTGCTAAGGAGAATGACGGAACAAATGTTCTTAGGAAGCTTGATGAAGAAAAAGCTGTGTGCCCAGGAGTTATTTTTTTTTTATTGAGACCAATACTCAGGGGTAAACCCCTACAAAATGCTGTGCATTGTATTGAAATTTTTGTGGAAAAGACAGTACGTTATGACAACAGAACATATGTGTTTTGTTTTCTTATATTATTAAGCGCCTCAGAAATGAGACAAATTGCTGTGAATTTGTCATTTAAAGGTAAGCGTTATTCCCTCACCCTTGAATGATCAACAGTGAATGCCTCCGCTATGTACACAGATTTTTAGCTGTTATCTGCTACTTCCCAATAGGTGGCGCTTTACTCCTGACCATTCGTTTTTCGTTGTCAGCGGTTAAGGTGGTATAGAGTAGAGTGTCAGAGAGCGGTTACTTTGAAGATGGATTTCTTGGAGGGGATGGACCTCTTATTTTTAAATAATAGTTTTTAAGATGTAGTCGCCGCGGTCAAGTGGTTAGTGTATTGGCTTACTAAGACATGAGCCCTGGGTTCGACACCCAGCTCCGACATCTTAAAAAAAAAAAAAAAATATGAAAAAAATATTTCTTTCGGCGACTACCTCTCAGCAGTCTTCTGGCAAAAGTTTTGAGAGTAATTAATTGCCATGAACAAGCTTCTCAAGTCTGTCGTTCGGAGTCGACATTAAACTGTAGGTCCCGGTACTTATGGATAAAAATTTACACACACAATATGAGTGCTGTGAGAATCTAGGCCGTAATCCTGACACAGGGTTGTAAAGGCCAGTTATGTATGTATGTATGTATGTAGTTTAGAAAAAACCGCAAACTAACTTTTTCATTTTTCACCTTTGCTGGGATGCGAACCTGGGCCGTTTGAGTTTCTGTGCGATCGTTCTAACCACTATACCACGCACCCCCAATCAATTCGTTAAATTTAACCAACGTACTTAATTGTTTTATGTTTTTATATTGTATACTTTCAAGAAACGTTTATATCATAATGAAAACAAGAACATGTGGTTCTATTGGACTAAAACCTACATTTATTCTTTACATATAGGACATTTCCATAGGGACTCTCAAATTTCGACAATTGATAACGGCCACCTTGGTGATACGTCATCTTTTCAATTAGTTATCATTTATTCACTCTGGGTATTTGATTCGGGCAACGTAGTGAAATCGTCTTCATCGAAAAATTATTTTCAGCGATGAAGGTCATTTCATAGAAAATTAGACACTTAAGAAGATATTCTTGTTAATAAATATACAGTATAACTTACAGTTTTTAAATTGCTTTATAAAAAATATATAATATATCGTCATATTAAATGCAAACGAACCTAACTACACCAAATTTTGAAATTCAGTTTTTTATTGTCGTTTTATCAAAATATATGTTCGTAAAAAATTTTAGATTCCTACGAATAAAAATTACGATTTTAATAACGAAATTACCAGTGCGCGTTTTTCTAAGTTTAATAAAACATAACCACATACATATTTATATGACAACCTTATATACAAACTCATTTGTTGTATATAGTGATGCCAATCCTTATATCTCGATACTGAAAATTATATGATTTTCTGGATGTACAAAATTTTTGATTTTAAGGTTTTTTGCTTTTCCTGTAAAAAAAACAAACGTATAGTTACGTCCGTTTGCATTTAATATGACGTTATGTATTGTTAAGAACGTTATGTATTGTTAAAAGCCTTTTTTATAAGTACTTCTACTTGTTTATTTTGGACAACACTACGTATACGTCATATATTCAAGTATTTTTATAATTAATATCACTTATACGTCATGACAGTACGCATCGTTCAAAATGAGAGAACTTTGTTTGTTTACCTACCCATTCATCCAGAAATTGGCCAAGATAAGGTCTGTACGTTGCTCTAACAGAACAGCCATTTGATAAAACATTTTTTTTTGTTTGTATGTGTTATTGAATGCTGTATACGTCCATGGTTATTTGGCAAATAATTTGATAAAAGTTGGCCGTTATCAACTGTAAAATTTCGAAAGACCCATTATTCTTATATAAAATTTGTTTTATAAATATTTTAAAAACTAAAACATGATTTGAATTATATTTTTCAAAGCAAAAACAAAAAAAAAAAAAAAATCCTCTTTGTTATCTTAAATAATGAAATCTATTCCTAGTCATTGCCCACACTTACAATTCATTGACTTAATCATGTCGTTTGAGAACGACAAAAAAATGCTAAAAGTTGAAATAAATTTTTACAAATCGTTTCTTCTAATGCTAAAGTGTATAAAAAAATAGTAAATCGAGAAATAACATGCCATTCACATATATTTATGAAAATAAAGAAGAAAAAAAGCAAAAACTATTCGCTGATAAAAATGAAAATTTATTTGTAAATGCGCATTTTTCATTTTCTTTCTTTTGCTTAAATTTAGTTCTTAAACGTTTCAGCCATTCATTCCATTCATGCACTCACTCATTTATTCTATTTCATTACGTTACTTTCATCAAAAACAAAAAAACAAAAACAAAAAACATCTAAATGACATTCGCCACCGTCACAGCAATGACAGTGATAGCGGTGTTGGTGATACTGCCACTGCTATTGCTCATTCATCATTTCATCACAATTTGACTTTCAGTTGAAAAGGCCGGGCCATTAGCAGCAGTTTCATATAGAAACTAAAAAAAATCATCATTGCTCTGGCACTGGTTTAGAGTAGAGACTCCCTATAAATCTGTATCTTGTTAGTATGATTAGAAGTGTAAGCATGTGCGCGTGTGTTGTGAAAGTTGCCTACTTGCGGAAGTCTTTATTGCTGTTATGTCTCTGAGAGTTTGGGTGTTTGTGTATGTGTATGTGTGTATATAAAAATAATTACATGCAGTTTACATTCTATACTCGTAAACTGACAGCAAAATGCGTCAATAAAATTTCTCAGTATTACACACTCTATTGCATAAACAAATTTACACGTTACGAGTAATATTGATGCCGGTACATCTGTTTTAGACATCCATTGCTTAAACCACCATTTTCATTATTTCACTTTACCGAGTAACTATGCTGAAGTAAAAAAACAAGGCAAGCATTCATTTCAAAGGGAAGGTGTGTTTTATTTAAGTTTTAAAAATTTTGATCACTGCGTTATATCATACATCTACCTATGTACGAGTATGTGTGTTTAACGTTCACACACATACTTCATAGAATATTCAAAAATGAATTGAAACGTAATTTCTAGTTGACAATTTCCTGATTACGGCCAAAGGCTAAATAAAATTTCTTTGAAGTTATCAATTTCGCTTATTTGTTTTATGCTTCACGACTTTATTGATTTTCAAATGAAAAAGTTTTTTCTTTTTTTTTTTGGAATGCAAGAACTGAAGCTGCAGTTTTAAGCTTCATTGGGTTATTTTTCAAATTGCACACCTACAATTGTCCAATGCCTTTGTATCGGCGACTATTTATTAAATAGAAGTGGTTTACAAACGGTTTACAGTCAAATTTATAAGAACAAATATTATAGGTTTGTTAACATCTAATTTGACAAGTATTGCATTAAAATTTTTCAAATACATTAAATCCTGCTGAATTGTTTGTAGCTTTGATTGAAAACTTCTGGAGTACCTAATGTCTGTAAGATATGGCTTTAGAGACTTTAAAAAATCTAAAGCAATATCGGGTTATTCATTTAGTGGATATTAAATATTTATCACTCACCTGAACTGTCAGTTGTTTAGTGAAAGGTTCTTCAAAGAATGCCTAAAAATAATTAAAATTTAAACGGAAAAAAGTGATCTAAATTTGGCTACTTTTCCAGCATTTCGCCGTAATTATGATTCTTATAGTTGACCTACCCTGCAAGAGGTTGGTAGGAGAAAGAAAAAAATTAAAAAAACTTACTATCTGCTCTAACCTACGCAGCATTCCAATGCACACCCTACTGAAAATATTACTTTTATTAGTTATAGTATGGCGATCGATTGCAGAACTTTGTCAGCCATTTGGGTAGTCTTACTCGATCTATATAAAGGTCAACTTATGCAACAATTAAAATCCGTTGAGTATAATTTAAAACACAATAGATATGCCGACTGAGTGCTACCATAGCAAAATTTTCTTCAACAATGAGACTCATTTCTCCGTCGATGGTTACTTTAACAAGCAAAATTCTAGCTCACAGAGCTTTTAGAACTAAAAAGTAATTGTTCGTCTGGAAAAAGTGGCTGTGTGGTGCATATTTTAGTTTTTTATGTGTTCGTAGTCCGAATTTCATTGGTCCGATTTGCAAAATCTTTTTTTTTTATTGAGACCAATACTCAGGAGTAAACCCCTACTAAATGCTGGGTATTGTATTGGAATTTTTGTGAAAAGGACAGTATCGTACGACAACATAACATACATTTTGTTTTTTCTTATATTACTATTAAGCGCCTTAGAAATGAAACAAATTGCTGTCAATTGATCATTCAAAGGCTAGTGTTATTCCCTCATCCTTGAATGATCAACAGCAATTGTCCCATCGTTGCATGTTGATTGCAGTGAGTGTCTTCGCTAAGCAGATTTTTAGCTGTTATCTGCTACTTCCTAATAGGTGGCGCTTTTCTCCTGATCATTCGTTTTTTGTTGTCAAAGGGTAAGGTGGAAAAGAGTGGAATGTCAGCGAGTGGTTACTTTGTAGATGAACTTCTTGGAGGGGGATGGGGGACCTCTTACTTTAAATTATAATTAAAAAAAAAACGCAAACTAACTTTTTCATTTTTACCTTTGCTGGGATTCGAACCAGAGCCGTTTGAGTTTATGTGCGAGCGCTCCAACCACTATTAGAAATTAATAAGAAATTAGTGAAATAGTCAAAAATTATTTTTTATATTCCTAAATAATCCTAATTAGTTTTGAATTGTTTGTAATCGGGTAATCATCAGTAATCATTCAATTCTTTTTTAAAAACCATAATCGAAAGTTCATTAGTTTCGTTTCAAAAGAAATTCGAGTTTGAGAAGCAAAGACATACACCATTTTTGTAGTAATCAAAATTTAAACGCTAAGTCTACATTTAAAATTTAGAAATTGAAAGATCGGCAGACAGGTGTAGTACACGAATATTTTTTTCCAGTAATTTTTCGTTTCTCTTTTCTATTTTTCGTAATTCTTGCTTGTTGCTTCTATGGCACATTTAATACAAAATGTCGTTGAGATTGCATACATTATTGGTCATTTCAACTACAACCCTGTTTCAGGGTTATAGCCTCGCACCCATGTTGTGTGCATCAATTTTTATCCATGCGTACCGGGGCCTACTTTACTCTCAGAGCTTTTGCCAAAAGACTGCTAAGAGGTAGTCAGAGCTGGAGTTTGAACCCGCAGCCTTTGTCTAGACAGCCCACACACTAACCACTTAAGAATTATAGATCTAAAGATTACGACATCACGCACACAAAATTTTAATTTTCTGCGCATCTAGGTGAAATGACGTCACGAAACAGTTAAATTATCTCTCTCTTTTTTCTCTCAAATATAGGGGAATCTACGTTATCTAACGGGCAAGCATGCGCATGGCGTAATCTTTAGTTCTATCATTCTTGTTAACCCCTATACTAAAACAAAAACAATTTATATAAAATAGAGAAAGCAGTTTACGATTCTCTTCAGAATTTGTCAAGTGCACCTTATAATCAATACGCTAAGTATACTTTTGTGTATGAAAAACAGAGAGATAGATAATTTCTGCCTGTCTACTAATTTCGACATTGTAAAAGCTTCAGATAAAAGGTTTCTATATTGTTTATACGGACTAATAGAGCTCTGTTAATTGTTAAATATAAATCACAGTGTATACAGTGATGCAACAAATAACAGCTCCAAAAATCAGCTGTTATCAATTTTACTATCCCTTATAAACAAAAAGTCCATGCATTTTCGGCTAATACTTGCAATTCCTTTAAATTGAAATGGTACTAAAATTGTTGTGCTATTCTTGTTATTTTGGAGTTTGAGTCTCGTCACTGTATACAGTGTGTGTGATATGAACACTGCTACATTCGCGAGCCTATTGTGCGGTATTTCTGGAACATATGGAATTGATAAAAATAAAATGCTTATATACTTTGTTATACGGATTTCAATTTGAAATCCAATATATGTTTTAAAGAACAGAGAAAATATAAATTTTCATTTATCAACTATAAGTAATTATTAAGTGTATATATCCCTAAAGTATAAATAAATATGTTTTTAAAATATGTTTCATTTATTCTTTCTTTTCTCTTTCGCCCTTTGACAAATTTTCTTTTTAAATTTATGATTTCCTTATAATTTTTACCGATTTCCATCAACAATTAATGTTTAGCTGGCCGTAATAATGAAATGGCGTATAGCGTTGATATATCGATGATCTCACCACCCACATCGTCTTCCATATCGACCGACCAAGATCCATTTGGACAATTGCCACCGCTATTACCGCCACTGCGTTCAACACAAGTTCTAAAACCATTAACGGAATTTCCAGGTGGGCTTAAAAGTATATCTTTAATTTACTTTCTTTTCTGCATAAATTATAAATCATTCAGTCATAGATTTTTGTTTCATTCGTTTTGTTATTGCTTTTTTTCTTATTAATTTTTTTGGAAAAAAATGCACGTTTGTTGATTTGTTTGTTAAAAAAAAACAAAAGCGGAAATGTTTTGAATAGTTGTGTTTTAATGTTTAATTTTTAGTTTCTAAATTGGTGTAGTTTTACACCGAAAATTTTTTTAAAAAACAAAACCAGTGTAACAGCCTATTTACAGAGAACAGTAAAAAAAAGCATTTTAATGTATGAGAACTTCTCGTATAAATAAAAGCGATTGCTTAGAGGCAGTCGTCTTCTACAAACAGGCTGTCAGATTGGTTACATACTCGTATATCTGAAATTCATTTTTGTTTTCATTTGTTAAATTGTTCTTTACAGAAGTAAAAATTTTTAAATACTTAACAGTTTAGAACGCTTTTTTTCTAGATTTTGTTTTTTTTTTATTTCTTTTAATATTTTTTGTTACTTTTTTGAGAAGCATTTAGTTGCCTAAATGGATGTTGTAATTAATTTTTTTCATTAAAAATTTTATATGATTTTGTTTTAACCTTTAACTACTGAGGTGGTGGTAAATTTTACCCCCTTCTTAGATTTTTTAATTTAATTTCTTCGGTTGAGCGCTGTTGAGTCCCTGTTTTGTTATACTAAATCTTTGATTTTTTTATTTTTATAATCATATTTATATAAAAATGTATTTTCTTGTTCTTTTAAAAATAAATTATTAAAAAAAAAATTTTTTTTGACTAATTTTTTTTGGTAAAACAAAAGGTGGTAAAATTTACCCCACGTCAATAACTATTCAAAAATATTTCACCTCCGTAGTTAAAGGTTAAGTGTCGTGTGACAATTTTTTTAAGTTATATTTGCATTGGCAATTATAAAATTCTTTTGTTAAGCAATAAAATTTAATTTTTCCTAAAAAAGTTTTAAAATTTTAAAAATTAATTTTGTTCTAAGGCTGAGGTTTGTGCATAAACTGCCATTATTTTAAAGCAGAAAACTATAAACAGTTCCAAGGTAATGATCCAACTGTACTTTATTTCCCAAAGTAGTAACTGCCAGATTCATTTCTGAATTTAATTTTTCTTTATTAGTAAGACTCAAACCTGGGCTACTTCAATATTGTAACCGAGCGCTTTAAACACAATGCTACGTCACAGATATGCTACTATCAGAGCCATTTGCGCACAATTTATTGCCAAAGTTTTTTACACATCCAATATAATGAATCCCTTTATTATTTGCAAGAACTAGATAACCATTTTGTTTCTTTTGTGTAGGAGAATTGTAAATTTGTTTGCTTTGAGATGAACCCTCAATATATGAGAATTATTCCCTAACCTTTGTTACAATTTAACGAGTTTATAAAACTACAAAGGAGCAACAAAGTTTTTAGCCAAAATGCTACTTTTCTTTTAATATTACCTTCTCTCAATTGAATTAATCTAATTAAAGTAATGCCTCATTATTCCTACAAATTTTATTTGAAACAATATGGAGGCTTTTGTATTTCAAAAGTCTTTCTATAGATCTTTCGTTAATAAAATTCAATTTCATTTAAATTAATGGAAGTTAATGCATCAACCAAAGGAAATTTTAAAAATTTTATTCAAATAATTTAAATATTGTATTTCTATTTTATTCTAATTTCTTTTATTAAACTTTTCTTTTTAGTTTTTACTCCTTTAATTTTTGTTTGTTTGTTTGTTTGTACATATACTTATAAAACAAAAGAGTTTGGTGTTGTTTTAAAAATAATTTTGTTTAGATCACTCATTTTTCATTAGAACAAACGAAAACTCACAGTCAGTCACATAAGTTCAAAGTCTTTTGAAAACTCTACACACCTCAAAACACATTTCGAAAAGATGAAAAAAAAAAAAAAGAAATCATAATGAAAATTTTATTTAAAATTTTTTTAAAGCATGAAATTTATACATAATTTTGATGAATTGTTTAGCTGTTGTTTGTTCAATCACAGCTTCGTCATTCATATAAACAATAATCAGCCATATTTCTGGTATAGTTTGTCTTTTTGTTTACACCCTTTAAACCATACCCCCGCCCACATATGTATTTTAAATTTAAAAGAATAATGGTATTAATTATATCTAAAGCTTAAGCTTTGTATTCAATTAAAAAAAAAATCCTTTGTTTTTTTCGTGCTGGAATATGAAAAATACAGTTTAGAGTTACCAGCTTAAAATTTGTAATATTTTCATAAAAATTTTGTTTCATTTCCGTTTTTTCTTTCATCACCTCATGTTTGTGCTCTTGCTGCCTTTGTAATTAATCTTTATGTGTGTGTGTGTGTATAATTGTTCTTACTATATGCCTCTCTCTCTCTATCACCCTGTTTTAAATGTATTAACGCCTAAAATCACCCTTTAAAATTTTTAAAATGAACAACTCAATTATATGAAAACGTTTAATTAAAATACAACCAATATTTTCTTAACTTTTTCTACTTTCTTTTGTTTTTCCAATGAAAATCCTCTTTAAAATGTATAAAAAATACGACAAATTTTTATTCTTCTTTTAAAAAAAACAACAACAAATTAAAATGGCTTTACAAAAACTTTAAATATAAAAAATACAATAAAAAAACAAAAAACATTTAATTTTCGTTGTAGAGTGAGTATAAAAATAATAAAATACGGATTTTATATATTAATGAAATTTATTTTTTCTTAAAACTTTAAGTTGTGCTTTTAATATTTGTTTTGTATTGTTTTTGGTTAAAAAAATTGTTTTTCTTATATTGTAAAACAAAAGATTAGAAAAAAAGAAGAAAAATAAAAAAAAAACAATAATAATTTCAAAATAACGAGAAACTCTATTGATTTAGTGTCCAATTTGAGTGAAGATTCATATGACTATGTGTTTGGTGGTCGACGCAAGACTCCGCCTTCTACAACAGCACTTAAGTTGACCTCGCCTCCTGTACGACTGAGACCTGAAGGTAAATATAAAAATATTAATAACAGATAATTAAAACAAAAACATTAGAAAAATAAAACTTTAGATAATAAATAAAATGAAAAAAAAAATCTATTCCGTCCCTGCGAATCAACTTCTTGCTCAACAGATCTACTGCCTTGCTAATGTACGGCAGCAGCTCTGAAACTTTAGTGCTTTAGTGCTGGATATGTCATCCAATGAGACCAAAAGCGATTATATACGAGTACTTCATAAATCAAGTGAAGTGCACAATAAGTTTGACAAGCAGAACTACAGAAATATTAAGCTCAATTAACTCTTTATATGTTTGTAAAGCAGCACTAACGAATGAATTACTAACTTGTGTTTTCATAAAAATATTACAGATTTATTACTAAGAGCTTATGTGGTGCATCAATACAAGTATAATATTTTTTAAGAATACGACAGAAATTTTGTTATTTAAAACAAAAAACCTCTTCATAGATTCCATCAAAATATTTGATATTTTGAGTCTATTCCATCAAGTTCGGGCTAAATTCGGGAGTACCGCAAGGCTCTGTCCTATCTCCCACCTTCTTTTTAATCTTTCTAAATGATCTTCGCCTCTTAACTTCAAATCCTATCTACTCCTTTGCAGATTACAGTAACATTTGTCACTCATATTCATTTGATCACAGGCCGAGTTTTATGGAGATCGGGGTGAGAAGGCTGAATATGAATGACACACTATCGAATGACCTGCAGATCAAATCTACGAGTGGAGTCTCGCGAACAGAGTTGAATTTAATACGTGCAGGACCTAATGTTGTTTTATAACACATAGACGTTGTGATGATTTAATCCTACCATCTCTGACTATGGGTAATGTAAATATTGAAGAGGCCGACCCTCTGATGTTTTGGGCATGAGAATTAATTTCGAGTTTTGAAAGAAGCTCTCAAGCGCCTCGGTTTTTTAAAACGGTGCAAGAAATACTTCACTCCATCTGACCTTCTCAATGTTTACAAAACCAATATCCGACCTAGGATGAAATACAACTCTCATGTATGAGTGCTTCAAAGTCTATTTTGAGGCTTATCGACCCCGTGCAGGATAGGGTATTTCAACTCTATCAATTCGTTGGAGCATCGGCGCAATGTGGCGTGCGTTTGATTGTTCTATCGATACTACCATGAAAAGTGCTCTGGTAAAATAAGCGATTTGCAAGTACCTCTCTATGAGCACATCCTTTTGTGGTTGAGAGAATTCGTTCTTTGGCCGCACCGTTCGTTTATGGAACAATCTTCCCGTGAACGTTTTTCCTGTCAATTACGATGTTAGCAAGTTTAAATCAAATGTCCACAAGCACTACTACCTCTTTCCTCCTCCCCATACCATATTTTCCTAGACCAGCACAATGTACTCCATAAGTCATCCCCTCAATGAAAAAAAAATATTTAAAAAGTCATTATCAGGACAAGTAAAAATATTTTATTCGAAATCACAATATTCTGTATTTCTTGCTCTTCTCTCTCTTCTTCGTGTGGGAAAATGTAAATGAACTGAAATCGAATGAAGTTGGTTTTGTTTAAATAAAATATTAAAACAACAGTTATTATCTATAGTTTGAAAGGTTTTCTTTTATACATATTTACACAACTCTTCGAACAAAAATTGCTATAAATTATGAAGTTGAAATTTGTTTGTAAATTGTAACAAATTGGGACCACTCTGCCTACAAGACAGGGATGGATGTACATTTTATAAACAAACGTCTTAGTTTAAGTAGTAATTTTAAATTTATTTCTTTATAATAAATTTATTTACAAATTATATCTTTTATTTTTCTTCTTCCTTTCCTTAATTTTAATGCTAACAATGCAATAAAACTCTAATTACTAAACGCTCTCTATACAAAATCTATGATATATCTTGGCTAACATTATGCAATAAGACGCTTATAATAATACACGAAATATTAGTGGTGGTGGTTTTGGTTCAAATACAACAAATAACGGCTCTACTGGTGGTGGTCGTTTTTATCGTCATTCCTTTAGTTACGTACCGAAACGTTCACGTCATACACAAAACGAACGCGAACGGAGTACAAATTATGAATCACGTTTAAGATGTCATGGAGAAGATGAAGCAACACTGCGACAATTGTTACTTGAGTATGTATTAAAATAATTATTTAATTGTATTTTATATATAATATTTTATTATTTATAACAATGTCATATACTATCTATGTATACATACTCCTACATAAATAAAATACTAAAATACATAAAAATAGTCTATAAACATACATACAATAATCGTATAAGTATTATAGCATTGTTTGCACAAACCTACATATACTTGTAAAAGTAGCTGCCATGATTTTGATTTGTTTCGTTATTTTTTTTTTATTTTTTATTTATTTCGAATGTCGATATATGGCTCACTTTATAATTGCAGTTTGTAATGCAACACTGCAGGGAAATGCGTTTATGTATAAGGCGAAACAATATTTTATGGCAACACTGTTTAGTGACAGTAATCAAATGACATTTCAGTACATTTCGAAACATGCAAAAGTTTCCTTTATTAAGACAATTTTTTAAAATTTTTAACTTTTAAACTGTTGTAGAACTGTCCTAAATATGCATTAAATTAGGAAATTCTTCAAAATAAAAAACCTTTCTGCCAAAACTATAAGTAACACACATAAAGTAATAATGTATTACAAATGAAAACAATTTACAAATTAATCAGATGTTGCGCACTGAAATGTATTGCCATACATTAATGAACTTGTGTTATTAAAGTGTTCTTTTTATGCCATAAATGAATTTATAAAAACAGTATACATATCGATATTCTTTTATTATTTTCTATTATTCCTATGATATATAGATTTATATCGTCGCAAGAATTAAAAAACGCTGTAACTGACAAAACCTTAAATGTTCACAAGAGCCAAAAAAACCTGAATGAAAGTCGAACAAAGAAACTGGTATTTTTCAAAACTAAGACGATGTAAGTGAAATTCTTTTCATCATAGAAATCTGGGACCGGGACCAATCGACTCGTATTTTTTTTCTATTAAAAATTATGCAAAAAACGTATTTTCGATTTTTGGCGTTCTTTAATTCTTGCGTTGATATCAGGTATAGGTATCATATTCTTTTAGTAGTTTTTTATTTGTAACTTCTGTCATATGTAAGTGCAGATTTCAACAGAAATTCTTAATTTTTAAAAACAATATTAAATCGACAATCGGATTTCAGTTGCAATTAAAAATTTCTAGTTGTCGAAATATACGACCTTATTCCAGTTGGCGACGTCGTTGTCGTCTGACAACATTTTTGTAACAGAATAAAGAAAAATTGTTTCTCTTGCCTTTAATCTATTACAAAAATGTCGTTACACGCCGACGATGTCGCCAATTGATATACGGCCTATAATTTTAAAATAATAATTTAATAAATTTCGGTTGCAATCCAAAATCAAACCATCCCCCTAAATTATTTCTCCTTTCCCAATAACTTTAAAAAGTTGTCGATATACTGCAGTCACTTTGAAGTGCAGTCATTTTGAAATTCTGTTTTACTAATTAGCTATTACATACAAATATACAAATTGGCCATTACAAGCCATTTTCTGCTTCTCATAGCATCCATATTATGTGCGTAAAGTTTTTATGTATGAGTATCGGAATGTAATGTAATGTGTAATGTCGAATCCAAATTTGAGACGCTTGTTCATGGCAATCAGTTACTCTCAGAGCTTTTAGGAGAAGACTGATTGGAGTTGGTTGCCGAAAGAAATATTTTGTCCCATTTCTCGCTTTCAAGATGTTAGATCTTGGGTTTGAATCCGGAGCCAACACACTACCGACTAGACCCCAATTAGTCATTAAGGCTTAGTTTGCATTACAATACTGCAAAAAGCAACAATTTCTGTAAAAATTTCATGCTATGCTATGTCATGTCGTCTCAAACACAGTGTCATGTCATGTCATGCAAAGTCATCATAGTGTCTTAGTGAACATACAATAGAACAAATATAATATTTAGCAATAATCACATAAATTTTATTAGAAAAAAAATATATTATATAAGTACGAGTATCTAAAACATTATTGCCTTAACAAATTTGTTATAAAAAATGTCAAATTTACATGTGCAGTTTTATTTTATAGGTATAATAATTCAAGCAAATGCTCATTAACATTGACATGTTAATTTGCCATGTTATTGTGTACAAAATGAGTACAATAGTTTTGACTCCAACATATTTTACATTGTCTTAATATGTCTTTCGAACATGTTTGAACGGCATAACATGACATTGCAATTGGATGATGTGACACTTGCTACCGTGTTGTATAGATCAACATGTGCAGGGCTTGAATTTGCATTTAGATTCGGAAATATCGATATAATAATAATTTTTAGGAATTAAATTTATAATTAAATTAGCTGCCTACATTGGAATATAAAATACTTAGTACAGTATATTTTCCCCTGTTGAAATCTGCATTGCGTTTTTTTTTTGTATTATTTATTTTGTTTTGTTTGTTCAAATATTTATGCATTTATATCATTATAACTATTACAAAATATTTATAAAGAACACTGTACCATAAACACTTACATTTACAAACAACATAATTGGATATTTAATTATGAGGATTATACATACATATATACACTTACATACATACCCTATATAAAAATATATATTTTGTTTTTTTTTCTTTAGAAACATTAAAAGCTTTTATCATAAAAACATAATTTTGTTTTATGAAAAGTTTTATTTATACAACAAATTTCTCTGCAAAGTTTGTTTAATAAACTCACTTTTTAAAACGATAATTTTTTATGCATAAAAGAGAAATTTGCTAAAAGAAAATTTTAATTATTTGAATAAAATAAAAAAAAAGAAAAAAAGAAACGGAATGAACTATAAAAGCATACCCTATATATAGATTTAGTTATGACTACTTAAATACATACATATGTACCTAAGTATGTAGGTACATATTTCTTATTTTTAATACTAAAAACATATATTCAATATATATTAACTTTATTAAAACATTTTGGGCCAATATTATGTTCTAAAAAATTTATTTTTTTTACATTTTATTCTCTGGATGTTGTCTTCACTTTTTCTCCTTAAAACCAACACACCTACCTGTACAATATATATAATTTTTTCTAACAACAATATATACAATATTAAAAAAAATAAAACAAACCTCAATTTAGTTACGAATATAAATGCGCAGATTATATTAATTTAAATTGATTAAAAAGAAAAATTTTAAGAACATTTATAAAGAACACACAAATATAAACCCTGAAGTCAATTATGCAAAAACTATTTATCTAAAAAAAATAAAACAATAATAGTTTTAAAGAAATTTTATTTAAAAGTAAAAAGAAATCCAACAGCAGTTACAAATAGTCGTCATCGATTAGCAATAAAGATATTTCATCAATAAAAAGAGGCATTTAAACGACATTCACCAAAGAAACTGCAGCAAAAAAAGAAAAAAAAACTTAAAGTATAAATATAAAAAAAACAAAAAAAAACAAAAAAAAAAAACAAAACAAAAACATCGACTCATCTTTTTTTTATATATATAAATTTGATAATTTAACATAAAAGTCATAAAATTGTTCCATAATAAAAATAAAAATAAAAAAAAAATAAAATAAATAAAAACGTTATTAAATTTTAGCGGTTTTTAGGAATTTAAAATTAAATATAAAGGAAACCAACCTCAGCCAAAAATAATTTAATAAAACTAGCTAAATAATAATTAAAAGTAATCTCCAACATCATGATGATGGAAACAATGCCTCCCAGGTATAAATCAAATATAATTTTATTTTTAATTTTGTGTTTAATTTTGTGTTTAATTTTGTGTTTAATTTTGTTGAAAAAAAAAATCAAATATCATTTTCATATTCATAAATCGTAAAAATTTTTTTTGTTTTGTACAAAATTTAATATCATTCATCAGAAAACTAAAATTCTAACTGTTCTTGAAAAACCTAATTTTAAGCTTTTTATGTTCTTTTATAATAAAATAGCCAACTGGTGTTAAACATTTATTAATGGTAATCACAGTTTCTTGTTTAAAAACCAAAATGTTGTGCTTTGTGAAATCTGGAATATGATTCTCATTTAGTTTGTAACTTTTTGAATATAAGAGTTTATAAAGGATGGTTTAATTTAAAGGGCCGATTGTGCACGATATGCATTTTGATATCAACGCCTATTTTCATAACAAGCCTAAATAATTTTAACGCATTGCTCGATTGTACCTCGGCTCTTAAAATTTATCCACCCGAGAGTTTTTATTACTCTCTTTGGGATAAAGTCTCCTGACGAGTCTCTTAAGCAGAGACGAAATTAAATGGCCATGGAGAAATGCTTACCCCATAAGTAATACATTTCATATAAGTATACTTGTATTTGATTATAATAATAAAAAAAGAACAATATTTTACACCTATTATCTACATTATTTACATGGAATTAAATCTATACCAAAACCATGTTTTCTTTCATCGTATTCTACTCGTAGTTTTTCTTACTTCTTAAAAAAAATTCCCGAAAAAGTTACATAAAACAGTAACAAAATATGGAAAATAAAATAAGACATCTTTCTGCATCGCCTGGCTGACTAAATAAATATCGTACAAACTAGAGATTTGTTTTCTATTATGACCTGCAAATAATTCAAAATCCTACTACACTTTATATTTTTTTTCTTTAATTTTCTTTAAATTTTCACAGTATTGTCTGCCAGGAAGTACACGCTAAAATAAACTTCAAAAATTCTAACTAGTCAGTGCCTGGCTGGCCCATGCAAAGTATCTATTTACTTGGCTCTATTTCAAAAACATATCTCCCATTACCAACAAATATTGAATTTTCTTAGTCAGGTGGGAACAAGTAGACACGGTGCCTTCCATACAAACGATTGATTTCTGCATATCTTCAAAAACATTTAAAGCATAATTTTCTTAATTTTGTATAAATCTTGTTGTTAAAAACGAAACCTGTTTTAGATCAGTTACAGTAATATGGGTGTAAAGTTTATTAAGTTTGAAGTTTGAAAAAGAGAATTGTTTGTGTTTTAGAAATCTTTCTTGAAACTGTGATTACCGCATATGTTTTATGCTGCGCTTTATTGTAAATATACAAGCAATAGCAATTTAAATACAATATGAGTTTTGTAAATAGATTTTAATTAAAAGAAAAAAACAGTTTTTGTTTTATTCTATCCCAAACCTTAATAATAATGATTTTATTTTATAAAATTACTTCTTCATACAAATATCAATATGTCCGCTATGTCTTATTTCAAATACTTGCATCTTCTATGTATATATATGTAGGTATACGTACATATCAGAGAACAATTTGATTGCCTGTTAATGAGCTTTGAATGCATTCACACAATATGAGTATATTGTTGTCAATTGTCTGTATTTTATTTATGCATTGCAAGACGACACAACAAAAGAGTGAATGTAACGAAGCTCATGCATTGTATTGCTTGCTTTCTCTTAAAGTCATCTAACACTCACAGAAAGCAATGAATGGTAAACAAATAATATGAATGATTGACATGCCTATTGAATAAAACGCAATATATATTTACAGCCTATTCATAGACAAGGAATGGTTTAAGAAGTTCGTCTTTTTATATGAAAAACACAAACACATTAGGAAAAGATCAAATCAAAACATACTCTTGCGGAGAGATATCAAAATGTAATAGAAGTGTAGCAGTAGTTCAGTCAAGCCTTTAAAAAGCATGAGTTAGAATCTTAAAGTCAATGAGTATTGTTTTAAAATCAGCCGGAACTAATAGCACCCGACTATTATGTGCGTTTCAGTTGTTTTTTTATCATCGGAATGCAGTTTTTGTTTTAAATACGAATAATTTTAATATCTAAAATCTTTTAATCTAATACTTACTTTTGTGTTTTTCTCACACAATCAAATTGATCCACCCTAATACATACATAAGTATATCGGTACTTCAAAGCAGCTGATATGTTTTTACACCAATAACTAGTTATACTTCATTTTTCAGATACGCTGTTTTATGGTTAGAGTACAATGCATTTAAACTAACTGAAGTCTAAGTTAGACAATCGTGTTATAGAAACTCATTTTCTTACCTAATTGTCTGTGTAGCGGCGGTTGTTTGTCTATCAATCCGCTCATAATATGGATCCAGGCTATTAGTACTCTTCTCTGAAACCAAACACAAAAGAACTAAATCCGAAATGTTACAACTCATTTTACAATACACAGTGTTTTGTGTTTGTTCTAGTGCGTCATTTTGCACTAGAAACTGTAATAGATACACACTACAATGCACTAGTGATACTTTTTAAAGCTTTACGAGCATCTCGTCGTCTTCGACATATCACATGCTGCTTAGTGACAAGGATGGAATACAATCAGTTAGACCATCGTCAATCAGTGTCAGAAACTTTCAGCCACCGAAACTAGCCAATCTAAGCTTCTCACACCAGGAGATCCAACGAAGGCTTACAAATGTTGACACTATATTTGCCCCTTGTTTAGGAGATTGCATACTCTCCGAAGAGCGCAGCCAAATCATTAGACAGACTTCTGCACGCCTCTACGGCTTAAAAAAGTCTTTGGCTTATCTGATGCCTGTGGTACCAGATTAAGGTCTCTCTCTGGTCAGACCTCGAGACCACCAGATTTGGTTGCCGGCCAATAACTCTTTTCCTACTTGAAGTGCCAGGCTATTTACAGTTTGGTTCATTCCATATGCCCCGGGAGCACAAGCCCCTGACAAGTAAAGTCGGTAAATGCCAAACTATACCCCCCAGGCAGATATGCACTTGGGATGTAGGATACTCATATTATAAATATTTTGTGCAGCTCTGTATTTCTATAAATCAAATTAATTACCAGTTTAAGCCATACCTACTTACATATATATTCCATTTTGGTATAGAATATTACCAGATCGGCCTCTGTCGATATTTATGTTTTCACTTTTATTGCAGATATTTTTGCGAAATTTTTTTTTTTTTATTTTAAACAATTTTATTCTTCTCTTTTTATCTTCCGTATACGAGTAAAAAAAAAAAACAACACACTCACATTTCCTTTTATAATCAAATCATATCATATCATGCTATAGAAACATGCTCTTTTTATTTGTGTATTGGTGCGTGTGTGTTTGTGTATCTATATTATGTCACTTTCACATCCATTACGATAACAATCACCATCCTTTAAAAAAAAAAAAAACATTTTCTTTTTGTTGTTTTGCTATATTTTTAAATAAGTATTATCACCACACCACTCACTACAACAATATTTATAAATGACACTTTTTCTCATGAAAATTTCAATTAATTCTTTATTCACTATGAATTAAATCATCAACATCACCATTATTGTACAACAACAAACAAATCAAATCAAATCAAATCAAATCATATTAAATGATACATACAACACGATAACGTTACAAAAGTGGAATGGTTTTATCGCCACTGAATAAGTACGTTTTTCTTTAGAAATTTTTTTTTCTCACATTTTTTTATATATTCCTTTTTTACTTTTGTATTGCTAAATATGTACTTACTCTACCTACTTAAAATATACACTTAAAGAAATAATATATATATATAAGATAACACTTTTTTTTCTTAAATAATATTTAAATGTATGCACTTTTTGTACATTTTTATTTTCAAATTAAATAATTCCAACTAAGGCACTAAAATACTCGTAAATTCTGTAGCAAAAAAATTGAAAAATTATTTATTAAATAAAAATAATAAATGAATTAATTTTGTTTAATAATAAAAAAGGCAATAAAACTTTGCTGATGAATAGGTTGTTTTGTATTTCCTGTCTTTTGAATGCAGGATATCATGCCCTTTAATTGCATTTCAATCATATTTTTTTCATACATAGAATTTTATATTTAAAAACGAATAACAACATAGAAACCATCTCTTGCAGAGATGTATCACTCTTTTTTTAAACTGTTTAGATCCGCTTAATTTTTATTACTTAGCACGTTACGTATTTTGATTTACACATTTTTGTATAACACCGACCGATAGCACATATTTTTTTTATTGTTAAGACCTATACTCCGGGGTGTAAACCCCTACTCATGCTGTGCATTGTATTGTATTGGAATGTTGGCATTTTATATATCGCGAGTTAATAATGCTACTTTAGGTTTTCGTCCCCAAATTTTTCAAGTCTGTAATCCGTTTTCGGAACCTCGTCCAGTTTCGGAGATAACTAGCCGAAAACAGGTTGCAGAATATAAAAACTTTGGTGTCAAAAACCTAAAGTGGCATCATTAACTCGAGAAATATAAAATGGCGGTTAGAGTACATAAACTCCTGCACGACGATATGTAGATAGATGTTAAGCGCCTTATATCAATGGAATAAGTTACTTTCACTACTATTATACCTTCAACCTTGAATGATTAACAGCAATTTCCCCATCTGTCGGTGTATGTTGATTATCAGTGGTGAAAGTCTCCACTAAGAACACCTTCTTCCCAGAAGGTGGCGCTGTACCCCTGATCATTCGTTTATTACACTTGAATGTAGCAAAACTGGATTTATAGTTTTTCATTTCGTTTTGCGGATTTCTTTTTAAAGAATATTAAAATTTTCAAGAATAAAATTAATGACGTTATTGGTTAGAAAATATTAATTATTAACATACTGTCGAGTGTGTTTGCCGCTCAAAATCATCTTGTGCAAGTAGTAGGGTTACGGCCTAGCTTCTCGAAACACCCGGGATCTATAGCCCAACATCGATTTAAAACGACAGACTTGAGAAGTTTGTTCATGGCAATCAGTTACTCTCAGAATCTTTGCCAGAAAACTGCTAAAAGAAAGAAATATTTTTTCATATTTCTTTCTTTCAAGATGTCACGGAGCTCTGGTATAGTAAGCCAACATACTAACCACTAGACTACGGTGACTGCAAATATCCGCCGCTGAATAACACACTTGAACTTTTTCACAGTTCACATTCCAGCAAGTATGAAGTTGAGGTTCTTGGACCTCTTGGTAATTCGGATCACTGTATCAACTTTGGCTCGTTTTCGTTCTCCAGACTTTATGAGCTTTCATCTATGGCTAGGAAAAGCTCTGTTTTGAATTACGAAAAATCCGTGGGACTGAGCACATAGATTGCTTTCGGCGCCTTAACTGAACATTGTGTTTTCTTGATTTAAAAGTTGATATAATGGCAGAAAAAAAATAGAGAATGGAGGTTTATATCCCGTTCAAAATCCTGGTAGAAGCAGAAAAGGAAGCATTGAAGAACAAAAGTCTTGATGCTAAAGCTTTTTCTTTTCCTCGTAAAAATAAGCCCTGAAGCTGAAGTCTTTGACGCTTACGCGTTCATTGGTTAACCGTGCCAGTGTATTTTCATTTAAATAGTAGGTTTCTAATGTAATGCCAATCTCTTAGAAGGATGAGGCAAGTAATCCCGAAAATGTTCACTCAATAGCAATCTCTGTTGAAAGTTTTTGATGTATTGAGTGCCCAAAATCTTGTTAAGACACAATTTGTTTGGCTTTCACAGTGACCTCTCCAGTAATAAGCCGTTGATTTTTTTCTTCGAGAGGTGGAGTGAGGCTCTTCACCGATTTGGTGAAAGTTAAGTTGTTCTTCTTCTTATCTTCAAGATATTTAATTTAGGTGTTGGTAAGTTTTATTGTTGTATTATAATAAGCTTTCTCAATGATCGCACCTATAACAATGGTTATAATCGTTGTCTCTTTTTATAAGTTCAGGTTATAAACGGGAGTACTTCATGGTTCCATTGTGTTTCCTTTTTTATTGCACTTTCTAACATCAAATACTATCTACTCTTTCACAGATGACAACAGTATATGTCTATTTCTATTTCATCGTAGGCGTAGCCTCTTGTAGATTGGGGGAGAAAGCAGTAACGAATGCCACACTCACAAATTTACGAGTAATGTCGCATGAACAGATTTGTATTTATTCGCTCAAAACTTATTGTTGTCTTCTCATGTGAGATAACACAGACACTGAATTTGTTGCGCAAACGAGCCATTGTTTCGTTAGCTGTGTGACAAGTGGCACCGTCCACATATCGTATACATCATAATGTGCATCAACGACGAGCGTGAGAAGTGGAATTATGGCGCATCACAACGAGTTGAGGTGGACATCTCTTCAGCCAGACTATCGCGAGCAGCAGCAATATTTTCTGCAATACGAGCATGCACTGGTGTTTTCACACCTCCTACAGACCCTGTTTGCTAAAATTTTTGCACGATTTTTCCGATTATACGCACATTTTGACGATTAAATTGACCGAAAAAATTACGCAGTGCACAATGTGCATTTTGTTTTGAACGCCCATTTTCATAATAAGCCTGAATAACTTTAACGCATTGCTCGATTGTGTATCTTTCAATCGTTCAAATTGAGTTAATCTGATATTGGGAAATTTCACATGAAATGCAGAAAAAAATTTGACGTGTAGGTGTGGTTCACATTCAACATCGGCTCTTAAAATTTAACCAACCGATATAAGTTCATACTATATTTTAAATCCACTTTTTCTTTTCTTTTGTTTTCTATTGGTCTGTTGTTTTGAGGTCTTAAAATTTGTTCTAGTTTAGAACACTGTCTTCTTGAAGCATTTATTTATTAAAACAAGTGTAGATGGCTTTTAATGGAAAATGAAATAAAATTTTACTAATTATTTTAATTAAGTAGGCACTCATATAGAACCATATACTATATAATGCACTTCGATTTTTTTTAAATACTCGTAACGAAAACAAAAACGATTTCAATTAAAAAAAAAATATTCGGCCGTATAATAATTGAAAATACTTTCAACATGTACTGGTGCGCATAGTAGTAAATTAAAATAAATCTATAATTAAAAATGTATATTTATTGTAAATAAACATATGAAAACAAATAAAATGTGTACCCATGTAATTAAAAATGAAAATCTAATTAATGAAATGTTTATTATATTTTTTTATCAGTTTATCTGTTGTTGCTCTCAATACTTTTCTTTTTTAACATAAAAAGTTATGAGCCCATTAATTACATGCGAATTCGTGCAAATAATGAAACTAAAGCACCTTGTAAATACATATACATACATATGTATGTATGTATGTATGTATGTATGTATGTGTGTGTATAAGTACATAAAACAAAAACAAATATTTTAATAATTTTTACAAACTAATAAAAATTTAATGAAAATGAAATCAAACGCCAGCTCACTGAGGACCACTCACGCACTCAATAAATATTTTTTTACAAATTATTTATTGTAAAAAAATACGCTAAAAAAAAGTACGCAAATTTATGTGCATTTTTACATACTCGTACATCTTACTTCTGTATATTTCAGAGAGGGGGCTATAATTGGTTTTGCTTTTTCTTTTTTTTTTATTTACAAACGTACGTTTGTATATCAATATTTATTTAAAATAATATTTACTTGTTACATACAGGCAAACATACATTTATGTTTTTAATATTACCCATATACCTACAAACATACCGTATGTAAGTCACACTTTACATTATACATTTATATTTTACATACCCATGCTCCATACTCTACATACTTTTGTCCATTGGCATGTTTATTGTGAACATTTGAGGCTTTAAAAATGAGAAGCAAATAACAAACAAAAAATAATTAATGTTTTTTACATAAATTTTTTTTCTTACATACACTATACGTATATGAACAGTATGTACACAATATTTATGTATAGTAGGTAATTTATTTTTTATGTACAAAAGGAATTTATTGGAAATCTTTAAATCATACGTTTTAAGTTAGAAGGCGCCACATTATTTATTAATTTTTAATTTAAATTTTTTTAACACTAATTCCAAACGTCTCAATATGTACAACTAATACTAAAACCGAGCTAGATTCTGAAGAGTTCTTTACGTTTACAACTATATATGTACGAATGTATTGGATAGCACAATTTAAACGAGAGCATACCTGCATTCAAAATAAACATCTTAGTGGTCGATGAGGTGAAGTCACCACGTCTTTTGACCAAAAAATCCACACTAGTCGACGACATTTACGATCATAGCCGTGGTGCAAAATTTAATCCCTTACAAAAAAACAAATGCAATAGTCACCGTGGTCTAGTGGTTAGTGTGTTGGCTTACTAAGACATGAGCCCTGGGTTTGACACCCAGCTCTGACATCTTAAAAAAAAAAGAAATATGAAAAAAAATTTTCTCGACTACCTCTCAGCAGTCTTCTGGCAAAAGCTTTGAGAGTAACTAATTGCCATAAACAAACTTCTCAAGTCTGTTGTTCGGAGTCGACATTAAAACTGTAGGTCCCGGTACTCATGGATAAAAATTGACACACACAACATGAGTGTTGCGAGAAGCTAGGCCGTAATCCTGACACAGAGTTGTAAACGCCAGTTATGTATGTATATATGTATGATGGCCGGGGAAATCTTTAATAATATACTTAAAGCAGCTATTACTAGGCTAGTTAACCAAACACGTGATCAACTACAATTAGCACCATATAGGAGCGTACTGAATTAACCTTAAATGAAAAAGGACTACAATCAACCGGAGCTGTATACAAAAAGCAGTAGAACAATGAGATTCAGGTACGCGCACTGCATTAAGAAATTTGAAAAATTCACCCCAAAAACTTTTAAACGTCTGACTGGTAGTCCTAAGCAAG
Organism: Metopia argyrocephala; assembly: GCA_963576795.1. NCBI lineage: Eukaryota > Metazoa > Arthropoda > Insecta > Diptera > Sarcophagidae > Metopia > Metopia argyrocephala. The sequence goes on from OY756210.1 coordinate 51,040,924, forward strand.
CACAAAAACTGTTACCCCGGCCATCATATCATTCGAAAATTTTAATCTCATTCTTATATACTATGTTCTAGAATACCACACTATACCACTCACACTTCTGCTAAAGTGACTATACATATATACATATGTACATAATTGGCCATTACCACCCTGTTTCAGGTTTAGGTCTTAGCTTCCTTTTATTTTTATATTATAATTTTCGAAAGCACCGCAAACTGATTTTTTCATTTTTCACCTTTGCTGGGATTTGAACCCGGGCTGCTTGAGTTTTTGTGCGAGCGCTCTAACAACTATTACATGCATCATGATCTATTTTCCATTATACTGCTCACTAAAGTACACTCAGATTTCTAAAGCACCGTTATATTAAGCTCTGCCGTTATAACCAATAACGCTGATTGCTTAATGAGATCTCATGGTAAGCAAGTCAGCAGTTACTATTCTGCACATTGAGGTTATAAGCTTATCCGAAGTTCTTTCTAAATTAAGAGAGCATAGGCCTCTATTTCTCTTTATTTTCTTATAATTTACGATCAAAGTTTAAAATGAAAGGATAAATGTCTGCGAGTTGAAAAAAATTTATATTTAAAAGTAATCGTAGAAAGGTACCCCATGTTTGTTACGCTATACTTTTGAAATTTTTATAACGTTGGATAAATTAGAAAAGTTCTTCTTATTGGTATTTTTAATATTTTTTTTCCATAGTGTTGGTGTTAATTTTGAAATACACATGTACGTACCATACTGAAGACATACTCTCTAACACACTGAAAACAGATTTAAATCATTTTTTCATAATTTTGTCATAAAGTATCCGTAAGCTCATATAAATATCATGAATACGTATTCTTGCAGGCTGTTTATATAAGACGAACGATTTGAAATGGTCGTTTTATATTAACAGGCCGTTAAAGTTTAACTCCCATATTCATAACAAAATAAGGGATTTGAAATTTATTTTAGAAAAAAATTTATAAAAAAATTTATTTAAAACTCATATTAGATTTATTTTATTTTTTATAAATACGGCCAAAAGTATATAGAAAATATAAAAATTTCATTATTTAAAAAAAATATTTTTAAAAATTTTCAAATTACAAAAAAAGAAAAAAACAACAACTAATTGGTATTTAAAGGTCCTTCACCAAAAACAAAACAAAAAATATAAAAAAAATTAATATTTTTTTGTTTTAGATTTATATAAATTAAATTCATATAATGCATTAATTTCAAATAATAAACAATTTAGACAGCCTTTCCCTATTAACATACTTACATATTTTTATTATTTATTGTGTCAAACATTTGACTTTAACTCGTACATACATACATACATACTCGTATTTCAAACATTGTATTTAATAAATAATATTCCATTTGCCATAACAATCAAATCAAACAAAAATAAATCTCTTCTTATCATTAAAAGAAAAAAACATTTTTTTGATATTTCTTCTTCAATTCAATTCAGTTCAATTTAATAATTTTATATATACATTTTTTTTTGTTTTCATTTATTTCCATATCATTTATGAAAATTATATGCAAAAATAATTTGTTTACTTAAACAAATTAAATCAATTGAAATGCGTTATATATAGTGAATAAAATAAAAAAAAATCAAAATTAATAAAAAAGAAATATAATTTTATAAAATTAATTTTAATTTATATATACACACAGAATTATTATTATTAAATAAATATTATTTTATAGTTTTATTTATATGAAAAACAATTATGAAAAACAAATAAAATGAAGAAAACAATTTTTGCTTTATTTGGTGAATGTCCTATAAATGCCAATTGGTCGGTTGCTAAATGAAATATTAACAAAAAATTATATGATTTTAACGAAAACAGAAAATGAAAATGAAAAAAAAATGGAATATGTTTTTTATTTACAAACACAAGTTTATTAGAGAGAAAATCTATATATGATATATATGTATGTACTTATATATCTTTATATGATATATACATAATTCTGTATTTATACGATAATACAAATTATCGCTTCATCGATGAAACTTTTATTTAATTCGAATGCAATAAAATGTTTATGGAAGTCAATAAATCAATCAATGGTCTAAAAGCAGCATAACCATTCCAAAAACTAAACGAAATTTTACTTGGAATTTTACGACTATCAACAGAGGGAAACCTTCACTGCTGGCGACTTAAAATTATCATATTTTTTTACTTAAAAAAAGAAAATAAACTACTACTTATATTGCTTGTGAACAAATGCAACTCTGTTTAAAAGTGCTTACTTGTACATATCGGTTACAAATAATTTTCCGGCTATCATCCAACGTTTACTACATATTAATCGATCTTTTAAGCAAATTGTATTGCGATTGGATCAGTTTCATGTTGTAATTGTAACGTGTATGTGTAGCTTAATGATATAAAAAATGTCGACGTAAAACCAAAACAAAGGGGTTTATGTGGGGGTTGCGTGTGCGTATAAAAAAGTGTGTACGCATGTGAATTTTTTATACTGGAATGGGCATAATTTTGTTGTCTAAGATCTGTTTGTATGCATCTATTGTACAGTGTGTGATTGTATGTATTTACAACTACTTCGTGTTTTGCATCAAACGAAAGCAAAAAGGCAAGTGACTCATTTTGGCATTTGCCTTCGCTGCGTTCGACATTGTGAAATTGGTTTTTGTATGAAAATCATTACGTTTTTCTCATTTCTTTTTCATATTCGTTTTGTTCGCACACAATTCAGATGTAGAGAAACCAAACTCAATTTTGTTTTCTCCCAGCAAGCGAAAGAGAGCACTCACTCGACATTGTGAAATAGGCTGTGAGTAGGGTCGCGAGAACAGAGTCGAGTTTAATGCGCGGAAGACTCAATGTTCTTTTATCACGCATAGACGTTGTGATGGCGATGCAATCTTGTAATTTATGACTATAGGTAATGTAAATATTGAAAAAGCGGATGCTTTTGATCTTCAGGGCATAAGAATCAACTATGATGTTTGTTGAAATGATCATATTTCTGTTTATTAATAATGGTAGGGTAACCCACTCTGTCAATTCATTGCGTTTCACTGTTCTATCGGTATTACCACGGAAGCAGCTCTGATGAAGTAGGAACATTAATTCTTAATAACCGCATATTCTTATAATAAATAACTGGCCATTACAACCCTGTTTCAGGGTTACGGCCTAGCTTCTCGCAGCACCCATCTTGTGTGTGTTCATTTTTACCCATCAGTACCGGGCACCTACAGTTTAAAGCCGACTCCGAATGACATATTTGAGAAGCTTTTTCATGGCAATCAATTACTGCCATAGCTTTTGCCAGAAGACTGCTGTGAAGTAGTCGTCGAAAAAAATATTTTTTTCTTTTTCAAGATGTCAGAGCTGAGATTTGAACCCGCCGCTATCGTCTTAGTAAGCCAACACACTAACCACTAGACCACGGCAACTACAATACTTTTGTATTATAGAATCAAAAAATTAAAGATGATGGGTTGCAATTAAATCGTAGTTCTGACAATAAAACGCAATAATTTTGCCTACATTCCGTGACTTAAGCTCTACATTCATAAGAAATTTTATTTAAAACGAAAGTTTGAAATCGCTTCTCTCCGATAAAGAGGCTATTAAATTTGATTGCTGTTGCTAAACTTGTTTGGAATCAATTAATTCAATAACTTTTGTGACCGATTTCAAATTGTATTCACAAAGTCAATATACTACATACATACTCGTATAATTTTGAAGGTGATCAAAAAACATGAAATGATGTGAATGTGAGTCAAATTCATTACAATATTTCACAGTTCTGATAATAATATCCAAACATTTTAAAAGCATTCCGCATACTTAAGTTATATAGCCAATAAAAATTCATGTAAGAGACCGTTTATTTCTTATCTTAATTAGATAAACAAATAATAATTTTCAAATAATAATTTTGGCCAATGATTAAAAAATCATTAAACTGGAAATGTTAAAGAAATAAAGAAAATTATTTTAAATTTAAATTTTATAATTAAATTTTGTACTCGTATATAACAGTGGTACGTTAAATAAAGAATCTTTAATCGAAGCGAATCGAATGCCAGTAAATTGAAATTTAAAAAGGATTTCATTTTTCACAAGAGTACATATAAGGAGATTGATCAATTGAAATTATAAAATCAATATTTTTGAAAAAAATACAAATTTTCTATTTTATGAAGTATTTATCAGGAATATGATTTTTGAATAATCTTTTTTTTTCTCTGAAGCATATCTTTCAGGTAAAATTTGTTTGCAGGTACTTATGTCTATTACAGTGTGCATCTATTTGTTATGGCCATAATTTTAATTACATTTGTGTTACGAGGGTAGTCACAAAACTAGCCGCATTGCAGTAAGATGGCGGCAGTAATTTAAAAAAATTTTTTGCATAATGGTAACCTCATAAAGCAGGTGTTTCAAATTGAAAGGTGGCATGTTGTTTTTTTTTCAAATTCTAATTCAAATGATCAGTGTAAATTGCTTCATGTAAAAAGTTTAAGTTCAACTAATATTAAATAGAAGTACTTATAGATCCTAATTTGGGCGAGTCTACTTCTTTGTTTGAAATTATAGACTACTATCTGCACCCCCCCCCCCCTTCCCCGTACCATATATAGCAAATAATGCCGCCATTAGTAAAAAAATTCCCGAGATATGACGATTTTAAATTTTGAGTTGTATTGGCGGTGCCACGCCTCTTTTTCCAATCAAAACTTCATATAGCCTATTATTCCTTCCAGACTCACAGTAACATGCTGTTATAATTTCAGGAAGATCGGTGCTCGGACGAAAAATGTCTAAAAAAATTTTCAAAATGTCGTCGGCTGAAGGGGTGTGCTACATCACATTGACTTTTGAGGAACATTTTTTTTCTAGGAAAATCTGTGCGCAGTAATAGGTGTCGCGTTTGCTTACAATGGAACAGAAACAGCGTAGCGAAGATATTTTCATTGAGTGTTAGATGCTGTTTCGCCATAAAAAACCCGGTTTTACAGACGTTATACTAAGGAATAATAAAATTAGTGGGCTAAATTGGGAAAATCGTGTCCAAAAAAGGCGAAGACAGTCACATCTACGGGCGGGGACATGTCATATACTCTTTTCTATGCGCTTTGAATAATTTTAATCGATTATATTCGAAACGGCACAATAATCAAGGGAGAGTATTATACCAACTAATTGCAGCTTTAACACGAAGTTTACAAAAGATTTACTAGAGGTTTATGCTCTCGGAGTATATGGTCGTGCCTAAACTGAAAAGAAATAGTCCATACTTCGGGGTCTGATCAGAGAATCCTCCTGGATAGGATGGTCCTCGGGAGCGGTTTGAGTTCAGCCCTTCAGGGTTGTGTTTAAAGACCCGCTAGTGTGCTACACCCTCAGCACGGGGGTCTGCTACTTTCCAGACAAATCTTAATGTCAAACGTGCAACTAACATTTAGCTCTCCTTTGGCGGCAGCAGAACGCATTATATTCCCCAAGGTGACTAAGGGCAGTCTGTAACCTATCACAGCAACGATACGCATGTTACATGCAACTTATCTCTTATTGCAGCATTTTAGTAAGAGCTTTTAAGAAAAAATGTTATTTTGTCCATACAAAGCAACAGTTCCACTTAGACTATTAGCTTAAGTTATTTGTTATAGATTGTCTTCAAAAAGCAAAAACAATTAATGGTTACTATGGTGTCAGCTTACTGCAGCATTTTAGTTTAAAGAAGAAAAAAATAAAATAAAATGTTCTATCATCAAGACGTTACACCAGTCAATACATAAAATATCTAAGAAGACCAAAATCAATAAATCAAAGCAATAAACTATCAAGGACCTTCTACGCCAGACTTAGCTTCCACGGATTATTTTCTATATCCAAACTTACAAAAAAAAAATCAAAAAATTGGTTCAGAGCTAAAAGATAGCTGCGGTTGATGGGTTTTTCCAAAACTGCAACATTTCTTACTATAACAGGCTATCAAAGCCCTAGTAATGCAATAGCTTGTATAGCCTCGAGCTAAATGCTGATTATGTAGAGAAATGAAAAAATTCGTGTCTTTAAATTTGTAAGTGCTTGCCGTTGTTAAAACGGCCAAATTTTGAACTGCCCTCGTAATTAGTGTTCTGATTTTAAAGAGTCCTTCTGTACTTTGTCCAAATGCTTTCATTAACAATTTTTCAAAGTGCATTATTTTCATTGCCTTATCTTTAGAAATTATAACAAAGAAATTACAAAATATGAAAGCAAATTACACAAACATTGAGATGAAATCTGTTTTTCATTTAATACATAGTCCTACAACAACATTAAATAAAGTAATAGTAACAACAATAACAAGAGCAATAACACTTCTATAGATTTCAAATTAAAAATTTTCAACAGAATTTTCCACTCAACAGAAGCATTTTTATCAAAATCCCTGTGAAAAAAGATAAAACATCGGATTGTACAATGTATATACATATGTATATGTATACACGCATACATATGCATCTACATATAGACTTCCACTTAAACATTATTTAGAGCGCTTTTATGTGTTTCTTTAGTGTTACTTCTAATCCTCTAATACTGATCAAGGTTTCTATGCATACGAGTGTGTACGTACAAGTATACTTATGATACTTCTAGAGGAGCAACGAAGAATAACGATTTTTTTCCACTTATTGTAGGTATTCTAACTTCAGAAAGAATACGCATCATTAGCTAAAATGCAAAACGGCATCACTAACAAAAATATAATTTTACAAGAAAACTAAAAAAAAACTTTTCTACAAGCAATGGTTTTACATAAAAAATGAATATAAATGTTCGTCATAAAAAACGACGATCGTTTAGGAACGCAGAAGTATAATATAGATTCAATAAATACCTACACCAACAGAGAATCAGTCAGATCGCAATTGAGCAAACATTTGATTTTTTAAGAGAGATAAACAATCTCATCGAACGTAAATAACCTGAAATAACTTTGAAAACAGCTCTTCATCAGTTAACTTATTTATGGCTTGATATAATTTTGGTTTGATGTCAGCTGTTTTTTTTTTTCTGCTATGCTGCTTTCAAAATATTTAAGCTGTTGATATCATGTCGTTTTCAAATCCCATTCCGAAAATATCGGATTCTGTGACACTCCTGATTATTTTAAATGCAATTTATTGAAATAAGGCTGATTTTCTTTTGCTTCGACTTTAAAAGTAAAAGTATCCAAAACATAAATAAAATACATATGGACACACTGCAGAAAATATAATCAGATTTGGTTAGAAATAGCCAAAACGGCAACTCTGATTGTTAGCAATTTTGTTAGAAATTAAAAAAAGTTTACATTGAAAAAAAAGGATTTTTTTTTGTTTAACTTTCTTATACTCCACTCTTTCTACCATTTCTAGTTTGGGACACATTGGGAAAGTTTTCTTTGACAAATTTTGTTATCTCGTTCTCCATTTTACATATTGTTGTTCGTGATTTTTACTGCTACGAACGAGGAACAAAGCAACTTTGCGGGTAAGACAAAGTCTGTACTCTTCCCTGTTGGTCTCTTTTCTCTTACCGGCAAACTCAAGACTTTGCAAAGAAAGCATTTTTGTAATGTGCCACCTGAGTGCCCCAGTGGTCTAATTAATAGTGTGCTAGACTGCTAGAGTGAGGGTTGTGGGTTCAATTCCCACCAGAGACCCTGTTTTGTGGCACTACACTAAGAAAAGGTCTCGGAATAATTAGATATAATATTAATATTGTATTCTAACTCACTTTCAATTATTCATCAATTCAATGCAAAACAAATATTTAGGGTACTCACAAAGTGTTCTATTACGTCTTGCATTCCTAAAATTGTGACTTTTTATTAGTAAATACTTCGAGAGCAACCTCTTTCTTTGTAAGCAGTTAATTTAGTTTCGCTTTTATTATTTAAAAAATCACTTATGGTATGCCCGCCTTCTAAGTAAGTATTCAGAGTAAGCCAATATATCGGCAGTTAACTTCCTTTTAAGCTTCCAAAGAATTTATCTAAAGAAACATTCTAATAAAAGGAAAGAATAGAATAGATAGGAATAGAGTGGAATAGAATAATATAGAAATTTAATTTTATTTTTTTAACTTTAAATTTTATGTTAATCTCTTATATTATTTAAAATCTGGTCATACTGGTTAAAAGTAATGCAATGACCTATAAAATATTTGTTTACACTCAATTACATTTGACTTTCTTAATATCTGTAATGAAGTTTTTTGTTTCCTTTTTTCTCGTCTCTCTATCCGTCTCATTTAATCTCTCTCTCAAGTCCTTATTATTATTGTAATTGTTGTCACACATTCCCAAGTAGTTGCATAGAATATAATTGCACATACATATGCCTGCATGTACGCATATGTTGTGTTCTAGTATTTTTAATTGAGATAACAATGTATTTTATAAACAGTGACTTCCACAACTGTTCGGAAACATTTTTCATTAAACAATTGTTGAAATGAAAATTAACAATATTTACTTAAAGTAATTAATTGTTCATAAACTACTCTTTATCCCATATTGGCCAATTGAACAGAAAAATAAAAAAATCTATCCTAGATTTTCTAAATCTTTATTTAATGACGTAAGAAAACTTCTCTTTTTTTTCTATTATGGCTTAAATTTCAATTCACAGAAAAGACAAGTCCACTAATGAAAAATTAAATTATTATCAATTAATTTTTACTCGTAATTGAATCAATAATGCCTTTGATCAAAATAACAATTTTCTTAGTGTTAAAAAAATTCAATAATTTTTTTAATTGTTTCAACAACTTTCGCTCATCGTTCATTAACTGAATGTGAAGTTTTCGTAATTGCACTCCATTGTTCAGTTATTGTTGTTTCTGTAGTTATTAACCATTCTTCGTGAATTCGAAGTTTGTCCAGATCTTTCGAATTTTGTACGCGCATAAGTGTTCCATAGTATTGAGGTCCGGCTATTGTGGAGACCAATATTTGGTATTGTTTTTTCTTTCAAAACAGTTTATTGTCATGCTGGCCTTAATTTTTTGAGCTATTAGTTTGGATAAATAAAGTATTCCCTGGCTCACAACCAAATACTTGTAAAGTTAATGGAAGTAAGAAACTGCACATGTTGAGCTGTGAAAATATTTAAACCAAGATCCTTTCCTAAAATTATCCATAAAATGGAAGGACACAACCCTAATTGCTGAGAACTGCGATGAATTTTAGTCTTTCTCAATGCTACAGCTTCTTCATCGCACACATGTTCGGCGTCTTATGAAATGCACGAGTGCATTACCACAATTTAAACGAATTAACCGTTCTGAAGGAAAATTGTGAGCACCATAAAATAGAAAAACTTTATAAAATAAATTTGCGGTTTTTTAAAAAATTATAATTAAAAAAATTAAAGGTTCCCCACTCCAAGAAGTCCATTTCACGAAACCGCTAGCTGACATTTCCAGCCTATTCCACCAAGAAAAAAGGATCAGGAGTACAGTGCCACCATTTGGGAAGATAACAGATAACCTACTTAAAAGATGCTCACTACTCACATTCAACATCCAGATGGGACCATTGCTGTTGATCGTTCAAAGGTAAAGGTATAACACTGGCCTTTGAGTGATCCAATTGATAGCAATTTGTCCCATTGATATAAGGCGCTTATCTATCTATCAATATCTATGTATATATTTAACGTTCCAATACAATACACTGCATTTAGTAGGTGTTTATCCCTGAGTATTGGTCTCAATAAAAAAAGTCTATTCTGTCTAATTTACCAGTGTTGCCATCTCAAAATTGTAAACCTTTAAAAGAACATCTATTTTCTGAGATAATACGTATGTTTGAGACAATCGCAATTTTTTAGTGTAAAACTTAAAGGATGTTCGTTGATGATATGTGGTTATTTCCCAGAGAAATAACAGTTATGAAAGTCACTGTACGCGTTTATATCAAACAAAACCTTTGCGCACTATATAAATTATTTGTACTTGCCTATCCAGTTAGCTCTGTCTTAAAGACATCCTCGAGAATGCTTGCACGACACTAGACTATCCTTTAGGACACAACATAGGCGACAGCCAGAACAATTGGTCAAAGACATTTTCAAACAAATGTCACAAAATCGAGCACGACTGGCACTAAACTTATTGTCGACCGCACCTTGTATGAACTATGCAAGCGTGTCGTTAATATTCTGTTTATTATCGAAAACTTCAAAGAAATAGACAACGAAATATCGTGTACGACGATTGTGCGAACTGGGATATTTTCATATGTATGTGTGTACATGGAAATTGTAGTGTGTGTAAGCACATAGTATATGTATATCGTTCAAACATTTTAATGCCATTATCTCATATTTGAATTTCACCAGATGTGTTTCAAAATAAGTGAATGAAATGAAACAGAAATTACAAACAAACAAAAAAAAAAAGTTAAGAAAATCGTTTATAAAATACAACATTTCGTTTTTATTTTATATTTATTTTTTTTTTTTTGTCAACCATATTTTGTATAATTTTCTCTGACTCTCTAACTCGCTCTATCTCTGTCTAGCATTCCTCTCTGTGCAGCAACAATTACATTATTTCCTTTCCATTGTGTTTTGCTTACTCATGTTGATATTTGTTTTGTTTTTTTCTCTACTTTGGGTGTATAAGTACATACATTTAATATTCATAGCAAAAGGTGTTTTTTTAATGTACACTGCCGATCACTTGAATAGGTTTATTAATTTTTGCTCTTATATTTTAATTTTTCTTCATATAAACATTAGGATAATAATTTTTTTTCACTTAAATTAAATTAATCATATTTTAGGAAGAAAAGAATAACGGTACAATAAATTAAAATTTGTTATTTTTTGTTTTACTTCAAAATGCTGCGAAAACAGGTGTAGATTTTGGGTCACTTGAATAGGTTAACTAGGAATAAAATTAGTTTGCTTTTGACCGTCGACAGTGTAATTAAAATTTTAAATATTTGTGAGTTACTGCAATAATTTTTTACATTTTTTATGTAAAATGGGGCGCAGCAAGCGATTAACTGAAGAAGGAAGAGGTAAAATTAAAGCATTCAATGAAACTGGCTTAAGCCATAGGAATATCGACAAAAAATTGGTCGCAGCCAGAATGTTGTAAGTAATTTTTTAAGAAATCTGTCCGATTAGTATAGAAACATGAAAGTGCTGACGAAAAAAGCACAACAGAAGCGGACAGAAGAGTTATTGTAAGAGCTGCCTCAAATTTGAGCGATTCTGCTGCAAAAATTAGAAAAAAATTGGGTATCACAGCTATCATAAGCACTGTAAGATGTGTTATTCGACGTTCTAAACATTTAAGGAGATTAAAAATTAAAAAAAGACATCTCTTATTGCTGCTCGTAAAGCGACACGGTCTCATTTTGCACGAGAACACATGAACGATAAAAATGAGTTGTATCGTGTTGCCTTCTCAGACGAAAAAAATGTTTAATTTGGAAGGTCCGGATGGATACAACTACTATTTCCACGACCTACATAAGGAGGAACGCTACCTTAGTCGTCTCGTCTCTGTGAGGGAAGTGTAATGGTGTGGGGGGTTATTTCATATTATGGTACATTTGTGCTTCAATTCCTCACATCAAACATGAACGCGAATAACAACAAAACAGTACTTGAAAAGGTGTTTCCATATTTTTCTACTATTTTTAGACCAATTCTTTGGATATTTAAACAAAATAATGCCCCGATACCCAATGCCAGGGTTGTAAAAGTGTGGATTCAAAGCCAAAATGCCAATAAGTTGGAGTTACCGCCATATTCCCTGACTTAAATATTATAGAAAATGTATGTGGCTTGCTTTCTCGCAAAGTCTACGAGTCCGGCAGACAATACGAAACCAAATAGGCTTTCATTGGAGAAATTAAAAAAGCTTGGTCCAAAAATTTTATTATCGTTAATTGAAAACCTTTATAGCTCCCTCCCAAGTGGTATTCCTGAAGTTATATCGAATAAAGGAGGATATACTCCTTAATAAATCATCAAACATTGTAAGAAATCTTAAAATATTAAAAAAGGTTTACAAAAAAATCATTTTTTTCTTTAATTTTTTAAATTAATGATAGTGAACCTATTCAAATGACCCAAAAAATAGTGCTGAAAATCATATTCGTTTTGGGAAAAAAATTACTAAAATTCAGTTATTAATTATTGAAACAAAAATTTTTTTTATAAACTCACATAATCCAATATTTTACCATTTTAGAAAATAATATAACTAAAAACTTAATTACTTTTAGAAAAAAATTAATTTGAATGTAATGAAAATAGTAAACCTATTCAAGTGAGCGGCAGTGTATTAATATACACATGTATGTATAGTATGTGTGTATATGTGTGTGTATGAATAAAAATTGCATTTTCGGTAGGGCTGTCTTGATTATCAGTAAAGGAGAGAAAGATTAATATTAAATTGAAAACCATTGTTTTAATTATAAATGAAATGGATACGAAGAGCATTATATTCTCTGTAGGTGTAGTTCAGCACATATTCGTACTCTTTAAAATGGGATTACAAAAAGATTAAAATGTTGCACAATAATATAGGAGGGGAACGAAAAGTTTATAAAAAGGCTTTATTATATCTCAGTAAGTTTTTAACAGTAAACTTAACCTAAATTTTTTATTGCAATAAAATGTGGCAAATAAAATACTAAAGTTTACAATTATGTTTATGGGTTTTTATTGTAGTGCCATCAACTATACATACAAGTGTATGTATATACATACATACATATATAATGCCTTTAAAAATTATACTTAAGAAACGTGTGATTAAAATATTAATACCTATTAAGAAGATTGAAATTCCACGAAAGGTGAAGCATTTGAAAGGTTTTTAATGCTCTTTATTAAGTGTAAATATTTTATATACATATATATATAAAACAGTTAGACGTGAAGGTAGGTAGCTATGGGGTTATACATATGTATATATATACATACATACATATATGTATGTATGAGTATGAATTATTTGATAATAGATTTTAAAGAATTTACTTTAACTATAAATAACAGCAAATTGTAATTCGATTATTATATAAAGCCCACTGGTCTCATCTCATATGTAGTTTGTAAGTTTGCAAAATCCAAAGACGTGCTTTCGATTTTCACCAGAAGTAGTGGTCAAGAGCATTGCTGGCTAAAGACAGAATGAAAGAGATTGTTTTTCTTTCGGCTGACAAATAAATACAGAACAAATAATCAAATTTCAATTAAATACGGTACAGGCAAGACAGCTTAAAAGGAAGAAAAATGGCAATAGCTCTGAGAGTAACTGATTGCCATGAACGATCTTCTCAAGTCTGTTGTTCGGATTCGATGTTAAACTATAGGTCCCGGTATTCGTGCTTAAAAATTAACGCACACAGCATGGGTGCTGCGAGAACCTAATCCGTAACTCTTACCTGGGTTGTAATAGTCATTTATGTATGCAAGTAATCGATATTTATATGAAAAATACAACGATTTAAATAGCATTAGAGGGCGTGGCATCTTACACATCAAATTAATATAAAATTTATCTATTTTTTAGTGTATAATTTGAAAATTTATATGTAAAACTAAAAAGTATTCTGAATGTATTGAAATTTTGTTGATTTTTAATTGCTTAAAATAATTTTCAAAATTTTTTACAATTTTACACAAACATTCGTTGCATTTACGTACGAGTACATCATACTCAAAATAAAAAAAATAATAATAATTTTTTATAAAAATTAATTGTATGTTTGTACCACTTTTCTAACAAAATCATTTATTTTCATCATTTATTGCATTTTTATTTAATTTTTTAGTAAATGTTTGTCATGAATGTTTTCCCTCTTCATAATTTATATATTTTTTCTTAAAAAAGAATTTTTTAACTATTTTCATACCATTTTTTAACTCAAAATATCATAAAACTAAGTTTCATTACTTATAAAATGTTTTAATAAATTATTCAAAACTAAAAAACAAAATGTTTATTTTTTAATAATAAAATAAAAAATTTTTTTATATAAAATTTCATTTTTATTAAAAACAAAATGCAAATCCAAAACAAAACAAAAAAAACAAAAAAAAACGTTTCACGTGCAGTTTGCAAAAGCAAGTCAGCGTGATGAGTATGAATTTATCAGCTAAACTGGATGAGCTCCAAAGAGGCGACAGACACATGGAGACTACAGTGGCCTTGTGTGAAATACGTACCCAACTACAGGAACTCACCAAGTCAGTAGAAAGTTGTCAAAGTGAGGTATCAGAAGTAAGTTGCTTTGTTTTTGTCTTGTACTAAGTCGAAGTAATTAAGTGTTTTAATGTATTTTTTTCCAATTTTTTTCTTATTTTTTAGGTAAAACGTGATATGGTTGCCATAAAACATGAATTAGATACAGTTCAACAAGTTAAAGAGGAAATTGAAGAATTACGAGAATATGTCGATAGATTAGAAGAACATACGCACAGAAGGAAGCTAAGACTTTTAGAACAAGTTTGTAGCTTAAATTATTTGCCATGTTGTGTAATTAAAATATTAACAAAAAAACATACGACTTCAAATTTCATTTAAATAAAACCTATATTTATATATATTTTATTACTCTTTCAAAACAAATACCACCATCAGTCAACAGCACTTATACACAACCCTTAACCCTACTTTCGTTGCTAAACCAAAGAAGAAAAAAGAAAAAAAAATAGTATTTTTTTAAAACCACTTTTGGTAACTGCCAAAAAATTTCCTTTTGTACTCAAAGTCATCATAAAAATTGTAGCAATAAAATATATTTCATAAAAAACCATACTCAAATAAAATTATGCCAGTGCTACTAATTTGTTAAAGAAACCCTGTGCGGCATGATAGTACAGTTCTTAAGAATTTAAAACTAAAAATGTATCCTTAAAGACTGCATGGTTAAATATGTGCACTGTACGAGCACCTTCTAACCTATGGTTCAAAGCTTAATCACTTTGTTTTTAATCTCTGTGAGTATTCACATGTACTGTTTTACCTAAAACACTTTCGAGTTAAAAGTAAATCTAAAGTATGGCAATCAATATCTTTCTGTAGATGTGTTGCCAGAATTCGAATTATATTTTTCACAGACAAATCTACAAAATTACCCACATTTTTCTAAACTAATTAATTAAATTAATTAATTAATTAAACTACATGCCCAATTGGCAGAATCGTCGCCAATTGCAAAGTTCATGTAATGCACAGTCGACGTTAAGCTTAGTGATATTGGCGCTCAGGTAGTCGTACACGATTTTTACGTAGAAGAGTGTCATTTTCACGAATTCTGAATCACTACATCCTATAGATTGAATTCATTTCAAATGCATTCCTAAATACCAAAAAATATGTTATTTATTTTGCAATGCTATTCACTGAAAACGAATTAAAGTGGTGTTCTTTAATCAGATCTATTAGCCCTTATTTTTCCAATATAGTATTTTCATCCACTAAAGGCTATACAAATCGCACCACTTGTGTTCTGATTTTTCTTATCTTTTAATGGGCGTTCAATTTCATTTTTATAACTACATTTATACACTGTATAGATTGATGTTATGCTAACACGGTGAGTTATCGGTACTTAGCAGCGTTATACCATATGTCTAGTTCTAAATGTCTTTCATCCATGACGTTTCTCTTCTGCCTCTACACGTCTCGATTAACTTTTTCCTTTAAGGAATCGTTGTTACATTTTGTATGTAGGAGTTTAATAGTCGATGTTTGTTATGCACGTGTACAGAAAACAAAGAAATCTAATGAGCCGAAAGTAGCTGGAGGCAAATACATGTTCAGTTCCTCTGATGTACATTCTCTTGCAGCTATTACTTTCTCCTTTGACTGAGATGTCATTGCAAAAAAGCAACCTAAATTTATTCATTTAATTGAATTTGATTCTCATTTAATTAGATGTTTCATGCCAAAACAAAATTAATTAATCCATATTCGATTTGAACTTAGATTTCCAAATTATGAAAGAAAAAGATATCAATTAAGTTTTAATTGAAAATGTGTTTCTGTATAAAGAATTTGTTAAAATGTTTGCTCCAAGCATTCTAATTTTGACTTAAACATGGCTGCGTTACGTTAGACGGTAAATTGACTTTCAAACACATATTTTTTTTTTCTGACAAATTAAGTGTTAATGATGATATTGGAATATAATATCTGACAAATGTTCACCACTAGCACATCGGCTGGCTTCTGCTCTTTTCAAAAAAAAATTGAACCATATTTTACCATAAATCTTCGCTTATCTCATCAATGTAGCCCCCAATTTTATCTTTCAAAACATCAGTTGTTTATTGTATTTGTATCTGCGCACGTAAACCCAGTCTTTCAAAAGGCTATAGAGAAAATAAGCCAGCGGCGTTAAGTACCAAGAACAAGGCGGCAAGTTGATATGGTCAAATCGATAAAGTACGCGATTAGGAAATTTCTCATGCAATAACTGAATTGTTTGGCCGACTGTCTGGCTTGTGACACCGTCCTGCTGAAACCAAATGTCAGTGTTGCTAACAGTAGCCCATTGTGGACACATCTCTAAGGACGAAGAATTTATTAAAACAAATGCGTTGTTTTCGTTCAGTTTTACAAACAGCAAAATCACAACCATTTAAACCCCAGCTCTCAGATCTTTGAAAAAATTTAATTATAAAAAAAATACTTCGTTCGGTGACTACCTCTCAGCAGTCTTCTGGCAAAAGCTGTGGGAGTAATTGGTTGCCATGAAAAAGCTTTTCAAATCTGTTGTTCGGAGTCGACTTTAAACTGTGGGTTCCGGTTCTCGTTTATAAAATTCAACACACACTACATGTATGCTGCGAAAAGCTAGGCCGTAACCCTGAAACAGGGTTGTAATAGACAATTATGTATGAATGTGTGTAATTCACCAACGTTGGACTCAAACAATGGCTGTGTAACGTTCGATGGTTAAAGTTTTCCAACTTTTTCATCCTTTGACAATTTACTTCCTAATCTTAAATTTGCCCACCCTGTAGATTGACTCTTTTGTTACAAATATATAATATTTTATATTAATTTTTATAAAAACTTTTCCCTTTTTCACTTGCAAAATTATTTTACAATCACAATAATCCCCTTAAATTGCATTCAAATGTTTTTTTAATAGATATCTCTTGCATTCGCATTAATTGCGTTCTCTGGCATAATTTTATTTAAACATATACTTGAAAACATAAACATACTCGTACAACATTTTATTTAAAATATTTATTTTTATTTGTCTTTGATTATGTTTCAGTTAATTATTATTTATTAAGCTTTTTGTATTTTTGTTTTTGTTTTATAAATTAATTAAAAAATAAAGAAATGGTTTTGATTACCTTAAACTATCTTTTGTTTTATTATTATTATCGGCATTAAATGTTTTTTACTATTTTCATTTTATTACTTTTTTAGCAAGAAAAAAAAACTTCATCTTAAAAAAAAACTAACAGTTCCCCCTATATTATATAATACTGAAAACCCCAAGTCAACAGTAATTTAGACAGTCTTAGTACAGTTCTAAACATGCCACTCATTAATAACGATAAACAATTTGTAACTCTTAGTAATTAATTGAAATACCATCGAAAATTGTTTTTATACAAACAAATTTTCATATTCAACTTTTTATTAATCAACTAAGACATACTGAATACATATGTATATGCTCCTATCAACTGAATTGAGTTGCCAATGTTACAACTCAATAAAACTCAACTTTTTTTTGTATTATGATTTACAACTTATTTCCATTGCCTAAAGGTAGAATTAGCCGAACGTTGATGTAACGTAACGCAACGTACGTTGGTTTCTAGCATATGAAAACAATGCAAATGATTATCCAAAATAAATGTCACGTTGACGGGACGGAAGAATCTGTATAAAATAGAATTTCTCAACGTTTTTACGTTACATTTCAAAGCGAGTGATGGGACTATTGTATGTTAAATGACAATGTGGCCCAAATGCCCTTTTTGGTACTTTCATGCTTATTTGCAAATCATTTTCTTTTATACTTATGTGTGCAAAAAGACTTTAATTTTTGAAGTCTTCAGATACATATAATGATTTTTATGTGAATAATTTAAATTTTTATGTGAATATATAGTTTGTTTTTAATTTTTTTTTTTTTTCATTTCAAAGTCCCATGTTTTACTTAACATATCTTCGACAGACGAATTATATACATACCAAATGAAAAATTTTTCGATTATCTAAAAAGAAGCATATGGGATGCATAATTGATTTACGTGCTAGCTAGTTACCGAGATAATTACAATTTTATTTAAAAAGTTCTACTTAAAAATTAACTTTTTTCGTTTCCGGTCCACAATGGACCAATGGATCCGATTCAATGAATAATGGCTTTAAACCAAAAATTGAATATTCAGTAGTAGTATAAGAATAAATTTTTAGGAAGCATAAAATACAAGAAGTAATTATAATATGCTCTTATTTTGGTACTTCTGGTACCTTTTTTAACTTTGTGTTAATTTAACAACATTCATCACTGCTCTAAACAGCTGGCTTCATATTGCCATTTAAAAATTAAAATGTTTTATTTGTGCTGTGTTTTGTAAAAAATAAGTAGAAAAATATAATAAATTATATTATCAATATTAATAAAATAAAACATTATTATATTTTGTTTTTAGTGGACGACGGAAAAATTAATATTATTAGTACAGGCTAATAAATGCCTTTATAATTTTTTCGTTTGTTTTGTTTTTATTTAGATTTTCTCTTAACAGATGACACGTTTGTATAACTGCACATACGTACGTACATTAACGTACGTACCGTTTTTACGACATCAACGTTTGGCTAACCAGGCCTTAAGTTACAGTCAAGCGATTTCAACACCGTCTTTGACTTTTGCGTTTCGTTTAAACTCTACCGTATTTATAAAAAAATATTATGGGTTTAGAGAGAGTTGGTTTTCGTGATGATCCAAAGATATAATTATTACTCTAGCGCCATTTTGATATCACATCTTCGCTACCAAGTTTTTATTCAAAAGAAACATGAATTCACCACGTAACTAATTGTCAGCAAAGAATGGTCTACCTAAAAAGGATAATCTTTTTCTCTATAGGGTAGGGCATTCGCAGAGCAAATAAGGTATCAGTTGTTTGGAGCCGTGGCATTACACATTAAATAGAATATTTATTCTGGCTATTTGCTCCCTAATAGTGTTTGCAAATTAAGAATTATTTTGCGTTTTGAATTTATTAGTGAGAGGGGAAAAACGGACCGCAAAGTTGCTTTGTTCTTTGTTCGTAGCATTAAAAAGCATAAACAATTATATGTAAAATAGAGAACGATAAAAGAAAAGTTGTGTAAGTAAGCTTGAGACGGCAGAGAACAAAGTTAAAAAAAGAAATCGCAAGAATTTATCAAAGAAATATTGCAATAATATTTCACAGCTGTAAACCTACTGGCATTTTCATATTTCATACTCAAAAATAATCTGGTTCTTACCAGGTCATATTTTGGCCAAAGCATTCTGCTCATCCTGCTAGTCCACCTTTAAATTGAGGGCTTAATTTTTTGAGAAGTATTGCTTACAAATAGGTACTGTTTTAATTGTAATACAATTAACATTAGAATACTCGTATTAGATAACATGCCCTGACGGACTGCGTAACTAACTAAACATCGCACACAGAATTGGTAGGCCGTTTGACTTCAAACTCAGAGAGATAATTTCTATTGTGTAGTACACAAATGAGCAAAAGTACTAAAATTTATGTCTTATTTTAAAAAATGCATAATTTGGTCGAAGTCTATAGAAATTAAAACACTAAAACCGATTGTTGTGAAAAATTTGCAATGTCCCACTGTATATCAGTAAGGAACCAAAGAAATAGAGCCACGGCCATGCAAACATGGTATAAAGTAAGAGTCTCTAAAAATAATTTCAGTCAATAAAAACCTTTAATCGGAAATTTATTTGTCTTAATATTAGCTTTTGTGTATCTTGAGAACGGTTGAAGCAAAAGTTTCTAAATTTTGTCTAAACAACTGCATAGTCAGTACAAATTATCCCCCAAAAAGTTGTCTTTATTGGGCAAGTGAGTAAAAGTTGATTTTTGCATATCCTCAAAACGGCAACAGCAGAAGTTCATTTTGGCAGCTTATACCGCCTTATTTAAATTTTACTATTAAATTTTTTTTTAGTTCTAAATAAAGGAGCAGATTCTCCCAGCTATACGTCAGAGGACCTAGTTTTTGGGCCGCCCTTGAGTTCTGAAAATGTATGTCGATGTTTTCTTCTTCATTTTTTAATTTTGTTTTTCCGAAATACGTTGCTATTCATCTCATAAAATCCTTAGATGTTTCAATTGAAATAATTTTTTATTCAAATAATTTATAATATTTTTAACGTTTATTTATAAACTTTCTTTGACACAAAACATCTGTTTTTCAAAGCCTTAGTAGCAGACGGTGTAGGAAATTAGAAATCCATGCTATTCATTATCAATTCGCTCGTTTGCCTTATTGTAATCTGAAACTTTTACGCGTTAGCTTTAATGTCTAGGCTGTATATAAGCGGCTCAAGTTTAATCAATCCCTTTAACTTGAATCAGTCAACTTTCTTAGTGATATTCGAGGAGCTGCCCACAAAGTCTTTGTTGACATTTTGATCTTTGAAGTTCTTTATGTTTTTTTGTTAAATATTTTCTATTATTTTGTTGTCGTTTTATTTCATTAATTTATTTATTGTTTATGTATATTTTACATAACCCCCCTTGACCTAACCTGCTCTATCTCTGTTTTTACATGATCGGCATTATTTTTAAAACACTTGGCATTGAAATAATTGATAAACCAAAACCAAAACAAAAAAAATTAAAGTGTCTCTCTCTCCCTTTTCCCTGACATTTTAAGTTCTACAATCATACCCTTCCTTTCCACCAAAAAAAATCCAAAAAAGGTTTTTAAGTTTCTTTTTTATTTTTCTGAACCCAATCAATCCAATGAATCGCAGAAAACAAATTCAAACAACAAAATTCAAACGTTTTGTTATTTTTCAAAATTTTTTCCTTTTTTTAATTCTAAACAGTGGACTACAAATATTAGTTTTGTTAATAGAAATATTTTCCATTTTTCTTTTTACAGGGTCTTACCTTCTTCCTGACATACTCAATATTTTCCGCTGTACTGGGTATGTTACAGTTCGGCTATAACACTGGTGTGATAAATGCTCCTGAAAAAAATATTGAGAATTTCATGAAGGATGTCTATAAAGATCGCTATGGTGAAGATATAAGTGAAGAGTTTATACAACAGTTGTACTCGGTGGCGGTTTCAATATTTGCCATTGGTGGCATGTTGGGCGGTTTCAGTGGAGGCTGGATGGCAAATCGTTTTGGAAGGTAATTTCCGGTTGTGTCCTATATTTACTTTTAAATAAGTTTTCATATTGTTTTACAGAAAGGGTGGCCTATTATTAAATAATGTTTTGGGTATAACTGGTGGCTGTTTGATGGGTTTTACTAAAGTTAGTCATTCCTATGAAATGTTATTCCTTGGCCGTTTTATAATTGGCGTTAATTGCGGTGGGTTATAGTTTTTAAATCGAATTCTATATAGAGTACATGTAACATTTTTTGTAGGTCTCAATACATCATTAGTGCCAATGTACATTTCCGAAATAGCCCCTTTAAATTTAAGGGGCGGCTTAGGTACCGTTAATCAATTGGCTGTGACAGTAGGTTTACTATTATCCCAAGTATTGGGTATCGAACAAATTTTAGGTACTAATGATGGCTGGCCCATATTATTGGGTTTAGCCGTTTGTCCAGCGGTTTTACAATTACTTTTACTACCGGTATGTCCAGAATCTCCTAGATATCTATTAATAACTAAACAATGGGAAGAGGAAGCCAGAAAAGGTTTGTTTTTATTTTTAAACTTTCTTTTTTTTCCTTTTGGCTTTAATTTTTATGTTTTCTACCATTAAGCTCTTCGTCGTTTACGTGCCTCAAGTTCGGTAGATGAAGATATTGAAGAAATGCGTGCCGAAGAAAGAGCACAACAATCAGAAAGTCATATATCCACCATGGAACTGATATGTTCACCTACCCTAAGAGCTCCACTTATTATTGGTATTGTTATGCAGCTCAGTCAACAGTTTAGTGGTATTAATGCCGTTTTCTACTACTCAACATCGTTGTTTGTCAGTTCGGGTCTTTCAGAAGAAAGTGCTAAATTTGCCACTATTGGCATTGGTGCTATCATGGTAAGACAGTTTTATTTAATTTCTTTTTTTTTTTTTTCTTCAAAAAAATATTTGTGCATTTATTTTATTCTTCAGGTTGTTATGACTTTAGTTTCTATTCCATTAATGGATCGCACAGGACGTCGTACTTTGCATTTATACGGTTTAGGCGGCATGTTTATCTTCTCCATTTTTATAACAATTTCGTTCTTAATCAAGGCAAGTATTGTATTGAGATTTTTCAAAAGATATGTTTTCTTTAAGAAAAATCTTCAAAAGGTCAAGTATGTATGTTTTTTCTAAACTGAAATTTAAATATTTTTCTATAAATGGTTTTTGTGGTTTGTTTAAAACTATTTTTTGTATATTTAAAAACAAAAATAATTAAAAAAAAACTATTTTTGTTTTAATAAAAATTTTAATTTCGTTTTTATATGTTTTGTAAAGATATCAGTTTTAAAAATATGCCCTTTAAAAAAAATTATTTTAAATAAAACATTTTATGCATGACGTTGTTAAAATTAAAAAAAAAACTTTTTGTAAAAAAAAAGTTTAAAAATGTATATTTTTTATAATTAAACTATAGTGGTAATCACTCTTTATTATAAAATCCCTTGCAAGTCTTGAAAACCTAGTAAAGCTAGCATATCTGCCTAGATTTTGTTATTGTTTGATGTTGTTTGCTACGTTTGCAAGACTTGCAAGGGCATTTGTAACGAAGAGTGAGCACTGCTTATAATTTATTTTTTTTAATAGATTTTAATAGTTTTTTTTTATTATTTTATTAAATATGTATATACATAAAAACTTTTGTTTAACTTTAAAATTTAAAAACAATAGTTTGTGAAATCATATCTACAAAAAAAAATTTAAAAAGTGTAAATGTACAATAAAATCGCAGAATTTTTCTGTTAAGCATTCAATCGTATATATTAAATGTACTCCGATTTCGGTACAACAATAATCCGTCTGGTTGCTAGCCAATCCCTGGCGTGCTTCGCTGCCCGGGCAACGAAGCTATTTCCATTAAATTGAGAAACTTCTGCTATTGCTGCTTTCAATATTTGCAAAAATCAATATCTCCTAAGTATAGATGTTGATGTATGTCAGTATATCAGTATATACTTCTACGGAAATTGTTTCGAACAAATTTCGAAACTTGAAACGTTACCGTTCTTAAGAATTTTTTGAATTCCGATAATTTTTTTAACTGATGATTTGTACCAAATTTAGAAATTCCGCTGTTATCTTTCTCAAGATATACACAAAACAATACTTAGTTTATGTACCATACCTACCGCCTCAATTCCGCCCACTTTTTTACTTATGATTTATATTGACTATCAAGATATTTAAACTAAACTTAAAGACTCTTATTATTGTTCCAGTTTTTTTTTTTATTATTCTAGTTTTTGGCATTAATATAGCCTGTAGTTACTTCAAGACACACAGAAAGATATTGTAAAAATTCAAGAAATTCCGTTTAGCACTTTAGCTGGCCGCAGAGACACAAAACTATTTAAACAATCAATGTGTTTTTATATTGTTCAACCAATCAGTGTGCGAGTTTAAGTGCTCTATGTGCCAAAAATTCTGGTTTGACAAAACAGACACAATTTATCCCAGAAACTGGACGAGATAGCCGAATGTTTTTAACATGGAAATTACCAACAACATTACGTACAATAATTGTAGTTTGTCATAGTTTCTACCGATCTACGACAACTATAACATTTTGTGAATCGGGTAATTGATATAAAAAATATATATTTTCTTGCTTTATTATGATTTAAACTTGTGTCACTCTATAAAAAACACTCATTATAAAATGGCGAATATAGCACTTAAACTCCCGCACGACGATATGCTCAAAAAATATAAAAAAGTCCACAAACTGAGATCTCGTAATAACTTCTACAATAACCATACAGCGACATAAAAATAAACAGCATTAGCTGATGCAGCGCACTCTGCCTAATAATGAATTATAATCGAAAATCCAAGATTTAACATTTAATGGCATGATTTTTTTTTATTTTCTAAGTTAAGGCACTGATAAAATGCATGCACAATATTAAGGAAAAATATTTTATTCTAAATATCTAAAACTACAGTCGAATGGGTATCAAAATCTGGTTTAGACCCAGCACAAATACAAGACACTGCGACCTATAAGATCTATTGTGTCCCTTTGAGTCTACTGTTTGTTTAGCAGACCAACTGCCTTCCTTACGAACACCAGCACATTCGAAACTTTAATGGTGGATATGTCCGTACAATCTAATGCCGAAATATTTCAGCAGCGACCAATTTACATTAAAGTTTTTGTATATTTCTTTTCTTTTTCTTCAAAAAAATTTATGATGGAAATTTTCATCAGAATGCAATTAAGGGTTAATTTCTAAAGACACATGGCATTGCCGTCGATAGCATAAGTCGCGTCATTCTGAAACAAAATGCAATCACTGAGAATAATCAAAATTGAAGCAATAAAAACCAGTTTTTCTTTAAATTATTTTTTCCAAGACTTAAGCTGTCACACAAACTCTAAGTGTCTGAAACTTTCTATAAAAGCTAAAACTTAGTATAAATTTGATATGAATATAGGATTGGGTATGTCTTTATTTTCTCTTGAAATGAAAAGATTTTATTGTACATTTCACTTTTTCTATTTTTATTTTTATTTTAAATATAAATTTAAATTTTTTACTTTCTTCTGTTACAAGCATGCTTTTTGCACGCAAAATACACGCTAATATGTTTAGTTTGGTTTTTCTTTTAATTTTTTATTATAAAAGCATAGAAATATGTAAAAATATATTTAAACTTGCGTACATACTACATACATACAATGTGTTTATTATGAAGTTTGTGATTTTTTTTTTTTCTTTTTTTAATTATGAAATGGTTTTTAGTGTTTCTAAAATGTGTTTCATTCAATATGCCTGTTTTGAGTGTGATTAAAGAATTTTTTAGATGTTTGCGTTACAAATTCCGAAAAAGAATTCTAAATTTTGATTTTTGAATGTACGATTTTAGTTTCTTTTCTTTTCTTTCGTTCTTTTTTAATTTTTGGTGTAGATGTTTCTCATGCTTTAAATATTATTAAGATTTTTTTTTTATAAATTATTAGTTATTTTAGGTTAAGTTTTATTGAATAAATGAGTTTTCCATAAGAGCACTTGGGCTTAAAGAAATATACAAAAAAAAACTTTTTTTTGAACATATCAATGACTTTATGGTTATGAACTTAAATACAACGAAATACATAATTTTAATATAAGCAAAGGTGACTGATTTATAATTTTGATAATTTTGTTTATTCACATATGCCTTCAAATGAAAGTGTGCCTCGTCACTCGTTATGATTTTTTCATGCATATCGGGGTTGTCATAGGCGAGCTGTAGCATCCTATTGGCATATGAACAGCGGGAGAAGCTCTTGTGTCAACTGAATCTTAAATGGAAATAAATGAAAATCTTGTGGCCAAAGTTTTTCTTTGAGGGCCAAGCTCCTGAGGACGGCGCAAATGAGCTTGATAGATTGTTTTGAACACTTTCTTGAACAGCAGTAATGTTTTCAGCCGATCTTGCAATACATTGTGGTCCAAGCTTGGGCCTATCAGCTACAGTCCCTCTCTCTTCGAAATCATTCACTACACAATAAATAGTGCGTTTTGTTGGCACATTGTTTCTCCCAAAAATTTCACGTAACTTTTTCATCGTCACAGTAAACGATGACTGATTTTGATAAAATTTTTTAACGATTAAAACACGAATATTTTTCTATAATAAATTTGCCACTTCTCTAATGCCCAATATGAACTGTCAGAGCTAATGTTTATCAAATTGGCGACAAAACACAGTAGTATACCTTCACGACGGATACTCCGCAGTTGTTCTCATTTAATTTGGAACGAGCTTTATCGCTACACACAATTCATCAATAAGAAAATATTTATTATTGAACGGTTTCAAATAAATCCATACATACATACATAACTGGCCTTTACAACCCTGTGTCAGGATTACGGCCTAGCTTCTCGCAGCACTCATGTTGTGTGTGTCAATTTTTATCCATGAGTACCGGGACCTACAGTTTAATGTCGACTCCGAACGACAGACTTGAGAAGCTTGTTCATGGCAATTAGTTACTCTCAGAGCTTTTGCCAGAAAACTGCTGAGAGGTAGTCGCCGAAAGAACTATTTTTTTCATATTTCTTTTTTTGAAGATGTCAGAGCCTGGAGTCGAACCCAAAGCCCATGTCTTAGTAAGCCAACAAACTAACCACTAGACCACGGCTACTACGACAAATGAATCCAATCAGTAAAAATATGACATACGTGATGGTCATTTGGCTTCAATTTTTGA
Source organism: Metopia argyrocephala (assembly GCA_963576795.1). Taxonomy (NCBI): domain Eukaryota; kingdom Metazoa; phylum Arthropoda; class Insecta; order Diptera; family Sarcophagidae; genus Metopia; species Metopia argyrocephala. The sequence continues at coordinate 51,067,571 of OY756210.1, forward strand.
AAGAGATGTATTTTATAGACACGTTTGCCAAGATCTCTACGAAGTACAAAGTCCGACAAATCGACATTATGGCGTTTTCTTCGGAACCTCGCACTACAGCAATCGTATTTGAAATTTTCACAATTTGGAAGAATTGTTCTGCCTTAAACGCCTTACTAACAACACAATTTGACACTCTCTACTGTCAAATTATAGATCACTGGATGAATGTGATTAATGGATATACATATGTATTCTAGAAACGGTGATGTAACCGCACTATTAATTGCATTGGATGATCATGTGGTGTTTCATCGTTCCTGACTTCAGTACAAAACCAAGTAATGTTTAAGTTAAGGTATAGCCCAACTCTTGGTTGATATAATCAGTGGTAATAATGCGCAAAATTATACTAATGCAGGAATAGAAAAAAGTCAAATGAATGTAAAACATGCTGTAAATTTAACAGCTGAATGCTAAAACTGTATACTGGATGGACAGATTTACAAAGTACAATGTTATAATAAGAAAATTTGGAGACCGAGGCTAGCTTCTCGCAGCACTAATGTTGTGCATTTCAATTTTCATCAATGAGTACCGGGACCTACAATTTAATGTCGACTCCAAAAGACAGACTTAAGAAGCCTGTTAATGGCAATCAGTTACTCTCAGAGTTATTGCCAGAACAACTTTCTAAGACATTCAAAAATACAAAAACGTTCCGCAAACAAATTTAACCATTTAGATGTTAAAAACATTTTATTTTATTTACCGCCATTATTCACAAGTTATCGATAGTAAAAGATAGAATGATTTTATCGGACAGGTAAATTGCTTTTTATTATTAAAATGAAACTTAAACAGAAGAATTAGCGTTAAAGCTATTTGCAAGATAGACTTTCCTCAAACTTTTAACATAAGGGTTAAACTTAGCTCTTACTATCGGTCATCTTATCGGTAAGCTTAATTAAGGGCCCTAAATGAAATGTAAGGAAATATTAGACCAGTGAAGTTCTAGCCAATTTTTATATTTTTTTTATTTGACATTTTCACACCATAAAGTTGTTTTCATATAATTTTATTGAAAAACATGCTCAAACAAACTCATTTATTCAATCGTCCCCTACCCCTAAACGAAAAAAATTCTCGACTTGGCAGGCTTTTATCCCAAAATCGTGTTTAAAAAAAAGTAAATGAAAAAATTAAATATAAAACGAATTTTTAGTTTTACGAGTTTTATGATTTTGTAAAATATTTTCTCTTTTATATTTTTAAAATAGTATGCGTCTTAAAATAAAAGAATTAAAAACTAACAGGCTTTAGTTAGGCTTTATTTTTAAAACATAACCAAAATTAACACTGAAAAATGCACTATCACCACCGTATAGAACCATAAAAAAATCACAAAAAAAAAAAATTAAAAACAAAAAAAAATTAAAAAAAAATTTCAAACACTTAATATTTCACCATTAATGATGCAAAACTGACAAAAAAAAATAATTAAAAATATTTATGTGTAAAATAACACCCTCATCTACACTGAAAAAAAATCAAATTAAAATTAATTAAACTGTTTCATAATGTTAAAGAATTTCACTAAAGCCACGCCTTTTTTATATTAAAAAAATTTATAATATATATAAATATTATTTTTTAAATTATAAAATTTCTTTTGATTTCACAAAATTATTAAAAAAAACTAATTCATTATAAATAATTCAAATTAAAGTAATATTCTTGTAAAAAAGTTCAAAATCTTGTTAGTCAAGTTCCATTTTAACTAAAAGCTTGTAAAACAGTCCATAACTAAACTTTGTATTTTAAACAAATTGGATATTCTAAAAATGGAACCTTGCTTATAATTAAAATAAAAAGAAAGCTACTTATGTGACAGTCAGTTAAAAATTTTCTAAAATTTTTGTATAAAATTTACAAAAAAAAAAGTGTAAAACCCTTCAACTCATGCATAAAAATTATTATGAATAGTAAATATACGAGTATAGGCAGTTTGCTAACGCTATAGAGAAGAGTAACAGCAAATTTATTAAAAACAAAACGATAACAAACTATAAATGAAAAGTTGTGATAACGATAAGATTCAGCGAAATACAGACTTTGTTATACATTTTATTTTTATGTAGTTTTTTCATTACATTCTTAAACCAAATCGTCAAAGCTCCATTAATTTTGAGGATTAAAGGTCTGGTTAGTCAGCCGAATGTTTATGCAGCTGTAATGTAATGTAACGTACTATTAGATCGTCTGTGCAATTATAGAAGATTTAAAATCGTGTCATATGTTTTTGACATTCAGTTAAGCCTCGATTATCTGTTAGTGGGACCGACACCAGCACATAAAGGCGAAATACACGGTCAATAGGGGTTATATTAAAATATACAGAAATTAATTTTTTTTTTGTATTTATTTAAACGTTCGATTTATTTAAATATAGATTCAAATATACCACATATTTTTATACAAAACATACAAATCGTCATAGAGAATACAAAAGCGAGAGGGGAAGGAAGCACAGTTGAAAGAAAATGTGACCAATGAGATCTATCGGATTTTTCAAATTTTTTGTAAATAAAACAAAAACGGTTTTGGATATCAATGAATTTCTTTATTCCTGTAAAAGTACGTTCGATGCCATTATGTATGGAACTCGATTTCTTTTGCATGGCCACCACGGGCACGCTTGCAGAAGTCCAGACCCTGAACCCAATTTTCGATGATTTTCAAGCATAAATCGGCCGATACTGCTGCAATTTCACGTTCGATATTCGTACAAAGTTTATCAATCGTCGTTGGCTTGTTGGCATAGACCACAGACTTAACGTGCCGTACAGGAAATAGTCTAACGGCGTCAAATCGCACGACCGAGGCGGCCAATCGACTGGAATATTCCGTGAGATAGCGCGTTCTCCAAACTTGGTTTCCAATAATTTGATTGTGACATTCGCTGTGTGGCTTGTGGTACCGTCCTGTTGAAACCACATGGCCTCCAAGTCCATATCTTTCAATTGGAGCCAAAAATATTCGGTTATCATTGAACGGTAGCTATTCCCATTCACAGTAACGTGCCGATCGTGGTCATAACGGAAGAAGTACGGCCCAATGACGCCGCCGGCCCATAAACCGCATCAAACCGTAATTTTTTCGGAATGCAATGATGACTCATGGAGTACATGTGGATTGCTGCCTGACCAATAACGCATATTTTGTTCATTGACGGAGCCATTTAGCTAGAAATAAGCCTCATCGCTGAAGATGATTTTTCGATGAAAATCCGAATCATTTTCAAGTTGTTGCTTAGCTCAATTAACGAACAAACGACGCGTCTGGTGGTCAAGCGGCTTCAGTTTTTGCGTCAATTTGATTTTGTAAGGATGTAGGCCAAGATCTTTTCGTAAAATTTGCCACAACGACGTCACAGAGATGTCCAACGCTTGAGACACATTTGAGCTTTCTTTAACTGAACCCTCAGCGGCAGCAATATTTTCGATACTACGGGCACTTCTTTGTCTCACTGGAACGGGAACATTTTGTACTGTGCCTGTGGATTCAAATTTTTCTACTAGACGCTCAATTTTTGATCTGCTAGGACGATAATGACGATCATAAATTGGACGTAGCGCTTTAAGAGCTCTAAGGCCACTGACGAATTTCGGTAGTAAATTTTAATAATTTCGACTCATTGTTGGCACGTATATCTTTCCATCATGAAACTGCAAACCTTACTTAAGAGAAATGTCAAAAGAGCGGCAAGAAATATGGCGTCGTTTGCTGTCCCTGTCGCTCTACTCTTGTAGTTTGCCTGTTGAAAAACCCTGTATTATCGCCAATTCAAATATTTGTATACATTACAAAAAAAATCAAATTATTTATTTAGGAAAGTAATTAACAAACAACAAACATTCAACAAACAAATAGTCCATCACTGCTTAACAAATGTCACTTAACGTTGCAGTAAAATTTTATTTTCTACAGATTGCTACATGAAAGCAACGTTACATTAAATTTCGGTAATCATTTGTACTGATGTTCATATACCAAAAACAAACAGCTGACACGTTACTTTACGGCAACGTTTGACTAATTCTACCTTAACTACCATTAAAGTTTGAAATTTGCATATAAAGTCAAATAATGCTAATATATAATGAAAAATTATATATGTTTGTATGTTCTAGTATCAATTTTAAAGTTAAATTTAAACAGCGTCAGGTTGCCAGTCCGCTATGGTTAGGACAGGTCTAGTCTAGTCTGGTTACGTCAAGTCTAGCAAGCCAGTGTGATATTAATTTCTAACTTTTTTTCCTCAATTAAATTGAGGGTTTTTTTTAAAGATAAATATAAAAATATTATGATCTTATCGTTATAACAACTTCTCTAATATATAAGATTGTTAGCGTTAAGAAAGATTTAAAAGCAAAAAAAAAATTTAATTAATTTAGTTCTTACGATTATCAAAGAGGAGTTAATCTTTTTAATTTTTATTTGTATTAAAAAAAAAGAAAACAAACAAATTATTAACAACTTTTCATTTTTTTGCAACCAAACGGGTATTTTTATTTAAAAATCTTGAGATCATTTGCAAAAACAAACAAAAAAAACTTAAAAACGCGTTATTAAAAACAAAAGCCTACAAAACCATCGAGAATTTGGTAACTTCACGTTTTGTATAGGAGTTTTTTGGTTATGTACAGGAAATGATTGACTGGATGTCCTATTTATCGGTGGTAGCAACACTGGGCTTTGTTGTGTTCTTTGCGGTGGGTCCTGGCTCTATACCATGGATGATAACAGCCGAACTATTTTCGCAAGGTCCTCGGCCCAGTGCTATGGCCATAGCTGTATTGGTCAATTGGATGGCCAATTTTGTGGTTGGCATTGGTTTCCCCAGTATGAAGGTAATGCATTAAGATTTATATTCCAATTTGTTTCTTCTTTGAAACTCCATTCGTTTCTTTTGTAGACTGCCTTGGAAAATTATACATTCTTACCATTTAGCGTTATGTTAGCCATATTTTGGATATTCACATACAAAAAGGTTCCTGAGACCAAAAATAAAACATTCGAAGAAATTTTGGCCCTATTCCGTCATGGCAATGGAAGGTATATTCTTTAATTTTTTAATTAAATATCAAATTATTATTCAAAAATAAAATCATCATTTCATATTAATCTGTTTATTTTCGCATTATTCAAAACAAGGCGAATTGACTATAAGAAGTTGTAACTCGAGCAGCTGATTATTTTTTAGTTGCCCAAATGTATTGCATTGTTTTGACATGGACACTGTCAAAACTCTTTATAGTCAGTTCGCTTTAATACAAAATTTTTTATTTGACTTTCATTTGTTTTTATGTTGTTTTCAAAATAAGAACCTGATAAAACTTGGAAGTTTAGATTTCATAGAGTGATTTTTAAAAGTTTTTTGTTTATATTCTTGATTTTTCTTTCTTTATTTTGGTATTGCATTAAAATTGAGCTGAAGAAAATATTTTAATATTTCGAGTTGGTTCTCTTAAGTACTTAAAAAAGAGACAAAAAAAAAACAGCATTGTTTTTGTTTGGCAGTTAAGATCACCGTAGTCTAGTGCTTAGTGTGTTGGCTTACTAAGACAAAAGCTGCGGGTTCAAACACCAGCTCTGACGTCTTGAAAAAAAAGATATACGAAAAAAAAAACAATTCTTTCGGCAATTACCGTAATACACTATCCCAACGAGTCGTACGATTTGTTAAAAAAATCGTGTGTGTTAAAAAAGTATAACAGTGTGGTACAAAAATGCATCTGTATGACAGATTTTTTGATAAGTCTGTCCGACTTCATAATCTTTCGAAAAAATTCATAAAAATTTTTTCTCCATACGATCAGGGTTGCATTTTTTAAGATTTTAGCAAAAATCAACTCTGCATATGCTTTGCGTCTTATTTTGTGTGATGGTGTAGCACTAATGTTGCCATTTTGATGCGAATTTTAAAAGTGTGAGAGAAATGGATATGATTTTCCTGTAAATGAATCGTACGACTGTGGATGACAGTGTATCACGGCGTTTAGCAGTCTTCTGGCAAAAGCTCTGAGAGTAATTGATTGCCATGAACAAGCTTCTCAAGTCTGTCGTTCGAAGTCGACTTTAAATTGTATATCTCGGTACTCATTTATAAAAATTGACACACACAACATGAGCACTGCGAGAAGCTAGGCCATAACCCTGAGACAGGGTTGTAATGGTAAATTATGTTTATAAAGAGAGCTATAGATGTATTTCAAATTAGAATTTTTAAAGTCTCTTACTATAACTTATAAAATTATTTTCTGTTTTTTCTTTCTTTACACAGTTTGTTTGTATAGTTTTTAATGCAATACCATTTTTTTCTCTCTATTTGTAGTTTTTTATTTGCCAAATTATTTTGAAAGAAGAAAAGTTAATTCAACATTATCACTAACACACAAAATTAAATCGAAATTTCAACATTTTTGAAAAACAAAATAAAGTTTCATTTCAAAATACTCGTGTAATTTTCATTATTGAAATATTTATTAAATAATTTATTTATGCAAACATTTTTTATTTTTGTTTGTGTATGTGTAAAAAAAAATTGAAAACACTACCCAACCAACCTATTTATTTGAATCATATATTTTAAAAAAAAACACAAGAAGGACATTCCGAGATAGTAGACTGTACGGGTAAGTTGCATGATGAACAAGAAAGAAAAAAATTAATGAAAAATATTTTGAAAGAAAAGAGAAAACTTGCAAGTAAAATATAATACTCCCTATCCTTTCCCCTTTTAATATATAGTAAAAATACATATATTTTTTTTATATGCAAAAGCGAGTTTAATATTTAAAACATATTTTTATAATACAAAAAAACAAAAAAGTATTAATAAAGTGATTTTAAACGTTGTGGAATTTTTTTAAGAGAAAAACATTTTTTTTTTAATTTTTTTGTCAAATAAAATCTATTTTTTGATATGTTGTTTTTTTTTAAATATTTTATATGAATATTCTTTTCTCAAACAAAAAGTGTACCTTTTAAATGTTAATATCTTTGTTTCAAAGTTGCTGTTAATAATTAATATTGATATAAATAAATATTTAAATTTTGAAATACATAAATAGTTATTTGTTTTTTGTTCTTTGAATGCTTTGAATGCTCATTTAAAAAACATTTAGATTTTTTATAAAAAAAAATAAAATATTGTAAATCATTTGAAATTAATAAAATTATATCAAAAATATTAAAATAAAATTGAATTTCCATCATATTTCTTTTCCATATCAAGCGTTTGTTCTTCATGCCTTAACCATTTTATAGCTCTATCTCTTTATCATCATCCTTCGTCCGCAATATGTCATCGTCATTTACATGCGTAACATACGAGAATACTTATATACAACAGTTACAACAATTACAAGAAACATAGAAACAACACTTTTCCAAAGAATACAAATAAAAGAACTAATTTTAAAATTCTTTGATTTTTTTATTTATTTATTTTTTTGTAATTTATTTATTATTTATTGCAAATTTTAAATTAATTTATTTTTATTTAAAATCTTTCACTATTAAGTTGGACTTGAATAGTTTAAAAACACTGACTGCATTGAAATTTTAAACAATGCCTAGAATCAAAGCCTAGGGCCTAATGGGGATTATCTTAACTTAAGCCACATGGATGATATTTTATCATTTTAAGAGGAATATAGCCGAGTTTTATATAAGTCGACTCTAACTCATTCATTAACAAATTAAAGTATACTTTAAACGTTTGAAGTAAATAAATACTGAAGAATTATACTACATACATAGATACCAATAAATTTGTTATTAAAACTTCCAGTTTTTTTTTTCCAGTTTTTCCATTATTTTATTTTATTTTATTTATATTATTATAACGCACACTGTTGGATCTGTCTTAAAGACATCCTCCAGGATGTGTGCACGACATTAGACTATCCTTCACGACGCATACACACACGGCAGTCAGAACAATTCGTCAACAACATTTTCAAACAAATGTCACAAAAAACGAGGACGTCTGGCTGAGCGAAAATGTCACTGAGGTTGTGATCAACCGCACATTGTATGAGCTATGCAAAGGTGTCAACATTGTTCTCTTTGTCATCGACAACGCCAAGGAAATAGACCACAAAATATCGTGCTCGAACACTTCCACGATGTTGTCGAAAACCATTAGTGACATTGACGAAAATGCCATGTATGACTATTGTGCCAACTGGGTTAGTTTATGTTTTCTATTTGTGTGTGTGTATGTATTTTATTTGTTAACAATAAATGACAACAAAATGAAAACGTTTATCACATAAGAGCTGACACCCATTTCGAGCCAGCTCAACTTAGAGTACAGTTTTATTTTGACTTTGAATACCAAAACCTTAGTAAGAGCTTTTTATTTAAAGGCTTACTTTAGCAAAAATCGACTTCTGTATATGACTATGAATGGAGGCCATTATGCATTACCTCTGTTGTAGTTGAAATTTTATTGCATTCATTTAAAATTTGCTGGGTATTAGGCAAATGGTAAAAGATTGTAATAAATATGGATTAAGTGAAAATTCTGTTGTAAGTACTTGCTGTAGGAGCTTAACATTTTATAATCCAAAATCTCAAAGAGTTAAATTACCTTGCATAAGTTTTAATTATGGCAAAAAAAATTTGTATTAAAAATGGCTTAAACTTAGTAAAAATTACATGTTTAAGTTTTGTTACCTTTTAGTTCCATAGTTTTCTTTCATGGAACATTAACATGGTGTATACAGACCTCGCATCAATAAAAAAGGAGGATTCTGAAATTTCTCGAGCTACGTGCTTTCGATTAGCGATTTTTATTTTATGTTGGCCCACTTGTATGGAACATATATCCTTAGTTGAGTTTGTTTGTGTTTAGTTTGTTTTTGAGAGGCATAATATTCATGCTTGAGACATATCCATGAGATATTTTTGGTCTACCAGTTTTAGACGAAGCTAAAATATTCCACTATTCATAGTTCACTCTATTCAAAGCATACTCTCTTAAGACCACGTCTTTACTAGTTATCGATATGGTATATCATGAATAAAACATCTAGAGAGCAAATCCAAAAATCTAGTTTTAAGTTTTCGAGCTACCCCCTTTAGTTCTCTCTTGCACTACAGCACTAGCCTGGACCTGACGCAGTGTCAAAAGTACCCCCTGACTATCTACATTGATAGTCTCTACGCAACTCTTTTAACAATTCCTAGGCCCTGAAAATGTAAGGAGCTTCAGCATAAATAATGCTATATTCATCAGAATATCTCTTCAACCGTCTGTCTAAAAGGTAAACCCTTATGCGAGTGTCCACTTCTATTTTCGAGAAAATTACCTAATCTCTATTAAAAAAATTTATTTCCAAAGTTATTTTAGGTGCTTACGTAATCCGAGTAGGCGTCAATGTACAGTATTCGACCTTCAAACTTAATATTCTTAAAAAAAACTGGTATGCCATGTTCTGAAATTGTTCAGAAGATCCAACTATTTTAGTCTAAACAAAGTTAAGTGTAACATCCAAAGTCATTGCACACCTGCACTCGATACTTTGACGGATACGGATCACGTGAGACCATGGGCAAGTAAAGCTACAGTTCCTCACTTTAGGCGAGGAATAAAATGCGTCCTCCAGTGACATTCCCTTCTTGTTCACTAGTTAAGTTCTTCCAAGGTTGTGCTATTGACCGCATATGTGACAATATAACTCTATATCAAATCAAATGTACTATCCCTGTTATTCAAGTTTAAATCGTAGCCATTACTTGTATGGCATTTGTAGTAGTTAAAGTACTGAAAGTTGAACTTAATTCAAATCTTGAAGGCTCTCTTCTCACCGTTTTAAGTATCATATCAAAAGTTACAATAGGTTATCAATCCCAAAATATAAAATAAGTTTTTTTATTATTGTCGCTCACCATTCGTCCATAAAGTGGAAATTTTACATAATTTTATGAAAGTCTTAAAGATTATAATCGGATCTAGTACAGAAACCAAAATTTGAAATTTTATATATTTAGAATTACCTCAACCAGTTTTTAGAATCAGTTAAATTTGGGAGCCTTGTCTGCCCATATTAATAAACGGATTTAAAATTTACAGATACCAGACAAAATTTCCAAATTTCAAAATATTTTCTTTAAATATCTGGCAGGCATTTACCTTCCCCTTAGATGCTCTTGTTAAAAATGCAATTGACTTAGAAGGGGATTGGCGATAATAAAAAATAGGCCTTGGAATGTTTTCTGTGCTCCTAAATCCAATAAACATTTAACAAATTTTAATTTTAGAATGTTGTACGAAGAATTTATTCTTTTATTTTATTTTTATTGGCTTCATTTCGTTCTCATACTGATATCTGCTCAGATATTTACTCTATATCTGTATTTTTGTAAGAGTCTCTTATCGCTTGCTCTAGAGCTGGTTTGTTACATGTTTGCATATATCAGAGATCTATAGTTTTTGAGAGATTGTTATTTGAACATGGACGGCTTGGTAATTAGTTAAATAGCAATTTTTTTTATAATAATGTTCTCAATATTTTAGGTTAATCGTGTAAAACAAACTTAAAATTAAAACATTTCATTATTTAAGTTTTAATAATTTTAAAATATTATTTTTTACTTTTTTAATTTCTTACATATTTTTGTTTTATATTTTTGTTTAGCGACAACTCAAATAAATCAGAATCCACAGAAGATATTGAAATTACACCACATAACTCCATTACTGAACAATCTAAAACGCACAGTTCTTAAAACCAGAATCACAGAATTTATTTTATAATTATTTTTATAAACTTGTATTTATTTTGTATCACTTAATTTTATTTTTTTTATTTTTTTTATACAAATTATTTATAAGTTTTGAAATATTCTGTAATTTTTTGCAATTTTCACGAATTTTTTTTTTTTTCTTATAATTTTTATATATTTCTACTCTAAAAAAACTTCCAAGATTTAAAAAATAAAATACATATTGATAAGTACATATATAAAATAAAATTTGTACTTTTTATTTAATTTTTAAAACATACATATTTATTTTCAAACCATTATTTAAAGTAAGTAAAAATAAATTTATTTTTAATTATTGAGGGATAATAAAATATTAAAAATTTACCAAAAATATGTGCAGTCGTTCTTATATAAAAAATTTATCAAGTATTTTACGAACAAATAATATTATATGTAGAGGAAAATAATTAATGTGGTCGGCATTCGCTTCGTATGTCTTTTGAAAGACGAAATTTTTGAGAATAATAAATATTACAGTACTGCAAAACGCAACATTTTGTGTAAAAATGTCAAAAAGCCATGCTATGCTATGTCATGTCGTCCCAAATACAGTGTCATGCAAAGTAATTATAGTGTCTTAGCAAATTAGTTGTCGTTCGTTATGTTGAATCAAGAATGATTAAATTAAAGAATACGACATCGCGCAGAACGTATTTTCATGTTGGAACTCTGACGTCACGCAAATTGTGTTTCTATTGGTTAATAATTTACAGCTGGTAAACTGCTGTATATATGTATGTGTATTCGTGTATTTTTTGTAGAACTGCAATAGTTATTTAATTTGCAAGGGTTGCCAGCTTTCACTTAAAGCTTGTGTTTCCCACAACAAATTAAAAGTTTTACATATAATATATATTTGGTAAAACTTGAAATGGAACAACTACGTCATCTAACGGCATGTTATGCGGAAGGCGTAATCTTTAGTTTTATCATTCTTGATGTTGAATAACATATCCATGAATGTTTTTTGTGCATAATGTTTTTAAATATTACTGTCGTATAAATATTCGCTACATGACTGTGTTACAGGAAGTATGTCTATATTTCTACAAGTGGAATCTGTATACAATGTTTGTTTAATAACAGAACAAATATAAATGTAACATTAGTCTGTTAGCGCCATCTTTATTTTTTTTTTATTCATATCTAACAATAAGTTTTAATAAATATTCAATACACAAAATAACAGAAATATTATTGCATTAAGAACCCTAAAAACTGTCATAATTTATGTGCAGTTTTATTTTATAGGATTACTGATTTAAACAGATGATCAGAATTTATCATTAACATAACATTATCATGTTACATGTGTAAACATGTTAATTTACCATTTTAATGTGTAAAAAATGAGTATAAAAATAATGCATAGGTTTGACTCCAACATATTTATGTCATTGTCGAACATAAACCGCTCCCCGACATTCCACTCTATTCCACCTTAACTAATATCAACAAAAAGCGAATGATCAGGAGAAAAGCGCCACATAAGTATTGGGAAATAGCAGATAACAGCTAAACCTACTTAGCGAAGACACTCATCACCACACAATCAACATGCAATCATGAGGCAATTGCTGTTGATCATCAAGGTTGAAGGTATAACACTGGCCTTTGGATGATCAATTCACAGCAATTTGTCTCATTCCTAAGGCGCTTAATAGTAATATAAGAAAAACAAAATGTATGTTCTGTCATAAATGTACAGTTCTTTCCAAAAAATTCCAATACAATGCACTGCATTTAGTAGGGGTTTACCCGTGAGTATTGGTCTCAAAATAAAAAAAAATAAAAAAAAATGTTTGAACGGTATAACATGGCATTGCAATTGCATGATGTGACACTTGTTACTCTATTGTATAGGGTAACACCATTTGCAGAGCTTTAGTAAGTATAAGCTGTCTTGTGTCACAGTGTACATGACAGTGTATACAGTGAAGAAATAAATGACAGCTTCAAAAGTATAAATCAGCTGTTATTATTATTAGTATCACTTAAAAACAATGATTATATGAATTTTTGCTAATACTTGCTATCTTTTTCGTCTTAAATTGTAATAAAATGTTTGTGTTGTTCTTATTATTTTGGTTGAAGTTTCGTCACTATATACACTGGGGTGTAAATATTACATCTAGAAACGAAACACCAGCAACAATAGCAAGAACAACACAACAATTTAGTACTATTTAAAATGAAAGAGATAGCAAGTACTCATACACATTAGCAAAATTATCTACAAAATTGTTATTGAAACAAAATTTACCATTAAATCACCCACCTACTTAACTAGTGATAAACAATTCTTAAACAATATGTAGGTACTCTTAAGTTTAAACTAAAATCATAAAGAATATTACTTTGACTACTATATGTATACCACTTTAGTTCAGAATTCTTTTAAAACTTCCTCTAAATATTTTTGGTAAATTTAAAAACTAAAATTGATTTTAAAACCAATAAAAAATTATTAATTAAAATAAAAATGAAATCAAATAAAAAAAAAAACAAAAAATACCCATACAATTTAAAACATAATCGTAGAGTGTGCGAATTTCAGGAGTATGCTAAACTGCACAAATAGTTTGGAGCCGCGAAGTATGAATTCGGGCATCGAACATGCCGCCCTTATGGTATCTGAGGAGAAGACCCAACATGATTCACGTAAGAATATATTTCCTATTCATTATCATTAAACAGAAAAAAAACCTTTATTTTTTTCATTCATATTTAAAAAAAAATCAAATTGTCTTAAAAATTTTGTTTTTGTGTAGTCTAAATAATTATTTGTTTTTTATTTTTACTGTACTTTGAATTGAATTCTAATCAATTACTAACCCCCTTTTTGATTTTTAAGTAATTACCGAAAAAAATGATGTCATTTGTCTTAACCAACACTTAATAAACTCTTGTTTGAATTAAAATTTTTTATTTATTTTAACTTTAATAATAATTTTTTATATACATTTATTAAAATTAATTAAGCGATATTTCTAAACAAAATTGTCAATTCTTAAATGTCAAAACACAATAACACTGTAAACATGTCAAACGTCATTTATCATAATCAAAAAAAAAAAAAATAAATAAAATAAAATCAATCATCAGACATTCCATTCATCACTCAATAGTTATCATGATTTAGCATTTTGTAAAATTAGTTTTTATTAATTTAAAATAACATATTTTTACTTTCATTTAAATTTATTAATTTTTACCAAACATTTAAAAAGGTTTTGCATTTCAACATATGATTTTATAAAAAAATAAAATAAATATTGCCTGTAGGAGTTGACCAGAAAAGCTTTAAAAAATATAATTCCAATATATGATTTGTACAAACAGTGTGAGTTAAATATTGTAGTTGAGGTTTGTCATGAATATGTATAGAGAACGAAGCGCTCTGATAAAAGTACCTTAGCTGGGGCCGAAAACATGTTAATTTTGACGAGTGTACTAGTCCTGCACGGACATCATTTTCTCCTTGGATTATGAAAAAGTCATTAAAAAAATCTAAATTTTTAATAGAATTTAACTTGGATCTTAATAATTAAAGCGTTTCTGACGAAACAAAATTACGAATCACCTCATCGGAAAGCAAAATGTTTTGTCTTTAATTCCTAAACAAGAGGATTTTTGGCGTGAAAGCTTTTTTTCTTAAATCCTTTTATAAAATCTTTCATAAAGTGGAAGAAAGCAATCCTGATTCAGAGAACGGTGAGAACAGCACAAAATTCACAATAAGTGTACTGTTATTTTTATAAAAAAAATTTCACCAACTTCTGTTGTTTTTTTTATCGGTAAAGAGGGAAAAATTTAGTTACACATACGCCAAAGGTCCTGACCATTTAGGTTATGTTGGGTTCTCCTCCTGACATACCGACTCAAAAACCCTCTTTTCTTCAACTATAAAGCAATCCACCCCAGTACCGCGCTTTGCATTACATCGCGGTGGTGCCTCTATGTGGTTTTCTGCAACCCTACAATCATTTAAAGCCACATTTAGGACAAAGTTCATCCCTATTTACGCCACTGCGTCCAGGTCAGACTTCTTTCTGCGGAGAATATGTTCAACATGTCTCGAAACCGCTCTCCAGGTTCCCTCATTTCGGGACTTTTTTTCAACAATGTTTGATGGAGAAACTGCACGGGTTCCTTCTTCAAGCTGCCTTCTATACTCAGTCCATCGAATGCAGATGAAAAAAGTATGCTCAGCGTCGTCTAAGAACTCTTCCCCTTCATAAATGCAGAAGCGTGAACTACACTTTCCCATCCACTGCACGTACTTTCTAAAATATCCATGACCGGACAGCATCTGTGTCATGTAGTGATTTACCTCACCGCACAATTTATGTTGTTGTGTCTATTCATAATAAAATACCAAACCAAACTAAATTGAAATCAACTATCGGCTGTTAAATCGGTTATCAAATATAGAAGTATTGCCTTCTCAAAGTTGTGAACTTATAAGAAACACACCCGATGCTCTTTTGTTTCACTCAAATCGTTTTCATTAAAAAAAATTTTCATAGAAATTTTTTTTTTCTAAAATAAATTTCAAATCTACTTATTTTAAATCTTTATGAATAAGAGGATTATGGTATGATTATAAAAACTGTTAAAGTTCTGCAGTTTTTGTTTTGCTGTAGTTTTTGCAGCTAATTTAACTGCGACTGCATGATTTTTAAGAAGCATTAGCAAAGCAGAAGCAAAAGCAATTAAATATTTCGGCAGTTTTTAAGGGCTGCATAAAATTCGCCAAACACTCTAATAAAGTTACGCTAATGTCAGGACTACGGTAACGCTTTTGGCCAAGTCTAAGTAATTTCTGCAGGGTACAACAAACTCTTATTTATGTTTGAAATGTGAAACCTTTTCAAATTAAATTTAAATCTTTGTTTGTGCTTGTGTCTTGTGTATGTGATTAGTTGTGACGTAAAACTCTATTGTTTTAGAAAACTTATTTGTAATCCGTAGATTCCATGAAAGCTAAAAGTTTTATTGAGTTCGAAAGTATTTATTAAAAAAAATTAAAATTCGGAAAGTAAAAATATATTTAAAGGTTCTTAAAATATCTATGAATTTTTAAAAGGAAAATTTATGGCTCAAATAAATTTAATAGGAAAGCGAAGAAAAAGAAATTTTGCGTATCCGTAACATTTTTTATTAAAATCAATTACAAAAAAAAAATATGTAATTTTTTTGTTGAAAAGAAATATTATAAAACGGAAAGCAAACTATATAAAATCTCTAAAAATATCACAACTTGAGGAATATTTACAAAACCTTTATCGATGACATAAGTTATTAACACATGTAGAGGGTTCTCCCAATTATAGTTTCAAAAGTAAATTTATGTATATAAAACGCACATAACAAATTATTTCCATGAAACTTTTGTCACATTATAATACTTGAACTTTACCATTACGTATAAACTACAGTGTCATTCAAATGGATTGATTGGAGCAACATACGTCCCTTTAGAGGTAGTCTTTCATCAATTTCTTTGCACATTTCGGGCCATATTTTGAAGAATGTTAGTTTTAAACTGTTCCAACATATGAAAATTATTTAGGTAGACACGGTCTTTTGACAAAAGGAAATTCTAATGCCATTACATTGCATTATCCTGTAGGCTAATTGACTTTGCTGAATCGATAAATTTTTCAGGGCGCGTAATATATCGACTCGGCAAAAAAAGAAAATTTTGGTCGAGTTTTTTGTAAGTGGTTCCGTTTTTTAAACCAGATATCTTTCAGTTCGTAACCAAAAAGTCGATTATCAAACGGCCATAGCGTTTTGAAATGTTTTGCGAGTGTCATTTTCGAAAAAATACACACAGTCACTCTCTTCAGCTGCAGTGGCGTTTTCACTATCAGCTCTGGATTCTCCGAGCTCCTTAAACAACAATCTTAGTTATTGACTCGACATAAACCCGATCACAGTCCGAAAATCAAAAATCTGGCTCCGTCTTGCACATGTGGAGCAAATGAGCTTTAAGTATTCAAAATTTCAGCTTTTTTGTTTATTGCGTGGCTTTAATTTTATATGAATGAAGATGCAAATCCAAATAATAACTTCATCGAAACGACAAATTCGGAACCAGAATCCTTTGTGAGGAAAAGAAAAGGTGGGGCCCAGATTTGGTAACTACGATCAAGAGAGATTTAAGTTGTGGGATAAGATAACGGAACTCTTGACCGAACTCCTTTCAAGTACTTTGTGCCGATTATGTGATAAGGCAATCGAGTAATAAATGCAAATACTTGGCTCTTATACAGCATTGATGCACAATAAGAAGAAGCACCTTAGTGATTATCGAATATTAGATAGGGAAATGTCAAAGCCGACACCGGTCGGCATTTTGAAATTGTTCAGATCCACGAAACTGAGTGAGATACGTTTAGTGCTGAATGAATATTAAATATTGCCATTCTGTTAAAAGTTCTTCATAATATTGCCAATTCCTTGCACAGAAGGCCCATTATAATGACCGTAATGCTCAAGCCTTTAAATCACTACTTTCTTAGCAATTTTGACCGCTACTTAATGCCTCACAGCATTGCATCAAAACCACTAAAGGGATAACTCGATAATTCTAGGTCGAGATGTATTGTCAAAAATTCACAGATATTACTATACGGCCTTCTAAATACAATTGATTGATTGGTTTTTTTAACTCTAAAACTTCTAGCTTACATGTGTTTCTTTTTGGGATTTCATCTATAACACAGTGATACATATTTTTTTTTCAAACAATTATCAAGTGACCTAGTGTTGTTTATAGGTCTAAATGGGTGTATGAGTATATAAATTCCAGAGATACGCACCTACACATCTATATTCACTAACTTTCTCAAGCGAAGAATACGATTAAATATCCTCATGGGTATTAAAGAAGTTAAAAAGAAAAATTGCAAACTTTAAGTAAACTTTTAAAACATCCCTCTTATAGATGTAAAAAATAACTGATTTAAAAAAGTTTTAATGTTTAAGTTATAAAAAAATTAGTCTTTGTTCGGTAACGCATATTGGAAAGTTTAAAATTCGTTTGTTTATAACCCCATTTAGACTTATAATCCTCACTAAGTGATTTCAATGTGTAGCACTGTGTTATTTATAAATATATTTAAAATATTTTTTTGTAATAGATTTTCTTATAAATTAATATTTTTATTAATAAATATTCTTTAATTTTTTGTATTTGAATTGAAACAATATTTCTTTGGCATTTATTATTTGCGGTAAATAATTAAATAACATATTTGGAAAAAAAAAACATCTCTCTCAATATTTAATTAAAACATCGTTACAATTGGATTTTTATCAACCAACTACCATTTAACACCAACAACGTTACACTGAAACAAAAACATCCCACTTCAATTGGCCTGAACAACAAGAAGAAAATCTTCTTTTTTTTATTTTTGTTGTTGAATTATAATTTATTCATGAAAAAATAAAAAAAAAACAAAACAACTACTAAAGTATTTGGTACAACTTCATTTTCATTAACGGTTGAAGGCATGGGTCCATATCCGTTAAGCGATAGCACAAATCTTTTGGGTCCAACAACAAGCTTAGCTGGCAGCTCAGCTTGCTATACAAATTATGGTACGAATGCATATAGCACACCAAATCCAATACGTAAATGTTACTACGATTACAATTATGATCGTGATAATTTTCGTCGTCATTCGGCTCATGGAAGAATGTGTATGTCATCAGGTAGACCTTAAACGTCCTGTTTATAATTGTGTTCACCATTTCGTATAAAACAACAAAAACACCAGTAATTTTACTCGTAACATCAAACAAATAATCAATTTCTCAATATAATCATCAAATTTAGTTATTCCAGCAAATCAATTTTCAATAAAAAAATATAAAAAACAATTTCAAGTAAAAAACACAAAAATTTATTCATTTTTTTTTTTGTAAATTTTTTTTTTTCTTTTAAAACATTTGTACAGTTAATGGAGTTAAAGAAGAATTCAAACGAAAAGTCAATTGTTGTAATATTTTTTAAACACTTTTATTAACATCAAGTTGAGAAAAAAAGAAAATTGTTTTTAACGCACACCACCTCATTTATGTTTTATTTTTATTATCTTTCATTCAAGCAAAACAATTTCGGCCTTTAACATCCAGTAAACCATTATGGGACCTCATCATTCAATTGCAATTGTTGTATCCACGCTTAAAGTTTTTTTAACGTTCTTTTTTAGTCTGCTTGTAGAACAGTTAAGCACGCAGTTTGTTTTTTTAAATTAAGAAAAAAAAAACTTACTTCAGATCGTTTTAAAATTTTTATATAAGTTGTATATATTCACACATATTGCAAAAGCTTTCAGAGTTCTATTACAAAAAGATTGATTCAAAAAAAGAAACAATGTAAACCGACGACTACTCACTACCTGATAAAATCTGAGATATGCTAACAAACTATGTACTCATATCACTTATCCAATAATTGAATTATGAATGGTGATATTTGGGTATTTGACCTGGGCTTATCACAAAATATCTTAATGTTTGAACGAAACTAGTGTGAGGTTTACATCATAACCAAATATACTACCATAATTCTCAGCTAAATATCATAATTAACGTATTTTGGTAGTAGCAAAATGGATAAAATTCATCACCGTGAGCCTATGTTTAGAGTAAAATGCCCATTTAAAGATAATAATGCCTACTCAAGTATAAGTATATAGCCGATCGGAAGATGTTTGGTTAATCATAATAGTCCCCAGACACCATCCGGCTAAACTGTTTTCTATATAAAATTTGAGAGTCCAAAATCAAGCAGTAATTCCGCCAGTCGGGTAATCATTAACGGCTCCCATACCCAAACCCGTTGAAAACTTACAATCTGGTTCTAACCAATGCCACAAAGTTTTCAATATTGTACCTACCTACATACATACATAATTGGCCATTACAACCCTGTGTAAGGGTTACGGCCTAGCTATATAGAACTTATACGCAGTCTTATTCAGGAAAAGTAATCTATTGAGATTACATCTCAGTTAGGTAGTTTCCCAGTAGAAAACTTACTAATACAGTTCTGTACCAACTGTTTAACCTGGCAGAGTTTCCGAGTGCCCTGCCAAAGCAATTTCTATCTATCTGCCTAATGAACCTGCCCATAGCAACAGCATAATTGTAAATTCTTTTCACACTTTTTACGATATATGTATAGAAATATTCAAACCTTTCTTAAAAATTAGTAAAAACAGGACTATATATCCGTGTACCAATTACTTAGGGATTTAAATATATACAACTGTACAGATCAGTACGGTTGGCCCTCGAAAATTATTAATAAAAGTGAGCATACAGAGAACAAACCAATTTCGTTTACCGCACCTTACAAATATATCTCTCAAACTTCAAACTGAATACAAGTTTGATTAAAATAACACAAAACAGCACCTTTTAAAAAACACTCACGTTACCATCACTTAATCATTGAACACCGCTTAAGCAAAAGAGAAAAAAATGCCAAATAATACTGAAACTAAAAAACCGCTCAATTAATTAAAAATTATTGTTTTTTTTTACAAAAAAAAGAGAGAAAGATTTTTATTTAAAATTGCATGTTCTCAAAATGCTTAAAATTTTTTATCTGGCAAGTATTATATATTTTACTTATACTTATACTTATACTTATACTTATACTTATACTATATACTTTTTTTAAAATAAAGCATGTTTGACTTATTTTTGCAAAGTTATATAAGAAGCTTTATTACGCATACTCTACTTCTCCTCTCCCAAAAAAATAAAAAGCACGCTTTTGTAAAAACGTAACATTCGTAACAAAGATTCCCCATGAAAGTCTAGAGGTATTAATATAAATTTTTTATATTTGTTTAATATTTTATAAAAATAGCTGCATCCGAGCGTTGTTTAGGAGACGGCCGAAATACACACCAGGGCCGGAACGCTGCCTCTGTGCCCCATCACCTTCGTCAGCAAGCACATGCCTACCAGAACAGCGGGCCTTGACTGAGGAACGACTCACTTCCTGAAACTGCCAGTGTACATTCAACGAACGCTGAACAACAACAACAACAGCAGCCACTTACACAAAAACTACAAAAACAACATTCACATGAAGATCATCAACAGCAACAACAACATCATCATCACCTACAGTGTAGCTATGATAAGGATATTGTATGTGATGATAATCAAATGCACCAGCACCAACAACATCAGCATCTAGCACAGCAAAAACACAGCAATGAGCACTGGCAAACAAACACCGCAGCTTCCACTTGCACAGCTGAATATTCACTGCCGTTTAACCAATTAGAGCATCAAGTGACACAACACCGTCATAGTCATATGCCTCGTAAACACAGTCACAGTCATAGTCCACATCCCAGTCGACATACATCACCGCACAGTCGACATACATCCCCACACAGTCGTCATACTTCACCTCATAGCCGTCATACTTCTCCACACAGTCGGCATACCTCACCACATAGCCGTCATACTTCACCTCATAGTCGTCATACTTCACCTCATAGTCGCCATACATCACCACATAGTCGACACACTTCACCTCATGGCCACGGCCATAGCCATAGCCATAACCATGGTCATTCGCATTCCTCACCTCACCAATCAAATCATTATGTACACGATCAACACCAAAATAGCATCGAACCTTTTGTACGCAATAGTGCAGCCCGAGCCTCAGTTCGCAGCACTTCATCTCACATACATGCACATCATGCTCATTCACATAATCATCGTCGTCGTAAACGTGGCGACAATAACCAACCGACCAACCCTCACGGAGGGGAAGGAGGCCAAAATGGTCATATGGTTCAGGGTCAATCCTCAGGTCATAGTTGCACACGCCGGCATCGTTCTGTTACCGATGTTTCGCAAACCTCTTTAAATACCTGTATCGATCCTTTGTGTACGGAAAGGGAAATTCAAGAGATTTTTGTGCAAAAATCGACGGCTTGCTGTTCAAACTCACGCACCGAGTTGGCTCAGTATTTTGCCGAAGATTTGTATGGCTCTACTTCCAGAAGACCATCGTCATGCTGTACTTCGTCTGACTATTGTTATCAGACCGACTCGACAAGCTTATACGGATCACGTTCCTCTTTAAGCCGCAACAATTCCGTCAAATCGGCTTCCGTAATTATGCGCAAGAAGAAACTGCATCAAAGGCAACCCAGTTATAGTTCCATTTCTCTAAGGGCTCTAAATGCTTCACGGCCCAATAGTCAAATGGGCTCACTGACGTCTGTATTCGATCGAGCCAAACAATATGCAGCCAATGGCGGTGGTGGTGGCGGTACAGATAGCGGCAAATCACATAACTCTCCCTCCAAGGTAACTATAGAAAGACACAAATCCAAAGATGCTTTAAGTAATGATCTTCCTGAATATGCTTGTTCCCCTTCTCCGATAAGATGGAGTTTTCTCGCTGACGGTAAAGCCAATACTAATGATAGCAACGATGAGTTAAGGCCACAACAACAGCTTACGAATTGCGGTAAAACTGGAGATGAAAAACACTATCGAAAACCTGAAACGAAACAACATAAACGTGAAAGAGAAAGAGAAAGGGAAAGAGAACGAGAACAACAGCCAGAAAAGTCCGCTTTAAAAACGCATAGATCTCAAAGTCGTAATTATTGGAAAACAAACAGATCGTCCTCTGATGACCGCCCTTCCACATCGCGTAAATGCTGCGAAAGTCCTTGTAAATATGAAGAGTCTACTATGGTACAGTTTCATCAAGATGGCGAAGCTTTTAACAACTGTTGCAGTAATTATATACAATGCAATACCTATTTGGATCAGGATTTACAAATTACTAGTGAAGATATACACCAATATTTGTCAAAGGGCCAGCAGGATACAGGCAACGTTTTAAATAACACCAAAAACTATCCCTTTCAACCAAGCAATGCTTTGGAGTTCCAATACAAAAACAATTTTGCCAATAATAACACTGCCACTAATACATTGTCTTCGGTAGAGGGAACCGAAAGTATGCGCAGCTATGATAGTCGCTATAGACGCAACTCCAGCAAGGAAACTAATTTAAATCAAAATCCTAACACTTCGGAGGGTTGTGCGGGAGCCTGTGCAATGTCCTCCTGTAGCTCAACTCCCCTATCACCAGCTAACATTAATTTATCTTCCAGTACCAATAATATTAATATAGTGTTCAGTTCTTGTCTTGAACGTAATGCGAATGAGGTGAAATTTATTAATACTACAACGCGTCATGCAAACTCAGCCTCAGTGGTATCTACAGAAGCCCATCATGCTGGATATTTGTCTTATACTTATCCTTCTTATGACTACACAAATATGGCAGCTAATTCACAGTTCAATAAGCCATTAGGCATTGACGAAATACCACAAGAGATGATGCAAAGAGGAGGTGAAGATATAATGACGACAACAAACTCATCCAGTCAACATTCGTCTTCACTGCAATCACCAGTACCAAGTGAACGCCACACACAAGGTGTTTCCTTTGAATCATTTGATGCATCCTCGGGTCATAATCTTTTGGCTTCACAAAGAGGAAGTGGCCAATACACAGCCACGCCCACACCACGTTCTCCCTTATCGCCAGCTTCGCCAGCCAACTCATCTAATTACTCGGTTTCTATAAATCCAGCCTCGACCATATATCCTAACTATGACTATCCACCTGGCCTACAAAGATCTCATGCTCACTATCACCAGAGTCAAGAGACACAGGATAATCACAATCATAGCCGTCACCATCATCATCATCATCACCATCACATGCACAATTTAAGAGAAAGTTTCAAATTGACTAACGCTTTAAAAAAAGTACGCAAAAGAGCACGCAAATACACCGATTTTTTACGAAAAAAATAAATATATAAAAAATATATTTTCCGTTTCTTTTGTTAAAAAATTTATGAAACAAACAAAAATTATTTCTTACATTAGATTCTCCAAGATTTTCACCCTATTTCGGCTCAAAATATGTGGTTATACATCTTAATAGGAAAACTAACAGTTTGGTTAGACACAAACCATAGAGAATATTTGAAAAGTAATTTTTTGTTTTCTTTTGGGGTTTTTTTTGATAAATAAAGCTGTAAAATTTATAAAGAATTATAAACGAATACATTTAATTAAACAAATTTAAGCAATAAAATTAATGAAAATTAAAATTCGTGAGACACTGCCAAACCAACCAAGGAACAAAAGATTCATTTGATAACCTATCAACGGCAATGCTAAGGTGGCCAGACGTCTTGTAAAATACTGTGTATAAAACTAAAGGATGCTAAGCTACATATACGCATACATACATGCATACTTATATAGTATACATATATGTACATATGTAAAATAATTAAAAAATAATATTTAAGAATTAAATTAAAAATTTATTAAAAATTCAAGAAAAACTACAACGACATCATATACGAGTACATATATGAATAAAAAAGAGAGAAAAAACCAAACAAACAAACATTTTTAACATTTAAAAAATCCATACAAATAACACCCCAGCCCACTCCTTAACGAAACGTCATTAGAGAAAGAAAAACAAACAAAAAATACACACACAAACACAAGTAGTTTTAGCTTAAAAAACAGCAAGAAAACAAAACAAAATACACTCAAAGAAAAACGTAAACTACATAAATTAGTTAAAACAAAAAATTAAAAATAAAAATCCCAAAATAGTTAATAGTTTATATACGAAAAAATTAAAAAATAAATTTAAAAACCAGAAACATTAGATTACGAAAAGAAAAAAATAACCAATAATATATTATACAAAAAAAAAATATCCCTACAACAATAACAACAAATACTAAAAAGGAAAAAAATGCACTCTATAACCTATACCGAAAGGAAATCCTTTAAAGTAATAAAAAGAACTCCCAATAATTTTACGTTTTACGTAAAAATTTATAGAAAAACAAAATAAAAAACAAAAAATATTAATAATTTTGCAAAATAAAAAAATGCAATCTGTAAAAATTATTAAAGAAAGCGAATAAATTATTAAAAACAAAAGAAAACAGAAAGGCCCTTAAAAATAAAACAAAAATCCCACTTTCCCAAAAAAAAAAAAAAAACAAATATTGTTATAAAAAAAAAATAAATAATTTGTAAAAAATAATTCAAAAATGTAGTGAAGACTTATAGTAGTATATTATATGTAACTACTTATATAAAGTAATTTAAAATATTTGATAACAACCACAAACATAAATTAATTATTAAATTACTTTATTTTTCTTTTCGTTATTATTAGAAGTTTAAAATTTTTTCCTTGAAACTAAAAATAAAAAAAATATTACCACTTATCAAACACAACAATTACTGCCAAAAACAAAAATCACCACAAAAGTAAGAAAAGAAGAGCAAACAATTTTTTATTTTAATTTAAGTTCTATGGTCACCTTATTATTATTTTTTATAATACCGAACACAGTTGCAATATACTGCTACCTGCGGGATCTCATGTGTTTGTTCAGCAGACTTACTGCTTTCTTAATAAACGCGAGCAGCTCTAAAATGTTGGTGGTGAATATATTCCCCACTGGAAAAAGTCCATCTTCTTTCTCTAATGCTTGAAACACAATCTAAGAAAATTTACATTTTTGTGATCATTAGTCTTCGTAAATGTGCTCTCAAATTAAAATATCTCCTAAGAAAATCCGTAAAAAGTTTCAGTTCGGGTCCTTTCCTAAGCGTCAATCTATGCAACATATTGTAACAAAAGGAAATCTTATATATAAATTAATGAAACAACTAACACTTTTCAAGGGTTAGTCCCGAATTTTTTCTTATTATACTGGAAACCTTTTAAAGATCCTCATACACATAATTGGCCATTACAGCTCTGTTTCAGGGTTATGGCCTAGCTTCTCGCAGCGTCAATTCTTATCCATTAGTACCGGTACCTACAGTTTGACATCGAGTCTAAACGACACTGTTGAGAAGCTTGTTAATGGCAATCAGTTACTCTCAGAGCTTTTGCCAGAACACTGTTCTTTCAAGATGTCAGAGCTAGTGTTTAAATTCGGAGGTCCTGTCTATTAAGCCAAGACACTAACCACTACACACAACGACTACAAGAATAATATGTAATATTTGTTTTTACAGACAATACGTGTGTGTATTATATAGGCGGGTTTTCGATAATTTGTAAAAGCTTTAACATCAATACTAATTAAGGATAGAGAACAAAAGAAAATGGCAGATCGATGCAAGAAAACTTATTGGTTTTTACTGAACAAATTGTTGCCAATACGAGTGCAGTATTGTTGTTGTCATCAAATGTAGAAATAGTGTTATATTATGTTATCTTTTTACAGAGACACATGTATAAACTTTTTGATGAATATTATATCGAAGAAGAAGAAGAGAAACAAGTTATTAAGTTCCTAAGGAATAATTAGAGACGCTTTAGTTTAATCGTGGCAAGAATGTTGTAAAATATATGAAAAAATCAAAAACTTAAGTTGATAGGTTGTGTACTACGGATGTATTTCTTATTAAGACGTTGAGTGCCATGTGCACCGCCGGCGGTACACACTTTACTTTAATTAGAGTGCCATGTGTACCGCCGGCGGTGCACAGCTACATGTGAATTCAATTGAATACATTTTTTGTGACACTACAGTAATGCGAATAAGTTTTATGTTGTGGCACCTAGAAGAAGTCATATTTTTTTATACTTTGGGAATTTTCACTGTAGCTTGTATTTGAGATGAATTAGAAAGGAACAAAAAATTATAATTTAATACAACGTAAAAACTTAAATAACTCTACTATGAGCTTGTAAACTTCTTCCGTTACCATAAGTTTGAAAATATCTGCTGGATTTATTGAATTGGAATTAATATTGTTTATTACTGGTGAAGCAGTGGAGTCGGTGAATATATATGTTTTTTAGCGTGTTTCCAATAACCGATCTCCAGACATTTGTTATGACAATATCTTCCTCCTCTTCACTTTAAGTTTTCTCATTTTTCTCAAAAAAAAAAATATTAGAATTGTCTGTATCTCCATCTTCGGCAGTATCGCTCGATGCGAAATCGCTACTAGAAATATATTCATCTGAATCTGATGGTTCAAAGTCGTTTTCATAGCTTTCAATGTCATCAGTTCTCTGACACTTCCCATAAAAAGAATTTTATATCCATTTTATGGTAGTACGAGATACACTCTATAAAGAATAAAAACAAAAAATATTCAAATAATAACTAACATAGCGTGACTACCGGCGATACACATGGCACCTGAATAAAATTATATTATCCGTGTGCTACATGTACCGCCGGCTGCCACACATATAACGGTACGAAAAACTGTCATACACAAACAGCGATTTTTACAAATTAATTTTTTATGTCAAAAACTTTAATTTGAACCTGTAATTATATATTGGCACCTTGCGAATATATTTTTATTTTGTATGGTGGCACTCAACGTGTTAAAAATGTATTTAAAATATTTTTCAATGCGTCCTATATAATACGGCAATAGTGTTCGTTAAAGATTTTTTAAACTATTTTTAAAATTTTTTTGTAGTTCTCACATAATTCGTAACAGTTATTAATAATTTGGGTGCCTTAATAGACTGCTGGGCAGTGTGTTTCTCTTCCATTTTACATACAACACAGCACAATATATGGGTCAGTACATAAGTGTTGGTTTTAAAAGCAAATATTTTATATATTTTTTTTTTTGTTTTATGATGTTGATGGTACAGCCTCAAAAAAATAGAAGTTTTATTTGTAATTCGTTGAAATTTTTTACTGCATTGACATGAGCTTGCAGTTGTAATTTTGGTGACCTCCTACCGTTTTTTTAAAGCAATTTTTCACAATTTTATTATTCCTAAAAAATTATATAATTTTATATAAATATTACAAATTTATTGGGCCTAAAATCTTTGGATAATAATAATTTGATTATAAAAATAAAAATCCAGCGAACTAAAGCTCAAAAAGTTTTTAATAATTTTTATTTCTAAAAGAAAAGTTAAATTGTTTTTATGTAATACGAATACTTAAAATTTATTATTTTGTAAAAAATAATAAAAAACATACATAAGGTTCCTAATCAATTTTCATTTATTTTGTTCTTTGTTTTTATTTCTTTATTAGGTTTTTATTTTTATTTAATTTTTTTTATAAAAATAAAAAATACTGTTGTCTTCCATTTAACAAAAATGAAATATTATATAATAATTTTTTTTTTGTTTTATTTTAAAGTCAATACAATAAGTTTTTTTTTAAAACAAAAAATTAATTTATTATGAAAACAAAAAACTTGTGTTTTTTTATTTAAATAAATGAAAATTAAATAAAATTAAATAGTTAATTTTAATTAAACAAAAAAAAAAAAAAACAAATATAAATATAAATATAAAGTAGGTAAAGAAAAAAAAAAACAAAAAATAAACACAAAATGAAAATAAATCAATACAAAAAAAATAAGATTCAATGCACTGCCAAAATGGTTTATTTTTTAATTTTTGACAACAACAGAATAAAACAAAATGTATAAAAAACAAAAAACAATAACATAAATATGAAATAAAAAAAATATGATATAAATTAATTTAGTCAAATCCAGAACGAAAATATCACACATACACTTAAACAAAATTTTTGTATATACAATATTTTGAGAAAAAAAAAGAAGAAATATAGCAAATAAATAAATTAATAGTAAAAAGAATAGTTAATAAAGTTAAGACAATTAAAACAATACAAAAAAATAAATGAATGAATAAAAATTTCTAAAAAAAATAGTCAAAATAAAATACGTTTTTTACAATTAATTTTAAAATAAATTGAATTAATAAATTATATGCAAATTAAGATATTTAGAAATAAATGAAATTATAATTAAACGAGTATGAAAATTTTAAATTCAAGTTAAAAAAATTAAATTATTTATTATCGAGCGAAATTTTATATAATTTTTAAACAATTAATTTACGAATTTTGTTCGATATCGATAGCCTGGGTTGAAAAACTTGTATATGTTCCGTTCCAATTTAAGTCAATTTTAAAAATTTTATAATTTTATTGGCCTTTTTTTGTTTTTTTGAAAATTATAACAAATTTCTGGTTCATTATAACAATTATTTTATGAACTGAAGCTATATGTACACCACCTAAGTTCTCATCTGAGTTTTATATCAGAAGCGCACTCAGATAGACTTAGATAGTTTAATTACAAATCTAATTTAATTTTTAATGTTTTTTGACTGAGCTCAGTTGAAAATAGAACATTTTCTATTTTCAAAATTATTGCCGTCTGAGCTCTAACTGTTATAATCTGTTATAATCAGATAAATACTTAGGTGGTATAAATATTGCTTTAATCAGAAATATCCATTTAATCTGTTATACTATGACTAAAATGTTTATACATTTTTAAGACTTTAACCCTAACCATACTGACAACATTTTTATATGTAGACTACTGACAAGGATGCCCGGGTTTCTGAGTACCCACTAGTGCTTATGATTTATTTTAATTGTTAAATAATTTAAGTTTCTGCTATAATATTGTGTTTAAATATTTAAATTCTTATTTAAATGTAAATTCACCAATTTATGGTATGTTTCCCGTTCTTAAATTTTCTTTCTAAAATCCGTTCTGATCTGGCATACGATAAAATACGAGTACATACGTATTGAAAACGCCTAAACTAGAACATATATATACAAATAACATATATATACAAATAAGATATCGTACCGATGAAAATATGCTACTGGTCTAGAGATTATTTTCATTTATCATCCAAACCGATATACCAATAATCATATAGTGGTTAGAGCACTCGCACAAAAGCTTAAACGGCCCAGGTTCAAATCCCAGCAAAGGTAAAAAAAAAATAAAAAGTTAGTTTGTGGCTTTTTTCAAAACTATAATTTAAAAATAAGAGGTCCCCCCCCCACCGTCAAGAACTCCATCTACAAAGAAACCACTCCCTGATATTCCGCTCTATTCCACAAAATTACAAAAATTCCAATACAATGCACAGCGTCAGTAGGGGTTTAGCCCTGAGTATTGGCCTAATTAAAAACAAAAAAAACCTATGGCGATAAGTAACCGAGAATATTCTTTTTGAGAATGTACTTTTTTCATTTATTTGAATAGAAAAAAAATAACGGTTTTATAGACTGTTCTCCTAAAGCGCCCATTTAAAAGAAAACACAATAGCAAGAAAAATAAGTGCCCCATTAAAAAGATCGGATAAGTACTTTTGACGTTGTATGCATTTGAAAAAAGGACATTCAAACACGTGGTCAATTGTTTGAATCACTGTATATGTATGTACACCCTGCTAATGTATCAACTAAAGCGACTCTTTTTACGGTTCAAACCAAAAAGATGAAGGGTGTGTACTCTCAACAGTGAGATATTCTCGAGGATAGACAACTTTTTAGAGTAGTTTATTGAACCACATGGTACCCAAATGAAGTTCTGAAAGCAGCATGGCTAATTGCCAGGGACAATTTTGAATTTAATTGTTTTTAGATGTTTGCGTTAAGCCCCTCCCCTTTTTCGGAGTGCTTTTTTCGAATGTTATGAATGTTTTATGTTAGAATAAAGCCGCAAAACGCAGTTGTGCGGGGGAGTTAGCTTATCAATATGTTCTACGAAAATATTTTTCGTGACATTTTCTACAAAGTCGCTTAACATACCATACACCTCAGATGTAAGGAAAACATAGTTTTATACACCGATATGCTGCAAGAGTTCGCCAGAGATGGAAAATTTCAACCGCCTCTAAAATAAAATTCCGTTGTGATCTGTCAAAACGCTGACACAAGTGTATATTTTTTTAGTCTCCTCTACCTCCTCTTGTTTATACTTTTTTCATAACAATCGTAAGAATAATTTTCTGGGTACCCTTGTCAGAAGGGTAAGGATTATTTGAATTTAAGACACTATAAAGTCAATCAAAATCAGGAGGGTTACGAGTTAAAATAACTTAACCCTAACCCCTTGTCCGTAGGGTTAGGGTTAAGAGCTGTAAGAATAAATAAATACTCTATTTGTTATAAATGCTATTAAATGTTTAAATTTAGTTTTCCTTTTATTCCTTTTTTTTTTTTTTTTTTGTTTTTCTTGTACATACAAAATATTCTATAAATTAATAGAAATTAAATTTAAAATAATTAGGAAAATACAAATACTCATTATGCAAATTGAAGACATAAAATTTTTAATAAAACCAAATTAAATCTAGATTAACAATTAGTTATACAAAAAAAATTATTAAAATTTAAGAAAAAGAAATGATTATTAGTAAAGTAAGTTGAAAACAGAATTCTAAAATAGTTATAATGTTAGCATATACTAGTTTATAATAATAAAAAAAAAACAAAACCAAAAAAAAAATTAATTTAATTATTGAATTTTAATAAGAATAGGCAAATTAAGTAAAACTGATTTCTAAATTAAAATGAAATATTTATGAAACAAAAAAAAATATATATATAATTATAATTTAAAATAACAATATTAAGTTAAGATCGAAAAAATTATATTGAAAGACAGTGAGTAGTGGTTCGTTTATTCATTGATTTAAATTTTGTAAATAGTTAAGCAAAAAATATTTTTGTTTTTTTCTTTCACAATCCACTATGGTTTCAAATCGATTTATTTTTTTGCAAAAATTAAAATTAAAAACTTTTAAATTTTTAATAGAAAATCTTAATATCTTAGCCTCAACACTCCCAAGCAATCAAGCAAAGGTATAAAAAGAACACTACCGGTCTTCTAGGCATTCAAAGTTGAAAATTTAAACACTTTACAATTGTATAACGAACAAGTATTTAAAAAATGCAAAACATAACCTATGAATTCCGAGGACCAAAAGTTGGGCTTCGACACGAACTTGAATGGAAGTTTAAATCAAAAAGTGATAGTCAAAGTGTAAATTTATATTTCACCCACAGAAAACTTCCACACTTTATTTTAGAACAATTTTTGTTTAACTCAACCGAAATGTTTTCGGTTAGGAAAACAAACAGGCAGAAAGATGATGTGCAACTAGAGTGGGTTCGTCAAAAAATCAACAAAAATATAAATACTCATAAATAAATCAAAAAACACAGGTATGCGTATATTGGAAAGAAATCATTAATTTCCATTTAGGCACCTTCCCTTTTAGTGGGAGTGGACACTATGACTATTTCCTTTTCTAATTTTTTTACTGTTCACAAAATATCGATTTGAAACCGCAGTGCACTCGTCAGAAATATTTTCTTTAAATAAAAAACAAAAATTTTTTTATTTACATTAGACAAGTATTTTAAACAAAAAAGGAAAAAAAATATAAAAAAATTCATTTACATACGGCATGTATTTATATTCGGAACAGAACCATTTAAATAATTTTAAATCTTCTAATTTTTAACCCTCTATAGCCCCAGGTGACATATCTGTAACATGCCCATAACGTCTCTATAATAATTTTTGTATTAAAATCATTGTAAAACTCCATATTTGCAGAACTTTTAAAGCTACGTTTATATTTATCAAATATTTGATGAAAACAGCGTAACCACTATTTTATAAAAACATTTTATACAAAAATTTAGTTTTTATATTGGAAATTCTTAACAATATCTGTTCAGCAGTGCATAAGCAACTTTTACTCTCTTTGTATGTTTTTAAATCCCAGCAAAGGTGGAAAATTAAAAAGTTAGTCTGTGGTATTTTCAAAATTATAATTTAAAAATAAGAGGTACCCCTCCCCGCCCTATAAGAAGACCATATGCAAGGAAACCGCTCCCTGACATTACACTTTATATCACTTTAACCAAAGTCAACAAAAAACGAATGGTGATTAGAAAAGCGCCACCTATTGGAAAGTAGCAGATAACAGCTAAACCTATTTAGCGAAGGCACTCACCACACAATCAACATGATGCGACGATAAGGCAATTTTTGTTGATCATTCAAGGGTGAAGGTATAACACTGGCCTTTGAATGATCAATTTACAGCCATAATAAATATAATAAGAAAAGAAAAACAAATATGTATACTGTCCCTTCCAAAAAACTCCAATACAATGCACAGTATAAGGAGGGATTTGCAACTGAATATTGGGCTCAATAGAAAAAAAAATAACAGAAATTTTCTTCAATATACATTATAACACTTTTTAAGACTTACGGACATATTGTGGACAAAACCTACAGTTTCTCATCGAATCCGAACGACAGACTTTAGAAGCCGAAAAAATATTTTTTTAATTTCTTTCTTTTAAGATGTCAAAGCTGGGGTTTGAACGCGGAGCTCTGGTCTAGTAAGCCAACACACGACATACTGGACTACGGCGAGCAAAACGATATAATCTCATATATATATGTACTAATCGTAATTCAAATTTAACAGATTTAAACTATATGTTAACCAATTCTTTGATAAGGTGATGCCGCTTCTTAGAACCCTGGGTTATACAGGGTTAAAATTTAAATATATTTTCTTTTGGTTTTTTGATATCAGTAACGTTTTAAGTAAGAACAACACCCCTCTCACAAATATTTTCTAATAATTTTTAACGAAAATTATAAATAAAATAATAAAAAAAATACATAAAAATATAAAAATATTAAATTACAACAAGCATATAAATATTTATATAGTTAAACTGAAAAAAACCAAATAAGTTAAAAAAATAATAAATAAAATTGTAATACAATAAGAACAACATATAGTTAATTAAAAAAAGAAAAAAACCAAACAAAACTAAAACTAATAATATGTATTAAATTTAATAATAAAAATTATAATTTTTTTTTGTTACACAAAAAAAGTAAAATTTAAAGAAACATGTTTAAATAAAACAAATAATGAATTATACAATTAAAACAAAAAGGAACAACAACAGAAACACAAATGAAAATGAATATTAAAGAATAAAATGATTATGAAAACAAATATAAAATCTAAAACAAAAAGAAATAAAAAAGTTTGCTCAATAATTATAAGCAAATAATAGCAATTAAACAAAAAAAAACATGTGAAAAATAAAACCGCAAAAACAAGAATGACGAAAAAACAAAACAAATAAAATATGAACGTTAAGATTACAAAAGAAAAAACAAATAAAATATTAAAAAAATAAAAAAGTGTTTTTGTAGTTTCATTTATAATAACTGGAGATGCGGTAAACAGTGCAGTCAGTGCTGAAATGAAATCCACTGTTAGAATACAAACGTTTTCATTGTGGTTTGTGATTTACTATGTAGAGTTAATCAATCAATCCTTATTGACATTTTAGTAGTGCTTTTTATTAAAAGTTGTGGACCAATTTTTGATAACATAAAAAACATTTTAGAAAATTAATTCCTTATTTTTAGTTTCGTCAGAATCGTTTTAATAAGATCAAAGTTAACTGCAATGAATATTTTTTGGTAATTAAAATATGATAGAAACTGTTGTGTGACTTTACTTCGACTAATTCATACAAGTGTACGTACATACAATAATAATTTCAGTATGCGATTTCTTAAAAAGTATGAGTTAAATAGTTGATGTTTGGTCTCGAATATACACAGGACACAAAGAACTCTGTTGAGACTACCGTAGCTGGAGTCGAAAACAATTGTTCAGTTTGGCTAGTGTACTATTAATTCACGGACATCAATTTCTTCTTTAATTACCAAAAAATATTCATTGCAGTTAACTTTGATCTTATTAAAGCGTTTCTGACGAAACAAAAATTTAAATTAAAATTGATCACACCTTTCCTGGGGCTCGAACCCGAGCCTTCAGCACTTAATTCTTTATTGTTTTCTGAATAATGCCACCAATATAAAAGTTATACATATAGGATCACTAATTAGAATTAAAACTTCATTATTGGAATAATAATTTAACAAACATTAAAAATATGATAATTACATAAATTAAAAAATTCTGAAAGTTTTGGTCCTGACGGTATCCCAAGCTGTGTATTATTAAACTGCTCGCAAGCATTGGTTATGCCGCTTACATACTTATTTAATTTATCTCTTTCTACTGGATATTTTCCAAAATTTTGGAAAAAATCTTTTATTATACCTCTATTTAAATCTGGAAATAGATCCTTCATATCGAATTATAGAGGCATAGCTAAATTAAGTATTATTCCTAAACTTTTTGAACAAATAGTAACTGAATGTTTCTCTCATCAAATTTCATCATTTCTGTCACCCTTACAACATGGATTTAGAAAAGGGCGTTCTACTTCTACAAATTTACTGGAATTTTCTTCGTCAGTTATAAGCGCTTTTACCAAAGGCATGCAGACCGACACCATATATACGGATTTCAGCAAAGCTTTTGATAAAGTCAACCATAATCTCCTCATACACAAATTAAATAAAATTGGATTATCTTCTGCTTTTCTTAAATGGATATCTTCGTATCTGATCGATAGATTTCAATGTATTTTATTTAGGAACCATAAGTCAAAAACTATCTCTGTTCCATCTGGTGTCCCACAAGGTAGTCACTTGGGGCCGTTATTGTTCCTTATATACATTAATGATTTACCATCCTGTATAAAGTATTGCAATATTTTAATGTATGCCGATGACGTTAAGATTTTTCTTCACCTCAACGATTCCAATTTTCGTAATCTCCTTCAAAACGACTTACAAAATTTTTATGAGTGGTGTCAAATTAACTTAATGCAACTTAATTTTAAAAAATGTAACCACATGGTATTCTATAGAGCCAATCCTCTTATCTGCAGTTATAAATTTGATACTTATAATATTGAAAAAGTCGATACATTTCTTGATCTTGGTGTGCTACTCGATCCAAAACTAACTTTTAACCCACACATTTCACAAATTGTAAATAAGGCAAAAGGTGTATTGGGATTTATTAAACGCTGGGGAAAGGAGTTCAGAGATCCATATGTATTAAAGCAGCTGTTCACCTCATTGGTTAGACCAATACTTGAGTATGCTTCTATAGTTTGGGATCCTCAATACGAAATTCATATAAATAAAATTGAATCTGTACAAAAACAGTTTCTTCTTTTTTGCCTCAGAAATCTTCAGTGGAATCCGAATAGAGTTTTACCATCTTACGAAAGCCGTCTAGCACTTATCAAACTTCCTATTCTCAAAAGCAGAAGAACTTGTTTCAACATTTCCTTCATTAATAATTTGATATGCGGAGTTATTGATTCTGAGACCTTACTTATGCAGCTGGAATTTATTATTCCTACTCGACCAACTAGATATTATATTCCTCTTAAACTACAATTCTTTCGATCTAATTACGCCAATTTTGATCCTGTTCGGAGAATGTGTGCAGAATTCAACAGTTATTTTTTCCTTATTGATTACTCCTTAAACTTTAACGCTCTTAAAAATAGAATAACGAACTTTTTAAATAACTGAATTAATTAATTTTCTTTTTTTATATTTTGAATAATAAGAATAATCCAAATAGCCTGTAAGAATTTTTGTATTTCATTGGCTGAAATAAATAAATAAAAAAATAAAATGAAATGGTCAACTGATGACTTCTGTCAAAATTTAAAAAAGTTTTTACACGCTTACAAGGCGCAATTGCTACACAGCTAACGAAAGAATTGCTCTTTTGCGAGACAAATTTAATGGCCGTATTATCTCACGTGGTGGCGATGTTAATTGTCCGCCGAGATCATGTGATTTGACACAGTTGGACTTCTTTCATTGGGGTTAGTTGAAAGAAAAGGTGTACGTCGATAAGCCGGAAACAGTTCAAGAGCTAACGAATGAGATAATACGGAACATAAACAGCATAGAATCTCATCTGTGTCATTGAAAATTTTAACCATCGGGTGGTGGTGTGCAGCCGAAGTCACGGTGGCCATTTGGCTCATATTTTGTTCCATACATAATTGAACCATAACAAATTATCATAATAAAAAAAATGAAAATAATTATCTAAATAATTAGTGTTTTGGCCCTTAACAACAACATTGGCCCTTAATATTTAACCTCCCTTTATATATATTAAAAGCTTATTTGAAAAGTACTGCATTGAAATTGGTTAAATAAGCCCTTAATAAACCTGTAAGACGTTTTATGTGTACGACAGTATATCTTTGAAAATATTTAACACTTCTTTGTTACAAACTTAGCAGTCCTTC
This sequence comes from Metopia argyrocephala, assembly GCA_963576795.1. Classification (NCBI taxonomy): domain Eukaryota; kingdom Metazoa; phylum Arthropoda; class Insecta; order Diptera; family Sarcophagidae; genus Metopia; species Metopia argyrocephala. The sequence goes on from OY756210.1 coordinate 51,104,566, forward strand.
ATTTAGTTCAGTCAGTGTGGCGTGTTATTATTTTGCGAATTTTATATAAAATTCCAGTAGGCACTTTCAAACTTTGACAGTTGATAACTGTTATCTTGTTGTCAAATTATTCGCCATTTATACAGTCTATTTTGCAAAATCACCATAGACGAATATAGCATTCAAAAACACGTGCAAATAATAAAATTGTTTTATTAAAATGGTTGACTGAACTTCAGCTATGAGGCCCATTTGTGAATGAATAGGAAAGGGACCAAACAAAATTGTATAATTTAGCCAGAATACCAATCAATGTAAATCTAAGAAGGTCCAATGCTCACCAAAAAACTGACAGAGTTGTGTGGATTTTGAGCTGGTGGTAAATCAAATGAAGGGTTTGGATTAATTCGACTTTAATTTGTAGTTTAATGCACGTAGTCGCCGTGATCTAGTGGTTAGTGTGTTGGCTTACTAAGACATGAGCCCAGGGTTCAAACCCCAGCTCTGACATCTTGATAAAAGAAATATGACAAAAATACCTCTTAGCAGTCTTCTGGCAAATGCTCTGAGAGTAAGTGGTTGTCATGAACAAGCTTCTCAAATCTGTCGGTTGGAGTCGACATTAAACTGTAGGTCCCGGTACTCATGGATAAAAATTGACACACACAACATGAGTGCTGGGAGAAGTTAGGCCGTAATCCTGAGACAGGGTTGTAAAGGCCAGTTATGTATGTATGATAGGTGGCAAACATTTTCTTTTATTTAAATTTAAAGGCAGCAAGCGCTTATTTAAAGATGCCGTATAATTATTAAGGTCGCATATAAACCGATTTTCACAATATTCGGTAAACTTATTAAGTATTATTTATAACACGAAGGCATAATATTCCTTTATTATTTAAATACAGCAAAAAAATGAACTTGAAACTTGAACTTTAATTTAACTGGTAAGAGATTGAGACCTGACCAGTATAGTATTTCAGGTGTAGGGCTTTATTAATATTCTTAATTAAATTTAGAACTGGGAAGTTAGAAAAAGCTTGGAACACTGAAACACTCAAGTGTATCTTAGGCACACAAAAGCGGTAACCTAAACACGATTTTAAAAGCCCGACTTTGAAACTTTTAACAGATTTAAGAGTGAATTTACTGATAATGGCGATAACAGTTGTAAACCTTTATAAACTTGGAACGCATTTGTGCGAATGTGGACTTCTTGATCAGTGTCTTTAAAGCGGCACATGGTCTCGGTGCACATACATACATTACTAAATTTTCAAATCTGCGGGCCCCCATTAGGACAGCCAGAGGTCTGCTAAATCACAAGTAGACTCAAATGGTCACAATATATCCTATAGCTGACAGTATTTTGTTTTCAAAAGATATATTTTTCGTATAAAATAAAAAGTGTCCGCTCTGTATACAATAAAATAATAATTTTTATATTTCATTCAAATGGTCCTTTAAAAACGTTCAACACTGTTTTTAATCGCGCAGAATCCTAACATTTCTTTATTACTTTTTAAGTACACTAAGGTCACAATTATATACATATAAAGGATATAACTTAGTGAACTTAAAAATATTTTAGTTTTATACACTGCAATATTTAACAAATAAGCTCTCTTTAATGTATTTGGTTTTTTATCAATACAGCAGTTAATGTATAATCTCTTTTGGTTTTATTCTTAAGCTTTAAGCTGAAGGTCCACAGCATGAGTTTATGCGTCTGTCCTTTGTATGCATTTGACAAAAAACTAGTATCAGCGTAATTGTATGTAACAAGTTACACAGCAAAATACACAGAATGCATACACGTATCAACGCAACAAGGTAGGTTTACTTTCTACTTTTGTACCGTCGTATTAGTTGTGAAAATATGTCAGCTGTTTTTGATAGTCATGGATGAGAAATTTATTTTATTTTAAATGTTATCGATATATATGTATGTCTGTTTGGTGAATTCCTTTTTATATATTTTTTTAATTTTTTAATTAAAGAAAAAGCTTTAAATAAAAATTAATTTTAAACACAATTTTTATATTTTGTATTCTATTTATCGATTACTTTTAAGTAATGAGTGCCATCTCTGTTGTGTTTTTATTATTTAAAAAACAAGTGCTATGGATGAAAAGCTTAAAAAAATCGTCTCGTGTTATTTTCAAGCTTTTTGTAGTCCCTTGTACCACAAAATATTCTATTTATCGATTACTTTTAAGTACTTAGTGCCATCTCTATTGTGTTTTTTAATATTTAAAAAACAAGTACTATAGAGGAGAAGCTTAAAAAAATTGTCTGGTATTATTTTAAAGCTTTTTCTAGCTCCCTGTAGCACAAAATATTAGAAATATAAAACCAATGAATGCCATAAATTCTTTTAAAATCTCAATTTAACTTTCCATTTTGCCTAAATTGGTTTTATTTGATGATAACAATATTAACACAACAGCTGATCAAAAAAAATCAATATGGCGCATAAAACGCATTACATGTAACTTGAATTTAGAAACGCATAGAATGCACAAAATGTATCATACGCATCTATGCATGCACGCATGGTGTGGCCCTTCACCTTTAATGAAATTAATCATTAATTGTTTGATAATAAGAAATAAATATTTATTAATACGATTTGAAATACATATTACGCGAACCACTATTAGTATTTATATTTTTATTTTTCACTTATTTAAATACTTTTTTGTGAAAAGAAAAATAATAATTTAGAATTTTGTAAAAATTAAATTTTATTGAGATTTCAATTTTTTTTTATGTCTACGGATCTGTGAATTTATACATGTATGTGACTTCTCCTATGAGAAATACATTCTACCGATATAGGCACTTACTGTCGTCCAGCAATGCGAATAGGTTTCCTATAGTTTTTCTATAAATTTGGAAAACAAGAAGAAAAATATTGGTCTTTAAATCTTTAAAGGGTTTTTACAAAATACTCGTACTTATACGTTTAATTTTTTCTCATAATCGCTATTGTATTGTTATTGGGGGTATATTACTACTTTCATATATTCGAGTAAAATAAAGGGGAAAAAACAAAAACGTAAAATAATAACAATACGCAAACAGCACGAGGAGAATGTAAATATCAAAACATAAACCAAGAAAAAAATCCTCCCCGCTTCTAATAAAAAAAAGAAAACTTTTCTTTTCCAGCAGTAGTAAGTGTTTACGTAGAGAAAAATGTAAACTTAACGGAAATAGAGTAGAAAATTGTTATTAAAATTAATAAAAAACAAAAATAAAATTAATTAAAAATCACCATAAATAACTAAGTATTTCATTAACCATGTTAAATGCCTTTAAACGAAGATTTCGCACTCTGCTTCAACGTTTAATATTTTTGGCTATTTTAGCAGGCATTTTAATGATGGTCATTTCGTATATGAATTTGGAATTTTGCTATAAAATCATGTCACAAAATAGTTTAAATTACATGGTAAGTGTTTGCCTCTTTAACAAAATATGTATGTATTAATCAAGAATATTTAAAATAATATTTTAATTTCTTTTTTTTTTGTATAAAACAGTGCAAAAAATATAAAAATTATGAATATAGCGGCTCTTTATGTGAAGAACTTTGTGCCAATGAACAGTCTTTTAAATCGTTTAAGTGTCCCCAAAACGATATGAGTACCATTATGTTTACGGCTGAGAAAAATGGTGATGTTTATGCCATTAAGGTATGAGACTAATTTGCTTGTAAAGAAAAAAAAAATAAAATAAAATTCTGTCACTTACAATACTTTATTTTTAGCTGGCCCGTCATATAAGGGATGATCTAAGTTGGGTGAATAGCCACGGTGAACAGGTTTATCCAAAAATAGAAAATTTTCATCATATTGTTAAAATGCATATTACACTGACCTACAATGTAACGTTAGACGACAATATGGTGAGTATGAGTAATAGTTTTAATATTCAAGATAATATTTATATAGAATGAGCATTATCCTTCGAACGTAATCAATGATTATGCATATGGTTAAATCTTGCGTTGTGTTGGCATGCGAGAAATAATAAACTTTCATATTAGATTTGTTTAGGAATGTAGGACGAATGATATTTCAATATTTCAATACTTAATGTTGTTCATGTGGAAAAAACATGCATTAAGAAAGCGCTCTTGCGAACTTTATAAAAAATTAAAATCTCTTTGTAAAAAAATTAAGTTTTCTTTTAATGAAGAGGATTATTTACAAGTTTTTAAATTCTTCAGAAGAAATCTTGTGAACAATTCTTTTGTGAATAATTTGTTACGTGGTTCTACTGATTCTGAACCTTTATTAAGTAAGCTAGAACTTATAGTTTTCAATCGCCCGACAAGATACTAATTTCGCTGTAAATTACAAAATTTTCGTTCTAATTACACTAGTTTTGTCCGGTTTACAAGAATGTGTGCGGATTTCATTACCTACATATCTCTGGACATTTGACAAAACGTCTTCTTTCAAAATCAACAACTTTTCAGTAGAGCAAAAAAACAGTTAAAAAGGCTAATACAAGTTATTGCTTAGAAAATTAAAGAAATTTTGAACTTGGATATTATACACAAATACTTAACGAGCATTTTGCGACCTTTTTTCCCTCTAGAAGCAATTGTTTTCTTTAAAACGACAAAAAATTAATTTAAGACTTTTTGTTAATTTTTTTTTGTTTAAATTTTAAAGAAAAAAATTAGCTTCCACCATACAAGTCGTTTTTTCAAAATTTGTTTGATTAAATTTGAAAATTATTTTAATCGCTTAAGTCAAGACAAGTTGTTTTGTTAAAATGGAATATGAAAAAAAGGTTGAAAGAAGTTGATCTGGAAAATATATTTGGGTTCTATTTTTCCCTTCAATATGCAGATAATTAAAAAATAATAATAAAAATGAAATACAATTTTTTATAGACATTCAATTTTTTAAATTATTCTTAATTCTCTGAAAGAAGTCGTTTTGTCAAATTGAAATTGGGGGAAAGTCTGAAAGAGGTCGATAAGTCAACTGCATATCTTGCCTTCCAAAGGTCGTAGAGATACCGGGATTAGAGCAAAAGAAGGACAAGGAAATTCTATATTTACTATAAAATTCTTCGAAAATTGTCTCATTTCGAGAGAAGACGTTTTTTTCAAAATTCCACAGATATGTACTTCGATTTTTTACTATTCGAAATAAATGGATCAAAGAAACTGTATAAAGTTTTGTGTAAAAATGAAATTAAATGCTCAAAGACATTTGAAATGTTGACTGTGGCGTTTGACGAGTCTACTATGAGCAGCACACAAGTTCAATTGTGGTATAACCGATTTAAAGAAGGCAGAGAAGATATTAATGACGATGGATTTTGCACCAGCTCACACATGGATGCTTGTGCGTGCCTTTTTGGCCATAAACAACCATTATCATGCCTCAACCACCATATTCACCGGACTTGGCACCCACTGACTTTTTCCTCTTCCCAAAACTGAAGACACCGATAAAAGGAAAGCGTTTTGCTACGATTGAGGAAATAAAAGAAAAATCGAAACAGGAGTTGTTAGCGATACCAAAACACGCGGTTCAGAAGTGTTTCGAGGACTGGAAAAACTGCTGGCATAAGTGTATTATATCTGAAGGGGATTACTTTGAAGGGGACAAGATAGTTATTGATGAATAAATAAATACTTTTTGAAGATATTGAAAATAACGGGTTTTTTTATCAAACCTCGTACATGCAATGCAGACATACAACCTAACTTCTCTTCTCCCATCTAGCTAAAATTTTCAAAATTATCAAGAAAAAAACAAATAATTATTTATAATTTCAATAATCGTAATCTCATTCTATCTTTGATACTATACATACATAATAGGCCATTACAATCCTTTTTTTGACTTACGGTCTAGCTTATCACAACACCCATACTGTGTGCCGAACCTACAGTTTAAAGTCGATTCCGAACGACAGGCTTGAGAAGCTTTTCATGGCAATCAGTTACTCTAAGAGCTTTTGCCAGAAGACTACTAAGAGGTAGTCAGAGCTGAGGTTTGAAGGCGAAATTATAGTCTTAGTAAGCCAAAACACTAACCACTAGTCCACGGCGACTACTATGACTACTTGTCTAATTTCGCACATTTTGTAGTTCGTGGTTTCTATTAAACGTTTTTATTAGTAAAAGAAAAATTGTTCACGTTTCACAGTTTTCACCTTATTATATAAAAAAATGTGCACATTTCTGAGACGTTGGCCCTTTCCAGTGTTCACGTTTTTTCGAGTTGCAAAATTTTTGTATAGTTTGTGACAATGTGCTACAATTGCAAGTTTATAGCCCACTCCTTATACTTATTTCGTATGGCACAGGAATGGATACACCCTATTTTCTTTAACAAATATTCTTAATATGTGACTTTCTCTATTACATTTTAATTATTACCAGTAACACTCAAGATTTAAACTTATGCTTCAAAACAATTTCAATTTATCTGAATACCTTCATACATATCTACTTACTTATATAAATTAAAATCTGTTATATTTGCGTTACTTTTTATTGTATTTTAGATACGAGCTTTAGTTAATCAAGAAATTGATAAAAATAATCCCCAGCAAATGTTGAACTTTTGGCGTTTATTTAAGGATAACAATTACATGATGAGTAAATTATATGATGAAGAAAATTTATTTCCTACAGTGTTGGGTTCATGTGGTCCCTACTATGCCACTGAGAATTTAAATATCTTAAAAACGGAGCAAACTTTATTGCAATATATGTGAGTGATATATTAAATACACAAAATTTGTTATAATTTGTTACACCCGTATGTCTACAGATCTTTTGATTGGCAAAAACGCTTAAAATTCGCATTAAGTCTTATGGAGTTTGTATTTAAAATGGATGAAATAAAACCAGAACCCTTGAGAATGTGTAAAATGAAAATCAATAATTTTGGTGTCACCGGTGATAAGAGGTAATATGTATTGAATTTGGAATATACTTACATACATACATGCATATACTGTTTCAGAATAAAATATGAAAACGCTGAAAATGTTTTTGTGGAAACCCAACTCGACAAACGTTTATCAAATGGTTCACCATGTGAGGAGGACGTTGATTGTAATTATTATTATTGCATGGGCAAATGTGATCCAGATAAACTGATATGTAATGGTGTACAACAGAATAATAATTTACAAATATTCTGTGATCAAATCCTTAAAGGTGGAGGCCTTTTTCCAGGTCTGTTAGCTTCGGCCAAAACTCCCAAAAGCCTTATGAAATTAGTCAAAACATGTATAGATCCCTCAAAACAGGCCAATAATCATGTGAATGGTAGAGTTTTTGCACCCAATACAGAAATGGCTTTACGGCTATACAATGAAATAAAGCGTTTACATAAGAGTAGCGCCATATCTAAAAATGGTGACTAGTAAGTGAGTAATGGAATAATTGATGGAATGTGTTAAATTGCTCAATTAAACTTAAATAACGTATCAAATACAGAAATACAACAATAATGTACTTTCCTTTAAGAAAAGACTTAGTCATTGCTCTATGCAGAATCTAATACTTTAATACGATGTACTTTATTTAAATACTCAATGGAAGCCCTCCTTAATTTAGGGTAGTTTATACGATATATCTAAAGAAACTAAAAAGTCTAAATAATATTACGGCAAAAACAAAAATGTTTTTAGTTTTTAAAATAAATAGCGGTAATCGTTTTTCGTTGCAAACACCCTTGCAAGTGTAGCAAACTATGTAAAACAATAACAAAATGTAGGTACGATTGCCTGTTTGCAAGGTTCTTTGCAACGGAAAGTGATAAATTTTAAGCATAAAAAATACAGAAGCATTAAAATCAAATAAAAAATCCAAGTTGGGATAATTGTTTTCAAGTAAATAGAAATACAGGTAAATATCGATAACTTCTAATACAAAGTGACTTGTCTTGGTGTTTAAAGTATACCAAGACATTTTTTCGGTACTCATCATGACCATTTGAACTACTGATACATAATCGATAAAAAAAGGCTCAGATCTAGCAATCGGTCTATTCAGCCTAAAGACACTGATATCCTTATAAGCTGAATAACAGTTGTTTCTAATCTATTGTTCTATATTTTTATATCTACAGCTTTATTTATAATAAAAAGTTAGCAGCCCGTTGTTTGTCATTCCTATACATGGAAATGACTACTATGGCCAGTTATCAAGCAGAAGGTACTTGATAGTTTTCTGTCCTATATTCTAACGACTTGCTAACTTTTCATTGGAAATGCATCTGTAGAAAAGCTATTTAAAACTAAAAACCTATTACAAAATGTAGTTTAAAAATTTCAAAAAGGCAAAACTATAAGTTAAAGCACAAATTACGGAATTCAATATCGAACGAAATTTCTTTGTAAAGAGTTAAAAAAACTGTATGAAAATTTACTCGATATCGAAGGCCGTAATTAACCTTCAGTACTGAGAATGTGATATTCGTAAATCAAAAACACATGACTTCATATAAAAAAGTTGAACAGTTTTAGTATTTTGTAATGAAAAGTTTTTGTTTATGGCTTCTGACTATTCTAAATTCATGTTATCAACAAATTATAAAAGTTTTTACAATAAGTGTGTAAAAAAGCGAGAAGCTAGGCCGTAATCCTGACACAGGGTTGTAAAGGCCAGTTATGTATACATGTGTAAAAAAATTATCTATAGAGCGGTTGTATAGACGCCAAGGACACGTTTGGGAAAAACCCAAGCAAAGGTAAGCATTACGGGAGATAAATCGAATGGGGTGCAACAAACTGGCTAGTAGACTGATCAACAGTTTCGAGATCTCTCCAACTTTCAGAGGTGCTTTTAAGTAAGACTGAGCAATACGAGTTAATGAAGCAGTTTGGAGAGAAGATTATGTGTATGGTATATACGAACGGGTCAAATACCAAAATATAGAAGCGGTGGTGTTTCCCCATTTTCCAAGCGAAAAGATGTACTCAGTTCAACATGGATAGGATATACAATTGACGCGACATAGCTACACTATCTGACAGTCAAGCCAGAATCCAAGCACATAGCCAACACAATCGCAACTTTTATAAGGAAACTATAATCGGAAAAGATTTGAGTCGTGCGTCAGATTGTCTAGAACAATTTGAACTGTTGACCAAACTTCTGACTTGTCATTGCAGACTTAACGAACATTAGAACAGGATCGGTTCAGTATCAATTTCGGTGTGCAGATTCTGTGACGAGGAAGCACAATCATCAGAGGCATCTTAATGCTTATGTTTTAGGTAGGACACCGACCGACTACCTAAAGTTTTGCAGAGTGACAAAGCTGAGAGAGATATTTCCGTTCAGATCCTATATTATCAGAAGGCTGCACAAATAGATCATAACAGGGCATTACTTACATAGTAGTTCTTTAATGACAATAATAATAAAAATTTATGAATTTAAAATACGTTTTTGACTTTAAAACTAGAAAAAGTGGCTTATGTTTCAAATACAACCCTGTAAATAAAGAAACTTTTAATTTACACATACTAAAAGTACATACTTACATTTATATAACTCGAGTTAATAATGCCACTTTAGGTTGTTGAAAAACTTAGGGTCGAAATTAACTCGAGATATATAAAAAATAAGAAATGGCGGATGGAGCACATAAACTCCCGCACGACAACACATGTTGCATAGTAACCACGCAAAACCGAAATATTTCTATATTTCTATACAAATCCAGTACTTAAAGCTTAATACTTAAAGAAGAACCAAATCATAATTTTTTAATAAAACAGTTACATATATTAGATGCTGAAGGCTCAGGTTCGATCCCCAGGAAAAGTGATCTAATCAAAGCGTTTCTGACGGAACAAAAAAAAAAACAATTATAAATTTTTATAAATAAAAATTTAATTGATATTTTTTCCACTTACCTCTTTGATATTTAATAACTGCAGTTGATTTCTTCAATAAATTTATTATTCAAATTGATTACACGAACAGAAAACAATAATTCATTCATATTAAAAATTTTAAACACTTCTTTTTTCCGTTTTGTTTTTTGTTTAAGCACATCAATAACGATTATTAAACAACAATAACGATAAAATGATTATTGTTGAAGGCAATGTAACAACACACACCTCTAATGTAAACAAAACGAAGTATCACAAGCAAATAAAAAACAACAAAAACAAATACAAGCAGTAACAAAGTACCGTTGAAAACTATTCATGCAATTTTTTTTATAATTAAATAAACCAGAATTATTTTAATATTACATTTTATTATTAAACGAGTTGAAATATGAATTTTATTACTTTTATTTAATTAAAACACCATAAATTGTAACACTTCGTCCTCTGTGTACACATTTTCAATACAACAACACATTTACTATACAAACACGCACTTGGACAAAATTGACAAGAAGTTTTTTTAATGATTAATTAAACGATTCTTCATATATTTTTCATTAAATATAGAATAAACGCACTTTATTTTATGAAATTTGTAAAATAATTAAAAAAAATTTTTAATATTTTTCCCAACACAAAGCAGTTAAGCTTATTCGATCATTTAGACTACTGATGACTGGCTTATTAAATGTTAGAGATGACACTGTTGTATGTTGTAGCAGAGAAGTCAATTTGCTGATAACTATTTAGTATGCGTTCGATAGGTCAAATTTTCATTTCAAATCTTATAAATAAACTTTGAAGTCAAATATGTACATATATGTATGTATGTATATTATATAAAGCTTGCTAACTAAAAATGTATTTTTATATATGATTTTTTTGTAATATTTTAAAATTAAAAAAAAAAAAATTGGCACTTATGTATATAGCCTTTCTAGCTCAAACCAAATGAAGGGTTTGGATTTATTCGACTTTATTTTGCAGTATTATGCATGTGATGTACATATATCGTAGTGCGGGAGTTTAAGTGGTCTATACGCCATTCTACATTTTTTATATATCTCGAGTTAATGATGCGACTTTAGGTTTTCGGCCCCAAATTTTTCAAGTTTGCAATTTGTTTTCGGATATCTCGTCCAGTTTCGGCTTTAATTAGCCAAAAGCGGATTGAATATTTTAAAAATTTTGGTTTCAAAAACCTAAAAGGGCATCATTAACTCGAAAAATATGAAATGGCGTATAGAGCACTTAAACTCCCGCACGACGATATGTATTTTGTGGTGTCAAGTGTGTATATTTTAATTATAAACTAAAATAGATAACAAGACCACAAACAATTTGATTAAATTATAAAAAAAAACAAAATAATAATATAAATACAAAAACTTAACTTTAAAAAAATACTAATAGTTGAGCTATGAAGTTTTCACAAATATTACTACTTTGTTACGCTTTATTAGCCACGGCATTATGTACTCCGCAAAAGCACAAGGCATCAGATGGTCGTGAATATCTTATTGAAACTGAATATAAGGTAAAAGTGAAAATATTAACCAAAATAGTTTAAAATATTTCTAAAATAACATAAAATTCCAGTATAATTGGTTTCAAGCTTTTCATGAATGTGCCCGCCGTGATAGCCAGCTTGTTATTATAGATTCCGCTGATAAAAATACCGCCATTATTAATTTATTGAAAAAAGTTGTTGGAAAATCTCATAACCTATGGTTGGGTGGTAATGATGACTTTAGTTCTAGTCATGACTATAATCGACCATTTTATTGGTCTGCTACAGGAAAACTTTTCACATTTTCCTTTTGGTCTGCCAGCAATCCTGATAACTACAACGGTCAAGAGCATTGTGTTCATATATGGGCCAATAAGCCTCTATACCAATGGAATGATGTCGATTGTATAAATAAAATGGGTTTTATTTGTGAAGAAAATCACTTTTTAGAGATGTGCAAGAAAAAACAAGAAATTGAATGTGAGCCTGTAAAAAAGTTTAACAACGACATATCCACTAAAATCGAGCACAAACAAAATGAGCATTTCGCCCAGTTGTTTAGCAAATTACAAAATATTGAAAATTTAGAAAAAAATGGGCAAATGGAAATACAAAATTTACTAAATCTTGCCCAGAGTGCGATTCAAAACATGTTAGCTAATCAAGAAGTGACTGCAAAGGGCTTGAGTGATAAAATACTGAAACAAGTCAAGGATTTTAATGATAAATTGAAAAGTTCTGTGGAGTTAATAAATACGAATCTTAATGAAAAATTAAATGTAAGAAATTGCAGCAATTGATTTTGAATTTTATTAATTTCTCTTAATTTTTTAGGCTTCTCTTCCTTTAAACTTTAAAAATGTTGTGCTGATACGGCAGGGCGTATAATGCGAAGGATATTCAGGAGAAAAAATTATTTCTTGTATTTAGATTTTAAAATGTAAAAATAACTGAAATAAATAAAAAGAAAAACTGAGCTTTGTTTGAGATTCACAAACAAATATCCAAAATATGATATAAAAAATCTAACGAAGCTTCCGGACACTTCATAGTGCCGCCAAATAGAAAATTTAAATAAAATAAATTTCGAATTCATGTACGTTGGGTAATTACCTAGTCGTGGTGTAAAGGCTTCTATTCTATTTTCTTCTATTTTAGGTTTATTGAGGACTTATTTGAGAAATTTCTATGCAATACTTGTCAAATAAACCCTCAATAAACCTAAAATAGTTTTTATGAATACAGGCATTACACTGCAGGAGTCAACTAGCTAAGCTGGCGGAGAGCAATAGCTCTCTAGCAGGGCTCCCAGGCCAGAAAGGCAGTTGAGAAGCAATTACTAATTAAGGTTCAAGGATAACAACAACAACATAATCTTCAATATCATTATGATGTTTTATTTCTGCCTAAATTTAAACTTTTCTATGTGGGCTTTTTGGGGCTGATTTCAGTTGGATTATTTAGTTGTGAACATATAACAATGGCCATTGAACAGCAACTGATTTCCTTGCGGTTCGCATTTATACAAAGGTCCATATCCTTTTTCCCCCTTCCCACGCTATTTTCCTAGGCCAGCACAATGTCCCAGCAAAAAATTTTTTCAAATTTGTAGGCAATAAATAAAATTGTAAGCAATAATGGAAGCATTATATTGTTTATTAATACCTCAAAGCTTCCAAAAATGCTATAGGACAAGGTATTATTTTTGATTTTTATACTATTTGCTTACGGGTTGCAATAAATTTGCGTTTCTATTGCATTTTAGCGTCTCATTTCATATAAAAATCATGCATTATTGATGCTCTTGAGTAACTAAGTGATAGTTCACAATTTCTCCCTTACAATATAGCTTACTGGTAAGCATTAATTTCTGCTGGGGTACTGCATGAGTAGGGGTCATCTCCTGAGTGCTGGCCTCAATAAAAAAATAAAAAAAATCAGTGTAACAATAAATCTGCAGTAAAAACCTGCTTTAAATATTGTTCTCAAATATGGAATATAAAGATTTTAGAACACTAAATTTAAATTCTTAAATCTAAACTTTAGAGCATCTAAATAGTTCTTTTTTTATTTGTTCCACTCAGAAACTAGCAGCGATACTTTTTTATATAAAATGAGTAAAATCAGTGTTGCCAAAACTTTTCTAAGAAAATATGCTAGATTTTGTTGACGAATATGCTAAAACAAAATTATAAAAATATATTACAATAGAAATAAATCAAGAATTTTATTAGACTTTCATGATAAAAAATTGTTTATAATAAAGATAAAATTAATATCCTCATTCGGTAAAAAATTAGTTTTGAAATTTTTTTAAATTTATATTGAAAAAAGATGAAAAAAAACTAAATTTTTTTTGTTTAAAATATGAATTTTTAAGCGTTTTAAAAAGTTCGTTTAAGACTATAAATTTAAAAATGATTTGTAACAAATTGAAAACACTCGTAGTATATAATTCTACTTGTATATTATGCAGCGATTTGTATATACAAATTAAAAAAAATATTTTTATTTTAAAGATCAAAAAGTTAAATTGCAAAGTCGTATTTATCTTCAATATAAATTTCATTTTCAAGATAACTTATAATTCTAAATAATTTTTTGGGACTTCATATTAAAAACAACATATACCACGCTTTTAAATATTTTTTTAAAGCATTTCATTAGTATATTATAAAGAAATTGTTAAAATATATTAAAAATAAATAAAAACTATAAAAGCTAGAAAATGCTAAAAAAATGTTTTTTTTTTGTCAAATAACTTTAAAAAATGCTAGATCTAGCATACGAAATGCTATGTAAATTGAACACTTTTGTTAATTTAGTTAGAACTCTGTATAGATCGCATATTCAGGAATTTATTTAAAAGCACAAAAATTAGTTGTGTAATCGTTTAACTTGTATGTGCTGTGCCTTATTCATAATTTTAATCAGAATAATAATTTCGATAAACTAAAGTTGTCCACATTTGTTGAAAAAATTTTCCTTCCTTCACGCAAGGTCGCACATTGGGGATTTTGAGAAAAAAGTCAAATTTTTTTTTTTTTTACTCTTCATGCAATATGCAGTGATATTTTGACATTTTAGACTTAATGGTGCAATCAAATCAAAAAGAATTACTCCGATCTGACTGCGAGTTTTTTTTTTTTTTATAGCCATCTCAAACTCAGTACTTGTATGTTTTAGCAAACCAACTTAATTTAAACCTAAGAATTTCAAAGCGAATATTTGTTTATTATGTGAGCTAACGTTTTTCTTTTTATTTTTTATTTAAAGTAGGATATTTCAGTATACCAAAATTGGGAAAATAAACTTTGCAGAGACTGAAGTTTTTTTGTGTGTTTATTTTTATGAACATATAACAAAAATCCTTTTTTTCTCCAAACATTTGGACTTGCAATTTTAGCAATACTTTCCCACAGTTGGAAATCACTCCTAATACATTGTCTCATATATGTTTTAACATTTTTAATCAATTTCAAGTGCCACCAGGTGCCACCTATCAATTTGTTGTATTACACAGTACAACATTTTTCAGCTGATTGATTTGCGACTCAATTCTGATAAGGCTCTTTTGTTTAACATAACTCAAGAACCACTAGTCGGATTTTGCTGAAACAAATATAGAAAAATCAAGAATTACAATTACTTTCATCTGTTTATATAACGTTTCGCTACATAAGCAACAGTTTCGCAGTTATAAATAAATGCATGAAGGAAAACAAATTTTTTTTGCCTAAAAAATTAAATTTTTTTTTTTAATTCATAAAAAATCCAAAACGGTAAAAACGTATCTCGTTCTACTACATTCGCGTAAAGTCGCATAAGCTATGAACAAAATGAGACATAAATAATGAAAATCGATGTACGCGTTTCGCTTATATTCACAATTAAGAAAAGGTATGAATTTAAAAAATTTGAGATATGAACAAAATTCTTTTGATAAAATATTGAGGACTTTTTTATGATATTCAGAATTATAAAAAAAAGTAGTAAACAAAAGATTATTTGATTTTTATGATTACAGTAGCAAAGTAATAAGCGATAATAAATTTCACATGGGGTTTTACGCCCGAAGTTTCTGGAGTTTGACAAAAGCAGAACAAAGTTAAAACAGTTTTTGCAACAATCGCACATTGGCTTAAACGAAACTAAAGCATGTGAAATTTTGGATACAATATATAAAGGTTTTTACTCTAACTTCAAACAAAGATGGCAGGATTCTAATCGTGCGAAGTCGCGATTTGAAAAAAAAATGCAAATTGGCTTGAACGCACATTTACAATAAAGTTTACTTAGACTGAATGTCCTACCAGTTCTGCACTTGATCGGCCACGTAAATCGTTTGAGAAGTATACCTCTGCAAAATCCGCTGGATCATACTGCTAAAAGAGTCCTAGAAACCAAGTCAGTAAAGGCTCAAGAAAGTCGTAACAAAGACTACCAAAAATATGGCCTTAGACACTCCAGAAAATGCATTTAGCCAGAAAAGGCATACTGTTATAAGCTCTTTTAGAATAATAATTTAAAAATAGATTTAAAATAAATAATAAATTCAAAATTAAAAAAATCATTTAAATTTTTTTGTTAGTTATGGCTTTTTACATTGTAGGTAACGATATACATTTCTCTAACTTTCTTTATTTTGATTACTTTTGTGTATTACTATATAAATAAAACTAAATTTGTGATAAAATCACTACATTTTTTGGCAAATATATTTTTTTCCTCACCTTCATACAAAAATCCCCAGTGTGCGTCGTGCTCGCTTTTCTAATAAGAAAAGTATTTAGAAAAAATAATGGCAGTAGTACTGAAATTACTCAGATAGCCGACAAACGAGCAAACTCTAAAGCACTGGAAGTCAGCATTAACTACATAAAGCCGAATTTATTTTAAAAAGTAGGTATAAATTAATCTGATGGCAATGTAACCCATATCCGCTGCAGACATATTTATGTATGTCGAATATAATATTTTACAATATTTAAGTTTAATTGTAACAATATATCTGTTTTGTATTATCATTTTAAGTTCTCAAGCTCTTAAGAAAAACACCCTACATACGTATGTATATATATAAGAGTTTTTAGAATTTCCACTTTAAAATAAACAGATTCTCTATGTGTATAAAATGCAAAGGGTGTTCCCCAGAGACTTTTTATTTTTATTATATTTTTTATTTATAAAAATCTTTATTATGTAAGAATCATATTTCTGATGAAGAGATAAGAGAAATACATATTAAAGTAAAATAGCTTTAAGATGATATTGATAAATTTTTAGTGCCATTTATAAAGTATTTACATATACATACATACATATGTACAAGTATATATAGTATATTGTAATTAAATAAACCTATAGTTCTTGTATGCATACACTCATTGTTACCCTACTACATAATATATACTGTTCATATACATATTTGGTTTTTTGGTTAGACATGCATACATATTCGTATTTGAATAACACTTAAAGCCGTGATACACTATCCTATCGAGTCGTACGATTTGTCAAAAAAATCGTGTATGTTAAAAAAGTATGTATGACAGATTTTTGACAAGTCTGTCCGACTTCATAATCTTTTGAAAAAAATTCATAAACATTTCTTTCTTTTTAGCAAAAAGCAACTCTGCATATGCTATACATCTTGTTTTGTGTGATGGTGTGGCACTAATGTTGCCATTTTGATGCGACTTTTAAAAGTGTGACAAAAATCGATAAGATTTTCTTGTGACTAAATCGTACGACTGTGTATGATAGAGTGTCATGGCCTTAAAGGCTCTCTCTATGACTCTGATTTACTTAAAATGTAATGTCATCGCATATTATGACATTAAAACTAAATACAGCTATAAGCATAAGACCCTCGTAAGACTTGTAGTTCATCGTAGGGAAAGGGAATATTTTTGAGGAATATGATTAACTGGGGTTTACGGACTTAGGTTAGCTTGCGGACTCTCCACCTAGGCCAGAGTTTAGGTCCATTGTAACACCAAAAGCGTCTTGACAACCCCGTTACGTAAGTAATCTCAATATTTTTGTAATACTAATTTGGGAGAGTTCAGTCATAGATGAAAAGAAATAGGAAGCTAAAAACCCCCACCGTCTAATGACTACGGCCTCCTCCTTAGATCCATATCTCCCGCGAAAATCATGTGAGGGAATGTCGAGTCTAGCGGCATGGCTACCAATTGACAACTGTTGTAGTGCTACAAATGGCCACATGATTCGTGGGATAGAAGACGATTAGTCATTTCCAGTTCATGCGCATACATGTTCGACGGCTAATCGCTTTTGAAGACTGATCATATCAAAGCTTAAAAAGGGTTGTCATGCAATTGTAAATAGATAAAGAGAGCGGACTACTTCAAAAATATATCTCTATAAGTAAATAGCTGAAAGCTTTGATCACCTGATACGTATGAGTGAGGAGTTTACTGGATCACGTAGAAGCAGTCAACGGAATCTGCGGTGGAAACCGATTGAAGTTAGAGAGAAAGGTATCGAGATAATTGTTGTACCGAATTATTTGAGACTGAAAATGTATGTCGGGTGTTATAACCAAACTCAGTAAATAAATAAATAGCTGATATACTAAGCCAACATATCACAGATATACGAGTATGTATCATTTATCAATACTTTTTAAACGATAGCATTAGCTTTTTGATCAATTCAAATCACCTCATTTGAATAAAACCTTGTCTTTTTCTTTTTAATTTTATGTGTATAAATTTGTCTTCAAAATATTAACTCCAAGTGAAAGCCTTGACTAGTCAATATGCATGCATGTTGATACTGTAGGGGTGTTCTTCATTAATAAAATAAAAACTTTCTAAAGAGATAAAGGAAAAAAATCTTAAACAAACATTGCTGGTGGGTACGTACGGTTGAAGTAACGTTGTTCTTCATGTATAAAAATGATCAATTCTTTAAAATATTTTTACAGTCATCTACGATACGCCAAACAATGAAAACATTAAAATTCAATACTTGTACAATATTTGCTATTTGTTTTGCAATATTGGGAACTACAGCAGCAGTACCTCAATGGCACAAGGCAACTGATGGCAGAGAATATCTTATAGAAACTGATCTTAAAGTAATTAAAAACACGTTTAAACTGTTTAAGAAAAAAAAATATATGTAAACTTTTTTTTTTCAGTACAATTGGCATCAAGCCTGGCATGAATGTGCTCGCCGTAACAGCCAATTGGTGGCCATCGAAAGTAGTGAAAAGAATCATGCCATTATTGAGCTTTTAAAGGTTGTTATAGGCAAATCTCACAATTTATGGCTGGGCGGCAATGACGAGTATAGCTCTAGTCGTGACTACAGTCGTCCCTTCTTTTGGTCTGCCACAGGAAAACCATTTTCTTATGCTTATTGGTCCGGCAACAATCCTGATAATTATAAAAATCAAGAGCATTGTGTTCATATATGGGATACAAAACCTTTATACGAATGGAATGACAATGATTGCAATGCCAAGATGGGTTTCATATGTGAAGCAAATCAATTCTTAGAATCATGCAATCAAACCCTAAATAGTAAATGTAAGGCTTTTAAGGACACCAATCAAAAAATTTCCTACGAATTTGATCAGTTACGGAATAAACAATATATGGAATTCAATAATGTTATGGAAAATATAGGAAAATACGGTGATGAATGGAAAATTGAATTGGAAAAGTTGCAAAAAAACACACAAATGGCTGTCCAGCAAATATTGGAAAATCACGAAAAGAATGTTCAAGAAATAAATGAAAATATGCTCAAAAATATGCAAAAATTTAATGAACAAATAAATCAGTCTACGCACAATCTGAATGCCCTGTTTGTAGAAAAATTAAAAGTGAATCAAGAAAAAATTAATGAAATTTGTTAAAGAAATATTTGTTAAGGAAAACTTAATAATGTTTTACCGGCATAAGCCAATTTGTCTCACTCGTGATCAAATAAATTTTCATATTGATTAATAGCCATTTAAAAAGCTGACTTTTTTTGTGCAGGAAGGAGGGAAGAAGCTTTATGCTTTCGCTGAGGTCGTTACCTCCCATGGTATGTCGGACTCTAAAGGGTATTCCACGAACAGAACAAATGATCAGGAGTACAGCGCCACCTTATGGGAAGATAACAGCTAGTCTACGCTCACCACTTATATTCAATATCCACCGACAGATGAGGCAATTGCTGTTGACCATTTAAGGGTGAAGATATAGTACTGGCCTTTGTGTAGTCAAATTGCCAGCAACTTGTCTCTATTTATAAAAAAACTCGATCACCCTTCAAATTCCAATACAATACACTGGATTAGTAGGGTTTTACCCCTGAGTGACCCCCTTTTGGCCATGGTTGCCAGTTTCGTCTAGGTTGTCCTGCGTACAGGACCCGCAAAGTTCTAGTTCGCCATGTTTGTCGTCATAATTTCAACGATATTCTCAATCTTAATTCTTTCGACTGCTGTCACCAGTTTCGCGCTATAGCAATACCAGCGCCTGCAATCGAAACTAGTGTGCTCCGCGTCGTTTATCACATCTTCTCGCATACATACATACATAATTGGCCTTTACAACTCTGCGTCAGTATTACGGCCTATCTTCTCGCAGCACCCATGTTGTGTGTGTTAATTTTTACCCATGAATACCGGGACCTACAGTTTAAAGTCGACTCCGAACGACAAACTTGGGAAGCTTTGCAATGGCAATCACTTACTCTCAGAGCTTTTGCCAAAAGACTGCTCCGAGGTAGTCTCCGAAAGAAATATTGTTTCATATTTCTTTACTTCAAGATGTCAAAGCCGGAGCTTGAGCCGGAGCGACAACATCACATCTTCTTACTTTTTGTAAATACAGAAAGGTGAGTCACACTTTGACATTTGGTGCAGATATTTTCAAAAATATCCCTGACTCGATAACATCTGTGTGGTGTAATACTGCACCTCTCCGGATTTTTGATTTATCCATGACCCTATAGTCGATATAAGTCTTTTTAGACATCTTCCTCGTTCTTCAGCGTTCCAACGTTATTACCATTTCAAAATGTTATTCTGCCTGACAGAACTGCTTACTAGGAAGCCTGTTGTTTTGGCCCTAAAGATCATTATCAGCTATTCTGCCAGTTAGTCCATAGGGACCGTGCCGGCTACGACAAGAACTGCAAGTCCCGACACTGTGCGATAAGCCGAGGTGTTTTTCAAAGCCATACCGTCTCGTCCCAAATTTAACTACATTGGTGTACTCGTAAACTCGTCAAAGACTTTTTAAGCAAGATTATATAACATTTTAATTTTTTTTTTTTTTGTTTTGTTTTTTCTTTTTTTTTATTCGGTTTTATTATGTGATATAATTGCAACAATATTTTATTTTTTTTTTTTATTTTTTTCGTTTGTATTCATCCTCATTTTGTATATTTTTATGTATATGTATGTATATATTTGTTTTTTTTTTATATTTATGTATATTTATGCTTTTGTTTTTTATTTTTATTATTTTTTTTTTCATTTTTAATAATAAATCTTACGAGTTAGTAATTAATTATTTTTATAATTTACATTTAAACTTTTAAAAAAAAAATAAAATATTTCTGCAAGAAGAAACTGAAATTATAAAAAAGGTATTTAATTATTTTAATAAAAAATAAGGCGAGTAAAATTAGAAACAAATGCTTTTGTTTTAAACATACAATGTTGGTTGTTTTGTTTTTCCGTTTCCGTTTCTTTTCGTTTTTGTTATTTGATAATAAAAATGTTATTTTAAAATATTTTTTTATTGTTATTTAGAGTTTAGGCAACCATGATATTCATTTAAAGTTTTATTTTTGTCTTATTTTTTTGTGTGTATAAATTTCCTTAAATTCTTAATACAATAAATGATTTTCTTTTAACAAACTTCGGTTTAAAGAAAAATATTAAATCAATAATACAATTTAAAAACTTGCCAAATTCTACTAAATTCGACGGAATTTGCCATTATTGCAAGTGACGAAAATTTGCTTTGGAAAGAATTGCTTAAATGCCATGAAAACAATATTCTTCCGGGGCAAAATATAAATTGGGATGCATCTTGGCAGGAGTATGAAATTCATAGTAAATTGTCCTGATTTCGACAGATTTTCCATAAATATACGGAAGAAAATTGAAACAAATTGAAAAAGTGAAAAATTTCTTGGATAACTTTTCTTTATTACAACTGGGCTGAATTTATTGAACAGTAAACTCTATGAAAATAAGAAATATATTAAATCAGGAAAAAACTCACCTGAAGCGCAATGACACCTAAAAACTTCGCCATAAATTTCAACTAATTTGAACCCTATCGTAAACATTTTTCCCCTCGAAATATTTCCTATTTCCCATAATTGCAATCGTTATTAACTTTTCCTTTATATTGTTTTCATTCTCGATAATTCAGTGAGAAATGATATCCATGAAAAATTTTCACATTCCAGCTCTAATTCCCCTGATCGTAAATACTCGTATTTTGTCCCTTCAAATTATTTTCCTTTTTTTTATTGATTTTTTCCCTTGCTTTTAGTCGGTGAACCAAGAGAACAAATGTAAATTTTAGAGTTTTTTTTTTTGCCTACACACTATACGATATACAGCCCAATTCTAAATAAAAATTTCCCGAGAGTTTTTTTCCTCCCCCATGTTGTCTACATAAATTGCAAAAACAGGAAAGTGAAAAAACTCCCGGGGAATTTTTTTTTACAATTGGTCTGATATTGTAGTTTACAATGTTTTATTTTAGGGCTATACCAGTAAAAATATAGCCGAAAGCAGAGACTGTATTTAAAAAAAGAAGAAAAGAAATAAGCGTATAGGTTGACGGTATTTGACAGTTTTAACTTCAAAGGCCTTTGCTATACTACAATTTCTGTGGCTTGCTATGCCATTTAAAATGCTCAGTAGGATGTAAAAGCACCTACTCATAGCACATGGTTTTGTAAAGGTTACCAAAGATGTGGTAGACGATTTTTGGAGTTCTCTTATAACTTGTAGAAAAATATAGTGCTGGTCCTCTTAGGCATAAAAAGCGTCATTGATTGAAAAAAATTTTATTTTATTTTAAACGTAAATAGGGTAGTAGCACAGATAACAAAACAATTCTGCTGCTAATATAATGACAACAAGGAACTCTAGATAGGCAAAACCGAACAATGGCATCAATTTTGAAAAACAAAATTAAATGTTTATTTATATTTTGGAATAAATCTTAAATTTGATTTAATTGTATTTCATTTTAACAAAAATTTACAGCCTTATTAATTTATAATAAAAAATTAGCAGATCATTGTACACAGTGGCTAAGTTTGTCATTCCTATAGGTGGATATTCTTACTCAAACGTACAAGATATTTAATTTTTTGGATTCTCTGACTAGTTATCAAACAGAAGGTATAGAAAGTCTTACAAATATCAGTCTATATGCTAACGAGTTCCTAACTTTTCATTATACATACGGCCGTTAATATTTCCATATTATTTCTTCCTATTTTACATTCACTAAGTCAGCAGAACAAAAGCTCCCATAAAATTCACGATATGAAATTTCCCTTACGTGGAATGGAAATTAGATGAGAAAAAATTTCTTCCATGTTATTGACGATAGGGGCGATTAGTATTTTAATTGAATTACAACCAAGTACGTGGAGGGGGTTACTTTATATTTCGATTCGAATCGTAAATGCTTTCGAAAGAAATTGCCCATTCGAAAAATCAATAATAAATGAATACAAAAATTTGTCGAAAATTCGTAAATTTTTACGATTTCGTAAGATTTTCGATTCGAAATACAAAGTAACCCCCACCAGTTGTTCGACATTGCGATTTATAAGACCTATTGTGTCCTTTCCAGATTACAGGCGGGGTTACATTGTATTTCGATTCGAATCGTAAATGCTTTCGAAAGAAATTGCCCATTCGAAAAATCAATAATAAATGATTACAAAAATTTGTCGAAAATTCGTAAATTTTTGAGAATGAAAATCAACCGTCATTAAAGATGGATATGTCGCTTAGTAAGGCCCTATGTCGCATTGTTTTTTGATATTCAAGTATATTTAAGACTAAATTAAGCCAGTTTTCTGAGTTATTAACGTATTTTCTAACACAAAGTCAGTCAAACTTGAAATACTTCGTTTTTCTTCAGTTTTTGAAGCAGTAACTTCGACTTGAAGTTAAAGCCGATCAAACAAAAACCTTTCGAACATGTCGAATGGCTGTTGAAGTTTTGCAATTTTTGCTTTTGCTTTCACCGTGAGTGCTTGATTTTCAAAAAGCATTACCAAACAGCACAAGCAAAAGCAATTAAATAGTTTAGAAGTTTTTAAAAGTTGATTTAATATTTTTCTCAAATCTCATTTTAGATCCCTATAAAAAAGTTTATTTTTTCAAAATGTTTTGTTGTAGTTGTTGTGTTTTAAATACTTAAATTAATATTTTAATTTTTATTGTTAAATTTGTGTTTTCGTTTTTTTTTTTTTTTTTTTTTTTTTGTGTATACAAGAAATATTTAAACAATGACAAAATAGTTTTTTGTTTTTATTACACAATACAACACACACATAAAAAGCAGACCAGCGTTAATAATAATAATTGATTTAATAATTTAACTTTTGTTTTTTTTTCTTTTCATATTCTTAAAATATATATTCTTTTCTTTTAAGAAAACTAATTTCTTTTAAAAATAATATTTAAATAAAAAAAGGTGTTGCTGTTGTTCTTATTTTAGCAGTAGAAAAAGAAGTGCAAAAAGTTAATTTTATAACTTTTATTTATTTTTAATTTTTTTTTTATAATTTCGTTTTCGTTTTTATTTGTTTTAATTGTAGGGCTTACAAAAAATTATTTTTATTTAAAAAAAATTGTGTTTTTTTTTAATTTTGGTTATCTTAAGGGATAGTAGGTACGTACGGTCGCATTGACGAAAAAGAATAACCTCTAGAGTTATTTTACAAAAATATTTATTTATTTAATTTTTAAAGAATTTTAAAATAATTATTAACGTAAACATAATAGTGTTTATGATTTCTTCTTCAAATATTTGTCTAATGCGACGGTACTTCTAGAAATGGATGAAAATAATGCCATTTTAATACAGTGTTTCTAGTGTTTTTTTGTGTTTTTCTTTTCATTTTCGATTTTATTTGTTACCTAAGGGTTTAAGGAGTGTTAGGAAATGGGATAATTCAAACTTATAGTTTTCTTGCTGCTTTTAACATAATATCTTAAATAAAATTTAATTTAAATTTGTGTAGTTTGTTTAACAAGTTTTTTTTTTACTCCACAATACAATTCGAAAAACTTTTATTTTTTTCTTTTTTTTTTCATTTTAATAGTTGAAAACACAAAAACTTATTTTCGAAATTAGTAAAGGTTACTTTTTTTGCTTTCAAATAAAAAGTAAAAGGAATCAAGCCGTCTATGGTAATAAATCTATTACAAATTTTAAATATAAGTAAGATATGTAAACAAATTTTAACTTTCGTACGTAATAAATTTGAACAAAAGGTTTTAAAAAATTATATTCATTTAAATAGAGCAAAATTAAAACGATATTATGGTATGTGATGGAAAACGATTTCGATCGAAGTTGACTGAAATTTCAAATTACAATAACTTTCAATCTAAAAAGATTTCGAAACTAAATGACCTTGATTATTAAAATTTTAAAATAATTAAAACAGATAAGTTTTATATGACTTTGAATACTCTGACAATTACAATTTCGAAAAAATCATTTTTCATTGCATACCCTAAAAGGAAGGTAGTCATTTTAAAGACATTTTAACTATTGAATTGAATTAAACGTTTAAATGCCATGAAAACAAAATGGCCGTTATTGTGTTTGGGATAGTTTTGCTGGTATGACGATATTTTTGTTTTAAATTAAAAAACAAGCAAAATATTCCTTTAATCTATTAAAAACCATCGAATCGAATACTCTGAAAATCTCACATTTTGTAAAAGTGATTTCAAATTACAATAAAAGGCAAATTTGTTTTACAGGGGGGTTGTTACTTTGTATTTCGAATCAAGTCGAAAATGCTTGCGAAAGAAATTTCCCATTCAGAAAATCAATAATAAATGAATACAAAAACTATTCGAAAATTCGTAAGCTTTTATGAATTCGTAAGATTTTTGATTCGAGTCGAAATACAAAGTAACTCCCCGGGATCGAAAAATGTTGAAATTTCTGTGGCATCAACCTCAAGTAATAATTTAAATATATAAAATAGGTAGTGTTTTAACTTAGACCCCTATAATCGTTCACAACATCTAAATGTCGTAAACGATATGTAGTCAAAGTATTATAAGTATGGTTCAACACATAAGTATTGTAAGCCATGAATTTTAAAAATACAACATGAAATTTACAACTGTTGTCAACCATAATCTGGGTCTCAATAAATTTAAAACCATCACTGAAAAGTAACGCAAGTATAATATTAAAGCAAAACTTGTGTAATTAACCAAAGGTGCTGTTGCACATGGTGTCTGAAGAAAGAAATTCGCTACTCTTGTTAAAGCCGAAAATGGCAAGTATTTCCATATCGTCGATGGAATTAAAGAACGCTGTAACTGACAAAACCCTAAATGTTCACCAGAGCCAAAAAACCTGTATGAAAGTAGAACAAATACACTGGTATTTTTCATTTCGCAGAGGGCGTAAGTGAATTTATTTTCATTGTAGAAATCTGGGACCGGGACCATTCGACGCGTATTTTTTTCTGATAAAAATGATGCAAAAAACGTATTTTCCATTTTTATGTCAGTTACAGCGTTCTTTAATTCCATTGACGATATGTACGAGTACTTTTTTTATAAATAATACATCGTTTGTTAAAATTATATTCATTTAATTCATTTCTATCATTTCAGTTAACGTTCTCTTAGCATACTATTTGAAAGAATTTTTTCTTTTTAATAATAATCATAGAAAACGTTTAACTACATTATCTTACATACATACATAACATAACTGGCCCTTACAACCCTGTGTCAGGACTACGGCCTAGCTTCTCGCATTACATTATCTTACTATTACCTAAAAGAGAAACCCCAGCTTTCAGTACATGGGCTTAGACCATAGTTAACCAAAACTATCAATAAATGAAATGCGTCAGTAGCACAATTGTGTACAGAAAATGAAGATTTGGATTACATTGGCTTAGACAATGGATAGTATGTTGTTACAGCACTGCAGTAAATGCCAACTAATTTTGTATATGAAACTTGCGAAACAAGTGATTATTGATAGTTTTAAACTAAAATTTGCAAATCTTTTGCGTTATTAGGCAACTTTGTAAATTGGTCACAAAAGCGACCAATAGCTTTAGTGAATTGCCAAGATATTTCAATAGTTTTCGTCTAGTACATAACAATTTTGCTAAATATCACTTTAAAATCTAATAAAATAAAAAAATTTAAAACAAAATATACTTAAAGTCTGTGTTAGTAAAATATGTGAAAAATATAATTTTCTTGATGTGCGATACAGGCGAAATTCAAATAGAACTTTAAAGACACCAATTTACTTGAACGCCTCCCAAAATTTAAAATCAATTGATAAGTTGATATTATATTCTGGCTAAACATTGCAAATTGGGAGAACAAATTTCACTTTTAGCTTGAAGTATTAAACAATCCGAAAAATGACGCAGTTATTGTAAAAATATTTATAAAAATTCTTTATTTAAATAAAACATAAAAGCATTAACCTATTCGCTGCCAATCATAAATTATATGAAGTCCTTCCCATTACCATTTATATTTTGAGTGTAAGAGCAAGAGTTTAATTAGAAAAACAAATTAGAAATTACGAGACACAACTTTCTGGAAAATGGCAAAAGATAGATATTCAAATTCATTTAAAGTAGGATGAGTATACTCGTGTAGGCAATGCATCACACAAGGCTATACTCATCCTTAGCAGCGAAGGTGTTAAAAAAAAATTCAGAAAATATCTGCCATTTGCCAAGCTTTATTTGGCAAAACTTTCATTTAAGCTGCTTCAGTAATTTATTTTAGATTCAGACTTTCAATTTGAAAACAAATTAACTATCATTTCAACAAATTCCCTTTGCTTTTCACAGCATTTTAAGGTCAATTCTTAAGTAAAAAAAAAGACTAAAGAAGACAATTATATTTCCAAGAGCTATTTTTTTTTTTTTTCTTTCTTTAACATAAATGAAAAGAAATCTTAATTTAAAACATAAAATTTTCATATAAATTGTTTTTTTTATAATTTTAGAAAATGATAAAAAAAATTTTAAATATCGAAATATGTATGTATGAAATATAAAAAATTATCTTACAAATTATAAATTTAAAATCTTTAACTTTAAGTATTTTTATCTGGTTCACTATCATTCATAAATTATATGTGTTTTTATATTTTACTTTTTTATTAGCAACTTAATAATGTTTAAAATGAAAGAAAAAAAAGATTTCCACAATTTTTTAATATTAAAAAGAAAAGTAAGAGGAAAAGAAAGTCAGTAAATTTTTTTCATTTAGTTTTTGTTTAGTCTATTCATAAATATATGTATGCATGTGTAGTAGGTATGTCTTAAATTCTTTTTAAACAAAAATATAAAATAATGATAAACTTAAAAGCTATTTTCGAAATTTAAAAAAAAAAACAACTCGTAATAATAAGTTGAAAAAAGGCGTAAATTTCTTACATTTTTGAAGCAGTGAAACAAAAATGGGGGAAGGGGAAAAAGTGTAAAAAAGTGTTTGAAAAAACAAATTTAATTTTATGCTGTGGTAGGTGAAGCTGCAGTTGGTGAATTTGTTGTTGAATTAACATTTGAATTATTTTTTGAATGTCTTAATTGCATTAGATAATGTCGTTGTGTTGGTTTATGCAGAGCCAGCTGTATCAAGGCATCATCAATTGAAAACCATTGTCGTTTGCGTCCAATGCTACGAGAATCTTCCCATTCCTCCAATTCTTTGGTAACAGTCATAACAAAAACTTCAGTACGATGCATGTGATCACGATTCTTAAATAGGAAATAATACATAATACTTTACTTAAAGCAAAGCTGTTTATATTAGAGCGTATTTATTAACGTACCTCAAAAACACCTAAGCATCTACCCAATTTACCCGTAACACCAGCTTCTTCTAAAACTTCTCTAACAGCTGTTACCGAAGGCTCTTCTTCTGGTTCGAC
Organism: Metopia argyrocephala; assembly: GCA_963576795.1. Taxonomy (NCBI): domain Eukaryota; kingdom Metazoa; phylum Arthropoda; class Insecta; order Diptera; family Sarcophagidae; genus Metopia; species Metopia argyrocephala. The sequence goes on from OY756210.1 coordinate 51,133,147, forward strand.
ACCGCCACCAGGCACTATCCACAGTTCTGGACGTCTTGATGAGGTAACCAACAATACCTTTAAAAACAACAAAACACAAAATTACAAAGTCAAGACAAGAGCATTACGATTGAAAGTAAAACACAATACCTCAGTTTCAGCATCTGAACGTACACAAATGCAAGCTGCGCGTCTACGAAAGCCATCTTTATCGTAGATACGTGTTGAATTGGGTTTTTCTTTAACCATCTGTGAATAAATTAAAAAAGAAATTCATATATTAGGTTTTAAATTCTTATAATTAAAATTTTATTTATGTATTATTAATATTATATGAAATGTATCTCTCTCTCTATGGCCATTACGTCTCTGCTTAAGAGACTCGTCAGGAGACTTTTTTCCAAAGATGTTAATTAAAAATACAAATACTTATATTCAAATAGTTATGAAGAAAATACGAATCATATCCCATACAGTCTATAAAAGCAAACAAAAATACAAAGCAACATTAGTAAAACCCAGTAGATGATGTTGGCTTGCTTGTATTTATTTAGTTATCCCATATATATTTCTGCCACGCGAAGCTTGCTATCTATAAGCATCTCTTAAAGTGAGCTTGGCGGCCTGCCAAACTTTTGTAGAATTCTCTTCTATTCGTTCACAATTATTTACTGAGCCATGCCCCTTTAGTCTCCGTAAATTTTTTAAATCCATCAGCGAAATTAAACCATGTATTGGTTGTAAATCAAACATACATACATAATTGGCCATTACAACCTACACTTTAAAGTCGACCCCAAACGACAGACTTGAGAAGCTTGTTCATGGCAATCAGTTACCCTCAGAGCTTTTGCCAGAAGAATGCTAAGAGGTCGTCGCCGAAAGAAATACAAATATTTTTTCTTCAAGATGTCAGGGCTGGAGTTTGAACCGGGGGATCTTGTTTAAGTACATATTTACTAAAATATATTTGCATTACCGGTAGAAAAGATAACGACAAACATTATTATTTTATTATCATATAAATAAAAAAATCCAAGACAATATTTCACTCGTGTTGCAAATATTTATGCATGAATAGAAATATAAGAATATTTTTAGAAACTGATAACTGATTAGAAAATATGACGTTGACTTTTGTTAAGTAAGTCAAAAGTTCATTTTGAATACAAGGAAATGTTTGTTTTTTAGAGAACTTAAGTGTAGCACTTTTTGCCTTCAAAATAGGCAATGCAAATGGAGCAAATTATACTTATATTCTATACACATACAGTCATGGACTTTATTCTTCATACACCCCCGAAATTTTCAATGGCTGCTAAATGAGAAGCATTACAAACCTTTTTTTTTTTCAAAAATTATTTAATTATTTACTTATTAGCGTAAAAAAACAAAATTTTTGGTTTCTTTTTAAAAATGTAAGCAATGGATAAAAAAAAACTAAAAATAAAGAAGGACAAAAGTGTTCATACAGTACAATTATTTGTTTTTTTGAAATGTGAAATAAGAAAGCTGAGTAAAGTTTTTTATAAAATTAATATTTTGTTGGCCCACAATTAGCATCAATTACTGCCTGCAGACGCCTTGGCATTGATGCGACCAGATTTTCAGTCATATCAGGAGTTATTTGAGACCAGGCCCTTTGCAAAGCTTGCTTTAAGGATTCCTTGTTTGTAACGGCAGTAGAATCAATTTTTCTTTTCAAAATATCCCAAACGTGCTCAATGGGGTTCAAATCCGGCGATTGGGGAGGTGAGTTTAATTGTCTTGGTGCATAAAAAAGCAACCAATCTCTAACAATGTGCGCTGTGTGTTTGGGATCGTTGTCCTGTTGGAAAATAAATTGGAAATAAATTGAACTTACTTTCGTCCGTAAACAAAACCTTTTTCCAGAAGTCTATTCCTTTATTTAAATGCTTTTTTGCAAACTCAAGGCGAAGTTTCCTATTTTTTTTCAGATATCAAAGGTTTTCTGCGGGGAACTCTGCTTGCATAACCATTTGCTCGCAACGCCCTCTGAACAGTTTTAGGATGAACAGTCTTGTCTAAAGTATTAGCAATAGTTTTTGCAATTTTTGAGGCAGTAGTACGCGGATTTTTTTTAACTTCTTTCAAAACAAAGCTTACATCTCTTCTGGAGAGTTTCTTTGGGCGTCCTGGCCTTGGCATATTTTCGATGGAACCAGTATTTTTATACTTTTTAATAACATACTGAATTGTATCAAACGGAACATTTAATAATTTGCTTATTTCCCGATAGGATTTGTTGTTTTTGTGCTCTTGCACAATTAATTTCTTTATTTCAAGGCTAAGCTCTTTACGCGTACTCATCTTGACACTTGATCACTTAAAACCAATAAAATATCCGCTAATCATTCAAGTAACACCTCACCTCATTGCAATATGAAAAACTAACGGTTTTTAAAAAGTTACAATGCGAATCTTTGGAATAAAGCAAAAGAGATTACACTGTATGAACATTTTTGTCCCTCTCTACTTTTAGAGTTTTTTTTTGTGTATTCCGTTAATTTTAAGGGGAATTAAAATTTTTATTCTTGTACACTGATTAAAATGAATTAAATTACTTTTGCTGTAAGAACTTTTTTTATGTTGCTCTTAAATTAGAAGTGTATGAAGACTTAAGTCCATGACTGTATGTATGTACAATGTATGTAAATATGTAGTATTTCATAAAAAATAAAATACGTTTATTAAGGTCTTATTTGACAAACTTGTCTGCAATACTTGCCAAATTGGCCCTTAATAAACTTGTAATATTTTTTATGAATATGACACTTAAACTTTCATAGATTTTTACAAGTTTTACAAATGCTATAAAAAGCATTTGCCAAATAAAACAAATACTTCATTGGTTGTGTTTGGGAAATCTATGTAGAATTTTGGATCAGAACCTCAAAAGTCGCAAATTTTGTGCAGAAAATCTCAATAATTTACTCTATGCTGCCTATGCATGTATATAGGGTAACCATCCCATAAGTAGTTTAATTTCATTTATTATTCATATAATCGTTTCGTTTATACAATTATTATTATTATTATTCTTTTATTATAAATATTGTTATTGTTTTTTATTGTTGCCTTTATCACGTGAGCATTAATTTGATATTCATTTTATTCGCTACTGTCTACACGAATAACAAACTTTGTGGTAATTTGATCAGATATATAGTGAGAAAAAAATTTACTGAACCATATTAAAGAAAAAAAAAACAAAAATTACCCAACATACCATACAGCAATCCTTCTACAATAAGACTTGAGAATAAGCTTACAAAACCAGTAAAATGCAAGCATTTCTTAAATAAATTTATAATATTATATACCTATAAAATTTTAATTTACAAACGTTTTTTAACCATCCACAATTATACAACAATATTTTAAAAATTTTTTATGTTGAAAAAAATACATGTTTTTAATTTAGGGGATTTCCATAAATAAATCGAATGTGCTATGCATTAAATGTTTGCAAAAAATCGTTTAAAACTGAGAAAGGAATACGGCAATGAAAAAAAACATAAACACAGAACATCTATTGTATTTTTTGTATAATAAATATTATTAACGAATTTTTCTTTTATTGTAATAAAACAATATATTGGTGTTTTAATGTTAATAATACTATTATGCTAAAAATGTTATGATAATATTGAGACCAATTAGCTCTTTTATACGATAATTAATATAATATTATTTTTGTAAGCTTATTCTACAATTGAAAAGTTAAGCTTTTAGTAAGCTTGAACATATAACATTTTCATAAGGATTCCGTTTTGATTTTTCTACAATTGTTACGATAATTTTTTTTAACAAATTCTAAAATGTTTTGTGTTGGTAAGCTTATTATAATATTATTCTCAAGCCATTTGGTATGTTGGGTACTTTTAATGGAATGTTACTTCCACCACATACATACTTATATACTTACATACATAGGTACACATGTATGTATGTATGTAAGCATAAGCAAATTTATCAAAAGGGGCTCTCTATCATTATAAAAGTAAAATTTATAATTTTTATACAGTGCACTCGCGGTAACATCACAGTGCATACAGTGATGAAGGAAATGACAGCTCAAAAACATTAAAATCAGCTGTGTTTTGTTGTGGTTATCTTGTTGTGTTGTATTTGTTATAGTTGTTGGAGTTTCGCCGCTGTATACACTGTGATAACGTGAACATCGCTTAATGTAAACAAGCTTTTGTTTACATTGGCTACTCTGTAACGTGAACAATCTCAGAAGGCTCTATAAGTGTAACGTGAACCATTTTTTTCCTCATATGACTTTGATATTACACTTAAAACGTTGTTTTAGTAGCTTTTAGGTTGTGTTTAGAGTGCCAATGTGTCTCTTTGTGTTGATGGGTATTACTAAAATGCCTGAAATTAGGCAAAACCAAAAAAATCACAACCATGATTGCACTACTGATATTCCTGTAAAAAAATAACCACGATGATGATTGCATGAGACAATTAAATCCTTTAACAAGAAAATGCAATGGGATGGAGATGCTTATAATGAATCAAAATGACATCAGTGTACTTAGACTTTAAGGCCCACTTTTTGAGTTTGAGATTAGCGATTAAATTAACTTTAATCTTTGATGTCACTTTTTGAGTTGGCATAATCTTATTGTTAATTGCTAGTTTAATAAACCGATGATCTTAAAGGAGAACTGTCAACTTCCACGTGAGTAATACAAACAGCTGTTGAAAATATTGGTGATTCATTTGTTTAATTAAAAGACGAAAATGCAAGAATTAAAAGTTAAATAAAAATGGTTGAATAATACATTGAAGATGAAGATATAACTGATCACGAAATATGTATATGAAAACCTAAATGAAACAAATAATAAATTTTTTGCCATCTATAATGTTTTTTTCTTTAATCCACTAATTTAATAAGTAGTTTATTACTGCACTGAAAGTAAAATTCGAGGCACGTTTAGCGTCTTGGCTTTTTATGCTAGATATTTTTTGTTCAATGTTAGCAGACATCTTTTTTAAACATTTTTTTATTTTTTACTAGCTGAACCCGGTGTGCTTCGCTACCCCCTCGTTATATAATATAATTTAAAGTATTTATATATTTTGCAGAAAGTTGTGGGAGAAAGAGAGTTAGGCTACCCCACTATTTTAATTCAAATGTATTTTAAACGTAGTAAAGAAGCACCAAATTTTAATAAAGAACAAAAAGTTTAAAACTTTCAAACAAAATTTGGCGTGAAAAGGGGCGTGAAAGGGGGCGTGGCGTAAAAATGTGTATTTCTACCTCGCCTGAAGTATAATGTGTATACAATTTGAAGTATATATTTTAAAAACTATATGGAAGCAATTTCATAATTTTAAAAAAGTGGGCGTGGTCGAAAAAAAGTACCCAGAGTCCCAGTTTAATGCTGTGAAAATTTCAGAAAGATCGGAATAGAGGTTTGGTCTCCTATAAGGTACAAAAAAACAAATAAACAAACTCACATTCAATTTTATATATTTAGATTTTGCTCAAAACTATTTGGCGGAATTATCTTTTCATTGATAATATATATAATTCATTCACATATGTACGTAGAATGTTGTGAAAATATATTGGATATTTGTAAAACAGAAGACGCCATTTTTCTTAATCAGTATGGCAACATTAATAGGTTTAAACTCTTACTCAAAAGCACAAAACACAATTTATACCGGATTAAATTAATTATTAGATTAGTCGACTAAATCCTAAACTTGACTTTAATCTCAAACTCAAAAATTGGCCCTAAAACGATAAAACAGTATTGCAGCAATTAGAAACGAAAAAGCAGCAGAAAAAAGCAACGAATTTTCTTTGAAGCGTGTAATTCGACAATCGCTAAATTGAACAAATTCGCTAGCATGAACTCCCTTGGTTTTAATTATTAGTTTACGTTACCGAGAGTGTACTGTAATTATAAATTATCATATAAAAAAATAAATAATAATTTTTTTTAAATTATATTTTTTATTTGTTATCATTGCAAACATTCAAAAATCAATGATATTCGTTGTTTTTATACCAACAAAATAAATAAGTATTCGCATTTATATTTTTAACTATATGTACGAGTACATACATATCGTCATCTAAAATCAGTTATTGAAAAAACGCTAAACGAATATGCCGATAAACATTATAAAAATATTTGAGAGCTATTCACTCCTTTACTTCATTCATTCATATACATACGAGGTAATAAAAGTACTTCGACCTTAAGATTTATTGTACAGCCCTTACCTTTATTAGGGTTTCTATAATAGGTCCCTCAGTTTCAGCGCTTTGACGAAATTTACTATGTTAGCCGGTGCCAAACTAGACAGCCCAGCCCCTATCTGATATTTGATAATCTACAAGGTGCTTCTATACACTTTCCATCAATGCTGCAAACCGAATTACAATTTTCTCTTTAAATCTATTAGTGTTCTTATTACTTTTAGGAAAAAAAAAACACGATTTCGAAGAGGCCTTAAGTACTTTTCTTAAAAATCTGGTACAATTCCAATATATGAAGTTTTGTTTGCATCAAATCAAACTTGCACTAACTCTTGAAGGAATTCAATAACTTTAAAGTTGTAAAGTCTTCCTTTTCTCCTGTAAAAAAGTGAAAAGTATACTTAGGGTCTTTTGGATTTTAAGTGACGATATACATATGTATGTATGTATATACTTAATGTTTACATTCCAATTAAGCTTAAAGTTTCATATGAAAAAACGAATTTTTCTTTTTTCGTTGCTTATTAATATTCTCCAAAAGCATTTTATTTTAATTGATTTTAAAGAAGACGATCAACAAAAATTTCTTCTTATCTTCATATAAAATACAGTCAGTCAGTCATGCATGCTTTTTAAAGTCAAACGAATGAAATTGTTAAGATATTAATTGTTATCAGCAATTGCTGGTTTTTTTATATATAAAAAATTTTAACAGTAAAATACAATCGACTTAAATTATTAAGACAGATTGAAGGATTAAAAAGACATTTTGTCATTAGTTTGTTTAGTTACTAACGCCTTGCTATTTAACTTATTTATGCTTGTAAATGATTATGTCTGATCGTATATGGATGTATGTATGTATGTGCTCCTACCCAGAAATAACAGAGCTTTGGTAACCCATAAAACTAAAAATATAAATTGTAATGGGAATGGTTTAACTTTGTAATCAAACCAACTCTATTATATGCGGCCACGGTTTGGTTGTTGGTTTGAGCATATTATGAGGATGGCGTGGTCATGACAACGGTTGTTATCTGAACTAGATAAGGTTAGGTTATAATCGGACATTGGTGCGAGGATCAGACCACCTAGGCCATCAAAAGACCCACTGTCATGCTGCAGTGGATAATAACCACAACTTCATTCCACTAAAAATACTACCTATTCCTAAACAAAACGATCCACATAGCCAAACGGAGCATCCTGTTGCCAATTGGAATCTAAAACCAAGTGTATCATTGTTAGACCCTTCTCTTTCAGGCAATAGCTGCATAAAGTTGAGCCACCATATCCTATACCTATACAAAATACAGTAGATAGAAAAAATTTCCAACACAGCTGAAATCATCTGCCTAAGCAAGTTTAATAGTTGACCAATCTTTCTCTGGCCAACAGTTGACCTCATCTTCCTCGTCTATCTGCATGAGCAGAGGCACTTTGAACAAATTTTTGCTTATAAAGTTCTACTCGTTTTAAAACAAAAGCCGGCCGAACATTGTTTTCGTCGAACGTTTGTGAATTTGCTGTTTGCAAAACTGAACGATGAAAAAAAAAACTGTATAGGCCCATTATTACAACTTGGCGTTAGTTAAAGGTAAGATTTTATCAGACAGATAAATTGCTTTTTATTGTTACAAGTAAACTTTAACCTCAAATGATCGATAAAGTTATTGGGAAGATTGCCTTACCTTTAGATTAAAGTTTACTTGTAATAACACAAAGCAAGTTATCTGTCTGATAAAATCCTACCTTTAACTAACGGCAAGTTGTAATAATGGGCATTAGTAGTTTAGTTTAGAGTCCATGATAGCCGATATTTTATGGCCAGAATTGGCTCATCTTGGCTTTAACATGACGTCGCCGGAAGTCACACAGCCGGTCAAACAATTCAGTTATTGCAAGAGAAATTTCTCCGTCGCGATTTGGCAATGTTAAATGGCCGCCTCTGTCTTATGATTTAACGTTGCTGGATTGTTTCCTCTGGGGTCCTTTAAAAGACCGGGTTTACGTCAATAAACCGCAAAAAACTAAAGCTGTGAAAGATGAAATTCGGCGCTTTATTAACGAGATAAGCGAAGCTTTGTTGTACTCCGGAAAAACTCAGGCAAATAATTTTGTGCACTAAGCTTATACAGACAGCTCCTGTTTGGCTAAAGGTAATTTGGATAAAATCGACACTTTCATACAATTTTCAAGATGGCTGGAAAACTCTTAGCAGTTCTAAACAAATTTAAAGGATGTATTGATATTACAGAGGAACTTTATAAGATCTAAGTGTTCTTTTCTTTGAGGCGGCTATATTGGCAGCCTAAACACTTACAATTTTTGGTGTTATCAGAAGGGTATGTACCATCTAATTTTTATTGTTAAAATTGGTTCAGACGATTGCAGCGTTGCTGTAATCAACAAAATTTGTATACCACACGGGTGAAAAATCGCCCAGAATTTACAAACAATCTTGAAACTGTAATATTCCACAGGACAACACTTGACTAAGATTTGGAAAATAATTATTATTTACAGAAGCAACCACAGGTCGAGGTGAAATGTACCTGAGACTCATTAAAGCAAAAAGAGCCAACAGTGACTGTTACTCCGAAGACGAATTATTCAGTTCCCTATAAAGATGGGTATGAGTACTCCTGGTGCAAAAATAATGTCTGTAAGAATTCGTATGAAGGAAAATATCCACCATGGCTAGTCGATGAGACTGTTTCAGACTCAATTAAAGACTTTATAATTCTTTGCTATTAAAATTTTTCACGTAAATAAACAATTAATACCATGACGATGGCGCATTATAAAATTCAAGTTCCCGACACTTTAAAGAAATCGTCAGGACAGAAATTGCCAGTACACAATCCATGAAATAAAATTGTACTACCGAACTACGGAAACTCCTCATGTAATGGCTGAAGCTACGAGTATACGTATGTTGATATTCTAACCAAACAGGTAGCACACATTTTTTGGGAATATTTAGATATAAAGTAACTATATATGTATGTTACTGAGGCCACATTTGATTGCATTTAATTACTTCACAGAAGCGCAAAAAAAAAGCTTTCTCAACACTTCACACAACAGATGAAAAATTATTCGATCAATGCCTACAAGGCAATGGACAGAAATTTTTGATATTCACGAGGTGTTATACATACACATCGATTTCCTTGGATTTCATTGAATAGAAACATTAAAAATTGATGCTCGTGCTCGTAAGTGCTGTTTCCTTAATTTAGTTTTCTGCATCTGCTACGAGATGCGAAGATAAGGTTTACCATTACCAACAATTGCCTGTTAGTAAGCTCTTGGCTAATTCTGTATATCTTAAAAAAGAGGACTATGATGTAGACAGAAAAAAATGTTAACTTTTTGCTTAGAATAATGCTGAAACTAATAAATACCTATGAAGTGGTGAAATTAAAAACAAATTTTCAAATATCTGTACTTACCTTGTTAGTTTGTATTAATTGATAGGCGTCTGTGTGTATACTAAGTTGTAATGCAAAAAAGGATTCACAAATATTGCGTTTTAGTCCTGCTAGTGAGTAGGTAGTTGCAGTTGTGGCGTAGGTTTTCTTTGTTTGCTGCTGCTACAATGACTGCCTGTCTTACTCTTAATCCTTAACAAGATAATTTAAATTTTGCTGCTCTCACTATTGCTAAAGTGTGGGTACTAATTACGCTGCTGCTGTTTATTTTTTTGTTTTTTTTTCTTTTGTTTATTGTATAGCTTAAAATTCTGGGAGGCGCTGGTTATATTTATTTTAAGGAGGACTCTCTAAAACGGCGGGTTTTTTTAAGTTTTACTTTGCTTGGCTGGTGTAACTTTGTTTACTATTTATGTATTTTATAATTGTTGTAGCAGTTTTGAGATTTTTTACTTCTTTAATAAGCTTTTAATAATAAAAAAAAAAATAAAAAAATAAAAGATATAAAAATTAAAACCATAAAAACAAAAGCATCTAAAAAAAGTGATCGCAATCAAGGGCACTTGAGCACACAGGCATATGTTTGCCTATTAACAGACACACACTTAAATTGTAAACAACAAAAGAGAAGAGAAAATAATAATGAAAAATAAAATTACTTAAGTTAGAAAAGGATAGAGAGAAAAAGATGGAGAGCGAGCAATTTGAGAGTGCGAAAAAGGTAGCTGAATTCGCGTTAATAGCTTGTTGTTGTTTTAGTTCACATGGAAAACGTAAATAAAAAAGGAAAATGTAGGTATTCAGAAAATATATTAAAATTTTGGAAGGGGAAAGATTTAATAATAAATTAAAACGGTCTTCTAAATTACATATAAAAAAATAAACAGAACAAAAACAAAATATTTAATATATGTAGTAATAAATGGTTTGGTTGAAGTGGGAATAAAATTATTTTTGCAAAATAAGCATTTTGTTCTTTTTGTCTTTTTGTTTTGTTCTTTCAGCAGGCTTGTCGGCTGATTAAATTGTTGCTGATTTGTCTGTTCTGATTACGGCTCAGTTGATGTAATTGTTACTATTTTTATAATTTGTTTTGTTTATTTCGCTTATTTGGAAATTTGTTGTTGCTTCTTTTTACTCTTTTCTAAACACTGGGCTTGAATTTCGTATTGTTGCTTTTATTTACGTTTTATTACTTTTATTCTTTATGAAAATACGCTGCGCTGCTTTTTAATATTTTCTACTTTCCTTTTTTATTTGCGTTAAACTTGTGTGCGACAGTATGTCTGCGTGTGTGTGATTACAAGCCTTTTCTTTAAAAATTCGACGCTTAAATATGCCAAAATTTATACAAAACCAGCCGAAAAATGTTGTTGGAAAATTAATGAATTTTTTCTTTTTTTTTTGCAAAACTCTTTTTACCGAACAGCTGTGTTCTTTCTTATATAGAATTTTTTTCGTTTTTGCATTAGCTGTTTGTTTGCTTGTTCTATTTTAGGTGTTTGTTGTTAAATTTTTTTTATTCTTTTTCAACACTATAGATATAAATCTTGTTTAATTTTAGCAAAATTTTTCTTTCTTTTAATGGCTTTAGAGTTTCGTTGTCACACTTGTCAGCCAAGACACTTTATTTGCATAATTCCTGTCTTTTTCAATTCCCTTTAGATTGTCTGGTTGTTCGTATTTTTTTATATATATATTTTAACCACGTTGTTGTGGATTTTCTTTAATTTTATTTTAAACACTACCTGTTTACAACTAAATGTACGCACTTATGATGTTAATAAATATGTTGAAATTAAAATGTTTAATTTTCTACTGCTCTACCGGCAGCTTAAAAAAACTCAATGAAATTCTTGCGAAAATTGCAATTTTTACTTTTCTTTTTCTCTTATCCACCTTTATCAACTGATTCTGAGTAAATGAACATAAATGTCAGTTGTAGTAGCTTAACAGGCCATCAGAGGGCGCTCCCTAAATTAAAGGTATAAGATGTGTTCAGTAAGTAAAAGAGGAGTTGTCAGCCAAAAAAAAAAACATGTTAACATTTACAGTTATTTACGGTTGGCTTTGTGAGAGAGTTGATCACAGATTTTTTACTCGTGTTAAATGAAATAAAACAAAGATGACGAAATTATATTAAAAAATCTAAAAATGTTAAAATTGTGTTAATAAAAGTAAAGTGTTTCAGTGTTAATGAAAAAATAAGTGTCTTTAAATACATTATACACTGCAGTGTGTAGCAAACATGGATTTAATCCCATATAATATAATGTAAGAAATAGCTTCACTTCAATATAAGCAATATGGCAATTTTATATTTTTTTTACTTGCAGATCGTGTTGAAATCGTGCGAAAATATAACAAGGTAGAAAGGTTTGTTTCCGTTTCCTATTTTGTAATTCCTCAGCACACAAAAAGGTACAACATTGTTGTACGTACCTTCCCAAGCTTTTGAAAATTGAAGTAATTTTAAGCGAAAGTCAAGTTTTCTTCTTATAACTTTAGGTCAATTGTCAGCAATTATTGAAGTTAAAGTAAAGGGAAATAATTTTCTACAAAAACTCATTTCCTTAAGTGCACCAGACAAATTTTTAATTACAATTTTTATGGACACCGGAACTTGCCATTTGTTTCAATTCCACTTATAGAGGAAGTCAAATTTCAGCTCAATACTAAGTTGGCGTACAAGCTATTTATTTATTTATTATAAGAAAAAAGTAAATTGCCCCAAGCCGAACTCAGCTTAAATTGTTGCAGTCAGTAATAAAATATTTGGGCATTCATTCAATTTGTAATTAATTAATTGGCAGAGTAGAGACTACTCGCAAATTTGAACCCTATCCCATCTCAAGTTTAAAAATAAGAAAGCAGTGTCATTTAAATTTTATTAATATTTACCAGTGCAGAATTCTAAATATTTTTTTTTTTTTTTTGTTAAATAAAATATTTCCATTCTTCTGTCTGTTAATATTTTTTGTCGTTATGATATAATATTGGCTACACGTCCATAGCTTAGAAATAATACTTCTTGAAATAAATTCTGGTTATAGTTGGTATGAAGTTAAATTTTCTTCTATGCCAGTCGTCTGTTTGCCTATCAATGTGAACTAATTTGTTTAACATTTGGTACAGACCCATAATTTGTTAATACATATCTGAAGAAAATGCTCTAATAATATAGGCTGCCCAGTCATCTGTTTGCCTATCCTTATTTGATATCATTTTTGCTAAAAGTCCATAATTTATTAATACTTCTTGGTACCATACTACTAAAGTAAATGCTCACAGTAAGAAGCCTAAAGCAAAATGCACTCGTTGTACTTGTATGCCATTTATCTATCTGCCTATTATTGTTAACGTTTTAGTAATAATACACACTTCTTGGTGACAATCTAAAGTAAATATTGGCTATAATATGGTTAAAGCAAATTCCATTCTACTTCTACTTTCCTCTACTCAAACAGATTTATTTGAAAACATTTTATACCCTGGTTTTCTTAAAAGTGATAAATATTTTACATAATAATACCATAACGCTCCTGCTTTGAAGTAACATTTGCCTAAAAATGTTTGGCTATATACTTTATCAACCATACGCAAAACTGAAGTCGTTTACATTGTTCACATTGCCATTTGTTAAAATTTCAGTTGCAAAAATCGGTATATATTCGCACTTTTTGCCATTAGACGAAATCAATTTCATTAAAATTGCAGCCAAATCTTCTAATATTATGTTTATTGCTGCTTATTTTAAAATATTTAGGCCTAAACGGTATTTAAATTTTTTTCATGTCCTTTTCTTTAATTTTTATTTTACTGAGTGCTACCCAAATATGTACGGAAACAAACCTATTAAATAATATCTTCGTGAAATATGTATATGAAGTGAATATCTGTGACAGTACTTGGTAAGTTTAATATTTCGTTTAATTAGCAGCTATTGAGATATGCAACTACTTCTTCCAAAATCACAAACTCTTGTTTTTGATTAAATTTTAAAATATTTCTGTTACTTGTAAAAAAATTCTTCACTTAAATATTAGCGTATCATCCGCATCTACTTTTGCGATATCATAAATACACTCGTAATCTATAAATCTCTTTGCAAGTCTTTGTTTGTCAGTCAAAGACGCCTAAACGACTAAACCGATTTTGTATTTGTAACATCGAGACATTCAACTACCGAAAGTGTAATAGGGTATATTTTTTTTCTTTCAAAATACAAACTAAATAATACTTTTGAATCGTAAAATGAGGGATTCAAATAAAATTGTGCTCGCTAGTCAAGTTTTTATGTACTCTGGTAGTTGGCTATCGAATTGCTTGTAGGGAGGGATACATACCATAGCATTTGAGTTAAATTTAAACAACTTTATACTTAAAACAGTGACTAAAATTCAACATACATACATATATATGTAAGTATTATTTATTTTAAAATTAAACAAAATAATATAAAATACAATAACACATATTTTAAATTATTTAATATTTAAGGAGTTGGCAAATATTTATAAGTTTCACCTGAAACCACACACATATTTTGTCTTTTGCGTCTTAATACCAATTTGCATACAATGTACACACATTTGTATGCCTGCAAAATAGGGTATTCAAACGATTAATCGTTAATCGATTAATCGAACAATTGTGTTCAAATAATTGTTCGAACAATTAAAAATAGTCAAATTTCGAATAACGAATAACTCGAATAATTTCCTACGATTAATCGATTAATCCATATAAAAAAATACTTTATATATAGAAATAATAAATGGTATTAATAAACTTTCTAAGTGTTTTAAAATATTTAATAAATCTAATGAAAAACAAAAGAAATTGCAAACATATGTTGTGCTGCAAGAAAAGAAAAAGAAATTCGTCTTGTACATGCTGTAAAGCATCGATGGTCGTCCTTATCTTCTATGATTGAAAATTTTCTTCGTATTTGTAAATACGTAAATTACGCTCTATCTGATTTTGGTTTGAGGACTTTTACAGGTATGGAAATTAAAGTTTTATCAAAATTGAATAAAGCCCTTAAACCACTCGATGTCGCTATTACTATTATTAACAGCCCATTCGTGTTCTAGAAACAGGCTGTAATACAATGGAAAATGCAAACAATCCTTTTTTAAATTAGTTATTAGAAAGGCTTAAGATTCGAATAAATAAAAGACGTGTAAAACTACTTTGTACACCTATTTTATATCTAAATTTTAGTACATTTTCACTTTTTCAAAGTGTTGCACAAAATCTGAAACAAAAGATTTTGCAAACAAATTGTTTTTGAGAATGTTTTTAGAAAATACGGAACAAAATGTGTCAGATGATTATGTCAGATTACAGAGCATTTAATTGAAATAAACGAAAATAATCGATTATCACAATTAAATGAAGCAATTAAAAGTGTACAAAATTTCAAAAAACCTAAAAGAGGCTGCAATGATTTAATGGAAGAATTCTTATATTTAGAAAAAACCAAAAACAGAACCGAAAAATTATATATTCTTTTCCATGCACTTCTCTCAATTTCTCCAACATCTACAATCAGCGAGAGAGTCTTCTCAAAATCGAGTTTTATTAAAACTAAAGAAAACCATCGGTTGAGAGCTAAACTAAGTTACTAAATATAAATAACATTACAAGACTATTTTAATAGAAGTGCATAATTTTTTTAACTAATTTTTAACTCATAATATGAATTATTTTTAATTACTTATTTAATATTTTTATTGCATACGAAGTTGTAAATTATTACTTTTATATATTAAATCGTTATATATATGATCTCAAATATTAAAATTAATTAATGAATTATTTATGGTTTAGTTTTCCAACAATATGTTTGTGCACTATAGTTAACTATAGTTAATGAATTTTTAAAAAGTTATTACATTACAATGTTTTTAGTTATTATTATTTGTTTTTTTTTAATAAAATGTTTTAAAAATCCACAAAATTGGTATGTTATTTCATATAAAACAAAATGCGATTAATCGAACAATTTTGAAATTTTATTCGATTAATCGATCAAGAAAAAAACCCGAATAATTGCTCACTCGATTAATCGACCAAAAAAAAAAGTCGAATACCCTACTGCAAAAGCATTGAGTAAGAAAATTAGCTCATTTAATAGTAAACAAAAAGAAGTTAAACTTATTAAAAATAAAACTAAATACTGCGTCATTTTCGAGTTTGCTTGATTAAAAGTTAGCCCATTAACTCAACAAGCAGGTTTGCAAGAATTGCAAGGGCGTTTGTAATGAAGATTACCGCTATTAAAAAAATAATAATAATAATCAATTTAATATCCTATTTTATAAATTTTAACAGTCTTGGGTTTAAATATATGTACCTCCCTAAGTCACAAGCAAAATGATCGGTTATTTAGAATGATTGGGCTATTCATGAGCCACTGAATGAACTCATTTGCTTGTGACTTAGGGGGAAAGTATATTTGTTTCCAGTCTTGTTTTTTACTTCAATATTTTCTTTCAACATACGATTGTATGTATGTATTGGTACATTATAAAGAATATCTAAAAAAAAAAAAAAAAAAAAACAATAGAGTATGGGATGAAAAACGAATTCGAATGAAATTGACATCGAATGCAATTTTAAATTGCTCTACTTTTAAAATGTGAAACGGTTTTAACATTTTTTTTTTATTTTTATTCGCTTAATCGGGATTTACAATGTAGAAATTGTGAAACAGACAGACGAAGTTCATAGAACTGGGGACGAAAATGTGAAGAGTGTAGTAGACGAATATTTTTACCCGACATACATATTTCCTTTTGATTTTCACTTTTCCTTAATTCTTTCTAAGGTCTGCATTACTCGTATAAAAGTTTTAGGCAAGAGCAAGAGAAATTTGAAAAATAGATGCTTTTCAGTTTCCACATTGTGAATTCATCCCGACTTAATAAATATTAATTTAACTTTTTTGAATGCCAAAACTATACAATCGGTTGTATGATGAAAAACGATTTCGATCAAAATTAAAACCGAATGAAATTTCAAATTCATGTAACTTCCAAATCCTTGCATATTTGGACTTTATTTTTTTCTCATTACCTTACTGACTAATGCTAGTACGTGCGTAATTATTAAAATAATTTAAACATATAAGTTTTTTATTACTTTGAAAATACAAACGATTTCAATTTCGATCGAAATCGTTTTTCATCATATACCGGAATAATTTGAGCATTTAAGTACAGTAGAATCTCACAATCTCGAACTGTTCAGAAATTAGAATCTGCCATATCAATGTATTGGACACTCTAAAATTAGAAGTACATAATTTCTGGATGTTTTGTATTTTCACTACAAATTAATTTTCTCTGCGAGAAGCTAGGCCGTAATCCTGACACAGGGTTGTAAAGGCCAGTTATGTATGTATGTATGTATTAATTTTCTCGCTCATTGAAGTAAAACGGGGTATCACCGAGTAGTGTGTTCAAGTCGTTTAAAAGAGAGTGAAATTTGATATATTCGTACAAATTTTTCAGTCCATTGATAACTGAAGCGTGTTCATACTTACCGATTTTATTCGAATTGCTCGGTGCATAAAGTTTGTGAGATTCTACTGTATTATATACTAGCCTAAGCCCGACGTGCTTCGCTACTCCTGCCACTATTAAAGTTTTTCGACTGATTTTTAGTAACTACGAAGTAATTCTGACCGAATTCAGAAACTTTGGCTGTTACTGATCTCAAAGTATACAGAAGAAGCCAATAGTTAGTTTGTGTGGGAGGTGCCATGCCTTCTTGCCCGTCCTTTTTCCTACTGTTAATATTTATCGACTACAAAATCAGTCACAGTCCGAAACTTTAGCTTGAACACTTCTCAAGATATAAAGAAATCAATATATGTATAACTTATGTATGTACAAGGTACCACGGCCACTTGATGATTTGCCTTGCCCATGAAGTCGTTTAAACCCAATACCGAAACATGAGCATTAACCGTTCTGAAGATATACAAAAATCTGTATATAGAAATAAATTGAAAAAAAGTGGGCGTAAAAGTAGGCGTGGCAAATTTTTCTCTCGATAAAAAACTTAAAATGGATTAATACAAACTTTTGAAAGAAAAGTTAGTCAAATCGATGAAGCCGTTTTCTGATTTAAGGTAAATTAAAAAAAGTGGGCGTATGTGGGCGGGGAAAAATTTTCGGTCCAGCCGTTCTCAACTGATGCGGTGACCAACGAACAACATTGATTTTTATTTATACAGATTTTCCTTTGAACAACTATCGATTTCGATTTCACTTTTTTACATTTTTTTTATTTACAGAATAACAAAAATTTTTTACTATATGTTATAAAAATAATAATATTAAATAATTTGTTTTTTTTTTGTACCATGGTTTGTTATAACGTCTAAAAAGAAAACTGAAATTAAGTATTCTTTTGCGATTCTACAAAATCCATAAGTTGTTCAAGTTGATCAGTTTCTTTTTGGCAAAATTTTATTTTTAACAATATTTCTAAATGTCTACTAGTGAGTTTGTTTCTGTGCTCATTTTGCATTTGCGACATTGCTGAAAATGATGACTCGCAAATATATGTGCTCGGAAACATGGCAAAAATCTTTAAAGCTAAATCCTTAGAGGCGGCGTATTTTTCTTGATTAATATTTTTCCAAAAATCGACACCATTAACCAGTGGAATCGAAACATCCTGACGCATTTGAACCAGTTCGAACACAATATTTGGTGGAACATTTTTTAAATCGCAAGTAAGAGGGTTATTAAAAGTGTGTATTGCCCATTCCAGCTCGAAAACATCTTTAAATATCAATTCGAAATTGTTAAGCAAATTTTTGGTTTCATTAGTAAAGAGTTCAAGCTTTTTTGGTTTCGGGTGTAGTGTATAAATTTCATTTATTCTTGGAAAGTGTTCAAGGTTTTGCGCAGCGAGTTGATCTTTTAAGATATTTAATTTTTTAGAGAAATGACATATGGCCTCAAATAATTCAGCAATAGTTTTATTTTCACCTTGAAGTATGAGATTTAAACTATTAATTTGAAGTGTCATATCGGTTAAAAATGCCAAATCTAACAAAAATTCCGCTGAATTTAAAGCATTTACAATTTCAACATCATTGGGTGTGTCTTGGCAGTGAAAAAAGCACGATATTTCCTCCTTAAGACTAAAAAGACTGCCAAGAAATTTGCCGAGCTTTAACCATTTTACTTCGGTAAATAAGAGAACATCTTTGTAATCATCATTCACTTCATCCAGAAATGCTATAAGTTTGCTGTGGGTTAGCACATTATGAAAACCTTTAAGCCGATTTATTATTTTAATTGCCATTTTCATCGTCTCATTTGCACTCAGCATCTTGGCAAATAACGATTGTTGATTAAGTATACAATGGAATATGGGTACATGTATACCTACTATAGCTAAATGTCCTACAAAGCTATTATGTTGTCCCACCATAACCGCGGCACCATTTGTGCATATGGATGATATTTTGTTTTTATCTATCATTTGCAATACATTTCTTTCAAATGATTTATATATAACTCCACCTGTAACATTTCCATTAAAAGTTTCAAGAGTTAAAATTTCTTCGAATTGATTAAAGAATTTGTCTACGGTTCTTACACATATAATCAGTTGACTTGTGTCGCCAATGTGAACACTTTCGTCAAGACAAAAAGACATATATTTAGCGTTTAGCAATCTCTCTTGTGTTTGGTTTTCTAGGAAAATGCCTATATCTTCTGTGTGCCGCGATATGGTATTTGGGGATAGTGGCATTTCCTTTATTATTTGATTGACAATTTGGCCGTCGTCTCCTAGAAAAGGTAGAATAGCATGACACATTTCTTTAAAAAACTCTCCATCTTCAAATGGCCGTCCTTTCTTTGCCAGTTCTAATGCTATTGCATATGTTGCCTTATTTGGACTAAGACAACATGGACTTTTATTTTTTTTTATTAAAGTCAAAACGTTATTATTTCTATATTCAAAATCTCGCATTAATTTTGCAAATAAATTCTCCCTGTCACTGCCCATTACCGAGAGTAGCTCAGGATGACATTTTTCATAATGCCGTTTAAGCGAGTATGTACTCTTTTTCTTTAATTTTTGGGCGCATACTAAGCACTCGGCTTCATTTAGTATATTTAAACCAAAAAGAAAATCAACCTCCCACTTTTTATCCCACATGGTCAAAATAAACACGATATGTACGTAAATATCTACGAAAATTTTTCTTGAAGCAATTTTTATGTTTTTTGCTACTTCCCCACACTATACCATGGTGAGATGATGTTGGAGATTCTTGTTTGTGATGATTGATATTCTTGCCATATGTTTCAGAAAATATTAAGATTTTTTTATTTATTGTTAAGTTGGCTGGTTATATGTTTAAATTCTTGTTGATCAGTTGATGTTTCCAATTTATTATTTTTGTTGTTGCCTATTTCCCTCTTAGTTGCAAATTTGTTGTTGGTTTTTACTCAGCTTGTTAATTGGTTTCGTTCCGTTATTGTTGCTTTCATTCACGGTTCATTTTTAACGAAAATTTGCTGCTTAAAGGGTTATATTCTCATCTTTTATTTGAACTGAACTTGTCCTTTTTTTTAAATTAATGGTTTTAAATATGCCAAAAATTATACAAACACTAGCAAAAAATTTTATTTTTAAATTTTTTGTATTTCTTTTTATCTTGGGTGTTTATGGATATAAATTTCTTGCAACCTTTGGCAAGACTGCTTGTTTTATTTCTTTGGAATATTGTTGTCACAATTGTTAACGCAACTTCTTCTTTGCACTATTTCCCTATGGATTGTTTCGTTCGTAACTTTTTCTTGTATGGATATGTATTTCAATCAAGTTGTTGGTGAATGTTTTACACATTTTTTTGAAACAATACTTTTTTTCTATTTATTTTATGAAGAATTTGCTGACGTTAAAAGGTTGAATTTTTCCTTAAACCAAAGAATATAAATCATATAGAATGTGCATCACGTACAAGTAAAATTTCTTATGGCGGGTCGTAATGTTGGAACCCGCAAAAAGAATTGTTACTCTCTTACTTAGCAAAGAGAATTCGTTTATTCTCTTACTTTGCACACACAACATCACAGTGTATAAGACGATAGCCACAACAAAATTTTTACTTCGTGTCTTTTTTTTGCTTAAGTACAGAAACGGTTTCATGCTAACAACAATATTCACATACAATACAATTTATGTGTGTGTGTGTCTTATTCATTGTGAGCTGTTTTCGTTTTTTAAATTTTAAAACGTAAAGAATGATGTTCGTTGAAATATTTTTTTGTAATAAAGAATACAGTGCTCCGATACGACTTTATAAGCTAGTGTAGGGCAAAGCATATGTAATTTGTAGTTGCGCGACGGAAAATACATTAATCTACATCGAATATATACCGCCCTATTTAATATCGTTATAAAAGTGTAGTTAAAAATATGTTTTATTATTATTATTATTTATTTAAGATCAACAAGTATTTTTATGTTTATTTGAAATAAAAGGTTAACTTAACCAAAAAATGTAATTCCAAAAATATTTAAAAAAACAAATATATATATTTATTAATGACAAATTTTCGAATGATAAATTGATGATTTTTCAATTATAAGAAAATTGAAAAAATTTTATTTTTAATTAATGTATGTTTAAAATATATAACTGTATTTATATATTCATTTTTAGAAGAAAAGATACTTCAATTTTTTATGTTAGAAATAAATAATAAATAAATAATAATCAAAATTAAAATTATTTCTTAGTTTTTACTTTGAAGCATCAAAAAGTATATTTTGAGGATTTTCATCTCCATAAAAAGGCTAATAAGGTTACTTTTTTAAACTTCCGTTTTCTGTAGTCCAAGAGCAATGCTTTCGAAGGAGCAGCAAATCCAATACCTCTATTCTGTGTTGAGAACAAGTGTTGGCAAACCACTCTGGGGTGTTTCGTTTACATGACTCAATAATAAAAGATTTTATACCAATTTTTTGAGGTTCAGATTTAAAGACATTATGAAATATTAAAATGTGTTTTTTGCTTGCATCCATTTAGCTATCATTCTAAATTATTTTACTTCCCAAAATGGTTTATCTGCAGATTCTTTAAGTGAAATTGTTACAGTAAATGTAAATATTTTAAAAAGCATTGGTATTAATGTTTATGCCCTTATATGTGATGAAGGCTCGACTAACCGAAAATGATTTTCCAATCTTAAAGTATCTGCTAAAAACCGTTTTTTGAATTAATGTTTTTTGCCTTTATGATTTCCCACACTCAATTAAATCTTTGCGGAATGGGTGGCTGAAATGTGACATAAAAACCCCGGATGGGACGCCAAGCTTTCAGGTAATTAGGGAATTGTAAGAAATGGAAGCAAATGCAAAAACAAAAATGTGCCCAAAACTAACACGGCAACATATGTTTCCTAACACTTATGAAAAATGCTTGTAGTATTTGCCACACAAATTTTCAGTAGGCTTGTTTCTGCTGCTATTAAAACAACGTCTGAAGCCACAAAATTTAAGACATGTTCCGCAGAATTGGCTTTATCAACAGCTCAGTTTATGGAAAAAATCGCAAAATTTTTGATTGTCTTAATAGTGGCTCCCTTTATCGAGATAATTGCTACAGATCTGCAATTCAGATTAACAATGAAGTATATAAATATATTCAGTTCTTTTTAGAATATTTAAAAAATGTTTACATAAAAATATGTTTAAATTCTTGTTGATCAGTTGATGTTTCCAATTTATTATTTTTGTTGTTGCCTATTTCCCTCTTAGTTGCAAATTTGTTGTTGGTTTTTACTCAGCTTGTTAATTGGTTTCGTTCCGTTATTGTTGCTTTCATTCACGGTTCATTTTTAACGAAAATTTGCTGCTTAAAGGGTTATATTCTCATCTTTTATTTGAACTGAACTTGTCCTTTTTTTTAAATTAATGGTTTTAAATATGCCAAAAATTATACAAACACTAGCAAAAAATTTTATTTTTAAATTTTTTGTATTTCTTTTTATCTTGGGTGTTTATGGATATAAATTTCTTGCAACCTTTGGCAAGACTGCTTGTTTTATTTCTTTGGAATATTGTTGTCACAATTGTTAACGCAACTTCTTCTTTGCACTATTTCCCTATGGATTGTTTCGTTCGTAACTTTTTCTTGTATGGATATGTATTTCAATCAAGTTGTTGGTGAATGTTTTACACATTTTTTTGAAACAATACTTTTTTTCTATTTATTTTATGAAGAATTTGCTGACGTTAAAAGGTTGAATTTTTCCTTAAACCAAAGAATATAAATCATATAGAATGTGCATCACGTACAAGTAAAATTTCTTATGGCGGGTCGTAATGTTGGAACCCGCAAAAAGAATTGTTACTCTCTTACTTAGCAAAGAGAATTCGTTTATTCTCTTACTTTGCACACACAACATCACAGTGTATAAGACGATAGCCACAACAAAATTTTTACTTCGTGTCTTTTTTTTGCTTAAGTACAGAAACGGTTTCATGCTAACAACAATATTCACATACAATACAATTTATGTGTGTGTGTGTCTTATTCATTGTGAGCTGTTTTCGTTTTTTAAATTTTAAAACGTAAAGAATGATGTTCGTTGAAATATTTTTTTGTAATAAAGAATACAGTGCTCCGATACGACTTTATAAGCTAGTGTAGGGCAAAGCATATGTAATTTGTAGTTGCGCGACGGAAAATACATTAATCTACATCGAATATATACCGCCCTATTTAATATCGTTATAAAAGTGTAGTTAAAAATATGTTTTATTATTATTATTATTTATTTAAGATCAACAAGTATTTTTATGTTTATTTGAAATAAAAGGTTAACTTAACCAAAAAATGTAATTCCAAAAATATTTAAAAAAACAAATATATATATTTATTAATGACAAATTTTCGAATGATAAATTGATGATTTTTCAATTATAAGAAAATTGAAAAAATTTTATTTTTAATTAATGTATGTTTAAAATATATAACTGTATTTATATATTCATTTTTAGAAGAAAAGATACTTCAATTTTTTATGTTAGAAATAAATAATAAATAAATAATAATCAAAATTAAAATTATTTCTTAGTTTTTACTTTGAAGCATCAAAAAGTATATTTTGAGGATTTTCATCTCCATAAAAAGGCTAATAAGGTTACTTTTTTAAACTTCCGTTTTCTGTAGTCCAAGAGCAATGCTTTCGAAGGAGCAGCAAATCCAATACCTCTATTCTGTGTTGAGAACAAGTGTTGGCAAACCACTCTGGGGTGTTTCGTTTACATGACTCAATAATAAAAGATTTTATACCAATTTTTTGAGGTTCAGATTTAAAGACATTATGAAATATTAAAATGTGTTTTTTGCTTGCATCCATTTAGCTATCATTCTAAATTATTTTACTTCCCAAAATGGTTTATCTGCAGATTCTTTAAGTGAAATTGTTACAGTAAATGTAAATATTTTAAAAAGCATTGGTATTAATGTTTATGCCCTTATATGTGATGAAGGCTCGACTAACCGAAAATGATTTTCCAATCTTAAAGTATCTGCTAAAAACCGTTTTTTGAATTAATGTTTTTTGCCTTTATGATTTCCCACACTCAATTAAATCTTTGCGGAATGGGTGGCTGAAATGTGACATAAAAACCCCGGATGGGACGCCAAGCTTTCAGGTAATTAGGGAATTGTAAGAAATGGAAGCAAATGCAAAAACAAAAATGTGCCCAAAACTAACACGGCAACATATGTTTCCTAACACTTATGAAAAATGCTTGTAGTATTTGCCACACAAATTTTCAGTAGGCTTGTTTCTGCTGCTATTAAAACAACGTCTGAAGCCACAAAATTTAAGACATGTTCCGCAGAATTGGCTTTATCAACAGCTCAGTTTATGGAAAAAATCGCAAAATTTTTGATTGTCTTAATAGTGGCTCCCTTTATCGAGATAATTGCTACAGATCTGCAATTCAGATTAACAATGAAGTATATAAATATATTCAGTTCTTTTTAGAATATTTAAAAAAGGTGGAGTTTGTAGATCAAAACAAGCGTATTTTCTTTTCAAATAAAATGAATCTCACCCTAAATTCAATTCTTATGTTAACAAATGAAATTTTAAGGGAAGGTGGTGATTTATATTTCTTAATGACAAAGTCCCTCAATCAAGACAAATTAGAACACTTTTTCTGTCTTTAAATCTGAACCGCAAAAAATTGGTACAAAATCTTTTATTATTGAGTCATGTAAACGAATGACCCCAGAGTGGTTTGCCGACACTTGTTCTCAACACAGAATAGAGGTATTGGACTTTCTATTATTGATTCTCCTTCGGAAACATTGCTCTTGGACTACAGAAAAAGGAAGTTCCAAAAAAAGAAAATTAGATATTTTATCCAATAAATAATCTTTAAAAAAAAATTAACTTTATTAGATTTTTTATGGAGATGAAAATCCTCAAAATATACATACTTTTTGATGCTTTGAAGTATAAAGTAAGAAATAATTTTAATCTTGATTATTATTTATTTATTTTTTAACATAAAAAAATTAAATTGTCTTTTCTTTTAAAAATGTATATATACGTACATATATATAATTCATACATACATATATAAATTAAAAATAAAAATAGAATTTTCTTATAAATAATTGAAAAATCATCAATTTACCATAAATATAAATATAAATAATAATAATAAAATATATTTCTAACTACACTTTTATTACGATATTAAATAGGGCGCTATATATTCGATGTAGATTAATGTATTTTCCTTCGCGCAACTACAAATTAAATATGCTTTGCCCTACACTAGCTTACATAGTCGTATCGGAGCACTGTATTCTTTAATACACAAAAATATTTGAACCAACAACATTATTCTCTAAGTTTTAAAATTTAAAAAACGAAAACAGCTCACAATGAATAAGAAACACAAACACATAAATTGTATTGTATGTGAATATTGTTGTTAGCATGATACCGTTTCTGTACTTAAGCAAAAAAAAAAAAAAAAACACGAAGTAAAAAATTTGTTGTGGCTATCGTCTTATACACTGTGATGTTGTGTGTGCAAACATTTTGTTGTGGCTATCTTGCTGTGTGATGTTCTTGTTATAGTTGTTGGAATTTCGTCACTGTATGTACTGTGGCTGAACGAAAAAACCTAAACAACAATGCAAAAGAAATAAAACACACATTAGCACAGTGCATACACTATGACATTAGTTTCTCTTTGGTTTCTCTTGTTTTGTTACGCTCTTTTCTTTTGTTTTGCCTTTTGCCCTTCCTTCCCGCGTCTGAAAAAATGTTGACAAAATATTTGGATAAGTGTTGAGATGCGCATTCTATATGATTTATATTCTTTGCTTAAACTCTATGAAATGTTTGTATAGATTGCAATTTTTCACTTTTTTCTTTTCTCCCTTGCCCAATATGTTTCTGATGTTTCTTTTTATTGAAAAAACAAATGTCAGTTGTAGTATATTTATGGGCCATCAGAGGACGCTTCTGAAATATATGTCATAGCTGTGTTGAATAAGTAAAAGAGGTGTTGCCAGTCTAAAAGAACTGTTAATATTTACAGTTATGTCTGCTACTTTCTGAGAGCTGATCACAAATTTCTTGCTCGTGTTAAATGAAACCAAACAAAGGTAACGAAATTATATTTAAAAAATCTAAAAATGTTTAAATTGTGTTAATAAAAGTAAAGTGTTTTAGTGTTAAATAAAAAATAAGTGTCTTTAAATACGTTATACACTGCAGTGTGTAGCAAACATGGATTTTAATCCCATATAATATAATGTAAGAAATAGCGTCACTACAATATAAGCAATATGGCGATTTTATATTCTTTTTTACTTGCAGATCGTTGTGAAATCGTGCGAAAATATAACAAGTAGAAAGGTTTGTTTCCGTTTCCTATTTTGTAATTCCTCAGCATACAAAAAGGTACAACATTGTGGTACGAATTATCCCAAGCTTTTGCAAATTGAAGTAATTTTAAGCGAAAGTCAAGTTTTCTTCTTAGAACTTTAGGCCAATTGTCAGCATTTATTGAAGTCAAAGTAAAGGGAAATAATTTTCCACAAAAACTCATGTCCTCAAGTGCCCAAGAAAAATTTTTAAATCAAATTTTTATGGACACCGAAACTTGCCATTGGTTTCAATTCCACTTATAAAGGAAGTTAAATTTCAGTTCTAATATTAAGTTGGTGTACAAGCTATTTTATAAGAAAAAAGTAAAATGGCTCAAGCCGAACTCAGCTTAAATTGTTGCAGTCAGTAATGAAATATTTGGACATCCATTCAATTTGTAATTATGTAATTAATTGGCAGAGTAGAGACTACTCGCAAATTTGAACCCTATTACATCTCAAGTTTAAAAATAAGAAAGCAGTGTCATTCAAATTTTATTAATGTTTACCAGTGCGGAATTCTCAATATTTTCTTTTTTTTTTGTTAAATGAATCATTTCCATTCGTCTGTCTGTTAATATTTGTTTATAATTATAATATAATTATCGTAGTCGCCGTGGTCTAGTGGTTAGTGTGTTGGCTTACTATGACATAGGTCCTGGGTTCGATTCCAGGCCCCGACATCTTCAAAAAAAAGAAATATGAAAAAAATATTTCTTTCGGCGACTACCTCTCAGCAGTCTTCTGGCAAAAGCTCTGAGAGTAATTAATTGCCATGAACAAGCTTCTCAAGTCTGTCGTTCGGAGCCGACTTTAAAACTGTAGGTCCCGGTACTCATGGATAAAAATTGACACACACAACATGAGTGCTGCGAGAAGCTAGGCCGTAATCCTGACACAGGGTTGTAAAGGCCAGTTATGTATGTATGTATGTAATTATAATAATAATATTGGCTACACGTCCATAACTTATAAATAACACTTCTTGAAGTAAATGCTGGTAATAGTAGCGCTGAAGCAAAATTTTTTTCTATACCAGTCGTCTGTTTGCCTATCAATGTGAACTAATTTGTTTAACATTTGTTACAGACCCATAATTGGGTAATAAAAATTTGTTAATACATATCGGAAGAAAATGCTCGCATAATATAGGCTGTCCAAATATTTTTCCATATGCCAGTCATCTGTCTGCCTATCAAAATAAGTTTATCTATCATTATACTCGTACGAAATCATATTTTCTAAAAGTCCATAATTTATTAATACTTCTTGGTACCATACCACTAAAGTAAATGCTCACAGTAAGAGGCCTAAAGCACAATGTCCTCTTTGTACTTGTATGCCATTTATCTATCTGCCTATTATTGTTAACGTTTTAGTAATAATACACACTTCTTGGTGACAATCAAAAGTAAATTTTGGCTCTAATATGGTTAAAGCAAATTCCATTCTATTTACAGTCTTTCCTCTACTCAAACAGATATATTTGAAAACATTTTATACCCTGGTTGCCTTAAAAGTGATAAATATTTTACATAATAATACCATAACGCTCCTGTTTCGAAGTAACATTTGCCTAACAAATGTCTGACTATATACTTTATCAACCATACGCCAAGCTGAAGTCGTTTACATCGTTTGCATTGCCATTTGTTAAAATTTCGCATTTTTTTGCCATTAGTCGAAATCAATTTTATTAAAATTGCAACCAAATCTTCTAATATTTTGTTTATTGCTGCTCATTTTTAAATATTTAGGCCTAAACGGTATTAACAAATTTTTTTTTATGTCCTTTTCTTTAATTTTTATTTTACTGAGTGCTACCCAAATATGTACGGAAACAAACCTATTAAATAATATCGTTGTGAAATATGTGCATGAAGTGAATAGCTGTGACAGTACTTGGTAAGTCTATTACATCGTTTAATTATGGGTCATTGAGATATGCAACTACTTCTTCCAAAATCATAAACTTTTGTTTAAATTTTAATATATTACTGTTACTTTGCTTGACGTTTTCATTGGTTACACTACTTGAGCTGAAGGTCGAATAAATGTATGTACTACTTTGCGTTAAAATAATAAGGAAATAAGATTTGGTTTAACAAAAATATCGAAAAATAAATACAAAAAATTTAATATCCTACTGGCATATGTCCGGCTGCGTAAATGGTCTTTTGGACGAAGCTCTTGTGTCTTGTGTCTTATATGGAAACAAATGCAAATCTTTGTGCAAAATTGTGGTCAAAGTTGTTCTTTGAAGAACAGGTTTCTGAGCACGGTGTCGTATTGAGGTCGATGGTTTGTTTTGAACACTTTCTTGAACAGCAGCAATGTTTTCAGCCGATCTTGCAGTACGTTATGGTCGATGCTTGTGCGTATCATTTACAGTCCCTTTTTCTTTGAAATCATTCATTAAACGATAAATAGTGCGTCATGTTGGTACGTTGTTTTTCGCAAAACTTTCACGTAGCTTTCTCATCGTCACAGTGATCGATGATTCATTTTGATAAAATGTTTTAACGATTAAAACACGTTAGTTTACCGAATATTTTCCATAATATACATATTTGCCACGTCTCTACTTCACGACTGCCAAATATGAATATGGCGGCAAAACAAAGTAGTACACCTTCTCGGCGGACATCCATATAGTTTATTTTATTTATATATGTACGGTATGTCATATAACATTTTATGGGAATCCCCCAATTACATACTAATTAGTGCGTGTATATAAAATTATAACTTCCTTCCCAATTTCAATAAACTTGAACAGTTGAATTTTAAAAAAATATATTTAAAAAATAAAAATCATTGCTTAAGGACTTTTCTTGTTGGGCATTTCGTCATTTGTTCAATACAATTGTTAGGATAGCATATTGGGTATTCAATTACGAATCAACGAACGTTACTGTTTTGAAATACAATTTCTTTTCTTTTTTTTTCTATTTTTATTATGTGAGAATATACTTTTAAGTACATGCGGATTTTATTGTTATCTTTAATAGAAAAATCTAAATTTCATTCTAATGCGTTTCTATCTTAAGATGTTTAAAATGTTCAAAGAAACGTTCAGCATTTCTTGCTGGCCAATACCCATTCCCATTCCAAAATATGTTGTATATACTTGCGTTAGAGAATTTGGGATGGTGCTTGAAAAGATGGTGTTGCAATTTGTGTTTCTGTATGTTTGTTGTTTGTTTGTATGTTACATGTTGTATGTTGTTTATTTATTTCTTTTTATTTTATTTTATTTTACGAGTATGCATATGGCTATGAGGTCTTTCATCATTATCACCAAAGTCATCATCAGCTGCAACGACAGACAGCATTAGCTTTTGCCTGCTACATGTTCGATTTTTTTTTGTAGAGAAAACGTTGTGTGCATATAAATTAATGAAGTGCCGAAATGTTCAATATCCAACTGTGAGATTAACTAGTGGTAGATTTTATTTCGCCAACTATTTACTGTTTTCTAACATCAAATCTATTGACTACCAGTCAGTGGAGAGCAAAGCTGCATTTCAATATTATTCCATAGTTGATGCTTTTTAAACGCCTTTTGGTAACAACCTTCTTTTGCTATTGTTGTTGCTGCTGGTGGTGATGTGTTGTTCTTTTTTTAATTTTTGTTTGCCCTATCGCTTTTGCAAATCTACGAGTATGATCTAAATTGTTTATCTCTGTAAATCAATATTTGATTTGATTGCATTGACTTGCCCGAATGCCAGCCTTATTCCGTGCTAGTACTTATAAATGTAAATGAATGAGTGCCAAAGTAATAATACTGGTAGTGTGTATCGTTTTTGTACGTTAAGGTCAGTAGAAAAATGTGAAAAAAAATTATAAAATTAGGAATTTTAAACCAATAAATCTAAAGCTAAACGGTTTTAATGAATTGCAGAAAAGTCGGTTTTAGAAGCAGAAGAAAGCAAACAATTGACAAGAAATTATATTAAAAACTAGCTTATACCCGGAGTGCTTAGCTACACCTAACACTATCATTTGTATAAATTTATCGACTGATTATTTTTAGTGGCTATGGATTAATTCAGACTAAATTAAAAAACTTTAACTGTTACTGATTTCAAGATATACTAAAAACTCAATTGTTAGTTTGTCTAGAAGCTACCACGTCTACTTGTCCGCCCTTTTTTCTACTGATAATTTTTAAGGACTAATAAATCAATCACACCAAATTCAGAAACTTTAGCTTCAACACTTCTAGAGATAAAGAAATCAATTTTAACTTGTATGGGAGGTGTTACGCCCACTTGTCCAATTTCGCCCACTTTCTGACTGATGATTTGCCTTCCCATGAAGTCATTCAGACCCAATTCCGAAACTTTAGCTTTAACCGTTCTGAAGACATACAAAAATCAGTATTAAGAGAAAAATTGAAAAAAGGGGGACTTAAAGTAGGCGTGGCAAATTTTTCTATCGATGAAAAATGGATTAATACAAACATTTGAAAGGAGAATGCATCAAATCAATGAAGCCGTTTTCTGATTTAAGGTAAATCAAACAAAGTGGGCGTAAGTGGGCGGGGAAAAATTTTCTCTCCATAAAAACCTAAGTCGGATCACGACGACCGTTAGAAAAAAAAAATCGTCAAAATCGGTCCAGCCGTTCTCAACTGAAGGAATGACCAACGAACAACATTGATTTTTATTTATACATATACTTAGATAGATTTGTTGTTTAAAAAAAAAATATTTGTGGGTGCCCCAGTAGTCTAGTGGGTATTGTGCTAGACTGCGAGAGCTAAGGTTGTGGGTTCGCTTTCTACCAGAGACCTTGGTCTGCAACACTACACCGAGCATATGGTCGTAGTCACTCCGCTCGTAAAAAAAATTAGAATATTATTTAATACTGCATTGTAATTTAGTAAATAAATAAATAGTAATAAAATATTTGTGCTGTTGTTTTTTTTTTCTAAAGCGAACAAAATTATGAACTTTACAAGACGTACATACAGTGGCCGACAAAAGTCTACATACGACCGCTTTTTTTGCGATTTTATCAGTCCAAGTGAATAAATGAAAAAAATAATTATGCAGTTTTGTTTCAAATCTATATTTATTAATATAAACCAAAATAATATTTATTCCGATATAAACTTAAAAAACTATTCAAGAAAAACTATAAAAAACATTCGACAAAGGTCTACATACGACAAGAGTGTTCACAGAAAAACTTAGCGTAAATGTAAAAAATCATCACCTATTACTAAAATTAATATTTTGTCGGACCCCCACGGGCATCTATAACTGCCTGCAGTCGCCGAGGCATCGAGTTCACCATATTTTCTAATTCTAAGGGTCTTATGTTCTGCAATTCTTCTTGGAACCTCTGTTTTAACATTTGGGCATTAGTAATTTGGTAGTTACGTATTTTTCGTTGTAATATCTCCCAAACGTGCTCGATAATATTTAAATCTGGGCTTTGAGGTGGAGTGTACAGCTGTCTGGGAGCATAGTATAGCAACCAATCTTTCACAATTTGAACAGTGTGCTTCGGGTCGTTGTCTTGTTGGAAGTACCAATTTCGACCAAGGCTTAGCATATCGACGGAGGGTTTTAGATTCTGTTCTAAAATGGAATTGTAAAGGTGCCGATCCATATTACCCTCAATGAACACCAACTTTCCTACGCCAGAAGCAGCCATGGCACCCCAAACCATTACACAACCCCCACATGCTTAACAGTAAAAATTAAGTATTTAGGAGCCAGTATTTCTTTTTCACCACACCTTAGATCTACCGTCACTACCAAAAAAGTTATTTAGATTCATCAGTAAACAAGACCCGCTTCCAAAATCAAAACCTTTGTCAATATGCTTTTGGGCAAATTCTATACGAAATTTGCGGTTTTTTTCACTTATTAATGGCTTTTTTCGAGCAGTTCTGCTAAAATAACCATTTCCATTCAATGTTCTTTGAATAGTACGGGGATTTACAATCACTTCTAATCTTGTTGCAAGCTCTTCGGCCAATTTTGTTGTATTAATTTTAGGGTTTTTGTCCATTTCTTTTAAAATAAAGCTTACATCTCGGCGAGTAAGTGCTTTTGGGCGTCCACTACGACGCTTATTTTCAACAGTTCCACTATTTTTATAATTCTTAAATATTGTCTGAACTGTAGATTTACTTAAATTTAATAGTTTTGCTATTTCTCCAAAGGATTTCTCTTCAGATCTGTACTAAACCAATAAATTTCGGATATCAATTGAAATTTCTTTACGAGAAGACATTATTTTACTTAAATATACACCGATGAAGACTAAATTACAACTTAAAGCTGTTTAAAACAATCTATAAACTTAACCAAAAAATTTTGCAATAAATAACGGCGCTAACTCGTTATTTAATAGCAACAAACGCCTGGGTATGCTGATCGTATGTACACTTTTGTCAATGCATTTTAAATGTTTTTCTTGAGTAATTTTTCCTATGTTTATTGAAAAAACGTAAATTTTGGTCTGCTTTAATAAAAATGTATTTGAAACAAAACTGCATCATTACTTTTTTATTTAAGTATCTAAAATCGCAAAAATATAGGCCGTATGTAGACTTTTGTCGGCCACTGTATGTAATTTTGTAATAATTCATATCCTCTTATATAGCAATAACTCTTTATTTTCAGTTCCTAAGTAGTCCTGATAAGAAAATCTATACCTTCTTATTGTTTTTTTCAATTGTCTAGACTGGAGTTATAATCTAAGCCGCCTATTTCGGCTTATCTTAAGCGTATTATAGTTGTGGATGATTGCCATAAAAGGGTAACACCTGAAAATTAATGACAGTTTTCCAGTAGGTATTGTCTGTTTTTTAAATTTTTCAAACACTTTCAAATTCTTGAGTTATTGATTAAACAAACTTGATTTTCGGTTTCTGTGTTGCTCTAGTAAGCAAAACACTTGTTTTTTTTATTTGTTTTCTCGAGTGGGGTTCTCTAATAATTCCTGCTATATAATCTTATACCTTTGCTAAGTCGTCTTCTTCAGGTGTAAGAAGAGGAATAAACTGGATGATAAAGTTTCTTTAAATGTGCCATTTTGTGGGGGAATACAGCCTTTTATATCACAGTGCAACACGACATATACGGACACCACAACGCGAAAAAAACGTGGAGTAGTGGTTAGAGCGCTCGCACAAAAACTTCAACGGCCCAGGATCAAATCCCAGCAAAGATGAAAACATGACCATTCTCTAAGAAGACCATCTACAAAGACACCGCTTCCCGACATTCCACTCTATTCCACCTTAACCAATGTCAAAAAAAAATAAATGAATGATCAGGAAAAAAGCGCCACCTATTGGTAAGTAGCAGATAACAGCTAAACCTACTTAGCGAAGACACTGACCACACAATCAACATGCAACGATGAGGAAATTGCTGTTGATCAATCAAGGGTCAAGGTATAACACTGGCCTTGGAATGATCAATTCACAGCAATATGTCTCGTTCCTAAGGCGCTTAATAATAATATAAGAAAAATATATGTATATGTACTGTCCTTTCCAAAAACTCCAATACAAGACACAACATCAGTAGGGGCTTACCCCGGAGTATTGGTCTCAATAAAAAAAAAGAAGACCCGTGTATCCCAGTGTCATCCTCGGTGTTATTTTTGCAAAAAAGTATTAATTTTCTCAGCCTCATATCTTACAAACCATTTGGAATTTTGATTTACTTTCTAAGGCAAAGTTTTAGGTCTTGTGTCATGAAGAAAAAAAAAACTTCACCTTCAAGACCAAAATCGTAAAAGAACTTAAAAACTTTTTTTAATTTTTTTCGTCTGTTTAGGTCCATAGGTAGCAAACCGTTCAAAATTTAAGGAAACAATGAAGTACAAAGTAGTAGTCGCCGTGGTCTAGTGGTTAGTGTGTTGGCTTACTAAAGCGAGAGCTCCGGTTCAAGCCCCTGCTCTGACATCTTAAAGCAAATATATATTAAAAAAATATTTATTTCGGCGACTACCTCTCAGCAGTCTTCTACCAAAAGCTCGGAGAGTAACTAAGTAATTGCCATGAACAAGCTTCTCAAGTCTGCCGTTCGGAGTAGACATTAAACTGTAGGTCCCGGTACTCATCGAAAAAATTTGCCACACACAACATGAGTGCTGCGAGAAGCTAGGCCGTAATCCTGACACAGGGTTGTAAAGGCTAGTTATGTCTGTATTGAATAAAGTACAAAAATGTACATAAGATCTCATTAAATAACTCACGCGATCACGAACCGACCACAGTAGCAGAGGCAAAACATTAAGCTCAGCAAACACATTAAGGGACGCAGCACACAATATAAGAGCTACACGAAGCTCATATCGAGGCAAAAAAAAAAAAACAAAAACAGTAGCTTGGGTCGAAAATTTGTTCAGTTGGGCTTGTGTACGTTCACTTCTTTCACGGACATTATTTTCTTCTCTGATTATCAAAAATCAAATTTTTTAATAGAATTTAGTTTTGATCTATTGTAATTAAAGCGTTTCTGGCGAAACAAAAAAAAAATATTTTTGGAATTATTTTAAATGCTTGTGACTGGGTGACTGGTCATTTTTATCTGATTACGCTCAAAGGTTTCCTACTAAGAGTTTAATTTTCATCCGCGCCTGGTCAAATTATAGACAAATCAACAACAAAACAATTCCCACGAAATTGTTGAACAGCCAAAAATTAAAGAAAAAATGAAAAACAGCAACAATAACAAAAAAAATCTATTTAACATAAAATTTTTAAATTGTACAACAATCAACGCACTGATAGATAGACGGACAGACAGAGGGACGGACATACTGGTATTCTGCAATTTTACGCACATTAAATATTTCATCATTGATGTTTCGGCAGTTGGTGGCTTAGATGCTTATTTGACTGCAAATTAAGCCTCCAAAAACAAAAACAAAAAAACTTCATTTATATTATTGTTGTTAAAGTGAATGTTAGCGTTAAGTTGGCATTATCGAAAGGCAACTACAAACAAAAGATACGCATGTTAAATACTTAATTAAATCTTAAAAACCAAATAACTTTTAACGCGCGCACTTCTATTATCTATTAGTGTGACTACTGAGAGAAAGACTGAAAGAAAAAAACCAAAAATGAATTTTAAACTTATAAAGCCTACCAAGCCAACAAGCTTTGCTACTTCTTCTAGAGTTACACTCACACTCGTAACTTGATAATCATTTTGAAAACTCTACTCAACAGCAGCTTAAATTTGTAGCCAAAAAAAGAGCCAAAGAAAGCAAAGTTAAAAGCGTTAAATGCTTCCATTTTTGGGTAATCAATTCATGCGGTAAATTTTACACATTCGTAGAGAAAAAAGATTTTTACAAACGATATGAATTTAAGAACTATGACTGCTTCTGAATTGTATTTCAGCCTTTGAACACTGCACTTACTGGTATTTTTCTATTTGTTATAGAAGTGCGTGTGAAAAGGATTTTTTTCCAGTATTGTTTGTTTGCCGAATTAATATGGTGAGGGTACCTACCCCACATATAGGAAGTTTTGTATGCAAATGAGCATCAAAAACAAAAAAGAAAATGAAAATGCAAAGCCGTCGTACATCATCAGATACTCGTAATATGGTGGCGGTGTGTGAATATATATTTTTTAAGGTTAAGTGGTATAGAATTGAAATCAAACTACTTCCAAAGTTTTAAATAAAAATTTTCAGTTTCTCTTTATTAATTTGCCAGTATTTTAAATATTTTTTTTGGGTTTTCTTAAGTCGAAATTTTATTCGATTTCAACATAAACAGCAACGACTTTCAAAGTCATATCATTGGTTGGCAAAATTCATTAGTAAAATAATACAGAATTATGCAGAACTAGATATTTTCGACAAGTCGAAGTGCACAATGTTATATTTCCCTGCATTTAATAAAATCGATACATGCTTTAAGCAAAAAATAAATTTCAGTGATACATACGTGGTAGGTATCTCAACCATAATTTATTTTATTTTAATTTAAATATAGAAATCGTTTTCAAAAACCAAATATTGGCTTATACACGGTGGACAAACTTGAGGTTTGGAAGTAAATTTTCATACTTCGACCTTTATTTAGTAATTATTTGGAAATTTTAACCATGAAAGGCTACACTGCCATTGTTTGCGTGGTACGTTTGTGCATTAGTCGTTTGAAAAACTGAACGAAAACAACAAATTTTCAATAAAATCATCTTGAGAGATGCTGACATCAGTGACCTCTGGTTCCAGCAGGACGGTGCCACAAGTCAGAGTTCTTGCATGATAGATTTTCCGGTCGCAATTTTGCAATGTCAATTGGCAATTCTTGTGACTTAACGCCGCTAAATTATATTCTCTGAGGACATTTAAAGGACCGGGTTAACATGAACAAACAACAAATAACAGACGCTCTGAAAGATGAAATTCGGTACTGCAGTGACAAGATATGCGAAGCTTTGTTAAAAAATGAGATTCAAAATTTTGCGAAAAGAGCGGACGTCTGCCAACGTGTGAGAGGTGGACTTTTGCCGAACATCATATTCCATTATTAATTCCCATATTTCTACTTTACATTCTTATCAAAAAAATTGAATTAGTCAAAAAAAGAAAACTGGCCCAACCTTTACTCACAAGCCAATGCGATCATTTAGCGGCCCATGAATAATCCATTAATTCTAAAACTAATAGCATCGGAATTATTAAGCGGCAAAGTTTGGCTTCCAGGATATAGGCCTATTAGGTCCAGCTATTGATCGGCGTATATTTCAAAAGTTTAACTTAGGGAGGTAGACTTGTTAAAAACTTTTTTATGCAACACTTCTGAGATTTATTGCAAAATAATTATACTCAACTGCCGAAACTTAATTGGTGTTGATTTGCCTTTGGTTGTATTTAATAACTGTCTCTGAGTAAATTATAATTTCGTAAAAAAGAGTCTACCTTTTTTTTTATCGTTACGTGTTGATTGTGGTGAGTGTCTTCACTAAGCACATTTTAGCTGTTATCTGATAAATCCCAATATGTGACGCTTTTTCTCCTGATCAATCGTTTTTTGATGTTATTAATGGTTAATGTGGAATAGAGTGCAATATCAGGGAGCGGTTTCTTTTGTAGAAGGACTTCTTGGTGGTAGGTGGGAGAGGGTGAGGTAACCTCTTATATTTTAAATTATAATTTTGAAAAAACCGCAAACTAACTTTTTAGTTTTTCACCTTTTCTGGGATTGGAACCTGGGCCGTTTGAGTTTTTGTGCGAGCGCTCTAACCCCTGTACCACGCACCTTTTTATTTAAATAAGCTCAATGGATTACAAACAAACTTCAGTTACGCTGTCAGCTTGCAATCACGAACTTTTGGTTGCCTTTTTACAATCACAACTTCATTAGAAAACTTGACAAAAATATCTCCTTAATTTTTGTCTTTTTTAAATAAAAAAACTAGGTTTCCACACGGCTTATACCAAAACAGCAGAAATAGAAAACCACTTAGTGGGGGTTTAGACGGTAATACAAGTCGTACGATACATATGTCACATTTTTGTGTAGAAGAGAATAAATAGTATCGTGTAAGCTTGATATATAGTGAGAGCGTACAACATTGAGAGAAAATACGGATGAAGATTAGACAGTCGTACGGCTCTCTTTCTTAGATCAGGGATGCATTTTTATGTTTTTTTTTTTGTTTATGTTATTTGTTTTCACAATGCATGCAAATTTTGTGTGCATTTATACTCGTACGTGCATTTTATGTTTTCACTTTACTTGGTTTTGGTATTTTACCAACCGTGTAATAACCGTCTAAACCCCCCTTTAAATGTGTTCTCACATGAAATGTTTTACTTGTTTCAGGTTGACGCTTGTATTTTAAATTATTTGCCTTTTAAAAATAAACCAGGAACCATATCATCTCATGCGTTAATGAACGACCTTAATCGAAATCATGACATTTTGTATTTGAAATTTTTATTATTCGATCATGAGTAACAGCCAGTTCATCTTTTTATAATGTAACCACCAACAAATTTGAGTGTTTTTTTTGTTGTTTCACATATAAAAAGATGAACGTCTTAAACCATTCGTTTTCTACGAACAGACAATTAGAAACCAGAATGTTTGTTCAATAAAAATGTTTTCTTTAGAATGAGTTGAAAAGAAAATTAAAACTTAAGTGATTCGGCCAATTATATTGCAAATTATAAAAAAATATTCTGTTTTGCAACTTTGTCTATCAACATGAGTGGATGATCCAGAGTTGCATTTGTAACCGTCAGAGTAATGCAATGCTGCATCCGTAATCTTGGACAAGTTTACTATCGAAACAGGTGTTTTGTTTAATGAAAAATATGCAGCAAAATATAAATTTTATTCCAAAATATCTTTGTATGTATTACGTTATGTATGTGAGTAAGTAATTCTATAAAATTTCTTAAATCCTTTCCTCATTTTAAGCTTTTTTGTTGAAATACAAAAATCCCTTTAAATATATGCCAATACTTGTAAGTGGAAATATCATTTAAATAATGAACCCATTATGATATCTTAAGAAAAACTCCCTTTAATTTGCAATTTTGCTTCTTAATATCTGTAACACGAAAAAATAAAGAAAACTTAAAAGTCAATTCAATTAAAATATAATTTTATAAAAATAAAAAATGCCAGAATTCACAAAAACATAATTCAAAAAGAAACTAAAAAAAAGTGTTCAAGTAATGTAATGAATGAATAGCGAAGCAAAAAAGCGTGAAACTGCTTAACACTTCTGCTTGAAGAGATTGCAAATCGTAAGAAAGAAATTTCACACCAACTTAAAATATCATATGAAAAGAAACTTAAGCAATAGAATATGAAGAGAAAAAGAAGGCATAAGAATATAAGCCAAGACGATACGATTTCATATCCTCCCCGTCCACTATACCACTCTGCTTTATATTGAAAATATTTAAACGGTAATTCATAATTCATTCGGTTTTTGCTTTGGGCAAAAATGTTGGCGGCGGAGTTAAAATGCAATACAGAATACATTTGCTGTTACAAACTTATAAATGCACTAAAAAAGAAACCATTGGCCATAAAAACTAATTCCAACACCACCAAAAATAACAATTTTATATAAGCCAAGAACAAATAAAAGAGGAAGGAATACATTAAAGGAAACAGTAGCACAAGATGCCAGTATAAGAAGAGAAAAACAAATCGTATATGCGTTTTTAAATTGACTTAAGAAGGAGAAATTCCATTAAGAAATAAATACAATTTCTTTTGTTTCAATACCCTACGCATGTTTTATTATTCATTATCGTTATTATTATGCAGTAGGTTACCCAACGGAAGTCACTGAGATATAAAAGATATGATCATGAAATGACATTTGAAATATACCTACTCAGTCGTCTTTGAGCAAACATTCATAAAATTTGTTACGATCTTATATTTTTTAAGTGGTTTTAACAATATTTTTGTTGCTTGCTGATTAATACTATAGAAATTTGATTACTTGAATAAATAGTTGAGTTTTCGTAAAAAAATGTACTATATATTCCCCATTTCAAATCTGCCTACCCTACTGCTAGACTATCCTTCATTTTTGCATATGGGTATCTCTCTAATAAATAATTATGCAGGTGATGAGTTCTGCTTTACTGCTAGACTTCCCTGTCTCAAATTGATTAGTAAGTGAATCAATTAACTAGTAATGCTTAAACGTAAGGATATCTCTAGAGCTTTATCTATTTTCACGGGTGCCAAGACAGCGTTTAACAGTTCATGATTTCTGGCGTGGTTGTAGATCGGTCAAGTGAGAAGAAAGTACATCCTACTTCATTCGTCTCTGGCTTAAAGTAGAATTTTCTCATTTGACTCACTCTTTTTCGATAGTTTAACAGAGATATCGTTTTATGATATCAAAACTATTTTCAGATTCATTACATTCGTTCATTTACTTCCCTTAATGGATAAAACTCTCATGGTCCCCAATATTGTGTATAGTTCCACCACAAAGATCTGAATGCTCTAGACCCCAGTATTTATATATCCGCTCCGTGGAGCCTTTTTCAGACAATTGCATACCACTTTTGTGAGTAATCTAGTAACTATCTTTGGGTTTGAATCTCAGAAAAATCTCCCTATATTCTCTCTCTCTCTCGTGTGTGATATGTAACGATGCTCTTTTGAAACATAAGATGACCAATAAGATTAGTGCCTTAAATTTATCGTCTTTCTTCTCTGTATGGACATTTCCTGACTAACTTTCAGCGATGCTTGCGGCTACAGACAACCCTGTTAGAAAAAGTCTAACGAGGTTAAATTGCACGACCTCGTTGGCCAGAATACATCACCTCCACATGAGCAATGTCCATGCCATCAAATGGTTCATGCAGTATTTAGAATGTAACATGAAATGATTGTATTGTAGCGCCGTCTTGCTGAAACCACATATCGTTAGTTCCCCAGATCGCCAGCTTAACAGCTACTAACTACTTAGCGAAGATGCTCACCACTTTATAATCAATATTGGGCAATTCATGTTGATCATTCAAGGGTGAAGGTATAACACTTTGAGGGATCAAATTGACAACAACAACAAAAAATTTAATCTACGACTTAGAACTCTTACCAGTGATGGCCTGGTAAACGTCGTTTTCAAAGAGATATGTACCAATGACGCCATCTGCCTAAAAACAACTTTTTCGGATTTCTTTAGGGGCTTTTGATCTCATGTGGTTTGGTAACGTTCCAAATTCGACAATTTTGAGTGTTAACATACCCATTCACCCAGAAATGACTGAAAACGTTACCCAACACAGACTGAATAAATGACTACTAGTCGTAATTTTTTTTTATCTGTGACCAATACTCAGGGGAAAACTCCTCCTAAATGCTGTACATTTTATTGGAAATGACAGTAAATATATATTTTTCTTATATTATTATTAAACGCCTTAGGAATAAGACAAATTGCAGTGAATTGATAATTAAAATGCCAGTGTTATACGTTCACCCTTGAATGGTTACCAGAAATTGCCTCATCGTTGCTTGTTGATTGTGTGGTGAGTGCCTTCGCTAAGTAAGTTTAGCTGTTATCTGCTACTTCCCAATAGGTGGAGCTTTTCTATTAATCATTCGTTTTTTTTTTGTTGACATTGGTTAAGTTCGGATAGAGTGGTATGTCGGGGAGCGGTTTCTTTGGAGACGGTCTTCTTGGAGGGGGGGGACCTCTTATTTTTAAATTTTAATTTTGTAAAAACCGCAAACGTTGGAGTTTTTGTGCGAGCGTTCTAACCACTATACCATGCACGCAGACATGTAGTTTCAGCAAGATGGCTGTTGCCAACTGTCAAAGCTTAGAAGTCCCTGTTGGAACACACCATAGCTTTAAAAGTTATTGTATTTGTTTTAGAGATACATATTTGTCTTTGAATATGTCATGTTTTTGTAGAGATCAATAATGAAATGGATTATTTAGAGTATTTCTATAGTCGTTATTGTCCATTAATATGAAAAAAAGCAAAAATTTCATTTCCTTTGCACTAAAATTGTTTTACTTCTTTAAATAAATTTTTGCATTCGTTATTGTTTTTACTCTTGTGTTTCCTAAATTTTGGCATTAGAGAAAATGTAGCCAAAAACCAACGTGTCGCGACGCCAAAAGTCATGTTAAACTTTCTAAAAAAGAAAAAAAGAAAAATCATTCCATGAACAACAGACAAATCTTTCTTATTTCGGTTTTTGTTTCATTTCAATTTAGAATCGCATAAAAATGAAACAAAAATGGTAGATTCTTATATAGTTTGGAGAGTGTGTGTGTGTGTGTATGCCAGCCAAGGAATGATTTTTAAGTTTTTACTGTACAAGGACAAGCGCCACATTAAGTAGTTGCATTAAAAATCGAGCATTTAAGTAAAACGATGATTTGAGATATTGTATATTTTCGTATTGTAGTTGTTTTTATTACAATATTTGTTGGAAAGCGACCAAAATCAAAGATAGCAACAAAAAAAAAAACACAAATTCAACACTGATTTCTTTTGTACTGTCTTTCAATTTTTTGTTTTTAAACTAAACAGTGCAACCGAATAAATATATCCTTTCTTATGAAGTTGTTACGATGGCTAACAATGATGATACAAATCTTCTGAAATTGCTTAAACGTACAAACGTAGTACATAAAGTAGATTATTCTGTTGTTTTACAGTTGCGTGGCGTTTTCTTTCTTCCATCCATTACATTTCATTTCATTTCTTAATTTCCATTTTTTTCATTTTTGTTCTGTCGTTTTTTTTTTCTTAAAACATTTAATTCAGCTAATAAATCATCGAAAGCTTTAAAGCGTGTGAACTTTAAAACTTTTTCTTTTCTTTTATTTTTTTGTTGTTGTTGTAGATATAATAAGCAATGAATTGGAACAAAGTTCTGGACAGTGGTTTAATAAAGGATCAGAAAAGTATGTAAGAAATTTCATGAATGCATTCCTGAAAATAAACGATTGAGGTCGAGAGGCCTCTGTTTGTTAGTAGAGTAGATACCGGTACAAATTAATTTTTTGGAACACAATATGTCATTGGTAATTAAAAATGTCTAGTTTTTTTCTTTAAATTGTCCAATAATTTACCACCCCTTAAATTCTAAGTTGACTAAGGTAATGTAATTAAGTGTGAAGTCAGGCTCAACACGGCCTTTTGCATTGCAATCACTGGTGATGTATTATGATTTGTTTTGCCACTTACGAGTTCAATATGGCCTAGTCAGTGGAAGCGTTATCACATTCTACATTTACTCAGCTTCCCAGCAGAAAATAGTACTTACCAATAAGTTATTTTGTAAGGGAAGAATTGTAAACAATTACTTACTCGTGCGCATCAATAGTGCATGATTTTGTTTATGAAATGAGCCCCTCAAAAGCAATAGATTTTGAAACCAGTAAGCAAATATTATAAAAAAATCAATACTAGTACCTTAACGTGTAACATTTTTGGAAGTTTTAAGGTTTGAATAAACAATATACTTATAATGCTTCCATTATTATTTACCTACAATTTTAATAATTGCTTCCAAATTTTTAAAAAGTCTTATATAGTTTCAGTATTTTCGCTATGCGCTATGTTCGGCTTTCAAACCACGGTGGTCAGATTCTGGATAACCAGGCTATTAAGCGAGTTGTAACGTTTCAATAGTGAACGGGAGCAAATGTAGATTTACTCAGGTCCTCGAGAACTGAGGGCAATTCTATTCTCTTTGACTTCTTCTTCCTCGCTTCAAGTCCAGCCTATGCCAGGTAAGTCTAGCAATGTGACAAAACTCCTCTCCCGCCCAGGACAGGCCCGCGTCCAATAAATATTTCCGCCTAATAAAGAGTCTAACAGAGGAGAGAGGTATACCCACTTCCACATGAGGATGAACATCCGGCAGAGACGTACCCGCCCTAGCCAATTCATCCGCAGTGCAGTTTCCCGCGATGTTCCTGTGGTCAGGAGCCCAAATCAGATTAACGCCGCACTGTCGCGAGAGTGTCCCAAGGGAATCGCAACAGTCGCTGACAATTTTATAGTCTATGGTCAAACTGGACAGGAATCTGACCGCCGCCTGGCTGTGGAGATACTAGCAGTGGGAGTGTCACTCTGAAGTATCAATCTCGATGTAGTAAATCAGACCAAAATCTCTAATGGAAATCAAATGCACACCGTCACACTAGGACACTGGCACTATTAGAACACCTCAATTTGTTTTTGTTTAGATTTCCCCACGATTTA
The DNA here is from genome assembly GCA_963576795.1 of Metopia argyrocephala. Lineage (NCBI taxonomy): Eukaryota > Metazoa > Arthropoda > Insecta > Diptera > Sarcophagidae > Metopia > Metopia argyrocephala. The sequence goes on from OY756210.1 coordinate 51,177,496, forward strand.
GTGCAATGCAAACTGACAATTCTTTTTCATTATGGTTTGTGTCTTTCTATCTGATTCTAATCGGTCCTTCGATTTGATTTCGGACCGTTCTTTTCGTCGAGGGCATATGGTTTACATGTGGTACCCTTTGAAACACATGGTCAATTAGCACTTGGTTCCATGTTAGTATTGAGAGCATACGATCTTGCAAAATTGTCAAATAAATTAAGTGTAGGATTGTTATATTTTAGGGAAAAAAAGTCTGCAAAATGATGTATTGGTATTGGGTCAAATGAAGACTATGCCTATGAAAAGTTAAAATAGCTTTCAATGCGCTAAGATAAAACAAAATTGGGATTGCTAAGAAAACATCCAAATATAGACAAAAATCTAAAAATCTGAAATCTATGGTCTGCTGGATTAACGAATATTGAACCCTTCGGCAATGTTTATCATTTTCAATGTCCTAAACCACTGTTTTTTCTATTCATTGTTACTCGCACACATACGGAAGTGAAATTGTGTCCACTCAGTTGTTTCACAAAGTAAAGTGACATGTTAAAATAATTTTTAGTATTGAAAAATGGAAAAAAAAAATAAATAAAAAAATATAATCAAGAAAATATTATTTGCAAAGAATAATTAAATAAATCACCAAAGATGACAATAAATCGTTCACACAATTATGACATGCTCAGGAAGAAGAAGAATGAACAAACCATAGCAGCACAATTTAATGCCATAACTGTCGGTCGGTGAAGGAAAAAGCCAAAGACATTTCTTTTAAAGAACTTTAGGAGCCATAAAGTAAAATAAAAACATAAAAACATAGCCATGAGTCCATTTATGGACTCTGTAAAGTGCGTTTTATAAAGCACCATATTATTGCTGTTCAATTTCTACTCATTTTTTGTTGTTGTTTGTATTTCATTCTTATTTTCTACATTATAAACGCCAACCAAATAAATCACTACACAAAAATGATGAAATTATTATTTATGTACCCTGTGCTCCAGTTATGTGCCACAAAGAACAAAAAAATAAAGGAGAACCAAATGTTAAACGCATATGAACGAACGTTTAAAAAGTATTTTTACCTGTTGTTAGCAAAACAGCTATGCTGGAGCAGCAAACAAAAAAAAAAATATGATTTGCAGTGTCAGCAGTAGGAGCAGGAGCAACTTTTAACATAAAAGCAACACCAACCAGTAGCCAGTACAGGGTTGGATGTACAAACTGTATAACAAACGCCTTATTTTTATTCATTTTGCTTTCCGAAATGGTACGCACACGCACATACGCTTTTTTTCGTACATAGAAAAGGATGCCAAAATACGTAACGACGTACTTGTGCACTACTTGCGAAAGAGGCGCTGAAGTCTGGCACTGGCACTGGCACACTGAAGAGAAAAGTGTGGAAATGTTATGAGCTGATGCGCTTGGTATGTTAAAAATTCAGAATTTTAAAAGAATGAAAAATTTAAATAAATTATTATTTAGAAGGCAGGCTCATAATATCAAAAGTGAAGTTCACTGAGGTGACTACAAAGTAAGTTTGTATATTGAGTTTTTTTTAAGATCTGTTAAGGAATATGCATGTAAAACACTAGCGGAATTGAACTAGTTTTCGACCCCCGCTACGAACACCTCATCAAAGTTCTTGGTGCTATACATATTCATAGCGGGGGTCGAAGACTAGTTCAGTTCCGCTAGTGTTATACATACATATTCCTTAAGGCCATGATACACTATCATACACAGTCGTACGATTCATTCACAAGAAAATCTTATCGATTTCTGTCACACTTTTAAAAGTCGCATTAAAATGGCAACATTAGCGCCACACGCTAAAAGCATATGCAGAGTTCCTTTTTGCTAAAATCGTATAAAATGCAACCCTGATCGCATGGAGAAAAAAATGTTTATGAATTTTTTCAAAAGATTATGAAGTCAGACAGACCTATCAAAATATCTGTCATACAGATGCATTTTTATGACACACTGTTATACTTTAACATACACGATTTTTTTTTTTTTGACAAATAGTACGACTCGATAGAATAGCGTATCACGGCCTTTAACCGATGTTAATTCTCTTAAGACTAACAGTATTAGAATCTTAAGGCTAATAAAAATGATACAATAAATATAATATACATAGATCCAATAAAGATTTGAATTTGATATTTGAAAATTTAGTGAAATTTGATTTTTTTCTATTCTATTCTCTAAATCTGATTAATTATTTCTTTTAAGCATCTGCAATTGTGTTATTTCATATAGAATAACAGGTACAATATGCACTCGTATGTATGTTCGTATAATTTTTTAAGGTTGCTTTCATATCTTTTTATGATTTACCGACGACACTTGTTGCATTACACCAGCCAGTAGAAATGGCATTCAACGTTACCACTTTAACTCATACAAACAAACTCTTTCTGTTATGCTTCCATTCATTGTCTAAAACTGTTTCTTTTGAACATTTTTGTTTTTCTCCACTCATTTCTGTTATTTTTTATTCTTTCGTTTGTTTGAAGATTTTTGTTATACAAGTGGTTGGCGTTATAACATTCACCTTTACAGTTCATTTTGGTTCTCTATTGTGGTCCCTTTCTTCTTTGCCTTCATCATCATACTCATGGTTGCAGTCGTCGTTGTTGCCATCGTGGTAGTCATCAGTTTACTTACCAATAATATCTCGATGATGTTACATTTTTGTGCCTCTTTTCGATTTTATGGTTTATTCATGTCTTGTTGTTGCCCCGTTTCATTGAGAAAAAATTAATAAATTATGAGTATTTATGTGCTGTCTTGATAGTGACACAACGACAGACACACAAAGTGATAAAATTTGCATAAAAAAATAATTTTTTTTTCACTGGATATTGCCCTAATGTGGCAGCTTAGGAAAGCAAAAAAAAAATTGTTGCTTCACTGTTGTGCTACAGCAAAGTGACACAAAATGAGTCAAACAGCTCACTGGTGCACACTCTCTATTACCATCGACATCTATGTTAGTACTTTAGGACAATTTTTATGAATTGTTTGGAATGGCACTGCTGAATGGCTGGAGCTGTTTTGCTAGCGGAATAATAATGAAACAAATATCTGCACAATTCACCGAAAATAGTTGTCCATGGTCATGTTGTATTGTGATGATAAATGTTTATATTTTATGCAAAATATTTATTATATTCACTACGTTATGGTTTTTTTTTTAGTTTCAAACAATACAAATAACTTAAAAGGTGCCCTTTCTCTTCTTAAAAGTTTTGGTTTTAGAGATTGCTTTGTGGACATTTGTAACTTTGTTTGTAAAATTTTAAATTTGAATAAATTAATAAAACAATTGGCGGTGTTTCTATTTTAAATCACTTCCAAAGGCTTAATATTATAATGCAGTGTAAAAATAATTATAAACATACTTATACAGATATTCTGTATAGCTATTATGAATATGATTATACGAGGTTTGTTAAAAAGCTAAAGGTGACTTTATTACACTGGAATTGGCACACATTTGTTCTGCACGTAATGGACACTGGAATTGGCACACATTTGTTCTGCACGTAATGGCTGTTATTGTGAGTGAAAATTTATCGTGATTCTTACAGTGATATATACTGCGAGTAATTATGGGCATATAGTAAAATTGTGGAAATGAAGACTGCTTTCTCTACGAGTTTATGAAAGATCACCACGATTGCGTTAATGATATGTGTTGCTTGCAATAACTAAATATATGACAGCACTTTATACCAAAAATGCAATTGCTTGCCATTAATTTTTATTCAAAAGTTTTAATTCAAATATTTTTTAAGCCCCCCAGTCCTTCGTAGGAGTTTCTAGTCTCCAGATGTTTTTTTAATTTCTAATCAAGAAGAATTCTGCAGGTAATTTGTATGTCGTCAGGCGGCGACACATTATCTGACTTCAGTCAAGTGGATCTGGGAGTTAGCCCTACATAGTAAGATCTTTATGCGTCTAGATTCAGGCGGTTAAAGTTTTTCGTTGTTGAATTTCAAAACGTTGTAATGTCGATGGAAATTAGTAGTCACATCCCACATACCGCAGTGTTTTCCTTGTACCGATGCATTAAATTACGCAGATACTGTGGAAAGCTTTCTTACGGCGGATTAATAGTAGACGTAAGGATTTAACAAATTGCTTTATCAGTAACCTACCCGGAGGAATTCAGTATTAGAGGGTCTTTCGGAGATAAACAAAATAATTTTAGTTTCGTCCGACCACAAATTACTTCTCCACTTAATGGTATGGCACAGGACATCTATTTAGAATTGATGGTACATTAGATGCTCTGTAATATACAAGTGTTTTAAATGACATCATGATGTCTTATGTTGAATATGAAATGACACATCAGTGGGTGTTACAACAAGTTAACGATCCGAAACACGCATCGAAGCGAATAAAAGGTTGGTTTCAAAATAATGGTGTTAAGGTCTACACAGTCTTCAGATTTTAATTCTCTGGAAAATTTATGGCAAATTGTCAAAGCGGCTTTTAGAGGAGAAAACCCTTCTAGTAAGGAACAGTTGTGGGAATTTGTTAAATATATGTGGGAGAACATTGCAATCGATATGTTTTAAAATCTTGTAGACTCAATGGCAAAACGCTTCTTGGACCTTATTACGGATTAGAGTAATTCCACTAAGTACCGTGGTAAATAATAAAACATATGTACATACATACATGCAAACTTATTGATACAGTTTCGATGGGGATTTTTGGGGATGAACTAATCAGGGTTTTGTTGATTTTTGGGAATATGAATTTCGAAATCGTTGATAAAAATTAAAAACTATCTGACAACCCTGCCGTAACTCTACAGAAATAAAATCGCTCGCCCGAAAACTTAAACAACCCAGTTTCAAATCCCAGCAAAGAAAAAAATTGAAAAAATAAAATTTGCGGTTTTTCCAAAAATTATAATTTGATAATAAGAGGTTACTTCCCCTCTAAGAAGTCTATCTTCAAGAAACCGCTCCCTGACATTCCACTCTATTTCCACCTTAGGCATTGGCATCAGAAACGAATGATCAGGAATACAGCTCCACCTTCTGGGAAGATAACAACTAACCTACTTAGTGAAGACGCGCACCACTCACAATCATAATCCACCGACATATGGGGTAATTACTGTTGATCATTCAAGGGTGAAGGTCTTTGAGTCATCAAAGTGTCAGCCACATGTTTCATCGACAAAATAGTAGGGGTTTACCCCTGAGTATTAGTCTCAATAAAAAAAAATAATCGAAGTGCAGTAAACATAGGAATTGTGGACAAGATGGTAGTGAGTAGTAGGTTAATAGGTGCAAACGACCGGTTTGCAGTACATTAGAAGACAACGCAGACACCAACAGAAAAAATTCCGTGGAGTTGTGAACTCATCGGGTTGGCATTAGCTTTAGAGCATTAGCTAACATTGCGACAGGTTGTGTGGTATAAAAATGACATTATAAGCTAATTAAAGCCACCAAAGGAAGTCAAGAGGCCGATGCTAATTCAGATATTTGCAACAACTAGATTAGGTTAAACGTGCGTACCTCTCATGAGACTCACCACACGCCGCCCGTTGCCAGGGCGGTAGTTGAATACATGCGTCCAACCACCGCCACCCAGTGCCGGTGCCCTCTAATCTCAATCATGCTCGAGGACACGTCGCTCAGAAGAGAGCCCATAGCACTGAGTTAGCAATTCAGTACCACCACTGCCTGGGTAGTAATACCCCTCTTGTTGAGGGGTTTCTACCTAGCACTACCACAGCCACTACGAGTACTCCCCGAGGGGCCGCACCCAAAACATCACAGGTCGGTTTGCCACTCCCTGAATGACGGGGAGCAAAAGCAAACCGAGGGCTTCCTGATGCCCGTAGTACCAGATTAGAGTAGGTTTCTCTGGTCAGTCCGTGAAATGGTCGGTAATGAATTACCAAGCTCTCTGCATATATCGAGTGCCAGACCACCTAGAGTTAGGTGAACTCCATATTCCCCGGTGAGTACAGGCCCTTGGTGTCACGTAAAGCACCAGCGACCATTAACTGTACCCCCGGGGGGAGATATTTGCAACAATTAAAAAATACTGCATTGTTACGAAAACTAGCGCAATGTTAATGTATCACAGTATAGCGCTCGATTCCAACATTTAAAATAAAAGCCAATAATTTATTAAATCCTTTAATATGTGGAAAAGTAATTAGAATACATTAGTTTGTTGTAGAATCATCAGTAGGACTGTCAGATTTGGGGTTTTGTTCCTAAAGTTGATTTTTTTTATTTTTTGATAAAAGGCAGCATTGGAGATTCGGGATTTTTAACAATACTTGCGGGATTTTTTGGTAATTTCTTTTGTTTTTTATATTTTGTTTCTACTTTTTTCGCACAAAATTGAAAAATTGCCACATTCTCATATAAAAACATATTCATAAAAAAATTTGCTTAAAAAACCTTTTGTAATAAATTAAAACTAATTCTAATGATGCCAAAATTATTGCAATTTAGCATTTTTGGCAAAAACCTATACCGTCTTGATAGATTCCAGTAACTTCGAGTAAAAGAGAGATTCAAACTCAAAAACAATTATCTTGAAATTAAATACCCATTTAACAAATTGCATTTACTTTTTATATTCATGTAATTTGACCAGCAAGCAGTTAAAGCTTCTACATTAATACTCGCAATGACAATAACACTCTTTTATGCTTTTACGCTTTTACACTAGAAAGCGAAAATAACATTCAAGTACATACTCGTACAAGCTGTACGTGTATAATATTGTGGTTAACCGATAAACAATTGTTGCTACGTGTGTCCAATGTGCAATAGTAACGTGCAACAATAATCCTTTCTGCTACTCCCTATCAATTGCTATTAAAGCATCAACGTATGTACATACGAGTACATATTCTTATTAGTCGTTATTGTAGTTGCTATTACGATGTCATCGTCATCGTCATTCTCATCTTCATCATCATCTTTACTTGCCATGAGTGTGTTTTATAAACGTATGAGCAGTACGATGTTGTAACATGTTAAAACACAGCAGGTAATAAGTCCATTCATTCCTTGGCTTGATATTCATATTCACATCACGATAGTAGAGTGGATTTTTAATACTCTTTTATAGTAATCGCGTGTACCATAACCGCCCACTATATGAGTGTTAAACAACCTCCTCTTTTGTACAAGAGGATCAAACAGAAACGAAGAAAAAAAAAACAGAAAAAAAAAGAATTAAAAAGCCCACAATATATTCCGAACATCACCACAACTTGTCACTTGTAGTCAAGTGACAACGATGTTATTTGCATATCGGGTCAGATTTACAGTCAGAGCTCATATTCTTGGTACGTTGTGCACAGGTAGTATGCCTACCGTATGCTGGTAAGGGTTGTCTTTTCAAATGGAACGCACTGAGTGTGTGTGATTTAATATTTGATCTGATATTGGCTTTAAAAAACCGGTTGCTAGTGGTTAGCTGGAGTAACAATAATAACAAAAGAAATATAAAAATGAAAATCCTTCACAATAGCAACAGCAATAGTCATCAGCCATATTAAAAAGTGTGGGTTACCAACTTGTATTCAGGAATGTAACAGACTTACATATTTGTGTGCATCTCTTTAAGAATTTAATCTGTAATATTATTGCAAATTAGTTTGTAATATGACCTTCGGCCTGTGGTCGATTAGGTTAACCAATGATATGATGATCTATCCTCAGAGTTTGGGAATACACACATACAGACTGGCATGGACGTAATCATGATTTTTAATTATTTCTTTTACATTTTTGTCTTACTTGCTTGAAGGAAATATTATTTAATTAATATTTTTTTGTATTGCCAGTGCTTGTGGGTAATAACGTTCTAGCAAAATTAAGTTTTGATTTAATGGCTGAGTCAGTCAATAAGCAAAATTGCCGTACTACTCGTATATAGAAAGAAGACAATTCTCGGGCCTTTAATGAATTAACATGACGTTCATTAAAATTGGTTGCTGGGTGTGGAGTGGTTTACCTGCATTTTGGCATTATCGGAACTATACTTCCATGCATTCATTGATTTCATGTGTTCTTGAAAACAAAAACTATATACTGACAATATTTCTGTCTTGTAGTACCCCTTAAAGTTTTCGTGCTCTTATGAAATTTTTGAATACAAAATTTGTTCACAAGTTCCAGAAAACATCAATGTCTAAAGATAGGATCAAACGTTTCCCACAATGCACTAATTACTACATAATTTTAAATGCTAATCGAGTGATTTCAAAATTTATGGGCTCACATGAAATGCGTACTCATAAGTGTATGAGTACCATTTTTAATAAGATATTTTGGTTTAGGTGGTCAACGGTGGCCAAGCCATCACTATCAACGGCGAACGCTATAGGTGTGGATACTAAAGACATGTGATTTAAACAGAATGGCGTTACGTTTACACCGCTTAATCAGCTTTGGATATTCTGCACAAACGATTTGAGGGCATAGTCATTTCACGTGGAGAGTTAATGTGAGCTGGCCAATCGAAATGTTTGATTTGACCCCATTAGACTTTATCTTGTAGGGTTAAGTCCTAAATCTTAGCGGTGGTCAAAGCCCACTTTACTAATGGCAACGATCAAATTTGGTCTGATTTATGCGATAGAGTTATGGAAAATTGTATATTTCGAATTCTCTTTACCCACAGAATCGACGATATCCCAGGCACACTCTGTTTTATTAAAACTTAAAGGAAACGCTTAATTAAAAGGCCAGATGTATGCACTATAAGCGCTTTTCTTTCTAACCCACTGTCTGACTCAAGTCCCCCCCGGGGATACAGGAAAGGCTGCTGGCGAAGTTTTCCGTCAGTAGCCTTTTTTCTCCGGGGTATATTGGGTTCTACCTAGCCCTGAGTGGTCTGGCGCTCAATATAGGCAGAGACTGCCATTAATGGGACCTTATTGGACCCAACTGTGCTCTGCCTAGGGGTGGCTGCCAATTTTAACCTTTTTTAACCTGCCATTAATGGTGGTTATGTGGTGCATGGCCGTAATGCCACGCGTACTTGGGGTGCTTGACCCTTTAAGTACGCGTGGCTGGCATTTCTGGTTCTCAAGAACTGACCAGAGATGCCTTAATCTGGTACTACGGGTATCAGGAGCCCCCGGTTAGCCCGGGACTCCTTGTCATTCAAGAAGGTGGGCTAATCACCCTGATGGTTTGGGTGCGGTCAAGTCAAGTACAAAGGGAAGTACACGTAGTGGTTGTGGTAGTGCTAGGTAGAAACCCCTCAGCAAGGGGGGTATAACTACCCAGACAGTGGTGGTGCTATATTGCCAACTCAGTGCTATGGGCTCTCATTTGAGCGCCGTGCCCTCGTGCATGATTCGGATTAGAGGGTACCGGCATCGAGTGGCTGTGGTTGGGCGCATTGAACTCAACTACCGCTCCGGCAACGGGCGGCGTGAGATATGTCTACGGACGGTGCGCACGTTAAACCCTATACAGTTGTCTGACTCAAGTACTTAGTTCTGTTTTATTTTAAAATTTAATATGAATAAAGAACAAAATTTGCAAACTTGCACAAAAGTTGACGTAAAACAGGACAATCGTATGACTGGGCAGCGGTACTTATTCCCTCTATAGAATGTTTTTTTGTATTTGAGACCAATACTCAGGTGTAAATCCCCTACTAAATGCAGTGCAATGTATTGGAATTTTTGGAAAGGACAGTACATATACATCTATTTCTTCCTATATTATTATTAAGCGCCTTAGGAACGAGACAAATTGAATGATCAACAGCATTTACCTCATCGTTGCATGTTGATTGTGTGGTAAGTGTCTTCGCTAAGTAGGTTTAGATGTTATCTGCTACTTCCCAATAGGTGGCGCTTTTCTCCTGATCATTCGTTTTCATGGAATATATAGATTGGAATGTCAGAAGCGGTTTCTTTGTAGATGGTCTTCTTGTTTTTTACAATATAATCTTGTGAAGGCATAACATTTTTATACTGACGATTCTTATTAGCGCAATGAAAACTGTTTCAAAGTTATACAATGAGGTAGTCGTGTGAAGATTGTGCATTTTTCAACTCTTTTTTTTTAAATATTAAAAAAAAACTTGTACAGAAAAAACAAATAATTTTTTGAAATGTTTTAAAAAAATAAACATTAAAGAGAATAAAAAATTTTTTTAAATCTTTTTTAAAATGTCAATCTAACCAATTTTGAGTTGCTCTATTACAAAAATGTTCTTACGATTAATTGACCATTAAAAAAAATAGATTTTTGTCACGGCTTTTTAGCAAAATTAGCCACTGTTCACCGGTTTTCCTCTGTCATTGATGCTATTGGTCTTGCCGATGATGAAGGCTGGCAAGATGGCATGAAGCAAAGCACAAAACACAATTAACAACAACAAAAAAAAAAACATATTTTTATACAAATTTTTTTGTTTCTCAATTTCATTTAATCACCCACCTGCTACAGCAAAAACACAAAAAATAACAGCTTCTGCAAACATATCCAACTCTATAAAAACTTATTTGAGTACAAAAACAAGTACAATGGAAAAAGAAAAAAAACAAAAGCACAAGAATTAATACTTCTGTGTTGCATGTTGTGTTGTTATATGATGCGTGTGCATCTTTGAAAGAAGAGTTGGCTGGTAAGTTGGCACAAGCAAAAGAGTAAATTGAACTTGTGCGTGTATTTATGCATATTTAATGTAGCATCGTCATCATCATCACCAGCATCACTGGCAGCAGCAACAATATTATCAGTTATATAGCCAGCCATCGCTACAACAGCAGCTTAAATAGTTGCAATATGAATATGCATAATGCTGAATTCCATGTATATTGTATGTAAAACCTCCACACATGGTGCGTGGTTTCATCATCAATGTATTTATTCTTTGCATTTTTTGTTGTCATTTACACAGAAGAAACAAAAAAAATACCAATATGAAGACCAGTATTGTTTTTGTTATACGCACTATACAACAACCACAACAACAACGACAACGATATATCTCAGAATACAAGAAAACCCATAAATATGTCGAATATAAAGATCCACGCATTGCGGAAAAATAAAATCGATCGTTTTTAATGACACCTTATCAAAGGAAGCCAATCTCATGTCTATAATTTTGTTTCATATTTTTCTTTTTTCGTTTTGGTTTGTACATTTTTTTGCTGTTGTTTCTGCTGCTTTTTGCGAATGTGTCGTATTTTAAGATGTTTGTACAGGGAACTTCAATTTGATATTTTTAGTTTTTGAAATATAGATCAAACTATTCATTTACTTGTAAAAATATCCCCAATATTGTCGTAATGAAGAAACATAAGTAATTCACCCCTCCTATGCTTCTAGTAAATTATTACTATTTTTTTGTTATTATTATTCAATTTTTTTTTTTTATTGAAACCAATACTCAGGAGCAAACCCCTACTGATGCAGTGCATTGCATTGGCATTTTTGGAAAGAACAGCACATATTTATTTTTGCTTATATTATTATTAAGCGCCTTGGGAAATGAGACAAATTTTAAAGCCAGTGTTTTACCTTCACCCAGCAATTGCCTCATCGTTGCACCATGTTAATGATGTGGTGAATGCCTTCGCTAAGTAGGTTTAGCTGTTATCTGTTACTTCCCAATAGGTAGCGCTTTTCTTCTTACCATTCGTTTTTTTTGTTGACATTGATTAAGGTAGAATAGAGTGGAATGCCAGCGAGCTGTTTCTTTGTAGATGGTCTTCTTGGAGGGGGGAATCTCTTATTTATAAATTACAATTTTTGACCGCAAACTAACTTTTTTATTTTTCACCTTCACTGGGTTTGAACCTGGTCTGTTTGAGTTATTTGTGCGAGCGCTCTAACCACTATACCCTACACCCCCCTAATTACATATCTGAAATGAAATTTTGAGTCTCAGTACTCATAGTAAAATCATCTGAAAAAATTATTATATGGCAGACTTTATTATAATAAGACGAAGCTTCTTACCCTTTTGAATACATACATTACCTTTAGCGCTCATAAAAATTAGCTCGACACTCTTATTCCAGTGACATTCAATATCTTCAATACATTAATTATTGTAAGAACTGTGAAAGTCCTTATAATAGCCATCAGCTGTAGACTCCACCTCCTCATTGTTGGCAAATCTTTTATCACACAGCAATTGCTTTTAGTTAGAAAATTTAAAATAATCTTCCCGATGATAATCAAGAAAAATCATTGGCTTCCTTTTTTTTGGGTACGATTCTTCCTTTCCAGTGCAGCACTTTGGTTCTTACTTGGTTGTTATTATTGGTAACAAATCGACTGTAAAGCTGAGCTTTATTGTGGTAAACTATTGTCAAATACTCCATTGAAAGCACGTCGTAAAGATGACACTGTGTTTGTTCTATAAAGAGCAAACGCGGCACCTGTCTTGCGTACAGCTTTCACATTAACAAATCTTTCGTTAATATGCGTTAACACTCATGTGAAATATTTGTTTTATTTTAATAATCTTAAGCATTTTTAGCTGATGATCATTGAAAATTATTTTGTAAATTTCTTAAACTTTTTCTAGCATGCATACCTTATTTTTTCGATTATTATGACTTGGTAGCATTGGTAGCTTATACAGGGTGTTTTTTTTTAGAGGTATAGAACTTCGAATTGAAATAAAACACAAGAAGATCGTTTTAATGTCCATCAATTTGGCTTTATTGGAAGGATAATTTTATGCCATTAATGTTTAAATATGATTTCGCACATGTGGCCGCCGCGGCTAGCTCGAATAAAGCCAATTCTACAGGTCCAATTTTCAACCACTTTTTCGAGCATATGGGACCGTATGTTGGCAATAACGCCACGAATATTGGCTTCCAAGTCCTTTAACGTTTCTGGTTTGTTGGCGTAGACGAGCGACTTCACATATCCTCAAAGAAAATAATCCAATGGTGTCAAATCACACGATCTTGGTGGCCAATTGACAGGTCCATTCCGCGAAATTATGCGCTGATCGAATGTTTCCTTCAATAAATCGATTGTGACGTGCGCTGTGTGGCATCTAGCTCCGTCTTGTTGGAACCACAACTTATCCACATTCATGCCATCCAATTCGGGAACAAAATTGTCGGTTATCATGGCTCTATACCGGTCTCCATTAACGGTAACTGACTCTCCAGCATTATTTCGGAAGAAGTATGGCCCAATGACTCCACCAGCCCATAGAGCACACCAAACAGTCAGTTTTTGTGGATGTAATGGCGTCTCAAGGGTCTCATGTGGATTCTCTTCACTCCAAATGCGGCAATTTTGCTTGTTGACGTAGCCATTCAATCAAAAATGAGCGTCATCACTGAACAAAATTTTGCGATGAAAATCAGCATCGAGATCAATCTCATTTTCGGCCCATACACCAAAATCACGACGCATTGCATGGTCTCGCGGCTTTAATTCTTGCACAAGCCGGATCTTGTAAAGTCGCAAGCCAAGATCTTTGCGCAAAATCTTCCATAAAGTTGATGGACAAAGCTCCAATTGCTGTGCACGGTGGCGAATCGATTCATTCGGGTTTTCTTCAACACTTTGCTCTACAGCGGCAATTGTTTCTTCGGTGCGCACTGTTCGACGTCTCTGCGGATGCGTATTATCACATAGAGTAAACGTAGTGCGAAAACGATCCATGGTTAACCGAATTAATTGCTCTGATGGACGATTATGTTGACCATAAAATGGACGGAGCTTGCGGTAAGCTTCGCGAACTGAACCATTATTTTCAAAATAAATTTGCACGATTTGCAAGCGTTGTTCTTTTGTCAACCTGTTCATGATGAAATGGCAAACCAAACTAAATATTAATCACTTGACAGCTGACAAAATGGCCGCCAGTTAAAAAAGTGATGCCAACTTAAAGTTCTATACCTCAATAAAAAAACACCCTATACATATACATATGTGGTCTAGTTTAAATTTTTAGAGTCCCATATAATAGTTGTAAACGGTGAAGCAGACTCCATCAGAGTAAAATCTATTTCAGATTAAATATTGGTTGAACTGAAACGCTTAAAATAATAGTACATATTGAATTATAAAGCAGTAACCGTGGTTTAGTGGTTAGTGTGTTGGCCTATTAAACGAGAGTTCCGGTTCATGCCCCGGCTCTGACATCTTGAAGCAAAGAAATATTAAAAAAAAAATATTTCTTTCAACGACTATCTCTTAGCCGACTTCTTTTTTTTTTTTTTTTTTTTTTTCTGGCAAATGCTCTAAGAGTAACTGATTGCCATGAACAAGGCTCCTAAATCTGTCGTTCGGAGTCGACATTAAACTGTTGGTCTCGGTACTCATGGATAAAAATAGCCGTACACAACTTGAGTGCTGCGAGTAGCTAGGCCGTAACCCTGACATAGGGTTGTAATGGCCAATTATGTATGTATGCATGTATGTATATATCTCGAGTTAATGATGCCACTTTAGGCTTTCACCCCAAATTTTTCAAGTCTGCAATCCGTTTTCGGATATCTCGTCCAGTTTCGGAAATAAATAGCCGAAAATGGATATCAGATTTAAAAAATTTTGGTGTCACAACAAAACAGTTTGAAAAAATTACAGCTAATTCGACAGATGAAACTTCAACAAGATGGCCGTTACTAAAGTTAGGAAGTCACTATTGGAAAACCCTATATAATTAATAAAATAAATCCTTGTTTTGTTTTTTTTATTTACTGATTGTTATTAATATTTATTCTAAACAGGGCACACTTAAGAAACGCTGAGATCTATGAGATCTATTGTGTTCGCTTACTAACAACTACTCGAAATTTCATTTTCAATTATTGAAATCCCGCAAATAACACCTTTTCTTGCAATCTCTTGTGGGTATTTGATTGCATGTGTTGCTGTTGCACATAAAAACATGGTAATTTAATACTGTGCTACAACATTATTGCAGATATAATTCTACATACAGATACAGCATATTACAGAGAAAAATTCGTTAAATAAAAATTTATAATTATCCGCGTTGGTTGCTAAAAGAAATTTAAGAATAAAAAAAAACTTATGGATTTTAAAACAAAAAATAAAAGTTATTTAATTGTACTCGCACTCTTTGTTTTTTTTTTAAATAGAAAAATCCTCTTAAATCTCGTTTTAACATACAATTTTTTATATTTTTTCAATAGAAACAAATCTCTGCAATTATTTTCACCCTTCATAAATTTTTTAAACAGGCGCCATAGGTCCAATTTTGATTTCTTTTTTTTTAGTTTTGTTGAGTGCCCACTAAATTTTCAAAATACTATAATAAGAAGAAATCTTGCTGTCCTTAACCGAAACCAAAAAAAAAAAAAAAAATTCATCCGTTTGTTACAAAAAAATGTTAAATAGAGTAAATGAGCAAATAAAATTTAAATTCGTTGGTTAAGAAGACAAAAAAAAATTGTAATAAAATTTTTTTCTGCGAGTAGTCTGTGGAGTTCAGGGTATATTAGGGTGATAGATTATTCGACATTTTGCTGAAACCGGTTTTTAGTTTCTTTGAAAAAGTGTAATTTTTAGTAAACAGGTTTCAGTTAACTTTTTATAAAGTAACAGGTTAAATGGTTACGGTTTATTTTTTGAAAAATAACCGGCTAACCGGTAATATTTGTAAAATATTGAAACAGCTGAAAAGAAATTAAAGAAAAATAGTATATAAAATCAATTTTTTGTTGCGACACTTGCTTCTTTAAAGTTGCCAGATTAATAAAAAAAAAATAGAAATATAAAAAGAGACTTAAAAAACCGGGTATTGGACGAAAAACTAAAGGTTTATTCGATATTCCAAAAAATTTCATAAAAACCAGAGTGGGCAAATAAACAAAGCATTTCGTAAACGTTACCACAAAGTCATAAACTTTTCAAATTTTTTTTAATCGTATTTTACATGAGCAAAACCAAAACATTTACTTTCTAAATGAGAAAGAGCGCAAACGAAACAATTCTCTTTTCGCGCTTATTCCGTTACATTCGTATGATTTGCTCTTTTTTCTCTTCTTCTTTTCTTTTTCTTCTCATTAATTTTTTGTTCTACCTACGCACATTTGAGTTAGTGTATTTGTAGTGCTCAAAACAAAAACAATATACAAAATTAAATGGGACAATCGTTCTCACTGTTTTTGTTTTGTTTTTGTTTTACTCATTGTAAAGAACAAAACATAATGAGATCAAACGTTTCGTTTTGTTTATTTTCCTACTCTGATAAAAACCGACTACTTAAAACCGTGTCGATTACCGTAGTGGGTGTACATAGGCATATTATATATTTAAAGAGTGCACTCTATACCCATTTTTAGATATGAATCTCATCGAATTTTTTATTTTTCTATTCGATTCTACTTCAGAATATTACACTGCTTAACAAAAATAAAAAAACAGACAAACTTTTGTCCTTGTCATGTTTAGAATTAAAAATAAAACTCAGAGTTATAGTTTTAAATCAATAAAACGCCCTTTTTTGTAGGGTAGAAAAGTTTACAGTGTAAATGTCTAAACAGGCGAAATTTAGGACACCAGTTTCTAAAATGTTTTCTTAGCATATGCGTATATGATTTTCCACTGTTTAGATGTCTCTGGCAAATTGACATACACAAGAGACTTTATACAACCACAAAAATAGTAATTCATATCCACGTAATATCAAACGTTCTAGGCGGCCATTATCTAAAACTATTCTTTTATCAAAAGTTTCTATGAGTAAAATGAAGCATAGCGCGTCAGCAATATTAACGCCAGCTAATTGAGGCACAATAAAGGTTTAAATTATGCTCTTATACCGTTCACTATTGATGGTAACAGTCTGACCATTATTATTATGTAAGGCATATGGACCAATTGCTCCTCCAGCCTATAAAGCAGAGCAACGTGTAATTTTCTGTAGATATAATGGTGTATCGACGAAAACTTGTGTATTGCCCTCACCTCAAATTCAACATTTCAATGCATTCAAACAAGAATGGACTTGATGGAAGAACAAAAATCTGAATAGAAATTGAATATCAATATAAATTTGTACCGTAAACGAAGGCCGTTTTGGTTGTAGTTCCTGCACAAGTCAAATCTTGAAAGCTTTTAAACTGAGCAAATAACTACAGTTGCTGAAAACTACGACAAATTGATTGATTTGCATCTTTTTTTGCATCAAATCTAAATTTGAATGTAGAAAATTTATTCGCAATTAAACTTGGGAGGGCCCAAAACAACTTTTTGTCCGGCTAAAATCTTTTCATTACGAGTATTGTGCTTTCACTTTCGTATTCAATACGTCAAGAAACATCATCACCGTATTTAATGGAAATCGACAGCAAAGCTCCCAATATCGGCGTATTGTACCACTGATTTTCATTTCATTTAATGTTCCGCTAATACAAACTCTCACAATTTTATTGAAATGCAATATGATGTTATTTGATTATAAAATACGATGCCATTTTAAGGGACTTTTTCATCCCGCCATATATTTGATCCCCAATTTGGTTTTGAATGCTTTTAGAAATGCTTTAACTCGATTCAAATTC
The DNA here is from genome assembly GCA_963576795.1 of Metopia argyrocephala. Lineage (NCBI taxonomy): Eukaryota > Metazoa > Arthropoda > Insecta > Diptera > Sarcophagidae > Metopia > Metopia argyrocephala. The sequence continues at coordinate 51,195,041 of OY756210.1, forward strand.
AGTTAATTCGACCATTGCTAGCTTTGTATTTTAATTTTATTCGGTCTTTTTTGTAATGTCTTCTACAGTAAGTCAGGTCCTTTAATGTTTATACACAGTTTTTTATAAAATTTACTCACGACTACTTTTTCATTCATTTTTTTTTTTGTTCCTGCTTTTAGCCGTTTATTTTAAAATGTTGTTAATGTTGCCAAAAATATTTTTGTAATTGTATTCCGTATATGTTTTATTTGTTTCAATTATTTTCCTGCCTTTTCTATTTGCCACAACTGCCACCGACTTCATGAATTTAAATGAGTTAAAAAGTTTGAATTCATTGTCGTTTTATGTGATTTTTTTGTGCTGCATTTACTGGTCATTTAGGAGTTGTTTCATTAGTGTAATAAGAGTGGAAATAAAAACAAGAAAATTAAAATGATAAAAATCTAATTACAAAAAAAAAAAAAGAATTGTTTAATAATTTTAAATTTATAGACAAGCAAGTCTATTGAAGGCAGAGATTTTTTTGTTTTAAATAAATTAAAGACAGAAAAATTAAGAAAAAAAAATCACATCCAGTCAAAATAGAGTGCTGATTTAATGTCTTACTTTGGTATTTTGAATTGGTGGCGATATGTATAAGAGTATGGTTACAATGCTAAAATTAGAGCCTCTTCATTAAAACGAAAAGCACAGCAGAGTTAAAAAAAATTAATTTGATATTTTACAAATGAATTATTATTTCAATGCGTTTGTGTATGTGTATGTTTGTTTGCAGTTATTTAGTTTCTACAATTATAATTTCGATTGTGTTCACTCGATTCTAGTGTGTGTTCAGTAGACTTACTGCCCTACAAATGAATGCCACCAAATATGGAACTTTAGTTCTGAATATTTTTTTGTAGAAAGATCGTTGGCCTTTGTCAAGCTACGCACCTAAATATATCAAGACCTTACATTCTTACAATATCGTCGTGCGGGAGTTTATGTGCTCTATCCGCCATTTTATATATCTCGAGTTAATGATGCCACTTTAGGTTTTCGATCCCAAATTTTTCTAGTCTGCAATCCGTTTTCGGATATCTCGTCCAGTTTCGTAGATAAATACCCGAAAACGGGTTGCAGATTTTAACAATTTTTGTGTCAAAAACCTAAAGTGGCATCATTAACTCGAGATATATAAAATGGCGGATAGAGCACATAAACTCCCGCACGACGATATATGTTTAGCCGATTGAAATATCAAAATTGCAGCCAAATTGTGCACTAAGAACTGCCTTGGACTCACGTGATTGTTTCAGTGTTCGAGGCGTTTGACAACTTTCCAATATTTTATTACTGTGAAACAAGCGACAGATATTGTCGGTGTTATGAAAATAGTTCAGCCGTCTTTGCAGTCTTCATACTTTATTAGCATTCTCCTATGGATCGTATCCAGAACAACAGTTTTTTTTATAGAGTGTCACAACTTAGTCGCCGTGGTCTAGTGGTTAGTGTGTTGGCTTACTAAGACGATAGCGCTGGGCTCAAATCTCAGATTTGGCATCTTGAAAAAAAGAAATATGAAAAGATTATTTTTTTCGGCGACTACCTCTTAGCAGTCTTCTGGCAAAACTCTGGGAGTAATTGATTAGCATGAAAAAGCTTCTCAAATCTGTTCGGAGTCGACTTTAAACTGTAGATAATGGTACTCATGTTTAAAAATTAACATACACAACATGAGTGCTCCTAGAAGCTAGGACGGAGCCCTGACACAGGGTTTTAAAGGCCAATTATGTTTTGTATGTACATATGTCACAACTTTGAGTTGGCATCACTGCTTTAATAGACCACCTATTTACAAGCTGATAGTTGCTTTTTGTTAAGTTCGCTTTAAAATTTCAATATTAATCGACTTACAACAGAGCAACGAGTGCAAATTGTTGAAATTTTTAATCGAAATAATTGTTCTCTTCTATTGATGTCGATTTTGAATTTCGATTCAAAATTTTATTATCCAATGAAGCCCATTTCTGGTTGAGTAGGTTACGTAAATAAGCAGAATTTTGTCGTACCTCAATTACGTGTCATGAATCTTGCTGATATGTGGTTCCAACAGGGGGCACTACAATTGATTTACTCAAAGAAACTTTTGATGAAAGAACAATTCCCCGTAATGGCCCAACTAATTGGCCACCGAGATCGTTTGATTTAACCCCATTGGATATTTTTTTGGAATTATATTAAGTTACTTTTCTACGTCGATAAACCACAAACAATTAAATACCTGGAAAACAACACCCAAAGAGTTATCGGCGAAATACGGGCGCTATTGCTGCGGCTTACCTATTGCACTACAGCATGTGTGAGTTTTTTTTTTTTTTGTAAAGGCTTTTCGTCCAATTTTATATTTAATTTAGGCATATCACACCATATTTATATATTTTTTTTTAATATTATTAAAGCCAGCACTCAGGAGACGATCCCTACTCATACAGTACACAGTGGAGCGGACGCTACGAAAGCCATACTAACGATTACTTAGCAAGCTATTGAACTCTAAATAACTTAAAAGGTGATGGTTTATCACACTCTCCATAACTTTGGAGAGTGTTGAGCATACTGCGATTGTGCGATAATTTTTGGGATTACTAGCCTTGGTGTCAAGATTTCTTTTCTACTCTTTTTTTTAGAAACCTATTTTGCTATTTTTTCAAAAAGTGAATAATTTTAAGCCATTTTTAGCAGTTTCCCTAATTTTCCACAATTATTTTGTGACAATCATACACAAGCTACACAGACATATTAAGTCTGTTCATATAAAACTGCCTAATTATCTAATGATACATTCATAATTCTAATAATAATGAACCCCCTATTAAATATTATAGATATTAAAAAAATAATACAAAATTACTCGTATATACTTGCTGTTGTTGGTAATTAACACTTTCAAAATGTGAACATCATCACCAAACAGTCACAATATGAAATCTATTCTAAAATAATGACGATAATTGTATTTTGCCATAAAATACTTAATCAATGTCACAATCGATTGCCAAAACTAATTTGTAATAAATTTATTCACTTGCAATTATCGAATAAACAAGTACAATATTTCTAACAAAAACAAAATAATTACGACATTATGATGGTTTTAAGAATATGATAACCCAGAAAAGACCAATCAAATATTGTCTAGGGTGCCACATAAATGTTTTCGTAATCGATATTTAACAACAGGTCTGATTTGCAAGATCCTTTGAATGTTTGGTTGATATCACATATAAACTTTGTTTTATTTAAAATTAAAAATAAAAAGTACTAAGGGCAAATTATAAAATGTCGGACCAAAGCTATATATTGTGGCGCGGAAAAAAGTAATTATCAGCTAACGACATCTTATTTTTTCAGTCATTTTTTTGCACATATATGTAGCTGTATCAACAGTGAAGTAAAATTAAACAAAGATTTGGATAAAACTTTTTTTTTCAATCGATCCTTTCTTGTGGTATCTCCACTTGAGGTATGTTGCCTTTCAAATGCGCCATCGTTAGGGAATAATCAATGTAGATACTATGTTTGACGAAACCCCACATAAAACAGTCTAACAGCGTCAATCACACGGCCAACTGACGTCGCCGTATTGTGTGTCTTGTTGTATCCCCATATCGTTTAGAACATAATTTTCCATTGCAAATCCAAAAAGTTGATTATCATACAGCCATAATGCTGTGAGTTGCCGGTAACGATTCTACAAAGCAAACAGACAGACAGTATTGGCCTAGCTTTTCACAACACCCATATCCTGTGTGTTAATTTTTACCCATGAGTTTAAAATCGACTCCGAACGACAGATTTGAAAAGCTTGTTCATGGCTATCAGTTATACTCAGAGCTATCCACAGAAGACTGCTCAGAGATAATCGCCGAAAGAAATATTTTTTTTCATATTTCTTGTTTGTTTTTTTTTTTCAAGATGTCAGCCAGGGCTCTTGTCTTTGTAAGCCATAACTCTAACTACTAGATCACAGCGACTATTCCACGAAGCGGCTTTCCATACCATAGTGCTCACCAAACAGTCACTTTTTCCGGATATTTTGATTTATGCAATGCTTTTGAAGTTCTTCGATTCCAATATGCGAAAATTTTACTTGTTGACTTTACTTACTACTGTTCAAGAAATGAGCTTCAATGCTAAAGAAAATTTTGTTGAAAATATCAGCACTGAGAGTCATGTGCTCTAGCACCCAGTCAGCGTACATACGGCACTTTAATTTCTAAGTGATACGCAAAATACGCCATAACGAACTGCTAACACCGAGGAATCAACAAATTTTCATTATCCTTTGGACTTTTACTAATAGAAAACAAATTAATGGCAGTGTTTACGATCGCAGTCTAGGAAAATTTCTTTATAATCTTGCCAATTCCATGCACAGCAAGCTGATTATAGCGACAGTAATCATTCCATAATACCCGAAACGATTCTGACTTCACTTCAATTAATATTTTTGAAAAAAGTAAATAGACAACCCAATGTTTTCCATGGACTACCACACTTGCATACAAGGCATTGGTCTACCAGAAAACACACATAAATACATACATACATAATTGGCCTTTACAACCCTGTATCAGGGTTACGTCCCAGCTTCTCGCAGCACTCATCTTGTGTGTGTTAATTTTTATCCATGAGAACCGGGACCTACAGTTTAAAGTCGACTCCGATTTGAGAAGCCTTTTCATGGCAATCAATTACTCCCAGAGCTTTTGGCAGAAGACTGCTGAGAGGTAGTCGCCGAAAGAAATAATTTTTTTCATATTTTTTTTAAGATGTCAGAACTGAGATTCGAACCCGGCACTATCGTCTTAGTAAGACAACATACTAACCACTAGACTACGGCGTCTACCAGAATACTCGTTCAAAAAAAACTTGGCCATACCCGGTCTAGACTGATTTTTGTAGGTGCACGATACCAACGAATCTAGACAGACTCAACTATAAACATGCATATGTTTGACTACATGCAACAATTACTTTTAAGAGCTCTGATGGGGGAAATTAAAATGACTCATGCTCGCTATTCAATAATAATTTTAAAGATAAAACAAAAAATCACAACAACACTAACATTAATAAACGAAAATCTTAGGAAAATATTTTAGCAAGTGTTGCTGCCGCAACACCTTCACTGCCAATACCACAGCCAACAGAAAGACCACCACCACTAACACCAGCACTACCAATTAATTGGGTACCCTCGTTTGTGTGGCACCAACATAAGTAGAGGAACATAATCATTATGACATGTTAAGCAATTAAATTAATTTTAACTCGAAATATGGCATCAAATATATAAATTTTTTTCTTAATTTAAAACGTAATACACTCAGTCCGTCAGGCAGGCAGCAGCAAAGAAACCTCATCATCGACAATTGCCAATTAGAGGGGAAAACAAAGAAAAAAAAAACATAACAAAACCAATGATGCACTTACAACTACATGGATTACATGGGAAATGTAATAAGTTTTATAATTACAACAAACATACTATACATATACATTCTATAGTGCTTTAGGGCAGGGGGAGGTAAAGCGTAGGTTAACCTGTATACGTACATAAATATTGTTGCTGGTGTTTTGCTCTGCTGTGTTGTGTTGTTGATTTAAAGAGTCAGCAATATTTATTTTATAGTTGTTTTTTATTTTTTGCCTTTCATTATAAATGCTGCTGAATTGCAGTCTGTGTTATGACGACGTGACAACAACATCAAAATGTTGCTGCTACAAACTCGTTAGGTGGTTGGTAATAATAATTATGATGATGTTGCTGCAGCATTATTCAATGGGTGGTATATTTTTTTTTTGTCTAAGTATAGTGGATGTGTTTTCAAAGACGTGCAAACGTCTAAATATTTTATAAATATTTCTACTTTACAAAAAAAAAAAAAGAAAATACGAGTGTTCTGGGACAACCAATATTTTATCTCTTTACCTACATCCTCGTATATTGCTGAGCAATTTTTGTAGCAACTCTCGTATTTTTAAAATTCACATGCACGTAAGTCTGTACATATGTATGTCTGTACATATGATTTAGCCATCTAAAAATTACCTTCATAATCATTAAACTTATGTGCTTAATATTAATTATTGTAATAATTTTGAACATAATCATTAAATAGATAAATAGAAAGGCGAGATAGGGGACTTGTAAATATCAGCGTCCCCGTATGGATGATGTCCACCACCAGCCGTATTCGTATGACTGTCATAGAAAATTATTAAATAATTTTTGAGTTGATGACACTTTCTGGTGGTGTTAATTATAACAAATCTGTTCGCATGTCATTTAATGTTTTGTACACATTTAATAAACAATTTTCATTAATTTATGAATAAAAAAATTTTCTTTAATTTTATATTTCCTTTTGGCACCTAAAGAAAAAGAAAAATCAGAGAAAAATATAATTAAAAAATTATATAAATTGAGAGATTTAAGTGACTTACATATTAAGTAAATGATTATTTTCTTCTTTTTGCTAATTGTTACCACAAATTTGTTACTTCTTTAGTTTGTGATGCAGTTTATTTTGCCAGCCAAAGTATGGGTCAATCTGTCCAATGCTTTAATTAAAGTTTAACTCCTTTAAAATGAAAAAAGTTTAGAGGCTGTTGATTTTAAATTAAAATCAAATTCTTAATTTAGCAAGAAACCTTAACAATATAATAATATGGGTGTCCCTGTAGTCCTCGTTAGCCACAAAGTGAGAAGAAGAAATAAATTATACACTCTGCAAGGGGTTCCATTTTAAACAGATGTGGATTAGATGATTCGATATTTTAAATTTCAACAGGCTTTGTATTCGGTTAGTATAAAATTAGGGAACGTCGATGTTTATCGATACATATCATACATACATACATACATACATATCGATATGAAAAACTGCAATTTTAAATTTTAAGCATCTGGCATCCCTGCTATTGTAGTGTAATTATAAGTCTTTCTCATAAACATTCTTCAAGTAATGTGAGTGGTGAAACGTATATTGATTTTGGTCATTGTAATACTAGATTAATGGTGGACGCCGCACACTGGTTCGGCTTCATACATTTTTGTGCAAAAAATATAAGGAGTGGACCTAGGAACTTGAAAGTTGGCACAGAGTATTATATTGACTAAATTAAGAAAATAAAATAGTTTCATGAAAATCAGCCACACCCATCGCCCACCGTCCATACAATCAAAATGGATATTTTCACATAAAACCTTTCGTATAAAAGCAAAAGTCTTAAAATTTAGTACATATACTACTTAGAAAAAAAAACCCATGCCAAGTTTCACTGAAATCTGCCACGCCCATCGCACCGTCTTGCATTCTGTATAGGCGGTATTTTGGTGACTAAAATTCGATTTTTTAAAACTATTTTTCACAAATCAAATAATACCGTTGCAAAGAAGAGTGTTTTACTGAGACAAATTCATAATTTATTTGATTAAAAAGAAATATTTTGTCTTAGAAAAAGTCTACAGAAGTCACTTAAATATTGTAAAACGAAAACTGAGGAAAATTTTTCCACAGTTCAGTAGCTTTCATATGTCAGATATTTTAATTGATAACTTTTCAATGCCGTTTTTATTGAAATATAGCACTTCCTTTATAATTCGTAGAAAAAATTGTTTAGATTGCGTATGTAGTATAGGAGATATGGCCGAATTAAAATTGCCTTCTAAGCCTCAAAATTTGCAGTTTTTCTTTTAAATAAAAGATAGGTTGGGCTATATTACTGGAACCGAATGAACCCAAAAAGCCCATTTTTTGAATTTACCCAAAAAAATCCACAAGTTTTTACAGATCGTTAAACAAACTTATGAATTTTCTTAAAATGGCCGGGAAAACTGCAGACAAGTTGCAATAAAATCTATTGCAGAGAAGTGCAATCCTAAGAGTAAGATTTTAATACAAACGGCTACTGCAATTACATGATTGTGAAGGAAATTTTTCCTAACTAATTTTAGTTTTTTAAACCGGAATTGCTTAGGGACAAAAACAGGCAGCTATTTATTTTTTAATAAATAATTAGCTGAGACTTCAGGCTTTAATTTGATATAAGTATCTGGCTGGAGCTCAGAAGATGCAATCCATAGAATTTGGAGAAAATATATATTTTTGAACAATTTTTTGTAGTAAAAAAAATTATTTTTTTTTTAAATTTGAAAATGTTATGTATTTGCATATATGTATATAATAAAAAACTTTCAATTGTATGAAAAAAAAACTTTTTAGTGTCATTACAAGAGTATTTTAAAAGCATTAAGCGATAGAATGTAGAATATATAGTACCGACATTTCAAACGCATTAACTTCGGTCAACTTTGAATGTCTCTGGACAAAAAAGTAATAAAGATATAAGCCTAATATTTTTGGTACATGATAATTAGATTGTCTATTACAGAGTGTAAAAAAATCAGGTAGATCAGAAGGCATGAAAAAAATGAATTAATGCCGCTCTTGAACCAGTGTGCGCCGTACTGTGTCGGCTAACTAAGACGAGAGCTGCTGGTTCAAATCACAGCTTTGACAGAAAGAAAAAAATATATGAAACAAATATTTTTTACGGCGGCCACCTCTCAGCAGTCTTCTGTCTAAAGCTTTGAGTTGACATGAAATTGTAGGTTCCGGTACTTATGGAGTGGTTAGTGTATTGGCTTACTAGACAACAGCTATGGGCTAAAACCCCAGCTCTGACATCTTAAAAATCAAGAAATATGAAAAAAATATTTCTTTCGGTGACTACCTCGTAGCAGTCTTCTGTCAAAAGCTTTGAGAGTAACTGATTGCCATGAACAAGCTTCTCAAGTCTGACGTTCGGATTCGACGTTAAACTGTAGGTCCAGGTACTTATGAAATAAAACTGACGCACACGATATGGGTGCTTTGAGAAGATAGGCGGTTACTCTGAAAAAGGGTTATAATGGCCAATTATTTATATATGCATGTACATACTTATATGTAACAATAGATTTATGAACTAATGTATTGTCTTCATGCAAGAATGCCCTATTTGCCATCAACTGCGACGCTTTTGTTTTATTTCATAATTTTTCCTTTTGAAGAAAATCAATAGATATTATCCTATACGCCTCCAAACAACAGACTTCGAAAATTCGCCTATATATCGAACTGTTTTCGCTTTTTTTGACACTATTCTCATATTTTCGTCTACTGCTTTGATTAATCAATATGTGAGGTATATCGCTGTCTGTTATTACTGCACTAGTTTGAGCATCTTCGATTTTAAATGTAAGTATTTAAGGACTCAATTAATAATTATTATTATTTTTGAGGGTTAATGAATAGTCAGTGATGTCGAAATAGGTTTTGAGATCACTCACCATTCTTCTAAATGGGTCAAAATTAGCCTAATTTGAAGGGTAATATATATTGTTTAAAGGAAATGTAAGACCTTGTTGGGTGATTGGCCCTCTAAGTTCTAGCTTGCTTAAAAGAGTTTCAGAATCAATAAGACCTCCTATCGGATTGTTCACGTAAAAAATGTTCATAAAAGTTATTTTAATCTTAAGTGTTGGTAGTTTATTAAATGCGCAACGGCTTTCAAATGATGGTAAAGCAATATTTAAATTACATTGAAGATGATGTAGCCAAAGATCGCATTCAATTTTAGTAACATGAATATTATATTGTCTTTAGACCGTCCAATGTTATGAGATATGTAACACATAAGCCGTCCTCTTAAAGACACATATCGTTGGGGCCGATAGTCTACAATTCAGGCAGAAAGTTAAAGTTAATCATTAAAGATATTTGAATCAATGACATGGACAATCTAAAATAAAAAAAAAAATAAAAAAAAAATGGTATATTTGGGATGCATTGGAAGCCTTTTGATCTCATTTGAATTGGTTTAGTAGTCTCACATTCTATATTGTTGTTAGTGCATGACTCATTCATCCAGATATGATTACGATTAGTTAAAGATAGTTTTGGAATGAAAGGATCGCCTTCCCCCAATTTTGATAAAAAATACATCCACGGTGATTTAGTTCTATAAATTGATTAAATGACAGGGAATTCAACAAATGTCAACTGTCAAGGATAAAATCTTTGATATTAAGAAAGGATACTATAAAAGTAATTTCGAAGCTAGTAAGCAATTTCTGACAGAAAATGAATTGTTTTTACTCTAATTTTTTCCTCTCGTTCGTAAATTATATGCAAACTGTGTTTTAGTATTCGTACATGGACAAAATATTTGGAATGTTATTACATTTTTACAGCATTCTGAGCATCCCAACAACGATGTTTCATTTAAAGCATCGACACTTTTTTGTGCATCGTATTGAATAGTTCATCTGAAAAACTTTTTTTTCATATTTGTTTTTCAATTTTGATGATTACTTCAGAGACTTATCTGCTATACGCTTTTAACTTAAAATCGCAGCTTTTCGATGCATCGATGTTACATATGCAATGTATCGTATTCAAAACATCGATGTTTTCACTGCATCAATAAGGATTGAGCATCTCTAAAATTGTCAAGTTTAAGAAAAGCTATCATACAACAATTTTTCGTTATTGCTTTCGAACTGAAAAGAAAAATACAATTTAATTTTTGAAATCAGTTTTTTTATCTAAAATTTCTTAAGAATTTAAAAATCAAAAACGTTTGCCAAAAAACTGGTTTAAAATAAAAATTCTCATATTTGTTTAATGCATTTTAAAGAAGCCAATTCCTTTCTCTACATCTCCAGTGTCATCATTTTGTAAAAATCAAGACAAGACAACAGAAAAAAAGAAACACACATTTTCAATGTCTTTGCAACAACAAATTGCTGTTGTTATTTTTGTTAAGTCGGTAGTTTGCATATTAAAATCGAATAACAAAAAAAAAAAAAAAACAAAAAAAATTGTCGGACTTCCGCCGCCAATATCCTGTACTGTCATGTACAAATTTAGTTTGAATTCCAAAACACAAAAAAAAGAAAGCAAAATACGTGAAGAGTATGAATAGAGAAAGGATACACAAAAGGACATTTTTATTAGTTAAGTGGGCCGGTCTAAACATGCAATTTTATATCTTTTTATTCAATCTTTAGTTTTATATGCTGCCGTTAGATCAACTTTGGCAATGAATTTTTTTGTTTTTTTGTTCTTTTTAATTTTTATTTTTTCTATGGATGCGGCACATAATAATTGCAGTATTTTTTCAAACGTTTTTTATTGGAAGTTATTTAGTTTTTAAAAGATTTTTATGATAATTGTACGATAAATAGTTTTATTTTTATTTAATTTGTAATCAGGATATAAGAAGTTACTTTAAAAGAGAAATTAAATTTTATAGAATTATTCCCAGGAACAGAGAGTGGCGTAAAGCATGTTCCATTGCAGACTCTATTTTAAAAGGTTGTCATTTCAGCCAATGCATTGACGCTGGCATCCATGTATTGGACTGATAAAAGGTCTTCTAGAGTAGTAACAAAGTAGGGTTATTTAAAAGCCCATTACATTCATTTTTATTGTTTTAATGTTTTTTTTTATATTTCTAAAAAATTTTTTAGGAAAATTCTCCTCCTAAGGCTGCTGATCACACACGTAGTAGCTACAGAGACATGCTCTTACCTCAGGTCGCTTTTATCGAGTTTTTAAATTCAAGTAATACAATAGGTCACAATAATATTCCGAGTTTATCTTTATGAAGATAGTCGATCAATATATCTTTGAAATCCCCGAATATTGTTGCCCTGACTTTACCAGTTTTTGAACTGTATTCGTCTACTTTGGTGTACTTCCACCAGATTCAGTCCATTGTTTGGATTCTTTTTTTTATCTCTTTTCATTCATAAGTTATGAAACGGCGCTTAAAATCCATTTTATTTTGTTTAAATCGATCCAAACAAGTTTGAGGAAGTTTCGTTCAGAAGTATTTTTAATCAACTGTTAGCAAATACTGCACCCAAACTACAGAATAGTTTTTCAATTGTAATATAAAATGAAATGCATTCGATTATTTGAGATGCTGACGACATTAGGTATTTTATGAACTTTCTGGTGTCCATCGTTATTTTGATTAAAATTTTTGCCGTTGCTGCAGTTTCTAGATATCCATTTATTGATTCATCAGCAACCACGTTCAAATGCAGCAACCTAATTTCTTACAGCTGCAGGAAGGAGGAGTTTAATCTGACACATTTACCATATTACAGCATGAATTTTCAATTTTTCCATTATTAAAAATTACTGCTGGGTCTTTTTGGAATACTTGTTACTGTACGAGTAAGTTGCCAGATCTAAAAAAATAAAATTAAATTCGCATGTTTCCATATGCCAGGCTAAGAACACTTCCAACTGCCCTCGTATTGAGACATGTTTCGAATATTGGTCATATTTTGACGGCAGGTAAGAATGATGATATGATCTTAAGGAAGGGGTTCAGAAGGTCTTTGAAAAGGTTTGTAATATGTAATGTATGGTATGTAATATGATATTTCCCGCTGAGTTAATTTGCATATAAAAATATTTCCATTAATTCGTTTGCAACAATCTGCAGTGTTATTGCAACTTTTTAATCATTGCCTATTATATATTAAAAATATTAATCTGCTTGTCATTAAATTCCTACTGTCAAATTATCCGATAAGATTTAAATAAACTTTATTACACTTGCAGCCGTCGTTGTCGTCAAACGACATTTTTGTAATAGAATAAAGAAAAAGTTTTTCTCTTGCCTTTTATCTATAACAAAAATGTCTTTAGACGACGACGACATCGCCAAGTGGAGTACGGCCTATTATTTCATTTATTAGGCTGTAATAAAGAATTAAAAATATTTTTTAAGAATGCCTAAAAATATGCTAACTTTACAATAATACACCTAATACTGTTTCTACGGTAAAAAAGCGTTCTATGAAAAAAACCCTGCACAGGGATCGCAAATAAATAGTTGAGCGATTCAAATGGTGTCCTATCGAGCCATATTGTCATAATATGTAGGCGATAATATTTACAAGCCGCCTTTAAAATATACGAAGCGTAGAATGATGCCAAATAATTTTCACACTCTTATATCCTTACACTGAATTACATTTTCATTACTTTTTAATAAATTACTTACAAAAACAAATCGCTTTTATAAATATATCTATTTACATGTAAGTGAGAATATTTTCTTTTTATAATTCATTTGACTGACAGCCACTGAACGCTTTTCCACTATCCGTCGTTGGAAATATGAATTACTTTTTTATATTAGCTAACTGAAATGAAAAATAACATACTGAACAATGACGGGTTATTCACAGCAATGATATTTTTTCGTGTTCTTGTTTTATGAGATACGACTTTAAAACGACAATTTGAATACCTATATGATTTGGCTTATTTCAACGATTCTAAAAAAATTGTTATTTCGTAAAATATAAAGATTTGAATTTAAATTTTAATATAGATGATTTAGACAAGTTGTGGGAACCATTTCTAATTATAAAGGGAAAGTGTAAGGAAGAGTTTATTTTTGGCAACCGGGTAAGGTGTGCAAAGGGATTAAATTTGTTTATTGCTGTTGAACTTCAAAACATTTTTTTCATTTAACTTGCCAGTAAAACAGCTTTGGCAAAATAAATATATTGTTTGCGATAAAATTATGTTCTTCCGAGGGGAAGAAGTTACGTATGACTTACAACTCCAAATTATAAGATGCTGCCAATTGGTTGACGTTGTCTATTTGTAAAGTTTTCAGCAAACATTGTTATTGCCAAGATCTAATTGACTATTGTGCTCTCGTTGTCGGTTTGAAAGCATAAAGCTCGTTTATAAAAGCTTACACCCTGTGCATACCGCCTGGACGCAATTATTTCATACATTTAATGCCTATTGGGTATATTTCTCTCAACTCTAAAGCTGTTGTTTAGGTGTTATTGTCACATATCTTCTTCTTTTTATTTGTTGAAAGATATATTGGTGTAGTTAAAGAAACAAATTGTTTATGCTGTTATTTCTTTTTCTTTTTTTGTTAATTTTTTTCAATTCCATTTGTTGGTGTTATTATTGCTTGAATTGCTATTACTTGGCAGGCATAAAATGAGTCTCTCTGTTGCTCTACTCGGATTTGCTCGGGATATGTATCAATATGTGTATACATATGTGTGTTTGTGTGCTTGTCAGTTGGTGTCTCTGTGGCAAAATTGTTATCCAACGCCAAGAAGTAAATATTCATAGTATTTGTACTTTATGAACACAAATACACACACACACACACACATATGCATGTGTAAAAGTATGCAACAAACAACAAAGTCTATAAGTCTTTATATTCCTTTTCTCATAGTTGCTGGTCTTCACGGTACGTATTTCCGTTTACCATAATAAATTTGCTAACCACGTAGTGACGTGCTGCAGTGCAGCATATTTTCTCAACGTTCTGTTCATTCTTTTCTAGGTTTTTGTTGTTTGTTTTTTTGTACTTTTCTTTAACAAGTTTTTGAATTCGTGTGCCTGTGTGCATTTGTGTGAAAATTTCTCACATATTTTTCTTAGTTTTTCTTTCTAAATCCTCTTTATTTTGCCGCTGTTCTCGTAAAAATAAAAAAAAAATAAAAATTTGTTGTTTCCCTTGTTGTCATCTATAGTTTAGGCGCAGTAACTGCAAACAGTAGCAGTATATTAAACATGGTCCACCAGCGCCGCCACCAAAAGTTTGTTTAGTTTAGCTGGCTGTGTGCAGTACTCGAATTCATAACACTGCTCAAGAGGCGAAAACCCAAAAGGACTGCGAGAGCCTTAATAAAGAAAGAAAAAAGAGAAGAATAAAAAAGATTTTTAAAACTAAAACTGCTGCTGAACAAAGAGTCCTTGCTGGCTGGCTGGGTGTTTTATTTTTACCACAAACAGTCCAACAATTCAAATATTCACTTGAAATATATAGTGGTTTAGTTTTATTTTTATATCAGTTAACTATTGAGGTTTTGTAAGTCATTTGGCATCTTCAGGAAGTTCGTAACAGTAGTTGGAATGAAAATTTAATCTTTCTTTGAATAGATAATTCTAAAAAGTTCACTTAAAGATTTTAGTTTGTTTGTTTTTTTGCTATTGAAGTCAGCACTCAGGGGACGACCCCTACTGATAAAGTACATTGTGCTGGTTTAGAAAATTATGTTATGGGAAGCGGGAAACAACATTTGATTTAAATCTACTGATATCGTGATTGGTAGGAAAAACCTTCGCTGGAAGATTGTTCCATAAACGAGAGATGCGGCTAAAGACGAATTCTCTCTACAATGCATTGTGCGATTCACTGGACAATCAACTACAAAAGAATGTAAACTAAGAGAGCTACGAATAGTACGTAAAAATATACGATTATCCGGAATCAGTAGTACCGATACAACAAAAAAACGCATGCCACATTACGCCGATGCTCTAACGAATCGACAGAGTTGGATACCGTCGTTAATAAGCACTTTCACTCTCTCCTGTACTCGGTTGAGAAGCCCTAAAATAGACTTTGAAGCACCGGCACATACATTAGAGTTGTATACCGTCCTAGGTCGGATAAAGTCTTTTAAGTATTGAAAAGGTCTGATGGAGTGAAGTATTTTTTGCATCGTTTTAAAAAACCGACACACTTAAATACTTCTTTCGACACAGAAAATATGTTATCAATTCAACGGCCATTAATTCTTATGCCCAGAAGGTCAAAAGCGTCAGCTTCCTCGATATTTACGTTACCAATAGTCACAGATGACAAGATTACATTATCACCACCCCGCCTTTCACGCATAAAACAAAAATTAGAATGTTTTTCTTATATTTAAAAGCGAAATATGAGCCATCTTGAGCGATACCCTTTTATTATTTTTGGGTTAAAGTTACTATTCCTATTGAGTAGAACTCCTAAGTGTTCTGAGAATAAAGCTGAAAGCTATAAATTTAGACCCTCAAGGGAGTTATGCAGAAATAAAAACTAATGATGTTCTGAAAGTACAAAGAACGTCAGAGCGATTTGGTGGAAAGATTAAAACTTCTTAACTAAGCTTTTATTCTCAGCCGGATCATCTCAGTAGTTTTTAGTAGCCTGCGGCGCATTATTATTTTTTTTCTACTCACATTTACGAATGTGAATGGTTCAGTGACCAAAGAATGCGTACTAATGTTTAAAGCTTCCTACATAATTGGTGACTAACGTGATCCATAGTGCAATGAATTGTAAAGATTATACAAATATTTGAAGTGAGTAGAACCGTATCTGATATGGTCACGTCTCTGCTTCAACACAATGTACCCACTGCTATAAAAATCCCGTGCTTTACATTACCGTTTAGCTTATTTTGCATTTTAATTTCTACCGTCATCCATATAAAGCCCAACTCACTGAATAGCAATGGCGCAGATTTGCTGATTGGGAGCTAGCACAACAGGCGTTCAATACTAATTTTTCCGAACAAAAAATTTTTTCAGCGATAAAGTTTATTTTTCACTCGGTAATAATGTCAACAACCAATTTTTTTAAGACCAATACTCAGGGGGAAACCCCTACTCATGCAGTGCATTGTATTGGAATGTATTGTATTGTGTCTGAATAACTCGTAAATGATTACGGAAAAGCCATTACATTGGGAAATACTAACGTTTTGGTTTGTATTTTGATTCGAAAATCACATTCAAGGAACTGTTGTTAAATTAGAGCTCTGAAACTATATGAGAACCGACATCTTTTGGCCCTGTAATTGAAGGTTATGAACTGGACGATATGTGGTTTATAAGAGGCAACTTTAATTTTATTGGATAACAAGTTTTTCTGTAACATAATTAGATTTAGCGGCGTCAGTTTGCAATCAACATTACGCGACTTGACGGCGTCAAGTTGACGCCGTTAGACTATTTTTGTGGGACTAAATCAAATGCTATGGCGACGTGGGTAATCCTCCAATGTTGTAGAAATTGAAAGTTTATCTTCGTCAAATTTTTATCTTTTTCACAAGACTACTTGCAGTAGTGTGAGGAAAATATGCTATGGGAGAAATTTTCTCATTCAGATCTCCCGATAGTGTAATATTGAAACACAACATCGTTTTTTATTAATGTGTTAATACAAAAAACGTAAAATCTTATATGAATTGTCATTCGCTTGATTGCTATTTATGTCCGAAGCAATTGAATTGCCTGATGTGAACACATACGAAGTTATACCTGAACTAAGACACTCTGCCAAGTTCTTCCATAAAAGTATCGTGATTAAGTGTCAAAATCCGCTTTCATCTTTAAGTTATATTATCGACTGCAGTAGCATTGACCGAGTTTATTTGAGTAGATAGGAAACTGGACCTATATATCTCGTTCTTGTTTGTCATATCTACTGAAAATTCAGTTAGTTGTCAAATATGGCAACACCGTCGTTGTACTATACAGTTGTTGGGGTACTACTAGGCTTCTTGCAATCCTAAGTTTTGTCACAAAGAAAGTTTATCTGTTCTCAAAATCAGATGCACTTTTATGTCATTTCTCTATAACTCTCGTTAATATGAGCATTTTCAAAAACTGTTTTTCGAGAATGCACAAGAAAGGGAATCCACGTTTAGTTTCAAATCTATCGCAGGTATTTTAGAATAGAAGTCTTTATTATTACATTTAATATTTCCTTTGCTTGTGTATTTCAAACTTAGGCCAGGAATAAGATAAGAACTGTAGGGTATACAAAAAATTCGTTATTTACTGTTATTTTCTTATATGCTACCACAATTAATTTGATTTCGAAAAGTAAAGGTACAAGAACACAAACATACTTCCCTGCTAATACATTTACTCTCTATTATAGTGACACCATGGAAAAAAAATTCACGTAAAGATAAACGTAAAAAACGAAGCACTACAAAAGGTTTTGAAAGAAAAAAAAAAAAAATGGAAACAAATAACTAAAGTCCTGTTATGTGTTGACTGCTATGCGAGCATACGAAAAGAGATGATGGCCTCCCAAATGGCATATTGCGGTTTGACTTTAACAATATTTGACAAAAACAGAAAGAATAGAAAAACAAATTCCTTTTCTCTCATTCTTTTTCAAATTATCCTTTTTTTTAAATCCTCTAAGGCAGTTTGTGTAACACTTACTTGCAAAAAAGTAAGAAAAATAATGTACAACTAAAACTAAACAAGTGGAGTTCTTAAACTGCTCTATTCTTTATAGTGTGTTTCTTTGCAATGTAAATTGTTATTGTTTTCAGTTTTTTTTGTTGCATGTTTTCATGTTGCAAAATGACTACACGTTGATATAAAGGCACTTGTGCAACATCTTATAAAATATTCATGAATATTACGCGACTTTTGTGTGACAAGTGACGACCTCTTTGGCAGTTTCTAAATACTGACACTTCTTGTTACTGGTTTTTCTTTCTTTACGGTCCATACTTTTTTGTTTGTTTGTTCTCATTCTTATATGACCAATCTTTTTTTTATGCCTCTCAGTATGCCGTTCTTTGCTAAAACTTCCTTTATATTAAAAAAAGGAGGAAATTACATACAAACGTTGAACATGTCAGTCAAATTATTGGATTTTATTTGCTATGTTGTTGAAAATAGTCACTTATTGCTTTTCTAGTTTTGCTTAGATGACATTTGGCCCTTTTTTCTTTTTCTTTGTTGTTAGATTTCTCCTGTTAAAGGAATATTAAAGTGAAGTAAATTAAGTTGATTTATTTTGCCAAAAATAAAATAAAAGAATTTATTTCTGTTGTACGTTAAATAACGTGGCATACAGTTGTATACTTTGTGAAAATATAATGAAAATTTTCTTTAAACATTTTCTTTGTCCCTTTAAAGCTCTTATAGGGTATACAATTTAAAATAAACAAAAGAAATTTCACTAATTTTGGAACACTTTCCTTCCTGAAACAATATTTTTAATATTGAAAATAGAACAATTGGAAACAAAATTGCCATTGATTTTACAATAATTCTTGTACAAGTTGAATCTGAAAACATTTTAAGTCAAAATCCTTTCGTAAAATATTTCATAAAGTGAAAGAACTCAACCACAGTTTCTTAGAAAGGCGACGAATTGATTGATTTAGACCTTTTTCACTCTACACTTTTTTTTAAACAGAAAACGCCATAACATGCCTTGGCTTATACTTGTTGTCGATCATGTGGCTTACGATCGTGAGGTTGCTATTGTATTCTCCTACATACATATTTGTCCTCCATAACTGAGATTGCCACGTGCAAGTTAATTTCTATACCTCTTTTTCACTGTGGTAGCCAATTGCATGAGTTTTAATAACGTGTCAGTGGGGGGTGCGTGGTATAGTGGTTAGAGCGCTCGCACAAAAACTCAAACGGCCCAGGTTCAAATCCCAGCAAAGGTGAAAAATGCAAAAGTTAGTTTCTGGTTTTTTTCAAAATTATAATAAAAAAGTAAGAATTTCTCCCCCACCCCTTTCAAAAAGCCTACAAAGAAACCGCTCCCTGACTTTCCACTCTATTCCACCTTAACCAATGTTAACAAAATAAACGAATGATCAGGAGAAAGACGCCACCTATTGGGAAGTAGCAGATAACAGCTGAACCTACTTAGCGAAGACATTCACCACACTATCAACATGCAACAATGAGGCAATTGCTGTTGATCATTCAAGGGTGAAGTTATAACACTGGCCTTTGAATGATCAATTCACAGCAATATGTCTCATTCCTAAGGCGCTTAATAATAATAAAAAAAAATATGTATATGTACTGTCCTTTCCAAAAAATTCCAACACAATGCACTGCATTTAGTAGGAAAATGGTGTTACTACAAAACGTTAAATTCAATTTAGGTTTAGGTTCGAATTCTAGTGAAGACGAGAGCAAAATTTTTATAATATCTTGGGTCTTTGTAAAATAATTAAGAAAGATTCAACCTCCTTCAAACGATACTATAATAAGTAGCAGCAACAATGACCTTTCTTTCCAACTGTAGACACTGATCTTTTCCTTTAGCCAAAGGGTGGTCAATTAACATTTGAAGAATAATGCTAAGAGAGGGAACCTTAATGATAGATAGAAACTGCGATCTCAGATAGTACAAAAATGGTAAGAGCGTTGGAGTACAGCGACAAGAACAAGATGGACAGCAAGACTCATTCCTAAAAGAGAAAGGTCAATTAAAAGAACCTTGGGAGAAGTCAGCTTCTTTTGGACCCCATTTTTTTCCAATCGTGGATGTTTTAGAAAGTACCTTTACGGCATGGGAAGTGTAAGCGACCCAGGTTGCATTTACTGTGTGTCAACAGGCGACGATGCAGAGCACACCTTCTTTAACTGCACCAAGTGGCAAACCGACAACAACGTACTGATGGAGCTAATTAGGCATTTCATTTCCGAGAGTATAGTGGAGAGAATGCCTTAATGATCGGATAGCTGTAAAGATGTAAGAAATTACGCCGAGGGCATACTAGCTGTGAAGAAAATAGACTTTGATGCTCTACAGCAAAACAAGACATAGGAGAATGAGACGATATCTTGGTTGCGTTTGGTGTTCCCAGACATGATATCGTGAAAATGGTCCTTTACAAGTTGTCGCTCTGGAATTTTCCATAGTATTGCAGGAAGCTATTCCGCGAAGGTATTCTTCGCAGAGGAGGAGTGAGTGCTTTAGTGGACTTACTATTTAAAGTAACTTTTAATTACCGGCTTTAACTGCGAGAACGTATTTTTAATCTTTAATCTTTCCTCACACAAAAAAAAAAAAAAAAAAAAAAAAAAAAAAAAAAAAAAAAAAACAATTAATTTCTGAAATTGTAAAAATTTAATGATTCGGATAGGTACCAGTTAGATGACTGTAATTTTTATATCTTTGTTGTTAATTTCTGTAATTGCCATCCATACTGTACTACTAATTGCCCCACATCATAACCAAAGTTGAAATTATTAATAGTATTCTTCTTCGAACTGTAGATTTCTTAGATCTGGAATTTTTATTTTGGATTTTTTTTTCGCCCTTTTAAAAAGATTTTTTTAAGCAATATTTACTTCACTGATACAGTTACCATTACTACTCATATGGAAGTACATCTATCAAGCAGTATACTATCATTATTGGAAATGTTATGACAGTATATCCCTCTTAAAAAACATAGCTTTCGCTAACAATTTGAGCAGTTTTGCCTTTACAGTCTTTTAAATTGCAATACATTTTCTGTATGAAAAATATCATTGAAAACGCTTTGATGTCAGCGATAAAATTTTTAAAACAAAGCACATCGAAATAGAAATTTAAGTTTTTTAATGAAATAGAAGTTCTAAACCCCTTCTCAAAATGTCTCATTTTCTAGTCTTAACAGTTTCAATATAAATCAATTATCGTGTCTGTTAAAAAAGAAAAGGGTGAAGAAACAGAGAATAGAAACGAACTACTTTTTGGTGCATTTAGAAAAGACATGGAAAAAGTGCCTGCTGACATGTGTACGAGTATATGGAACACAGTTTGTAAGAAATAATATATATTTTTTTGTTTTTTTGCCAGCCTTTAAAGGCCCAAATCTCAAAAGAACATTAGAGTATAAAGGAAGTGCATAAGAAAACGTCAAGAATATTTTGTAACAATTTTGTGCTTCTCATACATATTTTTTTTTAAGAATCCTTTGGCTCGTAAAGAACGTCCTTCTACCATAACATTTACATTTGTATTCAAGTAAAGTATCTTTAAAGCTGCTGCTGCTGTTACTGCTGCTTAACGCCAAGGAATTGATTCCAAATTCCAAATGGAATATTTACTCTTTATAAAAGATGTATTTATGCAGCACATATGCCAAGTTAAATTGAAAGGATAATTCGCCCTCAAATATAGCAAATAGCACCAAGTAAAAATGTTCTATTGGGAATATACAACGATTGTAAATGTAGAGGCTGAATTGAGAAATGAAGGAGGTTGTGGTTAAAATAACAAAAATTCTTTGGCATGACACGTAATACGAAGCATAATGCAGTTTTACAGATTTTCCATATTACGAAGAGGATTTTATTGAAGACTTTAAGCACTTCAGAAAATGTTATTAAAATAAAATGTTTCTATAACTTTTTTAGGTTTTATATGATTTATACAGGGAATGTACTTCCTTTAAATGATTTTCACATACAGAAGACAAATTGCTTACTTACAGCTGCTTTTTGTTAAATGAAATATTACAAAAGAAAAGAAGTAAATGATTCAAGATTTTGGCTAACAGTTAAATTCCCATACCCTTTTAAATCATTACTGGTTGTATTATCTCAGTTATTTAATTTATTTAAGCCAATGACCTGTATGTAGTCGCCGTGGACTAGTGGTTAGTGTTTTGGCTTACTAAGTCAAGAGCTCCGGGTTCAAATCCCCAAAGCCCATCTTTCGGCGACTACCTCTTAGCAGTCTTCTAGCAAAAGCTCTGAGATTAACTGATTGCCATGAACAAGCTTCACAAGTCTATCGTTTGGAGTCGACTTTAAACTGTAGGTCCCGGTACTCATGGATAAAAATTAACACACACAACGTGGCTGCTGAGAGAGGCTAGGCCGTAACCCTAAAACAGGGTTGTAATGCCCAATTATGTATGTAATGATCTGTATTTCTGTTAGAAAATAAGGTTATTCTTAAATTTTCTACCATACCAACAGTTAATATTTACTTTTCTCTATTTTTCACAAAACTTATAATATGAAACATTAACTATTTTATCATAAACTCCCGCATGACGAAATGCTTTTAATAACAGCTTTTTTACTATATTTGAGGCGAATAAATCACTTTAAAAGAAATAATTTTTATATTTTTAAAAAGAGTAGAAAGAAATGTAATTTTTTTCCAAACAAACCTAGTATATATAGATTTATAAAAATTTGCTTTTGGTTAAAATTGATTGAAAAATTGCCCACTGATTCCTGGTAGAATATATTCCTGTTATTAAAGCCTAAAAGTAGGCAAAAATTTTTTTATTTTTTTTGGTTCACAAATACTCACAGGAATACGATTTAAGAATGCATGTGGTTGGTTGGTAATGGTTACATGTACTCGTATAAATTGTGTTTCATGTACAATTTCTTCAATTATTTTGGTATTTTTGTTTCTCTTTTTTATTTATTTTTTTTTTGTGAACGTTTCTATGCTTCTATCCAACACATAAACATAAATACAGTCCACAAGTTATACATACATATGTGTGGCATATGCATAAGTGTTGTGTCGCATGAATTTGCGGTGGCATCATCGCATATACTTGTATAAAACATTTTTCTTTTTCGTAACTTTCTCAGTGGCATTACCATTATTACTTTAGATTTTCATCTTCGTTTTGTATTTTACTACGTGGTTTATTACGACGACGACTCTTCTTCTATAGTTGTCTCTGCCTTTGGATTGGCAATGTGACTGCCTTAACTGCAATTGTAACATATTTCTTTAGTTATAGTTGAGGAAAAGATATATAAAAAATAAACAGAAAAAATGTTTTATTTGCCGGAAATTCAAGCCGAAATTCAAATACAACACAGACTGAGTATGAAATTATGACCTTAGCCGTTAATTCTCTATATGAACTTACGAAACATTTGCAGCAGAGCAAAGAATTTATAACAAACGGGCACCTACAAACTGTTGTTATTACTTTTTTCAGTTTTTCTTTTTTTTTTGGCAGAATAGTTGCCAAAAATATTTTTCTTTATATATAAGATTGAAATGATTTTTTTTACAGACTCACAGACAGACGTTTGCAAGTCGTAACTGTTTTAAATTAAACAATTTATACGAAATCGTGTACAGAGTCACCAATATTGGTCGAACATAACAAACTTATGCACATATTTTCGTACTTGTTTTTTTTTTGTGTGTTTTATTTAATTTTTATTGTTGAACATATTATTTACAGATTGGATTTTTAGAGGTTTACGACTCTGAAGAGGGTTTATTTGTACAACCGGATTTAACAGTTGCTTATTGTTTAGTTTGGTTTGACATTTCATTATGAGCAACGCTTGGAAATTCTTGATATTTTTTTTAATCCATTTTTAATTAATAGTTGTTCTGTTCATAAATCTTATTGTCCTTCGGATCAGATAATTCATATAATAAGGAATTGCTTAAGTGCGGATAATGAGCATATTGTGAGACGCCGAACAGTGCACACTAAAGAAGCTGTAGCCAAAGAACAGGAAAGTGTTGAAAAAGAGACAAATCCATCAAATTGTCACCGCCCCCAACAGTTGGTGTTATTTTCCACCTCTTTATGAAAGGAATGTTGCCTTCAACACATTTAACTTGTGCAGGAATTAAAGCCAAACGACTGACTATCGTATGTCCTCGAACTAGGTAAATGGGCTGAAGCACAAACTGATATTCATTCAGTCATTCAAAATTTTTTCTCCTATGAAGCCAATTTTTGGTTGGAGTGCAGATAATCCACAAACTTTTGTTAAAATTCCATTATATCCATCCACAGAAAACTACTGTTTGTAGCGTTTAATAAACGGGCAAATTCATTGATCAATATAACTTCAAAAACGATAGTGGACATCATGTTTCTGTCAATGGTGAATGATATACAATCGTACATACATAATTGGCCTTTACGACCCTGTGCCAGGATTACGGCCTAGCTTCTGGCAGCACCCATGTTGTGTGTGTCAATTTTTATCAATGAGTACCGGGACCTACAGTTTACTCCGAACGACAGACTTAAGAAGCTTTTGCCAGAAGTCTGCTAAGAGGTCGTCGCTGAAAAAAATATTTTTTTCATATTTCTTTGCTTCAAGACGACAGAGCCGGGCCGTCTTAGTAAACCAACACACTAACCACTAGACTACCTTTACAATATTTGTTGCATTTTCTTTTTAATTTTTAAACTGTATAAAATATTTCTTCCAAGTATTTACATATGCTTTAGAAAAAGGCTACGCACATAAGCATTTAGTTTTGTTGTTGAACTTCCCACAAATGAGCAGAGATTTATTTTAAAGAATTATTATTTATCCATTATTTCCTTAGAATGAGTTTATTAAAATAAATATTTTTTATTTTTTTGATATAAAAAGATCATTAACAGCTCATTGCCACTTCTACAGGGGGTCGCTTAGTTTGGTTCTGCTTTATAAAATGATAAAGGCATTCAGAATCTTATGATTTTCAGCCGTTTTCAACCTTTTTTTTTTTGTCGAAACATACAATGAAATAAGAAAAACTGCACATAAAAACATAAATGCATATTTCAATTTAATTAAAAAATAAAATAAAACTCTTAAATAGCATTAAAGATAAAGAGCAAAACATAAATGCTAAAAAATGTGTTGCAACAAAAATTAAGATTATACTCCAAAAAATTGTAGGAAACAGTAGTGGTGCTGGCGCCTTTCTCTGCAGCAAACAAACGGAAAAAATTATTTTACAAATTTCATTAAATAAATAAAAGAGAGACAAATAACGAAGAAGAAAGGAAACAACAATATAATATTTGTACAATCGTGAACAGTGGTTAAAAGAGTATAAAATATTAATAAACCTTTACGCACTAATAAGACGAAATTATTAAAAATGATTGTAATGCTAGCACTCTTAAAGTGAGCTAAGTTCACAAAAAACTTATCGATAATTTTGTGAAATTAAAAAGAGATATCAGGTTTAATCTGTAAAATATTTTGTGAAAGATATTTTTCATTTAATTTTTAGAACACAGAAAAAAACATATAACATACTTACGTACATAATTGCCGATTACAACACTGTTTTAGGGTTATGGCTTAGCTTCTCGCATCACCCATCCTGTGTGTATCAATTTATCGTCGACTCCGAACGACAGACTTGAGAAGCTTGGTCAATCAGTTACTCTCACATCTTTTGTCAGAGGACTGTTAAAAGATATTCGCGGAAAGAAACATTTTCTTTTTTTTAAGATGTCAGAGCCGGAGTTTGAACGCGGAGCACTTGTGTAGTAAGTAAGCACTAACAACTAGACTACGGCGACTACAAAACAGAGGGAAAACAATTATTAAAATTATGTAGTAGTCGCCGTGGTCTAGTGGTTAGTGTATTGGCTTACTAAGACATGGGTTCTGGGTTCGACTCCAGGCTCCGACATCTTCAAAAAAGAAATATGAAAAAAATATTTCTTTCGGCGACTACCTCTCAGCAGTCTTCTGGCAAAAGCTCTGAGAGTAACTAATTGCCATGAACAAGCTTCTCAAGTCTGTCGTTCGGAGTCGACATTAAACTGTAGGTCCCGGTACTCATGGATAAAAATTGACACACACAACATGAGTGCTGCGAGAAGCTAGGCCGTAATCCTGACACAGGGTTGTAAAGGCCAGTTATGTATGTATGTAGTTGCCCATTTTAAAGCGCAATTTATTTATGAACTCTTTGTTTAAGTTCAGTTGGTTAATTCTTTAAAATTTCCCAACTTCAGCCATCTTTTCAAAAACCATTACAAATTTTGAAATACCAACATATTTCTTATATTTAGAGAAATGAAAGTGATTCAAGAAGTATATACTTTTCACGATTTCTTAAGCATCACATGAATTGAATTCATTTAAAATACATTCTGCTATAACTCAATAACGTCGTCATTTTGTAAAAAACAAACTATAAAATCCTATAATTTTCAATGACATACAATAAAAACCACAGTGCATACAGTGATGAAAGAAATGACAGCTACATATATAAGTAAAAATCAGCAGTTTACTGCCACTTAAAAACAACAATTATGTGCATTTTTGCTAATGCTTGCTTTCTCTTTCATTTTAAATGGTAGTGAAATTATTGTGTTGTTCTTTTTATTTTTATTGGAGTTTTGTCACGGTATACACTGTGATAAAAACTAATTTAAATTATTTTCGTCAATACATGAAAAACATCTTTATATGCATTGGCTTGATTCATTCATTTCAAATAAGTTAAATTTGTTTAAATTTTCTGATGAACAGATTTACAACTTAATATAAAAATCATGCATAATTCACTTAAATTGAACCATTTAATCATGGACCCATGGTTTCATTACATTTTTGTCATGTAATATTTTGCTGGGATATAATCAATGAACTAACTGAGAATTATTTCTGTAGATATAAAAAATTTTATGTGGAAATCTTAAAAATTTTTTGGCTTTTAAAGCCTTAAACGAATTCAGTTAAAGTGAAATAAAATAAATATCACAGTTGCTTTGAAAATAATATTCAAGTGTAGAAAGAGTTTGCGACTTCGTTTAGGTGTAGAAAATATAAATTTCAGAAGCAATTATGTAAAAAATTTAGTACATGTTATTCATCATGTACATACATATGTATGTATTTCACAGATTAGCATTAACTGCCTTAAATTATTTAAAATTTTTTAATTCGAGGAAATGAAGAGGCGAAATCTGCAGTTCATGGCTATTTGAACAACTTACACGTTTCTGCATTATGATTTCTATCTGGCATGTCTGTATTATTTATGCTGATCCTGTGGACACTTTTAGTTACAAAAATTTTATTTTTTTTATTGAATGGAAAAGGAACCTGAAGAGCACGATTCTTTCTTCAAGCCAAAATTTGATTATTTGAACTTTCTTAAGCATATGGTAGACTTTGTCAAAGTTAACGACTGACTATTTTCAACCTTACGCCGACTAATTTTTAAATCACTTTCGTATGTCCACCACACAAGTCTTATTTCTTATTTCATACTATTTATATTATTTTCCCAATTTTATTGTGTATTTGTCAAGACTTTGTTTAATCCTTATCACTGTGCCGGAACATATTTTCATCTGCAACATTAAACACTCATGACACTGACAATTAATGTTGGCGTTGATTTGAAAACGCTGCAATCATCATCATTAAATGAAATTTCCAAGAACAAAACTACAGTTGCTGCCACTGACTGCTCTGCTCGCAAAATGAATGTAAAGGAGTTGTGGCTCTAGCAAACGTCTCCCACTTTAAGAATTATTATTATTATTACAGTTGTATGACGACAAAGGACTATTGCTGCAGAGTAGCAGATAAAAATCACAGCCAAATGATAAACTGCTCATTTACACACACTTAAATTAAAAGAAGTCAACAAAGACCAAGGAAAGGGTAAGGAATAGGAAATATACGATTTAAAAAGTAAATCCTTTTTCCTTTTAATGGTAAATAACATGTACATGTGTTGTTTAATATAAAGCTGGAAAAAAAATTAAAATAAATTATAAAGGTTGCTGTTAATGTACATATATTCAGAATCTGGTGATCAGTGCTGGAAAATGCGATTTTTCATTTTAGCATCAAAACAATTTGGTACTTCTTTAAACTCCGCAAGTACCAAAAAAATACATATTCTTCTTATTATCGAAAGGAAGACGTTCACATATAAATTTGTATCGAGACGAAATTTTTGTCATTATAAGGATTGCAGGTTATTGTATTGTTATATACAAAATGACTTGTGCTGACTGACTGACTAAACATAGCACAGACGAATTCGGCCAATAAGCCAATTGATTTGCAAATTAAAGATATTGTTACGTATTGTCCTTTAGAATTCGTTTAATAATCAAGGTTTTGTTTATTGTAACTAAAACACCGATACTTTTCGATTTAAGGCTTTATTTACATTCTATAGCATTTTATATACAACTCCTGTAAAACAGTAACCTGAAGCTCTATTTGTAGTACCTACAGTTTTTCTAGTAATTTCTTTTGTTTCTATGCCCCCTAGTTTTATACATAATTCTATAAGAACAATTTCATTTAAATTTTTATTTAATTTTATATAATTTTAAACATTCTCGAATATTCTACGTGTATTTTGTTATTGTAATATTTATGTATATAAATTAGATGCTAGAAATAATAACAAAAACTAATTTAAAGGAATATAATGATACGAGTAATTTTGCTTTATAAAATTATTTCTTCGTAACAAATTTATTTCTAGTACTTTTTAAAAGAGAGATGGCAGGCGTGATAATAAATGTTCTTTAGAAGACTGGTTAAAAAAAGTATTGAATATTAAAAAAGATGGTCAGAATGCCATCGAACCGGCTTAAAAAGAGAAGGCCTTTTAATAATGTAAAAGGATGGTTTTCCCATTATTCGCTTGAGTTCAACCATTCATTCATTCATACATGAGGTACTAGAGTACTTCGACCTATAGATCTATTGTACAGCCTTAAACTTGACCGGGATTCCTACAATATCTCCCGCAGTCTCGTCGCTCTGACGGACTTTAAAATGTCGGCCGGTGTCAACCTTGACAATTCTCTATCTTATAACTGATATTTACCAAGGTACCTCTTTCTACTGTGCATCAATGCCGCATAATTGCCCAGTATGTGCTCTGCTTACTCGATCTTCTCGTTACAGAATCTGCACATATCGCTCGAAGCGATTCCTATTTTATTTAAGTGTCCACTAAATCTGCAGTGGCCTGTCAGAAGCTAGCGGGCCTTCTCAGATTATTCCTAAAGAACCCAATGCTTGACTCAAATCTTTTCTTAATATAATTACTAAGCAAAAGTTTGGAAAGTCTAAGGCCACTCTGACCCAAGAAGAACAAGTGTCTCTTCCTGTCCTTTAGTATGCTTTTTCAAACTCCCCTTCCCATTCCACAAAAGGGTTCTGACCCCATTAATGGCATAGCGGCTCCCTTCCTGATAAATTCATCTGCCAATTCATTCCCCTGATCTTATTGTCCCTGCCCAGCCGGTTCAGTTTCTTCAGACAGTCCCATACTAGCTTCGAGCCGATTTCATAAGAGCCAAGAGAGTTCAACCATATTGAAACAGCTGTTGTATGTCTAAAAAAGTTTGCTGACCGAAAAACGTAGTATTAATACTAAACGTAATGTAAATGTAAAGGAATATTTAAAAATTTAGTGCTATTTAGATTGTCGGTGTCCAAGTAAGTGTACGCTTAATGAGATAAAAAAGAAATTTCCCTATATAAAAGGGCAGGACAAAAGCCTGACAAATCACATATCAAGAAATGTTGGATAAGTATATTTCCGAAAATGTTGCCAATGTTCAGATTGTTTTTATATTGTTTGTTTGTGCTTTTTGTCAAATTTATTTATTCTGCATAAAAATTATTTGAAGTAATCATAAAATTATTTGAATTTGGGTACGTATTTTTAATATTTCGCTACTTTTGTGTTAGGAATTAAATAATTATTTATTATACAATAAAAAAAAATATTTTCAAAATTGACAGATGACGGAACTTTTGAAAAGTACCACAGTACTTGTTTTGTAATTTAGTACTAAAATTAATTTTACCAAATCTTTCATTAAAGCCTGTGACAATATTTGTCCTCAAAATCAAAGTGATGCTGGCTGGTTGAAAAACAACAAATGAAAATAAATTTAATTGCTCCCACGACTTTGTTTTTCTCAATGTTATGGTTTGTAAATCAGAAAAAATATGCTGCTGCTGTGTTTCAATGGATTTTAAATAAAGTCAAGAAATGCACGTTTTTTTTACCAGTTGTTGTCATTTTTCTTTCTGGCTGTTACTACTGCTAGCTGGCTATTTGGCTGGTGGCTGTGACCAACAGATATTTTAATGAGTACAACAATTGTTGTCATTTGGTTGGTTGGTTAAATGCTTGCCTATATTTTTTTTTTCTTTGGACTGAGATTACTTCTTGTTGACCATTTACATTTCAATGCATATTAATTTCAGAAATAAAATTTTTCATGTTTTTCTTCGTTTTTTACTGCTGTTGTTAATATAGAGTTTTTATCTCTCCTCGGGTTGTCGTGTTGTCCCCAACAATTTGATTAATTGTCGACATTTAATTATGTACGAGATTGTTCATGTTGTTGTTAATATTCCGTTTTTTTTTGTTCCTACATTTATTGTTGTTGTTCTTACAGCAGTTGAGCCCTTTTTACGAGTATTGTTTCTACCCATGCGTTGTATTGTCATTTCAATATCTTGACTCATTTATCGCTTTATGTACGAAATTATGAAGATCATCATATTTGTCTCTGTGTCTGTCCCTTCTTTTGTCTGTTATTTATTCTGAACTTTATCACTACGCTCTATAGTACGCTCTACAGTTTTGTTTAATTTTTTTTTCGTAAAATGATACATTTTAAGTTAAAGTTTAAATGATGCCAGACTTATTTAAAATATTTTTTTTTTATAATTTTTTAAATCAAATCGAAATTAAAACCCTTATTTAGTACAAAAATGTTTTGAGTTATTTATATTGGGTAGGCCAGGTATGTCTTTACCGCACGTTCATCCTCATGTGGAAGTGGGTATACCTCTTTCCTCTGTTAGACTCTTTTTTAGGCGGAAATATTTATTGGACGCGGATCTGTTTTGTGCGGGAAAGGCATCTTGTCACGTTGCTAGACTTACCTGACCTAAGCTGGACTTGAGGCGTACAAATCAACTCTTTAAACTAGACGGCAGGGATATCTCTTCCGCTGTATCTATCCTCACAGGTCACTCAGTGATGGGCATACACGCAGAGAGACTGCGTTTACCCGCAAATTACTTCTGTCGTGGCTGTGGGTCGATTGAGGAAGAAGAGACTGTGCCCATCCCTGGCTCGACGTAGATTGCTTACATTAGGATCTCCTTTTTTCGATAGCTTGACTGACCTATTGATCCTGGACATTGGATAAATTGCCAAATTCATTAGGCTCTCTGGCTGGTTTCCAGTATAATTTTCTGGGGAAGTAGTGCTTCTTGTGTTAGAACAAGGCTGCCACTTCCTCCTATCCTATCGTATTTATAATGTATATTTTAGCCACTTGCTAAACGAGTTGCTCACTCATCCGCCAGTGTGGCAAGGGTCTCAGTTATTAAATATCACTAGTTATTAATGTCATTTATTGTATCCGCATTTAGAAAGCTTAATAATAGTTTAAAAACATAATACAAAAGTGGGGATTCAAACTTATATTAGAATAATTATGACCGTCCTTTTTAACTACTGTGCGAATTGATAAAAAAATTTTTAAGTGAATGATGATAAGAAACTTGACAGATGTGTTTAAGCATATGATGATGATCATGGTGTGATGTACGCACTACTAAAAATACCGCTTGTGTTAATAAAAGTGTGGCGGTTAATCTGAATTTGCCGATTCCGCTGGGGTCTTAGAAATGGGTACTGTCTTATATGTCAATATGATGTGTTTCGTCATTAAAAAGTCTAATTCACCTAAAAATTAAAGCCGCCCAGGCGCTCAAAATACCGTAAGTATGCTTTTAGGATGTTAGAGCAAGAGGCTTTAAATACTAAAGTTTCCAACAGCAAGTTTTTCAGCGATGAAACTCATTTCTCACTCAGTAAGGTCAGTAAGTAAAATTGTCGCATATGATGCTCGTGTAACATAGAAGTGATTTCTGTAGAACCATTGCATCCGAAAAAAGTTTGAAAAATCATTACCAAACTAATTACAATGCATTCCAAAAAAAATTTTTTTGTCTTATGTTTTACGACAAAAACCAGAGTTGTAAATGAATCATTCTTTTTTGATTTCAATTCATTATGAATTACCTAATTTTGAATTAATTCTTTTCAAAAAAAAAAAGAATTGAATTAAATTTGAATCAATTCATTTGAATTTAACGAACATGAATTGCAATTCATTTCCAATTCAAATGAATTTCGCAAAATGAGTTGCAATTCATTTGAATTAGGCAAAATGAATTGCAATTCATTTTTTAATTCAAAAGAATTGGTAAAAAGAATCGCAATTCATTTCTAACTCATTTGAATTGAAATGATTTAGAATTAATTCAAATGAATTAGAAAAGTAACTTGTACTTCAAATTTATCAAATCAAAAATGAATTGCATTCAATTGAAGTAAACTTGGTATTTGGAGTTTGGTTCTTCAAGTACTACTTATGTCGCTTTTGATATACGCTGAATAACAATACATTCAGTATTTAAAACCTATTAATAATTTATGAAATTTTGTAACCCACGAACATTAAAGGACAAACACTTTAGTAATACTTATGTATGTAATATTTCTTTAATATTTATTTAACAAAATGTAATTATATTTTACAAAAAAAGATGAAATTAGGAAAAATTATTGGCATCAACTCCATGCTAAGAACATTAAAACTCTTCTGATATTTTTTGTTTCTTTTTCGAAGAAATGAGCGCCAGAAGCTGTTTCATCCATTTACATTTTTTCTATGCAAAAACGTTATGAAATCTAAAAAGTGAAATAAACACTTTGAGGTTTTATTTTAAATTCAAAAAGTATGACTACATGAAATATATTAAAACATCTGGCAACTCTTAAAATATTTTAAACGTTTTATCAACAGCATCAACAATAATCCTCCTCCCCATCATCATTCTCATTATCATATTTCTTTTAATATTTATTTTATATTCCACGTTATTATAATGACCATTTTTGTTCAGTTCTGTTCAGCACACAGCACAGTTCTGTTTTAGGTCTCTTATCAGATTTTTACATTTAATGAAACAAAACTAAAACAAAAAATACGAGTCAAAGGATTTATGCCTTCCCTACTTGCCTCTACCAACAATACTGCTATGCATGTTTCGATGACTGCTTAATAAATAAATAAATAAATATGTGGGAGATCATAAACTTTATAATTTATGATAAAATTCTCTTTCATTTCAGCTCTCAATAGTTAATTAGTTTTTGATATATGACCCTATTTTAATGTTTCAATAATTAACAAGGCCTGTTAAAGCATGGAACTTTAAATTGCAAAATGTAACTGGAAGAATATAAAATATTAATAAGCACTTTATTATGACGTACACCCTATACTGCGGTGTTTAACTACATTGCAGGCAAAACAATGAAGCCTGTCAGTTTGTTTGCTCATTTATGAAAACCTTGTTATCAGTGCATAAAATCAAAATGTTTCAAATTATTTCATATAATTTATAGCCTTGATTTTTTATAGTTCCAAACATATTTTCATACATTTTGTAATGAACATTACCTCTCATGATACAGCATATCAACAATATAAATTCTTATTTAGTTCCCGCCGTAGATCTCAATTGAGCTGCCCCTGATTCTGTATATATAGAGATTTGTTCTGTGAACTATGACTTGGCTCCGCTATAACTAAAACTAATTGAGTGTGTTGTTTTCGTAATTGAAATTAGATTTTAAATTTTATCTGCGTAATATTTGGATTGCCGTCCGGTTTTATTATTATTGCTAATTAAGACAAGCCCTGACCCTTTGGCCAATATAATACTTTGGGCTCGCCCACTGCTTTAACCTTTAAAATTCAGACAGTTAACGTACTTGAGCGCTTGGTACACTTCTCTAGAATTATGGCCGGAGAAGCCTTCTACTGATGGATGCAAAGCTCTCGCAAAAATTAAAAAAGAATAATTCTCGGCGATTTTGGCTTAGTCTAGCGAATTAACATTCAGCGGCTACGCTAACTCGGCCATATTGTTCGCATAGAAGAAACTGCTCTAGCGAAAAAAGTTTTTGATACGGAGGTCACTACATCGGCGTAAAGGACGACCCCGTTTATGTTGGCAGAACCAGGTTGATGAAGCCCTGTAATCTATTAGTGTGATCAACTTAAAAAGGCGCGCGCTAAACAAAGGCGTCTGAAGACTAGTGCTGAGGCAGCTTGAAACAAGTTAATGAATTGTTTTTCCAGCTAAGTAAGTAAGTAACTTCACATCTTTATTCAAATTTCGGCATGACCTACTTCTTAAGGTGATATTTAAGAGATCAAAGGCCAGCTAAATATTCAGTAAGCATTCTATTACCCTTTTTACTTGGAGAGAGGAAAATTCCCCATCCGGATATAGGGACCTCTTTTTTTATTAAGACCAATACTCAGGGGCAAACCCCTACTCATGTAGTGCATTGTATTGGAATGTGAATATGGTTGATAGGTTTTTTTTTTTTTTTTCATAGATGTTTGTATATATTGCGCCTTTTTTTATTGTTGATGAAACAAGTTGCTGTAAATTTGTCCACTCAAGAGCCAGTGTTATACCTTCACCCTCGAATGATCAAACAGCAATTGCCTCATCTGTCGGTGGATGTTTTAATGTGAATGGTGAACGTCTTCAGTAGATTAGCTGTTATCCTGATCATTGGTTTTTGGTGGAATGGATTAGAAATGTCAGGGGGCGGTTTCTTGCAGATGGTCTTGCTGGAGGGGGGGGGAACCTCTTATTTTCTTAAATTTAATTTTTAATTTAAATTGTAGTTTTTAGAAAACCGCAAATTTTTATTTTTATAATTTTGTCCTTCGCTGGGATTGAACCTGGGTCGTGTGAATTTCTGTGCGAGCGCTCTACCACTATGTAAGCCTGAATAGGTAATTCACATGCAGTCCTTGGCTTGAGATGCACATCAGTTTGCTAGTTGCCCT
Source organism: Metopia argyrocephala (assembly GCA_963576795.1). Classification (NCBI taxonomy): domain Eukaryota; kingdom Metazoa; phylum Arthropoda; class Insecta; order Diptera; family Sarcophagidae; genus Metopia; species Metopia argyrocephala. The sequence continues at coordinate 51,230,373 of OY756210.1, forward strand.
CATACTTATCAGAACTTGAAATACGGTGCCGTTATTATAATATGAAGAAATTATTTCTTTTGGCGACTATCTCTAAGCAGTCTTCTGGCTAAAACTCTGGGAGTAATTAATTGCCATGCAAAAGCTTCTCAAATCTGCCGTTCGGATATGGATCATTGATAAAAATTAACACACACAACATGAATGCTGCGAGAAGTTAGACCATAATCTTAACACAGGGTGGTAATGACCAATTATGTATGTATTATGTGCTAAAGAATGTCCAGCGGCTAAAGCTAAAATTTTACTGAAGCCAGTAGCATAACTGAGCTTTAGTTAGCAAAGAGTAAATACAAATCAGTAAAAGTGTAATTCTATATAAAAGATTTCTCTTAGCTGAATAGCATTCCACTTATCATCACAATGACCACGTAAAATATATAAACTAGATATTACAAAAGCTAGGGTCACATTTGGACGAACAACAAACACCCTTTATAAAAACAACAAAGATGTTTAATTTCAAAAGAACTGCGCTACATTCCTGATTGTTCCTGACATATAGAGTATTTCTCAGAGCACATCCTTTTCGCACAATGCTTTATAGAGAGAATTCATTCCTTAGACTCACGGTCCGATTATTGAATAACCTTTCAGTGAAAGTTTTGCCTGCCAATTACGATGTTAATAAATTTAAATCAAATGTCCACAAGTACAACTCCTTCTTTCTCCCTTCCCATAACATATTTTCCTAGATTAGCAAAATGTACAGCGTGAGTAGGGGCGTCCCCTGTTTGCTGGTCTTAATAATAATAATAAAAACAAAACAACATTACTATGGTCAGAAATATTTGACTAGACTAAACCTGCTGAAAGGTTTAAGGCATTACTAGACCAATCGTAATTAAAATCTCAAACAACTCAGTTTTAAATTCCAGCAAAGGAGAAAAATGAAGAATAAAAAATTTGCGGTTTTTCGAAATTTTAATTTAAAAAAATTAAAAGTTCCTCACTCCCCCTCAATCAAGTTCATTCTCAAGAAACCAAGACCATTCTCAAAAAACGAATGATCTGGAGAAAAGCGCCACCTACTGGGAAGTAGTAAATAACAGCTACATACTTAGCGAAGATCCTTACCACAATCAACACCCAACTACAGATGGGGTAATTGCTGTTAATAATTCAAGAGTAAAGGTATAACATTGGGCTTTGAGTGATCAAATCAATTGACAGCAACTTCTTATTCATAAGTCGCTTAATAAGAAAACAAAATCCTATCCCTTACAAAAAATTCCAACTCAATGCACAGCATCAGTAGGGTTTAACTCCCCTGAGTATTGGTCTCAATAAAAAAAAATTAAATAAACAAACAAGTTTTTAGTTTAAATGTTTTGTTTTCTGTGGCTGATAATAATTATTGATATGAAAAAGGGTTTGATGAATGCAGAAATAATTTTAAAATGGTATTTTATTTTGTACAAATTTCACTAAATAAAACATTATTTAAATTTTCATTTTACAAAAATGCTTTTTATCGAATAATTGTTATTCATTTTCGAAATAGTCACATCACTAGATCATAATAATATTAATAAATATGTATAGCAGGAGGAAATACGAGTATACATACACACACTCTTGATGTACAACAACGAAAACCATATAAACATTGTTAATGTGTTAAACAACCAAAAGTGATAAATTGCGCGGCATGAATTAATAGTCGACAATAATTCCAACAAAAAGACAATACAAATACAAACCAGCAACAATTTTTATTGAAGAGAATCAAGAAGATTTTTTTAAATCATAAAAAATTGTATTCATTTTAAATAAAGGGTTATCTATTTTGCGGTTTCAAAAGTAAACGTAAATAAAACACATATAAAATATTTTTTTCATGATATTCTTTTTTATTATAAAGCTTTAACGTTGACATTATGTGAGACACTCTACATCATTTAAATGACCTCCACGCGAGGTGTTGCAAGCATTGATTCTTTTGAGGTAATTTTCTTGTGCTCAAGAGTTGAAGGTTTATCTGCATAAACGTGGTCTTTCGCGTAGTCCCACAAAAAAAGTCTAATGGTGTTAAACCGCATGATCTTGGTGGCCAATTGATATCGCCACCGCGAGAAATTACGCGGCCAGGAAATGTCTCTTGAAATAAAGCCTTATTCGCTCGAGTTGTTTTTTTCATGTGGCACCGTCTTGTTGACTTTATATGGATGTAGGTGTAGATCTAAATGTAAAATACGCCTGATAACGACGAGGAATCGACACGTTCGGGTCTTCGGCAACACTTTTTATATTTTCAGCGGAACGAGCGAAACGATGATGCACAGGCCTTACAATATTTGTAACCGCTCCAGTCTCTTCAAATTTCTTCACGATTTTGTGAATTGCTTGCGTAGTTGGACGATTATGTAAACCATAATCTCCTCTTAAAGCACGATATGAGGCTGTGGCAGAATCACCATTTTTGTAGTAAGTTTTGATAATTTTTATGCGTTGTATGATAGTTAAGCGATCCATTTTCGTCAATGTCAGACTTTCAACTGAAAAGAAAAAAATTTGTTTAACAACTTAGTTTGACAGGTGTCGATTTCCAGTACCATACTGGAAATGGATAACCCGTTATTATGCTCGGTGCGATTAAATATTTACATCATTATTGCAAGTCAGGACAATTTGCTTCTAGAACAACTGTTTTAGAATGCGATTTAAACAATACTTTGATTGAATTTTACACATAAAAAATATGTACTAAAGCACTTTGTCAGCACTTAAAACCATAATTTCGTATAATATTCTGCTGGGTAATTAAAAAAAAAAAATTGGTAAGAAATAGCGAAAAAGTCAGAAGCAAAAGCAGCAGCAGTAAATTTCGTGTAACTCTTTGGGATGCAACGCAACGCTAAAGAAATTAAAACAAAAACAAACAAAAAAAAATTATAATGAGGTTGTGCTTTTAAAAGACAACAGCATAAAATGACAATAAAAAAACAACAATAGCAACAAAACTAAAATGCTTTATGCAACACATCAACACCAACAAAAAAACAGCACTGATTACAAATATAGCAGTAGGAAAAAAAAAAACGGCAGCAGAATCATCAACGCCATTAACAGCAAAAACAGCGGTAATAGCAAAAGAACAATAAACAAACTAAAAACGCCCATAATGTAATGGTAAAATAAACATTCATAAGCGAACAAAATCAACAAAAATTATAGAAAAAAAAATTTAAAATAATAACTGGCAACAAACATTATGGCAACAAAAACAATAACAAAATTCTAGCATATGTATATTTATCTGCCACAATATTACAAAAACATATACATACGTTTTCAGGAGGGGTGGGTCAAAAGAAAGAATCCTATAAACCAGACCAAACCAAATTAAGGCAAATAGTCAGCCAACAAGCCAACCAGCCCAACACGAATAATACATTTCAAGCCAACATATGAACAATTTAGTGGAACGGCTTGTATGTACTCGTATTTGTATTTGTTTATGGCCTTAAAAAACAAAACAGACGACGTTATGAAAATGAAATGTTAATATTGATGCTTTGGCTTATAAATGATACAGAAACTGTTGAAATTTTTAATGCCAATTCAAACTCTATAACCCACTAGAAATTGAATTGCTTTCAATTTGAAGGTCGCAGAAAGTAATGAAGTAATAATACTGCCAAAAATTGTCATGAAAAGAAAAAATTCTATATGTTGGCCCTCAATGTCGAGACTAACTTTTACTTTAAGCCTATTAGTACAAAATCACAGTTTATTAATGCGATTGGATCTGATATTATTTGAATGGCTTAACTGTAACTCATTTTGCTCTTTTCGTGTAGTGTCTCTGGCGGTTTAAAACGAATACTTCAATATGTTTGTTTGTCAAGCAATCACGCCTGAACGACTGAAGCGATTTTGTTGAAATTTGAAAGATAGATAAACTCAACTACCGAAAGTAGTACTAGAATTTAGGAATTGAGTTCGAATGACTTCACGGTCATCAGCCAGAAAGTCTGCATGAATTAGACAAGTGGGCGTGGTACCTCCCATATAACTTAATTACTGATTTCTTTATATCTTGAAGAGTGTGTAACCTAAAGTTTCTGAATTTGGTGTTATTGATTTCATAGTCACTAAATAGGTAATGGACAAATAGTGGGTGTAGCCTAGCACTCTCGGTTTAGGGTAGTTGACAATAAAATAGAAAAGAAAATGAAAAAAACAAATTACAAATGAATTAAAATAAAGGAAAAATGATGTGAAACACTGGAAGTAGAATTCAATTAGAACATAATATGAGAAGGTCCAGTCATTCACTCATGTACTATTTTCGAGTTAAATTTTGTCGAATGAATGGTCTTAAAAGCGGCCTGACTAACAAAATATTCTTTTGGATCAGCTTTTACACAACATACTACGAAAACTCTAATATTCTAACGGGATAAAACTCTGCCAGGCGACCCATTAATTCCCACACTCTTTTTATTATTCTCCATCTTATAAACGCCGATATACCATAGCTGAAAGTACGGCTCAAACATAATAGAGCTGTTAGGATAGAAAGTTTTCTCATTTCACAAGCACCCTCTAACCGAAAAGTACTTGAAAAAGCTTCCTTCTTAGTACTTAATAATATTAAAATGTATGAATTTGTTCGAATTATTAATTATTTAGTTAGTAGTTGAGCTAAAATTGATTTTTGATCCTTATTTTTATAAAAGCATAAATACTTTAATTCTTCCTTTAAAAATAGTGTAAAATTCTCAATATAGGACAGATTACTGTTCTTAATTTCCTATTGGACTCTTTTTAAGACGAGTGGTAATATAAAGCAAACGCATCAAGTTCAAGTGCATTACTGAACTTCATTCAGGCGTTTATTTATTTTTCTTTTTTTAATTCTATTTTATGCAAAAGTTTAGCCACCACATCATCTTTAACTTATACTTCTCATACACATTATAAAAGAGTAAAATGGCCATAAATGATAATGATGGCAGTAGTCGATAACGCAAATTTTCATTATAATTTCGTTTTTGTTTTTAACTTTTGATGTTCTTCTACGCCTTTTTTGTTTGCTTTCTACTGCATAAAGCGAAAAAAAAATATAGCGGCTTTGATTTAGAATCCAAATATGTATATGAATATGAAATGGAGAAAAAATAAGATCTGTTCTGCCAACAACTTTTAACCGGATGATGTTCTTTTGACATAAACAATGTTGAGTAGTGGCGGCTACTAAACGACAGCGAATTCTTTTATTTCTTTCCATTTCTTGAGGATGGCTACTGCAACCGCCAACACCACCATAATGTATAGCAATTCTATTTAGTTATTAAACAAGAAACAACTCGACTTAATATTCTAAACCCCTACTGATGGTTGTGAATATGTTTCCTAGATGATAATGAAAGAAAAAAGAGGTATGTACATAAAATAAAACACGTCTATTAACACCAAGCTCGACTGAAACATGCCCTCTGGTCATGCGTTTCTTTGAAACATAATTTAAACAAATTGGTAAATCGCATACTGTTTGCTTAAGGAGATGCCATAAATCGGCCAATAACTTCAAGTAACTTGTGTTTAACCGTGACGGTTGCAATCAATCCTATCACCCCTCATATATATAAGAACATCCCCATATTATTATGTTTCCGGCACCTTCTTTAATGGTTTTTATTGAGGAGGTATTCAGTATTAGAGGGTCTTTTTACAGCTAAATTACTTCTTTCGTAGATAAACAAACTAATTTTAGTTTCGTCCGACCACAATTACTTCTCCACTTACACTTTATGTTTTCTATAATATGGTACAGGAAATTTATTTAGAATTGAGGTAAAATAGATGCTGTATACTATACAAATATTTCAAACGACATCATGATGTCTTATGCTGAATATGAAATGGCACAGCGATCAGTATTTCAACTAAATAACGACCCGAAATACACATCGAAGCGAGTAAGAGATTGGTTTAAAAAGAATGTCGTCAAGATTTTAAGTCGATCTGCATAATCTCCAAATTTAAAATCTACATATCAAATTAAACATAAATGCAAAATTATTGATGCACTTTGTGTGGGGATTTTTGGGGATGAACTAATCAAGGTTTTGGGTTTTTTTGGGGATATAAATTTCGAAATTGGGGATAAAAATTGAAAACCATCTGACAACCCTGTTTTTCATAGCAATAAATTCTGGCTTTTGCCAGAAGACTGCTGAGCGGTAGTCGCCAAAAGAAATAATTTTTTTTATATTACTGTTTTTCAATACGTCGGAGTTGGAGTTTGTACTCGGATCTCCTGTCTAGTAAGCCAACACACTAACCACTAGACTACGGCGACCACTGGTTGTAAAAAACATTAATATATATTTTACAGAACGCCGCAAAATATGCTAATTTTGTAATACACTTTTGTTTTACAAAGTAATAGTACACCTAATCCTGTTCTAGCAGAATTGATACCATTCAGGAAAAGCCCCCCAAAATAGACAACAAATCGATAAACTAGTATGTATGATGGTCAAGTTGTAAAAACTGTCTGATGTATGGGCCTTTACTCTATAATTTACAATTGAGCAAACAAAACTGAGCAAAACAGTATAACTTTTGCAAGTTCTAAAATAATTTTGAAGTGTTCAAATTTAAATGATCTGGGTAGCTCATTTAGAATTCGTTGGATATCAAATACTGATGATTGTTTTTTTTTTTTGTTTTTACTGATGATTGTTTTTTTTTTTTTTCTTTGTCTGTCTCTGTTTTGGTTTCCAGTAAGCGTATGTTGAATGTCTGGACATACTCCTCCATCATCATAGTAATATATTTCGGTTTCTTTTTCTTGACATTTTTATTATGTCTGCCAACATATTTTAGGAATTTACTATTTTTTTTTGTTTGTTTTTCAATTTACTTGCTTTTTATTTTCATATGATTTGAGTGAAAACAAAATTGGCCACAAATAAGTAAATAGGATATGACAGTTTGATGGTTGCTGTTGATAAGAAAAGTTCAAAATATCTTTGCATAAGAAATAAAAAAAAGCTGAGATGATGCCAAAGACGCTCGGGTTCAATCCTCAATAAAATGTCGGAATAAAAATTGGTTCAGTAACGATTTGTCGTAATGACGTATGTACATACGGTTACGTATTGAACAATATTCAATCTTGTATAGCATATTGTTTTTCCTCTTTGAAGTATTCACTTGTAGTAAATTGGTTAGTGAATTGCACAATCTATTACACGTATTCTATTACACTAGTCAGTCTAGTTATAATTAAAGAAATATTTAAACAATATTAATACATGCCAACATAATTGATCATTACAACCCTGTGTCAGGTTTGGGGTCTAGCATCTCGCAGCACCCATGCTATGTGTGTTAATTTTTATTTAAAAGTATCGGGACCTACAGTTTAAAGTCGAATCCGAACGACAGATTTGAGAAGGTTTTTCATGGCAATCAATTACTCCCAGAGCTCTTGCTAGAAGACTGCTATGAGGTAGTTGCCGAAAGTAATACTTTTTTATTTAATTTTTTAAAGATGTCAGAGCTGAGATTTGAACTCTGGGCTCTTGTCCTAGTAAGCCAACACACTAACCTCTAGACCACGGCGACTACAATATTAATATTATATTTTAATTATAAAGAGCGAAGTGACTATGACCATTGTTCAGTGTAATGACACAGACCAGAGTCTTTGATAGTTTCCTCTTTAACTCTTTTATAATTTAATCGAATGTTTCAGACCATACCAGTGTGGATTTAGGCTTGTCTACATAAAATCTTAGAATAGGTTTGCAAAAAGTAAATCAACACATAACATCTGTTTGTCGAGTGTAAGACTGCTTCCGACAGTCTTATACGAGCAAGGCTGTTCAAGAACATGTCTAGGTTTGCTGTTATTTTAAAGATAATAAGACTCTGTAGACTGGTTCCAACTGACAGAAAATTGTTAGTTTAAATATGAATCCAGCTCGATGCCTCATTCCAAGCCAAACGTTATATCAGTAACATTTTATAATCGTTTAAATGTCTTGTTAGTGAAGATTTAGCGCAATGCAGAATTTAACTCAACGGGCACAATTTACTGCGGGAGGCATATATGTGATATTAATATCGTACATAGAAAGATATAACTTCTGCCTCTGTAAATTTGAAAAAGAGTTCAATGAAAATGGGCACGGTGGTAAAGGAGTATAAAATCAAGTTGACTAGTTCACCAAGTAGTTGTTGGTAACTAGAACGTTGATGTAATAGATGAACTCGCCGAAAATTATGCTGGTTTTTTGGCCTGAGCAAGCAGCTTAAACGCAGGGGATTTATTGGCGGATTTACAAGAAGCAGGCAAATGTTATTTGGTGCGGCAGCAGGGATACTTGAACCATTAGATAAAGCAGTTTTTTTTGTATTTAAGAGATATACGCTTTTCTTACAATTTTTGAGCCCATGAGTCATCGAAGCGAATAAATAATAGGCTGTATAAGCTTGTATGTACGTTGTTGTATGTGCAACGAGTAGGGTGGCCATGTTTCAGAAGTAATAATGTGATGCAGCAGAACACCAAATAAAAATAAAGTTGAGTAATTTGTTAAAACCTGTTGCGAGCAATGGAAGAAACAACATCGACAGCAACCATTTAAGTTTTCGAAACTCAATTCTGGTTGAAGTCAACCCCTTGCTGGTTCTTATTTATTGACTTAAGTTAGTACGTTAATGCCCGTGAGATCTCAAATTAGAAGTTGTTAGAATAAAGTATCATACGTACTAGATCGCTTATAACTTACAACGGAAAGAATATATTGAGAAAAGTTGTTGTGTATACTGGGCATTAGCCGATTTTCAAACAAAACTTCAATTTAACGACCACTGTCGTAGCTGTGACACAGCATATGAGGAAAGTATAGCCAAAAACTTTCTATTCTGCCTATTTTTACATTCGGCGTAAGGTGTTTTAGGATTGGTTCATACTGTATATTTCAGAGATATCAAGCACCGATCTAAACTACTTTTTATGCAGCCTTTTCTAACGAACTTGATAAGATTTACACTAGAAAGCATGCGGTTCGGGATGACTTATGACGATTTTCACAATTATTTTATTTCTTTTAAAAAGACAAATCTTATATATCTATGTAATATATATATATATATACGTACATATGTACAAAGCAAAATTAAAACAGAATTATCCAAGATCGATAAAATAAGTTGTACTCTTCTTGTCCCTCTTGCTTCCTTGAATACCGGGGCATAAAAATTCAGACTCTCTTGCCACATGACATGGCCAAAAGAGTATGTTATTTAAAGATATTCTTTGTTTTTAAGCAACATTGAGAAAAAAAGGCTCCTGAATTCATTATTTCATTACAGTAAATCAGCTGCAAATGCTTAAATCGATTTGTTTTGCAGTAAAAACACAAAAACGTAGATTTTTTTTGATTTTTAATCACACAAATTCCTTTAAAACCCAATTGCTTGGACACCCTTTTGCCAAAAGAAATTCCCTTTTGTTTTTTTCTTTTTTGCCAGAAACACTGTTTTTTCTTTCTTCAGACACAAAATTTTTAAAATATTTCCATTTTTCGTTGTTGTTGTTGTTTTTGTTTCCAGTTTGTCTTCTTGAAGAGTCACAAAACATTGTTTGCAATCCTTAAATTCTTAGTCAATTGCTTAAATTTATTCCCACGATTTTAAGTTGGCTGGTACATGTAAAAAGGAAGTTGCCTAATGATGACAACCAAAACAAATACTGGTTAATGCGAATGGACTAGTAACTCTGACAACCAAAGCAGCAACAAGGAAACATGACAATATCAGTAAAAAAAAATTAAGAAAGAAAATTAAGAAAAAAAAAAACTAAAACACATTAAACAAATGGTCTCTAACGCAGTTGGACTGAAATTCTATATTAAGTATACCGAGTTGGAGGCATAAATAGAGAAAAAGAAATACTTCTTCTTAGGAACGAGTCAAGTAATTAGTAACAAGTCACAGTCAACATAACGATGCCACTTTATCAAATCACTGACGAACAAGCAGATTTATTTTAATTTCGGTTCCTTCTTTTTTTTAATGGCCATAATATTCCTTAAAAAGAAAAAAAAAATAGAAGAAATAAGGAATGAATAAAATAGTCATAAAAACGATAAGAAAAAACCATAACAACAAACTATAAAACGGGGCGACAAAGTTTTCAACCAGATGTATCCAAATTCTCATATGCAAACAATTTATTGGTGGAAGGTAAAAGTATTTTCTAATATAAAAACATTTTTTTTTTCAGATAATTAAAAATAAATTTAAAGGCAGTTGATATTCAGCTAAAGATATCTCATTGTGATTTGCAAGATTATTCTAATAACTTATATAAGTACAGATGTTTTAAATTTCTTCCAGGGTTAAGTGTTAGTTTCCCAGTCGGCATAGCTTAATTCTACTTATAGTGATGCTGTATGTTAGTTTTCTTCTAGTAATTTCGCATTAACTATATTTCTCACTTTAAACATTATGCTCGGACATTTAGTAGACTAAACGTATGCAGCAAATTTATATCCTTTGCTCTTTCATACATAAGTACATACATACATAATTGGCTATTAAAACCCTGTGGCAGGGTTACGGCCTAGCTTCTCGCAGCACTCATGTTGTGTGTGTCAATTTTTATCCATGAGTACCGGGCCCTGCAGTTTTAAGTCGACTCCGAACGACAGATTTGAGAAGCAATCAATTACTCCCAGAGCTTTTGCCAGAAGACTGCTGAGAGATAGTCGCCGAAAGAAATAATTTTTTCATATTTCTTTTTTTCAAGATGTCAGAGCTGAGATCTGAAGCCGGTGCTATCGTCTTAGTAAGCGAACACACACCACTCGACCACGGCGACTTGCTTGTTCATATTATTTGCCGTGGTCGACTTGCGACTTGCGACTTGCTTATTCATTCATATGCTATTCAACGGAAATACTGAAAAGATTGTTATGCGAAAATGGTTTACACCTCCCTGAGGATATCACTTAAGTTTTCATTGACTGAATTAAATTACGTATCAAGTTTGAATGTGATATCTGTTTGAAGAAGCTAAATTGCCCCTTTATTCAATCCAAAATAATGGGTCCGAAAAAAGCAGCTCCTCAGGACCAGAGTTTATTGGAAAGGAATGTAAACATATTTATTGATAACAAGACATCGTAGACATTGAATCGGAAAAAATCATTGGCTTTAAAAAGAAGCCAGGTTGGCTTAAGCGATTTTTATTTTCACGACCAATATTGTCCATATTGGTTTACATAATGGATTGCGAAAAGTTTTGTGGTACAAACACGGCACTAATTATTTTGGAGGACACCTGAAGTAATCAGCAAACAATGTTGGACATTTTCTGAAAGGATTGCTAGATAAACAGTCGTTATTCTCATGTAATTTTCATGACGTAGGCACCTTAACGGCAAAGGCATGACTTGCAAAGCTTGCAAAAATTGGTAGTATAGATGCTGTAAACGAATTTAATTTAATTCACTCAAAGGCCAGTGGAATACGTTCACCCTTGAATGTTCAACAGCAATTTCCTTATCATTGATTGTGTGTGGTGAGTGCCTTCGCTAAGTAGATTTAGCTGTTATCTCTGCTACTTCCCAATAGGTGGCGCTTTTCTCCTGATCATTCATTTTTTTGTTTTCAGTGGTTAAGGTGGAATAGAGTAGAATATCAGGGAGCAGTTTCTTTGTACATAGACTTACAGAAATCAAGATTATATCTGCCTTTCTTACACATATCTGACTCCATTATTTTGTCTGCTTATACAATACCATCAAAATAATGGAATAAGCCGGGATATTGGACAGGCTGGTCATCAAATGTAATTTTGCAAGTCTTTAGTTTTTTAATAGAAGGCAGGATGTTTATAAGATAGAAGACAGTCATCAAGGTGGACATGGAAATTCCACACCATACTATACATTTGGTATCATTTTAATTTCTTCGTTAATTGAATGATTAATAATATGACAAGATACTTTCACCAACTGCAGTTTTATTCGCTTTCTTGTCTCTGTTCTTTTTGTATTCTTACTAGCTGAGATCTGCCATCACTGTTTTTTTTTTTTGCAAATCTTTCCCAGTTTATTTAAGTTTTCTATACATATTTAAATCATAGCTTCCTTTCGGACAAAAAAGTCGTTTAAATAACAAATAACCAACACAATTATTAAATAGCGCTCAATATGGTTTGAACGCTTCTTCTAGTCCTTATTGTGCTGTGTAATCATTACTCACTTAGCTGCTCTTCAAATTTAAAGTTGCTAGTTCGGAACACAATTAAAGCTCAGTTGTAACATTATAAGTATTTTTTATTTTACATTTTTAATCAAACATTGTTATAAAAAAATAACGAAATTTTTTTACCACCCACCCAATAACATGTGCGTTCACCTTGTATTGAAAAAATTGTAAGTCTGCGTGAACATTGTTACAGGTGACGACCAAGGATCGAACGTAAAACGTATGTATTGGTGACAAAGTGGTTGTATTTCAGGAATACAACAAGTATTGGCAGGCAACTTGTACCGCTAATATGTACGCCTACTCCATAGCTAATGATGCAACTAACAGGCACTTGAAATCGCCAAATGCTAAACCATAAACTGAAGGAGAAAATTAAGCAACGAAAAGTATGAGTAAAACAAAATTGAAACAGAAACAGAAACAGAAAACAGCAGTTAGGCTGGCAGGAAAACATGTCGTCGTCATCGATATTATTGTTGGAAATATTTAATTTCTTAGGCTGGATAACAAGACAATATTTTCCCGTTTTCGTTGTAGTTGTTGGACATTGTCTGTTGATATATAAAGCAGAGTAGACCACTTTGCATTAGAGGCATAATTTATCACCAATAGTCAGCAAGTTTTGTTTTGTATGTACGGGGGGGACCACATTACAGGTTGGCTGACTGTAAAGTAGCAAAGCACCTGCACAACGGAAAAGGGTATGAGAGTATGAGTAACAACAGTCTACTGTTTCATTAGCCAGTTTTGTATGTGGATTTGCTGTTTTGTCTGCTGGTTGCGTGCCAATGCGTAGAATTTTGTAATATTCTCACAAAAGAAAACATTTAAAAGCGTTTTGCTGGGAATACTGACTGAACTAGTAGACTTGAAATGCTGCTCTTTTGCTATTTTGTTTTTTTTTTTCGTTTCTTGCCTGTTCTCTTGTTATTTTTGGAGCAACAAGTGCAATTATTGAATATTTTAAATATTCTGTAATTATATTTTGTTAGTTTGTCCTGAAAGGAAGTGCGTGGGGAGTTTGTTATACTCATATCGTTGTTATTTTTGCAAAGGAATTAATTTATAGACATTTGGTATGTTTTTTCATAACGTATTCAAGATTAGTATGTAAGTATTGGCAAATTGCATTAATGGTTGTATGTAATAGCCTTAAATAAGCTTGATCCGACTAGGCTGGAAAAGCTTTACAACACAATAATTTTTAATATTCCTAGGTGTGCACTTTTTTCGTCCCAAACACACTTTTACGATTTACGTCTCCTCAATGTAGTGAATTATCGGTGTTTGAAAAAATTCCCTTAAAAACTCTGAGTGAATGGCTCTAAAATAGGTGCAATATCTCTGGTAAAATTTATTGCATTAGACCTCACAATAGCTTGTTTGCAAGCTACCATTTTAGGTTTTCTTTTGTTACTATAATCCTCTTATCTGTGCTTAAGAATGAGTGAAAAATTAGTCACATTGTCGTCGTATTATTCTTTCTGGAGAAGGTGAGAATACATCACACAGTGTTTTGATTTCATATAAACATACATACATACATACATAACTGACCTTTACAACCCTGTGTCAGGATAACGGCCTAGATTTCATGTAAACGTTGGGCAAAAATAGAGGGAAGTTATCGTATTGGTTCACAGTGTTTTTTGAGTAAAATAGGATATAATCTTGGTTTTGTAAAAGTCAACTCATGGAAACGTCCATTATATATACAACTACTTACTAGTAGACCGCCATATCCCAACCTTTTGGTGCCCTTAGCCTGAATTTTTCTTCCACTTAATAATTTTTTCAGTGGGAAGTGAACTTTTTAGTTCTTCTGATGATTGCGATGAATAGGAACCGAACTTAAAATCTTTGGACTTATAGACTTGCATTCCACACACTGTACACATAAAATATAACAAATATAACAAATATATATATATATATATATATATATATATATAATTTAATATAATACGTCTTTCAGATATACTTCAGATTAAAATCTTGTGAAAGAAAGTTATATAATTTTCTTTAAAAAAATTTTTTTAATATTTCAGAACATTATTACAATTGTAGGATTTTAAAAATTAATTTAATTTAAAGAAATATCATTCAATAAATTTTAATCACTATCTATTAGATATCAGTTTCGGATCCTTCAAGTAATTTATTATGATAGGAATATCGCTTCTTTAAGTAAACGCTGCCTATGTGTACTATTTGTGTTGGCTTACTAAACGAGAGCTTCGGGTTAAAACCGCAGCTCTGACATCCTTAAAGAAAGAAATAGGAAAAAAATATATCTTTCGGCGATCACCTCTTAGAAGTCTTTTTACAAAAGCTGTGAGAATAACTGATTGCCATGATCAAGCTTCTGAAGTCTGTCGTGAGTCGACATTAAACTATAATCCTGGTACTCATGAATAAAAATTGCTGCGAGAAGCTAGGCTGTAACCCTGAAAAAGGGTTCTAATGGCCAATTATGTATCATCAACATTTTTATTGGCTTGAAAGACTAATTAATGTCATTATGCGATAAGACATCGTTCAAATGTCCACTACGTCTTCGCTTGGTTAAGCGCATTGAAAATGTCCAGTTTTGCAAGAATCTGCCGTAAAAATCAGACTGAATTTGACCGATAATATAAGTAGATTATACTGGTTTAGACTAAAGAAAGACCTATACGAAAAAAGTCTTAAATCAACCGCTCTCAGTGGGTAGTTTACTTCACCTCCACGTGATATGAGCACTCACTCAAATCAGTCAAGTAAAATAACCAATACGGCATGAGCTCTGCGGCACGTTGCACCGTTCTGTCAAAATAACTTGTCATTGGTATCCAGATAATCCATGCACTCTAAAATAAGGTAGTAATCATTGAATTTATTTGTATTACAACAATTAAAAGTGAATTTCATATGTCATCAGTCAAATTCCGACTAAGCTTAATAAATACTAGGAACTCTGTATCATCCACCATGGAGTGGTAAAACAAAAACTTGTTGAATTTTGTTGTGTCAGTAAACACGGCACGATCTTCCGGAGTCTCCTCCTATCGTTCGTAACTGTTCGGACGTCGACAGGACTGTGGACATATTGTCCGCTGCCCTCGATAATGCTGCCTCATCCTCCACTAAGACTCCTGTGTACAGGGGTAGGCCTAGGCCTAACTGGTGGAATCAGGATATCGAGGATCTTCGTCGTCTGAGTGGCAGGCTCTTTAACAGAGCTAAGTCAACGGGCGAATGGGATCTGTACAAGGCAAAGAAACGAGAGCTGAAATATGCGATTAGACGGGCGAAATGGGCTTCGTGGAGGGAATTCTGCGACAACGTTGAATCCTCAGCGGAGGTCAACCGTCTTCGTAAGGTTTTAAGCTCCTCCAAGGAATCTCTCGGAAGTATTCGGAGATCTGATGGTGGTTGGACTACCTCAACTGGTGAGACGCTGAACCTGCTTCTGGATACTCACTTTCCGGAGAGTGTCCCCGCTGCAGGCCATACTGTCTTTCGAGGGGTTACGCCCACTCCGGGGCACCACTCCTCAATTCGTATAACCCCTGGGCAACTGCACTGGGCCATGGGTTCCTTTGAACCATACAAATCTCCAGGTCCAGATGGCATTATTCCAGCTGATCTGCAACATGGCGAGGATCTCATTCTAGCCTGGCTTTTGGCTATCTATAATGCCTGTTTGGACCTCATTTACATTCCTCTGCGCTGGAGGACCGCAAATGTGGTGTTCATTCCCAAAGTCGGAAAAGCTTCACACGGGCTCCCCAGGGAATTTAGACCAATTAGTCTTTGTTCCTTCCTATTGAAGACGTTGGGGAGAATTCTTGACATCCATATCAGGAACTCGATCAACCCTTCACTACTATCTACCTCCCAACATGCCTACACCAAAGGGAGATCGGTCGAGAGCGTTCTGCACTCACTGATCTCTCAGGTGGAGAGGTTATTGCATTTCAGGGAGTATACTTTGGTCGCCTTTCTCGATGTAGAAGGCGCCTTCAACAATATCTGCCCTACGGGTATTGTTAGTGCTCTGCTCAATCTTGGACTGGATTCTGGTCTGGTTGAGTTTATTGAGCTTCTTCTTAGGTCGCGATTGATATCCGCCACAATTGGAACTACAAGGTGCCAGAGGGCGACTGCTAGGGGCACCCCACAAGGCGGTGTTCTCTCTCCACTTCTTTGGAACCTTGCTGTTAACACTCTTCTCATCGAGCTGGAACGCTCTGGTAACAGAGTTGTTGCTTATGCTGATGATATCGCCATCGCGGCGTCTAGGATATGCCCACAGATATTGTCTGATAAGCTTAACTTCGCTCTGGACATTGTGTCTAGGTGGTGCCGGGAATTTGGACTATGTGCTAATCCGAGCAAGATGGAGTTGATGCTCTTTACGAGACGGTACAAGGTACCTCATTTCACTTTGCCCAGCCTAAACGGGGTTGGGCTGCATTTGAGTACCTCGTAAAGCTGCCTGTGCTATCTACTGCTGCCGCAGGGCAGTATAGGCAAGATGGGGACTACGTCCCCGCGTGGTCCGCTGGATTTATTCGGCGATCATAGAGCCGAATCTTTTATACGGAGTGGTCTTTTGGTGGACCGCTCTCGACAAGCTCTGCAATGTCAGACTTCTTGATAAGGTCATGAGATCCGCGGCAGTGCAGATCACTGGTGCATTACGGACCACCCCTATGGGATGTGGGATATATTCAGAGATGCTCGCCCTCTCCATATCCCTTCGCCTCCCTGATTACTGTAGCGTTTTCCAGGCCGAAATAGTGGCTATATGTCACGCTGCAAGGGTGATACTTCTGGGGGGCACTCCCACTGCCAGTATCACCATATTATCTGACAGCCAGGCGGCGGTCAGAGCCCTGTCGAGTTTGACCACAAACTCCAAAATTGTCGGCGACTGTCGTGATGCCCTTGTGGCACTCTCGAGACAGTGCGTCGTTAATCTGATTTGGGTTCTTGGTCACAGGAACATCGCGGGTAATTGTACTGCGGATGAAATAGCAAGGACGGGTACGTCTTTGCCGGAGGTTCATCCTCATGTGGAAGTGGGTATACCTATTTCCTCCGTTAGGCTCCTTATTAGGGGGAGACATCTATTGGACGCGGACCTAGCCTGGTCGCGGGAGGAATCTTGCCAAGTTGCTAGACTCACCTGACCTAGGCTGGACTTGAGGCGTACCAATCAACTCTTTAAACTGGACCGCATGGACATCTCTTCCGTTGTATCTATCCTCACGGGTCACTGCGTGATGGGCAGGCATGCGGAGAGACTGCGCTTGCCCGCAAATGACATCTGTCGTGGCTGTGGGTCGGCTGAGGAAGAGGAGACTGTGGTCCACTATATTTGCCAGTGTCCATCTCTGGCTCGACGCAGATTTCTTACATTGGTCTCCTTTTCTCGACGGCTTGACCGACCTGTCGATCCTGGACATTGGATCAATTGCCAAATTTATTGGGCTCTCTGGCTGGTTTCCAGCATAATTTTCTGGGGAAGTAGTGCTTCTTGTGTGGAGCCCCTGCCTATCAGGGCTCCCCACATCATGTGGTATTACAACGGGCCGCCATGCGTGCTCAAGTGTGCCTTGTCATTACGAGGCTGCCACATCCTCCTATCCTATCCTAAACACGGAAATTACTGAACATTCTTGATACTTCATTGTGGTCTCTAAACCAAATACGATTGAAGTGCTCTGGCTTTGTTAGTTTCTCTGTCGAGATTCTACTATTATTTAGTAATGAGTTTTTCTAAATCTGAAGATGTGATTCTTCGGAACTAAGTTTGACTTCATATCACAAACAAATTCCTATTTTGATAACCACAACGAAACTCAGTTTTTGTAAGGGAACATTGGAAAAAGGGTATAGACCTCTATGAAGACTATGATGAAAAATTAAATACATTTTTAACTAAAAACCTATGTTTAGTGCAAAAAATTTTAAAAAAAGACATGTCTAAAATACTAAGAATCACAATTTTGTTACAAAAAAGAAAGACGGTTTTAAAATGGCATTTTTACAGTTTCTGTATGTGGATAATCAATTTTTTTATAAGTCTGAGTTTGATTTTTTCGTTTATGGTTTATTGCTCAAAACTTTTTGTTTCCATTACTTTTTAAAGCACATACGTAAGTCATTGAGAAATACAACAGAAATAAAATTAAATTTGGCACCCTATTTGCTGATAGACATCTACTGATAAAATATATTTTATAAAACTTTTATCTAAAAGTGCTTTAAACAATTTGTTTTTTTTAAGTAGATGCAGTTAATCATTCAATTTAGGATGCGTCGTGCGGAATTTTAAGTGCTCTATGTGGCAGAAATGCATTTTGAGAAAATCGAGCAAAATAGTACAAAAAAAATTCTGGTTTAAAGGATATAGAATAAAACAGACACTATTTACCTTAGAAACTGGACGAGATAGCCGAAAACGGATTGCAGATTTGACAAATTTCGGGTCGAAAACCTAAAGTGGTATCATTAAGTCGAGATGTATAAAATGGCGGATAGAGCACCTCAACTACAGCACGACGCAGTGGGATTTTTTTTTTTGCAATAAGTAATTTTTTCAACACATAAAATTTAAAAATGTAATGATGCAGTTTTGTAAAAAATTGATTAAGTATGAAGAATCCATAAATTGTTTCCCAAAAAAAAAAACGTTCATTTGTCTTTCAAATAATGAAGTAAAGTTACACTCATAAAAAAAAGTGGTAGAAAACTACCGAAATTGATACCATTTGGTATTAAAATTGAGTTAAGTCCGTTTGTGCTTACTTCGTTAACGA
Source organism: Metopia argyrocephala (assembly GCA_963576795.1). Classification (NCBI taxonomy): domain Eukaryota; kingdom Metazoa; phylum Arthropoda; class Insecta; order Diptera; family Sarcophagidae; genus Metopia; species Metopia argyrocephala. The sequence continues at coordinate 51,249,467 of OY756210.1, forward strand.
TTGGTATCGATTTTTTATTTTCTTTTTTATTAACTTATGATATTTTTATACAATTGTTCACGATTTTACTACCGGTGTTCTTGATTTGTTAACTTATGGTATTTTGTGCCATTTGTTCTTATTTTAAGCTTGATTTGGTACCAAAAATTAACGAAATATTTTTCACAATTTGTTCTTAATTTGATACCCTTCGTTAATATTTAGAACGCTTTTTTTCCCTCTGTGTACGGATTTGAAAAAAAAAAATTAAAAAGTTCGCTCATATGGTTTAAAAAATATAATGGAATAAAATTTATTCTATAATGTGCCGTGATTGCAAACTTCCTTGGAAGAAAAAAAAGTTGCTCGATCGTGCTAGGTGCTCCCACTATAATAAAATGAAAGATGAGACTCCATACTATCAATTAAAAAAAAAGTTTAAGGTTTTAAGCTCCTCCAAGGGATCTCTCGGAAGTATTCGGAGATCTGATGGTGGTTGGACTACCTCAACTGGTGAGACGCTGAACCTGCTTCTGGATACTCACTTTCCGGAGAGTGTCCCCGCTGCAGGCCAGACTGTCTTTCGAGGGGTTACGCCCACTCCGGGGCACCACTCCTCAATTCGTATAACCCCTGGGCAACTGCACTGGGCCATGGATTCCTTTGAAGCATACAAATCTCCAGGTCCAGATGGCATTATTCCAGCTGATCTGCAACATGGCGAGGGTCTCATTCTACCCTGGCTTTTGGCTATCTATAATGCCTGTTTGGACCTCATTTACATTCCTAATAATAAAATGAAAGATAAGACTCCATACTATCAATTAAAAAAAAAGTTTAAGTAATTAATAATCTTTTATAAAATAATAAAATTTATCTCCAAATTCTTGAAATTTTTAATTAAAAAATTTATTGATCAGACCTTTCCTGGGGCTCGAACCTAGAGCCTCCAACACATTAAATTTAAAAATTAAAATTTAATAAGTTTTCGTAAAGGGACAAAAAGTTGTGGGAAAAAATATGAATGGTGAGTGTTGGGCGTTAATTGAGATAATGAAGGCTCTGTGCCAAATTTCAAAAACTTTGGGCCAAAAGTAAATTTTGGGTTCTATGGGCGGTGTGTAGTGGGCGTGGCCAATTTTGATGAAACTTTATATTTTTCTTAATTGAGCCAACAAAATCTAAGAGCAACAACATTTCAAAAACTTGGGCCAAAAAAAAAAATTGGATTCAATGGGCGGTAGGTAGTGGGCGTGGCCAATTTTGGTGAAACCTTATATTATTCTTAATTAAGCTAACCAAAGGCTCTGTGCAAAATTTCAACATTCTACGAGCACTCCCTTTGTTTTTTGCCAAACATATCCCACTGTACGATGTATTGTTGATAAAACTAAAGAACATAATTTTAAAACTTTTGTCTACTTTTAGAATATCTCTCGGCAACCAAGCAAAATAATATCAGTCCAAAGGTAAGATAACTATTTTAGAATTATCTGTAAAAAATTAATTATTTTTAAGTTATATTTCAGCAGTTTTTTATCGGCACAGATTTATTTAACTTTTGATTAAAATAAATTTTATATCATAATTGCCAGCCTTGCCAATTAAAGAATAATAGTGATGAAATATGCGAATCATTTGTTAAAATATTGTGAATTCAGCAATCACCAATGCAGTGTCGAGTATTCTATTGTCGGCCTGACTTCATTTCTTCTTCATTTTCTGCTTCGTTTCTATTTCAAATTTTATTTTATTTTCTCGTTTTATAATTTAAGAATTTATTAAAAATTAAATTCAATTGGCATTGAATTGTTCTGCTAAAGTTGGCTGTTCTTTGTAACATAATGTGGAGTGAAGTATGAATGGACTGTTGTTGGCTAACGATTGATATAAAATATTGCGCAAACAGTGTGTGTTTTTTTTAAGTACTAGAAGATAAAAAAATCACTCATAAATACAATAAAATATTTTATTTATTTATGCCAATTCATGCCTATTGTGACTGTTGTTGTGGCCAAGTACATGGCTATGGACAAAGAAGAACAGAAAAAACTACAAACTTGCAATTGATTTTACAATTAAAGTTGTGAAAAAGCATTTGCCACAATTATAAACAACTGTAGTATTTAAAAGGTATGCAATATAGGCTCCAGTTTTAGATACAAACTGTTATCATAGTGTCACCTACTATGTGTAGTAACAACTAAACTGCAGACATTAGAGAAAACAATCCAGACAGCCTTACAACATTCCAGCATAAAAATGTTGTTTAAAGTTAGTAAAATTCATTGAAAAACGGCATAAAAAAATCCAGCTTACGTTAATGCGTTATAGAAACTTCTCTAAGCCATACATACGCTTCCAACGATAGACATGTAAAGCATACTTTGTTAGATTGAAAATTTTATGCGTTTTTATGATGATTTTATTCCACTTTTTTTTTTGTACCATAAAACCAAAGTGTTTGAACAAATGTTTATAATTTTATTTTTTTATTATTGCCCAACTCTGTTGCATCTTTAAAATATTGGAGCCATAAAAACAGTGAAAAAAAGACAGCCAAGAAATGGAGCACCTGTCATTTGACAATGGCCGTGCAAAAAAGCGCATGCGCGCGTTTACTTACTGCGTTTGTGAACAGGCATCAAAAGAAATTGTATATTTTACTGCGTGCGATCCTATAAGGTCAGTCTGTCCTTACATTTCTATAGTTTGAGTTGTAATTCATACAAATGCTTGACAAACTTGTTTCCCGAAAAAACAAACATGCATTCCCTCTCTCAAGTTGCAAGGTGTATGTGGCAGAAGACAGTCAAAAAGAAAAAAAAAAAAGCACACAGTGTAAAAAATTGAGTAAATAAATGTTTAACTCTTTCTTGTTTTTAGGTGAGGTATAGTGATGAGGTTAGAGTCCTGCTATTCATGGAATTGAAAATTGTTTTTAATGAATTTTTAAAGTCGTCAAAGGTCTACTACGGCTTGTGGTATCAGCAGGAGGAGCCAAATGTTGCTGGCAAAAGAAAAAAAAATTTACCAAAAAATATATGTTTTTGGGCTATAACGAAAATTTGAAATCAACAAAAGGATCGGCCCAACTTTATAACACCCTACTCTGTCTAACTATGAAAAAATTTTAATGATACTCCTCCTGTAATGAGAATAAGCTGGGTGATGTTTACACCGCACAATTATTACATACATACATAATTGGCCATTACAGCCCTGTTTCAGGGTTACGGCCTAGCTTTTCGCAGCACCCATGTTGTGCTTTTTCATGGCAATCAATTACTTCCAGAGCTTTTGCCAGAAGATGGCTGAAAGGTAGTCGCCGAAAGAAATATTTTTTTCATATTTCTTTTTTTTTTTTCAAGATGTCAGAGCTAAGATTTGAACCCGACCACGGCGACTACAATTATTGAAAAATACAATATACGGGAGAAGATGAACATTTTCTAATTTTTAGAGATGTTTTTCCCCATTGCATTTTGTTTAAATTTTTCCTGCCCTTTAGGAGAATTCCTTACAAAACTACATTTCTTCTTCTTTTTTTTTGCAATTCCCAAATCTTTAAAATGCATTCATACAGGGTGTCCGCTGGAAGATATACAACTTTGTTTGCTTCTAATTTTTGATTAAATGAAAGGGAATGGATATTATATTGATAAATATTTCTGGTTTGTTTGCATTTATCCTTGCTTTTCAGATATCCCCACAAAAAGAAGTCCGGATCAGTCCAATCATTGAAATAACTTATTGTGAAAAGAGGTCTCGTAGTAATTCCATTGTATTCCTGGCTGTAAGCGATGTGGTACCATTTTGTTGAAACCACATCTTGGTCAAGCCCAAATCATGCAGTTGTGGCTTTAAAAAGTTTTCAATCACATCACGATATCGCTCCCCATTAACACTAACCGTTATGCCATTTTTAGTTTCAAAGCAGTAAAGTCCAATGATTCCTCCTGATCAAATTACACACCATACTGTCACTTTTAATGAATGCAAAAGTGACTGATAAATAATTTGAGGATTTTCCCTTACCAGAATCGACTATTCTGTTTATTCACATACATATTCATTCAAATGAAAATATGCCCCGTCACTCATTATGATTTTTTCATGAAAATCGGGGTTGTCATGGGTGAGCTGTAGCATCATATTGGCATATGTACGACGGCGTACATGGTCTTCCGGACAAAGCTCTTGTGTCAACTGAATCTTTTATGGAAACAAATGTAAATCTTTGTACAAAATTGTGGCCAAAATTGTTCTTTGAAGACCAAGCTCTTGAGCACTGTGTCGAATTGAGGTTGATAAATTGATTTGAACACTTTCTTAGACAGCAGTAATGTTTTCAGCCAATCTTGCAGTTAGTTGTGGTCCATGCTTGGGCCTATCAGCTACAGTCCCTCTATTTTGGAAATCATTCACTACACTATAAATAGTGAGTGTTGTTGGTACGTTGTTTCTCCCTAAAATTTCCCGTAACTTTCTCATCGTCACAGTAATTGATGACTGATTTTGATAAACTGTTTTAACGATTAAAACACTTTTGTTTACCGAATATTTTTCCATTATAAATCGGCCACGTCTCTACTTTACGACTGCCAAATAAAAACTGTCAAGACTAATATTTACCAAAATGGCGGCAAAATAAAGTAGTACATCATCCCGGCGGACACCCTGTACAATACATGCAATAGCCAATAGTCCAATTCTTGAAATTCTAAAAAGTAATTCCAATAATACTGAAAGTTTAATATAATTTTAGAGACTAGTATGATGTTACAGTGGAGCAGGGAGTATATCTTCAAACTTTCCTCCATAAAATAAAAGGACACAACGATTTGATTTTTATCGTCTTCAATGCTTCCCTGTACAATCTCTACAGTGGTGTCTCGCAAAATGTATATTATCAGTAAAACTAAACATTGTCCGAAAATGATGAATTACCAGCTCTATAGGACGATTATGTGCTCCATAAAATGGATAAAGTGCATAATAAGTTCAACGAACAGGCCCATTATTTTATTACAGTTTGTAAACTACATGCAAGCGTTGATCTAGTGTAAGTCTATCCATAATGGAATGTCAAATCAAAGTAAATATAAAACAACTATCAGCTGATAAATCGTTTGTCAACTCAATCAGTGTTGTCAACACAGAGTAAATCTCTGAAAAAAAGCACACATTATTTTTTTTATTACTATCTTTTGCTTAATTAAAAACCAACTTATTTTAACAAAAAACTTAAAACAACAATTAAAAATAAGCATTTTCAGTTTATTTTCATAGATGGACAAAAAAAATTGACAGATTGAGCATCAATAGAAACTTTTTTTTTCAATTTCTTCCAAATCAACGATTACTTCAGAAATGCTATGATTTGATTGAAGACATAGAAAACAGCAATTGGTTTGTTATTGTAATTCTTCTATGCAATTTTTGCATTTTGTGCTCTACAATATTTTTAAAAACTAATCATTTTTAGAATTTTCATGCAACTGATACTCATCCCATGTCTTTTCTACACTTTAGGCCTAAAAATATAAAACCTTTAGTTTTTGTTTTGTGCTTTGTCTTCTGTGTAGGGGTATTAATTTATAGTTTTTTTTTAAAAAAATGGAAAAAAATTTATCTTGAAAATAATCAACAAGAAGAAGAAAAAAAAAACTAATTTGTCATGCGGCGGTGATGAACATGAAATATGTTTAAACGTCTGTATCTATGAGACGTTTTTTCCTTTTTTTCAAAAAGTAACTGAAAACTAAAATGACAAGAAATTTGCAAGAGATTGCGGAGAGAAGCAACGAAAATCTTACCACTTATATAGTCAGCATAAATAAAAATATCTGTCTGGAGCTGTTTTGCTTACTGCCCAATAGAGGGACCAGATTATTGAGGATAAGTAAAGCTAAGCTGCATTGAAATTAAGCTGGAAAAAGCTAAAAATAAATTTCAAAACTTAAACAAATTTTCTCTTTATTTAGTAAGATATTCCCCCATATTCAGTGAGACGTTATGAATGTTAATTCAAGAAGACACCTTTGTTTTGGAAAACGGTTAGCCGTCTGCGATTGCCTGTGCCCAATAGAGGGATAGTAAAGCTAAGCCGCGTTTGAAATTAAGCTAGAAAAAGCTAAAAATGAATTTCAAAACTTAAACAAATTTTCTCTTTATATAGTAAGTGATGTGCTTTATTTTTATTAGTAGTATAGTAAGAAACTGTTAATAGTGAATAATTATCGGCCATATCGACTTCACAAGAAGCAATTTTTAGGTGTAGTGTTCAAACCACATAATAACTAGTAATTGTATTAATAAGTTTAGTTGACCTTATTATTGATAAATATATATAAGCGTTTAATTAAGCTTTAGGTCTAATATATAATTATTTTTTCGATATTTCGCTACTTCTCTGCGTAGCTTCTTCAGGAAATATTTTTATTTAAAAAATTTTTTTTTAAAATACATACATACATACATACATATTAAAAAATTGTGTCACATGAAAAAATATTCTATCAAGAAAATTTGTCATATAAAAAAATTTTTTTTAAAATAAAAAACCAACAAACATATTTAATTAAATATTACAACCAACAAACATTTTTTAGAAAAAATAATTACAAAATAATTAAATTAAATAAATAAAACATAAAAAAAAAACATATTAAAAAAGAATCATAATGATATATGTATAAAAACAAAAATTATTTGTTAGGTGGTATTATATTAAAAAATTTAAACAAAAAAAGAAAAAACAAATAATTGTAACATAACAACTTTTTAAAAAATTAAAAGCTTTAAAAAATTTTAAAAAGGATATTATTAAACTAATACTTATAATTTTAACATTTTTTAACAGCCTTATTTATAATAAAAAATTTTTAGCCAAATGTACAAGTTCTTTAATTTTTGATTCTTTTACCAGTTATCAAATAAAAGGTATGAAAAATTTAATAATATTAATCTATAGCAGGCTATAAACTTGCCAGTTTTTGGCCTATATGTTAAGTAGTTGCTAACTTTTTATTATAAATACAGCTGTAAAAATCTAATTTTGACAATTTTTGTGTATAAGATGTCTGTATGTTTGTGCAACATTGTCTGTGTCTGCTTTATAATTTATTCTAAGTGTTGTTGGTACATTAATTATCTGTAACATCTCTAATAAATAACGACGTTTATAATTATTTTCTGTATTTAGAATTGAAACATTTTCTAAGTTCGGGTAGTGATCTGATTCTGAGCAATGATAAGATAAAGCGGTTTTTTGTGAATTAATGTCCCTATACTTTTGGTCTGTCTTATGACCAGCGAGTCTAGTCTTAAGTTTGTTCTTTGTTGTACCTACATAGACTTTACTACAAACTTCATTGTCATTACCACCACAAGGAATCCTATATACAACATTTAAAAAAATTTTTTTATATGACAAATTTTCTTGATAGAATATTTTTTCATGTGACACAATTTTTTAATATGAATGTATGTATGTATGTATTTTAAAAAAAATTTTTTAAATAAAAATATTTCCTGAAGAAGCTACGCAGAGAAGTATCGAAATATCGAAAAAATAATTATATATTAGACCTAAAGCTTAATTAAATAACTAGTAATACTACTTGCGGTTATTCATATAACACTTCTTAAAAAAGTCTGTTCAAATATATATCAAAAGTCCTAGTCATGACCCATTTCAGAATATTTTGTACAATGTATTCTAAAAATGTTAATATTAATCTATTTGGCTTCTGTTCCTCTAATCCAGCTATCAATTACGATAACGCAACTGTATAAGTATACATGCCTTCTTCCATTAAACCTTCCCACTACCCTACAATTATCAGCAATATTACTACGTCAGATGTCTTCATGGTTTGGAAAAGACCTTAGCTAGATAGATAATGCTTTCTGTATTGTTAATTTGAGTAATATTTTGTGGGTAGTCCTATATTTTAAACCCATTGGCTAAACACTACGTCGCTCTGGTGGTTCTCAAGAAAATTATGGGGATGCTGGAGATGCCGTCAAGCGTGAGTGGCGCCGTTTTGCTTAGAATATCATCATTGTGGTGGAAGATGTCGCAGACGAGCCGAGAGTATCAAACATCATCATCGGCTGTGTATACAATGAATTTTTCTAAGATACCTAATAATAGGTGTGTTTCTTTACTTTTTGGGTGAAGTTCGGTAAATAGAGAGTAAGCAATAATTTCTCTAAATAAGAGAAAAACTTACCCAAAAGTACGGGAACGCAAAAAAGCAAATATTTTACCTATTCACATAAAAATATGAAAAAAATACAACTTTATGTCACACACACACGCATATTGAACATGTACTTTCGCAAAAATAAACGACAATAATTCGACTTATACAAGTTAACTAAGGCACAGATAAACTTATTTATATAAATATTGAATTAAATTATACTATAAGCTCTTCACTGCAGGTTTATAAATATCTTTTAATTCAACTTATGAAATTTTTTGAATTTTTAATTTTTCTATTATTTTTTAAACAGCTGATTATTTGTTTACTTGCACAAATTAGCCCGAAGAAAAAGTACGGGCTATTTCGTGCATGAAGAAGATGAATGTTACTCTCTCAAAATTTCTCTCATTTACCCAAATTTTGTGTACGGGAACGCTTCTTTGTAAAATTGGGATTCCGCGGGCGCCCAATGTAGAATAAAGAAACAGACTTAATGTTCCCTTACAAAGTGCAGACAGTGAATCGGCTGCTAGACTTCATCTGTCAAGCCCGTATAGCCTCAGATCAGACCCTCCTAAATAAAATAATTGTTCACCTCATCTCAGTGATTAGACTATTAAAAAAAATAAATAATCATAAATTTTATGTTTAAAATATAAAGCAAAGCATAGGGATTTAAAATTATTATAATGTTTTAACTTATTGTTTTTGTTATTCAATATTTTGCTAGGTTTTATGTATTCATAAATATCTTTGTTTGTTTTTCTTTTCTATCCTTTCAAAAGTAAAAAGAAAAATTTTTCCCCGATTTTCATACCTCGTTTTAATAGTTTTAGCTTTAAAGAATTAAATTTTGAATTAAGTATATTCTTCAATTTTTTTTTATATTTTTTAATTTTTTATTTTTCATATAAAAAAATACTATTTTTCTTTAAAAACGCACAGAATGGGCACTATCTACGTCACGCACTCTCTGATTGAGAGATAAATGGGAATACGTAATCTTTTTATTTGATTCATGCATACGCACAGCTATTACAGACCGTCACAGTCCTCGAACGTTTTTTAAAACAAAAAAAAAAAAAAAACCGCTAGCTCAACGACTGTTGAGCTTTACAGAACCATGCGCTTAACGGCTTTCTTCTATCGTAACTGAACAAAGTGAGACTGAAAAACATATGGTTTCAACGGAATCAAATATGAAGGTGCATACTGTGGGAACTACAACAGAAATTAATATGAAAGCTAATTGGCAACAAATTTTGCATTAACAAAGTTAAAATGGTCACACTAATGCTGAGCACTGCTTAAGCATCATCGTCACCACCACCTTCTACTGATGGTAGATGACTTAGATGACTGGTGTCTATCAATGCGGGGCGTCTTTTAAAAGCCATTGTTGTACGTACACTAAGTCAGGATGGCAGCCAACATGTTTGCAAGTAAGAAACATGGCCTCAAAAATATGTTTAACAAGTGCTGCCACAGCAGCTAGTCAACCAGATGCAGGTTATATTATAACAGAGAAAGTAGGTAGAGGAAAATTGTTAAGTTGCTGACTGTAAACTGTTACGTTTGTCCTCGTATTAGCAATTGAACTGGTTACGCATGCGCGTAATACCTGAGGCTATAAAAATGCAGTTAATGCTACTTTATATTGAAAAATGTTTTTTAATTTTTTTTTATTTATAATTATTTAACTGTGTCCACCGTTTGAGCTCAACTACACATATGTATAGGCACCACCACAAATAACATCAGCATTAATAACAATATTACGTTCAGCGTCAGCATATTGTTTCAAAGCAACTTATGAGCACATATTGGAATAGCAATTGCAGTGTATCTGGGTTTATAACTGTAGGCTATGATTCATTCAGTATGTAATAGCTAGGATTGAATTTATCATTTGATTATTATACATTTCAAAGTGGGCTAATTGATAAGTATGCCTTAATTATAGATTGTGTTGTTTTACAAATCAAATCAGTAGATGTTTGTTGGTATTCTTGGTTATATTGTGAAATGGTTGTACTGCAGCACTACAAAAATAGTGATAATTTTATGTAAATAGAGGTTTTCTGTAAAATAATTTGAAATTTCAAAAATATTTTTTTTTATTATGAATTTTATGTGCCTAAAAATAATACTCCTCTGTTATTACTCTATTGCCAAAGTTTGATTAGTGCTGGAAGCACCTTTTAAAAACATGTTTTAATTATTTTCAGTTGTTTTAAAAATACAATACTTATCCTATTCATGAATCTTTTTAGTCTTTTCAGTCATAGCTAATCTTCAAATGTTCATGGTTACCTACTTATGTTTGAGGTAAATGTGGCAGTTGTAGCATGAAAACTGAATTATTTTTGTCACTGATGAAGTTTATTTTATACAAATAAATTAGAAAACAATATACCGTACATTTATTGAAGGCTTATTTGACAAATTTCTGTGCTGTACTTGTCAAATACATAATTGGCCATTACAACCCTATGCCAGGGTTACAGCCTATCACTCATATTGTGTGTGTAAACTTTAATCCTGTACCGAGGCTTACTAGACAAGAGTTCCGGGTTCAGCTCTGGCTGAAAAGAAAGAAATATGAAAAAGTATTTCTTGAGGCGACCACCTCATAGCAGTCTTGCCGTGAAAAAGCTTCTCAAGTCTGTTGTTTGGAGTTGACAGACGGCCTGCTAAAAGCTAGGCCGTAACTCTGTGTTCACTTATCTGATTTCGCCCATTTTTCCACTGATAATTTGTATTGTCTAATGAATCATTTAGAAAGTATTTAAAGACTCTTAGTGCTAGCAGTTAAATAATTATTTAGATTTTGTGGGCGTGGTTCTGCCCAGTTAAAATTTTTACATTTTCTAGACTGCAAAAATAATTTATATTCATTTAATAGGATTTAGTTTTGATCTAGTTAAAACCTGTTATGAAAAAACAAAAGAAAAAATAAAAGGATTTTCGAAAACTAAACGTTGGTTTCCACTTCTTGAGGTACTTATCCAATCAACCCACCTTAAATACATATTCAACCAGTTCCACAGACATCTAGACAAATAGTTTACATTTAATGTCTCTTCTATATGCTAAAATCCTTATTTTTTTCCCTCCAGCTTAATTGTAGTTCAAGTTTATTTATGAAATTATTTCAATGATGGTGTTGCTCCTGTTGCTGTTTATGTTGCTGCTATTACAACAAGTACTACAACTACTTGTTGCATTAATATTCGTTTTTCTTTTGCTCTTTTTTCCTGTAATTTAACCAATACAACAATTTATTGCCACGTTGCCTACCACCTGCGCATCATTTTATAATATTTTATTTGTCTGGTTGTAGTTTGACTTGACTGAATGGCAAACTGGCTCACTGAGTGGCTTTTAAGCTGCCAGTTTCAATGAATGACTCCAATAGCTTTTCAGTTGATGATGTTTATTTGACTGATTGCTGGTTGTATTGCCTAAAACTATTTTCATTTCTACGAGTACTTGTTCTTGGCGTCTGATTTCTTGGGCAACTTCTTTTTCTCTTCTTTTTCTGTTTCTTTTTTTATTTCTTTTTCTTTTTCTATTTCCACATTAACATGAACTTTCGTTATTAATAAAGAATATTGTACGAGCGTGGGACATGTTAATTAATAAGAAAGAAATCTATAATGTTTGTACAACCTCATGTTGGAATTTGTAATACGAAAATATAAAGAAAAATGGATGGGATATGCATTATGAGAGAACACGTTCAGTTGTGCATTACTTTAAAACTGATAAATAAGTTTATAAAGTGGATTGTGTATTTTAATATTATTTAGTAGTTTAAGCCTACGTTCAGACAATATGAAAAATATTGATAACGTTCAGAAGATCTATTGGTATGGTATTGGATGGTATTATGTGGGGAATGTAACATGGTTTAAATGTTCCTCAGGTCTTCTCCGAAATACTCAATTTTTTCATAAAAATCTGGTACATAAGTCAGGTTGATTTTGACCCACTGCATGAAATATGCTCGCTCTAAGGACCATTGGGATTTAAGAAAACCCCACAAGAAAAAGACTGACTGCACTTACTTAGCATCACTTCTAATTGAAATGGCCATGCCCTTAAATTGCTTGTGCAAAATATCGAATGTGACATTAACTATGTAATAGATAGCATCGTTCTATTGAAACCACATGGCGTAAGTCTTCAGATCATCTAATTCTGCCAAGCAAAGTGAAGCTCTCCGCTAGCCCAAAATCCACACCAAACAGTGTTTTTGCGAGATTCAGTCGACTTTCTTGGATTTCCTGTGAATTGGTATCGTCCCCAATTCGACAATATTTCTTGTTCATATTTTCATTCTTTCTCAAATGGGCTTGATCCATGATGATGTTTCTTCGATTAAACATAATTGGTAATTGGCCATTACAACTCTGGGTCAGGGTTACGGCCTAGCTTCTCGCAGCACTCATGTTGTGTGTGTTAATTTTTATCCATGAGTACCGGGACCAGAAGACTGCTGAGAGGTACTCGCCGAAAGAAATAATTGTTTCATATTTCTTTTTTTTTAAGATGTCAGAGCTGAGATTGGAACCCGGCACTATCGTATTAGTAAGCCAACACACTAACCACTAGACCACGGCGACTACATACTTCGATTAAAAGTATGGTCAAATGTCAACTGCTTCGGAATCCATTCAGCGAACACATGCCGCTGTCTATGATCGTTTATTTTCAGTTCCTGTGCCACATTGAATTTTGTATGGATGCCAGCTGTTTCAGCATTTGCTGTGCTGCCGATTTTTTTTATTAAATACCCCACTATTGTTTTAAGAGGTTTAAGTCTGTGTTATTAGTAGAATAATGGTGAGGAATTACTTTTTAACATCCAAATTTACGAAATCCCAAAGTACAGCTGGCTATACTGTTTATGGAACTTATGGACAACTCCCTGGGCTAACATTCTTATATAGTCACATATGCGTACCAAGTAGTGTTCCTCCTAAATCGACTCGGTAATCATACACTGTTGGCCTATAACCACTATTAATGTGTTAACAGAGCTCTGTTACACGGAAATTATGGCTAGACTAGATCTCTTGGTATATGTCTTGACTAGATTAATTCGAGTTTATCTTTACACATATACATATGTAGTTGCTATCCGTATTCCATTTAACATTGCAATGTCCTTACGCTACTTTACTCTCCTCTACTCTACTCTACTCTACTCTACTCTACTCTACTCTACTCTACTCTACTCTACTCTACTCTACTCTACTCTACTCTACTCTACTCTACTCTACTCTACTCTACTCTACTCTACTCTACTCTACTCTACTCTACTCTACTCTACTCTACTCTACTCTACTCTACTCTACTCTACTCTACTCTACTCTACTCTACTCTACTCTACTCTACTCTACTCTACTCTCCTCTCCTCTACTCTACTCTACTCTACTCTACTCTACTCTACTCTACTCTACTCTACTCTACTCTACTCTACTCTACTCTACTCTACTCTAATAGTTTGAATTGTACAGTTTTTTTTTTGTTTTTCCAAGTAAATTACATTTTTGCTTAAAATCTTCTTTCGTAAATAAACGAACAGTTTTCAGCTAAGCAATTACTACTTGTTGTTTATTGTAACTACTCACTATAAATATAAATGGATTATGTACTCCAATATTTTTTGATTCACCCAAATTGAAGAAGGCTACAATAATTGTAAAATAAAAGTGATCCGTATTTAAGTGTCTTCTTATTGAACCATTAAGCCTTAACTCTTCTTCCGCTTCTTAGTCTGTAATTTTACAAATTTATATATTTTTTACATGATTTTACATTTGTTAAGCCATTTTAATTAAAACTGTTTACTATCATTTTATAACAAGGACTTGTTCCAGTGGTTCTAATTTTTAAAGATGCACAGAAAAAAAAAAGCACTGAATCCTCGTAGTGCTCGAGTGCTCAAAAAAATAGAAAAACAAATTAAATAAAAATGATGACAGTCTTGCCGTTGTTTTGTAACTCAAAAATTACAAAAAAAAAAATGGTGAAACATTTTTAAATGCAGCTGTTACCGACTCTTTCAAAAAAAATCTTCCTTTTTTCTATTGCAATATGTTTTTGTTTGTGATAGAGAAAATGTCTAAACAAATGAAATACAAAAAAACAAAACAAAAATGTACAATAAGACACGTTTTTAAACTAAGTACTCGTACAATAATAAAAATTGTTTTTAATAAAACATTTGAGTAACGTGTCATCCAAACTGAAATAAAAAAAAGGAACAAATTCGGTTACACTTATGAAATAACGCAAAAAACAATGCGAAAAATAGACAAGGGCGCTGGCTAATAACGTATTACACTACACCCTACATAAGCCAGTGAAGTCATTTTAATAAAATCTTAAGATTGATTTTTTTTAAATCTCGTCCAGTTTCGGAAATAAATAGCCGAAAACAGATTGCAAATTTGAAAAATTTGGGTTCGAAACCTAAAGTAGTATACTTGACTCGAGATATATGAAATGGCGAATAGAGCACACAAACTCCCGCACGACGATATGAGGTTCAAGAGTGTCCATTGCACACTAAACAAGTCTTTGTTTTTTGTGGATTTTGGACAAGCAACAATTTTGGCCCCTAACTCTTTGAAAAGGACGTCTCCCAGGTCTTCAGGAGCAACGCTGACAGTTCGATGATTGCCAACTTCCTTGGTCTGGATCGAATAACATGAACACCGATGACATGTGGTTTTAACAGTACAAAACGTATGAGAATAACCCAAATAGTACAGAGAAGTTGATTGCAAAAACTACTGCCATTATTTTTGTTTTTGCAGAGTTGCATTTTTAATTGTTTTGCGATTTAATGTTTACATTTATTTTATAAATAAACACATACTTTTCGATTTATGAAGGGTTTGTAGCGACTGTGCAGATGTAAATGGACAATTCGGAAGTTGTATGATTACTTTCGAAAGCGAAACTCTTCATGCTTTTCTCTGCGATTGGCCAGGACTGGCAGCCGAAAATTTGAGTTTCAGCTAACCTGGATCCTAACTGTTGTTCTTTGCCAATTCGAGAGTTTCATTATGATCCTGCTAATGGTATCAAAACAGTAACCGGGTGCTAATTGTAGTTTATCGAGTGCCTGATCCTACGGTCACTGGACCTACCTACTTAAGTACATGTATTTGGACGAACAATAAAAACAATAACTTAACTTTACTGTTCACGACATTGATGCTCTACTTTAAGTATTTTTCATTAAAAACCCTTATTATATATTATTTTATTAAATTAAGTTAAGTTATAATTTAAGTTGCACTCACAAGCTTCCACAGAGACAATCAAAATTCTCGAGCCAACACTGGCCAGTAGTTTAGCTTAAAAACCTACTTTAAAACAACTTACAGAGAACAATGAGAACAACAAACAAACAAAAAAGAACTCAACATCCAACTAAATATTCTATTCCAAATATTTTCTTTAATATTAATGCACATTCACATATGCCGCATTTGTATGCAACACTTTACACGGCGTGTTATGTCGCCTATATGTTGTACGTAATAACAGCCAGTCAGAAACAAGAATAAGAATAAAAATTCTATTAAAAACAAAAAAATAAAAAATTTGGAACAACGTGCTACAAATATCATTTATTCTTTTTGATTATATTTCTGTTTTTTTTTTTTGTTGCAACATTTTCAGGTTTGTTGCTGCAGTACGTGTAGTGTTCGTCTGTTGTTCACTAATTAGTATTTGTATACGTTTCTGCATTAATACGAATATTTTTGTCTCCGTCTTTTAATACAATTTTTTTTTTCTGTAGTACTCGTATGATGTGCTATCAAGTCACACCACACCAGCACTATCAAGAAAGAGGGCCAGACATACATATTTAAAGAAATCTGTTATGAGGAGCAGTGGCTGTGCGAATAATTAAAAAAAAAAATTAAAATAAAACAACACCAGCGCCACCACCATCAACCACATCATCATTATCATTATTTACCGCCACCGTTTGTTTATATTTTTGATTTTTTTTTTTTTTTTTTTTTTTTTTTTTTTTTTTTTTTTGGATGGCACTTTGTCAAGATGCTCATTATAGTGACAGTGGTGCGTAAAGACATTCTCAATATGAAGATTTCAAAGACCACAATAATAATAAGAAAAATGCTCAATAAGCATATTTATATGTGTGTATGTGTGTGTGTGTTTGTGTATTAGTGTGTTGCAACTTGCCATGTATCCGTTTCCATACTTTGCAGAAATGCATTTTTGAAATTTTGTCACAGTAATTGGACAAATTAATTTCGTGTACACATGCATTTACATCAACCATAAGTCTAGAGAAATGGTTTAGAAATGTGATTTTTCTTGCTTTCTTTAAAAAAAGAAACAGAAGAAAAACAGAAAGAATTTCTAAATTTTATAATTTTGCGAAAAAAAAACTAAAAATATTTGCAAAAAGATAAGCAAATGCAATCAAATGCCTGCATGATTAGTGCCATCAAATTCCTGATAATTTTTAGAAAATAATTGTTCGTTTTCTACAACTGTATCATACGAAATTGAAATTCTTTATCACTTTTTCTTAACCCTAAAAGAGGTTTTTTGTTGTTTTAGTTTACTTTGGAAAAGATCGAAATTAATGCCCGCAAAACCCATTGTTTTTCTTGTCATGCATAGGAGTGGAGGTGATATCATCTGTGGCTATGGGTAATGTAAGTATTGAGAAGCGAATGTTTTTAATGTTCTGGCTATTGAGAAGAAATTGTAATGCCCGTTGAAATGGCAAAAATTTCGAATGTCAACAGAAGCGTTCAAATACGTTGGATTTTAAAGACAGTTTAAGAAATAATTACTCCATCTGACTTCCTTAAATATCTACGTACATACATATCGTAGTGCGGGAGTTTATGTGGTCTATCCGCCATTTTATATACAATCGAGTTAATGATGCCACTTTAGGTTTTTGACACCAACATTTTTAAAATCTGCAATACGTTTTCGGCTATTTATCTCCGAAACTGGACGAGGTATCCGAAAACGGATTGCAGACTTGAAAAATTTGGGGTCGAAAATCTAAAGTGGCATCATTAACTCGAGATTTATAAAAAATACGTAATGGCGGATAGAGCATATAAACTCCCGCACAACGATATATAATTGGCTATTACAACCCTGTTTCGGGGTTACGTCCTAGCTTCTCGTTGTGTGTGTTAATTTTTATCCAAGAGTACCAAGACCTACAGTTTAAAGTCGACCCCGAACGACAGATTTGAGAAGCTTTTTCATGGCACTCAATTACTCTCAGAGCTTTTATTAAAATACTGTTAAAAGGTAGTGACAGAAAGAACTATTTTTTTATATCTTTCTTTCGAGATGTCACAGCTAGAGTTTTAACTCGAAGCTCTTGTCTTAGTAAGCCAACACACTAACCATAAGGCTATTGCGACTAATAATCTTAAATATCTGCAATCCTAAGTGGAATACAACTTTAATAAATTTTCCAATGTTTTAACGATATTTTGAGGATTTTCGACCGGGTACAGGAAAGGGCGAACTGGCTTATCTGAGACAGTAGGGTATCCAAATGTATCGATTGATATCAGCCTACGCGCAATGTGGCTTGCACTTCGTTGTTCTATTGTACCATGGAATGTGCTTTGATAAAATAAAAATATTTAGTCCAAATAATCGGATAATATTACTCGTACCCCTCACACAGCACATCCTTTTGTAGTTGATCGAGTGTATCGCACAATGCGCTACAGGGAGAACTCGTTCCTTAGCCGCACCGTTCTTTTACGGAACAATATTCCCGCGAAAGTATTTCTTTTCAATTGCGATATTAGTTTAAATCAAATGTGCACAAACACTACTCCGTTCTTTCTCCTTCCCATAAAATATTTTTTTAAACCAGCAGAAGTGTATGCCGTCCCTCTAGTGGTGGCTTCATCGCAAAAAAGTTACATTAAATTACCAAGTTTTAGGCCATTAGTAACCATAATTTACGATTTAATCATATCTCTTTACAATTATTCACCCACAAAACATAGAGAGCGTGTGGCAAAGTTCAGAAAGTGTAGCGGAGCTAAGGAAGCAACAGATACATCGATGTTTTTTTTTTCATAACCATGGGTGTATTGATGGATGAAATATCCACATCGTTCATTGCTTAAATGCCAGACGGCTTAACCATTAACCATTTTATCATTAACCATTCCATTCCTGCTTGTTAGATCTTCAAAAATTTTCTTAAACATCTTTCAAAGTTTTCCTAATACACTCGTATCCGTAGATTGACAACACGAAGTTTCCCTTTTATAACATGAGGCTTTGTGTTAACCTTGTCATACGATTTATTTGGAAATTCAATGATAAAATTATGAATTTAAAGTAAAATTTTGTTTTTTTTTCGTTAATTTGACTTCTTTTCATACAATTAATTGCTACCAATTGGTAACGCCCGAAATCAAATAATATATCTTTAGTAAGCTTCAGCTACTTTTATAAAAGCAAAAGGTCACACAAGTTCAAGAGGCGAAAATCATTTACAACATAATGAGTTCCTTATACAACTGGCAACGCCAGCATCGCAGCTGTATTGCGCACTATAATCAAGAAGGAGATTATTGCAACACCCACAAAATGTTTAAACATGAAAATATGCACTTGCAACATCGTAAAGCAATGAAAATTGTTACAACAAGCAGACGTAGTGGATCATAGAAAATTTCCACACAATGATTATAAATATGCCTGCTATTCCCTGCTAACCCCACTCTTGCAAGGTCTTAAGTAAAGAAACGCCCTATTGTTTGGTATCTAAACAGCTAAAGAAATGTGTCTTTAAAATGCTACTTTTTTCTCTTTTTTCTATTTGTTTGAAACAACGTACGGGAAAAAAAATCGAATCCAAAATTCATGGCAATTTGAACGAAAAATTTTTTTTTGCAGTTACGCCTGCGTGTCCATCAAATATAAAATACATTGTCCATCGAGAACTTCTTGCGAAAATATTTGAAGTTACTGGAGCATAGGATAAAACAATAAATGCAACAAAATATTCTATTTGTACTCAATAATATAAAAGATATTGAAAAATAAATACAAAAGGAAAAACGAAATTGAATTGAATTTTTAAGAAAAAAAAAAAAAAAACAAAAAAGCACTGAATGTGTTGCTATGAAGGGTATATTTGTTCATGTTTTACTATAAAATGTTTTAAGTCGACTTTTATAACTTTTACTATTTACTTTAAAGATTAGGGTTTCTTTTTAATAATTTCTTAATAAAATAACGTATTTTTTATTAAATTTTGAAGTCTTAACAAGAAAAATTATTTTTTGGCGGATAGAGTACATAAACTCCCGCACGACGATATGTTGAACATAATGAATATTCACTGGCTGATTGGGGAGAAGAAAATGAGGTGGAGGGACAATAGAATCTCAGATTTGTGTATATTATGCGAGCATGCAGAGAAGCAGGTGTCAGTTATTGCCAAGGTCTTCTGCGCAGTAGTATAAGATGACTAGAAAGCCCCAGTCTAAGGTTTATTATAACAATAATCGTAGCTTTAGCTAGTGGCTTCTCTGCCACACCACAGACAAAATTTAATAGCAATGAAATCATTACGCTGCCTTGTCTCACTCCCGGCTTGGTTGGCTGCCATCCAGAACACGTTAGTTAATTTTCTCATATATTGCCTTTTTAGGAGATTAATTTTCTTAGTATTTATCTAAATGCTACAGGGGACCATATGACCCCACGTAGCAAGGTGAAATATGCCATACCAGTTATTTAAATATTCTAAAGATATCCCGTTTGTTTTAGCAGAAATTCGAAAGACAGTTTGTTACAACAAATTTATATATCACAAAAGTGTTATACCTTTTCAGTTGCCTTATTTCTTTAAGTCACATTTATATCATATCACGACGATTATTTCCATCTTTAAGCTCCTCAGTCAAATAGAATTTCGTAACAGGTATGGCTGCAGGGAGATTGTTTAGTTTAAGGAAATTTGCTCTAGTATGAAATTTTAGAGAGCAACATGTTAATGCCGGGAGTACACCCTCGGTTTACATCGAAAACTTGATTGACTTAGATATTTCGCCCGTGATTGAGATACCTAGAAGGCGCCATTATATTGAAGCAGGAGGGCTTCTTGAAGGTTGGGAGATTATCACAGATGGCTTAAAGATGGAAGTAATTACGGGTTAGGTAAGAGTTTACGCTATAGAGGATGATAATGCTCGCCTACACAATGAGTCTCTGTTACGTTTCAGGTCATTACAGTATTCTTGACAATAAAATAGCTGGGCCATTATTAAGGAGTTTACAATGGATAATACGCACCAGGACGGACAGCTGGCTGTCGAGGGCGTTATGGATGAGAGTGAAGATAATGAAAAATATAAAATAACTGGTCAGTTTCTTGTGGGAAGATGATGGTTACATGGGACAATAGCGCATAGGCTTTTTGTAGTTTATGCGACGATGTATAGAAGTTTGAGCCCCTTAGAAGGCAAAACTGTAAATGGATTAGAGGTGGTCATAGTTTTGACAGGATTCGTTATAATACTTGGCTAACTTATGGTTTGGTGTTGGGTCGTCTTTCTTACGCTTCTGTTTTTCTTTATTTTTCAAGCTCTGTCTTCAGTTTTCTTGGACTTGTATTCTTATTTTATGAAGAGGATCACAATGGACTGATGGGTCGCTGGAGGTGTGGTTGTCTTCTACATTTTCTCTCATAACCTAACCTATGCTCCTTAGGTAATGCATGAATAGTTGTCGATTAACAGCAGAGTCCGCTTTCAAAAGTTTTAGCGCCATATAGTCAAGCCTCTGAATTTGTTGGGTTTTGTTGGCCAGATTTAATGAATAACTTTGCTCATCGAAATAATTTTATTCATATAAGGCGATGCAACTAAATCATCCACTGACAACAAGACTAAACGTTTACTTTACGTTTCCTGCACAGCACAGTAGTGGCCTTAGTCTAGTGGTTAATATATTAGCTTACTAGACGAGAGCCCCGGGTGCAAACCTCAGTTCTGCCATTGAAAAAAAAATCTGAGAAACTATTTCGGCTACTACCTCTCAGAATATTTCTGGAAAAGGCTCTAAGACTAGCTGAACGCCATGAACAAACTTAAATTGTAGGTCCCGTTACTCTTGGATAAAAATTAACAAACACAACATGGCTGCTACGAAAAACTAGGCCATAACCCTGAAACTGGGTGGTAATGGCCAATTATGTATGTACTTATATAGGCATGTGTGACAGCAGCACAATGGTATTATGTTGAGTCAAATAATATTAAAAAAAGTAGAATTATCCATCATTCTGATGCGTATTAATTTAATAAGCTTTTTTTTTACAAGCTTCATTAAAAATGCACTGAATGATTGTGGTGTTGCAGGGTTGTAGGGTATAAACAAATTGAACAAAAGAAGGACAAAGAATGTAGAAGTGCTATAAAATAAAAATTGAAGGTGGCTGTGTCGGCAGCTTTTGTGTAAAATTTTTATATTTTTAACTTTTTACGGCTTAAGTTAGTACAAAAATATGAAAAGAAATCACTTATAAAACAAAACAAAAAACAAAGCGACCTGAAAATATGAAATTTTAAAACTGAAACTATTTTTCTTGAGTTTTTGGGTTTTTTTTTTTTGCTCCGGACGGTCAGTTCTTTGTATTCAGTTTGATTTTTTCGTTTTAAGAACATATTTAAGATTTTTATTTATATTTTCTTTCAATAACTAGCTGATCACGATCATATAAAAGTGTTGAGACTGCACTTGCTTTCTTTAAAATAGTAAAAAAAAAACCTTAAATTGAAAAAAATTTTTTTTTTGCTTTTTTCAATTCTTATATCGCTTTACCGTCCTTAGAAATTATCATTTTGTAGAGATTTTTAGTTTTTTTATCTTTCTAAGACAGTTTTAAAGTATATGTTTCCGACACAATGTTGTAGTCATTGACAGCTTTATGAAGAATTTATTACGAACTATTATCGTGTACAAAATTCGTTGTTAGAAATTAATGCCTTTGGAAATACAATTTATTTCGATGTGGGCTGATGAAGTGTGCCACACAATTGAGTTTTGCTCATAAAAATATTATAAAATAATGATTTATTGAGCACATACTCGTACATAAATTAATGGCATAACGATTGAGATGATAAAAACAAATATTTCTATTTTCGATAGGTATTGACAGGTGTGTGCTTTAAACTTGAAAAACAAATTTATTTAAAATATATTTTACTGTTTGCATTAAAGGCTTGATTTAATTTGAAATAGAAATTAATAAGTGTTTTAAGATATACAATGTGAGCTCGACTTGAGCAACTAACGGTTATTACATACATACATAATTGACCATTACAACCCTGTGTCAGTGTTACGGCCTAGCTTCTCGCAGCGCTGATGTTGTGTGTGTTAGTATTTATCCATGAGTACCGGGACCTGCAGTTTAAATTCGACTCCGATCGACAGACTTGAGAAGCTTTTTGATGGCAATCAATTACTCTCAAAGCTCTTGCCAGAATACTGTTGAGAGGTAGTCGCCGAAAGAAATAATTTTTTCATATTTCTTTTTTTAAATATGTCAGAGCTGAGATTTGAACCCGAAGCTCTTGTCTTAGTAAGCCAACACACTAACCATAAGACTATTGCGACTACACGCATTTATTGCAATGTGTGTAGTTTTTAAGTCATGGAAATATAACCATAAACGGACACCACAATGTGGTAAAAGAAAAAAAAGAAGAATTATTTTTTATGGGCCCCCAAACATTTAATGCCTCGGTGTCATTTTCGTAAAAAAGACCAAATCGCAAAAACTTAAAAAATTCTATCTTTTTTACCTCTTTTCCCCCTGTTCAGGTCCATAGGTAGCAAACCGTTCAAAATTTGATGAAACAATGAACTAGAAAAATTTCCCTAAGATCTCAATAAACAACTTTCTAAAACTTTCACGCTGTGCAGTGCCTCGAAGTGCGCATCGTGTTTCTTTTATATTGTGTACTGCGTCCCTTGATGTGTGTGCTGAGTTTACTGTTTTGCCTGTGCTGCTGCGATCGGTGAGTGAGTTGTTTATTGAGAGTCTTTTTTTTTTGGTCTGTATATGGTTATTTTTCTTCGTGTTTCACTGTGTTACCTATTAGTTTCCATATTAGGTCTGTTTCAGCGTATAGTACAATCAGGAGATAATCCTTCACTGTAGTATCGGAAGGGAGTTTACTCACTATATGGAGTATTGCTACTTCTAAAATAGATTTGAAGCTTAGCAATGCCGGTATCATTTAATGGATTTCTGTTCCCTGTCATTAGGAAAACTAAAAGAAAATTAATTGGCAGATAAACTTGCTGGGAGGACCTCTCTGTTACTTGCTACTGCGATATCTGCTGTATGTAACAGTTTTTGTTTCCAGCCGGGGTATAACTCCGGTTGTCCAGGTTCGGAGTCAAAGGTCTGCTTCCTTCGAAATGAAACACATACTTTATGTCAATAAAATGAACAGTGCTTTATTTACGAAACCTTATACTTAAAATCTACTTAACTAGAATAACTGACGTTCTCGCAATTCGGATTTGTGTTCAGGCTTCGGGTGATTGTTCGGATTACGGTGGTTGCCTTCAGAAATCGGTGGGCCGCTGGTACTTCTAAATAAAATACAAGATATTGGGTTTTTCGTTAAACCGGATTAATATTTGGCAACTCTATGGTAAAAATAATAACGACGACAAGAAGAATTCGGGACCTCTTGTCGTCATCTACTGTTAGTACGAATGTAACAAGAATCCGGGAGCTCTTACACTCGACAAATCTACAGTTATAAAATAATCTACGACACATGTCGATTCCCTAAGGAATCTGTATCGGGTTATTGACCGTCAACAAACTCGCCTTTCGCTGGGTAAAATTCAACCTCTTATGTATTTATTTTCATTAACTCGATGAGAATTATAATACACTAAGATGTTGTTAATAGGTTAATATATATAAATATACTGGCATGTTGTTAATAGGTACACAGAAAAAAATATCACCAAAATTCAATCAACAAAGTGGGTTGTTAATGTAAAATTTTATTTTTAATATGTGTTTTATAAATACAATCAAATATTTTTTTGATATTACAAATATTAGGATTTATTTTCAACAAATTATGCTAATTAAAATTGTTGTTATTATTTAAGCAATATTTTCAAAAACAAGAAGACTTAGTTATAAAAAAACAACAAAAACATATGAGATTTATAAGGAAGTTTAACAAAAATATTTATTGAAAGTGTTGAAATTATTCCAACAATTGGGTTGCTAACCACAATTGTTGAAAAAAGATGGTACCGTTACATTTTTTTCTTTTTTCAAAGTAAACTTTGACAAAAAAAAAAAATAAAATAAATTATTACGGTACCATACATTTTCAATAAAAACGATTAAATAAATTTTTTGTTGAATTCTTTGCTTTAGGTTAGTTGCGCATATTTAGTACAAAAACAACATTATAAAAATTAGGAGTGATGGTGTAATGGTTAGAGCGCTTGCATACAACACACAACAGCCCAGGTTCAAATCCCAGCAAAGGAGAAAACGAAGACGATTTAATTTAAAAAAAAGATTGATAAAATAGTGCAACAAAAACATTTACTGAAAGTCTTGTAATCTTTTCAAAAAATAGTTTGTTAACCACAATAATTGAAAAAACATGGTACCGTTGCATTTTTTTTTTCTTTTCTTAAGGAAACCTACAATTGTCGTATTTGTATTTACAAAAACCATTGTTAGCGCAAAATTGAATAATATTTTAATTGTATATACAAAAAAATTTGTTGTATTTACAATCTAGTTTTTTCTGTGTAGGCACTTTATGAAAAGAGAAAATCTTCAGGATCCTCTCATTCTACACCCCTGTATACACGTATAGACAGCTCACGTTGGCTGTAATTCTTTTCCTAATTGAGCGATTTACTTTAGTACTTCGGTACTATTTAAATTTAAAAGCATTCTTGTTTAACAAGCCATCTGATCTACTTGCCTATTGCAAAAGTATTTTTTTTTTGTTATTTGAGCAAAAATAGCTTCTATTTATATATGTATTTCAAATAAAAATGTTCAATAATTTGTTCTCTAAACTCTAGAATTTTATAAAATTCAAATTTATATTCAAACACTGTATCACTAATAGTGGTTCACTATTTGGTTTAAAAAGTTTCCCAAAAAATATTTAAAATTTTTTATTGTTTGGCGAGATTCTATTTATTTTTTTTTTCTGCTCTAAATAATTTATTGTATTTTCTTTATAATTTTTCTATATTTATATCTTTTTTGTTTTAAAAATAATTGACTTTTTCTTGCACTTAATTCCAGCAGTATTTTGCTTTTAGTCAGTCGTCTCCTGCATTTGTTTTAATATTTCAGTTGTATTTCCTGTAAATTTTTCTTCATGGTGTCCTCTTTGGCGTCGGTGCAATTAAATTTGATTTATAGCAGACGCACATACACATATATATGTGTGTCTGTGTGTATTTTAGCTCTATTTCAAAGTATTAAAATGTTTCTTATGAAATAGCTAAAAGGCTAAGAACAATATAACCAATCAAGAATAGGTATAACATTCAAGATATTCTACATGCTTTGCGAGAATACATACATACATACATAATTGGCCAATACAACCCTCTGACAGGGTTACGACCTATCTTCTCTCAGCACTCATGTTGTGTGTGTGTCCGGGACCTATAATTTAAAGTCGACTCCGAACGACAGACTTGAGAAGCTTTTTCATGGCAATCATTTACTCCCAGAGCTTTTGCCAGAAGACTGCCAAGTGGTGTTCGACGAAAGAAATAAATTTTTCGTATTTCTTTTTTTTTTTCAAGATGTCAGAGCGAGATTATGTAATCCTTATATGGATACAGAATTCTGTGATTTCTGGTTAAGGACACAAAGGATAGAAGAATGAAGAATTTTTAAATATAAAGGTTTGATATGCTGACTATGTGGTTCCAAACCGAAAAGACAGTTACCCGTCTAAAATCTCTTAAGGCTCTATAAAATATTGTATGGGCTTTCGTAACTCCTTGAAACTATTACTTAAACGTGTTTGGAGTACTTCATACTTCCAATGCTAAGATTTTTGGCACAGTTTACTTTATGGGTCGCAATGTCTTAAGCAGTTAAGCTTATCCGTCCCTAGTAGTTAGGAGACAGGAGTTATTCAGTTTCTCAAACACATTTAAATACACCAAAAATGTTGATTATTTTTATTGAATGATCGGAACGGAGGATGAGGCACGAATATTCCAAAGCGCATACCGTTGGTCTCAGGTAGAAAGGCCCTAACTCGATTTTTTTTCAAAACTGATTTTTTTTAGTATTCCAATAAATTTCAGAAATATGCACATCCTAACAAAAAATCTTTGCAATATTATTAAA
The DNA here is from genome assembly GCA_963576795.1 of Metopia argyrocephala. Taxonomy (NCBI): domain Eukaryota; kingdom Metazoa; phylum Arthropoda; class Insecta; order Diptera; family Sarcophagidae; genus Metopia; species Metopia argyrocephala. The sequence goes on from OY756210.1 coordinate 51,276,122, forward strand.
ACTAACGGTATTACAAGTAATTGTACAGCATTTAATAAAAAGTTGTATATTAATAATTACAGTATCTGTTGTATTTTTACCACCTCCTGTAAATTTTAAATTATGTGAGTTAGGGCCTTTCTACCTGAGACCAACGATACACAAAGCTAGACAGACTTTCGGGTCGTTAACTAACACCGTTTTTCTGCTCGAATTTAGTTCGATTGTGAAATATAGCGTTCTCTACCGTTGCGAGGATGGGATACTTCGGACAAGGCAAAGTCTCTGATTGGGGTCAACCTCCAGCACGATCCTTGTTCCCGTTGTATTCAAGTCAACATACAGCCTCCTCGTGGCCCTCCTGGATAACATTCTAGCACCCGCTAGCTTGTTAACTAATGTATACGGCGATTGTCCAATCCCCTGGACTTTAAATTTGGGTTGTGCGTAGGGCTTGAAACCCACCACGTAAAAACAGTATTCAATGAAAACCAATGCAATAGCCTTTAAACGGACCCCCTTTTATGTTGACGAACTTGGCAAACGTTTTAAGGACTATGATTTAAGGATATGCACCTGGAACGTGAGAACCCTTTATAGGGAAGGTGCCTCTATCCAGTTGGCGGATGCTCTCACGAAATGGATGGATAGGGCAAGGTTGTACAACGCAAGCAACATGTGACATCTACTACAGCTGCCATGAGAAGAAACACGAATTTGGTTGCGTATTCGCAGTTAGCAAGAGACTTCGCCATCACGTCTCGGAGTTCACCCCTGTGAACGAAAAGGCGAAATTTTATAACATCAGCCTTATTTGTGTTCACTCCCCGACGGAAGAGAAGGATGATGTGGTCAAGGATGCTTTTTACGCAAAGCTCGAGGAAGTGTACGATAGGTGTCCGGCACATGACGCCAAAATTGTCCTGGGCGATTTTAATGCGAAAGTTGGACCCACTGTCGGACAGCTCAGTCTCCATAATTCCACCTCGCCGAACGGCTTGAGACTGATCGATTTCGCCGCGGCGCGAAACATGGTAGTTTGTAGCACCAAGTTCCAGCATCTCGATATCCATCAGGCCACCTGGCTCTCTCCTGATCGATCTACCAACAACCAGATCGATCACATTGTGATTGATGGAAGGCATGTATCCAGCATACTAGACGTGCTCACATTTGGAGGTCCAAATATCGACTCGGACCATTATCTTGTCGCAGCCAAGATGCGACTGCGCATATGCGCAGCGAACATGGCACGTTCTAGTGTTCGAGGGAAGCTGAACATCAAAAAGCTGCGATCACAAGAGAAAGCCAGGTCGTTTTCCGGTCGTCTTTCTAATGAGCTCCATTGCACCTCCTCTCTCGAAAGTATTGGTGGACAGTGGGGTCACATTACTCACTCTCTGCGCAACGCTGCCGAAACAGTCCTTGGTTTTGAGCGTCCTCCCCGCAAAAACCTATGGTACGACGAAGAGTGTCGTGAGGCCACTGCGGCAAAGAATGCCGCCTACAGAAGAACGTTGCAGTCCACCACTACAAGAGCAACTGTGGAGGTGTACAGAGAGAAGAGGAAGGAAGAGAGATGCCTATTTAGAAGAAAGAAAAGGGAGTAAGAAAGGCGTGATCGTGAGGAAATCGATATGTGCAGGAGTAGACATGATGCTCAAAATTTTTATAAAAAGATAAGGCGTCTTACTACTGGTTTTAAACCCGGAGCAACCTCCTGCAGAGACGAACATGGAAATCTGGTTACAGATGCACAAGGGACACTGAGATTATGGAGACAGCACTTCTCTAATCTACTGCAAGGCGATGACGACACAAATTCCGCCCTTAGAGATGCTGTGCCGCCCAGCTATGAAGAGATCAAGATTGCCATGCAGCGACTAAGAAGCAACAAAGCGGCCGGACCGGATGGTCTGCCCGCTGAGATCTTCAAGTATGGAGGCGATGAGCTGGTTAGGTGCATGCACCAACTCATTTGCAGAATATGGCTGGAGGAAAGTATGCCCAATGATTGGAATCTCAGTGCCCTCTGTCCCATCCTAAAAAAGGGAGACCCCACAATATGCACTAACTACAGGGGTATAAGCCTTCTCCCTATCGCATATAAGGTTCTTACGAGCGTATTGTGTGAACGACTGAAGCCATTCGCCATCTCACTGATTGGACTTTATCAGTGCGGCTTCAGACCTGGTAAGTCCACCATTGACCAGATATTCACACTGCACCAAGGAGAAGACCCATGAAAGTCAAGTTGACACACACCACCTTTTTGTCGACTATAAGGCAGCGTTCGATAGCCCGATAGGAGATCGCGTATATGCCGCAATGTCTGAGCTCGGTATTCCTGCAAAGCTGATAAGACTGTGCAGAATGACGTTGAGCAGCTCCTGAAGCTCCGTCAAGGTAGGAAAAGACCTCTCGGAACCTTTTACTACCGTGCGAGGTTTCAGACAGGGCGATCCCTTATCTTGCGACCTCTTCAATTTCGTCATGGAGAGTGTTTTGCGAAAGGCGGGTGTACATCGAAATGGCACTATATTTAACAAGTGTCCAGCTCCTTGCGTATGCAGACGACATAGACATCATTGGGCATACCAAGCGAGATGTCACCGTAGCCTTTAATGCTATTGAACGGGAGTCTGCAAAAATGGGTCTGGCGGTAAATGAGAGCAAGACGAAGTACATGTTGTCGACGAGTAGGGATGTTGAACGTATCGGCTCCCAGGTTACAGCCGGCAACTATACATTCGATGTGGTTAAGGAGTTCATCTACCTTGGCACCGCCATTACCAGCAAGAACGATGTCAGTCTGGAGATCAAACGAAGAATCACACTGGCCAACAGATGCTACTACGGTCTCAGTAGGCAGTTTAGTAATAGAGACCACTCTCGTGCGACGAAATTTACACTCTATAAGTCGCTTATTCTTTCGGTGCTTCTCTATGGTGCGGAAGCATGGACGCTGTCTTGTGCCGATGCAGCGGTCTTGGAAGTATTTGAGAGAAAAGTTCTTCGTACGATCTTTGGTCCTCTAAGGCATGGCGATGAATTTCGCATTAGAACCAACCATGAGCTGTATGAGCTCCTCGGCGATGTGGGCGTTGTTCAGCGCATTAACATCCAGCGGCTACGCTGGCTCGGCCATATTGTTCGGATGGATGAATCCGCTCCAGCGAGAAAAGATTTCGATGCGAAGGTCACTGGACGTCAGCGTAGAGGACGACCGTGTTTACGTTGGAAGGACCAAGTTGATGAAGCCCTGTTAATTGTGTGTGTGACCAACTGGAGAAGGCGCGCGCTTAGCAGAGACGCCTGGAGACTAGTGTTAAGGCAGGCCGAAACCCGTTAACAGGTTGTTATGGCCATCTAAGTAAGTAAGTAAGTGAGTTACCGTTGCGAGAAGAGAAAAGATGTAATCAGTACATGATAGCTTGAAATGCAAAGTTAGGCCGTTTAGGGAACTGTCTCATGCCTAATTTCTTTCAATTATGAGTCTTTTGATGCAATTTAAGTCTAAATTCTGTTTAAACGATTAGAATTTTGAATGCAACACAAGTTGGCTTTCCTTTATTTTTCCCCATTTAAAGTCTATTTACAAAGTTATGTCTTTGAAGTCACAATTATAGCAGATTTTGTTCGTTATCGTCAACAACTCAGATAATTATTATGGAACATACAATCCATTATTGTTTGGCCAAAGCGGCACATTAACGAGATACAAAGAAACCGATTTACTTGTACAAGTGTGTTGCATTAAAACATTTAGGTGATTGTTTGTCAATTATTTGACTCCTCCACCATTAAAGCGACGACAGACATAAACGTTGGAATGGCATGAAAGCGAAACCAAATGAAAAAAAAAAGAAAATAAAAAAAAAAACATTGGATGAATGGCATCGTGGAATTCAGAGTCACATGCATACACCAATAGTCAAACAAAAAATTTATGGAAGGCGGCTTAAAGCAACTTGCAACGCATACTCACTCACAACGAATTTACAATTGAAATTCCTTTTTGCTCACAAGAACAAAAAAAAAGAAGAAAAAGAAGTTGCACTCTAAGAAGGTGGAGAGTATGGCTAAAGTCTAGAGATTTTAAGCAATAACAATTTGTGGCAAATATTACAACAAAGTAATATACAAAGAAAAAAAAAAACATTTAAACGGCAGGCATTTGGCCAGATATTATTTGGCCAAAATTAAAAAAAAAACTGTTAAAAAATCGGGAGCATAAAAGACTGACACTGCCGGCATACAGAAGTTGGAAGCCAAAACAAAGGCATAACACAGAAAGACAGATATTGTGAGGGTGAGAGCGAGAGAGGGAGATTAACAGGCGACATAAGAATGTTCGTTTTCTTATATAAAGAAGCCTGCCTGCTGAGGCTTATTTGCTACAAAATCGAAATTGGCTGGCAAATGCTGTTTTCATGCTAAAAATGATGCCACTGCTGCCGATGTTGCATATATACTCGTATATTTGGCCAATTATGTACGTCAAAAGATTGAGAGCTTGTTAAGGCTGTGAACAATCGCACAACGATAATCGTTTTTCGCGCACAATAATATTTGCAACTTGCAACGGCCGCAACAATCCAACTAAAGTGTAAAATTATTTAATTTTTGCTTATCAAGACATGTACTCGCATCATCGAAATTCGAAATTCTATTGCTTTCTTTCCTCTCCATCACCTACAACCTGGTACCATTCATTTATGCCACATATTCGGCACCTTTGCTTTCCATTTTACTTTATTTTTCCTTTTTTTTTCTTTTTTGGCTGCTGCAATAGCATGTGTTGCATTAACAGACAGCTTTTTTAAAGCGTTTTTTTTATGTGTCTTAAATGTGTTCAAATGTTTAGTTTCGCTAAACTGCTCAGTTTGATATCTCGAAATTTTCAGCGGCATGTTAGTGAAATACGAACAATTGATGATATTGCAATGATACCAACGGCTAAAAGTTGTTGTAGTTGTAGTTGTTTGTGGCTACAAACGAAATAAAACGATTTTTTTAAGCCTTCATTTAGTTTGAACTTGTAGGAGTTGATTTCATTTAATGCGTTTGAAATTGCAATTGCTTTTGTATACGAGGCTGCCTCATGGGGCACATATGTATGTTTGTTTGCTCGTTGTATATCTGCTTAATTCCCACTTATACTGTTGTATGGAAAATTGAATTTGTGTGGTGATCAGACATAAAAGTAAAAACCAAAATTTAAGAAGAAGATCAAACGAAATTCAGTATTTTTTCAAAGAGTGTTAAAAGTAATTTTGTTAAACGTTGCTATCTTCGCATCGCTATCTCAGCTATTAATCGCTGAATTTTTATTGTATTTTTTTTATAACGCAACAAGACCAGCACCTCACTGTGAGTGTGCCTTGGAGTTTTACGAATACGTATGAGTATGTGCCTGTTCTTAAATAACTGTTTTGCTAAATATTTAAAAAATATTGCAGCATATCTTAGCATGTCAATGAGTTCGGCCTATAATCATACATTTTCTGAGAGAAATGCGTAATGAAGATTTATTTTCTTTTACGAAAATTTATCTCCCATGGTAAGCAAAAGCAATTTAATTTTCGTTTCATTTAATTGTTTCAACATAGAATTCTGATGCAGCATACAAACTCTTTAAAATATGACATGAACTCTCTCAGCTACAAAAAATTATTGAGTTATCTTGAAATATTAAATTGTCCAACAAATTTGGTGCTTTTGATGCGAACAGAATAGTGATCCCTGGCTGAACATTTTTATTGTGGGTCGTGGAGAATACTGTACTAAAATAAAGAAAAAGTTTTGTACTGTTTTACAGAATTCTTACTATCAGAGTTACATTTACATATATTGTGATATTAAATTGGGGTTGTTTTTGTGAAAGATCTTAACACTTATTATGAGCCAATTTCACCCTCTTCTCGAGAAAATCAAAAAATATTTTTGGGGAAAAAAACATGTAAAAGTTGGCTTACTAGCCAAGAGGTCCGTATTCAAACCCCAGCTCTGACATTTTGAAAAAAAAGAAAAGAAAAAATATTTCTTTGGACGACCTTTTAGCACTTTTCTGGCAAAAGCTCTGAGTGTAACTGATTGCAAAGAAGAAGCTTTTCAAGTCTTACAGTCACAACATGGATGCTGCAAGAAGCTAAGTCGTAATCCTGAAACACCTGTGCACCACCATTAACGGCATTCTCTGCCTATATCGATCGCCAGACCACTCAGGGCTAGGTCGAACCCGATATTCCCCGGAGACAACAGGCCCCTGGTGTGGGTAATAATCACCAGCAGCCTTGTTTGAATCCCCGGGGGGGATTTACCAAGGACAGCATGTTTTAATCTCTGAGATCTAAGAATAATTATTACCGAGAAAATAAAAAAATTAATTAGAAAACAAACATCTAAAGGTTAAAATGAAGTCGCCGTAGTCTAGCGGTTAGTGTATTGACTTACTGGAGAAGAGGTCCGGATTTAAACCCTAGCTCTGATATCTTGAAAAAAAAATGTATTTCTTTCGGTGACTTCCTCTTAGCAGTTTTCTGGCAGAAGTTCTGAGAGTAAGTGATTGCCGTGACAAAGCAACTCTAGTCTGTCAGCACAACATAGGTGCTGCAAAAAGCTAAGTCGTAATCCTGAAACAGGGTTGTAGTGGCCAATTATGTATATATTATAGAAAAAATTTTGCTAAACTTTGTCAGCGTCAAATGGTAACTGAAATTTTTCACCAAGTTTTTGTAACATGTTTTAATTCCTAAGAATTATAGGATCGCTATTCTGTTCCAAAAATACTGTTATAATATGGAAGAAAAAAATTGAAAGGCATAATAAAAAATTAAATTATTACCAATTAACTTTTAATTGAATTAATAATTTCTTTAATCAAAATAACAAATTTCTTAATGTGAAAAAAAATCAATTACCTTTTTAATTGTTTCAACAATTTTTGTTCATCGAAGGAACTTTAAACAAATATTAATTGAATGTGTTGTTTTCGTAAATGAAAACCATTTCATTCTTCAGTTTTTTCTAGGTTAGTAGCCAAGTAAGATTGAGCAAAAAATACTGCTACATATGAGATCTGTTGTGCCTCTTCGAGAACAGCGTTTATTCAGTGGGCTTGCTACCTTCTTAATAAACTCTAGCAGGTCCAAAGCTTTTGTAGTAGAGCAAGACAATATGTCACCCTAAACACATTATTCTAAGCCTATCAAGGATTCTGCGTTCACACAGCATTCTCAGTTAATGAAGTTATCAAATTAACAACAGCTTGTAGATAATTGTTGAACATTTAAATGGAATAGTGAATGCTACTTTATCTAGAGGTTTTTTAATCTCTTCACCTGTGGAGTTTATGTTTTGTATTATTTTTACATAAGCTCTGTATAATGCCAAATTAGGATTTTTGTAGAAGAAATGCCTAGTTATATAGTCTCTCGTCTGCTTTTTAGTATACTTTTGGAAATGATAATGAAAAACACAATAAAAAAATTTGGTGATTACAAAGGCTTTGTTCGAATTGGATTATGGCGATGACTGCGTAGAAATATGTTGACATTCAGGCCTAGATAAAAAGCAGTAAGCTAAGAAACAAGAGAACATAAATACAAATGAATAGGAATAGAAAACGCAAATAAAAGCCAAAAATTAGTCCTGCAAACAATTTGAAACTATCAATTGAAGCACGAATGATGCAGCGAAGTTGCATTGCGGTTCTATGCGATTTGAATTAGAAAAGTCTACTTCGAACCAAAGACAGATATTGACAAATTGTTTGGGATTTTCCCCAAATCCATCCCTGCATCCGAACCTATAATATAAGAACTTGCAAAAATTGTTAGAGGAGACAAGAGGCACACACACTGCAGTTCAAACATTGCACTAAAGTCTAGCATTAAAGCAAGATTTCTCTTCAGCCCGGAATTTGTGAGCATTTAGTAGAAACTTTAGATTAATAGACTGCTGAGCGGATAAGAGGTTTTCGTACCCTTAAATATAAATTGCACTTTCGGAAGCAATGTGCAGACAACAATGACACAGGTCTACAACAAGTATTTGATGTCTTGAGCAATATGGAGTTTTATTTTTTTTGGGCGTGGCAAATTTTGCTTTCTCGGATTAAAAAAAGAAACGAAAAGGATGCAAACTGCATTTGCTATCGTATGGCAAAGCAGTGAGAATCCTTGCTCTGTTACTTTGTTTCGTATTTGTGCTAAACTTTGTTTTTATTAAAGTTTCTTCGCAAGAGATGACGTTATCTGACCATCCCTACACGATGATTAAATTCCGCATTCGAACCTGAGACTTTGCGTGCGTAGATGGACGTATCAGCCATTGCATTATTTCCTTCCAAATTGTCGCTTTTTTTCAAAGTATAAAATTTTGGATGAAAAGTTCTAAAGAAAACGAAAAATCTTTAACTGCAGCCTAGTTATTCCCTCTATTCTTTATTGGAAATACTTTTTGCTAAGCTGCCGTTAAGGAAAATTGCCTGCGCTTTAAAACAAACGTTCCCTATTAAGAAAATCTTCTGCTTTCATAACATCCCTAATAAATTTTCTTTATTATTTATGCTCTCCCTAACACTCGAATCTCAGATTTCTTATTCAGATTTCAGTTATGGTGTCTAATCCCTCATCACAAACACCAAGGAATGATTGTATTTACAGGTGTAACAAATTCCACACTCTTTTTTTTTTCTATTTTGTTTTTCAGAAGGACGATGATCAGAATTCAAAAAATAATCTTGATTTTAGTGGTTCTCCATAAAAAATGTTAAAATTAAAATTAACTTTGGAAATACTCGTATATTTCGTACAAAGTGTTGAAAATGAAAAGCAAGAAAACAAAAATGCTACTTTAGCTTTTCAAAGTAACTTCATACAGATTTGCCATAAAGATAGAAACACAGTGTAGTCAGTCTTTTATTACGAATAAGACAGACAGACAGACAGACAGTTTAAGTTGTTAAGTTTCTAACATCAAATCAGTATCTGCACTTGTAATACGACTACTTCTCTTTGGTAATATAACATCTCCAATATCCATGTCTGACTAGAACATTTTTGAATCAAACTGTGTGGGTCAATCTGCTACAAGAAAAGGTAGAAAAAACAAAACCAGTAACACAGAAAAAATTACCAAAGAAACAGCAGCTGATTCGGTCAACTATAAAATGGTCAGATAATAGTAGAATTGAAAAAAGAAAAACTTGGAAAAACTTACTGCTGAAAGTAACTGAGATACACAGCCTCTGGTTAATTTGTGTACATCGAATGAAATGAAATAAAATTAAACTGATTAAGATTTTCTCTTCAGATGTGAATATTTTGAATAAAAGAACAAAACAACGAGTATGTACTACTGTTGGCATTGTCAATTGTAATCAATGAAATGTGCAAACGTTACATCTGAAGAAAAATTGCAGATCAGTATTAAATAAATCTATTGTAAAAAGTGTTTGGGGTGTATTTATATATTTAAAAATATATCTTAAACGCAGGGATCATATAAGGGAATCAGTAAAGCCTTTGTGTAAATAACTAAGTTGCTTCAAGACGTATGATCGAAGCGATCAGGAGTGTTCATTTGAACCTTAGCTGCTTACGGGAACGACAAATTTAGTAAACAACAATACACAGCTTCTACTAGGCACAGTTGCAGCCCACTACAGCTTACCACATCTATGGTATGCTGTAGTATGAATCACTATTTGTTCCAGCAGAACTACCACTTTCCTTATAAACGCCAGTAATTCTGAAAATTTTTTGATGCATATGTGCCTCATTGACACCATTTGTCTCCCCAAAAGTATCCATCTAAATCACAAATGTGTATTCGTTTGTCTGTGTTACCTGTAGGCGTAGTTATTAAATAGTTCAATCTGTGGTCAACATTTAGATGTAAGAAAATCCGTCAGCATTTTCAAGTTCAGCCTTATATACTTGAGAACGTTATAACAGTGTGCTAGTTTTCAAGTAATTTTCTAACTTTTCGAATTGGAATTAGATTGAAAATTGTAAAATTAATGACCGTGTTGAACAGGAGGTTTCCAGATCCATGTAAGCACAGCTTCCAGGTACCCAATGTAACTGGGCTGTATTTCTAAGTCATAGTCTTTTCAATGTGTTGTCGGAACATTTGGAAATTGTTGATGCCATACAATGAGAAATCCGTAGGTCTGTTTAGCTCTCCGAGAGCTTTGCCTTATTAATATTGAGATGCTTAAACCCATTTCTACTGAGTATTAAATTTTATACTGCGAAAAAACTTATCAAGCTCAAAATGTTATAACTTGTGCCACAAAGACTAAATCTGGCGGTTGTAAAGTTTTTATTTGTATTTTAGGGGCAGCACTAATATGACTCCTCTAAGAAGTTATACTCCATGATCCCTACCAACTTGACACGGTTTGTAACAATCCGTTTCTTTACCTGCGACGGTTCATTGCCGAAAAAGCCACATCGTAACTGAACACATAATTTCAGTTCAATCTTACTTCCCACATAATAAGTGTTGAATCGGGTCCTGGAGGGGTCAGAAAGGAGTAAGGGGGGGGGGGGGGCGGGCAAAAAGTTATACTGTGTTATTTTAAATATGTCAACGCCTGTTCTTAGGTTTCATGCAGGATGTCTGTGCCCTCTTAAGAGCGTTACTGGGTTTAAAATTGGTCAAGCTGTTGCTTAGTGTTCCGATGCCTGGACTCAGTGCTCTGTTTAGCTTGCCTACTGTACCGTATCTGCTTAAGAAATTCACTGTTTTTCTTCTCCATTTTACCCACAAAAAATAAACACTTGTTGCTGTTGCTCTTAGAATGTAATTTAACACCATCATTTATTTTTTCTTCCTATTTTTTTTCTCATTTTATTTTAAGTTCATCTCTATTTCTTTTAAATTTTTATTCCACTTTGCAAGTGCAACTGTGAAAAACTTCTTCGGTAGTTTATTTGAGATGATAAAGGAATTACAACTTTGGTAAGTACGAGCATTAGTTAAAGCAACAGCAACATACAATTGAAATGATTTGTGGCAGAAACAACTTAAAAAAAATATTTCATGTTGATTTGCCAAGTGATTTTTCTCTACTTCATTACTCTTCAAATCAAAAGATTAAAACTTTTAGTAAAAAAGGGCAACAAAAGTTAAAAGTTTGAAAACAAAAACTCTAAATCTTAAAGAAGGCATGTGTCTTAAATTGTAGATGTTGGAGAATGAAAAAAAGAAGGTTTAAAATTTTAATTACAATTAAATTAATAAAATGACAGCGAAAAAAGAAATATTTTATATGCAACCCACTATAGCAAATCAAGCGAATTATCAACATCATCTTGACCACTTGGCAAGGCAACACTTGATAACACAATGGTCATCAACAACAGCAGCAATAAAATGTTGCAGGTTGATTGCACAAAATCAAAAGGGATTTGAACAAAACAGAAAATCATTAAATGCAAGTATTTTATGGGGAGTGCAAATGGTCAGAAGATATAAAAAAGTTGATATTCGCTACTACCATGAATACCATTTTGAAAATCACAATAAAAACTTCGTGAAATTTGTCATTTATGGCCTGAAATAAGACAGAAAAAAAGGAATCTGAGAATGTCTAAAACGGAAATCATATGAGATTGAGTTTTTTTTCTGTGCTTAACAATGAATACAAACTGATCTACGAATATAATACAGGTGTGGAGTTTTATGTGCACGTAAATCTAAGTAAAATTTACATAATTGTTATCTTTGAAAGATTTTTAGCTTTCAGTGCCTAAGAGCAGCTTGTTCGCTCGAGTGGCCCTATACTTTTATAAAAGGAAAAGAGTCTTCTAGCAGCGAATTCCGCCAAGCGCACATTTGATGGATTTAGTTTTTAATAAAAGTGTTATGAAGTAGTATTTCAATGCTATTTTTTTTCTGAGATGCTGAATTTATGCAGAATTGTATATTGAACCTCCTCTTAAGTAATTTCCTCAGATGGTAATGTGTTTTGTTCATACTAAGAGCAGCTAAGGATGAATCTCTCCTGCCGGAGATGTCTGTGCTATTTAAACAGTTTACCATCCAGCATACTAGCATCCAGCACAAGAACGCAATTTGCCTATTGTGTATGAGGCAATGGAAAGCGGCTCCATACGTATAAACATAGACTGTTCATTGTTATTGACTGAATGAATGAGAAGAAAAAGAAAAGAAGAAGAGAAAAAAGAGCACATTATCTAACGGAGTAACAAAGCAATCACAAGAGCGAAAAGCGAGTTGTTTCGTTTGCGCTCTTTCTCATTTAGAAAGTATTTGTTTTACTCATGTACAATACGATTAAACAAAATTTGGAAAGTTTATGACTTTGTGGTAACGTTTGCGAAATATTTTGTTTGTTTGCCCACTCTGATTGAGATCAATACTCAAGGGTAAACCTCTAGTAAATGCTGTGCATTGTATTGGAATTTTTATGGAAAGGACAGTATTATTATTAAGCGCCTTAGGAATGAGACAAATTGCTGTGAATTGACCATTCGAAGGCCAGTGTTATACCTTCACCCTTGAATGAGCAACAGCAATTGCCGCATCGTTGCATATTGATTGAGGTGAGTGCTTTCTCTAAGTAGATTTTTAGCTGTTTTCTGCTACTTCCCAATAGGTGGCGCTTTTCTCCTGGTCATTCGTTTTTCGTTGTCAAAGGTTAAGGTGGAATATAGTGAAATGTCAAGGAGCGGTTACTTTGAAGATGGACTTCTTGGAAGAGGGGACCTCTTATTTTTTAATTATAATTTAAAAAAACCACAAACTAAGTTTTTCATTTTTCACCTTTGCTGGTATTCGAACCTGGGCCGTTTAAGTTGTTGTGCGAGCGCTCTAACCACTATACCACGCACCCCACAAATACATCTCAATGTATTCGTAGGACAATGAAATTTCAATCAATCACCATCAATAATGCTTAACCGGTTAAATTGTAATTGCCATCTGAGAGTAGAGAAGATAGTCAAAGTATCGAACCTGTTATGAAGCCTTTAGCAGAAGATAGAAGAGAACTAAAGCAAATCGCTAAGGTCCTACGATTCTTAAGTCAGAAGTAAAACGTGTTTCTGTATATGCATGTATAAAATATGTAACCTTACGAAAGGTTTTTTAACTATAAATTATGAATTTAGAGGCATGACTCTCAAGATTCCTAAAGATTTATTTGCTGAATTATCTTCCGGAGTGATGAAACATTTTTCAAAGTCTATTAAAGGTAACTTCTTTCTGATTAGATGGAAATATACGTTATTCTTCTATATATAACTTGATACCCTCCAAAAAATACGTTCCTGCCGTTTAAGTGTAACTCTAAAATCATTTACTCCAGTTCTGTTTACTGAATTTTCGTTTTTGTTGCAACATCCTGTTTCGACATATTATAAGTAGTTTTATATAAATACAATATAATTTATTTTTTTCCTTAAGAGCGAGCTGCATGTGTCTTCGATTGTGTCGCCAAACACCAACACCACCGCCTTAAGGAATTTTTTTTTTATTTTTATTTTTTTGTAAAGCAACCGCAAATGACGACAAATGACTTTTAATTGCATTTTTTCTTATAGACATGACTGACGATATCGCATAAACAATAGCAGCACATTATTATTATTGCCACAAATAGTGGCACATTATACACTTTTTCGTACGTTGGTTGGTTGTGTAATTATAAATGTAAATGGAATTCATGAGAAATAAAATCTTTACTTTTCTCCCTCTATATAAGCTTGAGAATTAGTTTTTGATTTCCACTTGTACGCAGTAGTCCAAGAATAAACATTTAAATGACATTTTGTTGCGAGAAAAAACAAAAAGAAAAGAGCAAAGTAAACGTAAAAGTAAGAAACCCTTTTAAGAATTCCAATGAATTCTATCTTCTTCTTATTCACTGCATCTGGTGTTTTTAATTATGGATTTTATACCAAAAATAGTTGAAGAGTGTAATGGATTTTATACACCCGCTTGCTTATACGATAGACGAGAAACAGCAATGAGTTGAAGTGCAATTAAAGACCAATAAAATATTTTCAAGCAAAAAAATTATGATAATTTCTATGACATATGACCATATTTAGAAGAAATAATTTGCCATTAAAATTATTGGCTGAGAAAAAAAAGAATTATTTAAAGCTCTATTTGGCAAAGTCGCATATTAATATAGAAAATATTTATAAGCCATCAATTAGATGAAATTATCGAGAATTGTTTGTCTTTGCAACTTGTTTTTAAGAAGTAAGAAAAACATTCCAACAATTTTTAATGCATAGGCCTTCAGGTATGATAACATTATCACTTAGTAGTAAACGCAAGCGTGCTGTTATTGCCAACGCAGGTATTTGTGTCAAATTATGAAACTTATTATTACCGTTCTCCAGATACGAGTATAAATCAACATTTCGTAGTGCGGGAGTTTATGTGCTCTATCCGCCATCTCGTCTAGTTTCGAAGATAAATAACCGAAAACGGATTGCAGATTTTAAAAATTTTGGTGTCAAAAACCTAAAGTGGCATCATTAGCTCGAGGTATGTGAAATGCCCAATAGAGCACATAAACTCCCGCACGACGATTTACTTTAAGTGGGAGATACCATGCCTACTTGTAAAACTCTGATCATTTTTTAAATGTTATTTTGTATTGACCATATCGTCGTGTGGGAGTTTAAGTGCTCTATCCGCCATTTCATATTTTTTATATATCTCGAGTTAATAATGCCTCTTTCGGTTTTCGACCCCAAATTTTTCAAATCTGTAATCCGTTTTAGGATATCTCGTCAAGTTTCGGAGATAAACAGCCTAAAATGGATTGCAGATTTTTTAAAATTTTGGTGTCAAAACCTAAAATGGCATCATTAACTCGAGATTTAAAAAATGGCGTATAGAGCACTTAAACTCCCGCACGACAATATATCTGTGTGAACTAAATTTAAAAACTTCTATTGTGTTTTTTTTAGCGCCTCCTATCTTTAAATTTAAATAAAATAAAGTGTATGTGAGATATCAATGAATTTTTTTCTTTGAAAGTCCTATTGACCTGTTTTCATGACTCTGGTGCCTACATCAAGCTGGACTATGTTAGTTTTGAGGACAACCGCTGCAGTTTGTGGCTTATTCGCATACCCTTGCGACTTAAGAAATCCATGTGAGATGAACATGACCATAATTGATATTTTCAAAATATCCAATGTGGTATAAGTTGTTCTGGCACATAGCGCTGTGCTGTTGAAACCACATCAGTGGTGTGCAAATAATAGTAATTTTTTTTTTTTTTTTATTATAGAGGTAAACCCCTACTAATGCTGTGCATTGTATTGGAATTTTTGTGAAAAGGATAGTACTTTATGACAGAACGCGCTTTAAGAATGACACAAATTGCTGTGAATTGATCATTGAAAGCCAGCCTTCATTCTTGAATGATTGGCAGCAATTGCCCCATCTGTCGTTGGATTTTGATTGTGATGAGAGCCTTCGCTAAGTAAGTTTTAGCTGTTGTCTGCTACTTCCCAATTGGTGGTGTTTTTTCTCTTGGTGGAATAGAGTGGAATGTCAGGGAGGGTTCCTTTGTAGATGAATGTCATTATTGAAAGGGTGGGTGGGGTGGGGAACCACTTGTTTTCAAATTATAAAACAAACCTCAAACTAACTTTTTAATTTTTCAGCCCTGATGGGATTTAAACTTGGGCCGTTTGAGTTTTTGTGCGAGTGCTCTAACCACTATACCACGCATCCCCCATTTTATGTGTTGTTGTGTACTTTACTGCAATATAAACTGAATACATGGCAACTAATTTAACAGGATGTCAAAATCTAAAAAAAAACTGAGAAAAAAACCCACTTTTCTATTTCTATTGCTGTTCTTAAAATACACAAAAATTATTATTAATTTGTACGGGAGATACCCTGCTTGCTTTTTCACTAATAATTTGTATTGACTTTGAAGTTATGTGGACCAAATTCAGAAACATACACTTTAATGGTTTTACGGATATACTATGAACAATATTTAGTTTTTAAGGGAGTACCATGCCGACTCCGCTTACTTTTTTACTATTTCAATGATTTGTATTTATCATTTAGCCGTTTAGAACAAATTTAGAGACTCTTACTATTATAATTTTAAAGGCATAGATTAATAAAAATAAATAATAAATGTTGTAGTCGCCGTGGTCTAGTGGTTAGTGTGTTGGCTTACTAAGACATGAGCCCTGGGTTTGATACCCAGCTCTGACATCTTAGAAAAAAGAAATATGAAAAAATTATTTCTTTCGGCGACTATCTCTCAGTAGTCTTCTGGCAAAAGCTTTTGGAGTATTTGATTGCCATTAAAAAGCTTCTCAAATCTGTCGTTCGGAGTCAACTTTAAACTGTAGGTCCTGGTACTCTTGGATAAAAATTAACACACACAATATCAGTGCTGTGAGAAGCTAGGCCGTAACCCTGCCACAGGGTTGTAATGGCCAAATATGTATGTATGTATGTATGTATGTATGTATGTATGTATGTATGTATGTATGTATGTATGTATGTATGTATATTAATAAATGTTTAGTTTGTATACCTGTGTTATCGCTCGGTTAGAATTTCTAAATTTTTTTTAGCGTTTTTTACCTTCCAGACATACAGAGAGGTTTTGTAAATGTGTCATATTAATCAATTTGGCAATTTAGTAGTGACACAAACTCTCAAATAAGCACACATTCATAGAATAGTGCTGTTAAATTCTGCTACTTTTCTTTACTGGATAGTATTGAGTACTTTCATTTGGTTACTCAATACTACTCGATACTTTTAACGGAAACAATTTCATAAAGTAGTGTGTTTTTAGACAGAATTTATGTTTTGGCCGTTAAATTTTAAATTTTCAATACAACTTCGAAAATAAAATACAACTCGTTAAAGTATTGAGTAGTTACTTTTAAGAATTGAGTACCCAAAAATTAATATAAATACTCGATAATCGGTACCCATTACTCAATACTTTGCCAGCACTAATATAGAAGATGCAACTTGTATAGCTTTGATCCCTTTATGCGAATTGATTAAAACCCTTCCTTAACGATAATGTGTATCTCCAAACTTCAAATCTATGAGATTACCAGTTTCGTCTGTACTACCAATAGGTAGTCAGCCTTAAATTAAAAGTAAAATATTTTTTTTTTCTAATTTCCAATATTTTTTTAAATGCCTAAAAGTAAAGCTTGTGATTTGTGATTTAACCAAATGATGAGGGTGTAATATAGAACAAAAACATGGATATGACTGCGTTAAAAATAAATTCATATCACGTTGCAGTAGAATCATCAAATACGAGTACATGTCAACCATTTACAGCATAAACCCCATCTTATTGCAACACTTAAAATTAAAACTCATCATAGATCTTCATTAGATTTCAATCAATATGCTTCAATTGCATTCATGACTAATATTCGTGTCATTAATTTGTATCCATAATTTTAGATGATTGTGTCCAATGTTGTAACAGATTTATTTCGAAATCATTTTTGTCTCCGTTCTTTTTCATTTCGTGCAGCATTCAAAATGATGGACAATCATTTAATTTCAGCTATTGTTGTCATTTATGATTGTCATCAATTATAATTGTTTTCAATCTCTTCATTCAATAATACTCTGGTATTGAAAGTGTTGAGATTGTTTATTTAGTTGCATGTTGCATGTGCCCATGCAATGGTACCCTGTTCTCTTGTTGTATATAAAATACTTAATTGATCCCGCATATTGGAGTCTTATATTTGGTTGAATAAGTGCATGATATCAGTTAAATCACCCGGATTTTTATTTTGTTATTTAATTTTCTTTCAATTTTTTTTTTAGATTTTTATTTGTTAATTTTTGTCAATTATGTAGGCATTTTTATTTGTATTTCTATTCGTATTTTTTCTTAAAAGAGTTAAACGTATATAAGAATTCAATGATTTAATCAGTAAAATCTCAGAACAATACCATTCGATTTATAAATGTTTCCATTGTTTGATAACCATGTTACAATTTAAAAATCATTTGTCCATATTATTACTATTTAGAGGGTGTAAATTCTAGTATTAGAGACAAAATACGTAAATATCTATTAGGGCGTCCTTAAAAGGAGAGTAAAGAAATTTGAAAAAAACTAGTATTTTTTTAATATGACCTTCCTTCAGCTCGATACACTTCTGTTAGCGATATTGATTGGCTTCGAGACTTTCTGCCGCATTCATAAAAACTAAAATACGATTATGAACGGTTCGATTTTCTTTTAATTCTGATTAGCCTTACGAATGAGACAGGTTGCTGTCAATTTAATTACTCAAAGGCCAGTGTTATATCTTCACACTTGAATGCTCAACAGCAATTGCCCCATCTGTGGTTGGGTATTAATCAAGTGGTGAGCGTCTTTACTAAGTAGGTTACCTGCTATTTTCCCAATAGGTGGCGCTTTTCTCCTGATCATTAATTTTTGATAACAATGCCAAAAGTTGGAATAGAGTGGAATGACAGGGAGCGATTTCTTGTTGATAGACTTTTTCTTCCTCTTTTTTTTTTTTGTAAATAAAATTTCGAAATACCCCATATTTTTTTCTTCTCGGCAGGGATATGGACCTGAGCTCTTTGAGTTTTTGTGCGAGCGCTATACCACGAACCCCCTTAATTTCCATGCAATAATATACCTGTAATAAGCAAGAACTGTCAGTGATGTAGACTCTATCTGTTCATTTTAAGTTTGGAAAAAAAGATAGAAGACAGAAAATAACCCGCAGTAGCTAAGTCTGGCGTAGAAGGGGTAATTTTTTGCAGTTTCTGATTTGATGTACTTTTTACATAGACCAGTGATTACCATTTCATAGCACAATTGTGCAGAGAGCATTTACACATATTGCTTACACTCTTTTATTTTTTTCAGGTTTACTCAAAAAAACTGATCGATTACACTCAAAAAATATTTTATGTTAAAAAATTCAATTATTTTAGAAACATTAAAAGCTTTGTTAGTAGGTTATGAACCAAATTAGATCCTTAATTGAAAATCTCGATTTCAAGCTTAGTAAGCTCAAAAATTGTTAGAAAGGGTAGACCATTTAGTGATGGTATTTTTATTAAGCAATTGTTGTAATCGCCGTGGTCTAGTGGTTAGTGTGTTGGCTTACTAAGACATGGGTCCTGGGTTCGACTCCAGGCTCTGACATCTTCAAAAAAAGAAATATGAAAAAATATTTATTTCGGCGACTACCTCTCAGCAGTCTTCTGGCAAAAGCTCTGAGAGTAACTAATTGCCATGAACAAGCTTCTCAAGTCTGTCGTTCGGAGTCGACATTAAATTGTAGGTCCCGGTACTCATGGATAAAAAAAATTGACACACACAACATGAGTGCTGCGAGAAGCTAGGCCGTAATCCTGACACAGGGTTGTAAAGGCCAGTTATGTATGTATGTATGTATGTATGTAATTGTTGAAAAAAATTTGGAAAAGGCCTAATTATAATACAAATATTTTCCGACTTAAAATATATATGTTCAAAGCACCGCAACAAATTGCGTTCTACAAATACGAAATGTAGAAAATTTTATCTTATAGCCCAGTTATATATATATTTATACTTTTAAAGAAAAGTTATTAAGAAGAAGAAATGGATTTTTTATTTCCCAGCAAATACGAGTATATAAAAACATGCCCTAAATGTAGTCAAACATTTCTTACTTTATGTTGATGAAATGAATGTCAGAATAGCGTATATAACTAAAATTTTTCTATGACTGTAAACAAATAAATTCTTCCAACTTCTTTTTTCTCTCTTACTCACTAATACACAACCAACAAATTTTTGGTAACCCCTGACATAGACCCAGAATTAATTGGCACAATAGATGTGTTTCAGCAACTGTGCTTCTATGTTTCTGTCAATTATAAAACGTTTTATATCTGCTCTTGAACTAATAAAGTGGCATTTGTTGTGTGAGATTTGTTGACACAGACTGGAGTCTTCAAAAAACATCACAAGATTTCTAGATTTTTTTTATTGAGATCAATACTCAAGGGTAAACCTCTAGTAAATGCTGTGCATTGTATTGGAATTTTTATGGAAAGGACAGTATTATTATTAAGCGCCTTAGGAATCAGCCAAATTGCTGTGAATTAATCATTCAAAGGCCAGTGTTATACCTTCACCCTTGAATGTTCAACAGAAATTGCCCCATCGCTGCATGTTGATTGTTTGGTGAGTGCCTTCGCTAAATAGATTTTTAGCTGCTATCTGCTACTTCCGATAGGTGGCGCTTCTCTCCTGATCATTCGTTTTTCGTTTCCAAAGATTAAGGTGGAATAAAGTGGAGTGTCAGGGAGTGGGTACTTTGAAGATGGACTTCTTGTAGGGGGTGGGACCTCTTATTTATTAAGTTATAATTTTGAAAAAACCGTAAACTAACTTTTTTATTTTTCACCTTTGCTGGAATATGAACCTGGGTCGTTTAAGTTTTTGTGCGAAAGCTCTACCCACTATACCACGTCTTATCGTCAATTCACTGCATGAGTAGGGGTTTACCTTGGAATTTGAATTACAGGGCGTTCAGGCCGTGAGTTGGAGTAATAGAAAATCGTTGTATATGGCTTTGTAGCACTTGCTGCTAACAGTAGTTATTTGGCTCGTGGTGTTTGCGAAAAACTAAGGTCCACAACCTGCATTTTCCTTGAAGTGGTGTGTTTTACACGTGATTTTTCGGTTTTTAAGAAGCGTTATCTCTGACTTACTCATATACCTAATGAAATGGTAATGGTCTTCATCGCTCATGTTGAATTATGGCGAAAATTTGTCGCCTCCTGATCGGGATTTAAGATGGCTTGTGTGTGGGTTACAGGCATTTAGCGTTCAAGGGCTAATACTTCGTCTTCATCAAAATTCTCTGTAAAAATAATAACTGTTTCAAATTTTATTCACGTGTACATACGTTACAAATGTCAAATCAAAATTGAAGTCTACCGTCATTTGAAATAATTATGTATCTTTTATGAGGTACAGATCTTTGCTCCCTGGTGAAGAAGATTTAGTTATTTCTGAGTTAGAATCATGGAAAAGAAACCATGAAGCAATGCTTAATCGGATAAAGCATATTCACATTTTGATTTTTAATAGTTTAAGTTTATGTTTTTTAACTTAATTTCCCATGATTTTTTTCTTCCTTTGAAAGGCATATCTAACACTGTCTGTTCAAACATGTCATACAATATTCCCACACACTTCAAACTCTGTTCTTATCAAACACCTAAAGATCACATTGTCCACTCTTAATGACACATGTTTTCTTTACAATGTTTAGTTCTGGCATTAATTTTATACAAAAATACCTTCACAAATAGATTTTTTTATGTAAAAATTTTATCAATTAAATGCAATCTTGAAATTCCAACAACAAAATTATTTCAAGACAATTTTTGCACTTGTCGTTCTCTCTTCTCATGTTATCAAATATTTCGTTATTTGAGTATTCAGGGCGGCCTACACACAAAGTTGGTTAAACCTGGCAATACATCTATGGGCACAGAAATGGACGTATCTTTCTGAACAACATTTTGAAATTTTACACTGTGTGTGATTTGGGTGATTAGCGTGTAAATAAAATCCAAAAACATTAAGGAAATGTTCACCAAAATACAGAAAACACATTTTTCCATTATGCTTTAGAGTTTTTAATTTTTATTTTTTTTTTCTAACAAATAGTTTTCTATAGCCAATAAAATGAATGACTCCGCACAGTCAGTGTTATCCAGAAATGTAAAGAAAGAGAGAGAGAAAAAAATAAGGATTGAATGCAATTTTTATGATATTTATGCCAAATTACCTAAAAATGCATTAATGCGTGCATTAATACGTAAAAACATTTTCATACATAAAGAAAAGAAAAAAAGTTCACGAAAAGATTATTCCCGTGCGAATATGCAATAGAAGGATTTGTTAATACTTGTACAACGCAATGTTAGATTGCATACGCATGCGTGGTAGATCTTTCGCATAAATAATGTATGATGAGCACATGAAAGGCATACAAAATAAGAAAAGTAACTTTACTTTTTTAGCGAATGATATAAAATGCGTACCTTAAGTTAATTTTTCGTTTTCTTCTTTTTTATTTCTAAAATTAGAGTTGCCAAATTAATTTTTTTGCTGCTTTAAGTGGTTTAAGACAACCAATAATTACCATGCCCTAATAAAACAAGCGAAACATTTACATTTCAAATGAGTTTGCAAGTCCAATGTTGCAGACCAGATTCTCTGGTAGGAATTAAATTCACAACTCTTATGATACGATTAGTGTTTTTCCAATGAAAATCCAGAGCAGTACTCTCAAAAGTTTGGACAGTTGAATGTGAGTGGTGAGTGTCTTCAATAGGTTAGTTGTTATCTTCCCAGAAGGTGTCGCTGTACTCCCGATCATTCGTTTCTTGGTGGAATAGACTGAAAATGGCAGGGAGCGGTTTTCATGAAGATGGATTTTTGGAGTAGGGGGATTTTTGAAAAACCGCAAATTTACTTTTTTTTATATTTTTCTCGTTCACTGAGATTTGAACCTCGGTCGTTTGAGTTTCTGTGCACGCGCTCTAACCCCTACTACGACCCCCCTTTTAAATGGCTGTGTATTCGTTAGACGACATATCCACCACCAGAGCTTCAGGCCTGCTGGTTTTCTTAATGAGGTCAATATGTCTCTAAGCAAACGGTAGACCAGCAGAGACACAATAGATATTATAGGTTACAGTGTCTGGCAACTGTGCTGGTCTCAAAGGGTTGAGAGTATCATACCTAGCAAATACTTGTTTATGTTGTCAGAAGGGGGGGGGGGGTAGTTACCTGCCCCGATAGTTATAGACTCCGTGGGAAATTATATAAATTTTCTTTTGGGTGACCGTCTTTTTTTGCAGCTTCTGATTTGCAAATCTTGGGTACTTCCTGCCTAGACCTCGAACTTATTTCGCACAACAGGTGTGCTTATGCTGCGGCGTTCTGGATAGTTTTCACCTCCATGTCATTGTTAATAATAATACGCTTTAAAATTGCTCATGAACGAAGTACTTAGCTTGCATACTGGGTTAAACAATATAAAAGTAGGTGTCTGTCCATACATTAATTTACATGTTGTATTATCCAGTAATCCAGAATAATTAAATTAACAACTGGCACTGTACATGTTACAAGTTTTTTTTTTAATTCTCCTACAAAAGGAAGGTATGTTTGTTTGGACGCAACTGTATTCATTTATTCATTCATTCATAAAGGATGTACCAAAATATTTCGACTTGTTGATCTATTGTACAGCCCTCACCTTAACTGTGGTGTTATAGTATTTCCCCCAGCTTCGTCGGCTTGACGAACTTCAGAATATTGGCCGGTGCCAACTCTGACAAACCCCTATCTGATATTCGATAATCATCGAGGTATCTCTTTCTACTGTGCATCAATGCTGCACGGTTACGTAGTATGTGCTCTGATGACTCAACTGTATAGTTTAAAGCTTATAATAAAATTTTATAAGAAATACCATTTGGATGACAATGGTCGATAGCAATTTGTTTGTTCTTATATGGCATGGCAGTATTTTTGATTTTAAAATCCATATCAACAAACCAAATACTGAAATTGTTTGTGAAAAGTCGAATGTTCTATAATATCCTGAAGTGATATACTAGCACAACACTATAATATTCTATTGCACTGTAATATATACAAGTATTCTACCAAAGTTCCATTTAAGTAGCAGACTAAAATAGATTAATTTTTTCTTTAAATAAAAAATTTTATTAATTATTTTTCTTCATATTGGTTAGTATTTCAGTAACAAAACTTTGGTAAGTCAGTTTAAGAACACTAACTTGCTCTCTAAATGTAATACTCGTATTTCAAACCAAATACAAGTTTTCTAAAATACTATACTACACTTCTAGTATGTTTTTTTTTGTTTTTCAGTCTCCTTCAATTCTCTACAATTCAATTTAAATTCCTCTTCATAATGTTAGGCATTTAAGGCTTTTTTTTTTTCTTAAAGCTAATTCTTAACTCATGGCAATCTTTCTTGGCTTTTTACAAATTTCAATACACTGGGGAATTGAAAAGAACGTTAAAAAAACATCATAAAATATAATTTGCTAGAATGCACATTTTATTGCATTTTAATTAGTGTAGTATCAATTTGTACTTTTTAAGACAAGTAATGAAGGTACGACGATATTCATTTAAACCTAAAAATGGGCAGTGATAGGCAGACCAGCCAAGCTGAGCATCAACACCATCACAATAATGTTAGTGACGTGCAGCAATGACTCTTCTGTATGTGGCTGACAATGATGGTTTCGAAAGAAGGCCTCATAAATGACACTGAGATAAAAGGTAATAAACTTAGTGAGTCTTTTTCTTTTGGATTCTTTCTGCAGGAGGTGAAAAAAAAAAACAAAAAAATACAATACAATAGATTTTATGTAATGAACTTTTACACAAAGTACAAATTTAGTTACACTTTGCATATACTGAACAGGGAAATTCGAAATACGTTTATTATTTAAAAATATAATTGAAAATATTTTGACAAAATTATTATTTTATTTTTATGAACGACAATTTTTATAATTAAATACTACCAGATTTCTGCAGACGTTATTTTACTCAAATGTTTATGGCTATGGGACATCTACTACATGGAGTACATAACTTTCGAATTATATTTATTCGCAATTTTTTTCCCAGCTATTTCATTTTAATTAATTTGCCACGCCCCTTTGCTTCATGTCTCTTTTAAATGTCTACTTTTAAACAGCCTGTATAAATATAATAAAAAAAATGTTGTTGTATTTCAAAACACTGCGACCTCTGTTTTGCCTAAAATGTGCTCTTTGGTTTCATCATCTCCCAATAAGTTTGCTCACTTTTACTTTAAGCTCGATTATCAAGCTTCGAAGGTCATCAGCATCCTTTAGTCGTGTATGTACATATATACCTAGGTTTTTTTTTATTAGAGACCAATACTCAGGGGTAAACCCCTACTAAATGCTGTGCATTATATTGGAATTTTTGAAAAGGACAATACATATACAATATTTTTATATTATTATAAAGCGCCTTAGAAATGATAAAAATTGCTGTGAATTGATCATTTAAAGGCCAGTGTTATACCTTCACCTTTGAATGATCAACAGCAATTGCCTCATTGTTGTATACTGATTGTGTGGTGAGTGCCTTCACTAAGTAGGTTATGCAGCGTGTACGTTTGATACCGAAAATAGCATTTGGTCACGAGAAAGATATCATGCAGACGAAAACAGTTGTACTTATGCTGTACAACTCTGTTAGGCTGTGATTCATTGCGGCAGTTTCAAGAATAGGAAAGCGGGACCAATAGGAAGAGCAAGTTTCACTGTCTGCCTGGAGGATCAGAGGGGACTGCAGGGTGTCCAGAGCATAATGGGTGAGAGAGGGTAGTGATAGATAAGATTAGTGGCCAGGATTTTATATGGGACATGTTTAAAGTTTATAAACAACGGAGATATCAGCGCTTTGGTCTTTTGCTGGATGTACAAGTATGCAGAGAATCTTGAGAGGTGAAGTGAGATGATTAGAAAGTTACACTCTGCACAAGCTAGAGGAGATCACTGACAAATTTTAGTGACGTCATAGAATTCGTTAAGAGAGTTCAGCAGTTTAGGAGTGATCAATAGTGTTTCCCTTCGTTTTTTTCCTTTTTTTTCGATTTTTCTGTATATTTTTCCAGTAATTTCTTTTCTTTCGAAAAGACCATTTTGTACCGTTCGGGCTTTGGTTTACATCTGCTTTTAAAACTCAAACCCACCTTAGGCCCCTCAGGCATGCATAATTAGTTTGGGACACTTCGTTAATAATTAACATCAATATAGATGCCATACTACTCACTTAGCGAAGGGTTTTCTTAACATAAACTTTTGCAACATAATGGCAAGCTTGAATAGTAGTATTGCCATAAGCGCAACTTTGCGTTTCTCGCCTTATCATCATTCATTTCGCCTTGTTTTGGACGCTAATTGTGTTTCAACAGTAATATATTTCAAGCAAACTGGCTTGTCTGTAACTGTTATTTATATCTTGGTAAAGGCATTCATAACTTGTGATAAAATATTTAATAGTTTTTTTAGTCTCCGTCTGCTAGAAGCTAGGCCGTAACCCTAACACGGGGTTGTAATGGCCAATTATGTATGTATGTATGTTAGTCTCCGTCGTTATTTTGTTAAACAGCTCACTGTCACAGATCAACTGTTTGTTTACATGGCTTTGTTAATCGTGGGCTAAAAGGTCGGAAAACTGTACAAAGTGTTCTTTGAACTTTCTTCTTTTACTTTTTAGTTTTGCATATCGTCGTTATAGAGTCGGACAGCTAATATCCTATCCATCCGTCTAAAATTAACCCATTTATGCATATAGGCAATGACAATAACCTCTGTTTTCTCAATTTGGTTTGAGTATCAGACTTTGGTCCCAAGTGAGTGTTGTTTTTTTTTTTTATTCTGCGAGGTTAATTGACTCTCTATACTTGGTTGTCGTTACCAAAATTATACCACCATATCTCTTTCAATTGCCTCGGAGTATGTTTTAATAGCAATAATTTTTTGCCATTTATGAAAATGACTTTTAAGTTTTTGTTTTTGTTTTTTTTTTCATAAAAGCCATGCTTGAGGGCGGCGGTGGGTCTTTTCTTAAAAGTATTTAATGAACAAAAAGCGTTTTGTAAAAAAGCTTCAACTCTGTAGTTACAAAAATGCACCACTCTGAACAAAAGTCCAGTGAATGTGTGGCATAAGCAATAATTCATCTGCAGTTCTTTACTTTCATTCGTTGTATGAAATTGCAACCAAATGGATGGCAGTTTTCTATTGCTTTGTATTTAAAAGATAAAATTATTAAAAAGAAGAGAGAAATCTACTATTGGATTAACTTAGAATTTCTTTTTGCTTTCTAAGGCTTTAAGTCATAGTTTTATTTCCTAGCTTTTAAATGCTGCAGCCTCGTAAAAGGAATACAATTTTTCTTTTATGCATTAAACATGCAACAAAATTATTTTCTGGTATATTAATTGATTTTTTATTTTAAACTTTTTTGTTTGCTTTGAGCTCAAGTGTTCAAATAAAATAATAGATTTTCCATTAAGCTTCTGGTCTTTCTTTGTTAAGAAATTTTCCATTTATCCGTTCTTCGATTAAGATGTCTTATGGCATAATTTCTGATACTTTTTTTTAAGTCTCTTCAATAGCCATGATTTATTTGTTTAAAGCCAAAAGAACATAGTGGTCTGTTACAGTGGGCTTTAAGCTAATTCATTATAAAAGTAATTACTGAAATAAAATTACAGTTATTTGGGCAATTAATTCTAACCCAGAAGGAGGTTTTTAGTTTTTTTAGTGTATTTATAACACTTTGTATAGAAAGCTGGAATAGATTTTTTAAATAACTTGTATATACGAGTAGGAGCAATTAATATATTAATATATTGGCAGACTTCCAATAGGTTCTTCTGTCTAACTGGCTGTAATTAATTCAGTTTATTTTGTTTAATCACCATGAAAATTAATACCGATATATATATCGTCACAAGAATTAATAATTACAGATTTGGCCATTTGGCCTGTGTAAGGGTTACGGCCTAGCTTCTCGCAGCGCTCATGTTGTGTGTGTTAATTTTTATCCATGAGTACCGGGCCCTACAGTTTAAATGCGACTCCGAACGACAGATTTAAAAAGTTTTTCATGGCAATCAATTACTCTCAGAGCTTTTGTCAGAAGACTGCTGAGAGGTAGTTGCCGAAAGAAATAATTTTTTCATATTTCTTTTTTTTCAAGATGTCAGAGCTGAGATTTGAACCCAGCGCTATCGTCTTAGTAAGCTAACACAGCTTTCTTTAATTCTTGCGACTATATGTACAGCATTTATATTATTTCTCGAATTACAAGGGTAATTAATAACTGCGCTACGTTTTTTGTTTTCCTGCTCTTAACTGAAAGGTCAACATTACTTCCATCAACAAGCATCTGTCAGTTGACACCTAATGTAAGCAGCCTAAGAAGAAACGAAAAAGAAAATGGAGTGGAAAAAGTGAATTTCTGGAATTTCACCACTCAAACCAAGGCCAGGATTTTAAATTTACTATATAGGCTATCTACGAGAATACTAAAAATTTCAGTAATAAAAAACTAACTTCCTGAATTTAAGGTACACGAATGGTGCCAAATTTTCTAGACACACAAAAGAGGTCTCTAAATACATAATTAAAAAAAATTCGTTGATTGTTTAAAACTACATGAGGTTGCGCAAGACATTTACATTTCATAGGCTTGTAGGTTTATATTATAAATGGTAAACTAGATTGAGTTTATCGTGCGTACCCGTCATAAGACACACCACACGCCACCTAGTTGCATGGGTGGTGGTCAAATACGCCTCGTGTGACCAGCTCCATCCGCAGCCGGTGTCTTCTAATCTCGGTCATGCCAAAGACACGATGCTCAGAAGAAAGCCCATGGACATCAGATTAGCAATTCGGCATACCGCTTCCTGTGTAGTTGTACCCCCTTGTTGAGGAGTTCTATCTAGCATTACCACAACTACTACGAGTACTACCCGAAGGGCCGCACCCAAACCATCAGGCCGATTTACCTCACTCTCGGAATGACAGGGAAGCACAGGCGAACCGGGGGCTCCTGATGCCCGTAGTACCAGATTAGAGTAGATTTCTCTTGTCAGTCCCTGAGAGCGTCAGTAATAAATTAGCAAGTAACCTCTGCATACAGCGAGCGCCAGGCCACCCAGAGCTAGGTGAACTCCATATTCTCCGGAGAGTACAGGCCCCTGGTGCGACGTAAATCACCAGAATCCATTTACTGTACCACCGGGGGGAGCATAAATGCTAAGTTGGATAGAAGAAATCTGTGTTTAAGATAAGCGCCTAGTTTGCTCTTAATGGCATTGTCTGACACAATGGGGATGATTTTTTGAGCTGTTTCGTATTTGTCAAGCAAATCATAACACTCTATAGACCAAAAAGCAACCACAACAATGGGTTTCTCAGTGCCGAAGAATACTAAGTGCTGGCTTGTAGCTTTTCGAAAATGTAAGATCGTTTTTACTGATCCTTTTGTTTTTGAATGAATTCTTTTAAACCTGCTGCTTAGAAGACTAGTTTCTAATACTTTTGCAGGATAGCTTTGATACTACTAAAGCTTCAGCTTAAATTTTTCAAACTTGTTTGTGGTCTGTGTTAAAATACTGTACTTCTGAACTGCAAAAAACGTGTCTAACATGTTGAGATCGATAAAACGTATAAAGCAGATCCACGTCAGGTGATGCAAAACTTTCTGGAAATGTAGGTGCAAAATTTAATATTTTCGTATACAAAAGAAAGAAACAAAAATATGCCATTTAATATGAATTCCACATCCCTAAATTATATACAGCCAATAACTGTGCATTGCAAAACGTCTATATATTATTGTAGAGTAACATATAGTCCATCTTTATCAGTTTATTTATTTTTGTTGTTGTTGTTGTTTCTTAAATTCCTTTCTGTGCCTAAGCCGATAAACACCCATTTGATGAGTTAATGAATATAAAAAAAGTGTCTAAATTAAGAATCCATTTGTAAATTTTATTTTATTTTTGCATTCTTTTTCACTATGCCGGCTTTGAAAATGTACAATAGAATTGAAAATAAACACAAAAAGAAAAAAAAATCCTATCCAATCCTTTTAGTATTTGTTCAAGTGAAAAATATTTTACAAAAACAGCCTCATCATTGTTAAATTAAGTTGAAGTACAAGTGCAACAAAACCTTATAAAAATAATAGAAATAAGTATTTCTTTTTACACTTAAAGAAAAAATTATTTTATTTCGTTGATTTACAGACACCGAGAAACAAAATCGTGTTTATTTGATTTTGTAACCGTTTGCTCACTTTTCGAAGTTTTCAGTTTTGCTAAACAATAGGCGAAAGTGAAGATTTAAAAATATTTGTGTTTTCTCAGTGTACAAGTATTTTAGTGCTTAATTTGTCATTTGCTTACATAAAGTAAATGGCCAACTTAAAATGTTTCTCTCAAATAACTTACTCTCAAAGAACCTTTTTCTTCTTCTTTATGTGTTGAATGAATTGGAACGACTGTTCCAATTATCAGGTATTTCAAGTTCCCTAATAACTCATTCTTTCCGGATTTAAACCGTTCCATTAGCAAAGCAATTGTCTGAACATTTTCTTTTCGCTATATTTTTCTGTAAAATGAGATACTTTTTCTACAGAAAACAAAAAAAAATATATGCAGAGATGATGGCGCGTGTAGTGTCGTACAGAATCAGTTGTTTGCAGTCGTTAAGGCGAAGGAATTAATCTGTAACTCTATTGTAAACGGAAGGCGTGTCACCATATATCGTCACAAGAATTAAAGAACTGACCAAATATTTAATGCTCACTAGAGCCAAAAAACTTGTATGAAAGCAGAAAGAAGACACTGGTATTTTTCAAAACGCAGACGGCATTTTGAATTTTTTTTTTCATCATAGAAATCTGGGGCCGGGACCAATCGACGCGTATTTTTTTCTGATAAAAATTATTTATTTTCGATTTTTTGCCAGTTAAGGCGTTCTTCAATTCTTGCGACGATGTGTATTCAGCCCGTCTAGTTGTCATGAAAGCACTTATAAAGAAAAGCTCTAGTGCTACTTTAGAATTAATTCATTTATTGAGTGAGTTGGGTTCTATTCGAGTAATGGCACTACTTATGAACTGGTGTAGGAAAGGAGGGTGTGGCGAAGGGTTTGTGGAATTTTCTTTGTTTTTTTTTTGTGATTTTATCAACCTTAATATTTCTTATAGAGTGGATGGTTAATCGGAGAATAGTAATGATTATACGATATTTAGGCTACTAGTACATCCATACATAATTGACTATTACAACCCTGTTTCAGGGCTACGGCCCGCCAATCGTAGCACCTATATTGTTTGTGTGTAAATTTTAATCAATAAGTAACAGACAGATTTGAGAAGCTTCTTCATGGCAATCTGTTACTCTCAAAGCTTTTGCCAGAAGACTGCTAAGAGGGAGTCGCTGAAAGAAATATATTTTAATTTTTCTGGTTTTTAAGATATCAGAAATATCTATCTAGAATACTATCGCCCAGGGTAAATCGCCCTAAAGTATAATAGATTCCTAACCTTGCTAGAGGGCTATCTATTAGCTCAATGGCGTTGTTCTTAGGGAGAAACGACCAGATTGCGGGACCCAGATGTCCCTGACTGCTGAAGAGAATACTGAAATTAAGGATAGTCTAAAGAGGAGAAGCTTATCCGGCCCATTTGACTCCGACTTCAGAGGATATTAACCCAAATCTTTGTTTTCGACTGTAATGAGATACGCATGCAGAATTTGCGATTTGAAGACGAAAGAGGGAGTGGCGGCAGTTCGATTATTTTTTTGTAGGATCATCGAGAACACTTTCATGTGTACACCCAAAAAATTATATCAATTTATGATTATCATTTACCAAATTGTCATTGGCTTGCCATGTTACTTTTTACGTCAGCCACATAAATTTTATTTATTATTTTTTTATTTGAGACCAATACTCAGGGGTAAATACCTACTAAATGCTGTGCATTGTATTTGAATTTTTGGAAAGGACAATACATATATTATTATTAATATATTGTTATTAAGCGCCTTAGGAATGAGACAAATTGCTATGAGTTGATCATTTAAAGGCCAGTGTTATACCTTCACCCTTAACTGATCAATAGCAATTTCCTCATCGTTGCATGTTTATTGTTTGGTGAGTGCCTTCGCTAAATAAGTTTAGCTGTTATCTGCTATTTCCCCGTAGGTGGCGCTTTTCTCCTGATCATTCGTTTTTTATAGACATTGGTTAGGGTGGAATAGGGTGGAATGTCGGGGTGTTCTTGGTCCATAAAAACAAATATACATTTCAAATTCCATATTGATTGCTCATGAGATTTTGGAGTTTCTTATCTTAAAACAAACAGACAAATTTCCATTTTGAATGTACTTTTGACTTATTCTGTTTTTAATGGACTTAATCCATTATGTTGACCACAACCTGTAGTGTAAAGAAATTATTTCAACGAAATCCCAAAAACGTACAAACAAATCTATTAAAATTGAATTGTTTTCGTATTGAAATCTGTTATTGTGGCAATAAATCTAGCGCGTGTCAAATAGTTTTGTGGCGTGTAAATACTCAAATACTGAAATGTAATCAAATAAAATGCAAAAAAAAAAAAAAAGAAAACAAATTGCACATATACTCACATACCAGAAACGTGAATATATTTTGCTTTAAAAAAAATCATGCTGGCTGGTGGAGGCCAAGAAACTTGAACATGAAATATTTTCAAATGAAAATGCTGTTTTTCTGCATTAGTTTTTCACTAAAAAAAATAAAAAATAAAAACACAAAAAAACTAAATTTTAAACACTCATTTACAAATTATTTATGGCTAGAAAAAAAATTATTACAAAAACATTTTTTTATTTGCGTCACTAACAACACCTACAAAACACAAAAAATGAAGGTGTGCGTAGTGGAGGAGGTGATTGTTATTTTACTGTGACAAAACGTGCCACATAAAACTCATTTTATTAGTACCAGCATCAGCATAAATCTTTTAATAAACAGCTCTACTGAGCACAACAAAAAAAAAAAAAAAAAACGCAATGAAAAGAAATTACGTGCACTTACTGTTGCTGTTCTCTTTTTTGTTTTTAAAGCGCTGACAAATTGCACATTTAACTTAATTTCATAGATAAATACCTTTTTAAACCCTCCTCCTCACCCAATCACATTAACAAAGAAACGGTTAAAATATACACACGTTCTGCTACATTTTAAACACCTTTTGCGTACGAAAATCCACAACAGCACATCAACACATTATACTTTGTATACGACGACATTACACATTTTAATATTCAAGTATTCAGCTGAAAAAGTTCATTCTACTACACAGCCAGACATTGTATGCAAAGGCAGCATCCACCAGTTTGTTTGTAAGTTTGACAAAAGAGTTGCTGGTGTTGATGTGATGCATAAATAGACGATGACTCTATTTTATGAGACGGATTCACAATTGTTTATAGCACTGCAGTGTCGTATACCCATAGACTGCAGTCATATTCATTCATTGTCATACACAAAACATTCGCCATAAACACCCACAATTTATTTTTTTGAATACGAGTATTCTTCTTCTTTCTTTCTTTCTTTCAACAACAATATATTCTCATGCATTACACAGAAAGCAGCAAATAATCGTCACAACGTCTGCTAAGTTGCAGCTGAAGCTGTTGATGTTTTGATTGTGTGTCAAATTGTAGTAGACGTAGTGTAGGGCCAACAGTCTGGCTGTTTTGACAATTATTGTCTGTTTGTTGTTGTTGTTGTTGTGCTATTGTGACATGTTAAATTTGCATAATTTGTGCCAAAGTCAAAGTCGTCATACCAATCATCCCAACACCAACACAGTATAGAAAAGCAAAAAAAAAAAAAAGAAAAGTATTATGAAGTTTATAGAGATATATTTGGATTTAATCCATTGAGAGGCATAAGAGCTTTCTAAACCAAGTTTGAAACAATTATAAGATAAGAAGAATCAGTATTAAAGTTAGAGGTCATGCTTACAAGCTTAAGTTTTGTGCAAGAGTTTTCCTCGTGCCAATCTTTCTAAACAATACACTTTAAATAACTTCTACCATAGAAGGAAATGACAAATATTTTCCCTCTCAGAATTAAATCCGCAAGTTTTTAATGAGATCTGAAGCGCACACCAACCTCTAAGCCTTCGTGCCGATAGTCCAGGGATCCGTTTTTATCGCTACAAGCCTTGGAAGAGAGTGGCGGTGGATTAGCATAATCTTGATCATATTTTTCGGGCCGAGGATAAAGAGTTTTACCCCTCAATCTATGACTTCTTACGTACGTATAATAACATAGAAATGTTCCATCTGATGACCATTTATGTTCCCAGTAAATTCATGTCCTCTTTTATTCCCTTTTATATTGTTATGAATAGTACAGACCTTGACAAAAGTGTGTCTGTCACCGAAAATGGAATTATATGGTTGACTATATTCGCCGGACATCCGTTTACGATTTTTGATTTTGAAAATGCAGCCCTTTGCCTGTAACAGATGAAAATGTAGAACTTCTATTGTAAAACGTTCACATTTTTGAAATGTTGACTTTAATTTTTGTTCTGAGAGAATGGTTTATGCATTCCGTATGTCGTTGAATAAGGGTGTAGCTGCAACTTTGTTATATATTTCATAAGAAATACATTGGATATATTTTTCCATAACTTATAGTTGTGCTTGACGGCTTAGGAATTAATACTCGCAATAATACTTTCTGGCGAGACACATTATCGGTGTTAGAGATAATATTTAGTATCCCATAAGAATATTATTGACACAATGAAGATGTTGTACTGATTCCTACTCCTCCCTATCCTTCCCCCCGGGGCTACACTAAATGGGTTCTGGTGATTAACATCACACCAGCGGCCTGTACTCACCGGGGAATATTGAGTTCAACTAGCGCTGGGTGGGTGGTTGGTAGTTTACTACTGACGTTCTCAGGGACTGACCTACTCTAGTCTGGCACTACGGGCATCAGGAAACCCCGGGTTTGCTTGTGCTCCCCTGTCATTCGGGAAGTGTGAAAAATCATAGTGGCAGTGGTACATGCTGGATAGTAGTTTTAACCTACTAAACAAGGGGGTTGCTACCATACAAATAATGGTAGTGACGAAATTGTTAACCCAATGTCCATGGGCTCTCTTCTGACCATAGTGTCTTGGACATGTCCGAAATTAGAGGGTACCGGCTTTACGTCGCGTTGGTCAGACGCTTAAATTTGACTACTAACCTTGCAACTGGGTGGCGTGTGGTAAGTCTCATGATAGGTACGCACGATAAACTCACTCTATTCCTCCCTATCCTGACAGTTCCAAAAATAGTCACACGCGCCGACATGCGCCTGATCATACCATTTATTGGAATTATACTCGTTAAAAGCCCTATAGATCAATTTTCTAACCTTAGAGAAGATGTACTTAGTTCTCCCCATAGACAGAAAATATTCTACAGTTGTTGATATTATCCTATCTGATTTCCATCATACACATCTATGTACCAAATGCTACAAGCCAAATAGAAGGGAATATACGTCCCCTATTCAAGAATGGATAGTCGTTCATTGATTGCCATAACATTGCAAATACGTATGAAAGTACATATATTATAGATAGATACTGTACAAAAACATCTTTGTTCTAAAGTGAAAGAGCTGCAAAATTTATGAAGAAATTTTCCAATTTAAAAATTCAGTTTTTCATGGACTGAGGTTAGTGAAACCAAGTGCTCTTAAAAAAATACATCTCGCGAGTGTACTTTAAGTGTGACTAGTCCCGCCATAGCTCCTCACGGATTCCAAAGTATAGTATATATTCTGGCGGTTGATGGTTTCTCAAAGGTCTTGGTTGTATTTTGCGGTTTTGATGATATTTCGTATAGATAACAAATCTGAGAAAATGGTTTATAAAGCTTTAAAGCTTTATTTTATTTTTGCACTAACTTGCTATGTTTCTAAGATAAGAGGTGCACTCAGCCATTAAAAAAACACTGTGTAGTTGCCGTGCTAATGACGTCTTTTTCAGTTTAGCGAACGTTGAATTTGATTCCTCTCTGCCACTTAGGCTTTTGTTTTTAGCTTTTCCATCTGCTAAAAGTAGTCTGCCCGACAATTTGTAATATTTGTCATTTATTTCGTAGCGGAATGCAGATTTAAGTTCCTTTAACTGAGTTTTTGGTGGGCTCAAGATCTATTCGATCTATGTGTTCGTCACAGTGGGTTCCTAAGTAATGACTTTTGCATGTAGAAGTCATAACGACTGAAAAGGAGAAGATTATACAGCAACTAACTGTAGAAGCCTGTGCATGCTACTTTCACATATAAATTAATAATCAATATATTGGCCGCTTATTTTCCCTTCTAGGGTTATTATTAAAATCGTTTAGAGAAATATAATTTCTTTATTTGATTTGTTGTTTCTGTATCCTTTACCATGTTGAGCCATTTTCAATTTATTTAAGCCACCTTCGCTTTTTTATGTTTCTAATGCCAAACCTCTGCAACACTCTTAGGTTTTTTTTTTTCATTCATTCATGTTGCATGACAGTATTGTCGCGTGTTGAAGCTCAACAGCTATTGCCAAACAAAACAGAAAACAACAACAACAAGAACATTTAATCTTAAATATACAAGAAGTACAACAAAAACTCTTGAGATCACAAGTATTTAAGAGTTCTTAGCAAATCGTTTTACACTTGAACACAAATTAACTCTTCTTAAGTGTTGTTGTTGCTGTTGCTGTTGCTGTTTGTTTTTTTTTTTTGTTTTTATTGAAACGAAAATCAACAGTTCCACTCAAATGGCTGAATGAATGAAATGAATATGTCGCCTGTTTGTTAAAAATCATCTCGAAAATATGGGATATTCATATTCGCTGACATGACGTTATTGTGGGTTGTTGATATTCGTATTCTAAGGTACTCTTAAACGTATTTTTTATGAATACCAACTGTTGCCACTTTCTTATTGCCTTTAGGATATTTTTCTTATGTGGTTTTGTTTGTTTTTGGCATTATGTAGAGAGCTTCAAAAGCTACTTTCTGTCAATAAAAAAAAATTATTTTCTTTAATTTCTTTACAGTTTGTGGGTGCATGATAGTATGTTGCACAGCGTTATTGTATTTGCCTTTTTTCTCTGTGATAATTTGTAAAAATAAAGAAAAAATATTTATTTTTTTTAAGTTGTCTTTTATATTTTTAAACGTTACAAGCCGGTTATTGATACTTTTGTCATAAATCTTGGGATGTTTATTTTAATATTTTATTAAAAAAAATTACGGTAATTTGCTCAATTTGTTAAGAGCATTTGCAATATTTATAAATATTTGTATTTAAAACTGTATTTGGCAAATATCTTAATATGTTGGTAAATGTCTAAAGAGTTTGCCTTCAAGAGATTAATTTTTATTTTCTTTTTTAATATTTGCTTTTTGGTAAATGCTTAATACCCTTAATTTTACAAAGTGACAAAACAAATACCAATTGCATTAATTTATTTTAATTACGTACTTACACCAAAAGGAAATATTGTAAGATAAGAAATTAAAAGTTGGATCTAATTTTTGTGCATTAGTTGCAGCATAACAGATGTTTCTTAAAGATAAAAAATAAAGCAGTAATTCAGCTATATGACAGATGACAGCTGTTTTAGCATGGAACTTAAACTTACAGTTCTATCGAATATTCAAGTATTTCCTTTCCATAAAATAAATTAGAAATAAATCGATTCTAGAAATAATACTACTACACTTTGTGAGGCGCAGTGGTGGAATTCGTTTGCCTCATTTAGGTTAAGACTGTGAGCGGACGTCACCTTATATGTATTTATAATACATAAACCATAAACAACAGATTAATGCACAACAATTACATCTATATACACTATGATATGAATGTATACTTACATAAGTATGTATAGTGGTTAGAGAGCGTGTGCAGAAACTCAAACGACCGAGGTTCAAATCCCAGCGAAGGAGAAAAAAAAAAGAAATTTGCGGTTTTTTCAAAATTATAATATAAAAATATGAGGTCCCTCCTCCCCCCGTCCGTCTAAGTCTGTCTTCACGGAATCGCTCCCTGACATTTCCAGTCTATTCCACCATTCATTCAACATCCAGATGGGGCAATTGATGTTGATCATTCAAAGGTGAAGATATAACTCTGACCTTGGAGTGATCAAATTGACAGCAATTTATCCCATTGACATAAGGCTCTTAACATCTTCAGATCTATCTATCTATATATACAACATTCCAATACAATGCACTGCATTTAGTAGGAGTTTACGCCTGTGTATTGGTTCTAAATTAAAAATGCAAATATCGTAGTTCGAATGTACGAACATTCGTTTAGCACAACATTATAAAGGCATAATATAATTGTCATTAAGCTGGTTAAACTATTTACACAAAATGTAAATTTTTTGCAACAGAAAATCTGGCCAGCCGAATAGCCGAAACTCGCTCCTTAGAATACCCAGTATGTCTCAGTGGTAGTCGTAACTAATCACAGCCGACAGAAGAAACTTGCCGTCGTAGTATAGATATTTTGTTTAGTTTGTTGAGTGTAAGAACCTCAAACCTTCTTGCCGTCAAATTCTGCTACTTTTTATTACTCTATAGTATTGAGTACTTTCATTTGGGTACTGGGTATTGAGTACTACTCAATACTTTTAACGAATTTTATTTTTAAGAGGAAATAATTTTATGAAGTATTATGTTTCTAGACAGAATTTTGTTTTGACCGTTAAAATTTAAATTTTCTATATAACTTCGAAGAAAAAATACAACTTTTAAATCTTGAGTTCCCACAAATTAATACAAATACCCGATACTCGGTACCCAATACTCAATACTTTGCCAGCAATAGACGACAAGTTCTTTCGAAATATTCTTACCATGTTAGAGCGTTGAGTTTATATAAGAACTCTCGAATTCTTATCATCGATGTACTTATTTATTGAAGTTTTTCCGCATTCTGACGACCATAGTTTCTCTATTCTTCTTGCTGTGTTTGTATTTATTTTATTAGTACTTCTGCCGAATGTAAGAGCTCCCGAATCTATTTACAAGAAATCACAAAATCTGCTAAAATTATCACTAACCGCAGTCAACTACAAGAGCTTCCAAATTATTTTTGCCGTCGTAGTGCATTTATTTTCCTTTAGTTTCCTAAGTGTAAGAGTTCTTAAATTCTTCTTGCTTTTGTAGTAACCGCTGGCGAAATCTTCTTGCGTTCATAGTGTATTTATTTTATTCCTCTTCTCGAAATATATATTACTTAAGCTGTAACGTACTGTACACAGAAATTGTGTCCGAAGGCACAAAAACCGAAGTAATTTCGGAATCTATATCAACTACACAATCTGCAGTAGTTTCAGATTCTGAACAGAACTGCAGATCCTGAAAGCGCTACTACAATATATAGTTTTGATCACATATTAGCAGAAAATATTTATTTCCCTTGGAATCTAGACAGAATGAATAATATACCAGCGGAAAAAATAAACTGGCTTACAAGTTTCATTAAATTAATACGGCGCCAGTACCCAAAACCTTGGTAATTTGCTGCAGAAAGGCCTATACACGGCTATCACGTTAAGGAGATCATTAAGACCAGTTGTGTACCCTGCGAAACGGGGAAAGTAAAAATTTGTTCTTAAGCACATATTCTGAGATATAAAACTACTTATTTGGATATCATTCGTTTATTGACCTCAACCTAAACTGTAGTTTTTGTTCTTCTTTTTTTTTTGTCATGTTTGTAGCCAATGTAGTATATGAACTTCCTTCAAAATGATTTTCTAAGTCTGATAACTGGAGTTCAAACAAATTGAATATCAGACAGAGAATGAATGAATGAATGATTCAATAAATGAATGACTGAATGGCTAAAATTTTGATTATTTGGCTGTTAAATGATATGAAAAAAACAATTGTGTTCCTGTTGTTGGAGTCTGTTAGTCTGACTTATTGTCTGTTTGTCAAATCATTTGTTTGTCACTGGCTTACAGTGATATTGTTGGCCTGGTTGGCTGGTCACTTGTACATAAACAACAACGCACACACATATACTAAATAAATAATGCATGAGAGTGTTATTTTTTGGGGGAAGACACAGCAAAAAGAACAAGACAAGACAAGAAATATGAACATTTCAATAGTGGTTACAACCAACAGCAACAACAACAACAACAACAACAATAGGAATACCAACAGAGCAACATTAAATTGAAGCCAAAAGGAAGTTGTCGATATATTTAAGCAACAACAATAACAACAGCAGCAGCATCAGCCATAATTGAATTCATTTGATTACGAATTACTTTTTTCCTTGGTATTGGCTAGCACAGGCAACAATAACCGAATTGCTTGATTGGTATGCAATCCGTTGTTTCTCTTTGCTTTTGTTGTATAAATTTAATGAAATGGTATCAACAATAACAACAGTGTTAGCAACAGCAAAAATGACGAGAAAAAAAGTATTGAAAACCAAATCAATCCACCTCCATTAAACTTCCTGTGTTTTAGTTTTAGTTTTTTTATTCTTCTAACTTCTATGCTATTGTTGTGTTGCCATAATTCTTATCTTGTCCTGTCTTCTCTTGTCTTGTCTTATCCATGAACTGTGTTACCAACAGTGTGTTGTTTTGTATTGTTACTGTTCCTGTAGTTGTCGTTTCATTCATGAAAATTTGTTGACGATCAATCGTTAAAACAGTTTTTATGATGCCAACTAGACAACATGAACAACAGCAACAAAAAAAAAAAAACCTTATGTTGCCTGCCAGTATGTATGTATTTCATGTTATTGTGCGTTTGTTGTGTTGTCTGTTCATCTCAACATGCTCACTTTATTTAAAAATTATTTTATTTCTTTGTTTTTTCTTTTTAATTTTTTTTTAAGGAATTTTTCATGAATGAACATTTATTTGAAATTGTAAACGTGTTATGTCACAGTAGTCCACTTTTAAACAGATTTATTGTAACAAAAATTGTTTGATATTTTTTGAATGTTGTATTCAAAGCATGGTAAAAATTATCTCTGTTTGACTGGTAGTCTAATCGTAAGTTCGATGGATGGCTTTGTGTGACATTAAAAAACTCAACAAGAAAACGCCCAACAGGGTCATAACGCACAGACTTGGTATCCAGTTCTGATTTCTTAAAACTCTTCGTGCGGAATCCCCCCGGGGGTGCAGTAAATGGCTTCTGGTGATACGTCATACCAGAGGCCTGTACTCTCCGGGGAATATGGATTTCACCTAATTCTGTATAGCCTGGCACTTGCTATAGGCAGAGACTGGTTGATAATTCATTACTGACCAGAGACACCTATCTAATCTGGTACTACGGGCATCAGGAGCCCCCGGTTTGCCTGTACTCCCCTGTCATTCGGGGAGTGAGGTAAATCGTCGTGTTGGTTTGGATGCGGCCCTTCGGGGAGTACACGTAGTGGTTGTGGTAATGCTAGATAGAACTCCTCAACAAGGGGGTACTACTACCCAGGCAGTGGTATGCCGAATTGCTAATCTGATGTCCATGGGCTTTCTTCTGAGTGGCGTCTCTTTGGCATGGCCGAGATTAGAGGGCACCGGCTTCGGTGGCGCTGGTCAGAAGCGGCGTATTGACCACCACTCATGCAACTGGGTGGAGTGTGGTGTGTCTTATGACAGGTACGCGCGATAAACTCAATCTAGTTGCTCGTGCAGAATGTCCAAATGTCCTTTTAAATATAACCACTTAAAATACTTTTATCTGTGTAGGAGTTTATAATCATAAATGCGCAGGACTTTTCACAACGAGCTAAAAGTCCCCAACGAACGGTGATTGTTTGGGAAAGCAGTGTTTGTTACTGCATCTCATATAAGTAGGTTGGCATCGTCTAAAATTCGACAGTTCTATTATTGGCATATCCATTCATTCAGAGATAAGAATTATCACTGCAAGTTATTGTTTTATGACAGAGTTTTAACATTTTTACTCATTTTTAGAGGGAGAGTATCTTAAAAGCTATGAGTGTTTTTAATGGGCACTAAAGACTATGTCAGTACGTGAACTATGACGACATAGGAGTTAACAATCCTCCTTGCTAGACCTGCGGAGAAAATAGTAGTACGGAATCCATAGAACATACATAATCTAATATCTTCGTAAAACCCTTCCTGGCCTTGTCAACCTAGCGCGCCATAGGCAGAAACACAGAGAGAGAGGGAGAGAAATTAAAGTAAGCGTATAGAGGATTTGCTCTGAGAACTACGCTTTGGGTTAAACAAAGGCAGTCTCAGGTTAAACCTGAAACATACATATCATACTTGTAGTCGCCGTGGTCTAGTGGTTAGTGTGTTGGCTTACTAAGACAAGAGCCCTGGGTTCGACACCCAGCTCTGACAACTTAAAAAAGAAATATTAAAAAAATATTTCTTTCAGCGACT
The DNA here is from genome assembly GCA_963576795.1 of Metopia argyrocephala. Taxonomy (NCBI): domain Eukaryota; kingdom Metazoa; phylum Arthropoda; class Insecta; order Diptera; family Sarcophagidae; genus Metopia; species Metopia argyrocephala. The sequence continues at coordinate 51,318,240 of OY756210.1, forward strand.
ACCTCTCAGCAGTCTTCTGGCAAAAGCTCTGAGAGTAACTAATTGCCATGAACAAGCTTCTCAAGTCTGTCGTTCGGAGTCGACATAAAACTGTAGGTCCCGGTACTCATGGATAAAAATTGACACACACAACATCAGTACTGCGAGAAGCAAGGCCGTAATTATGACACAGGGTTGTAAAGACCAGTATGTATGTAATCCATAAAAGAGCTATTGAGCTAATGTTTAGCTGAGAGGATACAAAGTAGTTTTGGCTCAACATACATCCATACATTTGCAAACATCAAACCGGAGAAAATCTTTAGCTTTGTTAACGCAGTATATTGTCCTTAGCATCGTTGAGTTGCGAAGAGTTTCATGGTACCAAAACGGTACTAAATACTGATTGTGCTCTTTTGAGGCTCCACCTGAAGAAAACAACAACGTGTAGAGAAACGATTTAGCCACTAATTTTAATTTGGCACAGCAAATTAACAGCCAGGCCCACGATATCGAAAGAAAACTTAAGCGAAAGAAACTCAGTCACTCACTGTGAATCTAAACTGCGGCCCACTAATTGTCACTTTATCGTTCGCTTCGCTTTACGTTACCAACGTAATGCAAATAAACAACAAAGCTGCCATATCAACATATCAAAAAATAATCGCGAATATACAGGAAAAAAAGCGTGGAAATCCTTAAATTGTACAGTAAAAAATCCAACCGTGTGCTAGTTTAACTTGACAGAAATATAGTAAACAAACTTATTCCATTTTGTTTATTTATGTATATGTGTGTAAAAAAATTTTGTGTTACCAATCGCATTTATTTTTGGCGACACAAAAATTAGTGTGCCGTAAATCAGCTGTTTGTCGCTTAAAACTACACGATTCGATATCGTGGGCCTGGCTGTAAATCAATCGTAAACAATTTTATGGATTTTTCTGTTTTGATGCCATAACGCATAGAAAACGTAGCGTGGTTTTCCCAGTGCTGACATCTTGACAAAAAGAAATCTGGAAAAAAAAAATATTTCTTTCGGCGACTACCTCTCAGCAGTCTTCTAGCAAAAGCTCTGAGGGAATTTGATTACAATGAACAAGCTTTTTAAGTCTGTCGTTTGGCTTCGACGTTACTCATCGATAAAAATTGACGCACACGACATGGGTGCTGTGAGAAGCTAAGCCTTAACTCTGAAACAAAGTGTAATGGCCAGTTATATAAGTATGTGCGGAATAGACACCAATTACTCCTTTTTCTTTTCGTATATACTTTTGTCACCATTCTCACGATCATAGAAAGCGTATTAAATATTTCTATGATGCATGCAACACGATGAATGCATGAATGGTTCTACACTTTACGTAATTTCACACTGTGTGAAGGTGGTATATTTCATTGACCGGACTTGTTATTTCGTTAGAAATCAAGAGAAATGAAATGAGATATTTCCTGAAATATAAGTCGAATTAAGTCCCCCTAAGATAATATATGTAAATGCCCTCACTATTGTTCCACTGTCTAGTAGCGTAATCGAAATGTTTTTGCGATTAAAAAGAGAAGGAAAGAAAATATAACAAAAACCTGCATTAAAGCAAGTGCTGCATAATTTGGCATAAACATGTTTAACCATCATTTGGTCAATTGTTAAATGTCATCGCTTAAAAGAATCTTTGTAAGTCACAAAACTAAAAAAAAACAGAAGAATAAAACAAAATAAACGTTTAAGAATATAAATATTTCTTCATAAACAATTTTTTTTTTTTTTTTTTTTTGTCAATTCCATCCAAATGCTCCAATTCTAAACTGCTCTGTAAACATCATGTATCCATCCCAATCAACCAATCGTGCATTTATTATTTGTCCGTCTATTTTATCTGTTTAAGCAAAATGTTCATTTCATTGACAAAAACAAAAAAGAAATCAAATGCAGATGCAGATGACAGAGACGCGTTGTTGTCGATGTGATGTTGTGTGAACAACGACAGTCAATGATTGAAAGAAGAAGAGTAACAGAAGAGATGAAAACATCATCACCATTAACATCACAGTGGTTTCTTTTCAAGTGGGGTTTTCTCTTTTTTTTTCTTTTTTTTTGTTGGATTTGATCGATGCGTTTATTTTTATAGTGCCGTTGCTTTTTATGGCAAAATATTTTTGTGGTGGATCGGTTAATTCGTTTTTTTTTGTATTTTTATATCCTTGTGTCGTCTGTGTTTTGATTGTTACGAATTTATTTTTTGTCTCTACTCGAGTCTTTTTATGCTGCTTTCCGCAATAGTATAGGGAATGTTCAATTTGTCTTAGCGTTGGTTACCAATACTTGTTTTTATATTTTGTTTTATAATTTTCGATAACTCTTAAGTAAGGACTTTTCAAGAGGATTGGCTGGAAACGGAGTACCAGAGCAATGTAATAGGATGTAAAACTAGCAGTTCCTTACACTGAGAGCATCAGGTAGTCATTCCAAGGCAACGCTGTTGTAAACCAAGGATGCCTACTCTCAACTCGACTACTTAACATTTGCTGTTCACACCAAAATTTAGTTAAAGGTGCATTGACATGGAAGAAGTGACTTAAAATGTTAAGTTTGAAATCAATATTAGGAAAGCTAAAGCCATGAGAACTAACACTAACACGGAAATCATCGTGATGAAAGACAAAGTGGTTGAGCAGGTACACAGTTTCTATTGTGCTATTTTGGCAGTGTAGAAACTTATTTCAACAATGAACAGCTCTCAGACGACTGATAGAAACCTTCATATATCGAGTCGGAACTGAATTTATAGTATTCAAGGCACGCCTACAATTAACATTGCTTTGTAGTTATAAAACTTAGCTTCAATCTACTAATATCATACAAAATCGAGAGAGAGGGTTTTATTAACAGATGTCTCTGATACATATGCAGAATATTCCGGTCTAAATCTAAAGTACAAAGAACTGTGGACAGATGGATAGGCTACACCTGAAAAAAATCCAGATAATATATCAAGGGTGGTGCTTGAGGATAAAGAAGCAGTGGTCGTCTTAAATTCTCCTATGGACGTATATTAATCTAGTAACTAAAACGAAGTAATCTAACATGAGAAGAAGCACATACACTTATAACAATGCAAACGGCGGAAGATGGGAAGTTCCTTAACTTTTGAAATTATACGTGCTTTGACAGTTACACACGTAATACCGACATTTCTTTACTGTCGAGACACTACAATTGTTTACATTTTAAAAACGGTTCAGTTTTTTATTGAAATTGCCACCCTAGAGACTGTTCATAATTCCTTGGGATTTGGAATTCTGCCTTTTCGTCTTTCGATTTGTTCCCAATTTTAGTTTATAGCTTTCCTAGTATTTTGACTGTTGGAATCATGCCATATCGTCGCAAGAATTAAAGAACGCTGTAACTGACAAAACATTTAATGTTCACCAGAGCCAAAAAACTTGTGTATGAAAGAAGGCACTGATATTTTTCAAAAGGCAGACGGCGTAAGTGAATTTCTTGTAATCATAGAAATCTGGGATCGGGACCAATCGACGCGTATTTATTTTCTTTTTCTGATAAAAACGATGAAAAAACATATTTTCGATTTTTTGACAGTTACAGCATTCTTTAATTCTTGCGCCGATATGATGGTAAACAAAATAATTTCTCTACAGTTGTTACAATCTTTCAAGTCATCGCTTTTTATTAATTTTCTGCCTGAGCTGAATTTTTATTTGCGTTTTTACTTTAGTTCTTCTTTCTTAACTTTCTTATTTCATGGCTTGCTTTCTTCTACAATATTGTATGTTTTCTAATCTCTGGAATAAATTTTCCCTCCATATTCATAGATTTTTGTATTTGTTTTTTTTTTTTTGTTAATCGTCAGCTGTTTACTTGTTAAGAATACGCAACACTTAAAAGAGCTCAAAATTATTAACGCTCTCGCACAAACGTTGAATATGTATTTGCATTATAAAATGTATAAAGGGGGGCTGCTGTGAGAACTTTTATTGTAGTTATTGCTGCCCATAAGGCATCGTATCATTATTCGTTTGTAGTGTACTCTCATCACTGCTATACGAAATATAAAGCATAACATAGTGTGTACTTTTGATTCGTTGTGGCTCGATAGGGATTTTTTGTTTTAATATGAGTTTTTGTTGTTTTTTCTTTTTGTTTTCATGTTGTTTATCTTCAAATAATTTAATGTAATTTAAATGACATTACGTTACGTATGTATATATGCTATATACGTACGTATGAACATGCGAGTACATTCGTATATATATTAGAGCTGTTACGTGTGTTTTTGTGGCATAAACGAAACTTTATGCAACAAAATTTTTTACGAAAACAAAAACTTGATCGTCATTTTTAATTCTCATTTCGTTGTTGTTGTTTTTGTTTTTGTCGTTATTTAAGGCACTTTGCAAAGTGGTGTTGAGTTTTGTGGTATGCACACCTGTCCTGTTTTATGTCTGTGGGAGTATGGTAACACGATTGTTGCATGTGGTCGCCCCAATGGATCAATGTATATGGTCCGTCGTTCATTCGGTCATTCCAACTGTTGGTCATTTCATTGAGAAACATGGGTGTACTTACTCGTATATACAATATTGAATGCTTTTTAATGGATCTGTTTGTGTGTTAAAGATGGTGATGGTGATGTTGTTGCTGCCACTGATGATGAGAATGATGATTTTTGGCTTCAATGTATTTGTTAAGATCAGCTTATTTCTGTTTTCATCTTTATTTGATTCTGCATAAAAGTTGAATGGCATTTTCATATTAAAAAAAGGATCATTACTTTACTTTAACCGGCAGGGCATTTTATTTATTTTTCTTGTTTTTTTTTTTTTTTTTTTGTGAGTGCTTTCAAGATGCATTTACCAAAACATCCATTCGATTTTAATGATGGCAGTTTAAGGAAAAATGCTAATGTTTTCAACTAAATATTTTCTCATAATTTAATAACCTGTACGAGTGTATACTGTACTTGCATATGCAATCGCAAAAAGAACCTCTAAAAGATATATAAAAAAATGTAACGAAAGGAATACTTTTAAAATTGTTTTGCTTAATGAAGGGAAACTGAAGCATTAAATTTGAAATATGCACTCAAAAATATATATTTTTTTAATGAGATTTATATTGCTTTGGATGAATACAAATACGATTTAAATTTTATATTCATCTGCTTCACTGGGTTTTTAAAATAAATTTACATATCGTTGTGCGGGAGTTTAAATGATCTATCCACCATTTTATATATTTCGAGTTAATGATGGCACTTTGGGTTTTTGACACCAACATTTTTAAAATCTGCAATCCGTTTTCGGCTGTGTATCTCCGAAACTGGACGAGATATCCGAAAATGGATTGCAGACTTGACAAATTTGGGGTCGAAAACCTAAAGTGGCATTATTAACTCGAGATATATAAAAAATATGAAATGGCGGATAGAGCACATAAACTGCCGCACAACGATACATAAAAATGGAGGTGATTTTTTAACACTTAGACGTGTGGATTTAACTAACCGTACTGGGATCTGTAATTGTTTAGATTATTGTTTTATTAAAATACTAAAAAGGCATGTGTGCTATAAGTAAGTCCCAAATTGGTTTGGTCTGAATGTGCCGACATTTATATATTTAAATTGATAGCCAATCGGATTTTAAACCTCTGGTTTCTGTTTTCTTTACTTCCCAAGCGGTATTGGAAACTAATTGTCAGAAACATTAGCTAGATATTGTGTGCCGATATCTGTTAATCTTCTTTATCCAGCCATACAATTTACAGAAGATGGGAGGCAGAAGACGAGAAATCTGTTGTATATGCCTATGCAGAAGACATCGGCTATGATGAGTATATATTCTGAGTGATATAAGATATGATACTAGTAAGCTTAAATCAAAGATCCACACCTTCTTTCCTCCTTCCGTTCATATTTTCCAAGACCAGCACAATGTACTGCATGAGACAACCCCTTTTTTCATAGATGTTTGTATATATTGCGCCTTTTTTTTGTTGTTGATGAAACAAGTTGCTGAAAATTTGTCCACTCAAGAGCCAGTGTTATACCATCACCCTCGAATGATCAAACAGCAATTGCCTGTCGGTGGATGTTTAATGTGAATGGTGAGCGTCTTCAGTAGATTAGCTGTTATCTTCCCAGAAGGTGGCGCTGTACTCCTGATCATTGGTTTTTTATGGAATGGATTAGAAATGTCAGGGGGCGGTTTCTTGCAGATGGTCTTGCTGGAGGGGGGGGGGAGAACCTCTTATTTTCTTAAATTTAGTTTTTAATTTAAATTGTAATTTTTAGAAAACCGCAAATTTTTATTTTTATAATTTTGTCCTTCGCTGGGATTGAACCTTGGTCGTGTGAGTTTCTGTGCGAGCGCTCTACCACTATGCCACGACCCCCCCCTTAATCCTGGTCACAATAAAAAAGTTTATTTTTTTTTTTAAAACTATTACAAAAGTCAAGTGCCTCTTCAATATGTAAGCCTGTGTTCTGAAAAACGAATTCGAGAGTTTTTTTTAAAAGCAATACACTGTTACACAGGCAATTTAAGATATGGTTTTCGCCAAACCTAATTTTATACCGGAAAGTAAGTTAAAGTAAGTAGTTGCCATGATCTAGTGGTTAGATTACTAAGACAAAGGCTCCAGGTTCAAACCCCAGATCTGGCATATTGAAAATAAAAGAGATATGAAGAAAATATTTCTTTCGGCGACTACTTCTCAGCAGACTTCTGGCAAAAGCTCTGAGAGTAACTGATTGCCATTTAAAAGCTTCTCAAAAAAGCGTTCGGAGGTGACTTTAAACTGTAGGTCTCGGTACTAATTGATAAAAATTGACCCACACAACATGAGTGCTGCGAGAAGCTAGGCCGTAATGCTGACACAGGGTTGTAATTGCTTATTATGTATGTATGTATGCATGCATTCCACCCCTAAAGAGATTAAATAACTTGTAGATAAAGTAGCGTACACAATTTGAGAACTTTATTAATTGTACATACTATGTGAGTTCAGAGTCCTTGATAGGCTTAGAAGAATGTGTTTAGGCTGACATATCGTCTTGCTCTACTACAAAAGCGTTGGATCTGCTAGAGTTTATATATTTTGCTAATAATTGAATTGTCATCTCATATTTCAAAATATCATTAAAGAAAAAAAAAAAAAATACACACACACACAAAACAACAAGGCGTTAAAGTCAATGTCATTCAAAACACTTCAGCTACATATGCGCTGGCTGCATAACTTAAAGCATTCAATTGAAATATTTGTTTGTATGGCTTTTAAACACTCTTTTTAAATACTCGTACTTGTCGAGGTGTTTGACAATTAAATTGCAGTACAATTTACAACGCCCAACACCAATTCCTTTATTAGTTTCTTATGGAGGAATATTTTCTTAAATTAAGTGAGTGAGTGTGACAGTTTTATTGGTTATCAAAATGTTTTATGAGCTTAAAACACGTGACAAGATACGGCCACAAAGAAAAAATGGAAAAAACGAATTTTAATTTTTTTTATATTTTTTTATTTGCTTTCATTTGGCATAAAACAAGTCAAAATTGTTGTAAAAAATTGATAAGAAAAGGAAACACCAACCAGATAAAGGAGTGATTCAATAGGACACATTTGCATGCAGACACAGGCAACCTTCTAAAGTCATCCAACTACGAAGAAGATGCCAATCTTAATGTCCTCCCACATGTTATAGTAAATTGCTAAAAGAAAAGGAAAACCACAAAGAAAGAATTAAAGAAAAAGGTTTTATTAAATTGCGGTTGACAAAAAAATTACTGGATAGGGGTAACAGCCTCTATAAGAAAGTAAATTTATTTTATTTGGTAAATATTAAAAAAAAATAAGAATTAATTACAACATTAATAATCACTTTAAACTAAGAACACTTGCAAGCCACTGCATTGTATAATTAGAAGACAATCTTGCTAGTCTATGTTTTTTTTTTTTAATTTGAGACCAATACTCAGGAGTTTAAACTCATTCATCTCATTCTTGCATTGTATTGGAATTGAAAATTTATTTTTAAGCACCTTACAAATGAGACGGAGACAAGTTGCTGTCAATTTGATCTTTCAAAGGCCTTCAAACTTGAATGATCAACTGCACTTGCCCCTTGTAGCTGCATCTTGACTCTGAACTGGTGAAAGTCTTCGCTAGGTAGCTGTTATCTTCCCAGTAGGCTGTGCTTTTTCTTTTAATCATTAATTTTTAGATGGCAGGTGGAACAGAGTGGAATGTCAGCGGGCGGTTTCCTATAGATGGACTTCTTTGGAAGGGGGGGAGACATCTAATTCTTTTTAAATCAAAATCTAGAAAACTAAAAATTTTTATTCTTTCTTTTTTAACCTCTGCTGGGGTTTGAACCTTGGCTGTTTTAAATTGAATGACAAGTATGCCACGCACTGCTCCTCGACATTTATAGAAATCGTTCAAGAATACCACATTCAAGCAAAATGTTTTCCTATTTTTCTGACGCCTGTTATTGTAATCCAAAAATATCTACATTTGTAGTATACTCGTACTATCTCCGTTAAAAAGCTCTCACATCACAAAGATGTGTAAGAAAATCCTTTAAGAGTTTCAGATCCATACATACATACATACATAATTAGCCATTACAACCCTCTGTCAGGGTTACGGCCTAGCTTCTCACAGCACTCATGTTGTGTGTGTTAATTTTTATCCATGAGTACCGTGACCTACAGTTTAATGTTGACTCCGAACGACAGATTTCAGAATCTTTTTCATGACAATCAGTTACTTCGAGAGCTATTGCCAGAAAACTGCTGAGAGGTAGTCACCGAAAGAAATAATTTTTTCATATTTCTGTTTTTTTTTTTAAGATGCCAGAGCTGAGATTCGAACCCGGCGCTATCCTCTTAGACTACGGCGACTACGGCGGAGTTTCAGATCCCTCCTTTTATACTTTACAACCTATCAATTGCTTCCAAATTGTGGGTTGATCACCGCCTAAAACATATTTGAAAGTGTTGTAGCGTTCTAAGCATTTCCCATATCTTTAATTAGATTGAAAATAGTAGAAAGACATGCTGTAATAGGGCACAGTGTGCCATGAATCTGTTCATACCGAATGCATATGCAGTTTCATTGTTATTTATTTTATAGTATGCAGAGTTACTCAATATAACTGAATTTTAATTGGACGTCCTAGTTTTTTAGCATATCGTAGCAATATTTGTCATTTGGAGAGAGGCAAACAAAAATTAAATCTCTACTTCTGATCGTATTAACTTGAGACAAGGCATACGGTAATAACAAGATTTAAGGAAGTAAAACACTAAATAAAACAGCACTTTAAAGTCTGCTATACCTGGATTGAACTCATTTCGAACTAAGACCCCAGTATATAGCAGCCAATTGGATTTAAATGAATCTGTTATAGTGTTGCTAAACTTTACTTTTTAGACACAGGAAATGAATGCTTTAATTCCTAATATTGTATATCATGCTATTGTATATTTACATTATAAATAAAAACAAAATGTTTTAAAAATATAGACTGATAAGAAAAGTGACGGTCGGGAGACATTAGGGAAGCTCTATGACTCAATCCACGACTAGCTTGGAGGGTGATTCTGCAGACTAATAATACCTGTAATTTCTATTTGTGTGAGTGCGTTTGTTTCGGGAATCTGTTTAGTTGAGCGTATTTGCATATTTTTTCTTGTTTAGTGGAATTCTAGAGATGAGGGGGTTAGCTCCTTCCGTGAGGTATACATGAGCAAGCTGGAAGCCTAATCACTTTTGGATCGTAACATAAAAATGGCCCATATGTTGATGTCTTTTATTTTTTTAATCTTTTATTCTGTAACAGTAAAAGTGCTGTTAAGGATTTTTTTTAAAGAAATTACGTTTTCTACAACCCAACACCGAATGAGTAAATATCTGCATTATTATTTGCAATTGTTTTCAAGAAAAAAAAGAAAAAAAACAACACTACGTATACAGCCTTAGCTCATATGATTTGAAAATATATTTACTTTTAATTTAAATTTCATTTTAAAATTGAAATATTATTTAAAAAAAATATTATTTTTTTTCGATTATTTCGCTTGCAATTGTTTAGTTTTCAGTTAAATACGTTTCTTTTTTCTTTTGCCTAATTGTGCGGGGAGTTCAGAACGATAATAACGATGGTGGATGCTGATGATGGTGAACATTTGCGTCATGTTACATTTAATATTAAAACTTTTGTTGGTGTTGGTTGCATGCTGCACGATATTTAACACCAATGCTATTTGTTGGCCTTATATGTATGGATTTGTGAACACGAGTTCAAAAGTGTGTATGCCACAGTACTCGCATTATTAGAACAATAATCATTTGAAATTAAATAAAAAATTAATTGTAAGGACAAACAGCATCGCCTACAGTGGTTTAGTAGTTTATATTACTGAATTACAAGAATCAGTGGCACTTCCATATGTTTTGTACCACTGTGTAAATGAATTAATTTAAAAAAAATCTAAACAAAATAATGTTTCTTTATATGGAATTTACAAAAAAAATAATTATAATATTATATTTTTTATATTTTTCTGATTTATTGCCACGAGACAAAAAATTTCTGAAATTAAGCAGATCTTTTGACAATTTTATTTAAGTTGTTTAATTTATGGCTTTAAGATTATGAAAGAACTTCACAAAACACAAGCAAAACAACTTTATTTAACATAAAGAGGCGTATAAGTGATTTTACTTTTTTTTTTTTTGTTTTTTTAACTATAAAAATATAACACAAGTTAGTAATCACAGTCAGACGGGCTCATCGGTATGGTACCCTACAATGCAATATGTTGCTACATTTCTAATGCCTCTAAGTGTTGTGCATAAAACCTGATTGTAAGTTCCGTAGGCCTTAGAAAACAAAAAACTCCGTCAAAAGAAAAACTAACCTTAAGGCTTTGAAATCCGCTACTTTATACATCTTCTAAAGCTACCTTTCCTTGGCGCTTGACAACATTACTTTTCGCTCATATTACTATAGAAGACATTTTAGTGGATAGTGCAAAACCGAGAGTTTTAAATTTCCGTGAGACCTGGTGTTTTTTTTTTTTTTTTTTTTTTTTTTTTTTTTTTTTTTTTTTTTTTTTTTTTTAAGACCAATACTCAGGGGTAAACCCCTACGCAGTGCATTGTATTGGAATGTGAAGATGGTTGATAGGTTTTTTTTTTTTTTCCATAGATGTTTGTATATATTGCGCCTTTTATTGTTGATGAAACAAGTTGCTGAAAATTTGTCCACTCAAGAGCCAGTGTTATACCTTCACCCTCGAATGATCACACAGCAATTGCCTCATTTGTCGATGATGTTTAATGTGAATGGTGAGCGTCTTCAGTAGATTAGCTGTTGTCTTCCCAGTAGGTGGCGCTGTACTCCTGATCATTTGTTTCTGGTGGAATGGATTAGAAAATGTCAGGGGACGGTTTGTTGCAGATGGTCTTGCTGGAGGGGGGGGGGGGACCTCTTATTTTTTTTTTAAATTTAATTTTTAATTTAAATTATAATTTTAGAAAACCGCAAATTTTTATTTTTTATAATTTCGTCCTTCGCTGGGATTGAACCTTGGTCGTGTGAGTTTCTGTGCGAGCGCTCTACCACTATGCCACGACGGTGTGTTTTTTACTGGCGGCAATAATACGATAACTTCATATGTGATTACGAATATTAATTTGTATGACATGCGAAGAAGTGAATGTGATGTTGGAGTGATCTTACAAGTGCCTCAGTATCTGTGTCATCCAGGCTGCGCACATTTGCTATATATTGCATTCAGGGAATCCACTCTCAGCCGATGTGTCCTCAGTCTCCTTATTTCTAGGTGCCCAAAACAAGTGAACTGTACTTTTATGCGCTAGCCTTTGTTGCAATATTTGAAAAGTTTAGATGACATTCGCTAAGAGCCAGAGCCCCCGTAAAATTATTAAGTAGCTGTTACAACTAAATCTACTTAGCGAAGGCACTCACCACACAATTAACATCCAACGATGAGGCAATTGCCGTTGATCATTCAAAGGTGAAGTTATAACACTGACATTTAAATTATCAATTCAATCAATACCAATTTGTCTCATTCCTAAGGCGCTTAGTAGGAGACACAAAAAATGTATGTTCTGTCATAAATGTACTGTCCTTTTCAAAAAATTCCAATACAAAGCACATCATTTAGTGGAGGTTTACCTCTGAGTATTTGTCCCCTATAAAAAAAATTGTAACTTCAAGCCTGATGCCAAGTTTGCAGTCCCCACATATAGCATTGGCCAAGTACTCAGCCTAAAAAATACTTTATGCCCTCTTAAATGGGATGGACACGCTACGTTTACTTTCATGAACATCAGCACTGCTTATTTTGAAGCACCTTTTGACCCCAGTAGACCAACATTTCCATTTTATTACGAACTGAGGCTTAACCAATCAATGCTCTCAGTGACCATTTTGAATATATTCTTATTGCAGAGAAGTTTCGTCATCTTACATAATTGCTGTACTGTGGTGGGTTAGTCAAGCTTTCTTCATCAAGCTATTGCAGCATAAGTGATTATGGCTCAATTCATAGGGACATTTTTACTTGTTGACTGAGCCTGAACTGCACTGGTGTTAGAGTTCGAACAAACATACTATGACAGTGAGGTACAAATTCCCTAAGAAAACTGGATGGTGTGTAAAAACTTTCCTTTTGCACGAATTTATTTACACCAATACTCAAGGGTAAACCCCTACTAAATGCAGTGTAATGTATTGGAATTTTTGTAAAAACAACAGTGCATTATGACAACAGAATACTGTTGTGAATTGATCATTCAAAGGCCAGTGTTATACCTTCACCCTTAAATGATCAACAGCAATTGCCCCATGGTTGCATGTTGATTGTGGTGAGTGTCTTTGCTAAGTAGGTTTTAGCTGTTATCTGCTACTTCCCAAAAGGTGGCGCTTTTTCGAATGAACATTCGTTTCTTTTTTTTTTTTAGTCCAGGTGGAATAGAGCGGAATGTCAGGGAGCGGTTTCTTTGTACATGGACTTCTTGAAATGGGGGGAACCTTTTATTTTTAAATTATAATTTTGAAAAAACTGCGAATTAACTTCTTAATTTTTTATCTTTGTTGGGATTTGAATCTGGGCCATTTAAGTGTTTGTGCGAGCACTCTAACCTCTATACCACGCACTACCAAATACTTACAAGACATGCATATATGTATATCAGACCGAAGTTGGAGTACAACTTTCCTGGGGTTGCTACTTTACAATCTGTTGCAAAGCTTATATATCCCAACATGAGGTGCTTTAAAATAGTAGTAAATAGTAAACATTATACGGCTTCAGAATTGTATTCCCTATGAAATTTTACTGCAAATCCGAAGTTCTTTTGATTTCAAGTTTTCAACGTATGGCCGGACGGAAGGACGGATTTGCTTAGTTTAAACATATTTATGTTAAATCAAGTTGATAGTCAGATGGTATTACAAATGCCAATGCAAGTCCAAAATTATAAGCATATATGTATGTAGGGCACATCTAATTATTTTAATTGAGCTGTTCTACTATATTATGTATTTACTTCTTTATTTGCTCATTTAAATGTTATTTAAACATCAGGCAATTTTTTTAAGTTTTAGGTGTTTGTTACGTATTTTATTGAAACGTATTTCATGTTATTTTTCGTTTCTAACAAAACTAATAATTACTTTTTTCTTCTAAAACTATCACCACTTTTAGTAAAAAGCCATTACCAACTTTACCCATTAAAAGTAAACATTAAATGGAATAGACCAATAGCCACTATTCACTTCTATTCCAAATGTAAAATCCAAGTACATCTTTATGTTTTACAAATTAATTACCACCACACCTGTATGTAAAATAAATGAAATTTGTTGGGTGTTTTTTGATTGTGAGCGGATATGAAATGTTTGTAAATGGGGTTCCAATTAAAGATTAACCGAAAAGAAAAATAAATTTTGTATAATTTACAAAATTACTTAAGCCAGAGAGGAGTTATTGGCATTGGGATGTGGTGCAAATAATAAACGAGTTAAAGTTTATATGAGAAAAGTTTTAATAAAAGAAATGAATGACAATGGATTTAGGTTTCTTAAATCCCAAGGCAATACATATGACTTCGTCATCATTTAATGTGAACATTATGATTCTGAATAAATGTTTAAATAACTAACAGCTGCTGCAGTTGTTAAATTTTTAATATTTCGCTAAACAGAGATAAAATTAAAAGAAAGGGTTTGTTAGAGAGATTTAAGAGATCGTGTTAAGAAACAATTACAGAAGGAAGCAGAGAGTTCTTCAACAATGAATATCACGAAAATAGTCGTCGGTACTGAATCAACAAAAAAAATTAACAATAAAATAATCAGTAGTTCCTGATAAAGAAACGCATGTGAGATGACCCTTCCTCGGTGTAACTGGGGCAGTGAGAAGCTGTCCAACAATCGCATTGAAGTCCTTGATTAGTTTAAAACTATTTCAAATTTATATGACGATAATGGCTGGATGTCGGCAGCGTTCCCAAATGTTTCGGTTAATTTAGCCAGTAGGCTCAATAACAATCCTGCCTGTAACATATGTAATTTATAACATTGTTTATTAAAACACATGATCATAAAATAATCGTATGTTTGCAATAACAATTTCCATGCAGGGTTGTTATTACCTGCATTGTATTACCCTTACCGGAACTGTTCTTTAGCGGAAGATTTGTTGACGATATACTGGCGACTTAATTCAGAGTGAGTTTGATCTGAGCTAGTAAACGGATGACTTTAAAATAGGCAATGATATCGATCGTACTCGATCATTAAGTGTTTTCCGGATTGGGATGGAATGTTGCCATATGTTGCTTAGACATAGTACATAGAAAAGGATTTCAGATGAAGATAAAGAAAATAAGTAAAAACTCCTCTAAGAATAAAGTTCTCTCCACTGTCCGCCTACAAATTTAGAGATCTTCCCTTACGATTGAGTTAACATGTTAAATTTATCTGTGGAATTGAAGACTTTCTCTTTCAACGACTTTGTGTTACCATCCTCGAACCCAAAATCCCTCAACCCAAGATTGGCTACAGATGAGCTGAATGAATAACTGAAAAAACTAACTTGAAAGATGCAGCGTTAACAAATTGGTTGTCTTTAAATGTCAAAGTTCGGAAGTCCTTATTGGAGGACTGTATAGATAAGATTGCCTTTTTGGCTTTAATATTAAAAGTAAGAATTTACAACTGAGCCAAAATTTCTACAATATTTCATTACTTTTTGCCTTATATATGTATATCAAACGCTTACAATATAATGAAAATCCAAGAACACTATCTACAAAGAAACCGTTCCCCGACATTCCACTCTATTCCACCTTAACCAATGTCAAAAAAAATACGAATAATCGGGAATAAAGCGCCACCTATTGAGAAGCAGAAAACAGCTAAACCTACTAAGCGAAGGCACTCACCGCAGTCAACATGCAACAATGGGGCAATTGCTGTTGATCATTCAAGGGTGAAGGTATAACACTGGCCAGCAATTTGTCTCATTCCTAAGGCGCTTAATAATATAAGATAAAAAACTATATATGTATGTACTGTCCTATCCAAAAACTCCCATACAAGGCATTGCATTTAGTAGGGGCTTAACGCTGAGTATTGGTCTCAAATAAAAAAAAATTATGATTTAAATCTAATCTCGCAGTTCAACAATAGCACGCTTCTACCAAACTGACGAGTATTGATTATATGCACCTTCTGATAGCAGCTACTACTACAAAGTGTATCAGAAATTTAAGAGGTTTTTCTCAAGTATTTCGTCTTCCATAAACATGTTATTTTCCTTTTCTATTAATTTAAAGCATTACTTACTTTTCTGAATCAATAATTATATTATTTTGTGTCATAATTCGACAATTTTTTTCTTATGCTGATGATGACGATGATGATTGCAATGGCCATTAGAGCTACAAACAGCAAAAAAAACAAAAAACGAAAAATCATTTTTTTTTTTCTCAAAAAACTGCCACCATTATGCCAAAAGCTGATTGTAATAAAATCTCAAAACAAATTGCTTTCAAATTGGCAGTCACCATATCGATTCATGTGGCACGCGTTTTGTTGCATCAATTGAAATATTAATGTTTGCAAAGCTATGCAACATATAATGATATAAAATTTTAGTTGTTTATTTTTTGTTATTGTGGTTGTTGTTATTACTTTTAAATCATATACCACACCACACCACAGTAACCAACAATCATGCCACACCATCGCCAAAGTCATCATCATAATCAACATCATTGAAATAATAGCTAAACAATACAATTGAATGGATTTATAGTGGATTTGTATACCCTACTTACTGCAGTAGTTGATTAAGGTGACTTACATACATATGTAATCATAGTTATTTTAAGAACTAATTGTCTCATAGCATGTTTGTAGTGGTCGCCGTAGTCTAGTATGTAGTGTGTTGGCTTACTAGACGAGCAAACCCCAGCTCTGAATTCTTGAAAGAAAGAAATTTGAAAAAATATTTCTTTCGGCGACCACCCTCTATCTGCCTTCTGGCAAAAGCTCAGAGAGTAATTGATTGCTATGAACAAGCTTCAAAAGTCTGTTGTTCGGATTCGACGTTAAACTGTAGCTCCCGATACTCATGGATAAAAATTGACACACACAATACGGGAGCTGTAAAATCTAGGCCGTAACTCTGAAAAAGGGTCAATTGTGTATGTTTGTAATCGTCTCTTGTCACAAAGTTAAATTTTATTGGAAAATCGATTTCAAATCGTTCATATTTTAGTTCTTCACAAAACGAAAAACATTTTTTTAATGAAATCAGACAAAGACACAGAAAATGTCAATTTCGTTATTAAAACTAAACATTTTCATTTTCTAAAGAACTAAAATATGTTTTCCGTTTTGTTTCTGGGCGGAATTAAATTCTATAACGAGCTTACATGCCATATTTTTTTGCTTTTGTTTAAAAAATCTTATTTATAAAAAAATTTAGTTAAGATATAGTTTTCAAAAATATATCATTAGAACTATGCTCAAGTTTACAAGTGCCATTAAAAATTTTATTTGAATTTTGGTAACATTTTTATTCGCTAACGCCGGACTCTCTTAGTGTTTCAGACAGTAATTGTCTCTTGTTTTTTTTTTTTACTAAATACATTACGATGTAGGGTGTACCATATATTCGAGTTTGTCTAACTATAATTTTCTTTATTGTTTTGTTGTTTTCTTGTTTTCGTTATGAAATTTTGTATGCGGCTGCTGCCGATACTGTTAAATATGACATGACCTCAAGGCGTAAAGTATCATGATATGGAATATAATTACAATTAAGTGTCTGTCTATTTGTCTTTCTGTCTTTATAGATGTACATAGAATTGTCTATAGAATTTTCAGATAATATAAATATATATTCGTATTTAATATACTCGTACAATCGCATAAATATAATCACACTCAGATAGATGTTAATAAACAAATAAATATTGAGCTTAACTTACATGTTGGGATGATAAAATGAGTTATTTGGCTACTTACAGGCATACATAATTGACCATTACAACCCTGTGTTAGAGTTACGGCCTAGCTCCTCGCAGCACTCATGTTGTGTGTTGTAATTTTTATCCATGAGTACCGGGAACCTAGAGTTTAAATTCGACTCCGAATCACAGATTTGAGAAGCTTGTTCATGGTAATCAATTACTCCCAGAGCTTTTGCCAAAAGACTACTGAGAGTTAGTTGCCGAAAGAAATAATTTTTTTATATTTCTTTTTTTCAAGATATCAGAGCTGAGATTTGAACCCGGCGCTATTGTCTTAGCAAGCAAACACACGAACCACTAGATCACGCCGCTACGACTACTATTTGGCTACAAGAAATGAAAAACAAAAATGCATTTTTTTATTAAAAGCGGTATCTGTTGAATTGAAATAACTTCTCTGTTATCTGCCATACATATATGTTTTTGCTAATTTGGGGGCGAGCTACCAGCCTAACAATCTAAACCAAAACCGCATTCACAATTCTGATTTATACTGGCATGATTGTTTTCTTTGTTTGTTTTATTTGAGTTTATACAGAATATTTTTAACGTAAGTCATCGTTCATCGAACGTTACCCTTCACGTT
Source organism: Metopia argyrocephala (assembly GCA_963576795.1). NCBI lineage: Eukaryota > Metazoa > Arthropoda > Insecta > Diptera > Sarcophagidae > Metopia > Metopia argyrocephala. The sequence continues at coordinate 51,336,413 of OY756210.1, forward strand.
GTTATCTTTTAAATATTCGGAGGGCGTCCGTTTCATCGGCTGCCAAGAGATTTACCTTTCAAGGATTTTCTTGACCTTATGTCTGTAGAAATTTGTTGCTTTATTTTTGTGGCATTTGGAGAACATATTTGGTAAGTACCAGCATAGTTTGATCTAAAACAGGAACTTAGACGAACTCAGTTTTAGTTTTTGAAGACGGCCATTCGGTTCCGTTTTATGAATTTTCTGGCTTAGGAACACCACTTGGTTGATAAATATGGTATTCCTCTTGAAAGCTTGTACGGTTTCTTTTAAATTCTGCTTCCCAAAACTGTAGAGTCGGAGAAGGAGACTTCTTTAGAGTAGAATCTCTATCGGTTTAATTTTTGACTGTGGCCTCAACTTTCGCCGAGTTAATAAATTCACTATTTTGTGTTTATTTTTGAAGTCTCAAAAAGCAAAAATATAATGTGAGCACTCTTCAACAAAATATTCCTCTTTTTACTTCTGCCGCCATCTATACATTGGGGCTAGCCTTCGCGGCTATAAATTATACTGCGGAGTTAATTCTTAGTATTGGAGCTCCAATCACTTCCAAATATGTATTTATCTTTTTTGTCAGTTAAGTGTCACACTGTTGAATATCTACTCAAAACTGCTTGGAATGTGTCGCAATTTCTTTAATATTCATTTGCAGTGAATTTGTGTACACTTTGAATAGGTTTCTGACATAGGAACATTCCGGGATACTGTATGGCCGATTAACTTGCTAGAGAAGAATATTAATATTTCTCTTACCTTTGTCAAATTGGTTATTACGTAAAATTAGCCATTGAACATTGACTATACCTTAAAGCTGAAGATGTATTGCCTTTTCTGGACCAAATTGTAAGTACGTAAGACTTCTCTAACTGTCTATTCGCACATGTATTGACGTAATGGCTAGACACTATGAAACATTGGGCTGCAATTATATAGAAGCTAATAAAAGTACTTCAACCTGAATATTTATTGTACAGCCCTTATCTTTAGTCCTATAGTCCTATTGCAACTACCCCAGTTTCGTTGCTTTGAGAAAATTTAAAATGTCCAACATTGTCAACCTTAGACTTAGTCGTTAATGCTTTTTATAGGCCTGTCGAGGAAGAAGAGAGTGTATCTCACTTCATATTGCCAATGTTTGGCTTTGGCTTAGCGTAGAATTCTTAAATTTGGCTCTGGCTTTTCCTCACTAGTTGGACTATCGGAACTCTTGTCATATCCTATAGGCTTTCAGATTTGTTTTCAACATAATTAAGGGGAATTCTGATTTCAACGAAGCCTCTTATTAGATTACCAATACTGGTTAGTCAAATCTATGGTATAGTTACACTCGCTGCTAGGTGTGTTTTCAAACCAATCACTTGTTGCTTTTCCTATGTGGTTGAATTACAAATAAATACAAAAGATATTAACGATTTCACCCACAACGCCTTGCATATATATAAAAATTATTATTTATTGATATTTTGTTACTTCTGGTTGTTGCTTAAGTACAATATGTATTCATCTTAGGATAAGTCCCCAGTTAAAGCTTTTACTCGTAAGTGTCTATTACAAATTTACAAGTATTTATTTATGGTGAAGAAAGTGTATAAAATTTAAAACAAAATCACTTTGAAAATACCATCTCTCATCTAAACACCCTGTAGTTTAGCAATTATTAATATTGGACAAAAACAAATAAATTGCAAAACATTAACTGAACATCACATTTCACATCGGCCTACATACTACATACAGATGGACACAAGTGCTATTAAACAAATAATACCACCACCACCATCACCACAACCACTGACTCTCATCTTTCGCGTCGAGTCCATATAAAACAATACAATCGTTCATGTACCAACTCCAGTAGACAGACTTTTTTGCATTTAAAAAAATGACTGATATTGATAGAGATTTAAAATAATTTTGAAAAATAAATAAAACGTTAGAGGTGGCCCCACACAATACTTTTGTGCACTCATTGAAATGGCTTAAAAGAACTGTTTCAAGTAAGCGAAAAATTCATTTATTTATTGACCATTTTTTTGCTTTTTATTGTCTTTTTTTGTTCTGTTAAAAAGCCAAAGGCCAACACAAATTACAAGCAAAACTATATTTTTGGGTGGTAGAAATACTCGCTAAACGTAAAACCAAAAAAAAAAAAAAAAAATCATAGAAATTGTTAAAATCCAATACGTTCGAATACAATATTTCCATTGACAAAAAAACCAACTTTCAGTTTAGTTTTGTAAACTTTATTTTATTTTAAAACGATAAACACGGCGACTATTAAAAGTCTATTCCATGTACTCTATAGGCAGCCATGTTGACATTTCGAGTGCAAAAACACAAAGATTGTAAACTGTGTGTGTGCGTGTGAAGCTTTGCTAATCGTGAATAGAACTTTGTGCGGGAGTTTAAGTGCTCTAAGTGCCAAAAAAGTATTTTGAGAAAATCGATCAAATATAGCACACAAAAAATTCTTGTTTGAAGGTTAGAGAACAAAACGGACACTATATATCTTAGAAACTGGACGAGAAATCCGAAAACGGATTGTAAATTTAAAAAATTTGGGTTCGAAAACCTGAAGCGGCATCATTAACTCCAAATGTATCAAATGGCGGATAGAGCACTTAAACTGCCGCACGACGATAATGCTAAAAAGTGGAGAAAGCTTTTTAAGCTGGTAGAACAATTCTATCAGCAATTAAGGATAGCAACCGAACTTTGGCTGAGTTGTACGCACATGTCAATCAACATTTTAAAATTTTACTTGTAAAACCATTGTTTTTGTACATTTTCATGCTTTAAAACTTTCGAAATATTAAGAAATTAAAGGTCGAATTTTGGGTTCAAATCTCAGCTCTGACAACTTAAAAAAAATTATTTCTTTCGGCGACTACCCCTCAGCAGTCTTCTGGCAAAATCTCTGGCTGTAACCTTGGCACAGGGTTGTAATGGCCAATTATGAATGTATGTACACTGCCGATCACTTGAATATGTTTAATAATTTTTGCTCTTATATTTTAATTTTTCTTCATATAAACTTTAGGAGAATAATTTTTTTTTTCACTTAAATTAAGAGATATTATGAATAATCATATTTTAGGAAGAAAAGAATAACGGTACAATAAATAAAAATTTATTTTTTATTTTACTTCAAAATGCTGCGAAAACAGGTGTAGATTTTGGGTCACTTGAATAGGTTTAATAGGAATAAAATTAGTTTGCTTTAGACCATCGACAGTATAATTAAAATTTTAAATATTTGTGAGTTACTGCAATAATATTTTATATATTTTACGTCAAATGGGGCGTAGCAAGGGATTAACTGAAGAAGGAAGAGGTAAAATTAAAGCATTCAATGAAACTAGCTTAAGCCATAGGAATATCGACAAAAAAATTGATCGCAGCCAGAATGTTGTAAGTAATTTTTTAAGAAATCTGTCTGATTAGTATAGAAACATGAAAGAGCTGACGAAAAAAGCCACAACAGAAGCGGACAGAAGAGTTATTGTAAGAGCTGCCTCAAATTTGAGCGATTCTGCTGCAAAAATTAGACAAAAATTGGGTATCACAGCTATCATAAGCACTGTAAGATGTGTTATTCGACGTTCTAAACATTTAAGGAGATTAAAAATTAAAAAAAAAACATCTTTTATTTCTGCTCGTAAAGCGACACGGTCTCATTTTTCACGAGAACGTTCACATGAACGATAAAAATGAGTGGTATCGTGTTGCCTTCTCAGACGAAAAAAATGTTTATTTTGGAAGGTCCGGATGGATACAACTACTATTTCCACGACCAACATAAGGAGGAACGCTAACTTAGTCGTTTCGTCTCTGTGAGGGAAGTGTAATGGTGTGGGGGGCGATTTCATATTATGGTACATTTGTGCTTCAATTCCTTACATCAAACATGAACGCGAATAACTACAAAACAGTACTTGAAAAGGTGTTTCCATATTTTTCTACTATTTTTAGACCAATTCTTTGGATATTTAAACAAAATAATGCCCCGATACCCAATGCCAGGGTTGTAAAAGTGTGGATTCAAAGCCAAAATGCCAATAAGTTGGAGTTACCGCCATATTCCCTGACTTAAATATTATAGAAAATGTATGGGGCTTGCTTTCTCGCAAAGTCTACGAGTCCGGCAGACAATACGAAACCAAATAGGCTTTCATTGGAGGAATTAAAAAAGCTTGGTCCAAAAATTTTATTATCATTAATTGAAAACCTTTATAGCTCCCTCCCAAATGGTATTCTTGAAGTTATATCGAATAAAGGAGGATATACTCCTTAAAAAATCATCAAGCATTGTAAGAAATCTTAAAAAATTAAAAAAGGTTTACAAAAAAATCATTTTTTTCTTTAATTTTTTAAATTAATGATAGTAAACCTATTCAAATGACCCAAAAAATTGTGCTGAAAATCATATTCGTTTTGGGAAAAAAATTACTAAAATTCAGTTATTAATTATTGAAACAATTTTTTTTTATTATAAACTCACATAATCCAATATTTTACCATTTTAGAAAATAATATAACTAAAAACTTAATTACTTTTAGAAAAAAATTAATTTGAATGTAATGAAAATTGAAAACCTATTCAAGTGAGCGGCAGTGTATGTATGATGGAGTTTTGTCATCTGTGACTATGAACGTTCTCGATGTTTTGGGCAAAAGAATCACTTGTGCTGTTCACTAGAATGACAATATTCTTCAAAAGCTGGAAAAAACATTCAAGTGCATTCGAAACCTTCTTAATTTTTAGAAGAACTTTATCAGAGAAAAGATGGTACGCAGCTCTTACGCATAAGCCAGTGGCTCAGAAACTATTTAAAAGCTTTCGCGTACAGAAAAGTGACGATAGTGAAGTTAACTTCTCTGATTCATGAAAACATTGAAACGACGTGGCGTCTGCTATATAATACAAGGTCTGACAAAATGAAAAGATATGTTTCGACAAATCATATTTCATACTTATTACCCGTTTCATTTACATCATGTGGTAGTTGAGTGTCCAGCAAGTCACGTAAGGCATTGCAGAGAAAATTCGTTTTTGAGTCCGACTGTACGTTTGTGAAATAATCTTTCCGGTGAAGTACTTTTTATCAATTGCAATATGTATTACTAAGTTTAAATTAAATGTCCACAATAACTTTCCCTCCTCCTATAAAATATTTTCTTATAATTGCACAATGTACTGCATCGTTTAAAGGACATCCTCTGAGTTCTATGATTTCATTGACAAAACAAGAAAACCCAAATAGAGAAATACAAGTCTACCTTTGCGACTTCTACTACTTCTGCCACTTCTTTAATAAAGACTCTATATTAATATTCTTTTATTCAATTGACGATATTTTCCACTTTTTTGTTTTGTTTTGGGTTTTTTTTTGGTTAAACAACTCATAAACATATTGTCAGCTCATATATTTGTGGCAGTTGGATACATATGTATGTTGTTATTGCTGTTGTTGGCATTGTAAGTAGTAGCAATGTTACAAAAACAATTTTATTTGTATGCCACATATTCGTAAATATATTCAGTCTCGTATAATACGAGTACACAGCAGGTACAAAGAATTCTACATATTTATGACCGATTTAAATGCCAAAAACAAAAATATGTTGGCAACATGGAACACATGGAATTAATGAAAAAACAAAATCATTTAAAATAATACACTACATACGGCAGTATTGAAAAATTTCTATTGACTAATCATGAGAAAAAAGATAAATTTAGCATTTCGCACGACTTCCTTAGGACTTACGAGTAAGTGGTTGTTTATGATTAACCGGCATTCGGAGTAAAAAAGACGGCCTGAAAAATTGTTAAAAAATTCTATGCAGCAAAGCTAAGCATTTGGGAGTAGCCATCAGCTGGATTTTACCAAATGTACTGAAAAGACTTAAAAACAAAAATTAAAATATATTCTGATGAGGCCAGAGATGGGGCAATTTTTTTTATATTGAGTTTTTAAACCATATTTGATGTCTGAAATGAAGTGTAATATAAACTTTTTAAAGCAAAACAAAAGATGTCGCCTAACGTGTTTTGAGTATAATTTTCTTCATAAAAGAGAAGCTTTAGATTGGCTTTTTAGATGGTGTTTTTTTTTTTGAGACCAGTACTCAGGGGTAAACCCCTACTAAATGCTGTGCATTGGAATTTTTGATAACGACAGTACGTATATATTTTTTTTTATATTTATTTTTTTTTATTAAGCGCCTTAGTAATGAAACAAATAGCTGTGAATTGATTACTCATGTCTCATCGTTGCTTGTTGATTGTGTGGTGTATGCCTTCACTAAGTGGGTTTTTAGCTGTTATCTGCTACTTCCCAATAGGAGGCGCTTTTCTCCTCATCATTCGTTTTTTGTTGACATTGGTTAAGGTGGAATAGAGTAAAATGTCGGGGAGCGGTTTCTATGTAGATGGTCTTCTTGGAGGGAGTTCCCCCTCATTTATAAATTATAATTTTGAAAAAACCGCAAACAATTTTTTTTCATTTTTCACTTTTGTGTGTTTGATGTTTAATTTTTTTCTTTTTTATTAATTAATTATTAATATGAGACAAGAGTCTTGTCGTCATGATTTATGGTCGTATGAACCAAATTAATCACATTTTCCGTCATACATTAAACACATTCAGGACTACGGACCACTGGCAGTTGTGATTCTCTGGAAGTTGAATTTCGGGGGCTGTGAAAGGGATTTTTGTGTTTTTTTTTTATATTAAGACCAATACTCAGGGGAGTAATCCCATACTCATGCTGTGCATAAAGTATAACGATGAGATAAATTGCTCTTAATTGATCACTACAAAGGCGTGTAGTGTTATACCTTCACCCTTAAATAATCAACAGCAATCTGTCGTTGAATAGAGACAACGCCTCGATGTTGACTGTGCATTGTGAAGTGGTAAGGATCTTTCCTTAAGTAGGTAGCTGTCATTTACTACTTCCCTGTAGGTGGTGCTCTCTCCTGATCATTCGTTTTGTTGACAATGCCAAATTCGGCTGGAGTGGACTGTCAGAGGGCGCCTTATAATGGATGAACTTCTTGGGGGGGGGGAACCTCTTATTTTTTTAATTAAAACCTCGAAAGTTTAAAATTTTTTGTTCTTTATTTTCTTCTCTGTTGGGATTTGAACCTGTGTTGCTTTGTGTTGTAAGTGAGCTCTTTAACCTCTGCGCTGCTTCCCCTTTATAGTAGGGAAGAATAAGAAACTGTCAGTGTTCTTACAGGTTATGTTATATCAGTCTTCACGCACGGTTTTATTAGGGAATCTGGCGTCCAAGTCTGCTAAATTTACATATTTCGTTTAGATTATCTGACATATCGTTGTGCGGGAGTTTATGTGCTCTATCCGCCATTTCATGTATTTTATATATCTCGAGTTAATAATGCCACTTTAAGTTTTCAAACCAAAATTTTTAAAATCTGCAATCCGTTTTACGATATCTCGTCCAGTTTCGGAGATAAATAGCCGAAAACGGATTGCAGATTTTAAAAATTTTGGTGCCCAAAACCTAAATTGGCATTATTAACTCGAGATATACAAAATGGCGGATAGAGCACATAAACTCACGCATGACGAAATGTAGTGTTTTGCAGACTGAAGTGTTTAGAATTATGCAAGCTTTGTGAATTAAGAGAGGGCGGGGAGGCTTTGTGGGTGAAATTGTGAAATTGTTGCGAATTAAGAAACCAAATAAGTGCAGAATTTGATACCATTACAAATTTCGAATTCCACTTCAATATTACATGGCAAAGAGTTGCATTTTCTTTTCTCACTATTGTAAGTATTTTAATTCTCAAAGCCAACTGCAAGATCTTAGCCAGTGGATTATAAAAAGTATAAAACAAAGAATTCGTTTGCTAGTCATACAATTCGTGTGAGTATTTATCTTTATGCCGAAGATTTTTCTGTCTTTTCCAGTGCTTATATTTTACGAACAACCAATTCCACCTTTATTTCCTTTCCACATTCTATTTTGTGCGATATAATACCATGTTTTATTTGAAACTTACAACACTTGCCCAACTGTGTAGTGCTTAAAATATTTATTCATATGAAGGAAAATCAATTGGCAACATACCATACGTTTGCAGACAAAACAAACAAATAAACTATCACTTACTTGCTACATTTGGTGGCATGAATTATAAACTTAAACAGCAACCAAACAACAGGAACAACCAGCAACACTCACGTAAATGAAATTCATGGTTGCTGTTTTGGAAAATGAAGTGAATTGGTTTCACTATTAAAAATGGGATAACAACGTGGGAGTTGAAATCAATTGGGGAAGTGCGTGAGTTTGTTTATCATTAAAATTGGTGGTTTAAGGGGACAGTTTAGCCGTTTAATTCGTAAAATTGTGAAATAAAAATTAAATATGCCTTAGAATCTCTCTCACATATACAATAAATGTATAACTGACATGAATATGAAAATAATGAATTTGGCTTAAAGGTTTATTGAAATTGTAAACTCTGTTTAATGTTGGCCAAATTTAGTACAAATGACACACCACTTTGCAATGAAGATAAAGGAATTTAAACAAATAAATTTAAAATATTTTAAGATTTTAAGGATTTTTCTTTTTTTGTTTTCTTAATTTCCTTTTCCTTAAAATATTTGATATTCGAAAATTGCCACATAAAACCATATGCTGCTGTTTAAATTCAAATTGAGTAACTGGCTTTTTCTTTTTTTCTTTCTTGCAAAATGATTATTTTTAATTTAATTTATTAACAAACATTTATCAGTTAAATTTTTTGCGATAAAAAAAAATCAATATAAACTGGCGCCAATTATTAACTTAAACAGCCTCTTTTGGTATTGAAACCAAAAAAAAAAAAACAGAAAACAAAAACACTTAAAATTGAAACACCAATACCAGCAGATAATCTTGCATTTCATACTCGTATTTTAGCTGCTTGATTACCAACAACCATACGGTTGTGAATTTTTTTTTAATCAAAAAAATAAAAAGAACAAATTCAGACTGAAGTACACTACACAGTTTGTTAAAATAAATTGACATGGAAATTAGTTTACACTTGAATTTCGAATTGTAACTTTTTTCTCAAATTAAATTTTTTGTTTTCCTTCGATATGTATTTCTCGTAATTACAAGCTGATTTTGTTGTAGTATTTGTTAAACATTATTAATTTTTTCTTATTTATTTATTTATTTTTGTGGCCGGCCAAAATGATTTATTGCGATCATGTCATCTAATTCGCCTAAACATATAATACGATATCGTAAAAACTTTAGAGGGAATTATTTGTTGTGCAGAACTCAAAAAGAATTTTATGATATTTTTATTTGTAGCTCGATTCAGTGAGTATACCCTATACCAGGGGTGAGCAACCTTTTTAATCAACGGGCCACTTATAAATTTTAAAATTTTTTTGCGGGCCGCACATAAATACTAATAATTTACAAAACTCTATTTATAATAAAAATTAGAATAAAAAAATATACAATTTAATGCCAAAAAAAAAAATGTATTTGCTTGAAATTTTTAGTGAGAAATTTGGCACTGTTTTTTCGATACAACCTGATCAATATCAGCCGGAATTGATGAGGTAGATACACATACACAAGTTTCTAATCGTGCATTACTCAGTCTTGATCGGTGGTAATTGGTCGGTGGTCGGATTTATAAACATTATCGATGTTTACTGAGAGAAATAAATTTTTTACATCAGTATTATTCTGCATGTCCATCACTTCCCTTTGAAAGTCTTCGGGAACTGTATCCACATCGATAATTAATGGTTAGGAAAACATTTTCATGGAAACTGCTCTCTTCTCAGTTTCTTCGTAATTGAAATTCGTTGATTAATGTGTCTATATATTATGTGTATTTTTGAGAAGCAGCAACATTTGTTTGGCGGGCCGCATAAATAGGTTGAAGAAGCCGCAAGCGGCCCGCGGGCCGCGTGTTGCTCATCCCTGCCCTATACGATATTCGCAACAGGAATTTTCGACTTATGCCTGTTGGTTACAGTAACGATTATGTGAAGTACATACACACTTTTGCGTTAGTCGACAACTGTATTTTTCTTTGTATTTAAATTAGAATTTTTGTTGTTAGTTTACGAAAACAGCTGATTTGCGATATTGCGAATATCGTAAACAAATAAAAACCGGCTTTCTTTTGCATGGCTTTTTGCAAGCACTTTAAAAATGTAAAATAAATTCAATCAGCTGTCATATGAAAGCGTAAGTTGGCAACTAGTTACAGGTGTACCCATCATTAAGCGCAAACTTTTCGTGTTCATAGTAATGCTATGTGAATAACTTAAAGCGGTATTTTAAAATAGGAAAGCTTAGTGGTCACTTTTGAATGTGCTCCACTATTATTTCAATACCGTTGGTTAGAAAAGTCAGAAAGAAAGAACAGAACAGTTCCATATACATATGTATGTTTTAATTTTTACAAATGTGAGCGATTTAGGTAAACGCTAAAGAGAATTTAAATAATGATTGTACTTTGATTTCCACAGCGTTAAAGGCGACTTAACGTCAGTATTACCTATTCATCTCCAAGCTCAAACTCTAGTCAGGCTCACGGACTTATAGGCGACATGATTTTTTAGTGCCTATGTTAGTATTGTGAGGCACCTTACTTTGTATTTAATTCACCTGCTCAACTGGGAATTTTTGGAGGCGATAGAAAACAGGCAGGGTTTGTGCTAGTTTTTGTATTACATTTTAAACAATGAGGATCCAAACGTTTTTTTTTACCTAATACTCAGGGGTAAACCCCTACTAAATGCTGTGCATTGTATTTAAATTTTTGTGGAAAGTACAGTACATTATGACAACAGAATATATATTTTGTTTTTCGTATATTACTAAGCGCCTTAAAAATAAGACAAATTGCTGTGAATTGATCATCCAAAGGACAGTGTTATACCTTCACCCTTGAATGATCAACAGCAATTGCCCCATCGTTGCATGTTAATTGCGGTGAGTGTCTTCGCTAAGTAGGCTTTTAGCTGTTATCTGCTACTTACCAATAGGTGGCGTTTTTCTCCTGATCATTCGTTTTTCGTTGTCAAAGGTTAAGGTGGAATAGAGTTAAACTTCAGGGAGTGCTTACTTTGTAGATGGCTTTCTTCTAGGGGAGGATCCCTTATTTTTAAATTATAATTTTGAAAAAACCGCCAATTTTTCACCTTTGCTGTGATTCGAACCTGGGCCGTTTGAGTTTTTGTGCGAGCGGTCAAACCACTATACCACACACCCGTGGTATAGTTTTTTAAAAAGCTGACGTACTGTTTTCTTATTTTTCCTTACTTCCAGTGTTCACCTTGGTTAATACAATGGCACATCCCTGAAAGTACTGACAATTCCCCATCGATTTTTTAAACTATCGATACGAACACGGATATTATAAGTTCTGTTCTTTAGCCCGCACTGCAGAAGTTCACTCCTGAGTTCAATCTATAATATTTTTTTGAGCCTCTTTTAAATAGATTGTTACAGTATTATACTATGATTGTAGTTCTTTTTTTACTTGAGTGATTTACTTCATCCTTTAATTTTATCAAAACGGCATTTATGATAATTTCAGTTAAACACGTGCTTGTTAAAGGGTCATCCGGAATACCTACCCAAGGTATTATAAACTCCAAATCAGTCGGTGAACTGGAAGTATTAGCAATAAATTTTGATTTTTGTTTGCAAAGCTTTCAAGCAATTAGTGAATGAAAGAAAACGGGGTTAGAACATTTTTCGAAACTTATTGCTTCTAAAAAAGTAAAAGAAGTTTTCGCTTATGAGGTAAGGTTTGAATTTATTCTTTTATAGTTCTGGCCTGTAGATATTGCTTATTTAGTACCAGACATGTCTACCGTCTCATTTATTTATTTGTTTCGACTTATTTTTTTTTTCCTGATTTTGTGAAACTACTTTATGAAAAACTACTTTAATATAAATTTTATGTTGTCTTTACAATAGATAATTTAGTTTTTTTATTATTTTTTTTAAAATAATTTTGTTGAACTCTATTTTACCAATATTCATGCTCTACATATTCAAACGAAAAATATCAGACAAACAAATATTCGGGGCATATGTACGAGTATTGCACATTAAATAACCAGCCATACTTGTATTATTGAGAAATTAATAATTTTTGTGTTGTTTGGCTGTTATTTTTGGTATATTTGCACATACGCCTGCGCATTAAAAGTGAAAAAGAAAAAAAATTTGAACCCAAATCAACAAGTAAAGTAAATGAGGTTGAAATGGATTTGTTTGTTTATTATGGTGGTGGTCTCTCAAATAAGTGGTTTTATGGGGTCTGCAACAGTTGTCACTGCTGCTGGTAAGTGTTTGCTTATAAATTATTATTTCATAATTTATTTATTTTTTGTTTTAATTTTACTTTTCACATCGAGAATGCATATGCATATGCACCTGCTTTTTATGTAAAACAATGTGAACAAATATTTTCAAGTCCTTTTAGACGTTGCCTGTTGTATGTCACAGATAGAAGTTGTAAATTTGTCTACTTAAAAAGCAAATTTGTTTGACTTTTTTGTTTTATTTTTTTATTTTTATTCTGTAACACAATTCAATTTGCGGTCTAAGCCATTTTCAGTCTGTCTTTACACCTGTTGGCACTTTTGTTTAATGTCTCTTTACATACCAATGGGAGTGGCTGACGTTGGCGTTATTTTGGCAAATTGTAACTTTTTTGGAGGTATTTGAATTACTTATGCGACAGTGTGTTTAATTTTTTTCGCTCATTGACCTCAATGGCTTTGAATATTTTAGAAACAATGAAATTTCGAATCTAAATTAAAAATGCCTTCAGCCAAGGATACATGAAGGAAAACGCGGACGCAGGATATAAAGTTTTTCTTAGTTAAAGTTTGTATGAAAAAGAATACCAGAAGTTATTTTTTTTTTTGGGAGGGGTGCGTGGTATAGTGGTTAAAGCGCTCGCACAAAAACTCAAACGGCCCAGGTTCAAATCCCAGCAAAGGTAAAAATTAAAAAGTTATTTTGCGGTTTTTTCAAATTTATAATTTAAAAAATAAGAGGTCTCCCCTCCAAGAAGACCATCTACAAAACCACTCCCAGACATTCCATTCTATTCTACCTTAACAAATGTCAACAAAAAACGAATGATCAGAAGAAAACCGCCACCTATTGGAAAGTAGCAGATAACAACTAAACCTACTAAACCTATTTAGCGAAGGCACTCATCACACAATCAACATGCAAAGATGAGGCAATTGCTGTTGGTCATTCTAGGGTGTAACTATAACACTGGCCTTTGAGTAATCAATTCACATCAATTTGTTTTATTCCTAAGGCGCTTAATAATAATATATGAAAAAATAAATATTTACTGTCCTTTCCAAAAAATTCCAATACAATGCTCAGCATTTAGTAGGGGTCTACCCCTGAGTATTGGTCTCAAATAAAAAAAAAAATATATTTCAAGAAATTCATTAATTTGGAAAATAATAAAATTCACACACACTTCTTCAAGTTTAAACCACATACATACGCCAAAAGCGCCATTATACTACAATATGATCCTTGCTTTCTAGATTACAATGTTATGTCATAACACCCACTAAAGACTTAAAAAGTTTTCTAGCAAGATTAATTAATTATCTTACTGTTGATCAGAAAGTCTCCAAAGACCTTTCTGCTAAATCTACATGCTTTACTGCAACCACCCTCGCGCTCGCTTACAACACCAAGCATCCTAGGGGGCAAATTACGGCATTCGATATCGAGCGAAATTTCATACAATTTTAAAACAGTTTTCATATAAATCTCATTCGATATCGAATGCCGTAATTTGCCCCCAGCTTCGAGCCCCAGCACTAGAGAATATGAAAAACAAAAATGTGTGCTGCATTTTCAAAGTTTTAAATTAAATTAAAATATATAAGACATCTCTCCCACCTCTAAGACGTCCAACCCAAAAGAAAGCCGCCCCCTGACATTCCACTCTAACCACCTTTAAGCCATCAAATGAAAGACCAGGAGAAAGAGCCACCTACTGGGTAAACAAGCATAACAAAAAAGCAAGGATCATAGCCTATGAACAACACCTTAGTTAAGATCCTCACAATTGCACAACCAACAAACAAATTAATAACAACAGATGTGATAATTGCTGTTGAACATTTTCATGGGTAAAGGTATAACACTGGCCTTTGAGTGATCAACCGACAGCAACTTGTCTCATTGTCTTATTCAGAAGTAGCCAAAGGGACTTCCGTAACTCTGAAGAAGGATCGTAATGGCCAATTATGTATGCATCTATGTGTGTGTTTAATATTGACAAGTATTATTTGAGATAGAGATCTGAATTTGATATTTTCTATTCAACCGTAAGAAGAAATTTTTATCTGGACAATAGTAAGTTGTATGACTTTTTTTTAAACCTTGATTCTAAAACATCAAACACCTACTTGCCAGTTTGTCTATAATTTTCTCAGAGCTTAAATATAATAGTTTTTAGATTTATAAGTTTTCCTGAAATAAACAAAATTTATTGAGTTGCAACTGTTTTAAAGAAGATTTTTTTTTCATGCATAATTTCATCAATTTCGCTAAACAGCACAACTTTGGTATTATCCCAAGACAAAAGTATTTACTTCCTGAAATATTTTTTTTTTCTTTCTTTCATTTTATTATTTTAAATAACTTGTAATAAAAGCATTTCTAACTTTTATAAGCAATTTAAATCTTTATATAAATTTTTTTATTTTTATTTTTTTTTTTTTCAATGCTTGCTTTTTTTTATATAAATTTTTTAATACTGTTTTATGTTCTTGTCCTGTTCAGTGATTATTGAACGTTTTTCATAATGAAATAATATTGAAAAATTACCAACAATTTAATTTAACAATGCGGCAGGCATATTATGAAAAATCCCAAAACAAGACCAATTTAAACGAAATGTGAAACTCTTTTGTCGCCGAACAATTTGTGTATTATAGACATTAAATTAAACCATCTAATGCGAGCGCATATAGTATGTATTTTTTTTGAGAGAGAATTACATGAAATAGTGCATTAGATGAAGTTTGGGAATTAAAAATTTGTTATATGAGTAATCGATTGAAAATATTCGATTCAATAAATAAATAGACTGATCTTACCCTAGATTTCCCGCTATAGAATGCGGCTTCTGTCAAATGAAATCAAGCGAATCTCTTTTAAGAGAAAAATTATAAGTGATCCACTTAGTCCCGGTTGAATATATGCATTCTGATTTCAGCAAGATGTGATCTGATTAGCCTTTAACGAAAAAACTGCATTCCGTTTCTTATAGAAAATGTAGTCTATTGAAATCATATCAACGACCGTAGTGTCCGCATATATTTGTTATACAGTGAACTCGCGGAAACGATTTCTTAACTACACATGTGCATGTTTTGTTGAAATAGATAGCTAAATATGTATGTATGTCGTCTTATGCTGAAATTTTGCAAATTTAAACGAGTTCAAGAAATAAAACGAAGAAAATTTTAAAAACAATTAAAAAAAAATTGTTCACGTTTTAGAGCTATTTCACCTTGTTCACGTTTTAGAGTAGTCAATGCAAACATAAAAGTGTTCACGTTTCCGAGTCGTTCATGCTTCCAGGTATTCACGTTTTCGCGAGTTCACTGTATACTGAAAATGTGTTTCCCGCTTCTACCCAGAGCATTAGAGACGCATAAAATATGTTCCGTCTTTTTGTTATCCCCGAAGCAGAAGCAAAGCTAAGCTAACAATATCAGTTTCGAATATGTGGTCATTGATATTAAGATAATACCTTTTAGAGCCTTAGCTTTTTATTGATATACCAGTCCGTACAAATTTTATTTTTATTTTCTAAATAGGAGCTGGCGGATTTGCCAGTCTTATTATTTCCCTGTTGATCTTATAGGCAAAACTCACATGATCCTCGAGGTTCTTCTTGTTTTATCAAGCCAAAACTTGTGCACTACGTCAAGCAACCCGTTGACTTAATTAAGGGGAAAATTGTATGTCTTTTATCTATTGAAAGACACATTTGTTCAATAAGTCATCGAGGATTTATTATCCGTAATCTTAATTGAATTCCAAAATCTTTGAATGTTGTGCACTTTGGTAAAGAAGACGCTTTGTAGACTTGTTCCTCTTTGTTATTCAAGCTTCTATAGTAACCATTATACGCGATTCTTAGACATAAAGTTTATTTGGCACAGATCGTTTTTGTTGGAATATATTGGAAATGTCAGGGAGCAGTTTGTTAAAGATGGACTTCTTGCTGAGAGAGAGAGAGGGGGGGGGGGGTGGAACCTCTTATTTTAAAATAATAATTTTAGAAAAACCGCTAATTTTTATTTTATTATTTTTGTCCTTCGTTAGGATTGATCTTAGATCGTTTGAGTTTTTGTGTGAACACTCCAAACACTATACCACGATCCCCCGCCCCCCTCCTCTCCATTTCCATTTGGAATCAAGAAGGCGCCCGCTTATGTAAGTTTATCTGCCATGCAGTTACCACCCATAGATACCCAGTATTCTGAAGCTATTCAAACTATATTGTATACACTCTCTAGGGATCTTACGGTTGCTTTGTCAGCCGTAAGAACTACATATTACAACCATTTATACCGGCCACTCTTAAAATTTAAGTTAACGTTTCCTTCTGGGCCCTATGTGTGGCCCTTCGGGGAATACATGTAGTGTCTGTGGTTTGGATCTAAATCGCAGGTCGTAAATTTTTTTTATTGTCGCAAGGCAATGAAGGTGTAGATTGTCCTTAGCCCCTGAACAATAAAAGACCCAGATTGTGTATTCACTATATTCCTATAATGGGATATGATATTGATATTGATGATCATTGAAGCATTTTCCTTTTCCTCTTGGCGTGTTCGTTCGTGAAATGCTCTAACATAGTGCACACTGTCAACCTATTACTTATACCAAGATGTTGGATCTGCCGTGCACTTACAACTTCACTCTATAACCTGTTACTGTTCCCTGGTAGCTTTAGGGACAATCTGATATCTAGCTGCTCCGAGAATACTCCCCAACAAGAACATTTTTGTCTTTTCAACACGTTTTAGTTTACACTCAAACAACATCCTCGTAAATTTTTACCACATGTTATTCTGCCTGTAATACAGACCTCTCAAACTCTTCAGGTAATACGATTGCTCCTGCAACTAGTCAGTATCTAGATCGTGTAAGTCACCCTTAATTTTGTTTAAAGGGATTTCATAAACTCATACTGTCTATTACTCGTATACACTTTCTAAACGACCTATTGCGGATTCATTTTCTGTTCAGATAAATAACCGATTACTTGTGCATTCAAATCGAATAGTTTTGAATTATACAAAATGGAAAGGCTTACTAATACCGCAGTATTAGAGCGGCAAATACGTTCGTATGGATGTGGACAATTTAAACACTGGTAGTAACATCATGTATTGCACTCTATTTTTTATTTTTTTGTTTCATAAGGCGTTGTTGTTGTTTTTGTTGTGTTTAGCGATTTTTCTTTTACATTTTCTTTCTGCTGTTGTTGTTGTATTTGTATTATTAGCGTACTTACTACACACAGTTAATAAGAATAATCATGGTAATAATCATTATTGACCAATAATCAATGAATTGGGTTGCTAGACTCATACATTATAAGCAGCAATAGTAACAAAACAGCAACATCAGTAGCAGTTGCAGTAGCAGCAACAAAACTATGTTGCTAATAAAGTTCGTAATGAAAATACACTGAATGCATTGCAAAAGAAAAGAAAAGGAATTACAAAGCCGAAGAGTAGCTGCAAGTTAAGGGGATCGATGATGAATAGTGGCCTATAGACTGGGTATACACGAAAAGAGCAGAGGTGGATAATATAGTTTATTAATGCCAATAATATTAACAGTGATGGACATATAATTAATCCATTTGTTCGGATTTTTTTATTATCTCTTGATAGTTTAACAAGAGATTTACACTTGATTCCTTCTTTATTTTCCTTTTCTTTTTCGGTTTCTTTAACAATTAGACACATTTTAGTTAAAGTGTAGTTTTTAAAGTGGACACATAATTCAAGCTGTTCTAGTTTTGATATTTCAATTGCATTTTTGGTTTAAATGATCATTTTGTTTCATCTGGAACCCCTCATATCATGTACCAGAACCCCCAAACCTCATAAAACCACAGCCAGGGGAAATAAAATATTCAAAAGAGCCTCCAAAGCTGAACCACTTAAAAGTTCTATACTTCTGAAGAAGAGAAGCTAAGCCGTAATCCTGACACAGGGTTGTAAAGGCCAGTTATTGTATATATGTGTGTATACATCTCAAAGTTAAATTTGAGGCATCATATGGTATTGATATATATTCTAGAACCATTAGACTTCAGCTTAATAAATCCTTCTCACATGTATGCGTCTCAAAGCCAAAAAAAAAACCTTAAAATCCAAATTTGGCAAAGAGAACGTTAATAATCCAACAATTTTTTGGAAAAATATTTTACGAAACAGTAATTCAAATTTTGCAGATGGGTATCAGATGGAAAATACTATCAAAACAATTAAGCATGGTGGCGGCAACATTATAGTGTGGATTTTTGGAGAAGGATCGCATTTTTTATGAGGGGAATCCTTCGCCGGAAGGACAGCGACCTTGCAAAGTCGGTATAACAGTAGGGTGCAAATAGACCGAAATATAAGGCTCCATCCTGAAGTAATGTTATAAATTGACGGTTCCAGGATGAAGCCAGCCAGGTGATATAGAGAGGGGTTTTAGCCGGTAGGCACACAATGACTGTGTGGAGTCCGACACTACGGGTGGCAAAAACTACCTAAGTGCGTAAATGCTTTTCCCTTCTCTCTAAAAAAGAAAATGGTGTGATCTATGTTTTCGACATGGTATTGAGCCAAATTTAAGTATCAGTCCAAGAATGAATCACCATGTGTACAAAAATGTAATAGAAAACACAGTGATACCATACTCGGTGCAGAAATTAATTGGGTGTCAGCAATTATAGAAAAATACTTTATAAGGGCCAGCTCAATCCCCTGATCTCAAACCAATTGCGAATTTTTGGAGTGAAGTTTTAAGAGATTTCAAAGCAGAAATCCCAAAAATACTGATGATTTTCCACATAAAATCGAAATGAAACATTTTTTAAAATATTTTCCTTGCTGCTTAAGTTTAAGGTTTAAGAATTTTTAATTTTAAAAATAGACCGAATAATTTACCATCATCACAAATGGTTTGATAATATCGCCACCACTGTATATGTGCAAGAGTACAGGTTAAGGAGAGATTTAAAACATTAAAAGTGCCTGGGCATAAACAGAATTATGTGACCATTAAAATGCCATAAACTCTGTTATGTCGCATACCGTGTTATTATTAAGCACTTACACACAATCACACTTAAATATACTCGTACTTCTATGCCATAGAATTACATCCCATAATATGGAACATCATTTCCTATTGCCCCTGCAGCAGTCAGACAGGTAGACCGGCTGTTGTAGGCAGCAATTGTGTAGTTTCGTTTTCAGTTTGTCAGCGCAATTTTGTACTCAAGTCGTTACAAAGCGGTGGCGGCATTATTCATAAAGGATTATAGTCATCATTATGTATTAAATGAGTATGTGGCGGGCATAAGCAGAACTCTATCATATGTTTGTCTTTACACATAAACATACATATACATGTATTACATGCATACGTTAGAGTTTATTTAATGTGGTTCATGTTTTCCCATTTTTTTGTTCCACATTTTACTCACATACGTGAACAACTCCCGTTGCTGTGACTAACACGATAGTTAAAATCAGTATTTAAGTTATTATTTTTCATTTCTAAAAAATAAAAAAATTTGTTTTATTTACTTAGAAATTATTTGCTTTACATTTTTTTTTATTAATCTTTCCAAAATTATCAATTTATTAGCAATAAAATAGTTTTAGATTAAATAAATAATTTATACACTTAATGATGATGATCATTAATAATTTATTGCTTTAGTCATTCCATTTTTAATTTGGGTCACATGAGATATATATTATTGGAATGTAGAATAAAGTTATAGTTCAGCAAAACCGTTTAGTATTAAAAAAAGAAAAAAAAGACATAAATGGTAGGAGTTCATTCAGTCTTTCTTACTCTTTAGGTCATATAACTGACCTTTCTATCATGGCGAAACAAAAATTTCATAAAAATTACGATTAATATGTGATACAAGTTGTATCATACAACTTTAGAAAATATGAATCTTTAGTGCTTAACAGCAGTTTTGATGACTTTGACGAATTGCGGGGAAAATGCAACAGAATTCAATATAGAATCCACGAACATCTGGAAGATGAAGTTCAAATACACCTTTCACATATGTATTGTATACTAAAGGGGTCGCAAAATTAAGAATCTCTAACGTATAAATGGCGGTAGTAGTTTTTAAATAATTAAACATATGTATTCGGTTTGAAAGCGATATGTTGGTTGGTACTTCTAAATGGCTTTCGATGGGTAATTCTATATTTTAATTTGAAATTTTAAAAAACGAAACGGTTAAGAAAATAATAATAAATAACCACCGGATAAAGATGAACGGCAGGCGTTTCAAAACTTGCTTTACATTACAAATTGAGACAGAATTTGACAATGGCAAGCCTGTATTCAAGATTGTTACGGAATTTGCGCATAACAGAACAAAAAGAGCGTCGTAAAGATTAGTAGAGTGTTTGACGATGTTTCTTCCAAATAAGTAGTATATGCATACATAATTGGCCATTACAACCCTGTTTCCATGAGTACCGGTGCCTACAGTTTGAAGTCGAATGACATACTTGAGAAGCTTTTTCATTGCAATCAATTACTCCCAGAGCTTTTGCCAGAAGACTCCTAAGAGGTAGTCGCCGAAAGAATTATATTTTTTTTTATATCCCCCAAATAATAACGAGTTTTAAACTCTATTCGTAACCACCACTAAGACATCTATTCACCACTACGAAGAAACAATCAAAGCAATAAACTAGAATGGTAAATCCCAAATATACACGGTCTACGTTCCTCAATGAATTCTTCATAAAAATATAATTTTTAAATTCTTCTTTCACTTTTTTTTTTGTCGTAAAATGCCGTTTTGTTAGATAAGTACTATCATCCTTTAAAAGTCACAGTAAATATTTTTGGAAAAGATAAATGTATGTATGATTTCTAACTCTGTTTGATTATTGTAAACCCATTTCGAAAAGAAACTGGCCTGAGTCGTGTTTCCTTTGTACGTTTTATTGACACATTTCAGTATCGCGGAAATTAATTTGCATCCTGTTGGTCTGTTGGTACTACCGTAGGAAGAGCTCTAATGCAATAAAATAATTAATTTTAAATCATCCCATATTCTTTTGCAGTACCTGTATTTCTCAAATAGTATATCCTTTTGTAGTTAATTGTCCAACGAATCGTCCAATGCATTATAAAGAAAACTGGTGGTTAGGCTCAGCTTTTCTCAAATAATAGACAGAACTAAGCAAGGATTAAGACCTACTATTCAACTTATCAAAGACTCTCACCACTTCACAACAGACAAAGAATTTACATCAAGAGATGGGACATAAGGCGCATAAATGAAACTTTATCTTTAAACATTCCAATACAATGCACAACATGAATTACACCCCTAACCACTGATGTTAATAAGTTTAAAACAAAGCCCCACAAACATTACTTCCTCTCTACTCATTGCCAAACTCTACATATTTTGTAAGACGAGCAGGAACCTAAAAATGACATTTGTTTAACAAAAATTTAATTCGTCCAAGAACAATTTCTCCTCTTTTGTTTATGACACTTAAGCGTAGAAAAACTTTTATGAAAATTTTTTCGTGAATAATTTGTTACGTACTTTTATTGGTTATGGAACTTCTAGGAAGAGTTCCAAATCGCCCGACATGATACTACTTTACCCTTAAACTACAGTATTTTTCATCTAAGTAATAACGACAATTTTGGCCCGTTTAGAAGAATACATATGTGCTGTTCTCCTCCTCTTTGACTACTCATTGGGTTTTGGATTATACGACAGATTGAATTGAATTTTTCAATCATTAATGTTGACTATTTATTTCGTTATAAAGTCTTATAAAATGATATCTAAGCTGACATCTCCTTTCCGTTTCTATTTTTCCATATTTACCATCAAAAAGCCAAAAGTATTGTTTGATAAAGTGTACCTGTTACAAATCGATATAAAACAGCTCTTTTACGATAACCAACTAATCTTTAATTGTATTTACAAAAGAATCTATAAAATTGTTAAAAACGCATAAAAGAATAAAATTAAATTGATGGTTAAAGGCTATCTCCGATAACACTGTCACACTATCATCACATCGAACACAACAGCCAATTTCGACATTATTTTATTGGGTTACTGGTTTAAAATTGACCACAAGAAAACACACACACACATATGCTTTAAACTTACATTCAATATCCGTAACTTACAGCACGAAAAGACCAAACTCCGTTTGACATTTTAGGGTTCGTCCTCCTGTGAACTTGTATGTTGTGCGAGTGTACTGTTCATAAGCGTATCGTATGACACATCGTTTTGGTTTTTGAATAAGAAATGAAACCAAATTGTACCTACAATTGACAGTTAAACAGACAATATGGACACAACGACACAACGAATGTTCAATTGAAAATTTATGGTCACTTGTTTTTGTCGAATAAAAAATAGGCGAAATAAAAAGGATACCAGAGACTGAGTACAAGTATGATATTCTTTTTTTTTTCTTAATTTTTTTAATAAAAAATGTTAACAAAACGCATAAAAATTCAGTGAATTTTTCTACTATTTTTTTTTTTTTAATTATTTGGAGTATATTTCAGTTACAAAAGAAGTGAAATGGCTTATGTTGGTCGAACAGAATTTTAGATGCCCATCAAATATTATTGTAAAAATTAAAGGGAAACGTTTTCAAGAGATTTTGATCATTTTTAAAATTATCTCTGTGAAGTGATAAAGGTAGGAATTGAGATTTTTTCTGTTTTTTTTTTTTTTTTTTGTAATTAAAAATTTTATAAAAATACTTGCCAACTGCTTCACTTATTGCATCGATTGAGTCAAAGCTTCTGTTTAATTTAATTTTTTGGGTAATTTCTTAAGCTTTTTTAACTTATAAAGGAATTAAACCTCTAAAATTTAAAAGTTATCTATGCCATTGTGTGTACAACATCTATAATATTGTACCTACAATTGACCCTCACGGCTATTCTCGGTAGCGCGCTACCGAAACATATTCTATGATTCTTCAGCTGAATTTAATTGTTTTTAACACAAACTTTAAAGATTGCTGTGGGTGGGTAGTCGCCGTGGTCTAGTGGTTAGTGTATTGGCTTGCTAAGACGATAGTGCCGGGTTCAAATCTCAGCTCTGACATCTTGAAAAAAGGAATATGAAGAAATTATTTCTTTCGGCGACTGCCTCTTAGCAGTCTTCTGGCAAAAGCTCTAAGAGTAAGTGATTGCCATTAACAAGCTTCTCAAATCTGTCGTTCGGTGTCGAATTTAAACTGTAGGTCCCAGTACTCATGGGTGAAATATTAACACACACAACATGGGTGCTGCAAGGAGCTAGGCCGTAACTCTGACACAGGGCTGCAATGGCCAATTACGCATGTAGGTATAGATCTTATTCACAATCAAAACTGTGGAGACGTCAAAAAATGGTTCAACCTCCAACTTCAATGCTAAATATATATGCATTTACACTGGTTTTCTAATTGAAATATATTGCTTTAGGTTTTGTTTTTAGCACTATAGAAACATTAATTATGTACTACAATATCTTCAACATAATACATTAACTGAATGAGTGAAATTACTGTACTTCAGTTAGGCATGCTAACTTAACCACAACCCGAATGCGGGGAACAATTTTAAACTAGTGGCCCGTAGTTAAATTCTCTTCTTACAGGCATTAACTACATTGAGCCATCATATCCTAGCTGAATCGCATGTTTAATTACTAAACAGTGGCCAGAAATCAAACACGCCACGGGCGAAATCCTCTGTTGATCATTACTTTTCGGATTAAGAAGAATTCTGCGAGAAGAATTCTATCTCCATATTTTAGAAGTGTCTCCATGGTCCAGTTACTAAGCCTCAGAAGGTATTTGGATACAATTAGACAGTTTTTTCTAGTGTTGAGTTGATAATTCCAAACACTGTTGTCATCCTTTTTTTTAATGTTCTTAATTTGATGTGGCATGCGGTTTATTTAGTAGTATTGGTACCTCTGTCCAATCTTTATAAACTCGTATTATAATTAGTGCAAAATATGTTCCTGTTGAGAGGGTTTTTATTAAGCCAAGTTTCAAAACTAGAGAGATCGATTATTCGACTTTTTTCAAAAACCGGTTTTCGAATAGTTCGAATATTTTATATTTTAAAAACCGGTTATTCGTGGTAAAAACACCGGTCTATTCCTATTCGAAAAATGTTTATTTTTAAAAAACCGGTTTCGGTAAAACCAAAAAAACCGGTAAAATCCGATCGATCTCCCTCTTCATAACCCACTATATCGTCGTGCGAGAGTTTAAGTACTCTTTACGCTATTTTTTAAATATCGATGCTAATTTAGGTTTTTGACACCAAAAATTTTAAAATCTGTATTCCGTTTTCGGCTATTTATCTCCAAAACTTGACGATTACCTAAAGTGGCATCATTACCTCGAGATATATAAAAAATATAAAATGGCGGATAGAGCACTTAAACTCCCTCACGACGATATAAACACTCACGTCTGTCATCAGCATCTCCGGTAAATAAGCTTCGAATCCACAATACCAAATAAAGAAATCTGTTTGGAGTTCCATGCCAGTCCTTCTATACTTGGAAACTTCACGAAACGTGAAAATGTGATACTCACCATCTGCTAATTTTAAATTCCTGGATTATATTCATATTTGTGTAGCCAAGATATCGCATCTAGAAGATGTCGCCTCTCTTTTCCCAACCACTACAACCGCACTTTCGTTGCTTCTTATAGCGCAGTGTCTAGGTACCTAAGACAACTGTTTACATAAAAAAATATCAGCTATATCAGCTGATTATACCATATTATAGGGTATCAAACGTTAAAGGAAAAAAAACTGAACAATAAAATTTAAAAGAAAAAAAATTTAAACGCATCATTGGAACGTTTTCATTCGTTTCGGTAAAAGAAACAAATTAATTAAAGGAAACCAACAGATATGCTAACTTAATCTATTCATTCAATAAATCAAATCAAACCGATCCGAATTGAAATGAATTGAAACCTAAACAGCAAAAGTCCATCCCATGCAGAGCCAGCCAGCAACGAACTCAATAAATGAAAAGAAGGAATGAATGAATCAATGAACAGAGTACTGCCACACTGTAAATGTGCGTGTAAATATTGATGATGTTGCAGGCAACAAATACTGACGCACTCCTGTAGGTTTTTTTTCTTTATATATAAAGCATATGTGTATGTATAGGTATGTGTGTGTGTGTGTTAAAGTGTGTGAATTATAGCCAAGTGCTGATATTGTTGCATCAAATCTTGTCGAATACTTTTTTATTGCGATTATTTTCTGCTTTTTTTTTTTGCTGTTGAAGCGTTAAGCAATATAAAACGACAGTTTTTATAATTTTTTGTATTTCCTTTTTTACTCCATTTCTTATGACATTGTGTCGTTCGGGTGTTGGTTTGTATGTAGTCTTGTAGGATGTTTCTTTTTTTCATACAATGGTCATTACAAAAATAAGAAAAAAATAAAAATAAATTGTGGAGTCAGTGGAATGCAAAAATACCCACTACAATAATACGAGTATGTGTGTATTGGAATTATGGATAAAAAGGATTAACCGCCTTAAATGAGTACAATCTCGAGACATCGGTCTTATTCTGCTGCACTTGTTTAATGCCAATTGTGTGGGGATGTGAACGACAATCTTTATAGACAGACACACACTGCGACTGACAAGTCAATGTTAAAACATTTTCATTCCTTTTTTTCGTTAAGAAATTCATACGAAAAAATAAAAATAAAAATATTTCAAAAGGAGATACATAAGTGAGTATGTGAAAATTATTGTCAATATGTATGGGCATGTACCTGTTTAGAGGGTCAATAAAAAATATTAAAGAATCAAAAAAGTTTGAAGAGGCAAAATTATTTACCTAAAACGAGTAAATGTGTCTCCAAAATAAGCAAAACGATTAATAAAAAAATCGATTATTTTGGCTTAGAATTGTAAAACAAAACACACAAAATCTTATTATTTTCCATAAGTGCTATGCTTCTTGGGTAATGTTGATTTGAATCCGCCCTAGTTTTTTTGGAAAAATAACCTCTTAATCTTAAAGATTCTTCAGAATTATTCTAAAACTAGTTTCTGATTGGCCATTTATTTAAAAAAAAAATTTTACTTAGAAACGGTACGGTACAGACATACTTCTAATCTCTGCTTAAATGATGTGAGAATCTACGAAAAAGCGGCCAGTGCTTCCAGAAACCGTATGAGGATGACATTTAGGAGACGACTGTCTATAGCATAAAAGCTTTAAAATTTAGATTGGTTTTGCTGGCCTCTTTATTAATCGAGGAAATGCTGGATACTGGAAATCATTTAAAAAAAAAATGTTTCTATAAATTATTGAAAGGGTCGATGCAAGGGTTTCTGTTATAGTGTAAACATTGCAGAATCGTACAAGTTTCTAAGTAATGCCAGTGTTTTTCGAGCTTACATCTGGGCTATAGAGTAAGCTGCGTCCAAGTCGGCAGTTATTACTAAAGGTGATTATGTTATAATAATTGTAAACAACCAAGCAGCGAAGTCGCTGTGGTCTAGTGGTTGCTGTATTGGCTTACTAAGACAAGAGCTTCGGGTTCAAACCGCAGCTCTGATATCTTAAGAAAAGAAATATTCAACAAATATTTCTTTCAGTGACTACCCCTAACAGTCTTCCGGCAAAAGCTCTGAGAGTAACTGATTGCCATGAACAAGTTTTTCAAGTCTGTCGTTCGTAATCGGCTTTAGACTGTAGGTCCCGGTACTTATTGATAAAAATTGCTACACACAACATGAGTGCTGCTAGAAGCTGAACCGTAACTCTGAAACAATGTGTTAATGGCCAATTATGTGTGTATTATATAACCAAACAGCGATATACATATGCCGTGACGAGTTCCGTCTGTGCTGAGTTCCGGCTAGACTACTCGTTTCAGAAGATTTCTGTTTTGCCCAAGTATTTCGGATATTTTTGTACCGATTCGTAATTTTAGGCAGAGATTATGACGCACACTCTTACGGTTGGTAGATGGAAGGGTTAACAGCTTGTAGTATCAGTAGAAAAATATGGCCGCAATTAATGTAGGGAGAGTGATTCCAAAGCTGTGAAAATTTCCATTGTGCACTGGACTCAGGGTAAGCACACATATTGCTAACAATTCCCGTTGCAAATAGAATATCGTAGCCAGTTATTGGTGGAGGTTGTTCTGTGTTAGTGTCTATCGCTAGGTAGCAGGAGGAGAACATAATTAAAATTTTAAAAAATCGCAGATATCCAACCGGTGAAAATAGGTTTTCGCATCCATTTTCCTACATGGTAAAATAAAGAGATATCAGTTAAAAATTTATTGCCATATTACAAAAATCTATTCTGCTATTCTGGCTACGTGCCAAGTAATTTCCTTTACTTTTGTGAGTACTTTTCCCAATCCTCGAATTACAAAAAAGTCGGGGAAGGACTATGGTGGCGTAGATTGTAGTCTGGCTGTAGTCGGAATAATGATTTAAAAGACTCTATTTAGCTCTTTACTACCTCTCAACAGTCTTTTGAGAAAAGCTCTGGGAGTAACTGATTGCCATGAAAAAGCTTCTTAAATCTGTCATTTGGAGTCGACTTTACAACTGCAGGTACAAGTACTCACGGATAAAAATTAATATACACAACATGAGTGCTGAAAGAAACTAGGCCTTAACCCTGACTCAGGGTTGTAATGACCAATTATTTATATATGTATGTATTTAAATCTTTACAGTTCTCAGAATTTTCGGTAAAGCACGGTTTAAAAGACAGAATATTGCTTAGTCGTAGTATCCTGTTATATTTATGTTTAAGGCAATACACTCCAAATCTTCATTTTCTGTACACAAATGTGCTACAGACGCATTTCATTTATTGAGAGTTTTGGTTAACTATGGTTTAAGGCTACATGATGTCAACAGGTTGCTCTGAATGACGGAATACCGGAGCAGAGATTGCTTTGATCCATTGAAACGTAGTATTGTTTTGATACCTGTTAAGAAAAAGGAGTGAAGGAAGCAAGGAATGAAGATAAGATGGAAATACAATAAATTTAAAAGAACAGAAGGTCTATAAGCCTTATTTTTTATGTAAAATTGTTTTTAATGTTCCAATTCGACTTTCTCGCATTTTTTTAGTTGTTTAGTTAGAAATGATTTTTTTTTTATGAGACCAGTACTCAGGGAATGACGCCTGCTAATACGGTTCATTGTGATGGTCTACAATGTTAGTTTGGGAGAATTGGGAAAAAAGGATTTGTTAGGAAAAACTATCACTGGAAGATTATTGCAAAAACGAACCATGCATCTAGACCGCTGTAATGATTTGTCCTGTTTACTAGACAATAAACTACAAAAACATGTGCTTTGTGAAAAATATGAATACAATGGGATTATTTGGCATTAATGTTCTTATTTCATCAGAGCACCTTACATGGTAGTTCCAATTAGCAACGAAGTGTATATCATATTGCGCCAATGCTCCCATAAATCGTTAGAGTTGAATACCCCACTATAGTTGGAAAGCATTTCGCCCTTTCCTGTAGTTGGTAGTGAACCCTCAAAAAGATAAAAGTGTTGTAAAAATTAAAAAGCTACGATACTTCGTAATTTTAGTGTGGTTTCAATAAAGTTGTCAGTACGCATCATATCTCGAACTACTTGAAATCAAAATTCGATGATCGATCCGTTGATTTTAAAAAATGAAATTGATATCTGACATCCCTAGATTATTTTTTGTGGAGGATAAACTAGCGGCAATAAAGCCCAACATAGTTTGTGTTATTCGTCACATAACACATAAGACTTTCACGTCTAATAGGCGTTTTGTCAGCCATGGTGGACATATTTGAAATGGCAGTGCGATGTACTGAGCTTTCGAATAAAAGAATTGTTCAGATTAACACATAATTTTTGTGTGTCAATTTTTACAAACTAAAGATTTATTGGGTGTACAAATATATCGTAGACAACGTTGTATGTTACAGAACACAATAAAGTATCACGGGTGGACGCCATGGTAAAAAGATTTTTGAAAGCTGTACATACGTCACAGCTGATTGAAAAATCGCCAATTGTTCCTTTAAACTAAAATTTATGTCTCACCATTAGAGTTTGTGTTGTGTAACCAAGTTGGTATATGAAGTTCTTATTCAAATAAATGCTTTTTAAATTGCATTTTGCAAGGTTAATGCTTTTTTATTTCTCTGCAGCATTGTGTTCTTATACTCGTATATTACAAATTTGGTCATTTTTTATTTCTTAATTTCGTGCATCATATTAAAATTTTAAATAATTTTTCCATTTTTTAATATTTCAGTTTTCGCCTTTAAACGTAATTGGGTTATCTAAAGCAGGTGTCACAATTATAAGGGGTCATGGTATACTCGTATAATAAAAATATTTTTAGTCTCTATAATGATGGGAGTATTACACTTTACTTGGGAAAAACAATCTGCCATTTTTTATAACTTTGATTACACTTCCTTTATGAATTTATAATTTTCTTTTTTCTTTAACGTTTTAATGGTGATTTACAAGCATAACATTAAAAAAAAAAGCATCAGGAAAATTTCCCGGATATAAGCAGTTTTTATTTAATCCCACAACTTGTCGCATTAAATCTTGATTACTTTCGTCTGCTTCAAATGAGTTTGGCCACTATTCGCAAACTGTTTTTACTCTCTGTCTCCCGCAACAACCCTCACATTAATTGTGATATCTATGCTGACGATGATGATGGTGGTTGCAAGCATTGGTTGGATGCTTGGTTACCTTTTAGTCAAAGTTAATTACTTTGCATCACTGCACTTGACTTTGGTTAAACGGACAATCGATTGCTGCATGATTCACAGACATTTTATTTTCAAAATCAGGCCAACACAACACTATCGTTGTCGTCATTTACACAAAGTGAACCAAAAAAAAAAAAAGAAAAAATTACAAACAAAAAATAAGGTGTGCGTCACTATAAACTGTAACACATCAAAAGTCAAATAAAAACTGACTGGAGTAAGCTAGAGTTAAAAATAAAACAGTTTTATTTTGCATTTTTATTGCAGATTTATATTCTGTATTATTTTATTTAAAAATTAATTTAATTTTATAAAATTTTTTATTTTATTCATTATGCCATCCATAAGCAATGTTATAGTGTTTTCGGTGATTTTTTTGGTACCAGCTGTCCATTTATATCGAAAACTAGTAATGGTTTTGGGAACAGATGTACTCTTCTTTAGTTCTCTTTTGACCAGAGCCCAATATCTTTCAATAGGCCGCAGCTCTGGGCAGTTTGGTGGGTTAGCCTCTTTTGGAACAAAAATAACATTATTTTTATTATACCAGTCTATTGCGCTTTTACTGTAGTGACATGTTGCCAAATCTGGCCAGAAGAATGTTGATATGTTGTGCTGTCTTAGAAATGGGAGCAAACTCTTTTGAAGACACTCTTTGATATAAATATCTGAGTTTATTGATCCCAATGTAACAAACGATGCACTTCTGTTGCCGCAGCTACAAATAGCCTGCCAAACTAGGAATTTTTTGGGAAATTTTGATAGTTTTTTAGTTAGGAACCCTTCAGAAACATTGCCTCTACTATCCGCTACATAAAACTCTTGGCCAGGAAGCTGGGCAAAGTCTGCAAAAACGTAAGTCTCATCATCCATTACACAACATTCGAACTTTTGAAAAAATTCTTTTTTGAGGAGTTTTGCTCTTTTCTTTGCTTCAATATTCTTCTTAGCATTTCTATCCGGAACTTTTTGGACTTTAAATGTTTTAAAGCCAGCTTTAGCTTTAACTCGGCGCACAAAACTTTCCGAACATTGCACGCGCCGGGCCACTTCGCGACCAGAAATGTTTGGAAGAGCCAGCAAAAGCTTCTCAACCTTTTTAACTTTCGCGTCGTTCGTTACCAGTTTTGCTTTACCTGTTCCAGGCTTTCTTTCAATTTTTAGGTCTTTGTTGAACTTTTTGACCACTCTGGAAACACATTGCCTGGTCACGTGGACTTCCCTAGCAACTTTTGTATAACTCCAATATGGTTTTTTTGAATTATTTGAATAATTTTTGTATGCACTTGTCTTTGATTATCCATTGTGAACTAACTAACGAGTCAAATTTGACAAACTGATACATTTTAAAATCTGACACATTTTTCAAAGATATTGTGATTGAGAAAAATAATTTTGATTAAAGGTGAAAAAAGTTATTAAGAAAAATGGGTGTTACACTTTATAGTGACGCACACCTTAGTAAATAAAAAGTATGTTTGTAAAACAGACTGACCGACCGACCGACCACAAAAACCGCATCCGCTACTATGAATTTGCTGCAACAGCAACCTGCTGCTCACAGGGGAAATTATTACAGCACAGTATTGACTCTAAAAAAATCTGAAATACAATTGCAAGAAAAAAAATATTTTCAAGAAAATATAGATTAAAAGAGAAAAAAAAACTCAATGTTGCACTGGTGGAAAGTTGACAATATTCACTACATGGAATGGTTGATTTTTGCTAATCCCAGGCGGCCTCCTATATGATGCTTCTATGAACTAGTTGGGATATGGATTCGAATAAAGGGGCAAGAATGCTTGCGAAAATAAATTTTATTACCGTATGACTAGGCTATGGCTCTAGTCTTCAATTGTGGATTCAAATACTAGTTATCTTCTTGGGTTTAATAAAGAGCCCAGTTTGAGAAATAAGATCGGCAAACTGACGATTTAATGCAAAGTGAGGTGGCTGTTGTGGATATGGGACAGATATCAGCCGCACTTCTGCTGCTCACTTTTTATGGAACAAAGATGATAGAAAATTCTAGGCAGGGAGTTCTTCGACGGGTTAGACTCGGTGACGGGAGCTTATATTCATGCTCTTCTGCAGTTCACAGTAGTGGAGCTTCAGGGGTGATTGAAAAATCAATCTTGCAAAGTTAACCCCTTTAATACCGTTCTCGGCTTCCGTTTTCCCCTTTTTTCCACCCCAATAACCACCAGATACTTATGCTGGTTCCGGCCAATACACGTCCTCCTGCCTACATAAGTACCTACGTCTGTTAAACATTTTTTTATTAATTTAAAATTTTTTTTACTTGGTGGCCTATTTTCTGAAATTTTTTTAGAAAATTTGCTTTTTTACCACATTAAGCCTGTCTTGTAGTCCAAGATAGACTCATAATCTATTAGTAGGAAGATGAGAAGTCTCTTATCAAGTGTTGTTGCCGAAACTAGTAAAAGTTTGGATACAAATTAATCAAAACTTATAGAGATTTACTCAAATGTGTTTCTTAGGATGAGGTTTTTGCAATAATTCAGGCTTTGAGGTTACTGATAGAACAAGTTCTGTGGTATGTGCTCTCAAGACTCTGACATGGCATAGTATTTTCTGCTTAGGGTATTTGTTTCACAGGGTATCTTAAATTTCTCATCATTTTCATGCTCTGGTTTTCGGGTCGATGTAGGCAATTATACGGTAGATTTACTAGTTAGAACTACCTTCGAGTGAAGGAGTCTATTATTTTCTGCTCTGATATATGCTGCCTTAGTACCGTCATTAAGGGTAATTTCTTCAGAAAAGGAATGAATAAATAGAGTTGCATTAGATTCTGTGTTGGGGACAGAACACTGAAACTTTTAAAGATCCCCCCATCACTTTTTGTTTATCCTTACTGCAGTGTATATGGGGCACTGTATTATCGGGAAGCACACAGCAAGATTGGCTCTGTTCTATAGTCCGCATTACGGGATTTGTGGGTGTACTTGCGACAGTGTGACTATTGGTCTGGCAGTAAGACCTTTGAAGTTTTTTCATGGGCTTCGTGCAGTCTCCTCGTTCTACACCACTTTGTAGACAGATTTGATTGGCTGTAGTTCTTTTCCTACTTGGTTGAATGCAGAGTTTCTGTAATGTTTCTGTTTCGTGCTAACTGTGGTTGATGGTGTTTTTAGTTGACTATCCTTATAGAAAAAATTTTGTCCAATTTAGTTCCGTTTTATGAAATTTTCAATGGACGTTTAAATGTTTAAATCAGTAAATTTTTTTGGTTATTCCACCTGTTAAAGTATAACAATTGTCCTATCAATAATACAAAATATGATTCTAAAGGTCAATATATGGTCATTCATATATTAAGAAGTTATTGGGCAAATACCACCAGTCTTGTGCTAGGAAAAGAAAATTTTTGTCGCCCAATTTCAGGCACTGGCTTCTGATACTAAGCACGGCATATCAAATTTATTAGTGATATAGAAAAATTTGTGCAACTAAAAGCGGCTCAAGATTGAAAGTTTAGAATTATCTTCGTTAAGATCAAATACGACATATTTTTTGGTTTAAACAGTTTTTACTAACATTTTACTGAGAGTGTATTCTGCAGCGAAACAACATTTGCAATTTTCAAATGAGTGTGTAACAACAAATAAACACAGAAGAGAAAAAAACATTTAAAGCAGTAGAAAATCGTAACATTCACATGAGGAAAAATGATTTCCGTTAGATTAACAACATCACACAGTAAATAGCGTCTAGGCTTTCTTTCTTTCTGTTTTTCTCAAAACAAAAAAAGAGCAAAAATAAAAGGAAACTCCAATAAAATAAAATAAACTAAGAAAAAAAGCGATGCAATTTTCCATTTGAACTCTATTTAAGAGTGTAGCGGGTGTTTCAATGGCAAATGTTTGTGGCAATTTCATTGCCAGCTACCATTTGATATTGCAGTCGCCAACCGTTAACGTTTTAATAACATTTACAGCTTTAAATCTCATGGTTGTTACTGTTTTTCTTCTTTATATTTTATTATTGCAGTTGTTGTTGTTGCTTTTTTTCTGTAATTTCTCTTACCTATCTCTTCAGTTGGTGTCTATTGAAGCTGTTATGTTGTTGCTGTTGCTTTGTCATCATGTTGAAATGATGGCAATTTGTTTTGCCTGCCCCCCATCATATATTCATGTGTTTATGCGCTGCAGACGCTGCTACGCATCCTGTGGGTAATTAAAAATGCATTCTCCTCCGTAACTCACACAGTTTTTCTTATTTTCCTACCTATTCCAGATTTACAGAAATGACCATTACGACCACATTGTGGGCTTCTGCATCAGCATACAATTTCATATTTAATGGGATTTTTTTCTGTATTGTGAGTTGAGAAAAAGAAGCGGGATATTGAAATAAGAAGAAGAAGAAGATAACAACGAAGAAAAGTTTTTAAAATATCGTTTTTGTTACTTTTTTTCCACAATTCCACAGAGTAGGCGATTTAGAAAATATGTCAATATGTGCAGAAATTTTATATTTCGTTTAACCCTTAAAGAGTACTTTAAATTTTTAACAATTTAATTTGCTTTTTTCTACAAAGAATTGTTATCTGATGTCTATATAGAATCCAGACCCACTTTAGGTCTAGTGGATAACTCAAAGAACTATTAGTTTTGTAGTTCTATTGCTTTTTTAGTGAATGCCTCTTTATTATGACTCTATACCGCCCTTCATACATCCATCTAAATCTCTCAAGAGCTCTATATTCGTATAATATTATAAATGACTTGCTAATAATCTCTGAGTGAGGCCTAGTGAAGGTAGGATCGAATTTAATGGCGTTTTCCAATATATGTGTGTATCATGGTGTCTTGTTATTCTCTTTTGGCACGAACACATACATATATCGTCGTGCGGGAGTTTATGTGCTCTATCCGCCATTTTATTTATCTCGAATTAATGATGCCACTTTAGATTTTTGACACCAAAATTTTTAAAATCTTCAATTCATTTTCGGCTATTTAACTCCGAAACTGGACGAGATATCCGAAAACGGATTGCAGACTTGAAAAATTTGTGACATCACTAACTCAAGATATATAAAAAATATGAAATGGCGGATAGAGCACATAAACTCCCGCTCGACGATATGTTGAAAGTCAGTAGTCATCTGATCTTCTCGATATTTATTCCCGCCCTTATTCCTTCTCGACTGCGTGCAGAAAAGACCGAAGTCTGTCTCATTATTCACAAGCATTCATTGCAACCTCTCCTTCATTTCATTGTTCTATATACACTACAAAGGAAAAAGTGTGCTGAAAAAAAGAGAATTGGTTCCCAAATAAGTAGGTTTTTACGTGATGCTGCCCTTACTTCTCAAAAATATTATTTGTAGAAATTTCTGGTTTTTTGTTCAATAGTATAAATATAATTTTCGTCCAAAAAACGATGGGTTTTCTTGTCCATTTTTATTCAAATATATTGAAATCAAATATACTGAAGAAGTACTGTAAGTACTCGATAGTAAGTTACTCGTCTAATATGTTATGTTGTGTGTTCATCCAGCGGGCATTGTTGCCAATTCGCCAGTGCTCGCTATAAGTGAGCCAATAGTACTATTAATCCCTTTTAATATTAAATATGCATTATACTTGAAAGTTGATATCTAAGAACAACGAATATATTGAAATTAGATGAAATAAAATTATTTACTTGATCTGTTCGGTAAGCGTTTTTCACTGTATTGAATTTCAATTTGAAATTTTTTCTTATTTGAGCCTGATTTGTAGGATGTATGTTTCAGACATGGTGAACTTGTGTTAGGGAGCAGTCAAAAAAATAATATTAAATTTTCTTAGCAGGCTTTTTTGCTTATTTTCTAAACCAACAATTATATTTAAAACTAGTTTCAACCCGGCGTGTTTTGCCTACACCTACCACTATCATATGTCCACATTTTTCGACTGATGATTTTTAGTGACTACGGAGTAATTCAGGTTAAATTCAAAAACTTTACCTGTTACTGATTTCAAGATATACTAAACTCAATAGTTAGTTTGTCTGGAAGCTACGACGTCTACATATCCGCTCTTTTTTCTAGTGATAATTTTAACGACTACGAAATCAATCACACCAAATTCAGAAAGTTTGGCTTCAACACTTCTAAAGATACGTACATGTGAATAAAGAAATCAATTTTTAATATGCGTGGGAGGTACCACGCCCACTTATCCAATTTCGCCCACTTTCTGATTGATGATTTGCCTGGCCCATGAAGTCATTCAGAACCAATTCCAAGACTTTAGCTTTAACCTTTTTGAAGATATACAAAAATCAGTATTTAGAGATAAATAGGAAAAAAGGGGGAGTAAAAGTAGGCGTGGCACATTTTTCACTCCATGAAAACTTCAAACATTTAGAAGAAAATTTAGTTAAATCGATGAAACCGTTTTCTGATTTTAGGTAAACAAAAAAAGTGGGCGGGGCAAAATTTTCTTTCCTAATTTGGATCACCACTATCATTAGAGAGAAAAAATCTTCAAAATCGGTTCAGCCCTTCTCAACTGATGCGATGACCAACTGACAACATTGATTTTTATTTATATAAATTATATTTTCCATTTGACCCCCTTTCTCAATTAAAGGTTAAGATTCTCATGATCATTCCCGTTCATAAGTGTAGTGGCAATTTGCAGCAATTACATGCAACTAATTATCATTAAAGATTGTTTAAAAATTTATCAATGCAAATAAAATGTTTATAGAAGTAAAGAAGGAAAAAAGTAGGAAAAGAGAATTTCTTTTTTTAAATAATTGCTCACATTTAAAAATTAACCAGCACCTGTAATCTGTACAAAGATCGCTTTTTTATCTTTTGAAAGAAAAAAATGTGATAAAAAACGGAATTCTTTTGGCTATCGGAACGTACTCGTATCAGCGCATCAATAAATTTTGGTTGAAAATTTTCAAGTTACTTGTTTTGCTTTTCCTACTTTAAATTATTTTTCAATTAAAATTTAATGCAGCCTTTTTGTAATAAAAAATCAGCCAAAGCGAACATCTTTCTAAATGGATTTATAAAATTATTGGTATTTAATTAAAACATTTATGTAAAAAATAGAATTAGACAAAAGAGTGAAATTAAGCAACAAAATGCTCAAATCCCCAAAAAAAATTATTTTTAATTTTTTATTTTAAAGGTAATTCAAATGAATACCTAAAAAGATAATTTTAACGTCCAAACATTTTTGTGGCATTTTGCTTATTAGTCTCTCAGTTGTTTTAGAATCTACACCACTGAAGTCAAATCTTGCAATCTAATATGCTGAATATTAGGCGACTTCGCTTAAGTCGAATATTTTTTATTCAATTTCCCTTTTAGTATTCAATAGTTTTGAAAACAAATGCCAAATTGAAAAGAAAAACAATTAAAATATACGAAAATCATGATGTTTCTTGTGTTTAAAAAAGTTGACGCAATAAAAGTGATCCGTTTCCTGTGTTAAAGTGCTGCAAAGTTATGAATCTTTAACTCGATTTCAATTATTTTTATTATTACACCACGAACAAGTGAACCAAAGTAGATTCAGCTTCGATTTCTGTTTCTCAGATATGCTATGCTTTGCGAGAAAAATAGGTTCTGCAATGCAGGCAGCAATGAGTATTGTTTGTGAACATTTGATTTTAACTTATTGACCAGGAAATTTTCGGCGTAGAGAACCTCAAAAAAATAACCATGCGACTTATCTGCGAGAGTACAAGTGGTACATAAAAATATACAACTTTTGAGAGCTTATTGCCTACTGGGGTTGGAACACTTTCTATAACAGATTCGATAGAAGAAAGAAACACACACCACACTACAACGATGGTCTAGTACCTATATACATATGTATATGGAAATAACTAAAAATTCTCCGTTACCCGCACGCTTTCGTAAAACCCCAAACTAGATAGATGGATTTGGATAAAGTTCTTGTAAATATTTAAAAACGTGAGCGACTGCAGTAATTCTAATATTGTTTAAATAAATGCAGGGGGTAAATTACGGCATTCGATATTGAACGAAATTTATATGAAAACTGTTTTTAAATTGTATGAAATTTAGATCGATATCGAATGCCGTAATTTTCCCCCAGGCTTTTAAATGCTTTTTTTTCGAAACTCGGAAAATGTTATTGTTCTCAATGGGCAAAAGAAGAGTCTGAGACTCCTCAATATTTACTATTCATATCGTAATAGCGACACCTATGTGCCGAAAAACTACATTAAGTCCTACACGCAATATAAGCGACACCGTTGCTATAGTGTCACTTATATTCTGCTTTGTGGTTCCAATCTACATAAAGCTAGCATGCGAGTAAGCATTACTGTTTTTTTTTCTTGACGACCAACACTCAGGGGTATACCCCTACTCATGTAGTGCATTGTATTGGAATTGGAAAATAGAGATTTTTTGCTTTTTTTCAATTAAGCGCCTTATATCAATGGAACACGTTGCTGTAAGTTGATTACTTAAAGGCCAGTGTTATACCTTCATCTGGAAGAGAAAAAAGCCCTGCTCTATCACAGAGAATAACCTCAACTCTTTTGAAAAGACCCTATACTATTATAGATCATTGCTTTAGAAACCTTAATATAAATGAAAAGTTTACCGACTTTTAAAACAATCAGTTTAAATCGGGGGACCCATACCTGACCTATTCAGTGTCATTGTCACATCCAGAGGAAGAACTTTGCTCCTATAAAACATGTGAATCGCCTTAAGCTCTTATAGAATCCGGACTGTAAATTTCTACAAACTGATGGTTAATCCAACCTAGAAAACATAGGTGTGTCAAGACCAGCAAAAAGCGCGCTTGCCTGGCTAATTAGAGCCATTGTAGTATATTATTTTTCGGAGGAAATTTGCAGGATCAACGCTACCGACCAGTGTGTTTATAAGAATCATACTCATGGTATACTCGGCACATACAATTCATTTTCTATTTGTAATGAATTCTAGAACCTCAGTTACTAAACTCTAAAATATTGGAAGATTTAAAAAAAAAGCTAAAATTCCCAACAAATTGTATTGTAGGGCATATTATACTGTATACCACATATCTCTTCGTATTAATTGGTTAATGATTTCGATTGTAGCTTTTAGAAAACGCTGCCGAAAGACACATCTGTGATTCTCTAAAATATTTTAACGTTTAACATCTTTAGTTCACCTGTCTACCAGAAGCAATGACTTCCAGTGACAACTTTTTTAACCTTCTTTTTATTAAAAACAAACAAAAAACCAAACAAAAAACACCACAAACTAAAATAAATTATTAAAATATTTAAACTTCTGCAACTTGTATAGAAAAAAAAAAAACGATAAATTTTGAAAAATGTTTAAATGCCACAATCATGACATTTGGAAAACAATACGCAGACGCCAATGATACATTGATGATCCAACAAAAATGCATTTTATTTTTGTATTTTCATATCTTTCTCTCCAACCGGGCGCAACATTCTCACACACTAAAGCCAATATAAAGAAGAAAAGAACAGAAAAAAATGGAACAAAACAGTGCAAGAAACAAAAACCCTATACATTTTGAAAGAGATTTAAAACAAATGTTTGTCATTTTCATTTGCTGTTGCATGTAGAGAAACAGAAATCTACAAAAGTTAGAAGCACATAGAATAACCGCCGAATCGACAACAACGCCAACACTATAGCAAAGAAAACACAAAAAAAAACTATGAGCCACCGACAGCCACTACAACTGATATGGTTCTGGCTGACGATGAAGATTGTCGTACAAGTATGTTGGACAAGTGCAACATAGGAAAATAAAGATGAAGAAGGTGGTGTCTCTGATATGATATGAGTGAGTGTTTTAAAGTGTTACTGATATTCCCATTGACCAAGAACAAAAAAAACAAACAAAAAAAAAGATTTCTAAAAAGATAACAGTGACAGTGATTTACGCTACAAGTGGTTGTTTCTTACAGTGTGACAAAATCTATCCACGAAAAAAATGTTATGAAATCATGCGATCTAGAGGTACAAATTAATTGGGTTTAAAGGAAATGTGCCTGATTTGAATTGTCCATACGTTTCCTCCGATTAAGCGACTTTTCGTCAGATGCTTGTTTGGTTCGTATAGGTAGCCCCCTATAAGAAAATCTTGAAAGTATTATTCCCACTTTTTGACATTTTCTACCACTAGAACTAATAGAAACTGCCGTAGTTTCAATGCAATGTTGACAATGATAAGAAAAGCTGCTATAGTTAATCCGCTACGTTTACGAAGCCAACAATTTTCTCCCATTTTATGTCTGTAATACTTTTTTAAGTTTTAAAATTGTTAGCCTTGCTGCAAACTAATGGTGAACACTCACAATATTAAAGGCTTCACTGATTCCTCGCAAATATATCCATTCAAAAAAGGGGATTTTTAGATCATAATTTGTTGGTTAACCATCGTACACTGCATAAATTGCCCTATCTTTGGACCTAATCTTCCTCAAATGAATCATTATGTTTTCGGTATTGTTTTTTGTCATGATACAACCATTTCTCTCTACTGATTCAAGATTTCTGTGCCTGGTAAAAACTGCTCATACATAACATAACTGGCCTTTACAACCCTGTGTCAGGATTACGGCATACTTTCTCGCAGCACTCATGTTGTGTGTGTAAATTTTTTTTATTCATGAGTACCGGGACCTACAATTTAATGTCGACTCCGAACGACAGACTTGAGAAGCTTGTTCATGGAAATTAATTACTCTCAGAGAATTTGCCAGAAGACTGCTGAGAGGTAGTCGCCGAAAGAAATATTTCTTTCATATATCTTGTTTTTTAAGATGTCGGAGCTGGGTGTCGAACCCAGCGCTCATGTCTTAGTAAGCCAACACACTAACCACTAGACCACGGCGACTACAAAAAAAACTGCTCAGGTTTTCTATTTTGTTTGCTTACCAGCAGGATTATAAGCAAAAAGTGTATCATAATCTGTGCCTACCCTTATTAGTGCAAGGAATTTTGAATATCCCTTTTGAGGGAGTCTGTTGGCCCTCTCATTTTATCATTATTAACTGCTTGATAAGGGACGCATAAATTCCTCTTACATAACAATTTTTGTTTTGTTTGCTTAATGAGGTCAGCACTCAGGGGGTGATCCCTACTTGTGCAGTACATTGTGCTGGCCTAGCGTCCCCTAGGCGGGGGAGAGGGAAAAAGGGTGTAAACCATTGATTTAAACTTACTAATACCATATCTGACATCAGTTCGAAAAAAACAAACGTCCTACTTTAAGAATGTGAACCGCAAGGAAATCGGTTGCTGTTGATTGATTATTCAATGGCCAGTGTTATACCTTCACCACTGAATAATCTAACAGCAATCACCCCCAAGAAGCCTGCACAATAACATTTAAATTAGGGGAGGAATAAAGGATTATAATTATATTGGATCCAACCCCTGAGACAATTCTTGGTTATTACTCTTTAACTGTCTTTCTTGCAGGGGAGACTCTGCCGGAGAGCTCTTGCTGTCCCCCTGCTTAGGCAGTTAAGTCCTTGCTGTGTAAGCCTTTACACCACGACAAAGTAATTATCCCATGACTAATTTCCAGAATTTTGTTACCTAATGGCAGGATATTTATTGCTGTCGGTTTATCAAATAATGACATCATGATCTCTATAGTTATCTCAGCCTCTGCTGTAAATAATTTCATTTGGCAGTACGTTTTTAGTTTTTCTGTGCAGGCAAAGGATGCAAATTTGACAGGGGTTTGCACTACTGACGTGTATGCCCATAATCTATAGGCCGCTTTGGTTTCCGTATCCGCTCTTACACACAATCTTTAACTGCTTTCAAATGCATTATTTTCATGTGCTTTAAACACATGTTTCATGCCTTGAATAATGAATTGATTTAAAATGATTTTCTCATTGCTTATAATGATTAAAGAGTCGTAAAAATTACATTCTGCCACTTTAAATTTGTTCGTTTTTCTTTAATAAAATTGTCCCAAAAGTAACATGGAACTTAAAATTTAACTGTTTCCTTTAGGTAGGGCTCATGGGATCACAATATCTCCAGCAATAACATATGAGACATGAAAGTAAATGTTTTAAACTATCACTCATGTTGTTGATGCTGCTGTGTTTGTTGTAGTTGTTGTTAATGGTTTTGATTGTTATGGGCTGCTGTTTGATTGATGTTCGATTGTTGTTTTGGCGTTTTTAAAATGTTCCTTTAATTTTACAGTCGCTGTTTGTTTATTTCTGTGTCTCTTTTTTTTCTAAAGCTATTGAATCCTCTTGTTTCTTATTTTTTTTTTTTATTATAATTTTTGTACACACCACCACCAACAATAATAATTTCAGTTGCAAAGGATACTAAAGAAAAAATCTAAATCGAACAAAACAAAACAAAAAAAATAAAAAAACAACCTGATGCAGACACATGTTGCATGTTATTGTGCTCAGGTTATTGTAACTGCTGTTCGTTATTCAATGTTTGTTGTCTTGTGAAACATTAACATTTCAAATGTTTAATTTTATTGTGCGGATACTTTTGTTGTTGTTACTGTTTAGGTTTTGTTGCAAGTTTCAAATGCAGGAGTTAAGTATGAAATTTATTTTCCATTTTTGTATTCCATTTTCTGATGTTGCCACATTAAAAACATGACATTTATGCCAATACACAACATGGGATAGTATCACATCTAATTAATGTTAGATGGCAACTTAGAAGAAAAAAAAATTAATAACTGCTTGTTACAGATTTTTTTCATAAATTTTTTATAGAATTTTTTTTACGTTTTACTTACAAGCTCGTTTAAACTGTCAATCATTTTTGACAAACCTGAAATGTTTTTATACTTTGAAAAAAAAAAGTAAAATAAAATTCTATTGCGTTTTTCTACATCAAAACGTATTCCCTATGTTGAACAACTATTTCTGGATGGTGGTGAATCAGTTAAAATATATCAAGAGTTGTAAAGCACTGTCATTATTCTCTTGAAAGCATTATTTGCCATGAATCTTTTTGTTGATTCAATAACCTTAACTAACCCAAGTTCCAGGCAGAACGAGTCTTTTCATTCGAATACTTAATCCAATCTACCAATGTTACCACCTGAAAGACTCTTATACATACATAATTTGCCATTATTAGTACAACCCTGTTTCAGGGTTACGGCCTAGCCTCTTGCAGCACATGAGTACCAGAACCCACAATTTAAATTCGATTCCGAACGGCATACTTGAGAAGCTTTTTCATGGCAATCAGTTACTCTTAGAGCTTTTACCAGAAGGCTGCTAAGAGGTAGTCGCCATTATCAGCAAGCATGATGTCAGTCTAGAGATCAAGCAAAGAATCGCACTGAACAACAGGTGCTAATACGCCCTCGGTTAGTTACAGAGACCTCTTTCGTGCGACGAAATTACTACTCTACAAGTCGTTTATTCTTCCGGTGCTTCTCTATGGTGCGGAAGCATGGACGCTGTTTTGTGCCGATGCAGCGGTCCTGGGAATGTTCGAGAGAAAAGTTCTTCGTAAGATCTTTGGTCCTCTATGAATTTCGCATTAGAACCATCGATGAGGTGTATGAGCTCCTCGAAGATGCATGCGTTTTTCAGAAAATTAACAGCCTGCGGCCACACTGGCTCGACTATATTGTTCCGATGAAAGAATCTTCTCCAGCGAGGAATGTTTTCGATGCGAAGATCACTGGACGTGGGAATAGACAACGACCCTGTTTATGTTGAAGGACAAGGTTGGCCGAAACCCATTAACAGGTTATTATATCCAGCTAAGTATGTCAAACTCCTCAAAGACCGCACTCATCTTAAGGAAAGGTTTATTATACTTCAGTGATAATTTAAAATTGTAACCATTGAGTAATGGAAATGCCAATAACACTAGTTTTTTTTTTTAATGCAGCCAGCACGATTAAAATGACTACTAATCGTGCTGGAAAGAGAAAGAGGGAGTAGTATTTGTTAACATGTTGAAATATTTCGTGCACTATTTAAAAAAGTTATGGCATTTAAATGTCTCTTTCGACATTCGGAAAAAATTATGACTTCAGCCAGCATCACAGTTTATTCTCATGCCCAGTAGTACACCAAGAACATTCG
Organism: Metopia argyrocephala; assembly: GCA_963576795.1. Classification (NCBI taxonomy): domain Eukaryota; kingdom Metazoa; phylum Arthropoda; class Insecta; order Diptera; family Sarcophagidae; genus Metopia; species Metopia argyrocephala. Next base: position 51,380,678 of record OY756210.1, read on the forward strand.
CCTTTTCAGTATTTATATTTCTCATAGTCAGAGGTGACAATACGCAATCTATCGTGAGGGAGAAATATAATTTAGTCTTGCATACACTAAATTCAACTCTATCCCAACGACCTTAGTTAAAGATTTTCAATTAGTTGTTCATATATAATCCATATTCCTCACTTTCATCCCAAACTCCAAAGAGATCAGCTAACGATGAAATGAATAAGAGTCACAAGTATTTCTGTCATCTGCCAAAGAATAAGAAGGATTAAAAATTAAAAAAGAACCGAATTAGAGTGGAGTTAGATGTACTCTGGAATATAAGTTGACCTTGTTGGAAAGAGCAGCTTCTATAACGACTTTTATAGCGTGGGTCTTAAGAAAGCTCGTTATATAACGGCAAAAATGATTACAGACAGCGAAAGCACCAAGTTTTGAATTATGACGATTGTTCCAGACACTGTCGAACGCCTTTAAAAAAATTAGAACGACAACTTTGCTTTTACTAAAGCAGTATGTACCTCCAGTTCATCTCTCGTAGTGTAAAACCATACTAAAAGTCACTTAGCAAGTGATTAGACTCTAAATACCTCGTAAGGTGATGATCATATTCCCTGTAACCCTGAAGAGTATTGAAGATTGGTGTTGCATCATAAATCTTTCGGATAGATGGCAAAACACTAGCAATTCTTTTCATTCGTGCTTAGAGACCTCAATTTTTCATTTTGAGGATTGGTATCATCCTTACGGTTTATGCAGCCCCTATGGATGTAGGAAACCCCGTTTAACAACTTAATAGGCTATTACCAAATCAAGAGGTATAAGAGAAAACTCACAATTGCTGTCATACACACAAAACAAATGATGAAATCAACCGACATATGTCTATAGACAGGAACAGTGTTGTCATTTTTTTTATTTTATTTTTACTCAGGGGTAAACCCCTACTAAATGCAGTGCATTGCATTGTAATGTTGAATATATAGATATAGATAGATAGATGTTAAGCTCCTCATGTCAATGGGACAAATTGCTGTCAATTTGATCACTCAATGATCAGTGTTATACCTTCACCTTTGAAAGATCAACAGCAATTGCCCCATCTGGAGGTTGTTATCTTCCCAAAAGGTGGCGCTGTACTCCTGATCATTCGTTTCTTGGTAAATTGGTTTGGAAAATGTCAGGGAGCAGGTTTGAGGAGATGGAATTCTTGGATGGGGGGAACCTCATATTTTTAAATTATAATTTTTGAAAAACCTCCCATTTATTTTTAATTTTTTTTCCTTCTCTGGAATTTGAACCTCGGTCGTTTGAGTTGCTGTCCACGCGCTTTTACCTATATACTACTATCCCCCCCCCACAATAAACAGGAAATTTAAAATATCGCAGGCATAATTCAGAGCAATGCTTGCTCAGATTGAATGTGTACGTGCTGCATGAAAATAAAATATCGACGTCTAGCGCTTAAAGAAAATCGCGATAGTTTTATGGCATTCTTCAAGCTTCAATTTATTGATGGTAATTTTGCAGAGTATAGTGAGTATAAAAGCAAATGGGGATGCACAATAAAACAGTTTGCTTGCAACTTTGACCCTAATTTGAATCGGCCTGAATAAAGCAACTTTGTTGTGTTAATTTGTATTCTTAAGTGCAAATTTAGAAAGTTTAGTTTTAATTTTTTTTTTTTGTGAGATATTATTACATATTTTGTAGAACAAAGATCTTATTTTTATTTCATAACGACAGAAATCACTTCTAAAGCAAAGTTTGTTTTTCCATAACTTCAAAAAAGACCAATAAAAGCCAGCAAAACCTTAACAACTTACTACAACACAATGGCAATGAATGACAATTTTCGAAACGGTTTCAAATGGTCTTATTGAAAAGCTATAAAAATAAAATTGAAAACACAAATATTCACAATAAAAATTGTTTAACAATCGTTTGGTAATTTTTATTATCATAAAAATATTGCCGTTTTTTGTTGACCACTTTTGTCTGTTCTTTGGTTGCTGGCTGTTTGACTATAATAATGACCAAATGATTTTAAATAATGGCTAATAAAAGTTTCCGTTAATTTCAATCAGAAAAAAACTCTACAGCACAGCAGGTCTCCTACTGAAACAATTAATCTTTCATAAACTTACAAAAAATACATAAAAAATACACAAAAAGAGTAGAGGAGGAACAAAATTTATTTTTTTTTTTTTAATAAAATATAGTCAGTCATCATAAGATCTAATGAAAACCATACTCACTTACCAATCGATAGGTAGAAGCTAAATAAAAAACATTAGACGTCGATAAATAGGCAGTCAGACGGCTATAACCGGCAGGCAAATTTACAAAAAAACAATAATCTGAGCTTTGTATTACAAAATTTATAATCAACAAAATGATAGACTACCACAAACTTGTAAATAATTACTTATACAATATGTATTCAGATTTGAATTTTTAAATACCCAGTTGGCACAATAGCCGTACACGACATTGTCGTCAAGCATGGCTTTAAGACATGTCATTAACGGTTGTCGACAACATCGCGGAAGTGTTCGTGCACTATATTTAGTGGTCAATTTCCTTGAAGTTGTCGACGATAAACAGAAAATTGACAACATGCTTGCATAGTTCATGCAATGAGCGGTTGATGACAACCTCAGTGACATTGTCGCTCAGCCAGTTGTCTACGATTTTTACGACATTTGTTTAAAAATGTAATTGAAGAATTGTTCGGGTGTCGTGTATGCGCCGTGCAGAATAGTAAATTGTCGTTCACCCATCCTCGATGATGTCTTGAAGGTAGAGCCAACTGGGTATATAAATATTTATTGCTAAACATAAGCTATAACCCAATAAACAAATTTTTAGATGAACAAATAAAAAATATATAAATTTTACTACTTTCGATAGCCAATCAAATATTCTTCTGACCCGGGTTTTGATAGCCCTTGTGTTTAAATTAATCTACAGCATCATTAGAATATCAGTATCTTACAAGAGTAGTTTATTTTACTGTTGTTGTCACAGGAAGACCCCAAATTGTTGGTATGTTTAGCCCAGTACAATATTCTACTCTGAATTTGCTAAATTTGGAGTCCTCTCTAAGCTTAAAATTTTAAGGCAAACCATTCCTTAATGCTTTAATCTAATAATATTGAACAATAGAGAACCATGTTTATCTAACCGGTAACTTCGATACGATACCCCGGGAACAGATAGCTCCTGTGACTACGCTTCCTATAGTAATTGTAGTTTTAATATATAGCTTAGAGAGAGGTTTTAAGTGGCGTTGTGAATTTATATAGCGACAAATGTAACTCCTTTGTTTAACATACTGCTATTTTCTAGCTATTAGAGAAGTTTGGGACTAATTATCGCACTTTTTTTAGGCGAAGTCTATCCACTCCTGCAAAAATTCTGTTACATGGTGTTAATGCGTTAACATTTTCACGTGAAACTTGTATTTGTAATTATATACATACATAATTGGCCATTACCATCCTCTTTCAGAGTTTTATTTAAGAGTATCGTGACCTACTGTTTAAAGTCGACTCCGAACTGCAGACTTGAGAAGCTTCTTCATGGCAACCAGTTACTTCCAAAGCTTTTGCCAAAGGACTGCTGAAGTGTAGTCACCGAAAGAAATATTTATTCAAATTAATTTTCTTCAGATGTCAGAGCTCGGGTTTAAACCCGAAACTCCTATCTAGTAAGCCAACACATTAACCACTAGAATACGGTGGCTACGAAAGATTCTTATACGTTTGTGCGAAACATCAAAATAGTCTCAATGTAATATATGCTTCAAAATATATAAAAATAATTTGAAATATTTAACAAGTCTAACGGACAAGACTATTCGCCCATCACATTACGTTGCGTATCCATAGAAAAATGATACACTTTACTGCTTTCAAAAACGCTTGCTTAAAAGCATCCATAATTAAAAGACGCTTAGTACAGTACATGCTCTTTGAAAACTGACTACGATTTATGGAACAAGAGACTCAAGTTGAGGCTTACAGAAGATTTCAGTTAAAATTAAAAGAAATAAATTTTGTTGTACCATATGGGTAGATTTTTGCTTAAGCTCTGGGCAGAGTCCTGTTGAAAAATCCAAGTGTGGTTAATAAATAATATGTTGTTTAGTGGTTTAGGAAATTGTGCCTGAATATCACTTTGATACATTATGAGTCTTAATTGCGAATAATCACATATTATTATGTATCACTCGTAGCTCTCTTACAGCACACTGCACTATATATAGAATTAGTTCCTTAGCGGCGTACGTTTCGTTTATGGAATAAGTTTTAAATTAGATGTCTACAAGCACTATTGCCTCTTTCTCTCTTGCCATAATATATTTTCCTAGATCAATTGTAAAGGTTTCTGTTCTGATCTTTTAGAGCAAGAATTAGCTTTTGTCATCATCCCATTACAAATGACTCCCTTTAAACTATCACTGAAGACAGATAAATTTTCTTTTAAAGTCTTACTAGGTCTACTTCTGCTCGGCAGAAATATTGGGGAGGATTATATTATCAAAAGGAGATTCTGCGAATTTGATTTTTCACAGCTTAAAAAACCTATTTGCTTGTCTTTCTATAAACTTATATTTTCTCCTTCTATTTCAACCATGTTTTTGTTCAGGACAATTAACAATTAAATGGTTGGCACTATATCACACTTTTAGAATTGATTTTCTAGGTGTTAATTGACAGCGCTTTGTTAGTACACACTTTACTACTTTCTCTGCTAAACATTTTTATTTAACTTTAAGTTTATGTACTCGTTGTAATAGAGTTTTAAGATTTTCCAGAAAACTACTATAACGTTTGCTGGGTTATTTATTCTTTATAAAAGTAATCAAACTAAGCCGATATCAATGAATGAGAGCGTTAAGCTAAAAGTGTTAAAAATAATACGATGTTATACCACCTTCATGGTATCATTTAAAATTATGAAAAATTACTTCAAACGAAAATCTAAACAATCAAGAAAAAAAAACGAAAAAGAAAAAATAATAGAAAAATAGAAAAAAAAACTTTTAATCTTGTGTTCTTTACACAAATAATAGTGATTGTCTTAGACTTACAACAGTTTAATAATTGCAGGGCTGAAACTCTTTTTGATTACAAAAAGCCTCAAAACGGACCAGTATTGTTTAATTGTACAAATGTCAGCATTCAAATTGTCCGGTTTTGTTGTTGAAGGTGGAAGGGACGTCATGTTGTTTGCAACATTAACAAAATTTTGAAAAATTAAAGAAAATAAAACAAAAAAGCTACACAAAATTGAATAAAAACAACTCTACTGCATAACGAGACCACTACCAACCATTCAAGATGCTGATGTTGTTGATAATGATGATGATGTCCCGCAAGCCTTAATTTGTTTCTTAACTGTCGAACAAATGTTTGTGTTTGAAAGTGTTTTTGTTGTTTTTGTTTCTTTTTTGGTTTTGGTTGTCTGTTTGAGTGGCTGTAAGCCATGCACAGTAATGCGTTTTGACCTTTTTCTCAGCAAAAACTATAACGTTACGAAAATATTTAAAAATTATATTACAAGCTTTACAGGCTATTATGATAGGTCTCTTCTAATCCACTTTATTCTCATACTGAATACTTATAAAGGGTTTCACAAGACTAACGCAACATTTCATTGGCGACCCTGAGAACTGTTTGACAGCTGAGAGTTTATTGGTAATAAATATGAAACGTGGTCCGACACAATAACAATTTATCACTTTTGAATAATGTTTTACAAGCAAAGAAAGTTTGGTAACCGCAGCCGTTCAGATTTCAGTATCCAAAGGGTGTGTAATACTCGTAGTGTTGGTGAAAACCCAGAAATATTATTGTCAACGACATTGACAAAAATTTAAAAATTCAAAGACCTGACCTAATTTTGGGACAGCCTTTACCAGCAACCGTCTGATAAGCTTTTGAACCAAATTAATAAAATTATTTGTAATTTAAATTTAAATTAAAAAAAAAAACAATTTGACTTTTACCACAAAGATGGTTGCCCAAAAAGGTCTAGTGGGTAGTATGCTAGACTACTGGTGCGAGGTTGTATGTTCGATTCTCACCAGAGACCCTGGTCTTTGTCACTTTGTTCCTAATAATTAATTAGAATATAATTTAATAAAAAAATAATATCACAAACACTCTTTAGGAAAATGACCACTGTGCGACGTGAGTTAATTAAAACGCTATAGAAACCTGTTGCCTGTGCAGGTAACGTGTGTTTTCATGCTGACGAAGAAGTCCATTGTTGGAATTTTATTTTTTGACGTTTCGTGCCTTCTTTTTATCTATTATTGTTATTGATTGTTTTTACTTCCACTGCACGGGCAGTGGGTGTTCTCTTTTTTTACTTTTTACCATTAAAGAAAAGAAAACGAAGAAAAAAATGTTTAAACATGTAATTACAACTGCCACTAGAAGATTAAAAAAAGGTAGAAGTAAAAATAATAAAAATCCCTTGAATCATTCTCTAATTAGCATGAAAATATTAAAATTTAATGCTTTTTAATTATTTTTAATTATAATTTCAATTACTTGTTAGGTTAAGGCGTGTTAGGCGTTTGTAATTAAAAAAAACGAAAAAAAAACTTTTTAATTCATATTCTTAAAGAAGAATTGAAACAAACTACACTTTTCGATCTTTTAAGCTGTAAGCTTTACAGCTGTTCACATTACTCCTCTTGAAAACAAAGCACAGCCATTTTATATGGTTTATGGTATATGGCTGTCCTTGCTTCTTCCCATTCATTTCCTGAATTACTCTACATAACGTAGATATTCTTTGGAGGATCTCTCTTTTTTGAGCCTTGAGGCTTCTACTCGTGTTACATCTTTGAAGTAACACTTAAATTTTTCTTTAAATTAAGATCGTTTCAGTGCTATTCCTTGTCTGCCTCAGTATAAGCACCTCATTGCTTATGCACCACAGTTTTTTATTGCCTATGGTGTTAGGTCAGAATATTCTATAGAGGCATTTATTGATGAAAATCTGTAGCTTTTGTTTGATGTTTTTCAAAATTCTAGGCTTGGTTCGCCTCTTCGTATGTCAGCTTTTAAATATATACTGCGTGATATAGTGGTTAGAGCTCCTGCTCAAAAACTTAAACGGCCCAGTTTCAAATCCCAGCCTATATAGGTGAAAAATTAAAAAGTTAGTTTGCGTTTTTTTTTTCAAAATTATAAAATAAAAAAAAGAAGTTACCCCCCCCCCCCCTTCAACAAGAAGTCCTTCTACAAAAAAAACCGCTCCCTAACATTCCACTCTATTCCACCTTAACTATTGACAACAACAAAAAACGAATATCAGGTGAATAAGCGCCTCCTTTTGGGAAGTAGAAGATAACAGCTAAAACATACATAGCGAAGGCACTCACCGCAATCAACATGCAACGATGAGGCAATTGCTGTTAATCATTTAAGGGTGAATGATTGATTGAATGATCAATTAACAGCAATTTGTCTTATTCCTAAGGCGCTTATTAATATAAGAAAAACAAAATATATGTTCTGTCTTAAATGTACTGTCCTTTCTACAAAAATTCCAATATAATGCACAGCATTTAGTAGTAGGGGTTTATCCCTGAGTATTGGTGTCAATGAAAAAAAATACACTATCCTCATCTGAATAAATCTGTTAATGATATCGTTACTGCGTCTCGGATTTATTCTGCAAAGTGTGATTATGAAAAAATATATTTCTTTCGGCGACTACCTCTTAGCAGTTTTCTGGCAAGAGCTCGGTGGTAATTGACTGGCATGAACAAGTTTCTCAAATCCGTCGTTCGGCGTCCACTTTAAACTGTAGGACAGTAATACACAAACAGGGTTGTAATGGCAAATTATGTATGTATGTATGCGATCATCACCTCAGCCAAACAGCTTATACAAACTCAGTCATCATAAACTTTTCATTCATAGATCGTACAACGTATTTTATTGATTAGAAAAACCTTAACGTTTGGTTTCCCATGCTATTAAAAATTATGATTAGGAGTTAGAATTGTATATATATGGAGTTCATTATAGAAATGAAACGAAAGAAAGATTAATTTTTTTAATTTATATGGAAAGATAGTCTGTTGGCGTTTTAATTTAAATATGATTTCTGGCTCTTGGGATATCCATCATTTGTAGGAAATGTTGTCCACTCACAGAAAATAGTCTAGTTAAATCACACGATGTTCGTGGCCAATTCGCGGGCTCGAATCGTAAAACTTGGTAATTACCAAATCAAATCAATTATGACACGAGCTGTGAGACATGCTACGACGGCTTGTTAAAACCACAGTTTCTGCACCTCGTTGTTGTTTATTTGTTATTTTATTTTTTTTAATACTGATCGAAAAAAAAGCCGTCTAAAATTGTTAACCAATGGTATCAAATTAAGAACGAATCGTGAATAATAGTTCGTCAACTTTCTGTATCAAATCAAGCTTAATGCTTAATCAAAATAAAAAAAAAAAACTGAACAAAATATCACAAGCTAATAAATCAAGAACAACCGATAGTAAAATCGTGAACACATTACATTAGGAACGACCTGTTATCCAATCATGAACAGTGTGGTATTAAATAAAGAACGGAACTGATAAAAGTACGGTTACGGTATTAAAGTGAGAACAGTGCGTTATTAAAATAAGAAAAATTGTTAACAAGAAGGGAACAGTTTGTTATGAAAATAATAACGGTTTATAATAAAGTAATACCGACTTGTTATCGAAATATTCATACTCACCGTTAATGAAGTAAGCACAAACGGAATTTCAATACCAAATGGTATCACTTTCGGTAGTTTTTTAGGGCTTTTTTCTACTGAGGGAAGAAATAATTCGACCAACCCATAAAACCTATTAATCAGTCAGTTTTTCTGTTCTGCTTATGTCATCAGTCAGTCTGTCCATGTTGAAATGCTAAACCAAACTGAACATAAATCACTCTACAGATGCCAGCTAAAAAAGTGTTGCCAACTTTAAGTTATATATCTCAATAAAAGATACCCCCGATATCAGGCTTCATACCTTTTGGCCACTACGATGTGATTCTATGTAAAGAGTATTGGGCGATTGTCGGGCATCATTAGCTTTGTGTGCTTATTAGCTTCTAGCTCAGGACCATTTACTGCTAAATTATCAATTTGTTTGTATAAAAAAAAAACTAAAATTTTAATTTGGCATGGACTACCCCTACATTTAGGCATTTGATTGTTAAGTCTTTATTTGGTCTACAATTAAAATTCTTCCGCATTCTTGTTTGCAGAGTAAATTTTGAGTAACTAAAAAAAATCCAAATAAATTTCAATTTTATATGCCGTCAGAAAATTACAATTATTTTTACATTAGACTGTAGAAATTGTATACTTTTTCGTTTTAAGAGAAGAAATTTACAATTAAAATATTTTCATTTCATTTCGTTTCTTAAATTGTAATTTTAAATACAACACAACACAACACGTTTTGGTTGAATTAAATTCTTGTCAAAATAAAATTACAAGTTGTACGAAAACAACAACAACAACATGAGCAACACCAATAACAGATAAAACTATTTAATGTTGTTCTTGTTGCTGTTCAACTCCCCAACAACTCCCGCATATGTTTATGTATACAGACGACAACAAAATGTTGCAAAAAAAAAAATAACGCGCGTTTGTGCGTTTCAGAATTGGCAGAAGAAGACCAATGCTGAGATTTCCTATAAGAGTCAATTATAACAACAACAACAACAGCAACAACTATAACAATGATGATTATGTTGACGATGAAGATGATCAACATGTAATGATTGTCAAAGTGTTGTGTTGGCGCGAAAGTCAGCACATACAACAAACTAAAGCACGTAAAACAGCCTTAAACAGCAATAGGAATGGCAACGACAACGACAACGGCAACGTCAATAACAACGGCAACAAATAATTCGCACTTGAAAAGTGCAATGAATTTTAAACATGACGCAAAATAGTTTTAGTTTTTCCATTTTATCCAAATGCATTTGAGAATTTCTGTGGTGGTTTTTTATTTATTTGTTTGTTTCATACGTTTTTGGTGCAACATAAATGACAACAAAAAAAAAAACAGAAACAAAAACAAAAATCCGACAAGTTCAATCCACCCATTGAAAGGCATAAATACGATTTATTCTTTCTCTCATTTCTTTCTTAAGAAAGATATAAAACAAACACAACAATGTGATAAATCTTTATACCACAAAGATGTCTAAGAAAATGCATTTAAAGTTATACGGAGTAGTACGTATATTATTATTCTATACTTTTGCCACATTGCCACAATACAAGTAAGTATGTCTATAGACTGCTGCAACATCAATATGTTGTAATCAAAAAAAAAAAAAAAAATTAAGTAAAACTGGGGGTGCTCGCACTCTGGCCAAGCAAGTGTATCATCATAGAAACCAATGTTGATGATGAGAACAACTGCTAAAGACATCATTGTCGTCATTATTACGAGGAAAATAGTTTTTTAACAGACTCCAACGCAACAGACGTTTTGTCACTTTATGAAGAATAATTTTTCTGTTTTTTTTTTCTTTATTTTATTTAAAAAAATCTTCCAGTACAGCAGACTTACATATATGTGCATTAAAGATATGCAAGTGATTTTTTTGCTCAAACACAATCTCATGTTGAGCATATGTTCTATCAGAAAAGAAAAATTAATACAAAAAATATGGAAAAAAATATTTGCAAGTCTGGGAAAAAGTCTTTATGAAAGATAAAGTTTGACACTAAAAATAAAAGCTACACAATTAAACATTCAATGAATCGATATAATTGGAAAACAATTTCTGAATGTCTCCCTAAGGGGCTTAATTAGCTATGAAAAAAAAAAAGAAAACAAAGAAGCCATTAAGAAGAATTTAAGATAAAATTCATAAAATATGAAACCACCTTAAAGCTAAGCCAAAAAAAGTGATTATAGCTACTGGGAGCTATATTGTGGGTAACCATGCCTGCGCAGTGCTCTAAACCATCACGTGTGACGTACTGCCCCTAAATACAACCCAACTGTATTGAAACCTGCAAAAAACAGAAATGCGAATACAACGAGTAGTCGTCCGATCATATTTGTGTAATTTTTTGAAATTTTGTTTAAATTAATAAATAAATTTGAAGTAGAAGTGGAAATCGAATTCGATTGAATTGAAATCGAATGTAATTTCAGGCTGCTATACCGATACCTAAAATTGACAACTTCCTTGATTATTAATATTTTAAAATATTTTTTTTTTTTTGAGGGGTAAACCCCCTACTAAATGCTGTGCATTGTATTGGAATTTTTGGAGGACAGTACGTATATTATAATTAATTATTAACCGCCTTGGGAATGAGATAAATTGCTGTGAAGTGATCATTCAAAGGCCAGTGTTATACCTTCAGCATTGAATGATCAACAGCAAATGCCTCATCGTTTAGCTGCTATCTGCTAATTCCCACTAGGTGGCGCTTTTCTCCTGATCATTTGTTTTTCATTAACATTGGTTAAGATTGAGTAGAGTGGAATGTGGGCGAGCGGTTTCTTTGTAGATGGTCTTCTTGGAGGGGGGGGGGGGACTTTTTATTTTTAAATTAAAATATTTGGCAAAACCCGTAAACTAACTTTTTCATTTTTCACCTTTGCTGGGATTTGAACCTAGGCCGTTTGAGTTTTGGTGTGATCGCTCTAACCACTATACTATAATTTAAAAAGGTAAATTTTATACACACATTTTATATATACATTGAAACTACAAATGAACAAAATTGTTTTTCATCACATACTTTTATGTTTGATTGATTTTAAAAGTAAATATTGTGTGACACACGAAATTGAATGAATTATTGAAACGACAGATCTGGGCATTTAAAGAGAAAATTTATTATTATTTCTCAATCTGAGAAATGTCCCTCAATTTCATTAGTAAATATTTAAGGGTGAGCATATTGGTTGCAGAGAACTTTACTCACTACAATTAGTACGTAAGTAACGTTTTGAAATTACAAGATAATATGAAATGTATTGCTTATGGGGATAAGCATATCTCTATGACCATTTAAAAGAAACGTCAGGATACTTTTTCCCAAAGGTGTTAATCAAAATTACGAATACTTATGTTGTAATGGTTATAAAATAAATGAGAATCATATTCCATTTAGTATACAAAAATCAAACAAAATAATTTACAAACCAACACATTTCCGTTTTTCAACAAAATTCAAATTCTATTTTCCTCTAAGCAGAGACAAAATGACCAAAGAGACATTCTTATCCTCAATATATTTCATATTATATTGAATGTATTTGCCTATATGGCGAAAAATATTTTTTGTTTTAAGATTACTTAACAAGCAAACAAAACTACTACAGCTATTCTGAGGTTTCTATAAAATAGAGAAACTGAAGGGTATACAAGCCCGCCCAATGCTCAAAGGTATTTCAAAGAAACTGAACCGTTTAAATGACACTCATACAGAAAATAAATGATTCTTTTCCTCTTCAAAACTTCCCTGCGTATCGATTGTCTAATTACTAGTGCATATATATATTAGGGGGGGTCGATTTGTATGGAAGGAAAAAAGTCAACAAAGCGTATAGCAAAAACGAAATCTAGGGAAAATTCTAAGAAAATTTCTCCAAGAAACCATGGGTCTAAAATAAATTCGTAGCTCCCGAAAATCAATATGAAAATTTTATGTCACGTTTTATACAAAAAATCATTTATTTTTTGAATATCTGAGTAATACATTCTTATTTGTTTTATTTGTTTATTATTATATGAATTCTATATGCAATGGTGGCTTGTATTATTTATTATAGGGTTATGCAATTATATTATAATACGATTTATGTATAATAATCGATCGGTTTTCCGTTTGGTCATATTTTAAAAAATAATTGCAAAAAGTAGTGTTTCTACGACAATTTTACACGCTGTCTTACCATTTGAAGTTATAGGAAAATTCCAATTAATGGCTTTTAATAGAAAATTGTATACCACCGTTTACCTTAGAATTTCAGCTTTCCAGTGGTAGTTTGGGCATTCTAATCGGGGTTGCCATTTAGTCAGGGTTCATTACAGAATTAAAAAGATGGTTTTTTGACAAGTTGTAAAATTAATGCTTTTTTAGAAGTAAAGACTATAAGAAAAATAGGATACTTTAGTTAAAATAGGTTATTGTAAATCACTAGTTAGGTCATTTTGTCAGCTTTCCATTGGTATCATGAATGCTTCGATCGGTTGTGCCGTTTGGTCATATTTTAAAAAAGAATTGCAAACGGTAGGGGTTTTACGACAATTTTACACGCTGTCTTACCTTTTGAAATTATAGGAAAATTCCAATTACTGGTTTATAATAGAAAATTGTATATCACCGTTTAGCTTAGAATCTCAGTTTTCTTTTTATTGCTCTTAGGCTCTGCAAGAACCACTGAGTGCGATTCTTTTGCAATTTTCGGATGATATCTACCATTTTCTTCTTCTCTCGTCAGAGAGTTGTTGTTTCTGCCATCAAATGAGAATGCTACTAAATCATAATCATTGCGTTACTTTCTATGAAAAGCATCCCTACATTTCTATTTTTTCACGTGAAAGCTTAGATTTGCCCATAATTATTGGTTCCCCATTTTCATCGTTAAACAATGTCTTTGAAAAGTGATGTGGCCAGAAAAGAAGCAAGCTTATTCCCGATACCACACCTATCACACGGCATAGCGAAATGGGGTGTATCGTACCTTTTTGTATGAACTTGGCTGTCCTGCAGTTGGTATGGAAAATTCCAGTTCAGACTCAATATCCATATGTGATTGACCAGGATTAAACGTTGGATCGCGACTAGCTGGTGGCAGTGTTGATTATTGGTCAACAGTAATCGCATCAAATTCGGGAATGGTTAGCTTTCTTCTACTGTGCTGATCAAACTCTTGGAGGTCAATGGTTATCAAGCCACAGCAGCAAAACGATGTTTTTTGCGCACTGACATTTCATACTATAAAAAACACGCCATCAAAAGTGTGCAGAAATGTTAAAGACTTGCCGGAATTTGCTTGACATTTGATTTGATATTGATGTTTAGTTAGTAATGTTTTTAGTTTTTTCGAGACACTTTTTTCATGAATTAACGGAATATTTAGCTTATTCCAAATTTCAAACAACTTTTTGCCACTTGTGGAGTATGAAATAGTCTAAAAACAAATAGTATTTCAATACGTCACGATTATTTGGTAGATTAAGCCCACTAAAATCACTGGGCAAGCAAATGTTCAGACTGGGTAGAACACAAGACCCAGAGTTCATTAAATTTGTAATCATTGTAATCATGAGTTAACGGAATATTTAGCTTATTCAACATTTCAAACAATTTTTTGCCACTGTGGAATATAAATTCTGTGCGATTGTAGTTTTTTTTTCTCAGCTTCGTCTAAAAACAAATAGTATTTCAGTACGTCGCGATTGTTTGGTAGATTGAGCCAACTTAAATCACTGGGCAAGCCAATGTTCAGACTGGGTAGAACTCAAGACCCAGAGTTCATTGAATTTGTATCAATTACTGAATGTGTAATCAGGTGTAATCAACTCACATTACAGACGTTTCAATTATAATTTCATAATTAAAAACTATTTAAAAGTTGAAAAAAGTAATTTGGAATACACGCTGGTTATTGAACGCAGACAGACTATCTGACATTTACGAGTCACTCCCACACTTCTAGTCGAGGTGAATTGTGCCAAATGTCCAAAAAAAGACAAAAGCACTGCATTGATAACGGCATGCTGTTGTTTTTAAATTATTGTAAACAAAAATGCTAGTAGGTTTTAGAGAACAATTTAATATAACATCATAACTTGAAATCGATTTTTGGGAGCTACGAATTTATTTTAGACCCATGGTTTCTTAGAGAAATTTTCTTAGAATTTTCCGTAGATTTCGTTTTTGCTATACGCTTTGTCCGAAAAACAAACGACCCCCCCCTAATATACATACATACACAATTGTCCATTACAACCCTGTGTCAGGTTTACGGCCTAGCTTCTCGCAGCACTCATGTTGTGTGTATTAGTTTTTATCCATGAGTACCGGGACCTACAGTTTAAAGTCGACTCCGAGCGACAGATTTGAGAAGCTTTTTAATGGCAATCAATTACTCTCAGAGCTTTTGCCAGAAGATGGCTGAAAGGTAGTCGCCGAAAGAAATAATTTTTTTATATTCCTTTTTTTAAGATGTCAGTGCTGAGATTTGAACCCGGCACTATCGTCTTAGTAACACAACACACTAACCACTAGACCACGGCGACTACTAGTGCACAACGTTTTAAATTTAAAAAATAGTATAGCTGCGGTATTCAGAAGCTTCAACTTTCTACACACATTATACCAAAGCCGCAGCGTGAAAAGTTTTCATTAATAAAATGGACCTTATTATTCTCGAAACCTTTCGATCTTATATATTTTCTCGTGGATTAGGTTCATAGCATATAATGGTTTAGAGTAGAAGATGACTAATTGCACATCCATAGAGGTTCTTCTCATAAGTTCACAAAACATTTCATTTTCAACGGTATCTTCACGTATTAACGGATCCACATTAACCCTCTGTCTACAACGCGGGTCTGATGAACCCGTAGTCTAAATTGATCTTATTTAGATCTAATTTATTAATAATAATTTTTATTTTATACGAGTATTCTGGTGTGTGTTGAAAAGCCTATAGTTGCTACTTATATACAAATATAGTCTGGTGGGTCCATTGGATAAAGTTTGTTAATTTCTGAAAAAAAAAATTTTTTATTTTTTTTGCGACGGAAATAGGGTTAAAGGGTTTGGTAAATTTTTCACTAAGAAGTTTTAAAACCTTCTTACACTAGCCAACCAATGCTGATTATCTGTCAGGGACTTGATACCATTATACAATCGTTTACCTTACCCAAAGACATCTTATACATGCTTGCGAAAAAAAAATTGCAAAAACTTTCACAAGGAAATTTCTAGAGGTCTTCGGTAGTTTAAAGGACGCTGCTAAGTTGGCAGAATTTGAGAACACATAAGCTTCGGTCATTTTGAGCCACCCTATATTTTTAAAGCAAAGCATTCGTCCAAACATATCGTCGTGCGGGACTCATATTTTTTATATATCTCGAGTTAATGATGTTTTCGACACCAAATTTTTTAAATTTGTAATTCGTTTTAGGATATCTCGTCAAGTTTCGGAGAAAACGGATTGCAGATTTTAAAAATTTTGGTGTCAAAAACCTAAATTAGCATCATTAACTCGAGATTTAAAAAATGGCGTATAGAACACTTAAACTCCCGCAAGACGATATATTCACATCTCACACAAATTTATTTTTATTTATTAAATGAAATGAAATAAAACGTTTATTATTGAATTTTTATATTTTACATTTGGTTCTAATTTATTTCGTTTTCTATTTACAGGTGGAAAGTGAAGGTAAGTTATGTTTTGATATCATAGGAGTACACACTTCCTTTAAATTGTCTCACTTCAGCCTTTAGCAAGTTTTTAATTATCATTAACTGAGCAGGCTAATGCTGTAAAAAATACTCCCCTCAATTATTTTGCTAAACTAAAACAATTATTTGTTTGCTTCTCTTTAATTTATAATATTTTTATTAATAATTTATTTCTAATAATGGTATGTTTTAAAGAGATATTGTGAAGGCATAAAAAGCCTAATATTGAATGCCTATTAGTTTTGCAATGCATATCCGATAACGTTTGAAATACATTCACATTCAAATATAAAACAATTTCTTTTCTTTTTATATATTTTTGGAATAAAAATAATTTTAAATAAAAAAAAGAGAAAACAAAAAAACTTTAGAAAAAATCAAAATAAGATGCATCAGTCAGTTGTCACATTAAATGACATGAAACTTGTCACATGCAACAAATGTTTTAACACTTCTTTCACTTATCTGAGCAACAGTTCCAAACTATACAGACAGACTCACATGTGATGAGTAAAAATATTTTCGAAAATAAATCAACAAAACAACTCCTGTTTTGTTGAAAAACCATTTGAATAGGGCGGAAAAAAAAACTTTGCAAAATATTGGCAATTGTTGTCGCATTAAAAACTATCGTTATCAAATGAATTTAATGAAAATAAAGTCTTTAGATACAACAAATGACAAAACAAAAAAACAAAAAAAAATTAGCTAAAAATAGTGGGAATAGAAGAAAAACTATAAAAAAAAGAGACACTCATGCGGGCAGTACTTAATCACAATGCCTTTGACTGACTCCCTGTTGTCGTTCTGAAGTTTTGATTTTTTGTTGTTTTTTCTTCTACCCTTTATTTTATTTTTTTTTAAATTGTCTCTGTTAAATTCATTTCCATTTTTTGTTCGTTTCAATCTGATTAACCGATTGCTATCGATACCAGTGGACAACTCTTTTAAAGACAATTTTATTTTTTTTTTATTTTTTTGTTTTTTTTGTTTTTTGCTGCCATAACACCGCAATCAGGCAGCCAACCAGGCAGGCTGTATAGATGGCTGGCATAGTGCCTGCCCGATAGGCAGCATTTGGTTTTAATTAAGTATAATATGCCTACTCAAGTTACGATTGTGATCTTTCTTTTCCACCTCTCTACATAGACAATTAAACATTTAGAGAACGAAATAATAAATGAAGAAATCTTTGTGTCGCATGTATGTTTAGATGGGTTATCCAATCATTGATGCAACCATAAAAGGCGTGATTTTTTCTTTAATTTCATTATTGTTGCTGTTGTTGTATTTTAAATATTGATCATCGTCATCATCATCATTGGATTATCCATACTCTGTGCATTTGCTCTATACACTCTATGTTCAGTGTGGTTATACATGTATTGTGATCATATATATAGTATATACTTTAAATAGCTCAATAATTCTAACCGAAAATTGGTCAGAATCTGGCCAGCTTTTCTAAATGAAAATTGTTCAGAATCTAGAAAATATTTTTGAGAGAAAATTTTTTCAGAATCTGGCCATTTTTTTAAAGCGGAAATTGTTCAGAATCTTGCCAACTTTTCTAAAAGAAAATTTTTCAGAATCTGAGCAACTTTTTTAATAGAAAGTTGTACAGAATCTAACCAGTTTTTTTTAAGCGGAAATTGTTCAGAATCTAGCAAGCTTTTCTAAACAAAAATTGCTCATAATTTGGCTAGTTTTTTTAAACGAAAATTGTTCAGAATCTGACCAGTTTTTTAAGCGGGAATTGTTCAGAATCTGGTCAACTTTTATAATAAAAAAATTTCTAAACGAAAATTGCTCAGAACCTGATCTATGCTTCTAAACGAAAATGGTTCAGAATCTACAAAATATTTTTAAACAAAAGTTGTACAGAATCTGAGTAGTTTTTTTAAGCGGAAATTATTCAGAATCTGGCCAGCTTTTCTAATCGAAAATTGTATAGAATCTGACCAGATTTTATAAACGAAAGCTACGCAGAATCTGAGCAATTTTTCTAAACGAAAATTTTTCAAAATCTGGCCCTTTTTTTTAAACGAGAATTGTTTAGAATCTGACCAGCTTTTCTAAAAGAAAATTGTTCAGAATCTGGCCGGTTTTCTAACGAAAATTTTTCAGAATCTGAGCAACTTTTTAAGGAAGAATTGTTTCTGAATCTGACCAGGTTTTCTAAACGAAAATTGTTTTTGAATTTGAGCAATTTTTTTAAACATAAACTGTTAAGATTTTAGTAAACTTTTCTGAATAAAAAATTCTAAACGAAAAATGTTCAGAATCTGACTCATTTTTCTTTAAGATAAGTATTCAGAAATGTATTGAGAACACTTTAAACATCAAACTGTACAGCATTTTTAGTTCATCTCTTGCCGTACAAAATGATTTCCTATTTCCACTTATTTCTTTTGTAATCAAAATTCAAACAATAAAAAAAAGGATTTCCAACTAGAAAATAAAAAACGAAATCATTTTAGAACGCCACGCAAATATACGAGTGTCTCTCAAAGTATTCTCTTTTTGCAACAAATTTATAGAACTTGGTTGACTGACTGAGTGACTGACTGTCTGACAATTGTTGTGTCGACTGCATTTTGTAAAAAACACTCTGCACTATTTTGCATGTCATTTGATTCATGTGTTCATTTGTTAAATTGTTTCTCGCAAACAACTGATGTCTTGAAATATTCTGCACTTTTTTTAGAGAGAGAGAAAAAAAGGTCGGTTTCTTTTAAGAATTTCATGAATGGGTGTTATGTTAGACATTTTCTATAGAAGGCCGTAAATAAATCAATAATTGAAGATTTGAGTGTTTAAAACTGCATTACATACATACGTTAAGGAAATAATTTTTATTAAAAAAATTTGTTTTTTGCTCTTGTGTGCCTACCGATAAATCTTTTTGGTATTAGTTTAGTTTTCTATGGTCACAGTTTCACGAACAAGCTTTCGTAAAATCTAAATGAGCGTTTTGATCCTTTCCAATGATTAATTTTAAGATGCAGCAAAAATTTTTAAATTAAAAAAAAAATTGTGTTGGTCTACAGGGTGGTGGTAATTAATTGTTATGTAGTCCCTTGATTTGTTGTGCATACATATAAACATAAATAATTGACTATTACAACTCTGCTATAGGGTTACAGTTTAAAGTCGACTTCGAACAACAGATTTGAGAAGCTTTTTCATGGCAATCAGTTACTCTCAGAGCTTTTGCCAGAAGACTACTTCTTATTTCTTTTTTTTTCAAGATGTCAGAGCTGGGGTTTGAACCCGGAGCTCTTGTCTTAGTAAGCCAACACACTAACCACTAGACCATAAAATAATAAGATGAGTAGAAATAACGCCTAAGTTCATAAGTTATCCATAAAGACTAGCGATGTCCTTCAAAAAAGTATTAAATTATATGTGCTTTATTAACTTCTGAAAATCTTGAACATTTACAGGGTTTTTTGCGAAATCGGACACTAAAAATTCAAACTGTCGCACTGCGGTTATTTTTATTTTTGTTCTTGTGGTTTCATTTTTGTTGCCAGAACTTATTACGATAGAAAAGGAATATTTCTTTAATGTTTTTAGACGTGTTTCAAAATGTAGAATACCAATTTATTTTCGATAAATATAACGATATCACGCACAGGCGTCGTCTGTGACTATGGTTACTGTACATATTAGGGAGGCGGACGCTCTTATTTTTCTGGGTGTGATAAAAAAGTGTGATGTTCGTTGGAGTGATCACATTAAGCATTTAAGTGCCTCGGTTTTTTAAAACGGTGCAAGAAATACTGCACTTCTTCTGACCTTCTCAATATTTGCAAGACCTTTATCCGAACAAAGTTAGAATGCAGCTCTCTCTCTGGGACAGTGCTTTAAAATCTATTTTGGAGCGTTCGTACAGTAGAGGGCAAAGATACTTGCCATCGACGGTAGGGTATTCAACTCTATCGATTCGTTGGAGCTTTTGCGCAATGTGGCATGTGTTTCATTGTTCTATCGATATTACCATGGGAGGCTCTCTGACGAAATAAAAGCATTAATTCTGAATAATTGCATATTCCTACGTACTAGTCGTACCACCCCCCCCCCTCCCCCCACCCCGGGGGTACAGTAAATGGCCTCTAGTGATTTACGTCACACTAAGGGCCTGTACTCACCGGGGAATATGGAGTTCACCTAGCTCTGGGTCGCCTGCTGCTCGCTATAGGCAGAGAGGTTGGTAATTTATTACTGACCATCTCAGGGACTGACCAGAGAAACCTACTCTAATCTGTTACTACGGGCATCAGGAAGCCCCCGGATTGCCTGTGCTACACTGTCATTCCGAGAGTGAGGTAAATCGGCCTGATGGTTTGGGTGCGGCCCTTCGGGGAGTACTCGTAGTGGTTGTGGTAATGCTAGATAGAAACCCCTCAACAAGGGGGTATTACTACCCAGGCAGTGGTATGCTAAATAACTAATTCGCTGTCCATGGGCTTTCTTCTGAGCGGCGTATCAGAGATATGACCGACATTAGAAGGCATTGGCTTCGGATGGCGCTGGTCAGACGCGGCGTATTTGACCACCACCCTTTACAATGGGGTGGCGTGTAGTGAGTCTCATGACAGGTACGCACAATAAATCCATCAAGTTGTTGTACCACTCGTACATCTTATAGAACACATCCTTTTGTTGTTGATTGTCCAGTGAATCGCACAATGCGTTTTAGAGAAAGTTCGTTCTTTGACCGCACTGTTCGTTTATGGAACAATCTTTTTGTGAATGTTTTTTCTGTGAATTACGATATCAGTGAGCTGAAAAAAATGTCCACAAGCACTACACCCTCTTTCCCCCTTTCCATAACATATTTTCTTAGACCAGCATAATGTACTGCATAAGTAGGGCTCGTCCCTTGATCTTTTAACTGATTTGTAAAAAAGTATTTGAGTTGACAAAAAAAAAAGACAGCTTTTCAGAGTTGACTTTGAAAGTTTTTTTTATTCATTTTTAAACAAAAGTTTATTAATGATTAGTAATCAAAAATAAATTTCAAAAATATTATCTGAGTGTTTGAGTTCTCACAACGTAACTGCTTCAATTAAAACATATCAGATCACCAACTAGAGATGTTTGACATTCTTAGAGTTTAAATACTACTGCTACTCTCGGTAGTTACTGGTAGAAAAGCGATACAATTCACTTTTATTCAGCGATTTTAAAACGTTTCACTAATTAAAATTTATGTATTTCATATGAGTTTTTTATTTCAAATCATAACTCTTAATAAAAACAAAATTAATTTTTAATTAAATTTTCATTTGAAAGAAGTTTTTTATTTTTTTCTGATCTCATACATGAGATCTTTTTTTTTACTAATTTCATATATTTTTCAACACCTTTCACTAACTGTATACGAACGATATCATGTTTTACATTTAAAAGATAAGAAACAATAATAAAATGAAAAGGAATAGGCAAAGAATTACTTGCCAAAGAAGAAACAAGACAATAATGATCACCTTTTTCAAGACGATATTTGATATTTAATACTTTAATAAAGACAATAGCGTATTAATGGTAGCAATAAAATATAAAATTAATAATTTATTTTCTAAATGAAAATCTATTTTAGGAGATGACTGTTGTTATACTCCCTCTAATGGCAATGACAGTAAAGTGTTTAGATTTATAGAAATTTCTTAAATTATTTCATAAATATTTAGATGCGAATTGTTTAATATTCATTATACGCTGACGATAACTAAAGGGTCTTTCAACAGGGGCTATCGATGATTAACAAATAATAGAGGTTTTATAACTGAAGACAATTACAATCGAAACCTGATAGAGATTTCTTTCGTTTGTTTTGAAAATCACAACAATGATAAAATTGTTGTTTTCTATTAAAAAAAAACATCAGCAAAAGGGCTCTGGATAGTTTTTTTTTATTCAGACCAATACTCAGGGGTAAATCCCTACTAATGCTGTGCATTGTATTGGAAATTTTGTGGAATGGACGGTACATTATGACCACAGAACATAGATTTTTGTTTTCTTCTATTATTAAGCGCCTTAGGAATGAGACAAAGTGCTGTGAATAGATCATTCTCAGGCCAGTGTTATACCTTCACCCTTGAATAATAAACAGCAATTGTCTCATCGTTGCACGTTAATTGTGGTGAGTGTCTTCGCTAAGTAGGTTTTAGCTGTTTTTTACTAATTCCCAATAGTGGCGCTTTGTCTTCTGATGAACACCAACGATATTTATGAGTTTACAGCTCAAGATATATTGTATGTACATTCGTCATGAGCGGTTTAAAGGTGATTTGGAGTGGCCAGAGAGATCGTGCAACGGGACTCCGTTAGTTTTTATTTAGTAAACTTCTCTACAGCTGCAAAAGCATGCAAATTAACTATTTAATTACAGCTGAACTCAAAGGCGACATAAGCTATACTACTGTTAACGTTCAACCCGAATTATAAGCCGGTGTTATGATAATTCAGATATTGATGACACACACCTTTGATGTCCCACACACACAGTTTATTTTGTTTTCATTTAAAAAAAACACGCAGCACTTAATGAAACACCCTTTATAAGAGAATTTAATTTAATATTTAGGCTTTAGCACTCTTCAAGATTATGTTAAAATTTCATTTTATTATTTAAAAATTAATATTCATGGGATATATATTTTTAATTTTATTGTTTGTTTAAAAGTGTCAGTTGTAAACAAGTTCTTGTTTTTTCTACTGTTTGAGTTAACTTGTTTGGTTATGTGTGCTATAAGACATTTCCCTGTAATCTTTTATTAATGCGACTAATCGTTAAAATATAAATTTTATCTCCTTTTTAGAGCATGTTCGTTCGTTCTTTCCAACGTGTGCCAATCGTCCGCTAATATTAAATTCTTAGATCCATATTTCAATCTAATGAAATCCCTTTTTTTGAAGATTTTGAATCATATTTTTCATGAAATTTTTATAAAAAGAAGTGCTTTGATAGCTTTGAGCACATTAGATAGAGTTCGTCCTAACAAGTCTGAAATGGGAAAGATAAATTAGAAGTGGAAAAGTAAGAAATATAGTCGTAAATCACCAAAGGAAAACTAAAACACTGGCTTCCAATAAAGACTCTAATCCATAGAAGAAATCCATTCCAAGGGTATCTAAACTCCTTCTAGCGAGTTCCCGCAATTATCGAAGAGATATTCTTTCTCGTCCCCATACATCTATTAAAAAAATTCTGCTGAGATCTTTCCTAGTTCCCGTTCCTGACCAAACATCACAATGCCCTGTCGGAATGCTACTAATTAATCTCATATTTTTTTATTTTTTATTTTTTAAGACCAATACTCACGGGTAAACCCCTACTCATGCAGTGCATTGTATTGGAATGTAAAGATGGTTGATAGAAGATGTTTGTATATTTTGCGCCTTTTTCTTTTTTTTTTTTTTTTTTTTGTTGATGAAACATATTGCTATCAAATTGTCCACTCAAGAGCCAGTGTTATACCTTCACCCTCGAATGATCAAACAGCAATTGCCTTATCAGTCGGTGGATGTTTAAATGTGAATGGTGAGCTGTTATCTTCCTCGAAGGTGGCGCTGTACTCCTGATTGTTGGTTTCTGGTGGAATGGACTAGAAATGTCAGGGGGCGGTTTCTTGCAGATGATCTTGTTGGAGGGGGGGGGGGGGGGGACCTCTTATTTTTATAAATTTAATGTTTTAATTTAAATTGTAATTTTTTTTAGAAAACCGCAAATTTTTATTTTTATAATTTTGTCCTTTGCTGGGATTGAACCTTGGTCGTGTGAGTTTCTGTGCGAGCGCTCTACCACTATGCCACGACACTTACCACTTACATCCAAACTGTCTTATTTGAGGGCGCCCCAAGTTATAGTGACACACACCCCTCTTCTAGCCACAATATCCATCAGTACTCTCTCTAGTATTCTCTCATATTGGGCAAATCAAATATAAAAGGTTCTGAGCCACAAGTCCCATTAATGTTACTGTTCCTTTCCCGGGGTCTAGTTCTCAATAAGTCGATAGCCGTGACAGGTTGAAAGACAGGGATTGGCAAAGATTCAAACCAAGGACTGAGAAATTAAACTAACAAAGGTATCAGCTTTCTCCTTTCTAGTAATATTGTCCTGTCCCTGACATAACTGTGATAAAGATACCAGGTTAAAGGGATATAAAGAGGCTCATGAATTATATTGGAAGACCTCTAGCGGTGAGGAAATCATTACTTTCTACTTAAATATGGGTTGTTCTCAGAACGAAATTTTTAGGATTTGTCTTGGGAACGTACAGCACATAAAAAGTCTTATTGTGCTGTTTCTAAAACTCTATATACTCAGTATGGCGGAGCCAGGACGCTGAAACTTCTTGTAAGATCGGTATGCACGCCGAACTGTGGAGTGTTTCCTTTAACTATCTCTTCAGAAGTGGCGTTGATTAAAAAACTATCCCTTTTTTTGGCGATTACTCAGGTCTAGCACTGAAATGTTTAAGGTATTTGTGCACAAGTGAGAATAAGTAATGACAACAAACATATTCATTAACTTCAAAACTTAATTATAATTAATGAAGGCAAGCGCAATCGCTCAGAAAGTTCGATGCACAACGTAAGAAATAATAATCAACACCGAAAATAGCAAGTTTCGAAGTGAGGAGAGCCTTATATCTTCTTGCTGGTCAATAGCACAAGAATGTTAAAAACTGTTCAATGTTGTTCTATTGATTCCACAAAAGAAAATTTATTTCTTAGAATGGCATACTTTTAAGAAAATATTGTATATAAAAGGCCTTCTGATGTTGAGAATAGACACAAAAAAACAACTTAAAATCGGTCTACAAATTCGTTTCATCTGCTGTGATTAATTGAGACTTTTTACAAGAATCGTCTTCCTTTTTCTTGATTCAGATAGATTCTTGTTTCTTACCGAAAAGATTAAAACTGTTAGAGGGGTTGAAAAAATTTTATGAACTTTGTTTACTGTGCCCTTTTTACACTGCTCTTGTACTCTCTGTCTTCCTATCTCATTTGCACTTGCTTTAGACGAAAGAGATATTAAGGAGCTTACAAATGTAACAAAAAAACACCCACAATTTGAGAGCTACAATGTGAATGTTGGAAGATTTAAAAAGAAACTTAAATTAAAAAAAATTTAAACAAAATCCAGGGGCTTTTGAGTCATCGTTTGAATCCATATTACGCTAATACTTTTATAAGTTTTCCTATACAAATTAGTTAATAGTCATTTATGTTTTATTTATTGTTATTTTTTGTGTTTTTTTGAAATAAAATCCTCTACAATTTTTAGAATAGGCAACTGGATAAGAGCTAATGATGGTGATGATGAGTTTTTGTTAAAATGAAAACAAGTTTGCTGCTTAAGTCTTTTGTTTTGTTTGATTTTGCCTGCTATCTTGCATGCACACTCACACATACATATGTATGTATGAACAAGTATGTATATTTATACAAATAAATATAATATATATTATTTTATTTCTTGTTTATTTGTAGATTTCTTTTATTGTCGAATTTTTTTTTTTTTTTGTTAAATCTGATAGTAATTTTAGCACGAGACCACAAGACGCCTGTTATCTTTGTCTTGATATCTCTAGAAAAAAAAAATAAAGACGAGATATAATAAACTAAACCAAATTTGTTTGTTTGTTT
The DNA here is from genome assembly GCA_963576795.1 of Metopia argyrocephala. Lineage (NCBI taxonomy): Eukaryota > Metazoa > Arthropoda > Insecta > Diptera > Sarcophagidae > Metopia > Metopia argyrocephala. The sequence continues at coordinate 51,406,826 of OY756210.1, forward strand.
TTTTTTTTTTTTTCAATTCTTATTCTACGCTTTACGGATATATTGCTGTTGCTATTGGTTATTTGATGGGTAGAAGTTGAAATCCAATTTAAAATTCTAATCAATAGAGGGTGTTGTACGTTAGAAATTTAAGAAAAACATTAATTTTGAAATTAATTTGTTGTGAAAAAAAATTTATACAATTTAACCTGTTCGATATTTTAATTCTTTTTAAATTAATTCAAGGTTAGTTAATGCTTAACAACGCTTTAAATAAAAAATTTTATTTGTTTTTAATAAATTCCTAATTAATTAAAGCTATTATTCTTTAATAACAGCAGATACATATCATATACGAGAGTATTGGTATCGTTAATTGAAGTGCTTAAATTTCATTTTACCTATGCCTCAATTATTTGTGTGCTTGTAACGCTTGATGAAAACTTACAGCAGCATATTAAGTTGTAAACTTTGGTCACACTTATTTTAGTGCCCACGTTAAGCGTGCAGTGTTAAACTTTTCAAATTTGTCTCTGTTACTTTGCGTAGCATTTGTGTATTACTTTTGATTTTTTGTATACAAATTGAATCGAAAAGAAAAAAAAAAACAAAATTCTCCCACGAAAATACGTCTAAAGTAACAAATTTCAAATTGTTAATTACTAAGTTGTTAACATTAATTTATATCACTGCTAACAAGCGTTATAATTTTTCAACAAAAAAAAAGATTTATTACCAATTTTATTAAACAAGAACAAAGAAAAAAAAATTATTAATTATTAATAAAAGCAATTACAAGTGGTAGTTATTGAAAATTATTATTCATTTAACCGGAATGTTTTAAACATGAGATATATTCGAAGTAAATCATTTTTTTTTTTTTTGTAATTTATTCTCAAATTACACTATAATTTCAAATTTAAATTTAACTATTTGGGAACAAAGTGATAAAAATCATTAGGCCTGGTGTCGTGATGTTTAACTTACAACAGTGGCCCTAACAGGGGCCTGATGCTGAGAGTCGATAGCGAAATAATTGCGTATCGCAATTAATTCCGATAGTTCGCAATTTTCTAATTCTGTGAGTCGATACGTAACGAATCGTTTTGTGTTTTAGTGTCGTAAAACGGAAGAAAAAAAATTTCCTCACACTGTATAAAAACATAAACAAAAACCATATGTTTAGTGAAAAATAGAAAAAAATATATACTATAAAATTTTTAAAAACAAATAACAACTCAAATTAAAGAACAAAATTAATGGATCCGAGTTTATTTTGTTTTTCTTCTTCTTCGGATAAAGGGGAAGAGTATAATTTAACTGATATCAGAAAACAAATCAGCGGTTGAAGTGACCCCTTAACTTTGGCAGACTCAGAGTAAGTTAAAAAATTATATCTTAATATATTATTTGATTCTTTCTTTTTTCAACAGATTTGTAAAGCGATTTAGACGTTCAAAAGAAGCCTTTAATTATGTTCTAGAAGAAATTGAATTTAACGGAGTTATTTCAACAATCGTACCACCAAAAATTCAATTGGCAGCAGCTTTGTCTCTTCTGGCATCTGGAGGCTTTCAACATAATGTTGGAAACGATTTTATTATTGGTGGAACGCATACTGGAATGCAGAGGCCAAAAGAAAAAGAGAAAATGTTTTTTAATAGAAAAACATTTCATAGTCTTAATTCAATGATTGTAAGTACGAGTTAAATACAAAGAATGCATTTTAATAAACATTCTTTTAATTAAGATATGTGACCATGAATACAAGATTTTGGCCATTAATTCAAAAAATGGTGGTGCCGCCCATGATTCATTCGTGTGGAAAAAGTCCAAAAAAAGAGCTATTCTCGTTGAAAATTATGGCAGAAATTTAAAAAATGGTTGGTTACTAGGTAATGTTTGATAATTATTTCTAGTGTTGTATTGTATTAATGCTTAATATTTATTTGTTAGGTGATTCAGGTTATCCTCTTGAACCATGGTTGCTAACCCCATACAGAAATCCTCAAGAAGGTTCAATGGAATCACATTTTAATGATATTCATTCGCAAGCGAGATGTGTAGTTGAAAGAACTATTGGAATATTAAAAGCGCGTTGGAAGATTCTCTGTCATGATAAATTGAGCAGATATTCACCTGAAAAAATAGCGTGCTTTACAAACGTTTGTGCCGCTTTACATAATATATGTATTCACTTCAAAGTAAAAAATTATGAAAACATACGAACGCCAGTGGAAGTGAATATCGGAAATAGACAATAGCAATGAAACTAATATTACAAATATAGGCAAGAAAATTAGAGACAATATCAAAATATCGTTGTGTAATAGTTAAAGAAACATAGTTTTTCTTGTATTGTATTTATTTATTAGATAAAATAAATTAATTCAATTTGTATTAAAAATAATATAAAAAATAAAAATAATTCATTTACTTATTCTACTTAAATACATCGAAAATAAATTTACTTTAAAAGTTCATACTCTTTTTTTTAATCTCTAATTCAATTTTTTTTTTATTTCCATAGAAATATTAAATTCTTTCTGCTTCATTTCCAGAGATTTTTTTTTAATCTCAACAAGCATGTCAATTTTTTGAAGCATCTGTGAGTGATAGTCTTCATTGAGATCCATATTTTTCTTCAATAGACCAATTTTGCTTTCCTTTGACTTTACTAGTTTAACAACTGGTTTAGATTTTTTGCCAACAGGTTGATCTTCTTCAAAATCGGAACTTAAAAGATGGGACAAATCTTTATCCAATGTTCTTTTCTGGGCTGAAGTTGCTTCAGCTTTTTCCGGAGAACCACATCCAAAACTGCTTACATTCTTTAAACCATCTACTTCATCTTCAATTCCCGCAGCTTCGAAAATCAATTCGTCCGTTTGGCTCAAATGTTTCTCATCGCTTGGACCGCCGCACATTGGTTCAAGAGTGGCCGAAATTCATTTTTTTCATGTTCGCCGATTTGGATAATTTTTTGGTATTTTGTTTTCAGATAGTTGAATATTATGATTCCGTAATATTAGGCTGATATATTTAGTATTTCTTTGGACAGACACGCTCCAAGTTCATATATGTTCGCTTGTTTAAAATGGCATGCAAATTTACTGTATATTCAATCTTTTGGTACAATCACAGTAAACTTATCATTTGACTTTGTTGTATATTTTCGTAAATGGCAATTGTCATAGATGAGATTTGCATTAAAAAAAGTTGGAAAAAGTGCCACATAAAAAATTTCGTAGAACAAAATATAAACAACATCAAAATTTCAATGTTCATCAACTTCAGTGGACTGCATCTTTTTAGCGCTGTGGAGCACTGTTTAACGAAAGACGTCAAATTACAGCTTGAAGTCTCAGCTAAAAGCTAAAAAAAAATTCAGCTGCTCCTACCTGCTCCTTTCCAAAAGAAACAGTAAAAACTATAAAGTGATAAAGTAAGAAAACGTGAATTTTCGTTCATGCTTGTTGTTGTTGCCATAATTCTTTACTGTTTAAAATTATTACATAATGTAATATACATACTAGTCAATTGTGTTGTGAATACCATCAAAAATTCACAGATCCAAATGACTCCGATAAATATATGTTCTTAACGTCACTTGTTCCATTGACCCTCACAGAGCGTAATAATATGTCAACAATGTGCTGGAGAAATACAGAGCCGTCATCAACTAGATTTTGCCGACCGTTAAAATTTGAATTTATACAAGAAACAGCTGAAGTTATAAATTCTGAGGTCAGTCGTGTTAATGACGAAATAACAAATTTAAGAAATACTGTCGTTGAATTGCATAGCAGAAACTTCAATATTTCTCACACACTGAAATTAACAATGATTGATGGCAAAGTAGCTACTACGATTTCTGGAAGTTCATCTATGGCGGTTTGCTTCATATGTGGAGCAAAGCCCACAGAAATGAATAATTTAGATGCGGTGATTTTGAGGAAATGTTCGGAAGAAGCAGTTGCGTTTGGTATTTCTCCCTTGCATGCGAGAATCAAATTTATGGAGTGCATTCTGCACATTTCTTACCGTCTAAGTTTCAAAAAATGGAGAACAGATAGTTTCACAAAAATTGAAATGGCGGCAAATAAAGCTGAAATTCAGAAGAGATTAAAGTTGACACTGGGCATAAATGTGGACGCGGTGAAGCAAGGTATGGGCACAACAAACGATGGCAATACGGCAAGAAGGTTTTTCGAAAATCCAGCCAAAACTGCAGACGTAATTGGAATAAAAGAAGAGTTAATACATAGATTTAAAATTATTTTGGCCGCAATAAATTGTAATGCAGCAGTCGACACTAGCAAATTTCATATATATTCCATGGATACTGCCAAGTTGTTTGTTGATCTCTATGGCTGGTACTACATGCCTGTAACTGTGCATAAGATTCTGGTGCATGGTAGCAAAATTATAGCAGAAGCTATTCTGCCAATAGGTATGTCTCTATTTAAAGGCCCTTATTCAATGATTTAATTTTCATTTTTTACATTTTAATTGATTGTTTGTATCAGGTATGCTGTCCGAAGAAGCTCAGGAAGCGAGGAATAAAGATTACAGAGCCTATAGATTACATCATTCGCGAAGAAATGGACGTGTAGCCACTAATGAAGATGTAATGCATAACCTTTTATTGTCTTCAGACCCATTTATAAATAGATTTCGCTCAAAGCTGCAAATCAAAAAATTGGAGTACGATAATGATGTTAAAAAATTATTAAAAGACTATGCTTAATTTATTTATTCATGTTTTTTCTATGGGAGGTGGGCGTAAAAGTGGGCGGATCAGGTATATATTTTCAGGAGCCCATTCTACAATTATAATAATTACTTTTTGTGAAAATTGAGTTGATGCATTAAAAATCAAGGGAGTTATGCCACTTTTTCAATACAAGTTGTATGGGAAGTGGGCGTAAAAGTGGGCGGATATTTTTCAAATTTCACACAAATGATTCTGAGTGTTTAAAAATGCTATGTGCCAAAAAACAATGCCGTAGGTCAAAATTTAATTTTTACTTTGTATGGGAGGTGGGCGTAAAAGTGGGCGGATCATTTTGATTTTTCCATTTTTTCTTGATTCAAACAAAAAATGCCTATGTGCCAAGTTTCATTGTCCTTCGACAACTTCTTCTATTTTTAGCCGCTCGTTCAATGAACTTGAACCAATGTGCGCCGCCAGTTCTTAATCTTGATAATTTGTTGAATGTTAACTTTTTTTTCACCCTTTGTTTTTGGTCAGCATATACCTAAAAAGAAGCAATTTAGTGTTAGTGACTCCAATATAAAACTTTTAATTCTACACATACTTTACGCCATGATTTGGAGTCCTTAGTTGGTGGCCCTGAAGCATTTAATTTTGTAGTTAAATTTTCCCACAATCTATTGGCAGTCGCTCTTCCTTGAGCACTACATGTTATAACCCCTTTCGCTAGCTCAGAATGCTCTGACATAAATTCACCCAAAATCTGCTTTTGCGTAAAGTTTATCTTAGTTAAATTGTACCTAAAACGAACACATTAATTATTTAAGCAATTCACAAAAAATTTAATTTACGTACATTTTCTATTTTCTCTCCGTGATATTGATATACATTTAGTGGGAAATCCCTGTTTGTTTTGTTTTTTTTTTTTTTTTGGCTAAACTTTTTCCGATAGCTTATTTGCTGTCGAGCAAAATAACGATTGCTCACGTTCGATAGCTAGATAGTCATCGACTCATAGCATACGTAATTCCGATACACTTTAAGCGATATCGGCTGACAGAATACCAAAAGCGCGAAATTTCGATCGTACGACTATAATTCCGAACGCTATCGACTCTCAGCATCAGGCCCCAGGCTAACAAACTACGCACTGCTCACAGTATATCCTACGAAAATTCTGTACTCACGCGTCATAGTAACCTTAAAATTTTAATCAGCCTTGACTTATCATAGACCGAAGCCTTACGGTATGGCTATTTTGCTTTCTCTTATCGATTAGTGGGGACAAAACCAAACTAAACACATGGTAGTGATAAAGACCGTCTCGAGTCCCTAAAAACATTTTATAGAACTAGTCTTGGAAATCTACTAAGAATATGCTAATGATGAGCCAAATAAATTCTGCTTTAGCGAAAATAAATATTGTAATCGCTGTTGTCTCTTGGTTCGTGTGTTGTATTTATTACTAAGACGATAGCGCCGGGTTCAAATCTCAACTCTGAAATCTTGAAAAAAAAAGAAATATGAAAAAATTACTTCTTTCGGCGATTATATCTTAGTAGTCTTCTGGCAAAAGCTCTGGGAGTAATTGATTGTCATGAAATCTGTCGTTCGGAGTCGACTTTAAACTGTAGGTCCCGGTACTAAAGGATACAAATTTACACACACAACATGAGTGCTGCGAGAAGCTAGGTCGTAACTCTCAAACAGGGTGGTAATGTCCATTTATGTATGTAGATAGTTTACAATTGACATGGTAAGTTTATAATTAAATTGGTTAAAATAAGATTAGCGATAACATGTACATAAAAATAAAATTACTGTATAATGCGCTTTACTGGCTGACCGAAACATTGGTCCAACCCAGCAGCAATTACTGCTTACCAGTAAGAAATTTTTTATGGGTGCACATCAATAATGCATAATTTTTATATGAAATGAGCCACTCAAAAGCAATAGCATTTGCAACCAGTAAGCAAATAGTACTAAAAATCAAAACGAATATCTCACCGTGTTGGATTTTTGCAAACTTTATCGGATTGCTTGCAAATTTATTTAATTTTTTAAATTTAAAAAAATTTTGCTTGAAAGTGTCTTGGAATATTATTTTATGTGGACATGAATATAGATTTCTCGTATTTTAACTACTTGCCAATAATCTTGACGACAGTAGTGCAAACTATCTAATACCCAATTATTACAAAATATATCTTTACCAAATGTCAGTGATTTTATTAAATATGTAGGTGTATTAGTGCTTATCATTTTATTATTTATAAATCATCTAATAATTTTCCACGCGGAATTTTTAGAAAATTTACCCTATTAATATAGCTTAACAGCAAGTTTGTAAGTCACTTTTAATAATAATTTACAAGAAAAATGCTCTTGGTGATTACACTAAAAAGAATTTTTAACATTAGAAATATATGTATAACTTTATTAGTTTGAATTCTATTTGAATAAATAAAGCAAATTGGATTAAAATCAATATAAAATATTTCTGTGTTTGTAATCTATAGTAATCACTGGGAGCTGGGCAGATTCCCCGACAACAGTAGACTTAATGGTATTTTGGTAAAATAATAAACCATTTACTCTCTGCAAATGTAATAATCGTGCTCATTTAAGTACTTAATCATGCACTATATAATGGTTTACTTTGAGAATACTGCACTGTAGCCGAATTAGAGCACAAACATTTGGTCGTTTGCCCTTAAATTCTGCTTAAGTTACGAGGAAATTTTAAACGTTTTAAGAAAAAATTTTTTCAAAAAAACTTTCTTGTAGCAGCTTGTGCTTGTGCGCACTGTTCGTTGTCTAACTGTACACGCATTAACAACAACATGTAAACATGACCCGAGAATGATCGATTATTATTAGAATTTGCCACTTTAAAGAACTATTATGTTGAGAGAACCTATGTTGCGTTATACGGAACTACGACGAGCAGGTACTGAGAAGAAAGAAAAATATTTAGTATTTGTTCCAGCAAAATGGGATAAGAAGACTAGACACTAGCTTGCTGCTGACTCCAGACGCAGACAGTGACAATAGTCATTTAAAGGACGTTGTTCTGGGTCTTCCCAACGTAATGCAAAAAGCTGTTCCGGTGAAGTATTCCTATTAGAGAGCCACCCAAAGTGGCTGGTGATAACCAGCTGTAAATGTGAAGGCCTTTTATACCAAATGTCACACACCAGAAAAAAAGACGGCTATGTGTCATATAAAATGAATGAAGAATACAAACAAATAAGTGAAATAAACGGAACTATTATTATTGCAAATTTTGTTCTATTGTGAGTCTATTTCTAGTGGAATGTCAAACTAAAGTAAAAGCAACTATCGGCTGGCAAATCGGTTGTCTAATAAACCATTGTTGCCAACTGAAACTTGTGAATCTCTCACACAATAACCATTGAAATTTCTTTTTAGCTTTTATCACTTTTTCAAGGTAAGTGCATAAATCGACTGAAACAGCCGTCAAATTCAATCATTTGTTTCAGAAGTACATCTGCTTTACAGAAGAATTATTAAAAAAAACATATTTTATATCTTAAAACCCATAATTTGACAGTAATGACTTCATTTGAAAATCAAATAAGTTTCCAACAGTTTTAATTTAGAAAAAAAAAACTTTTTAAATAAGGCGTGGCAAAACGTGAGATACAAATTAAGCTTCTTTTTTACGAGTATTTAGTTTTTCAAAATTGAAATGAGCGTCGCATTAGTAAATACTCGTAAATTTATTTATTTCTTATGTTCTAGCCTATGAAAGTGTACAAATCAACTCAACACTTACTACTACCAAATTTCTCTAAAGAAACAAAAAACAAGAAAATTATTTACCAACCGTTTAGTTTGGAAAACAAATCCAAAATTAATCACCTAAACAAGAAAAGAAGGGAGTGTTTTAAAACTTTTGTTTTTTTGTTTTTAATTTTTGGTGTCAAGCAGTCTACCAATGGCCTATTTCACAATGAAATGAAAGCATATGATAAAATGTAAATAAATTTATAAATTCATATTTTCAAAATAAAAATTTTATGATTTTTTAAATTGCCATTAAAAGCCATTAAAACAGCCCCACCTGTTTTCACTCTGCCCTCCCCCCTTAAGTAAACGAAAAAGAGTTTTACTTAAAAGATAAAAGACAAGAAGAAATAAACACAGTGTTGTAATCGATATTTATTTGTATACGAGTAGTATTTCATATAGAAATGTTTTTCTATTTTATTATTATTTTTGTTTTGTTTTTTGGTTTTTATTGATTTTATGCAAATGAAACATACAATCAACACACGAAACAAATTAATTTTAAACTAAATTGGTTAGTCAGTTAGTCAGTCAGTTAGTCTGCCATTTAATCATTTAAGTTGCTTTACACATCCGTTGTCCACTATGAAATTTGGTAATAATTTCTATTCAATTCGTACACACAGAGACAGTATCGGGTATAAAATTTATAGGGAGCGGCAATTTTTATCACAAATTTTATGATTTTCTGAAAACAATCGTGTATTTATTGGCTAAATTTCTGATTATGATTTTATTCCAACAAATCATTGAAATCATAATGCTGCCATTATGATATGCACACCAAATGCCTTTAATAGGTTGTTGTTTTAAATTTATAATGGAAAAAAACTTATGTTTTAAATCTAAAATATAAATTTAAAAAGATAAAAACCATACATTCATACATGAGTCTTTTTATATTTCTTATATTTAATTTCAATGCCCATTTTTAATTCCCTTTATTACTCGTATTATGATGTTCAATATTATAATTTTATTGAAATTGAATACTTGTAACTTTTAAATTTTAAATATAATTTTTTTTTTTTAATTATAAAAATGTTTTGTTTTTTATTTTCTTGTAGATGAATTTTGAGTAGGGTACACTGAAAGAAAATGCATAGTAAATAGCGTAGAGGGGGTCTACTATGTAACTCGTTTCCAAAAGCAAAAACATTCGTATGTGTCTGTGAAATCAAAAGCCAATTCGTACTATGTAGTTTGTTTGAAACGAGCATAGAGTTGTATTTATAGTTTAGTGGGAAATAATGGAAGGTAATTGGCAGCACTTGTCTGAAATGTCAAAATTAAAAAAAAAACAATCCCGAAAACAAACAGAAATACTGGTACATATGTAGATACGGTTCTAAAAGTTATAAAAATGTCTGATTTGTTTTCTTTTTTTTATATAAATAAGCTGGTAAAACAAAACTGTGTTGTTTTGAAAAAAAAAAACATGAAAAATCAAAGTATGGCTTGACAAACATTATCCGAACCCTTCTTCATTGAGACAAATGCAAGAAATATCTCCCTCCATCTGACCTTCTCAATATTTACAAGACCTATACCCGAGCTAGGATGGAATACAACTCTCATATATAGACGGTCAAAGTCTATTTTGGGGCTTCTCGACTGTGTACAGGAAAGGGCGAAGGAGCATCGGCGCAATATGGCGTGCGTTTCATTTTTCTATCGGTACTACCACGAGTGGTGCTCTGATGAAATAATGGATTTTATTCCGGATAGCCGCGTATTCTTGCGGAGTACGCGTACTTTTCTCAGAATACAACCATTTATAGTTGATTGAACAGTGAATCGCACAGCTCGCACCTTCCAGCGAATATTTTTGCTGTCAATTACGATATCAGTTAGTTTAAGTTAAATGTCCACAAGCACTACTCCCTCTTTCCCCCTTCCCTTAACATATTTTCCTAGACCAGGAAAGTGTACTGCATGAGTAGGGGCCGTCCCCTGAGTGCTAGCTTTAATAATAAAAAAAAATGCTAGAGACGTTTTTGGCTGAATTTGCAGAGCGCAGTATACGCCCAAATGATATATAACAAATTTATAAAACATAAAAAAAAAATCCATAAATTGGGTATGAAAGGCCGCAATTGACATTGTACGAGTGTTTTTAACATTTCACACCAACTTTTGGGCGTATGAAAGCCGTGTGAGCTCTTACTTAACCAAAAACAACATGGAATTCATGGTTCAAAGGCGTATTTGGCGCTGTTAAACCGCAATAAAATGGAATTTTATCGTCGTTAATGTGACAATGAATAAAACACGGCTTTACTATTACGCACCAGAACTCAAAAGACAGTCAGCTGACTAAACAGCAATCGACGAACCGAATTCAAGGCGAGAAGCAAAGCTGCAACATTCAGCAGGTAAGAAAATGGCATCTGCGAACGTGATAATATTCATCGACTCTATCTCCAATAAAAAGGAACCACTATGGCCAGCAACTATTACTGTGAGCTTTTGAACAGATTGAAGGCCGAAATCCCAAAGAAACGGACACATTTGCCAATGAAGAAAATATTGTTTCAGTAAGAGATTGAACTATTGTCACAAATCGATGAAAACGATAGCAAAATTTTGTCTACGAATTGTTTACGTGGGTGGCTCCGCATTCTTAAGGCTTAGTACCCAGCGACTTTTCCCTTTTTTTTAATCTCAAGAGTATGCTTCCTGGAAAAAAATCGCAGAAACTGTGGCGTATTTTGATGAGAAGTAGTAATTGTACTACAAAAGTGGTATCAAAAAGTTGGAACACCGCTATACTCGCGGTATTGCCCCCAAAGGCAACTGTGTTGAACAATAAAGTTGAGTTCTATCAAAAATTGGTTTTTTTCTTACTAATTTTATGGACTTGTTAAACGACTTGTTACAGGTTGCTAGCTTTCTTTTAGAGGTCACAAAAAAAATGGATTTTGGATAATTTCCTGACACTTCGTGTCCGAATTCATATTACACAGAAATTTTTAAGTTTGTTTTTGTTTTCGTAAAGGTAAAAGTAATGTTCACACTTTAGAAACGAACTGCAATGTATTTCAGGCAGAAGTGAAGGCTATTCGAGATTTCCCAAAGTGACTTGCTCTGTAGGTGACCACCATTCAGAGGGTGACCGTCTATTAAGTTTCAAAAATGGAATGCCACTTATCCCTCAGTGTGGGGACGAAATTTTTCGACATGAGACTTATGCGGGTACCGGCATATAGCGATATATGTATGAATGTGGTGAATGTGTGGCAGTTGAATTAGCTACAGGTAGAAGAAAATGTTAGAGTGCCCATCTTTAGCTTGTCTTGAAAGTGGACTAGCGATTTTATGTCCGAAAGATGGGGCCAGAGTTTTTTCTGCAGGCAGGCAAGAAAGTTGTGGCCAACTGTTGAACAGGCCCAGGCGGTGGATTTTTACTTTGGTGGGTATTTTTTCTGTCCGTCTTGGATATGGTATCTCATTTTAATGTAATTATTGCCTGAAAGAGGACGTTATTACTACGAGACACCTGCTTCTGGAGTGTCCAGCAAATTTTAGTTTTATATGGATGATCCTGGAATGTCACCCTATGAATTCCAGTTCGATACTGGATGTTCCGGTGGTCTATGTGGGATTTGGAAGCATGTAGTACTGTTAGGGGGATCGAGATAAGATCACATTCTACTGAACTGCCTTCGATCGTCGGCCGATTTTAAACTATTCTCTTTTAAAAGGCATACAATTTTTTTTGTCGACAAAATCGGCAACATATGGTGCATACAAACTAAGTTTTTCGTCCTGTATTAAACCAAAGGGTTTCAAATGCTCTCAAGACCTACTGGGTTTGCTTTGTTTTTACTAAAATTGTTCATCTTCTTAAAGTTAACAAAAAACAGTTCTTATTTCTTTTAGGACATACATATATGCTATTCCTAATGAAAATGTGGTCACAATTGAATTACCAAACTGAGTATATTCCGAGTATATTTGTATGGAAGCAGTATGAGTCTAATAAACCCGGCTGGTAGTTTTCTGTCGAATAAAAATTTAACGTAAAACACTAGAAAAATAAGCAAAAGAATAAAGTCAAGAAAAGCAAAATCAATTTAGCCTACGTGTTCATCAGACCCGGGTGGTAGAGAGATTGTTGAAGTGATTTTTTTTTTTTGTGGAAAAATTTAGGAAATTATGAACGTTTTATATACCATCAGCATAGCTTTTATAAATTTGATACCTTCAAACGATTTATCTAAACAAACTCAAACTGTTTTGATGTTTTAAACATTCTTTAACAAATTGTATATCCCAATTAAATATTAGTTTTCCTAATACTGTCTCATAGCCGGTATATCAATTTATTTATGAATTTTGTAATAAAAACAACATCGATATGTTCTACTTTAAAATGCTTGAATTTCGATTTTTTTTTTCTTTCAACAAACTTATAAAATTAAAAAAAAGACAATAAACAAACAACTTGCGTGGGTTTCATTCGTTGTTGCTGCATAAACGCTTTTTAAGATGATTTGCACAAAATTGTTTTACATTTTCCATGTTCATGTGGCACCATCCAGGACACCTACACTTTTCAGTGTTTTCTTAAAACACTTTCTTGTATGCGTATAAGTGTGTTACTTGTTACGACAAAACATTAAAAATAAAGAAAAATTATAGAACGTGTGTAATATGAACGATACAAACAAATCAATAGATTTTATATGTTTTTAGTTTTAAAATATGTTGCAAGTTGTTGTTGTTGTTGTGGTTATGGTTGATGCTGTACGTTGTTATAACACTATGTTGTTGTTATTGCAGTTTATTTGAACAACATTTCAATTATCATTATTATTGTTGGTTGTTGATCCATATAAGAACAGCTCATGATTGTTAAAGTCCATTAAATGGAAAAATTTACACACACACTGACATAAATAAATACAAAAAGCAAACGCAAAATACACTCTACGTTTAAGTGAAAGGGATGTTTTTTTATGCAAATATTAGTGAATTTCATAGCTTCGATTTGTATATTCGTCGAGTAGGTTCTTCGACAGATGAACACAGAAAAAATTATTTTTTTGATTCAGACACGAAATTCACTGAATTAATAAATTTTTGGTTTAATTTCGGTCCTACAAAGAAATTTGTAAATTCGAACAACAAATTTGTAATTTTTTGTTTGAAAAAAAATTGCGATATTTTCAATAAAAATTTTGCGATATTCAATAAACATTTCTATTGGAGTCACAAAAAAGAATCAAACAAAAAATTAATAAAAGTAAATAAAAGTTTTATTAAATATTACGGTTCTAAGCAAACAAAAATTTTGTCAAACCAATTAATATATTTTTTGAAAAAAAAAATTAGTTTTTAGAGAAAAAAGTTGACAATTAAAAAAATGAAATGTTTAAAAATGAATGCAAAGTTGAACAAATAATTATTCGAGACAACAAAATAATGTTCAGAAATTTGACAGAAAATTCAAATAATTTTTTTACAAGTTTAAATTTTTTGTGGTAAATTATTTTTATATTTTATTATTATTAATAGTATTATTAATATTATTATTGTATTATTTATTTTAATGTAATATGAAATGTATTCTTTTGGGGATAAACATGTCTCTATGGCCATTTCGTCTCTGTTTAAGAGACTCGTCAGGAGACTTTTTCCCAAAGGTGTTATTCAAAACCATAAATACTTATGTTAAAATAGTTATAGACTAAATGCGAATCATATCCCATTTAGTATATAACAACCAAACAAAAGTATTTACAAAGCAATACATTTCTGTTTTTCAAAAAATTCAAATTCTATTTCTCTGTTCTATTTTTTTTTATTTATTTTTTTTTTATTAAATGTGTGAGCATAAATAAGTGTTGCTTACTATTTAAAAGAATTATGAAAGCTTTAACAATGTAAATGTGCGGAAATTTTGTACATAAAGAAAGCAGAATAATGTTTTATCAACATTGATACTTTTAAAATATATTCAAACAAAATTATTAATAGAATCAAACAAAACTTTATTTGAAAACGAAATAAAAATTGAACAAGCGTTTGTTTGAAAATATTCCAGCAATAATTTTTTCTGTGAAGAAGGACCTAGAGTAAATTTCCAATAATGGTGCCGATCCTGTTAATATTTAAGAGAAACAATAAATTCAAATCTAATCCAAAATATAAATCTGACCAGGCAAAGGAGTGGAGGGTTATGCTGGTCCTTGAAGCAATACGATGCATAGTCCCTGGGAGGTGGTTTTAGTTGGTCATTAAGCGAATACGAAAAAGCCTAGAGTCCAACATCACCTTGGGAGCGACGACCTTATAGTATGAGCAACAGCATTTCCATTGCCCACAGAAAAAAAAACAAGAATTTCCTTTAGGGTTGTATAGCAGACTTCATGGTTTCTAAAAGTAATAGGAATTTTTATTTAAATAATCACTAAGGCCCAAGTTAGCCTTTGCTACCTTAGATTAGGTTTTAGAAAAAGTTTTTTTTTGTAGGAAATTACAGAAAACCAGCAATTTTATAAAATATCGGTTTCTTTCTGCAGCAGTAATTATTATAGAAAATTTATTTGGTCAAGAGTTTGGTTACTTCATTTAAAAACTGTATAAAGGAAAAAGAAAATTATTTGGTGTCCCAATAGTCTAGTGGTTAGTATGCGAGACCGTTGATGTGCCGTTGTTGATTCGATTCCCAGAGTCTCTGGCCAGTTACACTTCTGCACTTCGTATATCACATTTTAAGTAGAATATAATTTAACATTTTAAATATAAGAACGAATGTGTGTTTCTTTAAAGTTTTATTGACATTTTTACCGTATCTCTCTGTATGTATATTTAAAAATAACCATAGGCAGGTACTGAAATACATATTTTTCAGTTTTTGTTTTCTATGCAATAATAGAATGGTCACGGAATCCTTTTGTGAAATGAGAAGGAAAGTTTGCAAGGGCATACTGAGGAAGAGAGAAGAAACGGAGAGGCGGATGCTCTTCTTGGATTAGACAGGGCTTAGACTTTTCAAACTTCCACTTGGTAACTATCATCTAAGATGTCGTGCATTACACACAGTCTAAATGAGCCATAGATTTGGTAGATCATGAACACACAATTTTTGGTCAATCATCGACTTGGCATATTTAGATTCTATAAATTTGTGTCACGTTAGTGATCGGCCATCGTTGCTACAAAAATTGCATGAACAATTGTCATTATCAATTTAACACCATTTTTCTACATTCACAAACAAAGAAATAAAGGAAATGCACTTAATGAATGATTTTGGATTTCAGTTTGGTACACTATATGTAGGCATCAGAGCATATTTGTGCTGGGCACTTGTGCAGCAAGGTTGGCACCGGCCGATATTTTAAAGTTGATCAGGGCGACGACACTGTGGGATATACTATCGATTAGTTAAGGGTAGTACCTCATTTATGGATGACTGAATGAATTTAATAATATTGCTATCTAAAACAGAGAACTTTGGAGTAAGAATTAAAATCTTTTCGGGTACATAATTTATCCACAAGACTTAGTAGTTTCAAATATAAGATCGTGGCATAATTGAAGTGTCGCATAGTTCTCAAGAGTCTAAAGACAAAGAATCGAATAACTTTTTTGTGTTTGCTAGAAGCGGAAGCGAAATGAGTTGGCATGAATCAATTCAGATGCACTAAGCACGTGTACAAAATACGTGTATGCCTATAAAATACCAATATCGACAGATTTTGTTCTGAGAAAGAGTAATCGCTGAAGAACTCTAACACCAGCTGTGTAGCACTAGACCATAAGAATTTTTAACTACTTTAAGTATATACACTTAAGCAATTCGTTGTGTATTTTCTTGCAAATCCTATTCAAAGCTCTTGGAGTATATAACAGTATTCCTTTAACTTATACCCATACACTAGCAAAGTAACACTTTAAAGTTGCAGAACATGCATTCAACCGGAAGTGCGTTTTTATTAAATACAGTTTTTACAAGAATTTTCATTTCAAAACTGGAACATCAGATTAAAAGAAAAAAAAAAAAAACTAGAAGAGTCATCAAAAGACAAAAATTGCAAAAGAAAAGAAAAAAAAAATGTTTTTTTTTTAATTTTTTGTAACGAAACGTCTTCATCATTATCATCACCATTATCGTCATGGTCATCAATTTGAAAAAATATTGAGTGCAGCAAAAGTGTTGTACATGTAATAATATGCAACAACAAAAAAATAGAATCCACCAACACCAACAACAGCCACAAAAACAACATTCTTACACTGACAAAAAATTAAAAAAAGAAAAACACAAAAATTATTTGCAATTGACACGCAATGGTTTTAAGCAACAACAGCAACATTAAGAGCAACAACAACAACATCAATTGGCTTTAAGGCATCAACATTCATATTGTTAATAGCAATTTTCAACAACAAAAACAACAATGCATTGCATTTTATAAATTACAATATAAGGTCATATTGCTGTTGTTGCTGCTTCAAAGAAAAAAGAAAGAAAAAGAAAAAAGACATCCTTTTGATTTTTTTGTTTTTTTTTCTTTTTTTTCAATTCGATTAACCACCAGCATTAATGCTTAAACATGATGATGTTGTTGCGTTTATTTGTTACTGTTTCTGTTGCTGTTGTTGGTCACTTTGATTGTTGGCGTTGCTTGTTTTGTATGATTCGACCTGTTTTGTTGCATTTTCTTTCTTTATTTTTATAATTTTTTTGTTTTTAATCCTCCCCAATTTTGTTACTTTTTCTTATTTTATGCGTATGAAAGAAAAAAAAAACACAAAATAATTGTGATCATTTAATACTTTTACATATATGTTGTTGTTGTTATAGTTTTTGTTGTCTACAATATTAAAATATTTAGTTTTATTGTAAAATAAGTGTTGATAAAAGCTAAAACCCAGCAAGATTTTGAAAAAGAATTTGAATTTTTGGTCTGCCACACGCTAAGATTTCGACGAAAGTATAATATTTTTATATATTTTAAACCTTTTCTGGAATGAAGGCATCCAGTCAATGCAATAAAAAATTGATAACGGCCTTGGCTAAGAATGTCAGGTGGTAGAGGCGAAGGCATGTCCAATACACAGGCATCCAAATCTATCTATCTAAGTCTGAACTTCTATAATTCTAAACTTCAAAACTTATCGCAAATTGTGAGGTAGATGACAGTCTTACCTTGTTTATGACCAACTTGAGCGTTCAAAAACTCTAGCGTCTGCCAGCCTCCCATTCTCTAAATAAATTGAGAATAATAGCAAGGTCCTAATTAATTCAAACAAGAAGATTATATTTCTAATCACCACTCTCTGCAATATGTAGTAGCCAGACTTGAGAAGAGAGACTTCTAAATATTTTACCACTGTTCAGGCTTATTTTAGCACAGATGGAAATGTCCACAATCTCAGCTTGAAAAACACTCAATGACATCTTTTAAGGTATTAAAAAATACAATTCTAAAGCCGTGACATTTAGAACTGAAATCGGGTTTCGGATCACCCGTCAACGAATATTGGAGAGTTTTGCTGCAACAACTTTTTTTTCTGTAATTTCGTCACTTAAACAGGAAATAATGTTGTTTTTGAACGATAATCAATGAAAATTATTTCTGGCGCTTCGCAAAAAAACAGATATTATTACCTTGTCGTTGACTCCTTTGGAAATGATTACCTTTTTCTGACCAATTCTTTGATTGTGCCCTTGTCTCAGTTGTGAAGTTGTGGATTCATGCTTCATTCATGGTTAAGAAACACAGTTAAAGACTCCATTTTTAAACATTTTAAAGACAGTGTTTTTGTTTTTTTGCCAATAAACGAGCACAGCTTTTTCAGCATTAAATTCTCCGCCAGCATGTGCTGTATACCAGTCTTTAAAATGCATGTCACTTCAGCTGGTTTATGCATCCTTAGCCGATCATCACTCAATACCATTTTATGTAAGTTCTACAAACCACAGTCAGGCGAATACCACATTATGCGTTTTAGCAATTTGTGCGGCCTGGTTGAAATTCTGCTACCCATACTTTTTAGTCTCAAACATAGAGGAAGACTCCCTTAAAGTAGACTGTAGATCAATTTTAATATTTGTTAGACTAAAACCTTTTACTTGACTGTGGTCTAGTGGTTAGTGTGTTGGCTTACCAAGGCATGAGCCCATGGTTCAAAGAAATATGAAGAAATTATTTCTTTCGGCAAATACCTCTCAGCAGTCTTCTGGCAAAAGCACTGAGAGTAACTGATTGCCCTGAACAATCTTCTTAAGTCTATCGTTCAGAGTTGACTTTAAACTATAGGTCCCGGTACTAATGGATAAAAAATAACACACACAACATGGGGGCTGTAAAAAGCTAGGTCGTAACTCTGACACAGGGTCGTAATGGCCAATTAAGTAAGTAAGTAAGTAAGACCTTTCAAATGAAAGTGTTGATTTTTGTTTAAACTGTTCGCTAAAGTATTTGTTTTTATTCAAACTAATGGTGTCATCTGCATATATCTGAGTTTGGCTGGTTTCCAGCATAATTTTCTGGGGAAGTAGTGCTTCTTGTGTGAAGCCTCTGGCTATCAGGGCTCCCTACATTATGTGGTATCACAACGGGCCGCTATGCGTGCTCAAGTGTGCCTTGTTAGTACAAGGTTGCCACTTTCTCCTATCCTATTCTATCCTATCCTAAGCTTAAACTAATTTTGCTGATATCTTCCTACGCTTTTTATTTTTCAAGGCAAAGAAAATCTTCAAAAAATGTATTTATTTCTCTCACAAACAATCTTGGCTATCAAATTAGATAAAAATTAGCCCAAAACGGCCTACAATGAACCGGAGTCTACATACCACGTGTTCTAGTGCAAAAAAGTCAAATTCGCCAGAACAACTTTTCAGGGAATCAATCAATCTTTCAATCATAAAGTCAGTCAGTGAAAATATTAAGAACTTTATATGGAGAGTTCAGATGTTTATCTACTGAATGAGTGTTCTTAAAACCAAATCTCATTGGGTTATTTCTTACAACCACTTACAGCAGTTGTTTGTCGTTGTCATTATTGTTTTTGTTGCATATATACTCGTAAGTGTATGTGTTGGCTTAATTTAGCATTTTGTCTTTATTTTTTAACATTTAATTGCCATTTAAACAGTTTTATTTTTATTTATTTTTTTTTATTTATGATTCCTCTCCAAATGCCGACATTGAAAAAGACTTGCAACAACATATTGCATGCATGCAACACCGCTATATGCATATATGTACGTACTTATATGCAAAAATGGGATCTTGTTTTAACTAAAAAATGCAACAAAAAAAAACAAAATCTGAATGGGTTTTTCTCCTTCTTGTACACTTTTTTGTTGTTGTTTGTTTTTCTTATTTTGCATTCATTGTATTCGTATTCCGTTTATATTTAATTCGACAACATGTTTGTTGGCACTTTTAAAGATGGTGTTGTTGTGTGTCTTTTTCTGTGTTGTTTGTTAAAATCATTTGGTTGTTTGCTTTGATTTCAAAGATTTATTTTAATGGATTTTTAACATTTGACAAAATTGTTAAGAAACTGATGTTGTTAAAGCAGCAGATGGCACAAAATGAAAAAGTAAAATGGAAAAGTGTTGCTAGTAATTGTATGACTTTTCGAAAGAAAAAAGAAAAACTTGTAATGCATTTATGTTTTATGATGAAGCATTTCTATTTTGTTGAAATTGTTGAAGAGCAATAATGAGCTTTTAAGTTGATAATTGCATGTTGAAAATTTATCCCAACTAAAGACAATTGGGAATTAAAAACTAGAATCAATTTATATAGGGAATGTTTATTAGCGGTTGTTTTATTATTTTGATTGCAATCAGATCACTCAATAAGCCATCGATCAACATTTCAAGGCATGATTTTAAAGACATACATACATACATACATAATCCTTCATTACAACCCTGTGTCAGGGTTACGGCCTAGCTTCTCGCAGCACTCATGTTGTGTGTATCAATTTTTTCCATGAGTACCGGGACCTACAGCTTAAAGTCGACTCCGAACGACAGATTTAAGAAGCTTTCCATGGCAACCAATTACTCCCAGAGTTTTTGCCAGAAGACTGCTGAGAGGTATTGGCCGAAAGAAATAATTTTTTTCATATTTTTTGTTTATTTCGAGATGAGATTTGAATCCGGTGTTATCGTTTTAGTAAGCCAACACACTAACCACTAGACCACGGCGACTACATTTACAGTGAACTCGCGAAAACGTGAATACCCGGAAGCATGAACGACTCGGAAACGTGAACACTTTTATGTTTGCATTGACTACTCTAAAACGTGAACAAGGTGAAATAGCTCTAAAACGTGAACAATTTTTTTTAATTGTTTTTTAAATTTTATTCGTTTTATTTCTTGAATTCGTTTAAATTTGGGGAATCCCAGCATAAGACAACATAAATACATACATATGTATTTAGCTATCAATTCCAACAAAACATGCACATGTGTAGTTAAGAAATCTTAAGGAAAAAGCCATATTTAAGATGGATAAAAAAAATACACATCTCAAAAAAAGATAAGTGATTTCTTCCAATAAAAGTACTATTTAGGAAAAAATCCGTCTTTTAAAAGGAGTTTATTGAAGACTGAATTCTTTTGCTACGCCAATATAAGTATTCCTAACCCTTTTTTGTATTATATATTTTTTTTTTAATTATAGAAACTTTAGTAGTAGATATCTTTATATGTACATATATACATATATATATGTATGTATACAATTCGTTTGAATTACAATTTTTTTTGTTTCATATTTACGAAAATGTAAAAAATGGCAAAAAAGTTTGAATAAAATTTTATATAATACTTTTTTTTAATAAAATTTGCAAATCTGATTGAGTTTTAGCCAATATCTATTGCTAAAATGTATATTTTTGTTCTAAAATCTTACCGATCGAAAAGGTGAACAAATTTGAAAATGTGAACACCCTTGGTAAAAATTAGTTCACGTTTCCGCGAGTTCACTGTAATTCTTTTGAGGGACAAGAGATGGTAAAAAAAAAATTCGATCGTTCGCTATTTTTGTAAAAGAAGCGCAACAGTAGCTTGAGAAATATTATACACTGTGGATATCAGAGTTCAATGATGGATATGCTGACCATTCAATTGGTTGTAAAGTGTTGTATTTTATGTATGGCCTTCATTAAAAATTTGCTTCTTTTTGCTGTAGTTATTAATCGTTAAGTTGTTCTGGATTACGTGTGATCTATTGTATTTACTTTTTAACACTTGCTGCCTCTTGATTTTTCATTACTTCTGGTGACTCAAATGGTGATGAGTATTTATTATTATTTCTTTTGTTTCTATATCACCACTTTCATTTCTTAAAGCCAAATTTAATAGGTGTTTGCTCCTTTGCTGTTAACATTGTGATGCCATGATCTTGCGTAGGATATTCATATATCCACATAACTCGTATCATTCTCTTGATTGGTAATCGGCAGTTTTAATGTGCCTTTCAGCATACGTTTTAGTTTGATTAATGAAGTGTTTTCTTTATTTTCAGTGAATATGGTCGTCTTTTGTCATTATCAGCATGTCCAATTTGCTTTCTTGTGTTTATTTCTTATACTTTTCCTAATGATGAAGATAACATCCTTGCCTGCTTTTGCATTTTACTTCCCTGTATATGTAGTGTCTTATTTCAAGGTAAATTCAAGTAGGCCGTTAGCTGCTTAAAATATGCTGGTGCATTCTCTGGACAATAACATTATCCTGCTGAAGCTTTTAAAACAGTTTCAATCAAATGTCGCAAAAGCCTTACACGCCTGGTTGAGCGACAATATCGCTGAGCTTGTTTTCGACGGCACATTGTAAGAACTATGCCAGCGTATCATTGAAAATCTGTTTAATATCGACAATTCCAAAGAAATAGACCACAAAATATCGTGTTGTTGACAACCGTTAGTACCATCACGAGAGTCATGTTAGGAAACCTTGCTGCATGGAGTAGGATCGCCTTTTTTGCGAGGGGGATTCTTCGTCGGAAGGAGAGAGACTTGGCAAGGTCGACAGTACCGAAGGGTCCAACTGGACCGGCATATAAGGCTCCTGAAGTAATGTCATAAATTGACGGTCGCAGGATGGAGCCTGGTGATATAGAGAGGGGTTTTAGCCGGTAGGCACGCAATAACTGCGTGGAGTCCGGCACGACGGGTGGCAACAACCACCTAAGTGCGTAAATGCATTTCCCCTCTCACCAAAAAAAAAAAAATTCGTTAGTAACACATTCTATAATATCTCTCTCTCTTAGGACGACAATGACGTGTGCGATGATTGAGCCAGCTGCAATTTCTCGAAATATTCAACATTAACCATTAACCATTGGCAGTGGTCTGGCTCACACTGTTTTCTGGAAAATACAAGAAAAAAAATATTGAAGACTTCTCATTACACCAGTATAATATTTTTAAAATAAAGAAAAGCAATTTTTATTTATAATTTTATTTACTTTTAAAACTACTTTTTTTACAATTAATGTTTTAATTTTATTTAATTTTACATTAAAAGTCTTAAGACAAAAAAGGTTTTTCTTTCTAATTTGATATTATTTTCCCTAAGGGTTTACGTACATAAAATCGTACAGTTGAAGTACGGTTTGTATTTATGTATAGCGACTAGGGATGCTAATCGGAATTGTTTTTAGAAAATCCCGAAATTCGGAATTTCTTAATTTTGTTTTTTTTTTATGATTCTGTTGCATAAAACCATCCAATCAATTTAAATTGATTGAAATTTTAAAAAATGCCAACCTTTCCGCCAACTCCTATTTTTTCACAATAATCACTGATAATTGCCGTAGTCTAGCTCAGAGTTCAAACCTCAGCTCTGACATCTTGAAAAAAAGAAATATTAAAAAACAAAAATATTTCTTTCGGCGACTACCTCTTAGCAATCTTTTGGCAAAACGTCTAAGAGTAGCTGAATGCCATGAATAAGCGTCTCAAGTCTGTCGTTCGGAGTCGACTTTAAACCCTAGGTCCCGGTACTCGTGGATAAAAGATTGACACACACAACATGCGAGCTGCGAAAAGTTAGGTCCTAATCCTGAAACACGGTTATAATGGCCAATCACGCATGTATGTATGCACGTAATCATTGATTTTAATTTATTTTTCCAATATATGAAGTAAAATTTTTCCAGGCTGACTTTTAACAAAACGATTCCAAATATTTGAATACTAATTCAGTGGCTTCTTGTTGTCATATAATCCCGTGAGTATAATAAGTAATCCAATGACTATTGTGTTAAAAATGAATGGCTGGCTAACAATTAATTTTCATTAAACTTAGGATGTGACAATTAGTATTGTACTCGTAATTACCCAGCTAATCAATAGTGAGATATGACAGTGTAAAAGCCGTTATACAGTCGGGCCTCGATTATCCGTTATGGTCGGGACAAGAAGCCTTACGGATAATCGATATTCACTGTTAATCGAATTTTCACTAACGAGTTTTTTTTAATGTTTTTATTATTTAACAAGTGAACATTGGTGTACATACATATATGTATTCCAACTTCGTATTTTTCACTCACATTTTAACACTCATATTATTTTTTGAATGCTCGTTAATTCTTTAAACTTTATCTCCAATATTTAAAACGCTTCAATATCTTTTTACTACTGGTTACGATGCCATACTAAATATATTTAGATCCAACCACCCCCACTACTTTAGTTTAATTATGAAATTGTGAGGGTGGTTATATCACTTGTAAATGCTTCCGGCTTAACGTATGCAAACAAGGGAATTCTCCGTTTTCATCACGGATAATAGGGGTAATCACGGTTAATCGAAGCAAACAATTTGAAAACATTGCAAACAAAAAACAATAGACTGATCTTTGGCCATCATGGCTAATCGGGGTTACCGGTCAACCGGATCACTGATAATCGAGGCCCGACTGTATATTGATTTTAGTTACTCCGTACAACGGCACTTAATCAATAGTACTTTTGTGATACTTTTGATAATTTGAAATCAAATAAAAGATATGATCGGTATCGGATGCAGAATAAGAAACAAATTACATACCACTTGCGGTGTTTATGGCTTAATTTTAAAGTTTTATGACTCTTAATGTTGTATATATGTATGTATGTATGTACCATGTTTTTGGTTTTTTTAATTTTTTCCTAAATTATATTTTATGACTTCCCTTAAGTGATATTTTTAAGTAAGAGTATAGAAATGTTATAATAAAACGTAAATTTCTGAGCTTTTTTAAATTTATTTTATTATTAAATCTCTTTGAAACAAATGTTATAAAACATGATTTTATCACAAGTAACGATCATACTAATGATAATCATAATGCCTTTGGTAATGGCGATGGTGATCGCTTAAACTAAACCATAAATTTAAACTTTGATTTGTTTGTTTTGATCGTTTTGATGAATCTCAAATTGAATAAATTTTTTAATTAGACAAAAATCAAAAGTAAAACCCTCAATATTTTTGTTTTCTTTTATTATTTCAAATCAAATTAAGTTTATTATGAATATTTTAATCTAAACAAATAAAATAACACAATAACACACTGTAATAAAATAAAACTTAAAGAGCAGGTGTCGTTTAAATCATTCATTACAAATATTTAAACTGCCTTTGATGATGACGATGAGCAAAAAGCGCTTGGCTTGAGAAAAACAAAAACAAAAAATAACAAAAATTTAATAAAAAATTTTGGTTTCATGTTGTTCTTCAAAATAAGAAAAGAAAAACAGAATATGTTCGTTGTTTATTTAAATGTTTGATTTGGATTTATTTTATTTTTTTTTTATTTTTGACATAAACCCGTTTTTTTTTTCTTGTCAAAGCCGTTTCATGTTGCTTTTATGGAACATCACAAGTTACAAGTGGAACAGTTATATTTGTTTTTTAAGTCTACAAGTAAGTTTTAGAATTGAAATATTATTTTTGTGTTATTTTTATGTTACAAAAGAATGTCACAAATTGTTTAATGGCACAAGAAACCCTGACCTGGGTGGGGGGTTTAATGTAAGCCAATTAAGAACCTCTTGTAGGTTGTGACAATTCTCAGCATGATATTAACGAATAGAGATTATGAGAGGCAAAATCAATGAAAAGTTGTTCTAATTAGTGCTCTAGTGCTGTTTAAATGAACTAAATGAGAATTATAAGAGGAGATTTCTATAAACCTGTTTTAAATCTAATGTTGAGTTCAAAATTTCCTATGAAATGCCATCAAGTTACACATAAAAATATTTTCCATAAAATATACTTTGAAATGACAGCTGTGGGCTGTTTTGAAATTAACTATTTAACTCTTTATAGTCCCAGAACTGAAGAAGTGAAATATTTTTTAAAAAGCCTTCTTCTACGTAACTAGAAAGTATGCGTAATGTTTCGTCAGAAACGCTTTAACTAGATCAAAACTAAATTCTATTAGGAATTAAGATTTTTTTTAATGAATTTTTTTGATAATCAAAGTAGAAAAAGATGTCCTTGAATGAATTGTACACAAGCCGAACTGAACATGTTTTCGACCCCAGCTATGATAGTACCATTAGAGTTCTTTGTGTTTTGTGCATATTCATGACAATCATCACACTTTTATCTGAAAATTAAAAACAGGTTTAGCTGGTTTAATTCAAAAGCTGATTTTAACATTAAAAGTATACTTTAAGTTGTTTATAAATTTCAACTTTATTTCCTTTAAAGTGGACTTTATTTCGGGCTATGAATAGGGTCACGGGGTAATTAGAGCTCTCGCACAAAAACTCAAACGGCCCATGTTTAAAAGATGAAAAATTAAAAAGTTAGTTTGCACTTTTTTCAAAATTAAAATTTTAAAATAAGAGGTTAACCCTCCCCCACCCCTCCATCAAAGAATAAGATAAATAAAGAAGCGCTGCGAATATTCCAATCTATTCCACCCTAACCAATGTCAGCAAAAAACGAATGATCTGGAGAAAAGCGTTACCTATTGGGAAGTAGCAGATAACAGCTAAACCTACTTAGCGAAGGCACTCACCACACAATCAACATGCAACGATGAGGCAATTGCTATTGATCATACAAGGGTGAAGGTATAACACTGGTCTTTGAATGATCAATTGACAGCAATTCATCTCATTCCTATATGTTTTGTTGTCATAATGTACTTTCCTTTCCAAAAAAATTCCAATACAATGCACAGCATTTAGTAGAGTATTGGTCTCAAACAAAAAAATAACAGTTGCCATAAAGAAATCTATTTTAATGAATTTAACTTCTGCTATCTGGCACTTTATAAGCAAGTTGTAAAGCCTTGGGATTTATTACTGATACTCGTATATTACAATACATTAAGCAGTGTTTTAGAATTCAATACGAAACTACTGACAGTAATTATATTTTTAACAGACTCTAATAAATATATTCTTTTGGTTTCATAATTTGTACTATACGATTATAAACATATGCATGGAAACGTGTTTAGCTGCCCGCTTTTCTTATTCCTCAACTTAACAGATTTAAGCGAAAGTCGCAACATAAGTTTCTGTCTACAGGGAAAAATAAGAGGAAAATTTTCAAATAATTAGTCTTCATAAGAATAATATTTTCAATCAAAAATAGTTGAAATATTTTTTTAAAAAATATTTTAAAATTTCAAATTCTAAAAATTATGCAAAAATTTTTCATGATTTCACCTCACCCACTGCTTAAATTAGATACACAAGACACTTTGTGTTTTACATACAAATTAAAATCAAATCATTTGAAAGCAAATAAAATTGTTTTTTTTTTTTTTTTTTTTTTTTCGTTGAACTTTGGGTTAAAAATTAAACGCACTGGAGTTCGAACACACACTGACAAATTGTGGCAACAATTTCTGGAGCATAAGTTAAAGTGTAACTGCCTACTTTTGTTGTAACTGTTCGTAAAAGTTTAACTTGAAAATATAAGCTGTGGGAATTTGTAATATTAAATTGAAGTACAAAAACAAAACAGTCATATTTCAAATTTAACTATAAATTACTGGTTTTTTATTTTATTTTCCTGAGTTTTTTTTCTTTTTAGTAATTTTCGCAGAAAAAGATAAATCAACGCAGTCATAGACGCAGAGAAGAGAAAGAGGGCCTAACAAATGTACAAAAATTACGTACTTATCAAACCAAACCAAAAAAACCAAAAATAAAAGAAAAAACAACTAAAAAAGAAATACAAATTTGTTTGTGATGTGATTTCGTAGAAGTGTGTCTTCATAAAATTATACGCGGTAGGTATCAACAGCGTAAGCAACATTATTGTAAGCAACACCACCGCCGCCAACATCATGGTTGTGTTGTCATCTTAATCATCATTAAATAAGAGTATGATTTAAAATATTCATGCCACAGCTCCAACACATATCATACGTGAACTTAAAAAACTCTAACAAAATACCTGTACGAGTATATTTCGAAATTTAATGTTCAACATGTGCTCGACGTATACAGAGATTCATCCGCACAAGCATTTACAACACATTGACGTTTGTGTTGAATGAAAAGTATTCTATTTGACCACTTGTAATCTGAAAAGTACTCAAATATACGAGCACTCTTTACTTTTTACCTTTAAACCCACATAATCATCATTATCTTCATAATGATTTTTATTTAGAATTTCATTAGGAAATTGGTAAATTTCATAAAAAGAAGAAACAAAACTTGCATTTCATGTTAATGATGACTTCCAGGTTATGTTTGTACTGATAAGTAATGGCGAATAAGGCTTTGGGGGTCACCCTAATTTTAGTATTCCAAGCGGATATTAATAGCTTGCAGTAGCAGATAATCTACTGCATAAAAATTGTAGAAAACAAAAAATATTTGTCTTCCAACGATTTGAAATTAGAAAATCTTGTTTCAAATTCTTAAACTTATTCGGCGTATTTTTCATATAATTTAGTTTCCCCTAAACTGGATTTATACATGTTTCATGACTGAAAATGCATTAAATTTCTAATTCAGTTAGAAACCCAGAGAGCTGTCCTGGATTTTAACCTCAAGATCTTATGAAATTGTTAATTTTTTCTAGATTCAATACATTTTCCATTTTTATTAGTTTCGTACATAATACTTTCTGATGAGGAATACAATGGGTATGATGAATGTTGAACCCATCATATATTTCACTTGGTTTTTTCGTTATGGTTACGGTGACCATATTTTCAAACGAAAAAGTAAGGACATTTAGAAAATAAATAAAAATGTTTAGTATTCACACTAAGTTTACGTTTTATTTTATATATTACACATAAGTTATATAATATTATATGTATAATATAAAATTACTAGTGACTAGTACAAGTTTTAACATACTTATTTTAATGTTTATAAAAATAAAATATGCTCAGAAATTCACACGGCTTTAAAAAATGTCTATATTTAAAAATAGTTAATTAAATTATTTTAAAAATTATGATTGATACTTTTCTGTAAAATGTATTTTTTTTAATATACAGTACAAACTCGATTACTGCAACTAATAGAAAATCGGGTAGTTGCGTTAACCGAGTCACAAATTTTAACCTTGTGCAAACCAGATGCGTTGGTGCAGGCTAAAAATGTAATGCGTTCCTTGCTTACTTTTCGAATACCATGACGTTTTTTAAAATTTGAGCACCATCCGTTGCTTGCATGAAAATCACCACGACTTTCATTCATTTTGCTATGTAGCTGAATAGCCTTTGACTTTAAGATTTCAGACGAAATAGGCAAATTTAATTCTCTTTGTTTTAAAAACCATTTACACAGAGCTTTTTCCATTACTGTATACTCACAGACTCTAATTACTATACGCTTTCCTGGGCCGGATTCAGCATTTGTAACAAATTTAATTAATTTTGATTTATTTTGCTTAATTCTGGTTATTGTTGATTTATGTACATTGTATTCCTGGCATAATGCTTTAACCGATATATTTTTTTCAAGTTTAATCAAAATTTCACTCTTTTGTTCAATGGTTAATTTACTGCACTTTGTCACCATTTTTATGCGTTTTTAATACTGTGACTGATCGCAAAAATCTTTTTACCAAACTGATAAAAAACATCAGACACGTGCTGCTTGTCAGTTTTTATGAAAACTATTCCAAGAAATAACTGTAAAATAATGCAAAAACTATCCAGAGAACAAAAAAAAAATAGAGTTAAAACAAATAGTTGCGTTTATTGAGGTAAATTTTTTAAAAAGTTGCGTTGACTGAGTCTACAATGCATTTGATTCAGGTGTTTCGTTAATCGAGTTGTTGCGCATAACGAGAGTTGCAGTAATCGAGTTCGCACTGTATCACTTTTATTCGTTAAAAAAAATTAAATTCGGCACAGTTCATTTGAAAATTGCTGACAAGTTAAAGCATTGAACATACCTCATTCGGTGTTGCCAGGTAGTTCACGCTGATTACAATTTCTATTGCATTTGATGTTTAAGTTTTGGGAATTTGGGGAAAATAAAACTTATAATTTGAAGTTTAAAGAAATAATAAAATAGCGATTAAAAAAGGACAATTTAATTAAAAAAATGACAATTCAATTGAAAAGAAGGACAAATTCTTTTTGTTTAATTTTTAAGGACAGCATGTCAAAAAAAAAGGACTGTCCTCTAAAAATAAGGACGAATGGTCACCGTAGTTATGGTACAAAACCGTTGGTTTTGCCGGTCATTGAGGGAGCTCCACCAGTTGCTATAGAAATTAATTTCGACTGGGGTAATTTGTATTTCTGCAGAATTTCTTATACGCAAGAAATATATCATCTCCTGTAGTAATGCCATATATCGGTACTTGTTCCAATAAATTTTTGTAAATGTTGAAGTCTCTGTCGCACGCAAGAAAAAAAACGCCTAACTGGGTAACGCACCCAATATCCGTACTCTCGTCATAAGCAATGGATAATGCTTCGAAACTTAAACTCTTAACTTTTCTTGTCTCATTAATTCTTCGTAATTATTATATTCTTATTTATGTTGCTCATAATAACGTTTAACGTTATTTAATTTTTGTACACTGATAGCACTATTACATATCAAGCAGATGATTTTACTCCAGATAGAAAATACTCCAGTTTCCACTTTTCTTGGAAACTTCAATGTTCTTGAGCAATTTTCCGTTTAGTTTTATTGCCACTAAGTGTCGATAAAGACATATGAAATACAAAGGCTTGAAATAAATTATTACAAATTAATAATTTCCTCTTAACTTACTTGCGGCGCTTTAAAAACGACTGTGACTTATTGCAGGACATTTTTCTTCGCTTCGTAAATAAATTTGAAGGTTTTCGTTTCTTTAGTTTTTTGTTCAATGAGCGATACTAACTAAATATAATACATAGTTGTAAAAAAAAATTTATAATTAAATTTTCGTTTTGTTCTTTTGTAGTACTAAGTCGAATGGGCCGCAAAGTTATACGTCGGGGACCTCGTGTTTGACATCTATGGTCTATACAAATCTTGTATTATAAAGTGATCAGAATTAAATATTGATTTTTGCAGATCTTAAGAATGTTTAAATCAACAGTTTCTAAATTTATATAAATGATTTCATACTCAATACAATTTATCAGTCAAAAAGTGGTCGGAATGGAATAAGTAGGCGCGGTCCATCTCATACAAAGTAAATGTTGAATTTTGTATATCTTCATCAGATATAAAATGAGCGATGTTCAATTTTTGGAAGTGGCCATACCTATTTACGAGTATATTAAAATTCTTATTTGATAGGGGTCGCGGAGCACGCTGGGACTTAGCTAGTTTTTATTTAAAACAAAGTGTGACAAGTCATTGTGATTTTTCATTTTATTAAAGTCCTTATGAATGCCATATAAAATTGTACAAATACACTCCGCCGTTTTGATGTTTGTTGCACAACCATATTGTTTAAATACTTAGGAATCTGACGGAGAAATTAGTTTTAAATTGGAAGATATCACAACTCATGAACGTTTAGATCGGAGACTTTAGAAAACTACTTAAAAATATTTTTAACGCGGTTAATTCTTACAATCTAGGTCGTTAGTTCACATGAGCCACACGTGAAATGATAATGACCTTAAGTCGCTTGTACATACATACATACATACATCTCACAGAACCCATGTTGTGTGTGTTAATTTTTAGCCATGACTTGATAAGTTTGTTCATGGCAATCAGTTACTCTCAGAGCTTTTGCCAAAAGACTGATAAAAGCTAGTCGCCGAAAGAAACAATTTTTTTTCATATTTCTTTTTTTTTTTCAAGATGTCAGAGCTAATGTTTGAACCCGTAGCTCGTGTCTTAGTAAGCCAACACACTAATCACTAGACCACATTTATTTTTCTAGGATGGATGAGATAATTCGGACAAGGTAAAGTTCTCTGATTGGGGTCAACCTGGCGGTATTGAAGTCGACATACAGGGATACTGGACGTAGGCGTGGAGGACGTTCATGTTTACGTTGGCAAGTCCAGATAGATTAAGCCCTGTCATCAATTGGTGTGACCAAATGGAGAAGGCGTGCGCTTAGCAGAGACGTATGAAGACTAGTGTTGAGGCTGACCGAAACCCGCTAACGGATTGTTATGGCTAGCTAAGTAAGTAAGCTAGATTTTTCTGGTTGCATTAGATGTTTTAGAATCTCATGTAGAAAGGTTTGTTTATTTTTCAAAAATCGATAATTTTGCTTGCTAGTGTCGTATTTAAGGAATATCAGGGTCAGTTTCTTCTGGTTTTGTTCTGGAAGAAGATTTTAAACGTACGCAAACTTATATGAAAAACACATACAATGCAAATTTATTTATTTCCGGAATGTATTAAACATTATTACTTATTATATCTGTCGTTAATTCGAATACTAATAATAAATATGATATGTATTATTGATGTGGAGTAAGCAATGGAATAGCTTTATGGACAAGCTCATTTCCTGTAAGCAAACCATAGTATTTTTATAGAATTTTTGGTATTAAAGGTGGCGAGAAGCTAGGCCGTAACCATATCACTTGCATTTATGGCGAAAGAAACATAAATGAAGAATGTGTTTGTAGCAGTTAAAGAAAAATTAAATGAAAAGGTTTTGAAAAACAATTTTTTAAGATGAAATATGTAGCCGTACTTACAGATCCCACAAACCATGGCTATACTCAATTAAGCACTAACAACTTTTCATTGTAGGGTAAAACCAAGTGTTTCCTATTATCAGTTGCTTGAATGCCTGTGATAACGTGTGTATTTCCTGAAATTCTGATTTGTTTTTTTATTTTATGAAGTCGTTTAACCACTTAATGTCACATATGAATTAAGTATTTTTCATGATCATTTTTTGGTTCTTGGTTTTTCGTTTTTTATTATACTTACGAGGCCTATTTGCTCTTCCTTATTAATGTTTGTAGGTAAGTGTGCTGTGTGATATGTATTTTTTTCTTTCGTTTAACGTTGAGTTGTATCATATCACTACTGTCCCACTCAACACTATGCGATACGAAAAAAAAAGTGGATGTCTGACTTTTCGTTCGTCTATTTTCATGTTGAATTCTTTTAAATAAAGTGGCCAGTAGAGTTTTATTTCAGTTTTATTATTTCTTCACTGTTTACCTGTAACTTTTTTTTTCTTTTTTCCTAAAGTACTTCTTTTTATATGTGTTACCATGTTATTGTTGTTGCCAGTTTGTTTTTTTGTAACTTTAAAATAAATCGCCCTCAAATGTCACTGTAAAAAAATATAAAACTGAAATACAACTACAACGTCGCGTCGTTGAATAAAAATGATATGAAAAAAAAGAAAACAAAACTGGGCAGTTTTAATTTACAAGTGTTTTAAATGGCCCCTCATGAGTGTGGGAATATATTTTGTCTTTTGTTTTTCGATTTCAGTCTGTTTTGTTATTTTGTCTTTTTTTTTTCATTTTCTAAACGATTTAATGAAATTTAAATAAAAAGTATGTTAAATGAACTTATTTTACTTTTAACAATTAATTTAGTTATTCATATATATATGAATATAAAAGAAAAATTTGGCAATTTACTTATTGCATTCGAATATCTGAGCAAAACAACTATTAACCCTTTCAGACACTGAGTACGTTGTTTTAAGTGGTTACCTAAGGCACTGTCATGCAGCAAACAGGAATTTCTAAAATGATTTTCTTTAACCAAAATAATTTCTTTAATCTAAATTGACAGTGTACATGTATGCACTTAGAAAGAATACATACATACAACCATACATAATTCGTCATAACAAGTCTTCTTCAGAGTTAAGGCCTAGCTTCTCACAGTATCCATTTTGTGTGTGTACCAGGATGTACAACTTAACCGAGATTCGAAACAACAGACTTGAGAAGATTGTTCATAGCAAGTAGTTACTTTCAGTGCTTCTGCGAGAAGACTGATAAGATTTAGTTGCCAAAAGAAATATTTGTTCATATTTCTTTCTTTCAAGATGTTAAAGCTGGTGTTTCAATCCGGAGCTCTAGTTTATTAAGGCACCACACTAAATACTAAACTACGGCGACCACATTTTTAATTCCATTTTTTGGGAAATGAAAAAATATACTGTTTCATTAGAAACGCTTTAATTAAATCAAAGTTGAAATCTATTAAAAATTTATATTTTTTTGCAATGATTTTTGATAATCAAAGGAGAAAATGATGTCCGTGAAGGAATTATACACAAGGCGAACTGAACATGTTTTCGACCCCAGCTACGACAATCTTATCATGACAATCATCAACTATTCAACTCACAATTTTGTAGATTTTATACGCTTGCTTTGGCGATGGCCCCTAACAACCACATCTACTCTCGCAATTGTCGTCGACGTCGACTAAAGTGGATAAAATCGAATAAGAAGAAAAAATTAAAATAATGTTGTAATTCTGCTTCATCCAACTAAGATGACAATAACAAGAAAAAACAAATGCAATGCTGGTGAGGAAGGGAGAGATTATGATAGAATGTGTTGTGTTAGACAATACTTCGACTAACTCATTACAAGTAGACAAAAAAATATATTTCTAATACAGGATTTTCAGAGAAAAGTGTGAGTTAAATAGTTGATAATTGTCATGAATATGTACAGAACACAAAGAACTCTGATGAGGCTAAAAAAGCTGTAGTCGAAAACATATTAAGTTCGGCTTTTAAATAATTCGTTCAGTCAGGTCCTTTAACCTTTAATTGAAAAGTAATTGCAAAAATCAATCGATTTAGTTGTGATCTAATTAAGGACGAAACAAAATTAATTAATAAAGAAAATTACTGACAATCTGACTGGCATTCAAACTTGGATTTTTAAAACCTTAAAGAGAATAAAATATCTTGAAAAAAATCTAAAAAAAACCGGCCCATAGGCAGTATGAACGTTGTTAGAGAATGAGGAAGCTTTCGTTACCACAAAGTTATCAGTCATTTAAAGAAAGCTTGCTGCACAAGAAATATAGACGCTTTTATGAGTGCTACTTAAATTAGAACTGAAAAATGTAAATGAACAAATTTCCATTTGCTAAATACTGCTAATGAGTAACGAAATCATACCATTTCTAAAGTAAATGATTGTGAGCAATCAATCAGCAGGCGATTGCGTACAACTAGATTAATTTAATGTACATACCCGTTCGTAGACACACCACACACTACCCAGTTTTATAGGTAGAGGTCAGATACTATGCCTCAGACCAACGTCATCCAATGCCAGTGCTCCCAAATTTCGGACATGCCAAAGCCAAGCCGATCAATCAGGAGGCCCATGAGAAAGGATTAGCAATCATGATATTACCATTGCCTGGGTAGTAGTTCCCCTTCTTGCTGAGGAGGCGATACTATCATGCATTTACCACAACCACTACGTATACTCCCGGAAGGGCCGCACCCAAACCATCAGACAGACTGCCTCACACCTCGAATGACAGTGGAGCACAGACAGACCTGTTGCTCCTGATGCCCGTAGTACCCGATTAGATAAGTGTCTTTGGGCAGTCCCTGAGAGAGCCAGTAATTTTACCAAGAACTCTCTCACTATAGCGAGAGCCAGGCTGTAATGTATCCCAGGGGAAGGTGGTTGGTGGGAGAGGCGAACGCGTACAGCAATAATGTTCTTAAAAGCAAGGCGAAACTTCAAAACGGTGCCAAGTTCATTGTGGTGGGCATTCAGAAAGATAATGCTGTGTGTCTGCTGAGATTAAATGAAAATTGCTCATCAAAGATTTGTCCTGCCTGTTGAAATCATTGTTTGTTATCTATACTGTCAATAATAAGTGAGGCTAGAGCAAGTAAGTCGAATAAAAATTACAAAATTGATCAGCAGCGAAGGTGCTGCTTGGTCCATCACGACCAAGTCAAACGAGATGCATGTTTGATGCCTCAAGCAGAACTGAGAGTGCAGCCCTCTGTTCTGTACAAAGCTTGTACCTTAACATTATCATTTGTTTTGATGTTTGCAGAACCCTCTTAATGGTTCTAAATTAAATTTCATAGAGCACTGCGAAACCCAATTCGATCAATTTCTCGTGCAGAGCTCTTATAGAATAATAACTTTTTCTAAAAATGAAAAAAGTTTATCCATCAATATTTCGTTTAATGAAACTCATTTCAAATGTAGCAAAAAGAGCAAACTACTTATTATTAAAAACTTGAAGGCATTTTATAAAATTAATTATTATTTTGCTTGAAATTTTCTTCTGCTCTTCTCACAGCCGCAAAGCACATTTGGTTCCTATACTCGTAAAATCCAGTTGTGTTGCTTGTGACTATAAAACTCTATTAATTTAGTATTTTATTAAGAGTTTATTAAATCACTGGGCATACGAATGCACATGACTATTCTATGACAGGTTTTTTACTCTTTGCCGGTTATTCCTTTTCTAAATGTTAAAACCAAAGAAAATAAAAATATTTTTTTTTTACCTAAAAAACAAAATCAAAAATAAAATAACAAAAACACGATTCCCTTGTTTTATTTTTTGTCAAAATTTTCCTTTTTGCCCCATCACATTGGAACATGCCAAGAAATGTCAATATGAAAACGCCAATTGGACATTAAATTAAAAAAATTAAAAACTCTATGTCGCCATACTACCTGAATAGAGGGAAAAAACGATCATATTGTCACTGAAACCATTAGGCTTCATCAAATAAATTGGAATTGCTGCAGCATAAGAATATGAAAGAAAAAAAAATGTGCCACCGTGTGTCAATTATGTTGCTCAGCCATCATTTTTAATGAACTCTAAACTTTTCAAATGTTTTCCTAAAAGTTACATGTTCTTCAAGTCTATTGTTGTTTGAGCTATAAATGTTGTTAAACATTTTAGTACAGCAAGAAAAGAAGATACAAAAAAACCAAGATTCTCTTTTTAAAACGTCAGTAGAATTAACCAAATGGTTACAACTCTGCCGAACCTACGTCACCATATCTATGTAGTATGGGTGATATGTTGGTGGACATTCGTTAGAAAGTGGTCAATTATAGTGTCAAATTAATTGATGTCTGTTTAGATTTAATGCTGAACTAATGAGCAATTTTTTGTTTTTCCTTTCAACACTGATGACAGCATTAACGAGGATATCAACAAGTAGTAGAGTAGTGTTTTAAAATAGGAAACATTTAGATTTATAAGAAGTTAATTAAACTTTTAGTTACTTGCACTTTCATAAACTTAATCTGCTTTATTTTATGAGTCAGAACACAATATTTAAAGGGGAAATTGCATTAAGAAAGAGTTATATGGCAGTATAACTTTTTATTTACTAGATTAAAATACATAATGAAGTTACTTATATATTATAATTAATTATTACGAGCTGAGAGACGAGGACTATAAGCTCGGTGTAGTGTCGCGGAACAAGGTCTCTGGTCGATAATTGGTTAAAAGTAATAATTATTACGAAATTACAGAAACTCATGACAAATAGAACTCAATCGTTTCGCTTAGAGGAAGTTTTTCTGTAAAAGATATCATAGAATCTGAGTTTTTTATGTGTTCATACTGCACACGTAGGCAATGTAATGAACTGTAAGAAATCGGTAATAAATGTCACACATTATGCATCAATTCATCTGACACAAGTTAAACGGAAATTTTTTTTAAGACCAATACTCCGGACTGTACACCCCTACGCACGCTGTGCATTGTATTGAAATTGGAGTGATATATAAGTGGTTTTCATTTAAGCGCCAATAAGACAAGTTGCTGTCAGTTGATTACACAAAAGCCAGTGTTATACTTTCACCCTTCAAATGATTAACAGCAATTGCCCCATCTGTTAATGTCAGTTGTGTTTTATTATGAAATGGTGAAGATCTTTGCTAAGTTGTTTCATTCCTTGCTTAATTCTGCTTATTACTTCCAAGTAGATAGTGTTTGATCATTCGTTTGATTAGCCAAAGGTGGATAAGGTGGAATATCGGGGGGCGTGTTTTTTAAGAATGAACTGCTTAGAGGTGAGGAGCGAACCTCTTTTTTTAATTAAACTTCGGCACAAATTTTTGTTCTAAATTTTCTCCAGTGCTTTGACTCGAACCTGGGTTGTTTAATGTTGTAAGCGACCTCTCTAACCACTACACTACGCCATGCCCTGTTTATATTCCAGTAAAATCAAAGGTTATTGTGTTTGCTTTGAATAAACTGATTACCAGACATATTGAACTCAATTACGGCATTTATATGCACGTCGACGAGAAGAATTTATGAGCTGTACTACAACTAGAGTAGAATAAAGGTCTTATAAATAATAGAAGATCGGATGAAGTAAATTACTTTTTACTCCATCATAAACAAAACTCAGACACTGTAATGGTTTGTTTTAATTTTAAAAAATATTAATGTTCCACCGAAACACTTTGGAAATAGTTATTGATTCTATTGCGTATTTAAGCAGGCTTTAAACGCTCATTAGTAAGTTTGAGTTATTTGCAAACTATTTAGCTAAAAGAATACTCCGGTTACTGATACGAATTGATACCGAACTAATCATTCTAGTACTTTTATCCCTGAGCAAATGAGAGGCCTTCATTGGGAAATCTTTAACCACCGACACAACATTTTCTTTTTAATCTTGAAAATTTATTATAAATATAGGAAGTTATTGATAAATATTGCAAATAAGGTATTGAAGTATTTATATTATTCATTAATTTGGGACATCGCAATAGTGGATGTGTGCACGGGTGCATTGTAGTTTGTCATAGTATTTTCTTTTCGCTAAATGTGAACTTCATTATTTTACTTCATTCCTCAAACGCTGCAAAAAGGTGTCATAAAACCCTGTGTTGTTTTTAAAGCACACTGGCCTCGGTATAACTGGGGCAAGACTCTAGGAATCTTGGAGATTCCTCGTCAGTCCTTGTGTTATAGTAGTGTATACTGACCACTGGCTGATCGGTAAACATGCAGAGAGTTTGGGCCTGCCCTTTAATCTGCACTGCAGAAGTTGTGGGAACACTTCTGAAAGAAAGACTATTGATCATTTTCTTTGTGATTACCCACGTCTGTTAGTCAGACGCTTGAAGTTTTTAGGGGAGCCTTTTTTCGATAGCTTGGCGCAATGTGTGAACCTAGACCCCCTTGCTTTACTCCACATTATAGACAGCCCTGGTTGGTTGTAGTTCCTTTCCAATTTTGGGTGATTCAGTTTGGTCCTGCAATGGTTTCAAAACCGCACCTTGTTCTAATTGTAGTTGTTCACGTTTTAGATTAACTAGCCATTTGACCTACCTACCCGCTTTTGATGGTTTTTCTTTTTAAAGATAATCGATAAAAATTTTATCACGCGCTTCCCACTAAACTTACACCATAAACTTTCTTGAATATGGTACTGGAACTTCCTTCTTTATGTTAATTGTTCCTTTGTCTCATTTGTGGAGCGATGGAGCCATGCTTCATCCATTGTTTAGTGTGGTAAAACAGGCGCTTTTTTGGTTTACTGTATATAAATGTGACAGTCATCTTACGTACGGCTTTCTCATCTAGGAAAGTTTTTCAAAATACGATATACGATGACCCACTTTCCGCAATGATTCTCTCAGTTTTTTTAATCGTTCCTGGCGTATACACTTTAATTGGTTGGGTATTACATTTTATAGTCGTAAACAAAGGACCAGATTTCCGCTGAATAGAAACTAGCTCTGTTCCAAGTAATGACCCTTGCCTGCCACTTTAACAAATTGCCTGTGATCATTCGTTTTTAAAGACTTCAGATAAGTGCTAAGCTATATAGCGTATGGAAACTTGAGACATACGTTTTATTAGGTTGGCAACAAAGTAATACTTTTTAAACTGTTGCCGCCATCTATGAGTCACATCAGCTAGTATTAAGACTAGCTTCATACATATCGTCGTGCGGGAGTTTATGTGCTCTATCCGCCATTTCATATTTTTTATATATCTCGAGTTAATGATGCCATCATAGGTTTTTGACCCCAAATTTGTTAAGTCTGCAATCCGATTTCGGATATCTCGTACAGTTTCTGAGTTAAGTAGCG
The DNA here is from genome assembly GCA_963576795.1 of Metopia argyrocephala. Lineage (NCBI taxonomy): Eukaryota > Metazoa > Arthropoda > Insecta > Diptera > Sarcophagidae > Metopia > Metopia argyrocephala. The sequence continues at coordinate 51,446,792 of OY756210.1, forward strand.
GAAAATCGTTTGCAGATTTTAAAATATTTGTTGTCAAAAACCTAAAGAGGCATCATTAACTCGAGATATATAAAATGGCGGATAGAGCACATAAACTCCCGCACGACAATATATAGCTTAGTGTAATTGGTTAACTTTCTCCCCATCTATTTTAAATATGCACAAAATTTCCCAAAAAAAAAAAAATGCTCTGTTTTATAAGACAGAGACTATCGGCCGCAGTTGTAATGAAAAGTTAGCAACTCTTTAGCATATAGGACAAAAAACTGTCAAGTTTATCACCTGCTATGGACTTTCAATATCTTTTATTTGATAACTGGTCAGAGAATCCAAAAAATAAAGAACTCGTATGTTCGAGTAAGAATTTCCATGTAAAGGAATGACAAAATTAGCCACTACGTACAACGAGCTGCTAATTTTTTATTATAATTAAGCATATGGGAGATCAGTCACAGACAACGTACTTCCAAATCGCAGCTGCAAGCTGATAATTCTACTTCAAATGAAAGAATCTTATTGCGATATTTACAGTGCTAGAAATCTGCATGTTCCGTAACTACAATGCCGCGATCATCTTTGCCAGAATATGCCACAGCAGATATAAGGCTTAAATATTTTCAAACACCTGTATTTGGTTCATTATCGTTGGGGAAAATATTAAAAAAATTTTTTTTTTATTTAAATTCCAGTTTAAACTTATAAGCCTGGTTACAAAGTATATTTATCAAAATTATTACCATATTTGAGTAATTTTACTTACAAAATACAATACAAATCTGTCCGGCAAATTACATCAATCTTTTGTCGCATTGTAAAGATACTGATCATAAATCATTTTTCTTCATGTCACAACTTTTATTAGCTGGTATTATAAACTACGAGTACATCGAAACTATGCGCACGCACTTCTATGTATGAATACTGAGATAGACTCGTATCAACTCATAACTGTTGGTAAACAGAGTTGCATGTACAAACACACTCACACAGTGTATAGGCACTGCATACATTAATCAATCGCCAAAACTCAATTTTAATTCATAGGAAATAAATCAAATTAAAGAAAATTATTAATAAACATGCATTTAAATAAAATCACTTTATCTTTAATGACATAAACTTGATATCTATGATATTAGGAAAGCCAAAGCTGAAACCTTATTGAAACGAATAGCGTAAGTGCCATATACTCTTTTTCCTGAACTACTTGGCAACTGTTCCCATGTGTCCATAACTAATGTCGCCACAGAGAATTCTGAGTCAGGGAAATAAAAAGAAAAGAGGGATTATAACCAACATGATTATGGCAAAAAAGAACAAGAGTAAGTGTAGTGATATTTTTGTCCATTTTAAACAACATGCAACAATCAAATCATAAAGACTTTTAAAAGATTTTTTTTTAGTTACTTCGGCGCAAGAGTTATGAACTAATAAAACTGCAAACAATTTTCACATTTACTCGTTTAGTAGAATCGAATGCTTATACAGTTGCGCATGACATATAATTGGAATTATGGTCAAAACCAACAACAGCAACACACATATGAGCTTAATATCGTACTACTACTTTAACTAACATACATACTTACTATAGATTTATCAGTTAATAGTGATCAGAGATCAATTACAAAACTACATCGCACAATGATTTTCGTATTATTTTCAAAAGCCAGGTTACTAATACTACTCAAACATAAAGAAAACATTTGGAATTATAGACTAAGTGACAGTTGTGTTGAAATAAATAGTTTATACCGCAGATATGTAACGACTCCCCATGCTTAATATGCACATACAAATTTTTCAACTACTAATTTCGTCGTGCGGAAGTTTACGCGCTCTATCCGCCATTTTATATATCTCCAGTTAATGATGCCACTTTAGGTTTTTGAGACCAACATTTTTAAAATCTTCAATCCGTTTTCGGCTATTTATCTCCGAAACTGGACGAGACATCTGAAAACAGATTGCATACTTGAAAAATTTGGGGTCGAAAACCTTAAGTGGCATCATTAACTCGAGATACATAAAATATATGAAATGGAGCATAGAGCACATACTATTTATGAACAACGGAGGAACTTTGCCATGCTCCCTCAAAATGCTTGCTCAGCAGCCTTTATGAGGTTTATTTTTCCAGCAAAAATTAGAGAAATTTTGTAAGAGAGAGCAGCTATATACCCTCACACACTGCGCTAAGCTATTAAAAAATGGCACCCCAAAAACTTTAAATGTCTGACTGCCAGACTCCACCTCTTTGTGTTCAGTGTGATTCACAGGTTTTTGTTGTTGTTGCGTAGAACTTTAGATTAAAAAGTGGTTTCAATACAACGTGATTCTATGGAACAGAGTAAGATCTGTAATTACTTCTTTAATAATTTACAACTGCTTATAATTTCGCTTAAAAAATTATTGTATAAAAATAATTTCAATGGTTATTGCGTATACCTCACTTCACGGTAATGCTTCTTAATATCCGTATACATCGACAGTGGAGAAGATGTATAGCTTATCAGAATGTAATTTTTTTATTTAAGAATACTACCCAGGTGTCAGAAGTTGGTCTACGATATTAAAAGTACTGGATGTGTCTTTCGTTCTTCTTACACTAAACTTTAATCGTTTTATTTGCTGTTCTGTAATTATTTGCTCATACCTATGAGACAGCAGATAACTGTCCTGCATATAAACCAGGTCTTTCGAATGATTGCTGATGATCCACATTACACTTTCTATCTCTAAAAAGTATTTCCTCATTACTAGAAAGTGTAAACTTTTTCTTTATATGTTCTGATAAGACTGCGTGTCTCAACAAATCTCTTCGGAATCATTGAAAATAGTTTAAAGGAAGACAAAATTTGTTTGTTAATTATGCTTATCGCACTGTATTTATTTTCTTTTTCGTTGGGTGTCTATTGATGGTAACTAAACTAAACAGATGCGTTATTAGGTGCGTGATATAGTGGTTAGAGCGTTGGGACAAAAACTCAAACGGCCCAGGTTCAAATCGCAGCAGAGGTGAAGAAGTTAGTTTGCGGTTTTTTCAAAATTATAAATTAAAAATAAGAGGAGGCTCTCCCCCCACGACAATGCACTCTAGTCACCTTAATCAATGAAAACAAATAAAAGAATGATCAGGAGAAAAGCGCCACCTATTGGGAAGTAGCAGATAACAACTAAAAAACCTACTTAGCGAAGGCACTCACCACACAACATGCAACGATGAGGCAATTGCTGTTGATCATTCAAGGGTGAAGATATAACACTGGCCTTTGATAAATTTACAGCAATTTGTCTTATTCCTAAGGCGCTTAATAATTAACGATAATATATGTACTGTTCTATCCAAAAATTCCAATACAATGGACTGCACTTAGTAGGGGTGAGTATTGGTCTCAAATAAAAAAAAAGAATTTTTGTGCCAATACCAGTTTAATTTTAATTAAAACAAAATGTTAGATTCTACCAAGTAATAATTTTTTATGTACTTGTCGTATGCCTACATTTTTTTTCGTCACTGTCTGCCCCATATACATAAATGTGTATCAACATAAAAAGAGATTTTTCTTATTACTTATATAGGCTCAATCTGTATTACTCTCTTTATAAATCCATATCTTGTATAAGTGATCAGCTTCAGTGGCATTTACTTGTATTGTACTTTTGTAGCTCTACAAACAAACAATCAAACAAACAATAAATATAACAATCACGGCAACAATTGTTACAAATCTGTTAAATACCGTCTGGTCATACAACAATAGCAACAACAATAACAGCAATCAGAATACGAACAAAACAAAGAAAATACGAACAAGCAAACAAATAAACAAATAAGAGGAAAAAATTATTAACAATTGCTGTTGGACACATGTCTAAACGGATGTTTAGGGAACGTTATCTGAAATAATAATAAAACAAAACCAATCACAATCACAACAACCGCAATAACAGCAATAACAACCACAACATAATTATTTAATACTGAAGTAACTGACTTTCATGTTACCAATATACGTATTGGTATCCATTTAACATTTCCCGTCTGCCTGCCTGAATACCTGCTTGCTTATAATGATTTTGGTGCTTGTGTTGTACTTACACTTGTTTTTATTTCTTCATTTTTTCTTTGTTTTTTGTTTGTTTGTGATTTTACAACAAGATATTACGTTTGTTGCATGTGCAACATGAAATACTGCTGAGTGGCTATTTGGAGCGGGGGCTGTGTTTGTTTGTCGTTATCAATCAAACGTTTCCAATTATTATAAAATAGTAGAAGTAAAAAAAAACATCTATAACATTTTTTAAAACATTAATTCTACAAAAAAAATTGTTTTTTCCGGCGATAGCTGTTGCATGATCCAAATAAAAGGTACAATTAAATGATGCGCCATCTTAATTTGGTGGCACAGTATATGAAAGTACCCTTCAGCAATAAATCATTTCCAGTATTTTTATGTTTAAAGCTCTTAAAAGATAAATAAGAGCCTTATAGTGCCTGTTAAGGCAAGTTTTGTAACAAATGAAGGAAATTACGATTCCTATGCCCTGTGCTAACTATTTACCCAGTTTATGAGTGAATATTTTTTTATTGTAAAACAAAAGGTCAGTTATGGAAATCATAATGAAATGTGTACTAGTACGTTTACGTACGTACGTACGTAGTTGGCCATTACAACCCTGTGTCAGGGTTGCAAACTAGCTTCTTATATTGTGTGTTAATTTTTATCCGTGAGTACAGGGACCTACAGTTTCAAGTCAACTCCGAAAGACAGATTTGAGAAGCTTTTTTGCCAGAAGATTGCTGAGAGGTAGTCGCCGAAAGAAATATTTTTTTCATATTTCTTTTTTTTAAGATGTCAGACCTGAGATTTGAAAGCGACGCTATCGTCTTAGTGAGCCAACACACTAACCACTAGACCACGACGATTACTCGTACGTTTACTGAGCTATTTAAAAAAGAATAATAATATATGTTGTTCATTGTCCTCTCGGAGACAGATGCAAAGACAGTTGGCTTGATTGGGTGATTTGATATACTATCACAACGAGCTTTACTAACCGACGTTTCAGTTATCCTTCTAACATTGCGGAAATGTTTTATGTTAAGTTCTTTAAATAGTAAAGGTTCATAATGCATATTGAAATTTAATTAATTTGAAAGTTTATTCCTATATTTTATTTCTAAATAGAATACCAAACGCAACACACTCAAGGTAGAGTGTAGGTCTCATAGAAGTCATAAAAGTGTTCCATTTAAGGATTAAACCAATGAATACCCAATCACGTAATGACGTTATTGATTATCGTTATCGTTTCGCATAAAGACTACGACTATAAACGAGAACATTTGGAACGTTTAGCTGCCGCACTGGAAATTTTATAAATTTTCTTACAAATGTTTTATTAAAAGATGACACAGAAGCGATATAATTGTTTAACAAGCGTTCACAACTTTTCAAACGTTAAACGATCATCAAACGCTTAAGGTTTACACCGTTTTGTTGCAACATTTAGTGATTTAAGATGCAACAAGGCAATGTTTTATAATATGAAAGCTATTGTTGCCAACACATAATAAAACTTGCAACGTTTTTTTTTTTTTGTTTTCGTTGGCGGCAATATTCTTTATCATCATCATCATTATTATTATTTTTATTGTTGTTACTGTTATAGCTACTGATGTTTTGCTATTTTTGCCGTTACTATTGTTGTTGTTGTTGTTGTTGTTGTTTTAATTTTACTGACTTGTGTCTATCTCTGCCATTCATCTTCAAAAATAATCACTCACTAAATCGATCGCTTCTATTCGTACATTTCATTTCACTCTCATATGTATCATTGCTGTTTTGTGTATGTGTGTGTGTGTGTGTGTGTATTATTGGGGTAATTTAAGTCGCTTTATATGGTGCAACAAAAATATTATTTCACCGCCAATCAATTGTTGGCGCTCACCAAATTGACAATTATTAACTATACGAATACATATCGTACATACGTCAGAGTATTAAGAATTGTCTTGTCTGCTTGCCTGCCTGCCTGCCTGCTTTGCCTGGCTTACTTTCTTGTCTTCCTTGTGAGTTTCAAAAGCTTGGTTTGTTTTTGTTTTTTGTTAAATTTTGATAGATCGTTTAAAACTGGGGACAGACAATCGCACAAACGGACATATTCATGTCCCACAAGTGATGGTTTTTAAATGTTTTAAAATGTGACACAAGTTAAGGCTCATTGTGGGATTTTATTTTTAAATAGAAAAATCGTTTCGTTTGATTGCTTTTGTCGTTGAGATTTTTAATTGGAAAAATATTTTTTTCTTTCTATTCTTCGACTTTAGTTGTTGAGTGTGAATATCATTAATTGATTGTTGTTGACGATAAATTGAATTTAATTTGCTTTGATTGGTTTTGATGTTTTAATAAACGTTTTAAATAATAGGGAATTGATAGCATCATAGCGAATTGTGGGAGCAGAGTCCTTGACAATATTCTTTTGGAAATTTTTCAGATTAAACCACATGTGTCTGATATCTGTGAACAATATGCGAAACAACATTTCAAGTTTCATTTTACCAGTATTTTCGAACAGCCGATTTAGTTCTTGTAGAATTTTATTGCAGTTTGTTAAACAATTTGCTCTATTTATTTTTAATAAAGAAATGTAAGAAAATAGGAGGTCAACATGGTTGATAATTGTGAACACGTTTAAGCGTGATGCTGTGCTATACATACGCTGAAGCGCATGGTAGCGAAGTTGGTTCCAAAACTGTCGAATTTTCAACAAAAAAAAAAACTGCTAGATGCGAAACGATCCAGATTAAAAAGGTCATAACTGGTGACCAATCGCAATCAAAGACTAATCAACCCAACTAAAGAGCGGGGCAGAGCTAAGACCAAAGCAAGCATGGCAATTTCGATCAAATGTCAAAGTTTTCCTCACTGTTTTCTACGATTACCATGGCGTAGTGCATTGTGAATTCTTACCACATGCTCGTACAGCGCAGCTTGCGAGAACTAATAATTGAATTCACCGTTCTTGCTGGTGTCGAATTTTTTTGCCAGAAAAGAATACCGTAATTTTACATCAGCCACCATATTCACCATATTGGACGCACTGTGACTATTCTTTTCCAAAAATTGAAAAAGCCCTTAAACTGACGGCGTTTTAAGTAGATTGGGGAAATAAAAACCAAAAAGCTGAGAGTGCTCAAACCAATACTAAATTGTGCCATTCAAAACAGCTTAGAAGAATGAAAAAATCACTAACACAAGTGTTTTATATTTAAGGGGAAATACATGCAAGTAATCAAAATAAAAATTGATGAATAAAAAAATATTTTTTGATCAAAATAAAAGTTCACATTTTTTTATTGTAAAGGGTGGTTTTAATAGAGTTATAGTACTTTGAAACAGAATAAAACAAAAATGAATTTCGTAAATTTACATCAATTTTACATTTTTCGAAAAATAATCTTTTTGTATTTTAATTTAAAAATGGCTTCAAGCATATGACCGCTATAGTTGAGTCCCAATTTCTGATGACTTTCCAATATTTGTGGCTGTATATCGGCAATAACGGGTCAAATATTGTCTTCGAACTGGTCAGTTGTTTCGAGGTTATTGGCATAGACTAGAGACACCACATGTCCCCATAGAAAAAAGCCTAGCGGCCAATTCACGTCTTGGAACTTTAAAACTGTAGGGTTACCAAAATCTTTCTTCAATAAATCAAATGTGGCACAAGCTCTGTGACATGTTGCGCCATCTTGTTGAGACAACAGCTCCGGTACATCATGATTTTCAATTTATGAACGAAAATGTCAATTGTTATGGCGCTATAGCATCGTAGCAGATAACAGCTAAAAAGTTCTTAGCGAAAGCACTCACCACAATCAACATGTCACGATGAGGCAATTGCTGTTGTTCATTCAAGGGTGAAGGTTTTACACGGGCCTTTGGAGTGATCAATTGACAGCAATTTGTTTCATTCCTTAATAATATAAGAAAAATAAAATATATGTTCTGCCATAATTGTACTGTTTTTTCCAATAAAATGAATAGTATTTAGTAGGGGTTTACCCCTGAGTCTTTGTCTCAATAAAAAAAAAAGTGCGGACCAATTGTTTCACCAGTCCTTAAACCACGCTAAACGGGAACTTTTTCTAGATTTGCTAGATGTAGTGGTGTCTCAGGTTACACTTGAGAGCTATTATCACTTCAAAGATGACAGTTTTGCTTATTGACGAATCCATTCAAACAAAAGTATTTGAAATCAATGCTAATCTTGTTTAGGTTACATTCACAGAATCAGCTTCTTACTTGGTAACCAGTCAATCTATTCATATTAAAATGCCAAATTCCCTACAACACTTGACAGCTGCCAAAATGGCCGTCAGCTAAAAAGTGTTGCCAACTTAAATTAATTTCCCTCTATAAAAAACATCCTCGTATTTGATTTTCTATATTAAAATTGCTGAGTAGCTTTATCCATTAATTGATTAAAATTTTTTTTTAAATTATTAGGAGTTAAACGCTTTACACCTGGGAACTGCTGTTTACTTCTACCTCTTCTTAACTAACGCTCTTTGAAGCAACTCTGTCGTATGGCAGTTCGTACTTGTTGTTTTTAATTTTTCAACAGTAACCTCTTCGGGTTAATGGACTAAATATTTTACATGTTTTCGTAAATTTTGAAACTGTGTTATTAAAATTTATGTCAAAGGTTAATATTTCTTTATTAAAAACAAACATTAAAAACGTTGTTAAAATAAAAATTAAAATGGAAAATTTTGAAGTAAAAGTTATAAGTAAATGAGACATGAGACATGAGCAGTAACAATACCTTCTTTGTCTACTATTTTGCAACAATAATTGGTGTGAAACATGTTTTTCTGCAGAGGAAAACAAAATAAAAACTTTATTATTTGCTGTAAAAGTTAAAAAAACAAGAGTTTGTAAATGTTTAATTCTCGTTTGTAAAACCACTTAATTTTTTTTTTCTTTTAAAATAGCCAGTCAATCTCTTACTCACGATAGCTTTAGTTTTCATGACAATAAAAACAGAACAAAAGGCGGCATTCAAAGATGTACGAGAATATCATTTTTATAAATGTTCAGCGCTATGAAATGTGTAATAAAATGAAATGTTATCGCTTTTTAAGAGCAGAAAAACAAATATTAATAATTAATGGAAATTTTCGTTTTCATTTCAACTGCCTGTGGTTTGTGTGTTGACCACCACACTCTTTTAAAATATCTATACATTTATGGCAGTGACACTTGTTTACTTTGGTGGCTGTCTCAGCAACCATTCGTCCCATCACTCAAACAACCAGACCCAGCATCTGTATATTATGGATTTAAATTTTTGTTTTCTTGTTTTGCTTATTAATATGCACCATTTAAGCCTTGTTAACTGACAACAAAAATTTGTTTTTATTATCTGTGTTTCTCCCAATAACGCCCACTTTCATTTGTGTTTGTACTGCTGTCTGTCGGTCGGCCAATAATTAAATATTTGTATACATACATGTATGTATAAGTATATATATATATTAGTCGTATTAATTTCATTATGGCATTAATTGCATTTTGTTGTAAATTACGAGTATTATTTTTATTGCTATTGTTGTATAACTTATTATAAAGGTACTCATTCATACGTACGTCTGTATGTCTGTTCAATAAAGTTTTTTTTTTCCCGCATTCAAAAGGTATGAATGGTTTTTAGATGGATTTTTAAAAGGCCTGTAATAAATGGTGGTAGCATGTCAAGTCTGTGTCTGTCTGGCTATCTCTGCGTGTGAATAAATGTCGCGGCAACACCCACTGTTAATGTGTTTTAAAAAACTGTATCACTGCAGTTGAATATTTATGACCAAAATGAATGCAACAGGTCATACTGTCTCGTTTTGGGAAAGTGTATAAGAAAAATAGGCATAACGCTGACTAAGCATGTAAAGTTTGAAGAATTACATGAAAAGAATAGACAGCAATGCCATAAAGTTCTGTACTATAGAATAATTAAAATTTAATATGAAGGTATGGGTTATTGGGTTAATAATTTCGTAGAAAACTAGGTAGGTAACGCCATATGGTAGTAGTACGGAAACATGTTAACAAATCAATTATCTGTAAGTTGCTCTGGACAAAAAATTCTCCTGCAGATGGAATATTGAACAATGAGCTAGGAAGGCAGCAATTGCACTATTATCACTATAGTAAAACTGAAGTCGACAAGTGATGGGAACTCTCTCCTTGACAATCAAACCTATATGCCATATGCTTATCCATCAGAACTTCCTGGTCTGTGCTTCTAAAAATGAGAACGTCAGAACTGCACCCAAATTATCACCGTCTTAGCGTGCCTAAGAATAACTGGATTATTTCAATGTTCAAACCATTTCACATCCTGTTTTTAAACAGAGCTACACGGCCGCGCTCCTGAGAAATATAAAGTGTCACATATTCTCTTTTATCCAGTGAATTCGCCACATAATTGCCGAGAAAACATTAACTGTTTTAGTCTTGAGCCCACTGTCCAGTTTGATCTTAGCCTGTGGAATTGATAAGCATCGGCTGGGTAAATTCACACAAGCACCGATACATTTATGAAGTTTCCAATTTTAAGAAAAGCCTTGCTTTTGTGTTACAGATATTAAGTTTCTTATGCTTAAGAGTTGATCGAAAGATTTCTAAAATTTTACTCAAATAAATCTGTAATCCGTTTAGTTTTTCCAATGGCTTTCTTTCTGTATTTTATTATTTTTTTTTTTTGCGCTCAAATATAGAAAATAAATTTACGTATTTACTAAGCATCGTTGCGTAGTGTTATATCAGACTCCGCCTTTCTAACCATACCGACTAAAACCACACTGGTATTTTCCGGGAGTTTTAATCCTAAACCTGTTCCAGGTGGCTCTCTATATTGCATTCACATCAGAACTTGCCCACTCCAGGCCCGGATATCTTGCTGCACTATCTCTAACGGAATCTTTTTCTTGCGGAGGATGTGCTCCTTATATCTTGCCATCCTATGCCAGCTTTGTTCCTATATGTATATCATCTTTCACACGCTATTTTCGGCAGATAATTTTTGTTTCCAGATACCACCGGAAGGAGCTTAAAAGTGTGGTCATCTTCACCCAAAACTTACTCCTTCTCATATAGTCAAATCTATACTGTTCTATAGTGTCATTGTATTCTGAAGGTCATTGGAAAAGTGTTGTGTGCTGAGGATATTGCTCAAGGGCCTCAACGATGTTTTGTTTGGTGTCTCTGGGGTTTTTCGGAAAACACCTACAGACGCCCTGAATTTTTCCTTTAACTTATGAGTGCCTGATATTACGGAGGACATATTAGTTGTTGGTTCTACAATGCTAAGTGTGAAGGAATATGGTTGTTGGCGTTCTCATTCTATCCGACATACCACTATATTTAGGCTAAGTAAAGTTGTTTCTGGCAAAATGGATTATTGCAAATCGTCGTTGATGCCAGAAGCCAAACGAAAGCATATTTTTAGGAAAGATAAAAACATAACGGGTGTACGTTTCTTTATCGACTATTTAAAACCAAACAACAAAGTCTTCTCTTTGCATCCTAACATTTTGCACAAATTGCTGGATCACTTCAGTGAATGTAATAAATTGATGACGACTTCTTTTTATCTGGATTTTGTCACATAAATTTCCCAGACTGCCATAACATTGCATTGTTCTTCAAGTGCAGATGATAGCCACTTCGGAAGTCAAGCAGTGGCTTGCTCTGATAGTAACCACCATTAAAATTGTGCGAGTTTATACTGGGACTCTGTTTTTGTTATATCACGGACTGGAACAATACTAATAATCTCAACTATTCCAAGAAACTTCTCAGATTCGACTCTATTTAAAAGAATGAACTTATTTTTTGAATTGAACTGGAACAGCTTGAGTGTACTTTTGAAGACACTGACTGTGAACTATGCCTGCAATATACACCTGTACACTGCTATGAGAAAGATGAGTCATTGGCAAACTGTTACATATTTTAGGTTATAAAGAAATAAAATTGGCTACTCTACGTGTGTTCATGACATATATTTATCATTCTTAAACAAACACACTGTGGTTTGGGGTAACTTACAGTATGCCCTATAATACTTACCCATCTTGTCATACATACATACATTACATTACATTACAACCCTGTGTTAGGGTTACAGCCCAGCTTCTCGCAGCACTCATGTTGTGTGTGTTAATATTTATCTATGAGTACCGGGCCCTACAGTTTAAAGTCCACTCCGAACGACAGATTTGAGAGGCTTTCGCATGGCAATCAATTACTCTCAGAGGTTTTGCCAGAAGACTGCTGAGAGGTAGTCGCCGAAAGAAATAATTTTTTCATATATCTTTTTTTCAAGATGTCGGAGCTGAGATTTGTACCCTGTACTATCGCTTTAGTTAGCCACCACACTAACCACTAGACCACGGCGAATACTACTACGCATCTTGTTACTTGTTTTTTTTTGTTCCTGATTACTTTTCTCTTTTACATATCGTCAATGGAATTAAAGAACGCTGTAACTGACAAAAAATCGAAAATACGTTTTTTGTATTATTTTTATCAGAAAAAATAAAATATAAATAAATATAAATAATAAATACGCTTCGATTGGCCCCGGTCCCAGATTTCTACGATGAAAATAAATTTACTTACGCCGTCTGCGAAATGAAAAATAACAGTATCTTTGTTCTACTTTTATGAAAGTTTTTTGGCTCTGGTTTACATTTAAGGTTTTGTCAGTTACAGTGTTCTTTAATTCCATCGACGATATTTACACATTAATATTTTAAAGCTTAATGTTATAGATTTTTATAAAAATTTGGACCGTAAGTTGTTTGAGACTGTAAATTTCACAGAAAATGAAATTAAAAAGAGTACGAAGAAAAAAAAACGTTTTGTTTTATACAATTTTATGACTGTCATTTGTATGATCACATTCATAATAAAATTATACCTCACACGGTGACTAGTAATCGTCATCGTCATCATTATCGTCATTATCAACAACATCGCCGTATAAATGTGATCTGTTGATCACATAAAAATATGTTCATACAGCGGATTATATTCGTATGTTACGGGTATGTAAGAAGCGTATACGTGCCTTTGATCTGTATTTTGATGTGTTTTATTAAACAGAAAAAGAAAAGAAAGAACAAATTACTTGATAACTCTTTATGTTTTATAAAGAATTTTTTTTTTGTTTTGTTTTTTTTTTTTTCGGTACATATTTGGGTGGTATTGTTTAAGGTCAATAACTGTGGGATATAAAAGTTATCATGGTTCCTGGTAAAATGTGTTTATAATTAAGAAGCTATAAATATAGTTTTTCTTTTAATTACTATTAAAAATAATAATTTACAGTTATACTTAGTATGTTGATTTAAAGAAATAATATTTGAATATAAAATTTACAAAATAATAAAATCAGTTTTGTTTTTTTAAAGATTTACATGAAACTTTAATGGGAATATTAAAATTTATATGTTCCTAGCAAAACCCCGCTGTGCTTCGCTACCTCTACTGTAGTGCTAATGCACATTGGCAATGAAGATCTTTGTACCAAATTTCGAAGCTTTCACTTTTATGGTACCCGAAATATATAAAAAAACTCAATATTTGTTTAGACTAGGAAGTCATTTACAACAAATTTTGAATCTTTAACTGTTCTTAAGACTAACAAAAATCTTTGTACACTGTTTAAATGAAGTATCCTGCCAATTTGCCGATTCCGCTTCCTTGTTAGTTTATAATTTATGTTGCCTATGAAGGCATTCAAAAAAAATTTTAATATTTTCGCTGTAACCATTTTTATGGGGACTAAGTTTTGTTAGGAAGAGACCACGCAATGAGCGGCAAAGCGGTGAGCGGCAAAAAATTAAAACATATGGAAAACATACTGAAGTAGCCACGCATTGAGCGGCATTTCTGAGCGGCTAAACGGCGCTGCTCAAGAATAAAACTTGTTCTAACAGCCTGTTCATAGAACACGAATGGTTTTGGCATTCGCCTTTTTGTATGAGAAACACTAACAAATTTGAGTGTTTTGTTAGTTTTTGTTAGTCAAAATCCATTCATGTCCTATGAACAGGCTGTAATTTTTAGTTGATTTCTCATCGGCGAAGTATAAACATGGCAAAAGTGAATGTGGAGCTTATAATTTCTTCTGTACAAAGCCGACCGCTATTATGGCAAGATATTGTAGATTATCAAATTTTAAAAATAAAAATATGGCATTTTAACAACTAACCGCTCAGAAATGACGCTCAGTAATAAGCCACTTGCCGCTCAAACTCGTCGCTCTACCGCTCAGCCGCTCATTGCGTGGCTTCGGCCTTACTTTTAATGTTATAATTTTAAAGATATTTGCAAGCAAGTGTTTACTTTGTATAGCTTTTTTAGCTTGTAGTGTTTTCCAGACCTACAGAGAGGTAAGTAATTCGGCTCTGGCATACACATTTTTTGTTATAAAAGTATACATATAAGGAGATTCTTTTCTGTTTTTTTTTTTTTTTTTTTTTTTTTTTTTTTTTTTTGATTTTACTAGGACCAATACTCAGGGGAGTAGACCCCTACTCATGCCGTGTATTATATTATAAGCGAAGATAGATGGAGTATTTTTTAGCACTTTTTTACGTTTCACAGTATTAACAAGTTACTGTCATTTGATCACTTCAAAGGCCAGTGTTATACTTTTGCCCTTGAATGATCAATAGCAATTGCCCCTTCTGTTGTTAGATAGAGACGACGCCTCGATGTTGAATGTGTGGATCCTTGCTTAAATAGATAGCTATCATCTACTACCTCCCAATAGGTGGCGCTTTCTCCTGATCATTCGTTATGGTACGAATGCCAAAAGGGTATAGAGTGAAATAAAAGGAGGAGGCCTATTATGGATAGACTTGTTCTTTTTTTAATAAAAACCTCGAAATCCACAAATTTTTTGTTCATAATTTTCTCCTTAGCTGGGATTTGTACCTTTGCTGCTTTGTGTTGTAATAGAGCGCTATAAACACTACACTACTCCACCCCAGTTTAAATTTCCATTTATCTGCTGCATAGGTAAATAATAATCTTTAATATTGCCCATGAACTCGGTGTGAAAAGAATTCTTAGGATTCTTCAGTAACAAAAGTATTACCTTCCGTAATATCCTTTGAAAGGGGAACTTAGCTTCTTACTTACTTACCCAGAAGAAAATTTTTAAGATTTGGATAAAATAAAATAATAAATTGTAAGCAATAATGGAAGCATTATATATTTTTTTATACCTTAAAGCTTCCAAATATGCTACAGGAGAAGGTATTATTTTTGATTTTTTGTATTATTTGCTTATCGGTTGCAATAAATTTGCATTTCTAATGCATTATAGCGGCTCATTTCATATAAAAATCATGCATCATTGACTCGCACGAGTAAGTAATTGTTTACAATTTCTCCCTTACAAAAAAAAAAACTTACTAGTAAGCACTATTTTCTGCTGGGTACTTACTTAGATGGCCATAACACTCCGTTATTAGGTTTCGGCCTGCCTTAACAGTAGTCTCCAGGCGTCTCTGCTAAGCGCGCGCTTTCTCCAGTTGGTCACACCAATTGATGACAAGGCTTGGTTCTTCCAACATAAACATGGTCGTCCTCTACGTCGGCGTTCAGTGACTTTCGCATCGAAAACTTTTCTCGCTGGAGCAGATTCTTCCATCCGAATAATATGGCCGAGTCAGCTTAGCCGCTGGATGTTAATGCACTGAACAACGCCCACATGGCCGAGGAGCTCATACACCTCATGGTTGGTTCTAATGCGAAACTCATCGCCATGCCTTAGAGGACAAAAATCTTACGAACAACTTTTCTTTTGAACGCTCTCAGGACCGCTGCATCGGCTCAAGACAGCGTTCATGCTACCGTAGCGTAGAGAAGCACCGGAAGAATAAGCGACTTATAGAGTGTTAATTTCGTCGCCCGAGAGAGGTCTCTCTCTGTTACTAAACTGCTTACTGAGACCGTAGTAGCACCTGTTGGCCAATGTGATTCTCCGTTTGATCTTCAGTCTGACATCAATAATTTAGCTTCTCCCTTTTACAAAACTGCTCACCAGTAAACTCCAATTTTTGTTGGGTTTTATACATTGCAGGAACGAAATTTCTATGTGAAGTGTTATAAAATTGTTCTTAATTCAGTTTAAATAGAAAAATATGTTGTTCTTGTGAATCTCTTTTCAATTTAATATTTTCAACGGAAAAAAGAATACTTAAAACTTCCAAATGTTGTTTATATTTGTGATTGTTTTTTTGTCAGTGTTGGTTTTTTTATTGTTCCGTTTAACCCTTTTACTTAAAGACACCTTTTTGAAATTAAACGTTTGAATTTAAGACGACAACTACAGGTAGCAAAACACAAATAAATGAACGAGAAGAAATACGTATTTTATGTGACATTTACTGCACAAAAAAATAAACCAAAAAAATATACGAAAATCTACTTCATTCATACATTTCGAGGACGGCATATTGAAAGTGAAATGAATTTAAAAGATACCGAAACCATAAAATAAATAAAATCATCATAGACGACGTGATCGCGATATAAGTAAATGCTTTCAGTCAAGCATTTAGAAAAGACAATAAAGTTTATAGGAGTTACGAAAGAAAAAAAATTAATGAAATTCGTATTTGTGGGAGAGGAGAAACTGCATATTTCGTAACGAAATTTTTATTTAAAAAAAAGAGAAAAGAAGTATGAATTGAAATCTACAGATTACCTTAAGAAAAGAAATTAAATACATATTAAAAAATCAGATTTTATTTTTTTCACTTACTCTACGTTGTTGGGTTCTGGTTTTTGTCTTTAAATTTTCAAGGTAAGTTATAAAGTATTAAAAAATTTTCCCATCTATAGTTGTTCTTAATAAAAAAATTTAATAACTATTTATTTTATTAAATAATGATTTGTTTTTAATAAACTTATGCACAATTCACAATAAATACATATTTATTGCATTATTAAAATGTCAACTATTTAACACGATTATTTTGTAGTTTTTAAATAAAAAATTTATTTTAAAAGTTAATATTTTATATTGACAAACGTTTTTGCCGTTTAATATGAAAACAACATGAATTCGTACACTATGTTGGTGTTTTTATGACTTTCGATTAAACACAACGTAGTTTGTGTACTGAGAGTGAAATATTATCATGGAGACAAAATCTTAAGTTGGTGACAGAAACGACAGCAGACAGACATCTTCTTAGTAGTGCTTCTTATAGACGACAAGCAGTCAACACCAATCGATTTGCAAAGAAAAACGTAAAAATTATTATTATGGTTTATAAAGACGCAAGCAACAAATGTATGGTGGCATCATATTAGAAGTACATGAAAACAGAGTGACAAAACAGAAGTCGTACAATAGTTTTTTTTTTGGCATTTTCAGTATAATTGTTACAGACAATGAGGTGCAGTGATCGTTTTTTGTTCATTAAATTTACAACTGATGTTGAATTTAAATAATAGCAACGAGGGGTGGAGCATGCCCCTTTCACAGAATTGACAGAGGTTGCTCTTAGAGCAACCAATATTATTTAGGTAAAATGACATAAATCTGTACGTACTTATCGAAGTTAACTTATTTGAGATTCCTCTGGTGAAGCAGCAAAAAAGTAGTAAATTTCCCTTCTCGGGAGTTCACGAAAAATTTAATTTTGTGCTTTATGTAATTCTACAGAAACCCTGTGAATAGCAAACTCTACAAAGCCATTCGACGCACATTGCGACTTCATCTTCTCAGTAAAATTGAAGACGGCATTTGCACGATGTTGTTACTTCACACATTTAAATGGCACTTACAGACATTTTATTTAATTTAAATGCAGAAAGCACTTCTGTATGACCAAAAAATTTACCGTTTTTTTTATTTCTGTTTTCTTGAGTGAATTACAATTTGTAATTGAGATATGCTTTCGGTTTTCAACTGTTTATTTTATTGTTACCAGTAAATATTTTTCAACTGTTTTTAAATGCAACACCAACCCTCAAAAAAATTAAATGCTTATGAGTTTTTTTTTTTTTTTGTATGTTTTAACAACAAGATTTTCAATAAATTTTAAAACACTCATATTTCAAATGTTAACACATTCCCCTACACAATTTTTAGGCACAATGTATTTAGTAACTATAATGATCGAAACGGGAAAGTTATTTGTAGTATAAAAATGTGAATTTGACTAAAAAAAGAACAAAGGAATATATTCTATTTTTTTCTTGACATATCTCGGTATCCGACAATTTATCTTAGATATTCGATAGGTGGAGCACCCTTTTTATAGCAACAACAACTGTATAAGTCCTCATATAGCCATTCACTATAGACCCCATCTTTTCATTTCTACTAATATTTTACCATATAGCTAAAACTGGCGAATAAGGTGCCCGATAAAGCAACTTAAAATTTAATTCATTGGCTTTCGAGGGTATATCCTCGTAAGAGTTAAAGAACGCTGTAACTGACAAAAAATCGAAAATACGTTCTTTTGCATCATTTTTATAAGAGAAAAAATACGCGTCGATTGGTCCCGGTCCCAGATTTCTATGATGGAAATAAATTCAGTTACGCCGTCTTCGCTTTGAAAAAAACCAGTGTCTTTGTTCTACTTTCATAAAGGTTTTTTTGGCTCTGGTGAACATTAAATGTTTTGTCAGTTACAGCGTTCTTTAATTTCTGGGACGATATTATTTTGACAAGGAATTTCTTTTTTCATTAAAAACCACGCCTATCCTATTCACTATTCTCCCGTTACAGTACACTACTTTGATTATTTTATTTTTTTCTAACATTTAAAGTTGTGTCTTATGCAAAAAAAAATTCCACTTTATTGCGAAATATCGCAAAACACTCTATTGAAGCAAGTAAAGAATTCTGTTTTTGTTCCCTGTTCAGCAAACACGGCACACATTTTCTTATTTTCCGGTTTTGCGTAACTACAATTTCTATATATCGCATATAGGAATTTCCATAAATATGTCAACCATTACATTAACGATATACACCAACTTCACTTGATATGTTAACTAACAAGGTTCTGAAAGTGCTTTATTTTAAGATTTTCATATATCTTGCCGTAAGTTTTATGGAAGTAACAATGACAGATTCAGTATACGGAAACACCTATATAGAATCTTTTGAAAGATCTGCATTTTACTTAACCCTCGCACTTTAGTCGACCATACCACTCTAAAACCAGTTTGTGAATTTTCTTAATCGTCGTGAAAACTTTAGTTAGCAGATTCTTTGACGGGTAATTCAGAGCACATACTGGTCGCTTGTGCATCATTGATACATAAAGACGCATACATACATACATAATTAGCCATTCCTACCCTGTTGCAGGGTTACGGTTGTCAGAAGACTGCTGAGAGGTAGTCCCCGAAAGAAATAATTTTTTCATATTTCTTTTTTTTATGATGTCAGAGCTGAGGTTTGAACCCGTCGCTATCGTGCATCGTTTAAATTTCTGCCAAGCATTTGCTGCATGGAACGCGTCCATCATTTCTTCTACAGTGATGACCTGGACAACGACATTATCAAACAAATAGAGACCTACGACATCGTCATCTTAAAATCCACAAAAACTCAAACGGCGTGTGTTCGAATCGCAGTAAAGGTGAAAAATAAAAAAGTTAGTTCACGGTTTTTCAAAAATTGTAATTTAAAAAAAGATGTCTCCCCCTCCAAGATGTCCATCCACAAAGTAACCGCTCCATGACATTCCACTCTATTCCACCTTAATCTTTGACAACGTAAAACGAATGATCAGGAGAAAAGCGCCACCTATTGGGAAGTAGCAGATAACAGCTAAAAACCTACTTAGCGAAGGCACTCACCGCAATCAACATACAATGATGGGGCAATTCCTGTCTATCATTCAAGTGTGAAGATATAACACTGGCCTTTGAATGATCAATTCACAGTAATTTGCGTCATTCCTAAGGCGCTTAATAATATAAGCAAAAAAAAATCTATGTTCTGTTGTCATAATGTACTGTCCTTTCCACAAAAAGTTTCAATATAATGCACAGCATTTAGTAGAGGTTTACCCCTGAGAGTACTAGTCTCAATAAAAAAGAAACCAGTGACTTTTTCGTGGAATTTCGTGTGATATTTGACAATTTTGTTTGTTCACGCGGTACGTTGTCGAATAGCACACCCATTTTGAAAAATCAATCAACAACACATGCAGTTGAATGCTCAGCTCATGGTTAGCTTTGGATCCTCTCTCCGATTATATAATAGAAAGTATGATATAGCACTAGAAGGTCGACTATGCTTCTTTGAGACTTGTCGCATTTGACACCGATGGTGTTGGTGGATTTATGTTTTTTGTATTCCCATTCGAATACATTTTGCAAATATTTCTTTTTTTAACAGAAACTACTTCTACCCCTTCGTACCCTTTATATGTCTAAAGTAAAACAGGAAGGACAGACATTTATTCTATAAAGTCAATGTAAACAATTTGCATATTAAACATGAGTAATGTTTTGTCTAATTACCGTTGCACATTTGCATTTGCCACACTTTGTTAATTGGTTAAATGATGTCGGGCTTGTCGTCACAACATGTAATGAATGGCTGTAAATGCAAATTCACACAAAAACAAAAACGAAAAAATATTTCGTACAACCAATTGAATTATTTATAAAACAAAAACAAAAAACATTCTCAGACTTTGTCAAATGCAGCAGCTACAAAAATTTTTTAAACACCGCCAACTAAAATATATAAAAATTTTAGAAAAATTAAAAATTAAAAAAAAAAAAAAATAAAACTGTCTAAAAACGAACAACATTTTTAGCCAACGACACTAAAAAAGAAACAAATAACCAACAAACCAGACAAGCAGTTGTCTTGTCTATTCGTTTTTTGTTTCTAATTCTGCGACATAATAATTAAAATAAAATTGTCGTTGAATTTTTAGTGGCATTTAGAATTATTTAAAATCGCTGCTGCACACCTTCACAATTAATTACGAATGTGTTCATAAATTTCATTTAAAATGATTTGATCATAAATTTTTCAATGCGTCGTTGATTTATGTTACTCAGTATGGTTTACCCGTACACACTACAGAAGTCTTAATTATGAAGTTTTTATGTGAAAATTAAAAATGACATTTACTTTTAAAAGCGGTGTACATATGATTTATTGATACTCTGAGTGTTAACAATAATATTTTTGCAATACGAAGAGTTTTCAGACAAGACGACCGACCAGCTGCTGGATGGTGTAAAATAAATATCTCGTCTACAAGTATTTAAAGAAGTTGCAATTAAAAGTATGAATGGAGTGGGTTCACTGGTATTTATAATAATTGTCTGACTGAAAAGGAATAAATTATTTCTGAAATTCACTTTTAAATGTTAAATCTAAACAATTCTTTGCCGAAAATTGCCAACGTAAGTTTTTATAGTTGTTGCCCATATTTGGGATGGAGTTATTGGGATTGACTTTATGATAATCCATGGTATCAACTTGAAAATGAGGCAACAAATGATGAATTGGCATTGCCTTGATTGTTTTGGGATAAAACGGGAAAGAGGTGGTGAGGAGTCCCCATTTATGGTGTAGAAGTTAAACCTTAATCATTAAGAGCAAAAGACCTTGTGAATACCAGTTCAGAGGTATTTTGATCTCAGAGAGTTCTGTGGGTTTATGAAAGAGTTATCGATGAAAACTTCTACATGAGCTAATGCGCGCTTGCGCAGGCTGTAATAAATAATAAAAACAAATCGAAATCTGTAATTTTCTCAACCAATGATCAGGCGATTTCCAAACAATATGTGCAGAAATGGGTGCGAATTTTCGCTGAACAAAGTCAGAGCTAAGAAAAAACTGCCATAGTGAAAGATAAAACAAACAGAAAAACACTTGAAAAACGAAATTAATAAAACAAGTAGCAGAAGCGTACCACTGGCGAAGCAAAAACATGTTTAAAGTGTCGCATATTAAATGGAGAATAATAGATTTATTGAGTGATCATGCAGTCCTTCAAGCTTGCCTGAAGTCTTAAAGAAAAAGAAAGATGGAAGTAGATAATTTTGCATGGAATACAGAAAACTCAGCTACCCAGTTCCAAGAATTAGTGCACTTTAGACACAAAAACAAGAACAAAGTGGCTATATATTCTAAACTAACTGAGGGGCTACTGGCAAGTCGAGATAGCAAAAAGAACACAGCTTTGACTGCTGACAGCGATCTTGACGATATTAAAATCTTCTATCAGCATGGAAACCAATAGGCAGTAGAAAATATTAGACCTAACAATTCCCTATATTTTTAGTCACCGTTGTCTAGTGGTTAGTGTGTTGGCTTACTAATACGACAGTGCCGGGTTCAAATCTCAGCTCTGACATCTTAAAAAAAAAGAAATATGAAAAAATTATTTCTTTCGGCGACTACCTCTCAGCAGTCTTCTGGCAAAAGCTCTGGGAATAATTGATTGCCTTGAAAAAGATTCTCAAATTTGTCGTTCGGAGTCGACTTTAAAACTGTAGTTCCCGGGACTCATTTTTAAAAATTAACACACACAACATGAGTGCTGCGAGAAGCTTGGCCGTAACCCTGACACAGGGTTGTAATGGCCAATTATGTATGTATGTATGTTTCACTGCTAACAGTGTTTTACGAAAATTAAAAGTCAAGCCGTTTGCATTCTGTAATGCGACGGCAACATATGAGCGCCTTATGCAATGAGTGTTGAATGCATATATTTGTTGAATACTATATTTGAAAATACATTCTTTGGATTTCAAAGATGTCATCTTAATGGGTAGTACTTTCCAAAAGTTTGGCAGAAATTCTCTAACGCATATTTATTGCTAGATTGAAACTTATCGCCAAGAAGTATCCGCTTTCTCCAAAGGTGGTAAGTAACCGCAGATAAATATTAAAACAAAATTGGTAAATGCTAATCCAAGAAAAACATGTGTTACTCACTGATCTAATGGTTACCCTAAAAAATATTTAAATAAAAACAACAACAACTAATTGAAATTCAATACAAAACGGGTGAGAAAAAATATAACTCCTACAGTCTACTTTCAATATGTTTTAATTCATATAGTAGATATAAAAACGTGAGTATGTATAACACAAGGATCTCTGATGAGACCTTCGTAGCGGGGTTCGAAAACAAACCAAACAAAAAAAAAAAAGAATTGTCCATCCTTACTGGGCACATTTCAATCCTATTACAGTATAATATGAAAATATATTCTAATTACATGCAGAGTTTCGCAGACCGTATGATTTGTGTGGTGTAATATAGCAAAGTTTCTGGTGGAAATCGTAGCCACAGTCTTCGCACTTAAAAGTGGAGGACATTACCCTTTAGACTACTGAGGGAACCACTCATAAAAAATACTTTCGTTAATGTAATATATATATCTGTATCTGTATGGTATATACATACATATGTATATGCATATTATAATTTTCCCTAGTTTTAAAAATTTTTATTTAATTTTTATTAATTCTAATATTTAACAACCATACTTTTCATATATTTTCTGAAATTTATTATATTGTAAGTAATATCAGCGATTTACAAAGTTCTATAAAACAAAAAAAAAACAAAAAAAAATAAAGCAATTTAATACCTTTTTTAATAATAAATTAAAATATATTGGTTTTTATAATTGCGCCGACAGAAAAGGCAAAAAAGAAAAAAATCTCATATGCTCAGAAGGCCACTTACTTGACCCATATTTTTCCAAGCACTCATTTAACGTTTATGGGTAGAAAATAAAAAAAAAATTTTGTTTTCTAATACCAAAAGTTATTGCAATTTAAATTTGAAAAAAAATGTTCAGCACAACTTTAATATCATTATTAAACGAACGATTATTTTTATAGATTAAACTAAACAGTATGAGTATAGAATACACAACCCAATAAACCAAAGAGTAAAAAAGAAAAAAATATAATAAAAAACGTTTACTTTTAACTTTTTGTTTTATTAATAAGATAAAATATGCTACAATTTATAATTTATGCCAATGTTGACAATAACTTCGAAACCAGAATAAACAAGTGGAAAATTCCGCCATTTTATTTGATTAATGAAAGAAGATTCTCATTAGAATGGCGGAAACTTACACTTTTTTCAGATTAGGCTTTATCTTAACTATCATTTGAATCCCACTTAAATATTTATTTATTTACTAAATTAAAAGAAAATATTAATATTTTATTCTAATTATTATGAGCAGAGTGGCTAAAACCATTAGCACGGTGTAGTGTCACAGACCAGAGTCTCCGGTGGGAATCAGCCCACAACTTCCGCACTAGCGGTCTAGCACACTACTTACTATACTACTGGGGCAACCAATTAAATATATATTTGATTATTATGAAACTTTTTGAACTTGGGGAAAAATAAACAAAAATGTTAAAAATATACGAGGAGGTAAAAAAAAGAAGATCTTTTGGCTATGTTTAGAAATTTAAAATTGATCAATATTTGTCTAGTTCATGTCTAGTGAGTAGAAATACCAAAAACCCTGATCCTAATCGTAACTCAATGTTTTGGAGATGTTTTGTATATTTAAAAAACAAATCCTTGTTACACTCTAAAAATAGTATCACTTTACTGGGCTTCAGACTATCCATCAAATCGTTTTATTTGTTAAATTTTTTTGTGGAAGGGTACTAGTGTGATCTCAATATCACACAAATGCATATGAAAACTTGTTAGTCGTATGATTTCCATTGTTTTTTGAGACATTTTATAAGACACTAATTTTCATTAGACCAGAGAAACATTTTTGTTTTTCAATATTTTAAATAATTAAAAGCAATTTTTTATTACATTTAAAAGCAAAAATATTCGTCGTACGACTTTTATTGTCATTTTTAAAAATCCTATCCATCTCCATAATATATCCTCTTATGTTTGGCGTACGTAAAGTCTTACAGTCTATACTGGCCTCTGAGTGGTATTCATTTTGCCATAGCGTGTAATTCGCGATTATGAGCACATTTATTTATGATGGAAAATAAGTACTCACTGGAGAATATTTCTTCATATTTGCCTAATGCTTTACACAAAATATTTTTTTATTCGTGCAATATCACTTCTTAAACGTTACGAAATATTTCTGCGTAAGAACCTTTTTAAAGCGACTTGAATTCTTGGCTTTATTAGGAACTGAGATAACTTAAGACATTATTTGAAAAGAATAATATTTTGGAAAGTTTACAGCCTGTTCTTAGATGACGAATGGTTTAAGACATCCGTCTTTTTATATGTGAAACAAAAAAAAATATATATAAAATTTGTTAATGTTTTCCATATAAAAATTCGAACATTTTAAACCATTCGTTTTCTATGAACAGGCTGTTAATTTTTACGTTTTTATTTATTTTAATTTCATTTCAATTTATAACTATAATGCTTTCTGGGTTATGGGCAAGTAATTTATTACACTGTACAACCAAAAAATTCTTGCAAACTGATACAAATTTACCATATGGTATGATCGAGTGCTATAGGAATATGTTTCTTGATTATTTTTTAAACACTAGCATGTATATAAATAACGGGTAATAAAAACCGGGTTTGGTCTTCTTTTTTACTGATAATTTAGTGACGCAGTTCATATTGGAAAGATTCACTCAGACAGACAATTGGCCTGAATTGCGGCTGAACACGCTGAACAACATATCGTCGCAAGAATTAAAGAACGCTGTAACTGACAAAAAATCGAAAATACGTTTTTTTGCATCGTTTTTATCAGAAAAAAATACGAGTCGATTGATCCCGGTCCCAGATTTCTATGAGGAAAAGAAATTCACTTACGCCGTCTGTGTTTTAAAAAAAACCAGTGTCTTTGTTCTATTTTTATACAGTTTTTTTGGCTCTGGTGAACATTAAATGTTTTGTCAGTTACAGCGTTCTTTAATTCTTCCGCCGATATCTACTCAGTATTAGTCTGAAAATAAAATAGTACTATAGAAAACAAGATGAACAACATCTGTGCCAAAAGGCAGAGTTTATGGTTTGAATTTAACAAGAGTATTCTAAAAGAAGGATAATTAGCATTCATCGTAATGAAACATTGAAACGATTTCGAATATTTCGAAAAGTTTCTGAGCTTCGACTTAAGAGGATAGACTTTATTCTGAAAAGAATGAGAACACCTACGAGGGCACTCACTCATTACGCCTGTCATCAAAAGACGAATGATCGGGAGTAAAAAGCGCCACCTACTGGGAAGTAAGTAGTACATAACAGCAACCTACACAGCGAAGACCCTCACCACAACCAACTTTAAACAACAGATGAGGCAATTGCTGTTGATCATTCAAGGGTGAAGGTATAGACACTGGCCTTTGAGTGATCTAAGTGACAGCAATTTGTCTCATTCGTAAGGATGTGCTTATACTTTTGCTCAAGCAACTGGTTCGATTTCTTAACTTATTGGACCCTTAAGTAACAAGACGAAGCACAATATATTAAAGGTGGTCGCGGTGTAAAATGCCGTCGTGGAACATCATTTCAATAATAACTCAGTTAAATATCTAACGGTTTTATATATTTTTAATTGCTTTAAAAAGTTGTTTCGCTGTTCTTTAGATTGGGAAATTTAGAAGAATAGATTCATTTTCTAGATATTTACATCGTCGATGGAATTAAAGAACGCTGTAACTGACAAAACCTTAAATGTTCACCAGAGCCAAAAAAAACTTTATAAAAATAGAACAAAGACACTGGGATTTTTCAAAACGCAGACGGCGTAAGAGAATTTCTTTTCCTCATAGAAATCTGGGACCGGGATCAATCGACGTGTATTCTTTTTTCTGATAAAAAGGATGCAAAAAACGTATTTTCAATTTTTTGTCAGTTACAGCGTTGTTTAATTCCATCGACGGTATTTTTAAAGCTTTTGCACTTTTTTTTTGTCGCTCAGTGTGTTATTGATATGGTTTGATCAGCATGGTTGGCATGTATGAACAAATGGTTCGATTAATCGAATATTGTTTCAATAAATGAACCTGCAACATTTTATAAAATTGATGATCGTGTTAATGTGCCACCAGCAAAAAAAAAAAAAAAATTGTGTATTAAACAGCAACCAGATGGTTTTTTTAAGGATTACAACTTTTATATTTTCAGCATTGCAAATAGTTTTCTATTGTTAAAGTTTCATATCCAAGAAATCCATATCAAAAATCCATTTGAAGAAAAAAAAAAAAAAACTAAGGACGGTTGTAACGCTTTAACAAAGCAAAAATATTATTTTTATTTCCCCAACCAACCCTCGCATGTTAATAATATTGTAAGAAAAGTATACCAAAAAAAAAAAAAGATAAATTGATTGTGTTGAAAAGATTATTGAAAAGTTCACGTTTATAAACCAATTTTAAAAGATTTTTAATGACTGTATGAACAAAATATAATAAGAACGAAAAAAAAAACTAAAAAACTTTACAAATCAAGTGCAAAAAGAATTTCTTAACAGTGGAATACAGATATCAGACAAGGCTTTTGTTTTTTAACATACATTTTCTGTGGCCATTTGAAGGAGTTGGTCATAAAAATTCTATCAGAGATATGACTTTATAACTTGTTCTATACATGAAGTAAAATTAGTAAAAAAAAACTAACCATTAAATTGCAATTATTAGATGAATGAAAGCATAACATAAATAGGAATTTGATACATTCAAGTGTTAATTTTATACTTAAAAAATCCACATTGTGTCAGGTCTCTTAAGCTGAATCACTAGAATTCATATGGACTCTTGACTTGGACTTGATTTAAGCAAACTGTTATAATGCAGCTTTTGATGTCAACCGTTCAACAAACTGGTAGCAAAAATTCTTTCTAATACATACCATTTCATAGCATATGCTCTGCCCCTTCTTCTATATTTCTTTATTATTTTATTTTTTTTTTTTTCTTCCTTTTAATTTGC
This sequence comes from Metopia argyrocephala, assembly GCA_963576795.1. NCBI lineage: Eukaryota > Metazoa > Arthropoda > Insecta > Diptera > Sarcophagidae > Metopia > Metopia argyrocephala. The sequence continues at coordinate 51,474,806 of OY756210.1, forward strand.
CAGCCATCATCATTACCATCAACACTTCATTTTTATGCGTTTTTTGTTTTCTTTTTCTTTATTTAAGTGTAATGATTAGTTTTCAAAGTTGGCATGGAAGCGTAATATGAAGTATTATTGTTATTGGTTGGCATCATTGCAACAAATTGTAGATGAAAGAAAGCCGCTAACGGCAGCGCTTGTTCCTTTGAAACTCATTGATGTTATTCTCTATCATTTATAGGCCTTTCATTGTGATTTTCTCGTACAAAATTACACGCGTACGTTGGCAGCTTCTATAGAAAAAAAAAGAACTTTAATATTCATTCAGCAGCGTTTTTTTCTAATAGTTAAATTTGAAATTGGTTAAGCTAGCAGTCCATTCTTCAGAGAAAATCTTGAATCCGATATTCATTAACGTAGAAAAAGGGATTTGATTATTTGCAGAGTATTGTAGCTTTGAAACATCAGAAAGCTCTTCAAGCAAAAACTACTACGAGGTCAATTGCAATTCTTGATGGAGGAGTGCACCTTCTACGTCATGCTTCTCTACATGTTTTGTAAATTAAGTATTAATCAATGGAGCTGGTATCGAAAAAATATCGGCAGATTTAGTAGTGATCTTGACGATATTAACATCTTCTATCAGCATGGAAACCAATAGGCCGTAGTAAATATTAAACCCAATAATTCCCTAGATTTTTACCTGAAATTGATTGTAGACAATTTAAAGCCTTCTTCAGTATGAAACTACGTTTTATGTAGCGTTCCATTACGCTCAAATGAAATTTAATGTTTTATACAAGTTAGGTGTAGTCGCCGTGATGTAGTGGTTGGCTTACTAAGACGATAGCTCAGAGTTCACACCTCAGCTCTGACATCTTGAAAAATGAAATATTAAAAAAATATTTCTTTCGGCGACTACCTCTTAGAAGACTTCTGGCAAAAGTTCTAAGAGTAACTGATTGCCATTAACAAGCTTCTTAAGTCTGTCGTTCGGAGTCGGCATTAAACTATGGGTTCCAGTATTCATGAATAAAAATTGACACACACAACATGAATGCTTCGAGAGGCTAGGCCGTGACCCTGGGACAGGGTTGTTATGGCCAATTTTGTATGTATGTATACAAATTAGGTATATAGGTCGCGACTTTTCTTTCAAGGCTTGTTATCCATTTCCTTAAAAGGAGAGCCCCGTTAGTGAGACCAACATAAGAGGTCAGACATGAGAAAGCTCTTCGATAAGGGTGCGGTCCTCGCTTAAATCAATAATAGTATTGCCGAAATTATTCGAGGGTGACATATCCCCACGCCAGGGGAAAATTGTAAACAATCACTTACTCGCGCGCATCAATAATGCATGATTTTTATATGAAATGAGCCTCTATAATGCAATAGAAATGCAAATTAATGGCAACTAGTAAGCAAATAATACAAAAAATCTAAAATAATACCTTATCCTGTAGCATATTTGGAAGCTTTGATGTATAAAAAACAATATAATGCTTTCCATATTGCTTGCAATTTTATTTCTTACCTACAAATCTTAAAAATTTTCTGCTGAGTCTCGACATGATTCGGAGCCAAAATTTTCTGGAAACGGCAGGATTAAAGCCCAGCTAGTGAGTAAGTACAGCTTAAAATGCATTCAAAACTCTCTACTCCAGAGTTCACAGCCTTGGTTGCAGCAAAACTATCCAATTGAATCTCAATAGGTGGTCTAATTCTATGGCGTTCAACTCAGCCTGGAAAACAGTCAAAACATTGGGTAAATTGAGAGAAGCTATCAGGTAGCTTTCATTTGAGTAAAAGACGGGCACTATACCCGTTTCTGTCGGCTTTTATCCCTCGGTGTAGATTGAGACTACGTTTCCAAGAGACAATTATTCCGTAGCCTAATAATCCTTCGATATGAACGAATATAACACTGATGACACATGATCAGTCCGCTGTCCCAACAGCAGCCCATGCATTCCTTGTGTTCCATGATCCACCTGAAAGTTTCTCACTACACCTGACTTCCTAAGTCTCAGTGCAGGTTAAGGGGATAGCAAGACCAGCAACATCTAAAAATTCTCAGAAGCAATGATGATGGCAAGACAGAATATCTTCTCAACTTTATTCAGAGTGATCCGTATGGAGTATATAATATTTATCTAGAAATTATATATTCATTTAGTCCCACTATTACCAACAAATATTTAGGCCCACCTCAAAGAAGGTGGGACACAAAACTATAAAGCAAAACGTAACGCTCATTGGCTTTTAGGCATAATACTGATGATAATGGGTACTCCTATAAGTGTATGAATAGTTAAAAAGTGATCGATTTGATTGCGTCTTCTGTGTATGGAATATTTTAGATATGCCTTTGAAACATTTCCTCTCTAAAGCGCCGCCAACATTATTCGCATACCTTTAAGACACGCAACATAAGCATCAATGTCGCAAAGGAGCAATCATCACCATCGTCATCATTTTTCAAATTTTGTAAAAGTAGCAGTTGAAATAAACTCCTGCTACTGAAAAAAATAAAATAAAAAGTGTGCATTAAATATGATCTTCGACACATCAACAGCAGCAACAAAAGCAGGCGAACACAAACATTATATTAGGGAGAGTTGCAACAGCACATTAGCTATCCGTGCCTGGCAAAGACGTCTTTTTATACCCTACATTAGTTATAAATAGTTTTGTAACATTTTGTTCATACAAATGCTTGCAACATATGAAAAAAAGTAAACAAAAAGGGTTAAGCCTTTAGTAATTTTGCTAGTTTTTGTAAGCCAATTGTAGCGAGTCCACTCATTTAAATATTTTAATAAAATGGTCTTTCGCATAAAAAAAAGAAATAATAAAAAATGTTGTTGAACAATATGGTCAAAACCACAATCTCACTCCTGGATGCCTTGCCTGTAGAACTATACTTTGGTTCAAGAATAAGGATGTCGATGCGGTGTTCATGAACATAACAGAGACTTGTGTTTTCCCCTAGGGACATAAATACCATTACTGCTGAAAGCAAAGGCAGGAATATTTTATCAGATAGCCCAGCTGCGCTTAGTCGTATGAACTGTGGGTTCAACATGTTGGAAAGACAAGCACTTAAGAAGAGAATCCATTTGCAGTGGTATTGAGCCTGTGAACGACTGTGTTAGAAAGAGATTTGAGATACTCCATATTGATCGGCAGTACTACTGTGCAGCCAATACTCGAAACACTAGAATGCTCCAATAGTTATTAGACACACTTAGTCGGTGATAAGTTCATAATTTGGCCGCAATTTCAAAGTTCTGACATACAGAAGGATTAACGTAAAACTCTTGACACATTTTCGTACGAGTTATGTAGCTTATGTGTGTGGGGTTTTCGGTGGTTTTAGGTAGGGGGTATCATATCCACAATTAAATTTTTGAATGCAGAGAAAAAGTAGACTTGAAGGAGCGCAATAGACCTCATAGCTCGCAATTTTTGCGACTGTGCATGGCCTAAATTTAATATACTTAATGAAAAATATTAAATTCTCATAACTGGTCTTTACAACCCTGTATCAGGGTTACGGCCTAGCTTTTCGCAGCACTCATGTTGTGTGTGTCAATTTTTATCCATGAGTACCGGGACCTATAGTTTAAAGTCGACTCCGTACGATAGATTTGAGAAGCTTTTTCATGACAATCAATTACTCCCAGAGCTTTTGACAGAAGGCTGCTGAGACGTAGTCGCCTAACTAAATATTTTTTTTTTTATATTTATTTTTTTCAAGATGTCAGAGCTGAGATTCGAACCCGACGCTATCGTCTTAGTAAGCCAACACACGAACCACTAGACCACGGCGACTATCTTGATGAAGCAGTTGTACTTATAATGCCGATATGTAGATCATGATACAACATTGTGTTGCGGGCTTGTAGAGGCTGATAAGTATTGTTCAAGTGGCTCCGATGCTAGCTATTTTTTTTTTTTTTTTTTGCTTTTAGCCAAGAATGCAAAAATCGTATCATTTTTTGTTAGCAGATATCACGATTCTGTTTTTTTATACGGGGTGTGTACATTTGATATTCAGCCCTTAAATTCTTTCTCTGTTTTAAATTTATTTCACTGAGTTGTAGTATCAATAACACTTTTAATCGACTTCGAACCGATAGTCGAATTTCTTGTAACAATTAAAAATGTTTAACTGAAAATATTTTAATAATATCAATTACAGTTAACGGAAACCAATTGACAAAAAATTTTAATTGAATAAATTAAAAAATTTAATTGGAAACAAAATCTAAAATCAATTAAAATTTTAATTGAACCAGTTAAACAAATTCAATAAAAACGAAATTAAAAATCAATTATTATTTAATTAATTGAAATATTATTGGAAAAAACTAAAACAAATCCAATGACCAATTAAATATTTAATTGAAGCAATTAAATTCATAGAATACACATTTGCATTAAATTGTTAATTATTGTGAAATGTGGGGGTTTTGAACTGTCGGATATTATTTTTTTTACGTTTTCCCATATATTTTTAATAAATTACAATTTCAATACAATCAACCAATAAGTGAATAGTTTTAAAAACGGCAAATGATCATTCTTAAGCTATTCGGTCATTCATTGTTTGAAAGAAAAGAAAATTATTGGATTTTTTTTATTTCTTTCTACCAAAGCATTACTTTAATGATCCTGCGTGAGCTTTTACGAGCATTAGAGTATTACGAATAAGTGAATGAATACCAAATTAATTGGTAACACAGCCAGTTAATAGGCAGTCGGTCCATTTTATTGCAACAATGAAAAGATCACATTAAAAAATGCTTTCATTCATGGTTGCTTGTCTTGTGGCATGCCACCACATAAAATGCGTTCTCCTGCCTTCTATTTTGTTTATTTTATTTTTATAATTTGCTACTTGAATGATGGCAACATCATAAGTAAAGTTGAGTTAAATGAACACACGGGAAATTTGTCATATTATCCCAACGAGCAAATGTTAAATTAACGAGACTTTTACCGCTGGCTGGTTGCTGTTGACTTGCGATTTAAACAACTTGAAAGAAAGAGAACTCTACGGAAAAAGTCATTAAATTGTCAATAAAATAAAAACCATTGAATTTTTATAGGTAAACAAGTCTTACAACGTATGGATTTAAATCAATGAATGACAATTATTTCCCCTATATTCCCCCCAATGCCATGAATTTATATTTTATATTGATTACTTTTAATTTGAGTTAAAACTTTGTGTAATTAATAAATAATTTTATTAAGTTTTCTTTCATTATTTTCTATTTTTTTCCGCAGTAATTATTTTAGAAACAAAATTGTTATAGACGGTAAATTGTATAATTGCAACAAAATACCTTTTTATATATCCAAACAAAGTCATTACGGCTTTGTAAAGATTTAAAATGAAAACTTTGTAGGGCAGTTATAAGGCAAAATGATTATATAATTGAACATAAAGTGAAACAAGTATAGAATTGAAATCTTATTCCCATTAAGTGGTTTCAAATCTGCTGGTTTGTCATCTGAAATATCGCTTATTTAGTGAAAATTCTGTTATTTTTGTCACTGATCGTTTAAGAATCGAAAAGTACTTGAAAATATTTTGAAGAAAATATGGTAATTTTTTCAGCAGTATAGGCTGGTTATGGTCGCCAATATTATAACCAAAATAGGAAATAGGTAAAAGCGTTATAGATCTGTTCAGGTCTGCGCATCATTGCCATGCACTGCCGAAAATATCGTTCATAAAAGTGAAGGTGTGGTGTGCGAACAGTTTAAATTTGTCGCTTCCAGGGCGTTCTCTATAATTGGGTTTACCTTGCTGCTCATTATGAGACAAATGGTATAACATTCGAATATTCGCCTTCGTCGATATAAAGTCTAAATCGTGCAATCAGTATTCTCAGTGCTTTTCCCAAAAAACTGCTAAGAGGTGGTAGCCGAAAGAAATATTTTTTGTTTATATTTCTTTCTTTCATGATGTCAAATCTGGGGTTTAAACGCGGAACACTCGTCTAGTAAGCCAATACAATACATACATTCTAGATTAAGGCGATCACAAAGTCCAAGTTACTCAATAATAAAAGCCGGTATTTCGGATGTCAATGTCGTTGATATCCTGATTGGGGGCTAAAACAAAAGTCTTTTTTATATATATTTTGTCTATGGATAATAGTTCCTTACAGACTAAAGTAAAATTTACAAAGACTATAATTAAAAATAAATGAGATAAAAACAAAATAATTTTCCTCTTCAAAGAATCATTACTCTCAGAAAGATCAATTAAATGATAAAGATTATTAAACTTCAAACATATTTGACGAAGGGAGTCGCTGTTGGCGTATACTGAACGGTCTAATTGGAACATTAAAAATAACTTTACTGGTATAGTATAGTGGTTAGAGCGCTCGCACAAAAACTCCAACGGCCCAGGTTCGAATACCAGCAAAAGTGAAAAATAAAAAAGTTAATTAGTGGTTTTTTCAAAATTATAATTTAAAAGTAAGAGGTCCCCTCCCCTCCTCAAAGAAGTTCATCTGCAAAGTAACCGCTCCCTGACATTCCACTCTATTCCACCTCAACCTTTGACAACGAAAAACGAACAATTAGGAGAAAAGCGCCAGCTATTCGGCAGTATCAGATAACAGCTAAAAACCTACTTAGCGAAGGCACTTACCACAATCAAAATGCAATGATGGGGCAATTGCTGTTAATCATTCAAGGGTGAAGGTATAACACTGACCTTTGAATGATCAACACACAGCAAGTTGTCTTATTCCTAAGGCGCTTAATAATATAAGAAAACATAAAATATATTCTGTTGTCATAATGTACTGTTTCATTGATTGCATAGGTGGGCCTCAGGTGTGCTTGTGAAAAAAACATGTACATTCAAAAAGACCGACAGTTTGGTACGCATTATAATCTAGAAGTTTCTTTGGGCTATATTTTTTCTCAATTAAAGTTAGGAGTGCCCTTACCGCCTATTCAGAACGTTGTGGCAGTGTAATAGTCCAATTTTTGTGTACACTATTGTAAGATTTTGAACTGGATGATGCAACAAATCACACACTATGCTACTCATTTTGGCTTTATTGCTCAGGAAATTTCACGTTGTCGCCCAATTTCTTGATTTGTCGCTGTCAACTAGCCTCTAAAATGATGCGATTTGACTGCATATTTAAAAGTTATTACGAAAATACTTAAAACAAAAATTAGTAGTTTTCTCATCGCTAATCAATTACTTATGTTGTTGGCAAAAAGGAAAGAGTGTGAAATTATTTATTTTTTAATTTAATATTGCAGCTGCAACTTAGTTGATAATGAAATAATCAATCTTACGATAATTCCCTGTGAACACTGACTGAATCATGATAAAAATTAATCATTTTTTTCTCTTACATTACTTTACTTATAGTAGTGGAACAAATTGAGTCCACCATATACATATTTATGATCAAGTGCTAAAAAATAATTTTGTCGAAATATTAATATTTATTGGGAAATTATATAGTATTAGGGGTGTTCGTATTATCATGAGAAGGTTTTTTAGTTCTTTAGCTAGCTAATGTGACTCTTGCACGAATCTTTGCTGTTCTCTTGTAACGCAAACCAATTTTAAATAAAAAAAAAAAAAAATGTTTATCTGCATTAGAACTATCGCTATTGGTTATAATGGTTGAACTGTTTTAATATTTATTTTTAGTAATATTAGGCAAGTCTTTATGAAACGCTTAATACCAGACACTTCTTCAGCACTTCTGAGGCCACACAAGTAGCGGCAGAACTGCGAGTGTGAGCGGCAAGTGGCTCATTTCTGAGGTTAGTGTGGTTATTATTGCCATATTTTTATTTTTCAAATTTGGTAATCTATTTTGCCATAATAGCAGCCGGCTTCGTACAGATGAAGTTATAAGCTGCGCATTCACTTTTGCCATGTTTATACTTCGCTGCTCAGAAATCAACTAAAAATTAGAACAAGTTCTATTCCTGAGCGGAGCCGCTTAGCCACTTGGAAGTGCCGCTCATTGCCTGGTCACTTCAGTCGTATTCCATGTGTTTTATTTTTTTGCCGCTCACCGCTTTGCCGCTCATTGCGTGGCCTCGGCCTTGTGGAAATTTTCTTTGAAATAATAAATCTCTTTGCAAAGTATGTCAATAAAATTAATGAGTGGATCATGTTGACATTAATGTTACGCTTCTTTGTTCAAAACCATCAACAAGACAAAGAAATGATCGTGCCGAAGAAATTATTGATGTCAATGGATGGCAACCACTTTTGTCGTTATTTAAGGCTTATAATAACAGGCTTTGAAAGCAGAAAAGCACTTAAAGCATATGAATATTATCCGCATATTGATTTCATGAAAACATAAGGTTGAAGTGTATAGAACGACAAAGTCCCAATAAGCAACATAATGGCCAATGGATCTGCTGTTTTTTTGATGAACTAACTATAGCTTCGAGTAGTCGCCGTAGTTTAGTGGTTAGTGTGTTGGCTTACTAAGACGATAGCGCTGGCCTCAAATCTCAGTTCTGACATCTTGAAAAAAACAAAAATGTGAAAAAATTATTTCTTTCGGCGACTACCTCTCAGCAGTCTTATGGCAAAAGCTCTGGGAGTAACTGATTGCCATGAAAAAGCTTTTCAAATCTGTAGTTCGGAGTCGATTTGAAACTGTAGGTCCCGATATTCATGGATTAAAATTAACACACTCAATATGAGTGCTGCGAGAAGCTAGGCCGTAACCCTGACACAGGGTTGTAATGGCCTATTATGCATGCATGCAACTATAGCTTCGATAAGGCACAATAGATCTCATGTTTTACAATGGCCTGCATCTGTGCTGGATGTAAACTTTTTATTATAAAATATTATACCACCCTAATAAGTATTACCACATGTTATAAGATGTTGCCTTTACCCTTCTGACATCATAAATAAGAAAAAGCAAAAACACATCATGTTTAAGGTCACCTTGTTGTGCATCATTGATTTGCGCAAAATAATTTAAATATTTTGTTTTTCTTTTTTTTTGTAACAACAAACTAATTTAACAGCAGCTTAAATCTTATGATTATAGCGAATAAAACTTCATCATCATTACCATGATTATTCGGTAGTCCCAGTGCCACCAGTTGCAGTAATTTTTATATTGTAATACTGCCACTTACAACTGCAACATAATTATTTATTTTATAGCACTTTAATCATTATTGCCACAACAATTGGATAATAAAAACAGCACAGCTGTACGTTTCCATCAGAGAGACACAGATCATTACAATGGCATGGCAAGAGCATGGTAGAGACGAAATAATAAAAAAACAAAAAATGTATTCCCTAACAAAAATCAAGAATTTATAAGTCACGATTAAGATGAATGAATGAATTTTTATTGTGCCAATATTGGGTGTGTGTCTGATGATTGCAAGTGCATATATTACGCATAGTGCGTATCGTAAGCTTCCAAATCATCACAAATAGATTGTATAGCGCGCAGGTGTTGCTACTCCATTAGCTGTGGACGTAACGTGTGAGAGGTTCATCATATAACCCGACTTGATTTATTTTTTTTTTCTTTTTTCACTTTTAAAGCTTCTATTTGTGCTCGTTTTTCTGGACACTTGCTCTTGTAAGTTCTTGTAATATGAATAGCTTCTGTATAATCTTGGAGCACTTGTCTTCAATAACGTACGCATTTTAATATTTTTCTGTTTCATAATGTTTTCGAATTCATATTTTTACAATTTATGTGTTATTAACTCTCATGATCATATGAAACAAAACAAATGCAAAAGTGAAGTTAAAACAGAGCAACAAATCTCATCAGTAACTTTTGCACTTTTACTGGCAGCCAGCCTTCCTGTTGGCCAGTAGTGATATCGACCAAGTGCTGAAGCAGTGGCACAAATTAAAAAAAAGAAACAAAATGCATCACTTTGAAACGATCTTTGCCAGCTTCCGCATATAGTAACACTCAATTGGGCTACAAACAAAAACCTTCAAGTCAGTCCATCACTTTAGTGTCAGTTTTCTTTTTTCTTTTTTATTTTTCAACAGGGTGTCTTAAAGAAAAGTAATTTTAATCTTAAAAAAAAAAACAAAAATAATGAGAGAACGGACTAAATTTTGGCGGTAATATTGGCATTTGAATTAAAATAATAATTGACAGTTTACGACTGATTACAGGACAGATATTTATATCGAATAACCACTGTATTTACGTATTTCAAAGCCTTTTCTACATTGCACTGCAGAGGTCACATCATCATTAGTTCGGACATTAGTTTCCCATGCTATAATTAATTATTGTTCAGCTCCCTTGTGTGCTTAACAAAGAGCTTCAATAAATCATAGATCTCGTTTTGATAAAATAAATTTTACAAAACTATTCAATTATGCTTTAATACGTTCACTTGAAATGGACATTGAACTGCCTTATTCCTGTTGTGCCCTGGGAGAAATTGTATGATCTTGTCAGTGTTATTTGTATTTGCCAGAATGCTTTATTTTGTGTCACATTCAGCCATGTTAGAAGCTTTTTTGGAAGTCAAATAAAAATAGATAAATATATGATTGCATTACCCCGAATAGTCTACGGACAAGACTAAAGAGATTCTTTATATCAGAGCGCTATGGCCGTGTGATAACCGAATTTTATTTTTATTCACACCAGAGCTATTAAGCGAGACGGTACTACAAGATATAATGCAATATATGTTGGTTTGTGCTTTTTTGCTCCGGCCGATTAATTTGTTAATCTGGCAATGTCAATTGATCAGCAATATCAACTTATTTTTCATCGTTCGATATTTTTGTAGGAATACATAACAGACCGTGCATATGCGGATATTTTCCTGATGTAGGAGCATTAGAAAATCAATATTTGTCAAGTAATTGCCGATATACCGCACAAAATGAGCGATAATCTATATGGTGGTCGAAAATTACCATAAATAATGCCATGATTCAAACAATCAAGAGGCAGTATAATATGTATTTTGTGCTTAATTGCAAGGTCAAAGCATCATAAAGAAATTAAGGTTATACTACATACATACACAATTGGCCATTACAACCCTGTTTCAGGATTACGAACTAGCTTCGCATAGCTCCCATATTATGTGTGTAAATTTCTATGCATAGGTACTAGAACCTACAGATTAATATCGACTCGGAACGACAGACTTGAGAAGCTTGTTCATGGCAATCTGTTGCTCTCAGAACTTTTGCCAGAAGACTGCTATGTGATAGTCGCCGAAAGAAATATTTTTTTCAAATTTCAAATTGTCTGAGCTGGGGTTTGAACCGATGCTCTATTCTAGTAAGCCAACATGGCGACTACATGTTTTCAGAATAATTTGAATTAAAAATTTAAGCTTAGACTTAAAATTAGAAACCCAAATTGGTGAAGGTTATGCTAGTTCTATAGACAGATAGCTTTATTCTATTTAGCCTACAGCTAAATAATCATGTGCTTTCAAGGGTTTTTTTTTATTTAAGACCAATACTCAGGGGTAAACCCCTACTAAATGCAGTGCATTGTATCGGAATTTAGAATATATTGATAGATGTAAAGCGCCTTATGTCAATGGGACAAATTGCTGTCAATTTGATCACTCAAAGGCCAGTGTTATATCTTCAATTCTGAATGATCAACAGCAATTGCCTCATCTGGATGTTGAATGTGAGTGGTGTGCGTCTTTTTATATGCAGGTTAACTGTTATCTTCCCAGAATGGACGCTGTACTCCTGATTATTCGTTTCTGGTGGAATAGACTGGATATGTCAGGGAGCGGTTTTTCCAGCAGATTGACATCGTAGGGGGGGGGGGGGGGGGGGAATATTTAGTTTTTAAATTATTATATAGAAAAACCGCAAATTTAATTTTATGCTCTAACTACTATGCCACGACCCCCCAAAGGGTACTTTTTATCATTACTATTTCAATTAAACCGGGCACAATTACAAGATACTACGCCTTATGAATGTTCTTTTAAATCTGTTGCCTTTCATTAATACCGTTTAGCTTCCTTCACACATCTATCCTAACCTGTAAATATATTTTCCATTGTTTCTAATGCCCGTAAATCTACTTTGTAAACATCTATGAATATTATTCCGTAAATAAAGTTTCAGAGTACTATAAACAATAAAATTGGTCTGGAATGTCAGGTCTAGCCTTCTTTGGGTAGGAACAACAGACCACATATTAGATACTGATCACTACCCTAGCATATCTTAAACACAAATGAACACTCTAGTGTTCGAAGTGTTTGAGAACTTTCCTCCAGTCTAACGTTGTTTCTTTTGTAACTTCGAATGTTGTTAAAAAAAGGTGTTTCCCACAAAAAACTGTTTAAAATTAAAATATCTTCTACGAGACATCTCTCGTTAGTTCACCCTGTTTAAAGCGTACTTGCTTTAATGATGTTACAAAGAGTTTTATTCTTCTATCTATTAGTCTTTTAATCGAACTGCAATTTATGCTCTGATCACCTTCACACCTTTATCTATGAATACCTCGTATGTGTAAACTGCAATATTTTACACTTTTTAAGTTTTTTTTTTATTTCTCCCCATTTCTTTGGTGGATTAAATTCGTTCCATTCATATATCTCATATGATGGATATAAAATGCATACCAAATCATCATTATTTTCATCTTTAATATAAAAAAGAAGTTAAAATGAAGAGAACAGTTCAAATTGGAAGGCAGTAATCATCCACATTTGGCAAACATTGTGAGATGTTGCTGCAGGAAAGAGGAATCACTTAAAATTTATCTTATTTTTTCATACAACTAGTACTCGAAGAAGTCTTCTAAGCAGTATATAATCTTCTCTAATCTTCTAGAGATTTTTCGATTTTTTTTTTTCTCAAAAACGATTTTTTTTTTCAACAAAATTTTCTCAAATTCCAAAATTCCGCTGATTATAGCAATGACATTGATGAAATGCGGATTCCTTGGCGGCATATGTGTGTTTTTCCTTTTCCAAAATGGCATAAATTGGAAGAGGAGTCCTTAAAGCACCATTTTTATATAGTGGTGTATGTGTACAGTAAATCAGGCGCCTCAAAAATAGCCACTAATCATCCAGATAAATTTTAATTTTTTGCATACAATTAAGATTCTTTTTTCAAGCAGTTTTGCTTAATCCGAAGGTATCGCTCACTATATCAATCATAGAAGTCTAGACTATCAGTGGCCTATGCCTTCAAAATTGGCAAATTGCCACTGTTAACTTGTAAACAGAGCTCTGCTAACGTTAAATATGGCCTTGCTAAACAAAGTGGTGTATGTTTTTACTATTAAAATTCGAATTTATCTTCACACACATAACGAATGTAAATAAACATTTGAAATCTAAAAAAAACAGCTGATTCTTCATTGCAGTGGTAGAAGCATTTGACAACTTTTTGTTTATTTATAATTTTTTCTCTTTCTACAGACTTAAAATTACAAGGAAAAATGTGAATAAATTGCACCAAAATTGTTAAAAGCACACACACACATATGTATGTACGAAGATATGAACTCAAACAAATTTAATTTTAAATTCATCATCATTTTAATCGTAGAGTCTAAAGTAATTTTAATTTTCATAACAAATAAGATTTCCGCGAAGATCAGTTTAAAAATTCTTGTCTGCGTTCTTGTTCACAGATGTTCCATATTTTTCGCCTCTGAACTGAATTTCACATGCATATGTACGTGTTATAGAAGCTCTTTTCAGATACATCGTACATATAAAGTAGTACCTTAAGGATTTATAATTTTGTAAATGTTTTTTTTTACACTTCTGTACAGTCTTTTTGATTTTCTTCAAATATCTTACAAGCACTTGCATTATTACCGAGATGATTGAAGTAATTTGTATGAAATTTAGATTAATTTTTAAGATAAATTAGTAAATTGTTTCAAGCTGATGAGAAATATCATAAAAATATGATTGAATAAAAATAATTTTGTAGATTTTGTATCACTTAATTAACAAAAAATGAGAATAATTAAAAACATATATAATGGAAACACCTTGTATAATTTAAAGAAGAAAAGAAAGAAGTATTTTAAATATAATCATATTTAATAGTATGGGTTTTTTAACTTAGTTAGCTCTGTACTAAGCACCTACGACACCACTATTTTTCCTTTTTCATTGAATTGCTATAGAATTGAAAGAAAGAAACAAGAAATGCTAGAAAGAATGCAATATAAAAACATTTAAACAAAATATTTAGTCTTGTTTTTGTGTTGACATTTATTTTATTTTGTAAAAAAACAACGCTTCCTTGAAGGCAAAAAATACCGTAAAATCGATTTACGATAACACTAAAAAGTTTGCAGCACTGTAGTATTTTAAGTTCTAAATTTCAGTTTTAATATAAAATATAACATAGCTGAACTCTTTACACCCGTTATAATTTCTTATTATATACTGTAGTCGCCGTGGTCTAGTGGTTAGTGTGTTGGCTTACTAAGACGATAGTGCCGGGTTCAAATCTCAGCACCGACATCTTGAAAAAAGAAATATGAAAAAAAATATTTCTTTCAGCGATTACCTCTCATTAGTCTTCTGGCAAAAGCTCTGAGAGTAATTAATTGCCATGAAAGAGCTTCTAAAATCTGTCGTTCGGAGTCGACTTTAAACTGTAGGTACCGGTACTCATGGATAGAAATTTACACACACAACTTGAGTGCTGCGAGAAGCTAGGCCGTAATCCTGACACAGGGTTGTAAAGGCCAGTTATGTATGTAGGCCAGTTATGTACTGTCTTCCAATACTATATCAATACAAACAAAATTTTTTTGCCATAGGAGCTTTAGAGGCATCCCTAACGATGGGTGCATGACAATAGACTATCCTGCATGATGCATAGACTGCAATTCATCAACGACATTTTAAAGCAAATCTCGCAAAAATCATGAACAAATGTCTGAGCAACAATTTCACTGCCCTTGTCGTCGACCGTGAATTCTGTGAACTATGAAAGCATGTCGTAAATATTCTGTTTAATGTCGACAACTGAGGCATGATTATTTTCGGCCAAAAAATTTCGAACATGTAATGGGAGGTAGTATATGATCGTAATGCAAAAGCCATTAATTGTCCTTGTTGCAGACTTGTTTTTCGAAAGCGACGCATAACTTCAATATAATACTCCGATAATGCTTCAAAATAATAACCGTACGATCGTGTGTTAAATAAGTAAATATATGTGATCGAAGAGAACAGTGAGCAATATGTTGACATTTTGTCGAACTTGGCGTACGTTTTCTTTTTTTTTGGAATTGGCTCTTCTTTGGTTTCATTTTCATAACTATAGACCCATCATTCGTCATGATAGTAATGATAAGCGCAAAACTATGTTGCACTTTACGTTCTAATTTAAGTTAGTCGAAAATTATAAAATAAAAGTACCTGTTTTTGTAAACTGTAATTTAAAAAATCAAATTCTAATACAATGCACTGCCTGAGTAGGAGGTCACCCCTGAGCATTGGTCTTAAAAAAATAAAACTTTTAAACAGATTTCTAACTCCTAATACAGTCACCATATGCCACTTTCAACATTTCAAGTAAGTTTAAACAGTTACTTGCATTTTTTGTGTACAAAGTTTTACGCAAATGCTTCGATCAGAGATCCAATTCGTGCGACTCCGAGCCGGCTCGAAGCGCCGCCGCCTTAATTTTTGTAGTCGCGCCGTTCAACGATTAGAGTGGCTCTCATCGGCTAAAATTTTGATAGCTATAATAAAATAAATTCCGTTATTCTGATTGCTTTTTCTTTTATATTATGACAGCATTATTATTAAGAATATATGCATATTTAATTATCTTTTATTTTCGAAGTTTTAAATTTATTTTTGTTTTGTCAGAATCTGATTAATTATGTATATCAAAGTCAAATTCTGTAAATTGTTTTTAATAGAAAGACCTTAAATTGAAAAATAGCCCTCTATTCTCACATTTTTACGCTTTTAAAAATAATCCTTTTTGATATTTCTTTTACAATTTGTATAATAAGCGTTATAAATAATACCTAAGTTCGGTAAATTCCTAGGCTGTCATGAAATATAAATTTAGATTTGCGAAACTACTCTAATCTTTTTATTTTATTTCTTTAAATCTCAACACTCTCTAAACGAATAAATCTGGATTGTTCTTTTTATTGTTTTTAATAGCCTCTTTTAATTATTTTGCAATATGATTCCTAATTACTGCTGCCATTTTGATTTAGTGTTTGCTTATACATATATCTTTAGCATTGGCTAGTAAATCTAATCTTTGAAGGGATTGGTGGCAACCTAAAAATACAATAATCAAATCAAAATATAATTTCAGTATTTTTAATTTTTTTATATTACAACGAGTATTGTAAAAATTTATATGAAAGAGTACATATTTGTGTTTAAGATTCATTACAATTTATACATGTCTGTTCGACTATATGGGTTGCTATACGGCTTAACCTCAAGCTACTTTGGTGCCACTAACGATGGAAATATTGTATTTTACCCTATAACTGCGTTTTATTTATTCATGAAAAAGTTTGCATATTCAAAATTAATTTTACTTGGATATCTTTAGCATAGGCTAGTAAATCTAATCTTTGAAGGGATTGGTGGCAACCTAAAAATACAATAATCAAATCAAAAATATAATTTCAGTATTTTTAATTTTTTTATATTACAACGAGTATTGTAAAAATTTATATGAAAGAGTACATATTTGTGTTTAAGATTCATTACAATTTATACATGTCTGTTCGACTATATGGGTTGCTATACGGCTTAACCTCAAGCTACTTTGGTGCCACTAACGATGGAAATATTGTATTTTACCCTATAACTGCGTTTTATTTATTCATGAAAAAGTTTGCATATTCAAAATTAATTTTACTTGGATATCGGCTTTGAGCAGACTTCGAGCCGCCGGCGGTAATTTTTTGCTTAGCCGCCGCCTCCAATGATTATACGCCGACTTGGATCTCTGGCTTCGATCTATTTCTTTCTACGGCAGTTCTTATTTTGCCCGTTACGCCGCACTGTGCGATTTTTGTTACTTTTAGGATGCCAAAAGTCAAACAAAATATGTTCTCCGATTTGAATAATTTTATGCTATGTAATACTAAACAGTACAACTATTATGAATATGTACTCAAAACAAAACAAAAAACAACAATTAACATAATACCAGTTATCAAACTTGTGTCACTGTGATAAGTGTAGTAAAACTGTTTATAGTTTTTATTTGTTGTTGAACTTTGCGGTGGCATTATTTTTTTTTTTTGGCAAAATATTTTTACAAAAATCTTTTTGCTTTAAATAAGTTGGAACCTTTTCTATAAAGGCTGGTAAGTTTCGGAAGCTTTAACGTTATTATTTAAATTCATAATCAATAAAAATATGCAATCACCAAAAATTGAGTGATATATAAAAATGTTTGTTTTTCGATAGAGAAAAACTTGCATGATTCTGTAGAATTCTGTTAAGTGATTATATGGAGATTGAAGGTTTATATATCTAGTTTCAGATTCAACAATAAGTTTTTGCTTCTTTTTGCTCCTTTTTGCGATATTTTGATTTTTTCCAAAAAACAGACATGGCAGTTTCACAAAATGCGCTCTTTGATGTTTGGCTCAGAAGCAAGAAAGAAAACACAAATGATGCCGTACATAATCACATTTCCAGTATAATTGAAAAAGATGTGGACCAACATAAATTAAAAAAGTTTGTGATCAAACTTTCTTTTGATTTTCGGTCGAGATGGGAATATGCATGGTACAATATGCCAGTGAGTGTGCATAAAATTCTTTTTCATGGAAAGGATATAATAGCGCCTCACATTCTTCCTATTGGTCAACTTTCTGAAGAGGCTCAAGAGTCCAGAAACAAAGATGCAAGAAATTATCGAGAACTCTTTACCCGAAAAACATCTAGATTTGAAAGTAATTTGGATTTGTTGCACAGATTACTCATATCGTAAGACTCCTTTATATGCAGCTTGCGGAAAGCGACTAAGACAAAGCGACGAACATTACCAAAAGAAGTTATTGGCTTATTATCCGTACCGGAATATGGAAACGACTTTGACTCGGAGTAATTATTATTATTTCCAGATGGCTTTTTTTAATATGAAATTCAATTTGTTTTCAAAAATATAGATTAATCATCTCAAAACAACTACTAATTGAAGGCAATTGTGTGTACCTAAAAATGTAGTGAGATTAAAATTATTTTTATTTCTTCCCGCCCCAATAATTACTATTAAATTAGAAATTACGGCATTTTGAAAACACACCTTATATGGGGGGTGGCCAAAAAAGTAGGCGAAACACGCCCATTTTTTGTGTTCAATGCTATATCGATCTCATCAATTGCTAAATTTTATTGCCATATCTACTTTTATTTGACTGTTACGACTTTTGGCATCCCAAAACTGATAAAAGTCACACTGTGCGCCGTCATTGTCTTTATCTCGGTTTGCCCAATGTAATAGCTTTCGTACCTAACATTTGTACTAACCGTAATCGGCGACCACATTTATTTTTTCCTAAATTTTTTTGTTCCGATTATAGGACCTCAAAATACCGATATATGTTTATTTCTATTTGTAACAATAAATGAACGGACGACTACCGAGTCTGTAGTTTATTTATAAGCCGAACTAACCCACAGTGGTAAGGACTATTGTGTGTGCGTATCATTACTTTCGCAGAAAACAAAAAATTTTTACCAGTATTATTAAAGACATACTTGCATTAACTTTCCTACATGTCATTACTTTTGTTAGGTACTATACTACTTGACTAGTACAATAATTCCGCTATAAATTGAACATCTTAATTAGTTTTTTTTTCTAATTTTAACGGTATTAAACAGCTTTGCCAAATATGTATAAACAGTCAGTACAATAATCATAAATATTGCATTTAAAATCACAAAAAAAAACAAATATTTAAAAGACCGTTGACATAATTTACGAAAACAGTTAAAAAAAAATTTAAATTAAAATAAAACCCAAAGTTAATAGATTTATGTTATGCTGTAGTTGTTAATATTGGTGTTTGCATTTTTCTGTTATTTTAATTAATTTTTTTGCAAAATAAAGTTATTTGTCACGAAAACAAATGATTTTACGAGTACAAAACAAAAATGTATTGCAAGTTATTTACAAACATTTTACCAGTCCAATATAACGAGAAACGTCTTACTGTCTTTCTGTGCAAATATCTGTCGTTGTCAGATACAAAAAAAAATATGCGTGGGCTAGAAAATATAACCACTTTGCCAGCAATTCATTCCAAGTGACCACAACATCACTGGCATTCTAATGATAATTTTATAAAAAAAAATTAATGCAAAAAATTTTTAATTTTATAGAAAAGAAATTCAATTGAATTTAATTTCAGAAATTCATTTTAATTTATTTAGAGTTTTTTTTTTTTTTTTCAAATAAAACCAATTGATTTATGATTTCAAGCACGTACAATGGGAGAGGTGTAACTGAGTAATACTTAAATCAACAGCACAGTCTGGCGGCGGTACCTGTAAATACAATAAATGAGCGCCAACAATTGAAATTTTAATAACAATGCACAGCGTCAATTTGATATCTTTTCGCAGAGGAACTGATTAACCAGCCAACAAACCCTCAAATTAAATGATAAACCAACAAAAACAAATAATAAAAATTGCTTCTCTTTACGTATGTATGTACGTAATCACTGGCTCATTAGCACATAAACTTAATTGACCAAATTATTATGTAATTAGTTAATCGTCATACAATATTTGTTGTTATTTAGTGGTTATTATACGTAAATCTGCTACTGCATGTCGCATGCCCCAGTCATTATATCAAATGTGCACACAAGTTTGTCATACTGTCAGTCATTTACATTATACGCACGATTATGTTTGGTTTTATGTTTGAGTCTCTTGCTCTTTTTTACATTTTTTAAATTTTTTTTTATTTTATTTTTCAATACACACACTCTCAAGGTAATTTGTAAATCATATTGCAACTGAAATTAAAACTTTGAAAATTTTAAAATTTCAATTCAAATTCGTAATAAATTAAAATCTATAGGTTTTATTACTTGTCTGAGAGTGTTTTTGACTGTCATTACAGTGACACTTGTTAGAGTTTTATTATATGTATGTACGTACGTATGTATGTTGAAATGAAATGCTAGACGTGTGTTGGTTGTGCGGCACAGTCAGTACCTTTTTGGTTATAACGGCAGCTCAGGCATTTCCCTCTATCAATAGGTAATTCTATATTAATAAATGGTAGTAAATACGAGTAAGTATGTGCTTGTAAACCCTTAATTTAAACAAAACTTTTTATTATTCCATTGACCTTGTTAATTGGGTCATGAGTGCTAAAGACCTTGTTTAGGTACTTAGTTTAAAAACCTAAAAAAATGTTAAAAAATGAAAAGTTAAGTTAATACTCGTCTGTTGTCTTTAATCTAATTCAAAAATTTTAAAAGAAAATATTTATTTTCAGTGCCAATTAGTGTCTTAGGACGGAGGAGAACGACCAATTATCAAAAGGTTTTATGATGTCAAACTTTTCTTTCCATACATTGCATAAATATCACTGTATGGAATAATAAAGTGGACGATAAGTAATTCCATCCGTAAGAAGCTACCCTCTGACATTCCATCTTATCCACCTTTTGCTTTGTCATCAAACTCATGATTCCCACTGAAAAGTAACAGATAACAGAACCAAGCGTGGTATAGTGGTTATAGCGCTCACACAAAACTCAAGTGGCCCAGTTTCAAATCCCAGCAAAGGTGAAAAATGAAAAAGTTAATTTGCGGTTTTTTCAAAATTATAATTTAAAAAAATAAGAGATTTCCCCGCCCCATCCAACCGCCCCCCGACATTCCACTCTATTCCACCTTAACAAACGTCAACAAAAAACGAATGGTCAGGAGACAAGCGCCACTTAATGGGAAGTAGCAGATAAGAACTAAACCTACTTACCGAAGTCACTCACCCCACAATCAACATGCAACGATGAGGCAATTGCCGTTGATTATTTAAGAGTGAGGGTATAACATTGTCCTTTCCAACTTCGAATACAATGCAAGCACAGCACTTAGTAGGGGTTTACCCCTGAGTATTGGTCTCAAATAAAAAAAGAAAACCAAGGATCGAACTTACCAACTTAGCAAAGGTCCTCACCATTTCACAAAAGATAATTACCACCGACAGATGGAATAATTGTTGTTGATCATTTCAAGGGTGAAGATATAACAATGGCCTTTGAGTGTTCCACCTTATATTCCAGATTCCGCTCCCTCTAAAATGGAAATCCTTCCATACAAACTTTGTACCTCGAATGAAGATGCAATGGCAACTGCAGTGTATACAGTGACAATTTTGCTACCATTCAAAGTGAAAGAGATAGCAAATATTAGCAGAAATACATAAATTTTTTGGTTTTAAGTGGTAGTTAATATAATAACGGCTGATTTTTATGTTTGAAACTGTCTTTGTTTGGTCGTCGTGGTCTAGTGGTTAGTGTGTTGGCTTACTAAGACGATAGCGCTGGGTTCAAATCTCAGCTCTGACATCTTGAAAAAAAAAGAAATATGAAAAATTTATTTCTTTCCGCGACTACCTCTCAGCAGTCTTCTGGCAAAAGCTCTGGGAGTAATTGATTGCCATGAAAAAGCTTCTCAAATCTGTAGTTCGGAGTCGACTTTATACTGTAGATCCCGTTACTCATGGATAAAAATTAACACACACAACATGAGTGCTGCGAGAAGCTAGGTCGTAACCCTGACACAGAGTTGTAATGACCAATTATGTGTTATGTATGTATGTAATGGCATTTGTTTAATCACTGTATGCAATGTGAATGATTATTTTAAGTAACTTTAGGAAAATTATTTAAATCAAGGGATCGAATTGCTAAAAAAAACGTCAGACTATGTGTGTTCAAGATTATATTGAAAAATAAAATAAATTTTATACTTTGTACTGCCGTATGTATGTCGGCTGTGAACTGTGTAATACATTTGAAATTTTGTTTTTTACTTTAAAAAAATTTTACATTTCGCTATAAAACTCTCCACATATACAATAATTATAAATTATTTCTTGGAAACATACATATTTCATTGTAAATGAATGTACTTGAGTAATATTTCTATGCATTTCAAGCAATTGGATTTGAAATTATACTTTAAATACAAATTTACAACATTTCAATTACAAATATTTTCAAATTGAATGGCGGTATCTCTCTGTGTGGGTCATTGGGTTGATATTACAAATTATTTGCATTAAATTTTACAATTTTTTTCGAGTTAATTTCATTTCATTTCAATAAAATTAATTTATTTTACAATTATTTATTTCACGCCATATAAATTGATAACAAGATTGGCTTTTTTTACAGAAGTAGGTGTTAAAAGTGTAACGAGTGTCCTTCAAAAGTTTCATAAGAGATATGGCAAAAAAAAGTAATACTGCTGGCCAAAGATTTACAAAGTGGCAAAAATTTAAAGAATAAATGCCAAATTGTTGTAGAAAATATGCAAATAACTATTGACAGCCAAGCCATTTGGTATTTTTGGGCCAAATAATTGAAAAAAAAATTAATAAAATGCCGCACAAGATGATATTTTAAATAATTAGTTTTTATGATATTTTTAATCACTTAAATCCTCTCGTACAGGGTGCTTTAACAACAGTTGTATAAATTTTTACAACATTGAAAAAACTGAGACTAGTTAATGAATAAAAAACTATATTCAATAGATCTACAACACCACCATAAATACCAGATATCCTTCTTTTATTATGACTGTCAATCACATTTTGGTAAATTATTGACTTTAAAGTTAAATAATCAAAATTGGCTCTGTATTGACTCTATATTATTAGTATTTATTACAGACATTCATACATAATTGGCCATTACAACCCTGTTACAGGATTACAGCCTAGCTTCTCGGAAAACCCACGCTGTGTGTGTTAATTTTTATCCATGAGTTTTGGGCTTATAAAAAATCAAGCGATGTGGTTAAGTTGTACGACCGTGCGACAAAATAATAGGAGAATTGTAAAATTGTAAATTTTAGAATAGGTGTGAGATACAGTCGTAGGTTAGGTAAGACTAAGTGGCTTGGAGATTCTCCTTGCGATATCACAAGTGTCCTCGCCAAAGCGGGGATAAATCTGCTCTAGTAAGAATCCATTCCAACTCATTTCGGATAACTCAGTCAAAGATGGCAAGCAATAAGAGGTCATTAATCCCCGCCTTCTAATAGGAACTGATCAGTCTGGACAGGCACAATAAGGTCAGCCTATGCTGGATTCCTGGTCATATGGGCATTCAAATTAAAATAAATTGGCAGATGAATTTGCCATTAACGGGGCCAGAACCATTTTGTGAAATAGGAAGGGGGAGCTTGAAAAAGCATACTAAAGAAAAAAAAAAAAAAAACAGGGAAAGACAATTGTTCTTCTTGAGTCAGACTGGCCTTACACTTTCCAAACTTTTCCTTCGTAATATATATAATAAGAGAAGATTTGAGTCGTGCATTGGGTTCTTTAAGAATAATCTAAGAATACTATCGGGATCGAGTCATCAGAGCATATACTGAACAATTGTGAGATACCTTGGTAACTATATAGATAGGGAATTCTCGGGGTAGGCACCGGCCGACATTTTATAATTCATCAAAACGACGAGACTGGAGTAGGTATTGTAGGAATCCCGGTCAAACAGAAGTCTGTACAATAGATCTACAGGTCGAAGTACACTGGTACCTTATATATGAACGAATGAATAGGAAGAGCTGTACATTGGCACCTTAGATATACAGCTCCTGCAGAAGCCAATGGAAGGAATGCCGAATCTGCTGGCATGTCTCTCAATCCTGGGCAGGGGTCAACACGATTTAGGCAGTATAAACAGTTAGTCCTTATCTCTTTCATGCCACCGCAGCAGACTGTAGTAATACTGCACATTTTCTTATAATATAGTCGCCGTGGTCTAGGGGTTAGTATGTTGGCTTACTAAGACTATAGCGCCGGGTTGAAATCTCAGCTCTGACATATTAAAAAAAAAGAAATATAAAAAAATTATTTATTTTTGCGACTACCTCTCAACTGTCTTCTGGCAAAAGCTCTGGGACTAATTGATTGCCATGAAAAAGCTTCTTAAATCTGTCGTTCGGAGACGACTTTAAACTGTAGATCCCGTTACTCATGTTTAAAAATTTTAACACACATAGCATGAGTGCTGCGAGAAGGTAGGCCGTAGTCCAGACACAGAGTTATAAAGGCCAGTTATGTATGTATGTATATGCCGTCCAGAGAATTCAGGTCTGGCTGAGGCAATCGGAATAGCTTATTTAGTAGCCGCTCTCAACTCAACTTCCAGAGACATTCCAATGTCTCGAAGGTTATATAGGAATTTCATTCAAATGCACCTAAATTTCATTAAGACACCGCCAACATTCATGAACAAGTTAGAGCCTTCGCTTATAAGAGATTTAATAGCAGTCTGGCTATCCTAATGATTAAGAATCTTCTCAGGTAATATTCTACTATTCAGTAAGTATAGTACAGACTTCGGAATGAACATGGCTTTTGCTTGCTATACACTTGGTCAAGCAGCCTAGACATAAGTTTAATATACCACATTACAGTCTGTCCATGATTCAAACACATCTGTCTCTAAGAAAAATGTATCCACTCCTTATATAGCGAATAGAACAATCAGCTGGCCGATTAAGTTAAGCAGAGTATAACTAAAAACATTAATTTTAACTGTCGAATTACCAAGTTGAAAGCAACTGTTGAGAAACATTTTAACGTATTGTGTGTATGTCGTCCAGTTTCGGGTCTTTATAATTTACTTCAACAAGAATCACTTCTGAAGTCAATAAGACTGATAAATAACTGATAAATGAAAAAGATAATAAATAGAGATTGTCAGATATGACTTTAAACAAACAAATAAAAAATAATCATAAATGGATCATTCAAAACAATTGCCTGTAGGCACAATGTTCACCCGACATTGATGTGTTTTACACTTAGAAAATAAGCTCATATTCTCGCTTTTTAATCGCGTAATTAATTTAAAAACCATCAGAATTTGATTCGAAATTTCAAAAAATTTCAACTGAGTTTTAACTGATAATTTAAATTTATTTATAGTGGTTAGAGCGCTCGCACAGAAACGGAAACGGCCCAGGTTCAAATCCCAACAAAGGTGAAAAATGAAAAAGTTAATTTGTGGAGGAACCTCCCCCCTCTAGGATGTCCATCTACGAAGTAACATCTCCCTGACATTCCACTATATTTCACCTTAACCTTTGATAACAGCTAAAACTACTTAGCGAAGTCACTCACCACAATCAACATGCAACTTTTGCTTTGATCAATTCACAGCAACTTGTCTCATTCCTAAGGCGCTTTATAATATAAGAAAAATAAAATAATGTACTGTCCTTTCCACAAAAATTCCAATACAATGCACAGCATTAGTAGGGGTTTACCCCTGAGTATTGGTCTCAATAAAAAAAATGTTAGACAATAAGGATTTTTCAGTAAGTACACACAACGAGCAATGATTTGTATTTATTCAATCCAAACATAGTCTCAACTATTAGATTTAGGATCTTTTAGCTCGGATTGAACTAAATGCTTGTTGTTTCTAAACCCAGTGCTGCTTTACAACTGATCATGTTGAATCATTTTAAATACCGTTATAAAAGCAATATACATGAAATGATTGTTTCTATAACGGCAACTTACTGTTAAATTTATCCGAAAAACCAAATAAGTCGCATTATATTTCAATTAAAAATAATTTGAATTTATAGTCTATTGGTAACAAACATTAAATGTTTACAAATTAACTAAATTTGAATGGAAATGTGTGTCAGCACATTAAATGCGTATTATTTTGAAAGCAATTTTTTTTCTTTTTTTTGGTTCCCCAATTGAAAGCCAAACGAAAATAAACAATAATTGCAAAATTATTAATTGTTTGAATTAAAAAAAAAAACACATTGAGTTACAGCCATTAATTGTTAAAGGAAATTCGTATTTTGGCGTTATACTGAATTCCCAGTTGACCTTAAACACTTTTATTGAGGACACTACGATTGGTTTTCAAAACTTATGAAATATTTTCTTAGATAATCGTGAACGTTTACATTTGAATAATACACACAAGTTTATTGACTTTTAATTTTGTTATAAACCAATTTAACAAAAAAAAATTGGCTTTCTTTGGTGACGTTACGTATGACTACTGAGCGGGTTCATTTAAACAAAAGAATTTCAGCGCGCATGCATACATTTGCTAATGGCCAAAGTAAAACTGAATATCCATAAAAAACTAATCACGTTGACAATTTTTTGTGATTTTTTATTTTAATTTTTGCATTGTTTTAATTAATTATGCTGAACACATACAAGAAACTTACTTTATATCACTTTCATTATAATTTCGATTTCAATTACGTTACAATGAATTTATTATGAATTGTTTTTATTTGTGTTTTCAGCCGACAAAACTCAATCAGCTGTTTTGCCATTAAACGTTTTGCATACATTGTTTTTTTTCTTTTTCTTTCTTGTGAGAGCCAAACATTTATTTTGTGGGTATAAATTACCGTTGATGTTTCTGATTAGACATCAGTTCAGTACTCAGCTTCAAATAACAAAGAGTTCGTTTAAAGTTTATTTGTAACTTTTATTAATTGGGATTATAAACTTAAGTGTGAAATCGTAATAATGAAGGTACGATATTAAAAAATAATTGTTAAGACGGAAATCCTTTAAAATCCAAGTGTAATATATTGAAAACTTAAACTTAAATGTCGAAAAAGAAGTGTGAAACAAAGAAAATATTTATGGTAACAAATAAACATATCTCCGTTGAAATTGTCAACATATGTTGTAGCAACTTGTTGCCAAACAATGTTTATAAAAGTCTTGACAACAATCAGTTTTTACATTTGTTTAAGTTTCTAATAATAATCAATGCTGGATATTTAAATTTAAAAAGTATTCAATACCCTACTAAAGAAAACATTAAAAATATTAAAAATATTTTATAGATTTGTCTGAGGAAGACAAAGAAAAGTGTTGAATTAATTTTTTTCAAGCAACAAATTTCAAAGTGTTGTTAAAAATTAAAACAAAAAAATAAAAGGAACAACCTAAATTATCTTGGCAAATCCATTTAAAACACAATTAGTGTTTCTGTTGTTCATATGAAATTTTAAATGTTGGCCTATTCTACACAAACAGGCCGTTAAGGCAAGCCTTCAAATCAATTGCCCCACGTTAAACAACATGCAACTTTATTGTAATAAAATTGAAATATATCGTAGTGCTGAGCTTTATTCCAAGATGAATTAAAAACTATAGCATACATGACGTTCAAATATTTCTGTAAAAAGGGAAGCATATTTTAAGGCTGCCTTCAATAAAGAGTTTTAAATAATCACAAACTCTCTTGTTAATGTACCGAATTAAAATGTACATGTCGGCTAAAAAAAATTTTTTTAAAGAGTTACAACATTGCCAGCTAATTTGTTAAACTAAGATATGCATTTCTTAAGAGAAAAAAAGAATCTTTGGTAAACTAAGAATACCAAACTAAGATGTACATTTCAACTAAAAAATTTCACAAGAAAGAAGAGCATATATGCTTTCAAAAAATAGATTTCCAGAACTACAGCTTTCCACCTAAATTACCATACCAAGGCATACACATTTCGTAGAAATATTTTCTTAAAAATAAAAACATACTTGTAGGATGAACTCAAAAAACAAAATTAAGTAATTATATTCAAAATATTTCCGTAAGAAAATGTCTTTGAACACATGCTTGTGCTGCCTTTCAAACAAACAACTTTTATATCATTTTCCTTTAATTTTGCATTGATTTTATTCTATATTTTCATGAACTAGGTCTTCGTTTGCATTTTGGCTCTCGCCTTGGCTTCTGCCCAAGCTGGTCTTTTGCCTCATCATGCCAATGAAGTGGTAGTAGCACCTCATCATATTGATCATGGCTTCCATCATGATGATGTACATCATCACTCTGATGTTCATCATGATAGCGGCATTCATTTCGGTCATTCGGCACAAATTGTTATCGATGGTGCTGATCATCATCATGGCGTTGAACATCATCCCGTATATCATCATGCCGATCATCATGCTGCCGCTGAATTTCATCACGATGACCATCATGTGCATCATGCTGCTGCCTCTGCTCAGATTATTCATCATGAACCCATCCATCAAGTTGAACCTGTGCATCATGTTACCAAAGTTGTACACCATGAACCTCATCACTTTTTGCACTATACCAATCCCGTTGTAGACCATCATGTTGTACACCAAAACCAACATGTTGATGAACATCATCATGCTGCTGATTTACATCACAGTGAATTGCATCATGGTGATGCCCATCATCATGGCGATGTACACACTGATTTGCATCATCATGCTGTTGATGTTCATCACCATGCTGCCGGTCTTGTTCATCATGGTGATGTTCATCATCATGCCGGTTTAGTTCATCATGGTGATGTTCATCATCATGCCGGTTTAGTTCATCATGGTGCTGGTTTGGTTCATCATCATGCTGATGTTCATCATCATGGTGCTTTGGTTCATCATGCTGTTCCTGCCGTCCACCATCATCATCACAATGCCGCTATTGTTCATAAAGTGTATCCTGCTCATCATCATAATAGTCATGCTGATATCTTAGCCATTGCTAAACATCATTTGCATGGCAAATTTGGAAAGGTGAAAATTACCGAAAAACATTACTAAACGATTTCATTCCCTTAAAACATAAAGCCCCTAAACAAATCATAAATCAAAATTTAAGCAAAATTAACGCTTTAATTTATTAAACGAACTACGAACTCTCATATTTCATTCACATTTTGTAAATCAATTTTCTTCTTCTGTAACCACATCCAAGAGTTGTTAATTATTTGCATTATTTTATTATTTTGTTTTAAAACAATTTTTTATTATTTAGTTTTTAAGTGTAATTTCTTTAATTGTAATTTTGCTCAGTGTTATTGAAAAAAAAAACAAAAAAAAAAAAAGAAAACCTGATGTAAATATTCAAGTACAATAAAAAAATATAAATTATATTTTAAAAAAACAAATATATTTTTAAATAATTTTTTTTTTACATATGATTCGTATAAAACTAAAAACAAAAAAATACTTCTTTGTTCTTTAGTGTTTGAAAGGATATTTTCAAAACATCTACAGATATTCAGCAGCCACTGCTACTAACCTACTAACCATCTCTCATATCAACTTTAACGATCGTATTTGCTTTTAATGATTAAAACTTCTTTTCTTGATACAATCAATGTATATTATGAAGATTTTTTATTAGCAAAACATGTGAATTTCAAACGATTTAATTTTGAAATATGTGGTTTTTTATATTTGAAATCAGGGAAATTAGATGGGGCAATTGCTGTTGATCATTTCAACGCTGAAACTATAAACCTGCCCTTTAGTGATCAACTTACAGCAACTTTTGCCATATAAGGCGGTAACAATAATAAAAAAAAAAACTACTCATCCAATTCCAATACAATGCACAGCATGAGTAGGGGTGTCTCTCTGAGTATTGGTCTTATCAAAAAAAAAAAAAAAAAAAAATGCCTTGACGGTAAAAAGTTTAAAAGAATATTTTAACCTTTTTGAGCAGTAATGAATCATTTATTTTAAGGCTGTTGTTTTAGAATAAGAGAACCTATCTAAAATTCTCAAGATTATAAAAAAAATAAATAATTTTAAATTATTTTCTATGTCGCTCATGTTTGCGGTTTCCAAGAGATAATTTTTTGGTGCTAATTATTTACATGGAGTTGGTAGGCTCATTTATAGATGGAATAGGTGTCAAGAAGGCTAGATGTGCTCGTGGCATTATTAGACGGTGCGCAAAAGCATTTTATGATCCACACATTACTAAATACCTATCTTTTTTTTTCATTTGCCTAATCAGTTCTTGAATATAAAACGATCGTATGATATAACTACTACCACGCTCATAGTGACCATTTTGAATCTGTACAAAAACAATTTATGTCCTTTGTTTTTTGTGATCTTAGATGCAATTACATGAAGTTGTCTGTATATGTGAGCAGACTAACATTATGAGGACTTCCTAACCTTTAAAGAAAGTACTTTGTCAGACGGGTAATGCCATGGTCTGAGTCTTATTAGAAGCCTGTTTACACTATTCTACAAGTCTTAAGATTTTTATTTTATTTTGTAAGAAGAAAATTAAATGCTTTTTGTCTGATTGTCAAAGCAAATAGAAAATTTTGTCAATATGTACCAGGTTGGGTTTACACTATCAAATTTCAAATAAAATAACATTTAAAATTTAAAATCAGTTTCAGTTTAAGTAGAAGTTAGAATTATTTTTGGACTACTCCACTTATTTTTTTTCTACATAAAACGTCTTATTTATATTAAGAAAACTAAATTTTCAGTATATTCCACCATGAAACAAACGATCAGTTGTACAGCGCCACCTTCTGGGAAGATAATAGCTAACCTATTTAGTGAAGACGCTTACTCCTCACATTCAACATCCAAATGGGGCAACTGCTGTTGATCATTCAAGGGTAAAGATATAACACTGGCGTTTGTGTGATCAAATTGACAGCAATTTGTCCCATTGACTTTAATAGGGGCTTACCCCTGAGTATTGGTCTTAAATAAAGGGGGGTCGTGGCGTAGTGGTAGAGCGCTCGCACAGAAACTCACATGACCCATTTTCGATCCCAGCGAAGGACAAAATTATAAAAAGAAAAATTTGCGGTTTTCTAAAAAATTACAATTTAAATTAAAAATTGAATTAAAGAAAATAAGAGGTTCCCTCCCCCCCTCCAGCAAGACCATCTGCAAGAACCGCCCCCTGACATCTCTAATCCATTCCACCAAAAACCAATTATCAGGAGTACAGCGCCACCTTCTGGGAAGATAACAGCTAATCTACTGAAGACGCTCACCATTCACATTAAACATCCACCGACAGATGAGGCAATTGCTGTTTGATCATTCGAGGGTGAAGGTATAACACTGGCTCTTGAGTGGACAAATTTACAGTAACTTGTTTCATCAACAATAAAGAGGCGCAAAATATACAAACATCTATAAAAAAAAAAAAAAAAAAACCTATCAACCATTCACATTCCAATACAATGCACTGCATGAGTAGGGGTTTGCCCCTGAGTATTGGTCTTAATAAAAAAAAAAAAACAAAAAAAAATGACTTTAGATTGATTTTTGAAATGATACCCATATCTCTATTAAAGAAAAAAATGACATTCGTGAAGGACTTGTTCTCCAGCTCAAATGAACATGTCTTTGGCTTCAAATACTTTAGTCTTATCAGTGTTCTGTGTGTCTTCTGTACATATTGATGGCAAATATAATACATTAGCTCATTTTTATTTCTATAAATTATATATTGGAATTATATTTTTTTTTTTTTGCATTCTTTAATAAGTTAATTGCAGTCTTATCAACCACATCAGGGGGCAAATTATGGCATTCGATATCGAGCAAAATTTCATACAATTTTCATATAAATTTCGATCGATATCGAAAGCTGTACTTTGCCCCCTGTATTATTATTGCCTTTTTGTAATTTCATAGAGAACCATTTGTCGACATTAACGACACGATCGTCCACTGCTGATGTGTTTTTTTTTTTTTTTTTTGGGGCCAGGCGGTGGAAATGCCGTTACGCATACCTGCAGGATCGTCATCCCCAGGTTATGTTGGACTCTAGTCAAACTACCTACCAACTAAAACCACCTCCCGTCTTCTAGGGAATTTCCGCCACCCCGGAACTACTCCTCGTATTACTTCAGGGTGGCTCCCTGAATTGGCCATCATGCCCTCTCATCCTTGTTTTGCCTCGTCAGGCCCAGCTTTCATCATACAATCCGGGATACTGTAAATTGTTCCTCATCAAGATCCTTCTTCTTTTCCCGCAGAACATGTTCCAGGTATCGAGCAATCAAGTTCCAGTTGTCCTGACTTGCCAACATTTTGGACGTTATATTCTCAGCAGTTAGGAAACCAATCCGTTCCTCAATATCTGCTCTAAATTCCAGCCATCTATTACATCTAAAAAATGTATGCTCGGCATCGTCCTGATCTGAGTCACCATAAATTCGGACTATTTGTCTTACCCATTCGGTTAAGATACTTGCGGAAGTGTCCGTGGCCGGAGAAGAGTTGTGTAAGGTAATAATTTACCTCCCCAAACTTTCTTCCTATCCATGGGGCTATAATTGGAATTAGTCGAGCCGTCCATCGGCCATATCTCTCTTCTTGCCATCTTTGCTGCCATTCATGTATGGTGAGTTGTCTAATGCTCTGTTCGGTCGTAGAAATCTCTCTTTGGTTCCGTTGCTGCCATTTCCGTCTACGTTCCAAAACCAGCAAATCAATTGGTATTGTTCCACTTATAACCATTATCGCTTCCTCAGAAACAGTGCGATAAGCTGATGCCACATGAAGAGCCGCAGTTCTTTGAACCGATGCTAAGGCTCTCCTCCGGTTATTAGCCTGAATTGCGTCCGCCCAGATTTCGCTTCCGTATAGTAGGATCGTCTGTACTGTTGCCATCAGAAGTTTCCTTTTTCACGCCGTTGGTTCTCCGGTATTTGCCATCAGTTTCGATAGCGAAGCCGTGGCCTTAGCCGCTTTAGTAGTTGCGTGGCGTATTTGAGGCCAGAACTGCAGTTTGGAGTCCAATGTTATACCAAGGTATTTTATCGCCTTTTTCGTCTGGAATGTATCAAATTGTGTGTGCATTTTAACTTCAACAGGTATATGGTTCTTTGTCAGGAGTAATAATTCTGTTTTCTGGATAGCCAGCTTGAGTCCATGATCTGACATCCAGGATTGCGTCCTGAGTATGACTTGGTTCAATTTCCCCTGAGCCTCTATTGTGTCTCTGGCTGTTATTACACCCGCGATATGATCCGCATAACCCACGAGGTATGTAACAGATGGTATTTCCATACATAAATTATCATCGTACAAGATATTCCAGAGATCTGGTCCAAGAATTGATCCCTGCACCGCTCCTGCTGTTACTTGTAACTGCTGATGTGGTTAGAGGGGTATAACTTGGTACTGTGACATGTAACTGTGTCTGCTTAGACTAAGAAATCATTTATAAAAATAATTTCAATCTAACTGGGGTTTGAATTTGGTTTTCCACATCTATAAAGAAAAAGTTTTTGTTTACCTTAAACATTCGATAATAGTTGTGTAGAATAAATAAGTCAAAGACTGTCATTTATAATAACCAGGGGGTGCGTGGTATAGTGGTTAGAGCGCTCACACAAAAACTCAAACGACCCAGATTCAAATCCCAGCAAAGGGGAAAAAATTGAAAAGAGAAGAACTGAAAAGTTAGTTTGCGGTTTTTTTTTCAGAATTATAATTTAAAAATAAGATGTCTCCCCCCCTCCCCAAAAAGAAGTCCTTCAACAAAGAAACCGCTCCCTGACATTCCACTCTATTCCACCTTAATCACTGACAACAAAAAACGAATGATCAGGGGAAAAGCACCACCTACTGGGAAGTAGCAGAGATAACAGCTAAAACGTACTTAGCGAAGGCACTTACCACACACAAACAACAGGCCACGATGACGCAATTGCTATTGACCATTCAAGGGTAAAAGTATAATACCAGCCTTTGAATGATCAATTCAATTTATTTCATTCCTAAGGCGCTTAATAGTAATATAAGAAAAAAATTTATGAACTGTCCCTTCCAAGAATTCCAATACAATGCACAGCATTAGTAGGGGTTTCCTCTCACTATTGGTCTCAATAAAAAAAATCCGTTCCAAAAATATGATATACATAAGTGGTAATAATTTGTTAGAAGTGAAATTAGTGTTGTGCTATGTTGGGTGTTGTATTGGAACTAATTTTCTGAACGAAACCTATGTAACTAAGGTTTTAAAGTACCTTCTGATAATGAGAATATATTGCTAAGGTCATACAAATTGCAAGATATAACCTACAGAGCAATTTTTAATGTGCCCCAGCATATCTTACCGTGTTCCTGTGTTTAAAATCATTTTAATTGAAACCATAAAACAAACACTCTGTCAGAATGGCAAGAATTGTCATATAACACTCTGTCAGAATTGTAAGATAAGCGAACTTTATTAATGTGTCATTAACATTCTAATAAATTATATTACAAAACATCTTCATTACATTGCCAATGCAACAATAATAGAAATGAAAATGATAATGATTGATGGTCTTCCAAAGCTTCATGCTTATCCACTTTTTGTTGGTAAATAGCAAAACGTTTGCAGCATGTTAGAATTGCAAGTAACTCTCAACTTTTGTTTTTTTTTGCAGCAACAATTGCAGTTTTTTAAATGCAATTTCTATTGACATTTTCATAAATTATTACAACTGGAATTTAATGAGACTTAACTGTGGGAAACCAATATCAAACCGTACGGTCATGCATTTTTAAGAATTTTTGTGCCTATTCCTTGCAAAGGGGACGATAGGAGTATGTGTATATTACTTATATAAGTACATGTACGAGTAAGTGTTATTGTTTTTATGAGAGAGACTGTTTTTTTGCACTTCGAAAACAATTTATTAGCCAGTTTCAAACATGGCAATTGTTTAACCAAAAGATGATTATGAAATGATAATGTTCTCTATTTAAAAAGCATTGAAATGGATAGACGCGAACATAAACAAAAACTCGAGAAGAAAAAAAAACAACTTAAACGTGAGATAACGCCTACAAATCCAAATGGTCATACATCAAGCAACGGGGGAGTAGTTTATGACATTGTCACAGATAACATAAGAAATGCAACAAACGACACTTGTGTCCTCCACACAGCACAGCAAAACAAAAACAAAAAACTATACATTTATTTACCGAATCATTATTACAAATAATTACACAAAAACAAAAAAAAAACACAAAAATCGCGACAAGAATAATAACAACAACATTTGAAATTGCTATGTCTTACAAACTTATTACTGTTGCAACATGCAAGTGTTGCTGCACAAGTTATTAGAATCTCAAACTTTGGTATACCTACCCAGCCTTGTTTTTTCTTTTCATTATCATTTCCAAACTTTTTTTTTATTTTGATTCACAAGCCTGGTGTATAGAGAGCTTGGCTATACCGGACTGACTGTATTGTAATGGTGAATGTGCGCATAGTGCGCATGCTTAACACGTGTCTGGCCTTAACTTAACTTTTTAGATTGTATTCGTTTATATGAACGAACATGTATTTTTTTTTTTACTTAAATTTTTTTCCATTTTCATTTAACTGCTTATAATAGTTTTTAGAGGTTCACCCTTTTGCTTATTTTTATTTAGTATTTTTTTTTTTAAGTTTCACTCCGCTTCAATTGAATTGAGTTTTAGTTTGGCTTTGGTTCTGTTACATTTAGTTTGCAGGTGAATTTTTCGTTGTTGTAGTTGTAATAGTTAAGCACGTTTATTTAACTGGCGTTTTTACTGTTGCAATTGTGGCTGCTACTGCTGGTGTTTCTCCATTGTTGCCTTCGTTTAAAACTAAAAAGAGGGTTCAAATAGAACCTTAAGCATACGTCGTAATATCAGTAGTTGTAAATTTATAATGAACGTTATTTAAGTACATTGACAGAAATTTGTTTATTTTTTAATGCTGTTATCATGACATATGAGAAAAAATCGTATCAGTTGAGCCGCATCGAATATAAAACACTTTTCCAGAAGGAAAGTTATCGAAGACAGTTTGAGCGTATTATGAGATTGGTAGCGATCTGATGATGGATGCTCTCTAAGCCACACCAACTAGACCATTCCTTACATTTCTGGCTGTAAATTAAAGAAAGCTCCACGAAGGCAAAGAAGGTGAGAACATGCCAATATCCCATACATATACATATACAGTCGAAACTCTCTATAACGAATTCCAAGGGACTGGATATTTACTTCGCTATAAAGAAAATTCGCTATATGGAAAAGAAAAACAGTATTGTTCCTTTTAACATTTTTTATTTGTAGTAGTCAGTTATTTTGGTTTGAAGTACATTTTTCCACTTTTCTTCTTCAATGCAAAGGCAGACGGATAGCGACTGCAAGAAATGTTAGAGATGGTAATGATTCCAGTTGCCACTTGCATAGTTCGGTGGTTCCCCCACTTTTAATTTTATGGTAAATAAACGATTCAAATCATCAGACTCTGCTTGTGCGTTGTGAAAGCAACACAGTACACACAGAGCAACAATAACAACACCAATAAAACAAAGCGACATCGATTTTTTTTGTGTGTTTTTTTTCGGTGTTACCTAATTCATTATATAGAGATTGAAAACGCTTCAATCTTGAAGTTACGGTCGCAAAAATGCTATTCGCTATATGGAAATTCGTTATATGGAGATTATAATACACTCAAAGTAGACCCAAAACACAGTGTTCTTATAATTGCTTCGCAATAAAGGAAACTTCGCTATACAGGAGTTCGTTATTTAGAGTTTCGACTGTATATATTGTAGTTGGCCATTACCAACCTTTTTCAATGTGACGGTCTAGCTCCTCACATCACCTACATCGTATGTATAAATTTTTATCCATATCGTCGCAAGAATTAAATCGATTTCTATATTGAAAATAAATTCACTTATGCCGTCTACATTTTGAGAAATACCAGTGTCTTTTTTCTACTTTCATACAGGTTTTTTGGCTCTGGTGAACATTAAATGTTTTGTCAGTTACAGCATTCTTTAATTCTTGCGACGATATGTACCGCGACCTACAGTTTAACATTATCTCCAAATGAGAGGCTTTAGAAGCTTGTTCATGGCAATCAGTTACTCTCAGAGCTTTTGCCAGAAGACTGCTAAGAGGTAGTCGCCGAAGGAAATATTTTTCCATATTTCTTTCTTTCAAAATGCCAGTGCTGGCGTTTTTACCCAAAACTCTTATAGCCAACACGCTACATACAATATCTCAGGTATAATTAATCTAGGTACCTGTTGACGATATAATACCTGAATCCGCTTTCAATCATGCTTTTGTAATGAGAATAACGGAAAGATCCAATTAAGGAAATGATCTACAACTTCCATGGGAATATTATCAAAGTTTTGACAGACGGATTGAGATCACATAATAAAATGTGGTGTGGGGGTCTGTCCGAAAATCCTGTATCTTATATTGCCCCTTAAAATATCGGACAACTGTTATATCATCCAGGCTGAAATAATGACTTCAAGGCTACTGCTGCCTAGTTTTAGTATCAGAGTATATTGAATAGTAATATGCGCATTTTTACTGATAGTAAGGGCGTCGTAAAAAGCCTGAGAACTACATCCAAGCTTATTCGAGAACATTAGTAATCTCTTAAGGATGTTGGGAGACCTCCAAAGATTACATTTTAGTGAGTTCCTGGATATGCACGTATGTAGATAATTATATTTCTGCCGTGTCTTCCAAAAATTGCTGTATAATTAATTCGAACGAAGTTGAACACGGGATTGGTATTCCACTGCTAAGAAATGATGTCGCACAGGAAAAATGGAGCAATAAACCAAACAAATCTGGCAAGTCCCTGATATAAATTGGGTGAGAAACGTTTATGTTGACTTAACCCAGCATCTATCCTAGAAACAGTTTAGTAAGCTGTAGCAAGCTTAGCTGCCAAACGGTTTCCTGGAGTGTCTCTTTAAGCAAGAATCCATGCCAAGTGTACACAAAACCTTTGAGAAGGTAATCAAATAAATTTTGTCACCGACAGTTACACTCGAAAAAGATTTGATTGCCACTTCTGTAAATAAAAACTAGAGATGGAAAATTAAGAAACAGGGTTATTTGTAATTCTTTCATAAAAATTACAAGTACTGGTTACGGATTTTTTTTTTTATTAAAAAAAAAGTTAAATAAGACACCTTTATTTTATTATAATGCCTGCAACGATCTTGTAGAATGTCAGTTAAATAAGCTGCTCGGGATTAGTTCTAGCAGTCTATACTTGAGGGCAGCTTTCTCGGCTATAATTTGGCGAAAATTGGTTATCAAATACTTCTACTTTAGAAATGTTTCTAAAAAAAAAAATCTTACGCCGTGTCAATTCGCATGATCTTGATGGTCAATTGGTGTCACAATTTTGCAAAGTTACGTAAGTTTAAGTCAAAGCACTACTTCCTCTTTTCCCGTATCCATAACATATTTTCCTAGACCATCACAATGTACTACATGAGTATGGGTCGTTTTTTGAGTGATGTTCTTAATAATAATAAAAAAAAAATTCTTTAGCACTAAAAATATGAAATCACATATTGTTCAGTTCATTGTCGCCAATTATAGGCCAAAAATGTCGGTTATCACACTACCATGGCGGTCTGAATTAACTTTAACGGCGTCAGTTTCGTAAAAATAAGGCTTTTTGATAACTTTAGACTTAATGCTCCATAACAGTCACTTCATACGTATAGAGTGACTTTATTGCAAATACTCCTGACTTGAAGATGGTATATTAAGAAGAATATTAACAGAATGCTTGATAGCCATTACTTCAGTTAGAGGCGGACTAATACATTGCGATGAAGCAGTTCAGAAAAAATTCCTCTGCCATAGCTATTCTCCTGTTAAAAACCGTCCGTATAGGCTACTCCCGAGTAATTAAGGATGACTTTCTCAGTTTGATATTATGTTGTGAAATCTTTTATCTGACCAATATACCATGCACAACCAGAAGATCCTCAGATGGAATACCATGGTCTGTTGTCTGGCAAGTAATCTATTTGGAAATTAAACTTTCTTTAGCTTGGCCGCAATCTTCTTGGAATCATGCCTTTACTTCACAATTTGGTGGTATCTTGCTTTCATGTCAAACTCACCACAACTGAACTTCACAAGACATAATGGTTCCACTTTCCACTTTGGGTTTTTTTCTCAGTGTATTGTTCTGCTAGACTTTTTAGTATTTTTCGTTTTATTTTTTATATATTGCCTTGCTTAGCAGCAAATAGGTAAAAAAATAAAATAAATATATAAGAAAATAACAACAAACAAGTGGCTAATGATACATAAATGCTTTTGGGGAGAATTCGCGTGATATTTTCATTTATTGAACTGAACGTACACAGACAACAACAAGACGATACAAATAGCACCATCTTCATTTAGGGGATAAAGAGATGATCACAACAAATCTAGACATATAGGATAAGAAGTGGACTTGAAAAAAACAAAAATTTTCAACTGCCTCAAGTGTTGGCGGTTCGATAACATACCGAATTGCAGAAAAGTAAGAAAAATAAAAGCAAGAAATGATATGAAAACAGTAGCCAAATACTAAACTAAACAAAGTTTAAACAAATAAACAACAACTACTGGAAGAAGGTTTCAAAGAAGAGAAAAAACAAATGATGCTTTAAAAATACCAAAACCAAGTTAAATAATAAAAACTTAAAAACAAAGAACTCCAACTACACGACATTCAATTCCAAAGGAATGTGTGCAATACGAGTGTATTCTTTTTTTTTCCCCCGTCCATAGAATGTAATGCAATTTTTTGGTTTTATGTAACCCCTTTGGAAATAAAAATATAAAATATTACCATTGTCTCCTTAAGGTTCAATTCGAATAAGATCAATACAACAAAAAAACAATATATTTATAAAATAAACTGAAGTTTTAATAGCAACGATTTGTTGTATTTAAGCGAATCTTTAAAAAGCCATCAGCCGCAAATTGCACCACCACACACAACAACTTTACAAGAAAAAACAATTGCAACCACGGCAACAGCAATGACAACGGCCGCAGTTATTCTCGATGGTGTAGAATCGTGCCACAGAAATCTATACCACTCGTATCACGATTTGTTTTTGGCTTCACTTCACTTTGACATTTTATGCCGTCGTCGCATCGTTCATTGAGCGTAAAGTTGTCGGTGGATTAGTGGTAAAACAATAGAAACAATAGGTTGACTGATGCTTAAAAATTATTTCAATTTTTTTTTCATTATTTTCTATTTTATTCTACTCCCAGTCGTTTGATTAAAATTAAAAAAAAAATAAAAATTAAAAAATAAATTGGGTAAGTAAATTAGAGAGTAACCCTACATTTACTAATTCCCTGACTCTAAAGCAAATTTCGCATTTACTGATGGTTTGTAACATTCGTAGACTTTTTTTTAGGACTAAGACTATGAGTTGCGGTTCTTTGTTTGTGTATGTATGTGCTATATCATAAATAATTTTGAAATATATTTTTTTTTGTGCTTTTTAAATTACAAAACAATCCACTATATCCCCATCGATTCAACCCGGCAGCAAAACATTGGTCCTTGTATAGCCTTAATGTGCGCCCCTAATAATGATTTGATTGACATCGACAATGCCTTAGGTACCAACTACGTAAGAATATTATTGTTTGTTAAAGATATTAGACTTTTAAACATAATTTCCTTTTTTATTTCAGAATAATTACTTCTTGACAAATGAGTGATACAACAAGTTAATTAAAAGGTAAGTGTTTGTAGACTTTAAGTTCTTCTAACATTTTCGTTTTGTAATCAATAACTTCAATTAAAGCTTAAAACTTAAAACTTAGCAAAGGCATATGCCAAATCTAAAAACATTGTTAATTTAAAGAATTGTCAGCTGATTTTCCTTCATAGTTACCTTTTTAAGATTTTCTCACAGTAACATTATTTTTTTTTTTTTTAAGACCAATACACAGGGGTAAACCCCTACTCGTGCAGTGCATTGTATTGGAATGTGAAGATGGTTGATAGGTTTTTTTTTTTTTTCTCGAATGATCAAACAGCAATTGCCTCATCTGTCGGTGGATGTTTAATGTGAATGGTCAGCGTCAGCTGTTTAGCTGTTTCTTCCAAGAAGGTGGCGCTGTACTCCTGATCATTGGTTTTTGGTGGAATGGATTAGAAATGTAAGGGGGCGGTTTCATGCAGATGGTCTTGATGGAGGGCGGGGGGGGGGGGGGGGGGGGACCTCTTATTTTTCTTAAATTTAATTTTTAATTTAAATTGTAATTTTTAGAAAACCGCAAATTTTTATTTTTATAATTTTGTCCTTCGCTGGAATTGAACCTTGGTCATGTGAGTTTCTGTGCGAGGGCTCTACCACTATGCTACAAGTCGTAACTCTGTTGTGGTGGTAAGAGTCTCAGATTCGCCATTTAATTAAAAAAAAAATTAATTGTAATTTAAAAACACTTTGTTCAGTCTGTACTGTAGCATGTTGGAAACAAATTTGTCTGATTACTAAATGTTAAAAATAATTAACTTCGACTTTTAGACAGTTGAAATTCAATAAACTGTTTTTATCTATATATATAAATGAATGTCCGTCTGTTTGTTTGTCCTTTATAGCAGGCTAAACCCTTGCATCGATCTTCCTGAAATTTTCACAACATTTTACTGTGACTCTGGAAGGAACAATAGGCTATATGAAGTTTTAATTAGACAAAGGGCGTTTCACCGCTCATATAACCCAAAATTAAAAATCGTCATAACTTGGGCATTGTTTGATTAATGGTGGCAGTCTTTGCTGTATATGTTACGAGGGAGGTAGCAAGAGAAGCAAGAGAAGCATTCAGATATGACATATGCATTCTCTTTTTTAAGGTTTCAAAGTTTTTGTATCAAATATTGAACACACCTCATGGAGGTAAAATCCCGCAGTCATTCAACTGGAATAACATCTAATCAAAAATAAACAAAAATGAAAACATGAAAGAGTATTGTACGAATGTATACACCTAACACTGTATATTGCACGTGTTCAGTTATACTATTACACAGTTCGTTAACGATTGGTTAGGTTTTAAAAGATAATATCTGAAGAAAATTAGAGTTTGACGTAGTGGTTAGAGTTTTAAATTCCAGTGAAGATAAGAAAACAATTTCAATTGGGCTATCAGACTGTGTGAATAATTAACAAAGGCTTTTTGTCAAACTGCTCCAGACGTACATATGTATGTCGACTGTTTTGACTTTTTTGTATAGCTTCACTAAAAATGTTTATTGAATATCAAACATCTTTAATTGAATTAATCGCAGTTTTTTTTCGCAATTTATATATTCAGTGGATTTCGGGTCTGAATTTAAAAATTAGTTTTTTCTCTTTATAAAGATGACATTGAAAACCGCATCATAGAGTCAAGAAAAATCTACTTGAGATCTGTTTTTAGGTGAGGAACCTTATTTCGCAGAGAAGAACTTAAAGAAATCGACCCGAATAAAAACTTAAAAACTAACAAGGCCAACCAACTGAGGAAAAGAAATTGAAACTGGATCATACATACATAGTACTTACAAAACTGGCCTAACAACCCTGTTTCAGGGTTATGGCCTAGCTTCTCGCAACACATATGTTGTGTGAGTTAGTTTTTATCCATGAGTACCGGAACCTACAGTTTAAAGTCGACTCCGAATAAAAAACTTGAGAAGCTTATTCATGGCAATCAGTTACTCTAAGAGCTTTTGCCAAAAGATTGCTGAGATCCAGTCGCTATCGACAGAGTTTTGCAAGTAACCAAAGAGGCCTCATGGGCGGATACAAGAAAGTGTTTGTTGAGGCTTAATGCTCCTCATAGGAATGGTAGGGACATGTGGTATATTTGTGTTTAAACATACTGTGAGATTTGTAAGTACTTTTCCCAGCTTAATCAAGTTTTGAAGAAAACTGTCTTTAGACTGTGTTTTATACAAATGATTTCGTAGGTAATTTTTTTTTATAATCTCTACTACTGAACTTGTGCATTGTTTGTCATATTCTCTTTAACATTTCTTTGCTTGATGCCAGTCTGTAGGGTGCTGGAAAACAAACAAAAATAAATTCCAACTATGCAACCACATTATTGAAGGCTGCTAATAAGTGCCAAATCTTTATCACGATTTCAGTTTGTTTTCTGTTGTTACTGCTTCTTTTTTTTTACCAGAACTTTTTCCCTTGTGCTTGCGATTGACTCTTTAGCACTCGATTATTCTGACAAAGACCAATTCCAATACACAAAAAAACTATAGAAACAATCAGTGAGGGAATAAATGAATAGAATTGTTTCGTTGATTTTCTTTCAAACTTTAATGGTTTTTTTTATGGCAAAAAGTTTACAAATCAACAAGTGGATTTTAGTAAATGAAAATGTGAAAAACCCAGCAACACAAAAAGTATCTAAAAACGTGTAAAAGAAACTACTGGAGTGGCCTTTTTTTTCTAAATATATTCAAGTGAAGATTACTGTCGATTGTATTGTTGTATTTTGTTGCTGTAAATGGTAAAATTAGCAATTGTTGTAAATTTATTGGATAATTTTATAGACAACTTTTAATTGAGTTTTTATCATACACGTGTATGAAAATAATTACGAATCCATAAATAGACTGTCTTTGACATTCGCTCAAAAGTAATTAAAACGAAATAAATTTTTTATTTCAAAACTAACGAAAATTAAAAATTAATATTAAAGTGAACAACCAACTAAGCAATAACAATCGTGAATGGATTTTCCCCACTAATCTAATGTGCAGTTTACTAGTCTATTGACTGAATAAAGATACACTGAAAACATTAAAATATATATGAACCTTTCAATTAATTTTATCCTTCAAAACATTTTATTTGAACGACTTTATCGAAAATTTTTATTCATAAAGTGTTGAACTGACTGCCTTAAACTGCACGATAAAACAAAGAAGATCAACTCTTGAAGAGAACACAACCAAATTGAGAAAATGTTTTTTGTTTGCTCCTTTGAAACCTAAGGATATACAAAATATATGTACACTGTGGTTTAACATTCATAATTATAACCTCAAGACTATTGCGTATGCAATGAATACCCAGTAAACATTTGTCAATGGTATTGAAAACACAACTTATTCAGTAAACCACTCAATCAAACCATTTAACATGCTTGCTGGGTAATGATTTTAATAAATATTTTGTCATATTTTTTCTACGTTTTTGCTGCATTTGAACACATACAGAAACGGTCAATCAACTTCAATTGACTATAGTTTATATATTCATTCATAAAAATTACAAGTACAGAGTTATGCATTTTCTTTTTTTTTAATAAAACAAAAGTTAAATATGACAGCTTTATTTTATTAAAATGCTTGCAACGATCTTGTATAATGTCAGTTAAATAACCTGCTCGGGATTAGTGGTAGCAGTCTATACTTGATGGTAGCTTTATCGGCTATAATTTGGCGAAAATTCGTTATCAAATACTCCTAAGTAGTTTAGAAAGTTATGTTCCCAAATATGATGATTTTCTATAAAAAATGGTCAATTGGTGTCGCAAATTCGCAAAATTGCGTAAGTTTAAATCAAATATGCGTGGCATAGTGCTTAGAGCGCTGGCACAAA
The DNA here is from genome assembly GCA_963576795.1 of Metopia argyrocephala. Lineage (NCBI taxonomy): Eukaryota > Metazoa > Arthropoda > Insecta > Diptera > Sarcophagidae > Metopia > Metopia argyrocephala. Next base: position 51,519,269 of record OY756210.1, read on the forward strand.
AACTCAAACGGCCAGGTTCAAGTCCCAACAAACTTAAAAAATTAAAAAAGTTAGTTTGCGGTTATAAAAAAATTTTAATTTAAAAATTAAGAAATCCGTCTACAAAAAACACTCCTCCCTGACATTCCCCTCTATTCCACCTTAACCATTGACAACAAAAGCAAACGAATGATCAGGAAAAAGCGCCACCTAACAGGAAGTAGCAGATAACAGCTAAAACATACTTAGCGAAGGACCTCACCACAATCAACATGTAACGATGAGGCAATTGCTATTGATCATATAAGGGTGAAGGTATAACACTGGCCTTTGAATGATCAATTCACAGCAGATTGTCTTATTTCTAAGGAGTTTAATAATATAAGAAAAACAAAATATATGTTCTGTTGATATAAATGTACTGTCCTTACCAAAAAAAATTCCAATACAATGCACCAGCATTTAGTAGGGGTTTACCCTGAGTATTTGTCTCAATATTTCCTCCTTCCCATAACATATTTTCCTAGACCAGCACAATGTACTGCATGAATAATGGTCGTCTTCTGAATACTCGCCTTAATAATATAGAAAAAATTAAGAAATTTTTCAGCCAAAAACTTTGGTTATTATAATATCATGGAAGTCTGAATTGATTTTAACGGCTTCAGTTTCCTAAAAATTCGGCTCACTGATAACCTCAGACTTAATGCCCCTTAACAGTCACTACTTCCGTATAGAGTGACTTTATTGCAAATTCTCCTGACCTCTTGGTATCCCATATGTAACAAATTTACTTGTGGACGTTACCATAGGCTGAGAAATGAACTTCATTGAAGAAAGAAAATTTTTTTCGAAAGATCAGCTTTCAGCATCTATACGGCGTTTTGAAAGATGAGTTGTCTTTAGTTGCTGAGTGATGAGGCTAAAGATAGGCTTTCTAGCTGAGAACACCATTCTCAATATTTTCACTACCAAAAGCAATATTTTTGGCAGTATGTAGATAACGATAATGCACAAGCCTGTCTGCATCTGTAACACTTCTAGTCTCTTCAAGTTATACTTTAGAATCTTGCCAATTCCTTGTTCAATTTAATGAACAATGACGAAACTGGCACTTTATAATAAATTTTAACTATTTTCTATACACCCTTTGTTTGTTAAACGGTGGTAGGTATTTGACAGTTGACAGACTTGCCAGATTCGTAATGTGAAACCACTAAATGGATAACCCGATAGAACAAGTAAAACAAATCCAAAACACATTTAATCGTAAAAAGAGAAGTTCTTTACAGGATTAATAGATGAGGAATTTGAAAGCGAGTTTAAGTTTAAGAAAAAAAAAAAAAAAAAAAAAAAAAAAAAAAAAAAAAAAAAAACTTTAATAACAGCCAATGTGAATGAGTTGGTGCAATGTTGGAATAATTTTCTGATGTTGTATTGCAAACAAGGCGGTGGTGGTAATGGTCTGCTGAATGTGCTCGCATGTATTAATTTCAGAATTTGTGGCCTCACTAAAATTGCATGTTTTAGTTGTTTTTCCTTTTGCTTTTATTATAACTTTAAGCATTAAATTCCAACCAGCCAATCATTTTCCATCTTCGTGTGATGCTGATGTGATGAGATGTTCATCTGGGACGACATCAGTAATAATAACAGCTGGTAGCAGTGATTGTTTATCTGGTTTGTTTTTTATATATATATATTTCTTTTATAGAATATTTCTACAGTTTACGTTTTTATAGCTTCAGGCCAACTTTGATTTTTTTTTTTCTTTTTTTTTTTGGTTTCTTACCAATTGTTTTTTATGTGAATTGCAGCAGAAATTATTTAAATGTAGTGCGCAGTAGTCTTAGCTCTCCGCTTTGATTGTGTTGCAATGCTAAATTACTGTTAAGGATTCTTGTAACATCTGAAGGTTTTCATTTTATATATAAAAGTTTGTGCAGGCGGTGCAGGTAGCATCTGTGGATGGGGTAATTATTTAGCATCATTGTGTTTTCTTGTTTTCAGATTTTGCTTAAGTTTCCATACAAAATTACCCTTTTTTTTATTTTTGCAAAATATTTAATGTTTGTTGCCAGTGATTGCTACACTTTCTCTATTTTGTTAAATGGTAGTTTTTTTATTTTAATTTTTCTTTGTTTAAAAAGTAGTTGGGAAGTTACTTAAGAATCATATTCCGAGCATATTGAACTGGCCTATGTTTTTTTCGTAGTTTAAGGCTCTTTCGTTAAAATGACTTAAACCTTGACAGTTGACAGTAGTAAAATAATTGCAACAACATTTGTCAAAATGGCTGTTATTAATTTACTATGATTAACCAAATTCTCATGGGTAAGCAAAGCTTTCAAGATTGTATTCAAATGATAAAAATGGTTAAGAAAAATGAATGCAAACTGTCCCTAATTCTCTTCAAAAGATTAATTTTGGCAAAGAGACTCAATTTTGGGAGAATGGTTACGTCAAACACTACCAATTCACATGAGATCTCATTGCTTGAGATGTATTCTTGGGTTTTTTTTAGAAAACGACTTTAATCATACCATCGCCCTAACAGCGTGCACTGCAGGAAGATGATTATAATTTACTTTTGGCCTGTATTGCCAGATATTAATATTAACAACATATGGTTGCCACATAGAAAATTCTGCACAAGCGTTTTACAAAGAAATTGTCATCTAACGTAATGGTGATATAAACTGATCACAGTCATATCTTGTATCTTCTTAGCGAGTTACACGTCTAAAAGAATAATGTATTGATGGATTTCTATAATACGATTTTGACACTGACGGCAATTTGCACAAGTTGTATAAAAGGCGACATCATACATACATACATCCATATATATTTGACCATTACAACCCTGTGTCAGGGTTATGGCCTAGCTTCTCGCAGCACTCATGTTGTGTGCCTTAATTTTTATCCATGAGTACCGGTACCTACAGTTTACAATCGACTCCGAACTACAGATTTGATAAGCTTTTTCATGGCAAACAATTACTCTCAGATGTTTTTGTTTTTGAGGTAGTCGCCGAAAAAAATAATTTTTTCATATTTCTTTTTTTTTTCTAGGTGACAGAGCTAAAATTTGACCCCGGCGCTTTCGTCTTAGTAAGCCAACACACTAACTACTAGACCACGGCGACTGCATAAAAGCTGACATCACAGTGATAAAAAGTGGCAGGGAATTAAAAACGAAGGCTGTAATGTGTCAAAATGTCAAAATAGATCAGATTATGACCGTTTTTTTGTACGAATTTACATGAAAGATGTAAATGAAATACTGTGAGTCTTCGTAATGCATGTGTTTCAGAAGCCAATCACCAAAAATACATTTAAAAAAACCTATTTTAGGGTATTATTGTTGATCAACCGAAATTGGCATTCCTTCCCATTCATAACATTCTCGCTGTCCCTTTTGTTTTATTCAGTAAAATCTGCGTATATATGAATATCCATCCTACATACTGTCTGTCTATTTATTGGGCTATACCATCGTGCTATTTTACTGGTAGCATTTCAGACTGCCTCATAATTTAGCTGCAATCATCATTAACGTACAGTAAATGACTTTGAATTTGCAACAAGTCAGTAGTTTGCCATTCAGTCAGTCAGTCAAATTGCAATTATTTAGCCAGCCAGTCAACTAACCTCGTCACAGTCACTCATTCTTCTCTACACATTCATTTTACAGCCAGTCAGTCAGTCAAATCTGGCACTTTATTTTGCTACCACTTGTACAATTTTAAACTTGTTACTCTTCCTTATATTGGCTAGAATTTAAGTTCAATGTTACCAGTATCTTATGATAGCCTTTATTTACAATATAATTCAAAGACATTTGTCTTTATGGAAACGATCACAAGGTAAGAAAAAAAAATCACCCGCATTTTAGTTGTTGAACAAAAATTGAGAAGAAAACGAAAATTAATAAAAAATAGTTCAGCAAAGGATGTTGTTCATCTGTTGTTACTACATATTGCTACTTCTTTTTTATTACATCCCAGCAATTACTCTGTTATTTTCTTTATTCTTTACTTACTTGAGATTTGTTTTTGTTTCCTTTTATTATTACTCAAATTAGTTGTGGGGGCACTCTCTGTAGTATAGATTTTAAAAATATTATCGTTTGAAGGCATATTTTGTAACGATCTAAACCTCTCTGACGTTTTAAACTATTTAAGTCGTTAAGTGCTTTATTTAAAACAGACAAAACCTTTGGGAAACTCATAAATATTTTCCATTTTTACAAATTTATACATTCGCCATGAAAAGAAAGGATAACATGTCGTCGTGCGGGAGTTTATGTGCTCTATCCGCCATTTTATATATCTCGAGTTAATGATGCCACTTTAGGTTTTTGACACCAAAATTTTTAAAATCTGCAATCCGTTTTCGGCTTTTTATCTCCGAAACTGGACGAGATATCCAAAAACGGATTACAAATTTGAAAAATTTGGGGTCGAAAACCTAAAGTGGCATCATTTACTTGAGATATATATAAAAAATATGAAATGGCAGATAGAGCAAATAAACTGCCGCACGAGGCTGTGTGTTTTAAGAATATCATTTTGGAATTTTTCTGCTTTCATATGGAAATATACTGGCTTTAATATTATTCCTGTTTGCGGGATATAATCCAGTGATTTCTTATCAGAAATCGGTAAATTTTGCTGAATTCTTAAAGTGCAAGCCCAGCACTCAGAAGATTTTCTATATTCACTCTGTTCATTAAGTTGGTGCCAAAAAAATAGTGAGTGGGAAACACAGTGTTCTTTGCAGCATCGAAAGAACAATAAACGATATTACTTTAATAAACTAGTAGTGTTGGATACCTAACCCGCTATGAATGTAAGTATGTAAAGCAACATATCCTGACTGACTGTTTAAATATCACACAGAAGGAGGAGTAAAGCCCTAAATTTTCAATAACATATAAACGTCTTAACAGATTTTCTTCAAATTTTTATAGTATATCTCAATTTAATTACTAGAAGTGGTATTAGTTTTATCAGAGCGGTGCCACGCCCATAAAATGTAAACATATAGTAATCTTACATAAATGGTACTTTTGTGTAAACCCTTTAGACTGCTTAGCGGCTGAACCATTGAAATTTTCACCATATCTCTTTGTTTGTATATCTAGAAGTAACTAAAGGTTATATAAATATAAAAAACTCCAACTGGGCGGTGCCACGCCCATACAAAAAAAAATATTTATTTGTCTATATCCTCCAAATGATAAGAGTAAAAGACTCTAAATTTGGTCCAAATATGTAGCTTCTTATCCAAAAAAAAATTATCGGTTAGCAAATGAGAGGAATTGTGCAAGTTACTCTGGTAACTCCCATAACTTTTAATATGGATTTTTGTGCAACTTGAGCACGGTAATAGTAAGAATTTTAATTCGATTCAAAGATCTTCATATAGTGGTTAGAGCGCTCTCACAATAACTCAAACAGCCCAGGTTCAAACCGCAACAAAGGTGAAAATATGAAAAAGTTAGTTTGCGGTGATTTCAAAATTATAATTTAAAAATAAGAGGTTCCCTCCCCTCCTCCAAGAAGACCATCTACAAAGAAACCGCTTCCCGACATTCCACCTTAACCAATGTCAACTGAAAAACGAATGATCAGGACAAAAGCGCCACCTATTGGAAAGTAGCACAGATAACAGCTAAACCTACTTAGCGAAGACACTCACCACACAATCAACATGCAACGATGAGGAAATTGCTGTTGATCATTCAAGGGTGATGGTATAACACTGGCTATTGAATGATCAGTTCACAGCAATTTGCCTCTTTCCTAAGGCGCTTAATAATAATACAAGAAAATTCCAATACAATGTACATCATTTAGTAGGGGTTTAATCCTGAGTATTGATCTCAAATAAAAAAAAATTCAAATAATAAGTTCAAAAGTAGACGAAGTAGTAATAATCAAGGTTCCCATATTTGGTATCAGCGACTTGTCAAACTACATAGTTAATCAACATTTGGACGATGTGGAAGTTTTGTAAGGGTTATTCGCCATACTATAAATAAGTACAAGTGTATGGGGGGGGAGTGAATTACGCCGTGGTGTACAGCTGGTTATTATGTAATGATCCTTGTCTTTCTCTTTAAGCTGTCAAAAATCCATACAGTAGACTTTTAAGCCCTGGCCGAATTTAGTCGGTGTTTTATAAGGTCGCGCTTATTAAACACGTCAATTATGCTAGTTTTGGAACTACTTTCATAGACTGGGTCTCTCTTTAAACAAACCTAAAACAAAATATTGAGAGAACAGCAATAAATATTGTTTTTACTTTACTAAAACACATCCATTTGTATTGCAATCCGTATAAGTAGAGTATTGTTTATGCGTAATAGGATCTGAAAGAAGAAAAAAATTTTTTTTCTTTTTACTAGATGTAAATCCCTACTTTAGTATTAGACAAACGACCTTAAGAGTGATGAGGTATTTTCATGTTTTTGTTACCAACCATAATACGAATAAATGCACGCAAATAGCAATTCAAATATAATCTACAGTAGTTGTTACAGTTGATCGTTTTTTTTTTTTTAATTTTATTTAACAGATGGATACTGAGCTACTGGTAATGCCAATTTTTTTTTCTCTGTTGCCAGATTCTGTTGAATAGCTTCAACTTATTTTCAATGCATTTGGTAATTTTGCAAGAGCGTGCCTGTTTTTGTAGTATCTGTTGCATTCATATAAACAACTTTAACTCCTTTCTGCCAAATAATGATGAGCTTTCTTGATTTAATTTCTTGTTTTTTTTTCTTTTTCTAAAATTTTTGCGTTATCCAAAGAGAAGCTATTCTTACAGACCATTCTCTCCAATTGGCTGCACTTGCCATATCAATTTAAGCACTGACTGCTGGCAGTTTTAAGTGTAATTACCGGTAGTTAAAGACTTCCTTTTGCAGCAGTTTCTTCAATATGAAAGAACAAAAACAAGGCGAAAAAAAACATGATAAAGAAGAGCGAAGAAAGGTTAACTAATGCAGTTACTGGTAACTGGTAAATGCCAAAATCTAAAATCTCACTTTATAAAATCCGTTTTAAATGTTTGCCCAACAAAGATACTCTTTTTTTTTAATCAATTGTAGGTGTGTTCGTTATAAATTGTTTTTGCTGGAAATTAAAACTCATTTTTTATAAAAATTTGCTTTTTCTTGAGATGTTTATTTCGTATTTCGTTATATATGTATAATCCCAATAATTTTGGAAAGTTTCATAAGATTAATTTGAAGAATTAATTTTAATTGCTTTGCTTGTATTTTTATTAATTTGATCGTTTAATTTATGAAGTAGTTGGAATTTTTTATGATAAAATTTTGTGTTTTTTTTAGTTTTTTATTTTATAATTAATTTTATTTAGTTTTTTTCAAAAAAGAATATACTTATTTTATAATTTAGTAGGCATGCAAAAAAATTTGTTTATTTTTTTACAAGGCTTTTAAATTTATTAATAATTGTGTGGATATAATGCTTTTGCAATAATTTTTAGAAAACTTTTCTTCTCTTTTTTTTTTTGCTAAAGATTGTCATATTTTATTAAATTTATTTAATTTCTAAAAACAAATTAAATTTAACAAAATTTTAAATAATTTTATATAAAAAAAAATTATGCTAAAACAAGAATAATTGCACAGTGTTTTAAGAGTGTGACGAGTGTGAATTTGTATTAAGACATCTAGGCATGCACTCACCCAAAACGCGTATAAGCATTTTATTTACATAAATCATTTTCATTTACAAATATGTACTATATGAACTCCTTCAAGCGAAATATAATTTCATTTTCATACGCCCTGGAAAAAATTCGTTCGAAAGTAAAATACTAACTGCGAAAGTGTGCAACTACAAAAATTATGAAACTGGCATCAGATTTGCGATTTTACTGGCTAGCTTTGGAAATGACTTTAATTTGTTCTCATTTCACAGTTAGTAATACAGAAGAATCTCACAAATTCGAACCGTCCAGAAATTAAAACTTGCCATTTAAATGTTTTGGATAACGATCTAAAATTCGAACTACAGGTTGTAATTTTTGGATGTTTTGTACCTTTTTTTTGTATTTTCATCACAAATTGTTTTTTTCTCGCTCATTAAAATAAAAAATAAAACGGGGAATCACCGAGTTATTCGTGGTGATCGGTCAAAAGCGTGTGAAACTTAATATGTTTGTACAAATTTAGGTCCGTTGATACATACCGATTTAATGTTAACAACCAATTTTATACCTTATAATTAAAACTGAACGTTTTTCTATAAATTTATTATGTTCACTTAATTGCATGTTAACATATAATAATAGTTTTGTGTTAAAAAAAAAGCTTATACAACAAGTTTTATTATAATTTTATCATTTTTTTAAAAAAAAATTTTTTCAGAAATTTGAATTACCCGGTGCACAAAGTGGTTCGAAATAATGAGATTCTACTGTATTTTATTCGAAGTCTTGAATGTAAGTTTATAACAATTGGAAAAATTTTTTAATGTCGAAAAAAGAACCAATAGAGAGCAAACTATCTTTTTAGGAAGAAACTGATTTCCTTGGAATAATAAGATGAGTAGGATGAAGACTTACAAAAATAACAAGTCCATACTGAAGTGGTCAACACCTACACTTTAACAGAAAATGGGTCTTCTGCATGTGATTTTAAGTAGTCGCCGTGGTCTAGTGGTAAGTGTGTTGGCTTACTAAGACGAGAGTTGCGGTTCAACCCCGGCTCTGACATCTTTAAAAAAAATATTTCTTTCGGCGACTACCTCTTAGCAGACTTCTGGCAAAAGCCCTCAGAATAGCTGATTGCCATGAATAAGCTTCTCAATTCTGTCGTTCGGAGTCGACATTAAACTGTAGGTCCGTGTACTCATGGATAAAAATTAACAAACACAACATGAGTGCTGCTAGAAGCTATACCGTAACCCGGAAGCAGGTAAAAATTAAGGATCACCTAGAACAAGCCAAATACAAAATTATAAACGACCTGATTGAATTATATGAACTAGCGATAAATTTTTACATACGTTCAGTTCACTGAACTAATTTCATCTTTCAAAGTACAAAAAGGCGATAGGGAGCTGCCCAAATTGAGAAGCTTGTTCATGACAATCAATTATTTTTTTAATTATTTCTTATATAACATAATAATTTTCAGGTAGTAAATTTATTAAAAAGTAAAAAGACATATGAAGTTTGCACGATATATTGAAATCGTAAATATACGTTTGTTGGCATCGTTAACAAATCCCCATCATATGTTGTTCAACATACTTATGCCCGTATATTGATAAAAATTTAGTACTTAAATGACAGGTTGTTTTATTTGATCTTCTCTCTTCAAATTACTATAATTTTTTTGCTCTCATATTTACCGATTGTAAGGAGATAATGTAAATATATGTAAGATTTTTGTATTTAAAGTAGTTTGCATTAACAAGTGAATGTACATGTGCTTATGAATTGAGGTGAGCCCTTCTCGGCCGGTCAAGGGTGCATGTAAGGGAGGTCCATCCACTTAAAAGAAAGCATAAAGTATTTATTAAAGAATTGAATTTCTATGCAAATTAATATTTAATTTTATGCTTTAAAAAATTTTTTTTAAAATTGCATTTGTAAGTATTTTTCAATTGCCTTAAACACTGTGCAATTCGTGTCGTACATTACATTCAAAAATTAATTCTATAATGAAAACAATTTGTATCTAAATTATCTTTATGTGCTTTTGTAAATAAAATAAATTGTTTCTTAAAAATAATTATAATTGATATGAAAACAATTGAAAAATTGTTGGTTAAAAATTATTCTAAAAAATCTTTAGTTATGGGAGACAAAAAAAGCTTCATTTAGTTATTAAGAGACTGGTAATATCACAATATTTTTTAATGGTGTTGCTTGGAATTAAAATTTAAAATTATTTACTGGCTTTGATTTTTTTTTTTTTTGCTTAAATCTAAAATTTTATAATAAAGTTTTTTAGTTTATTATTTATTTAATATTTAAAAAGGCATTTATTGTAAATCATTAAATGATTATTATTTTTTTAGTTTTAATATTTATTTAAGTTGCTGTTTTTTTTTAGTTTTTATATAAAAAAGGCAAAATATTTTGTTTTTTTTTTCTAGTATAATAGTGATTAATTTTTTTTATGAGATATTTTTGTTAAACATCACGAAATGCACTTACAAGTGGTTAAATAAATAAAATATTAAAAAATTTTTTTTTATTTACCGTCACAGAATTTTATTTTTATTTACAGTCATCAATAAATGTTGTTACAGAATCCGCGGCTGAAAACTGCATTTTCGACATGTGATTTACATTGTAAGTACCTTGTTTGTGTATTTTTGTGTCCTTTTTTATATTTTTTTAAAGCTTTATAAAAATATTTTAAGTTTAGGAAGCATTTACTGTAGTATTTAATAATAATATTAAATAATTTAATTTCTTTTTTTTTTATTTTATGATTAGAGGAAATACTTTTATTTATTTTAAGTGTATTCATCATTATATTTTTTTTTGTATTTTTAAGCATGGAAGCATTTCTGATTTTTTGTTTTTAAGGAAAGAATTTCTTATTTGACTATTTTTTTAAATAAAATATTTTATTGTAAGAAAAATTATGTATAATTTTTTTTATATACACATGTATTTATAAGTATAGAGATAAACACGGTGACAAAAACAAAACAAAGAAAAAGTTATCTGATTAGTGATACCGAGAAATTGTTTTGAATACCTACCACCCAGCAAAAAATTTTTAAGATTTGTAAGCAATAAATAAAATTTTAAGCAATAATAGAACCATTATATATTGTTTTTATACATTAAAGCTTCCAAATTTGCTGCAACATAAGGTATTATTTTTTATTTTTTGTACTATTTGCTTACTGGTTGCAAAAAATTTACTCTTCTATTGCATTTTAGCGGCTCATTTCATATGAAAATCAAGTAAGTAAGTGATTGTTTACAATTTCTTCCTTTTCTGCTGGGCAAATACCTCAAAAATTGTTAAGTTACTTCTAAAAAAACCCGGTTTTTAGCGTATTAAACGATGTTAATCATTTTTTTCTAGCGAATTTAGAACATATAGAACTACAATACATTTTGCAAAAATTTTTAAAATTTGTTGTATTATTTTAAATATAATATGCCACTATAATAGGTGTTTCTGCAGGACATGCTCCGCAACACGCAACGAAGCGGCATATAAGGCTTTAGAAAACCAAATTTTTTATATACTTGTCAATAAGTTTTTATAAAAATGATATCACTTCTGAGTTGTTCTAACTTTAGCTGTTTTTTATTGTCACGCAGTGTAATTCCTTTAGATTGCAATAATAAAGAGAAATTTTATTGTTTCTTTCGATAACTTTTTTCTCTGACGATGAGTATTCGTTGTATGGTTTTCTTAATTTTTACAAAAATTTATATTTAGTTTTTAATTATTTATAATAATTCGTTGTAGTTTTAAGTTAAATTTATTATTTTCATTGTTATTTTTGTTTAATAAGGCACTTCCGTGTGACGGAAATTTTAAGATGATTCATATATTTTTTATTCTCTCTCTCTCTTATTTTATTAATATTCCCTCAATCATTTTTAACTTCATTAATAGAAAAGTAGCTTTGAAAAAAAAACTTAAAAACCTTATACGAAAACTTAACCCATTAACGCCCAAATGAAAACCAAGAAAAATTTTTAAAATTCAATATTTATTACTAAATTTAAACAACATTTTTTACAGTATAGTAAAAGAAAAAAACAAAAAAAAAATATTCTGAGCTGTGTTTTTTCAGGTGTACTAAGCTTAGTACAGCAGCACTTAATATGCTATAGCTCAAAAAATTCTACACGAACTAAACCGTTTTATATTGCTTTTATTAGAATGTGATGTTATCAAGTAAATAAACCGCTATTTAACGTTCTGCAAAGTTAACTGATGTAAAATAAACTACATAACCATTCACAATCTCACAAGAAATAAATCACAAAAATGGAGATTCCTAGATAACTAGTCAAAATGGAGATTCCCATAATTGATATATTTCAACTATGATGTAGAACAGCTACGTGGATGTTGCATGTACTGTTATTGACTGATAAAAAGTGTTTCCCGAGTAAAAAACTGCATTTTATAATTTTTACTTAAACTTTAAGTTGTGTACTATATATAGTACAGCGTACTTATAAAATAGAAAAAAAATTATAATTTAGTTTAAGGGGGGTAAGTTATGACAGTCGGTATCGAGTGAAATTTAGTACAATTTAAAAAAAATTGCTAGATTAAAAGAAAAATTATAATAATTTGTTGAAATATATGGGAACAATATTTATTTAAGTCATTCAAAGTTGTTGTCAAGAAAAGGAAAACACGATATTAAAACTAAAGTTGTCACTCAAAGCTGAAGGCATAATACTGATCAAATTGACAGCAACTTCTCTCATCAACAAAAAGGCACACAATAAAAAAATAAAATAAATCTATCTATGTATCTACAATACACTGCCTGAGTAGGAGTTTACCCTACTGAGTATTGATATTAAAAAAAATTGACAACAAAAAAAAAACTTTTGTGGACCGGACTGTGCATTCTCTCTATAATGTAGTGTGTGATCCACTTGACAAAAGTATGCGTTCTATAATAATAAAAATGTGGAAGAACCTCAACTTCTTACTTGTTAGCGTTTGAAGTGAGAAAAAATGTGTCGAAAATATTAATCTAAAGCCCATCAATGTTATATGGCTGTTCAGTTGTAATCATGATTCCATCAAGAGACTGTACAGATTTAAAGCTATAATCTTGATTTCTAGATTGCAAAGAGTTGTTTCTGTTTCAAAACAAATATCAGATGTTGTAAAACAAACTCAAATCTATAGTTATTAATTGGAGTCAAATACCTAATTGCCGGTTTAAAAATTTCATAAAATTTATTATTTTTAATGTGTTTTTGTCACAGAAAAAATCCATATTTAATGCTTAGAAGAAACTTCTGATGCAAATTAAGCCTTAAGCCCTCTCCCTAGAAGAGTGTTTGTTCTTTCTTTACCATAAGTTCACACTGGGGTCTATGCTCACGGCCGTCTATCTCCTGAATGCTGAATTTTATTTTAAGAAACAGTTCGGCTGGCGGAATTGACAGTTAGATGCTGCCTCAATATGCTTTCTACACTAGTTAAATACCAAACAATTGTTAAAGTAATGTGAGACTACCATAGCTAGAGTCGAAAACGTGTTCAGTTTGGCTAATATATTACAATTCTTTCACTGATTTTATTTTCTTGTTTGATTGAGAAATCATTGCGAAAATAATTCTGATCTGAGATCTTAGGAAACTACGAGTTATTTTTAATGATTATGGAAATGTTTTCATCGTTGCAAGACGTCATACGATTTTAACAATTACTATTACAAGCAGATCTTTTTCATCCATAATATGGATGGAAAGTATTTCAGTATTCGTATTAAAAAAAATTGCCATTTGTTGTGTTTTTTGTTTTTCTCTCTTTCCAAATGCATAAAACATTATGTAAGTATTATTTATGTCATGGGGTTTTAAAACTACTCAGCATATATTCAAGTTACATACTCCAACTAAATTGGAAGAAGTTTTCAGTACGTTTTTGAATGTGCTGGTTTGTTAGTCGGAATGCTTTGCAAAGACCATGAACATTCAAACATATAAATGTGATTTTTCAGCTGGGCCACTCGGCCATACCTCAAGATGACCCTGGTCAAAGTGGCCTGTATTTATTAACTTAATTAATATTCTAAAACAATAGGAGCATAAGTTATTTAAAAACCTTTATAAATTATACAAAATTGTATATAAAATCTGATATCCTTTTGATATCCTAAACACAGTTTTGTTTTGGCGTTTCTATTTCAGCGGAACTTTTATTTTAGATGCAATCATGATAAACATCGAAATGTCGCAACATATCCTGTTTTATTTTATTATCCCATAAACTTGATTATAAGAGTCTCGTTGGTTGTTTTTTGTTTTATATACAAAGTGTCCTTGTTTACTATTTGCTTTTGGTTTGTAGTCCTTAATTTTTTATTTTTATTTTTTTTTTATTTTACCTGTTTGAATATTAAAAATGTAACCCAGCAAAACTTTTGAACAAAACGAACCATTAAATGAATGAAAATAAATTCTTTTAAAATGGTTTGTCGGATTTGCTTTGGTTTTCTCACAATTCTTGTTTACTAGATTATATATCGTTGTTCATTTTTAGTACCCAAAAAATAATACTAAAAGTGTAAACGAGCACACACAATCACACATTTGGCAAATGAAACCATAATTTAAAATAGAAAACTATTTCAGGAACAAATTGTACATTTTCATTGCCAGCATTTCTTTCTTTTTACACGAGTAAATGGAGAACAAAAAGGTAAATGTTTTAAATTAGTTTTTGACTGAAAAAATAAACATTAAAGATTTAATGTCTAATACGGAAGTATAACTTAGAAGTTAGAAAAAGTTTAATTAAGTTCTAAATATTTATTTTATGTGGTGCATTGTAGAGCACCAAGTACGGATGCTCACAAAAAAAAAACATACATCGATGTTTTGCGACACATCGAATTAAAAATCTCGATGTTTGCGATGCATCGATAAACATCGAGCAGCCCGAGCATCAAGTACTTTAGTTTTTACATGCAGAGCTATGGTACATACCAGCGCTTGTCTCTGCTTTAGATATTCATCGGACTCTAAAAAAACTGAGCACTTTTGTTATAATGAAGGTTTCCTTAGAAACTTGCAAGTGTAAGTGTTTATTGCTCAATAGAAAGAACACTATGATTTATGATGAAATGCGAATGTAAATAAACTGCTTATTCTACTTATACCTGATGATTATCTTGAGTTTTACTCCAAATAATCTGTAATCCAAGGATTCAAATGGTGATATTAATCGAGTGGTATGTATCTCATATTGTCAATATACTTGGTAATGATAAAACAGTACGCAAGAGTGTGCCACAATTGGCCATAACGGAAAGGAAGCAGAGTTCGAGTGGAGTGTTTAGAATGTTTATCTTATCCATTCGTAGCAATGGATAAGACTTTGGTCTACCATTTCCCACCCGAGACAAAAGAACAATCAAAGCAGTGAACTGTAATGGGAAAATTGTGTCCGAAGAAGGTGCATCTGTATTAGAGATAATTTGTATTGATAATCTTAAGAAATAATTCTCAATCAAGGTCGAATATATCAATTAACTACAGCATTTAATTAAAAAAATGAAATTAAAAAAAAAATTGCCGCCTTTGCCATTTGACAAAGAATTTTTTCATCAAGACAGAAGCAACCTCTTAAAGAAGATTTCATTGTAACCCCTTATTAATAGCAAATGGGTGCAGTTCTATTTTAGATATTCACTGATCTCTGAGCAATTGGAGTAGAAGATTTCGTCAGGAGCTGGCAAAAATGTAATGGCCAATAAAATGTTAATGTAAAGTAAATAAAATAAATATATGCCGGGATTGTTCTTGACTGTCGTTGACATATGACATCTTAACTAACTATGGCTATAAGATATTGCAAAGGCTTTGGGAATATAGTCCAGTTTAAGAGGATATTTGGATACTGTGGACTAAACGGTACTGTAAAGCAATCCAGGACTCAATCAAATTAGAAGTTGGCAAATACATGGACAAAATGGCTCTTAGTTTGACACGCTAAGTATTAGCACACAATTTTGACACAATTCAGATGTTCGGAAATACGAAAAACTATTTCTTTCTGCTAAGAAGCAGTCTTCTGACAAAAGGTCTGAGAGTAACTGATTGCCATGAACAAGCTTCTCAAGTTTGTCTTTCGGAGTCGACATTAAACTGTAGGTCCTTATACTCATGAATAAAAATTGACAAACATAGGTGCCGGGAGAAGCTAGACCGTATGTTTGAGTACGTCAAATAAAGAAAGCTGTACCTTAAATTCTTAAAAGAAAGCTCACGTTCAAAGAAAAGAGACGATTACCGATGAAGATGTGGAGTTATTTAAGTAATTAGGTGGATTGTGTCATGGTCTCACTGTAATACACATGCACCACATAACAGTAGGTTGGCTGAATAAACAATATGTTCGAAAAGACACAATATAACTCATAGATCGAGGTATCATGCATTGAAGGAAAATATATGTAATATTGCCAAACTGAACTAACTCCCATATAATAGTAAACTGAGTATGGAAGCCAAATTATTTATGTACTCAAGTATTACATATTGGCAAAATAATATTTTATAATAAAACCTTTTGTTGTCCATCCCCCAAAATCAATATTGTCTTACACGAGTGTGTATTTGTTTGTATTTAACTTCTCTAAAAATATTTATTTCTTCTTTTGGTTTTATATTGAAATTGAAAACAATAAACCATGCCCTGATGATAATTTTATTATCTTTTTTGGCACTCTTTTTTTTGTGAATTTTTGCTTTTTAGATCCCTGCTGCATTGGTTTGTTACAATGAAAACCTATTTTTTCTTTCTTCCTAAAACTCAACAAACAATTACAAATTACAACAATAAATTTAAAAATGTTGGCTTCAAATATACAATAAAGTAAGGACGTTCTAGAACAGCAGCAATAAACTTTAAATGCATGTAAAAATTATTTACACTTAAGTTTACAACACAAAATACATGTACTCGCATACACATCACACTAACTACTGGTACATGAACGGGATAAAAGTCACACAAATATTGGCATAAAAATGTTGAAAGTGATAAAGTTTTTTTTTCTGTTTTTTTTTGTGTGGACAAAAGGTCCCCAAAATTGTTTAGAGATTTATGTTTTTAGGCTGCACTCTAACAATGGCAACAATAGTAGAGTCATGCCTAAAAACTATAACAAAAACAAGGCAAATATAGTGCGAAAAATTATTGCATTCCTGCAACAAAAAAACATGATACATGCTGCACCAACATACTCATACTTTGTAGATGCCTACGGGCTTTCATATGAAGGTGGTGTATAGACCACTTTATCAAATAACGAAAAATATTGAATCGAGAATAAATAATTTCCAATTTTAAATACCGAAGTAGCGTTACACACATTCCTTGTTAAAAATTGTCTTTATTTTGAACTGTTTGTAGCTGGATTTATATCCGTTTTCGATGAAGTAACAACGAGTTTCATTCATTCATTCATCGAGGAGGTACTAAAGTATTTCGACCTCACCGTAACTGGTGTATTTTATAGTATTCCCCCAGATTCGTCGCCTTGACGAACTGCAGAATATCGGCCGGTGCCATTTCTGACAGACCCCCATCTGATATACGATAATAACCGAGGTATCTCTTTCTACTGTGCATCAATACTGCACAGTTGCCCAGAATATGCTCTGATGACTCGACCGCTTCGTCACAGAATCTGACAATATCGCTCAAAGCGATTCCTATCTTATTTAAATGTCCATTGAGTTTGCATAGCCCGGCAAGAAATCCCGGAAGTATTCTCACAGCTTGGTTTTAATATTAATTTTTTTCCAAAAATGGCAAAAACTATTTCTGTATTCATTCAATTAAAGCATATGCAAGAATTTTATCCGTCGCTCTGTTGTACAGCATCCAATATTGTTACTTTGACTCTATAAATAATAATTTCCTAACTATTCGTTGAACTAATGAACGAAACTATTCAATGAGCGAATGAATGGCTGATGACGTAAAGAGTGGTTAAGAGTTCTGTCGACATTTGGGTCGTAACATTAGATGTTTAAGGATACAGCTGTGACAAGGTTGGGTGTGCGGGAAACCAACACAAAGTCTCCTTTTGGTAAAAGTGTTTTATGTGGAAATGAATACTTTGACTCTGTTTTTTTTTTTTGTGTTCAAATACAGGGTCGACGAGAAGAGTTGGAACGGCCTGAGAAGATACCGGTTTGTAACAGAAGAGTCATCATCATCAATGCCGCAGAAGTATCTGGTTTTACAGTCATGAAATATAAAAATTGAATTTAAAATGATTTCTATTTCGTTAAATATAATTCACCCGATCCAAAATGGATAGCAAGCGCAGCAATCAACTTATGGAACTTAGTGTAGGGACTTCTCTAAGGCTGTATTTATTCTCACGCAGCATTTCACAAGGGTTTGGTTTGCGATGGGGCTGTGCAAATTACTTAGTTCATGCAAGGCTACATATCGGTCGAAGAGTACATACATACATACATAACTGGCCTTTACAACTCTGTGTCAGGATTACGGCCTAACTTCTCGCAGCACTCATGTTGTGTGTGTAAATTGTTATCCATAAGTACCGGGACTTACAGTTTAAAGTCGACTCCGAACGACAGATTTGAGAAACTTTAATATGACAATCAGTTACTCTCAGAGCTTTTACTAGCAGACTGCTGAGAGGTAGTCGCCGAAAGAAATATTTTTTTCATATTTCTTCTTTTTTAAGATATCAGAGGTGGGTGTCGAACCCAAGCCAACACACTAACCACTAGACTACGTCGACTACGAAAGAAAGAGTACATCCTACTTCATATTTCCATCGTTAGCTCGTATAAGCAATCTTTCATTTGGCCCATACCCCTTTTCGAAAGTTTGTCTGAACTTTCCGTCTATGACGTAAGGAGCATCATCGGGCTTAATGATCTTTCAGGCTACTTTCCAATATAGTTCAGGGAAGTTAGGGTTTTAAGCGAAGAGAGACTGATTAATTCGATCTTGTTGTTCGAATCAAAGACAATTTCTTTTGTGGCATTATAGCAAGCCCACACATAGCCAAGTCAAGTGACTTTCCTATTGTATAAACAGATCATAACACAGTCAGTATCTAGTCACGTGACCCTACCTGTTGATATCATTTTTAAATCTAAATATTCATGCAAAATGTGAATATTTATCTTATATGTTTAACCCTGAAAACTATGTAACCTATCTTAACTCTATAGATATCCATTATTTTTATATTCTCGATTGACAAGCTCAGAGTTTGTCCTTCTTCACTTTTTTTAAATCTACATGAATAGCAGTCATAATAACAAGAAACAGTTTTAGCCATTCTTTGAGTCCGAGTATTCAGTTTAATATTTTGAACAACAAGATTGCCAAGAGGCTTTGTATTCCTTTTCAAATTGTATGTCAGTAACTAGTAAAGGCATATACTTAGAAGTCATATAAGTTTTATGGAAAACCTCACATACATTTGTACGAGTTTGTCTTCAAAGGCATGTTATTAAAATTGTATTGAACACGAAATAACTATTGCCCTGCACCAAATAATGTTCAAAAGAACTGGTAACAAAAGAATTGTGTTTGCAAAACTGTGCCTGGATTACGAAAATTGCATTTTACAAAATGCAGTTGCCAATAAAAAGCACAGCAGCAGCAATAGAAAAGGGCTTCTTCAACAGCAACTAAAATCCCATAAATAGTACAGCAACAAACACATACAAAGCAAAACAAAACATATAAAATGGGACATTTTTATTGTTTAACACTCTGGGTGACACTTTGCTTGCAACACACTTTTCAGTGATGAGTTGATGTTGTTAACTGATGATTATGAGAATGTTGTGATGGCATTTACTACTGCAATCAAATTTGTATGCTGTACTCTACTATCAGTTTATAGTTTAGACCATTTATTGTTGCCTTTTTTTAAGTATTGTTGGTATTGTTGCTGTTATTTTTTTGTAAATACTTGGTTCCATATGAAATTGACTAATTTCGCGGTTTAACTAAAATGCGCTTTACAAACTGCATGCAAAATAAATAAAAAAAGAGAAGAAAAAAGTAGTCATGAAATCACAACAAAACGAAATCTGTTGTTGGAATATGTGTGGCAAGTGTTAGTTTATTGGCATACTTTAGTTTAAAGTGGCCACTATGTATTTAGTTATTGTTGTTTTCGTTGTTTTTTTTTAATTTTCATCATGCTGAGCTTATTTTGTTGCATGTTATACGTATGACAAGTGATAAATGAGGCTTTTTAAACATCCTCATCATTATTGTCACTGAATAAGTGATAAACGATGGCTTGTGTTGAAAGTCACACTATAAATTGAATGCATGTCGCTTTAATTTTTTGTTTTTTTCAGATTTTTACCCGGTATTTTTAGAGCCTTTTAATGTTGGTGACACTTTTTAGTTTGTGATTTCTGATATTGTTGCTGATTTTGATGATGAAGGTAATAATTTGGAAAATGATTAATTAGCAGTCATTGTATTGTATTACACGTATGCGTTACTGCTTGTCTTACTTGAAAATAGTAATTAAAGGTGCAACAAAACAATTTTAGATGAGGTGATTTTATGGGCAATTGCTGCTGTTGTGCATTTTAAGTGAAATTAGTTTTTAAACTCGCAAGGTTTTGAAAGTCCCTATAATGTTTTAATATTTTATTGTGTGGGTATTAATATGTTAAATATTACTTTTTTTTAATTTTAATAGTTTACTTAATGAGTACATCGTTTAGTTACAAATATGGTGTAACAGAAACTAATAAACGAAGGATACCTCAAGCTAAGCGAGAAGTTAAGCCGTAACCCTGAAACAGGGTTGTAATAGTCAATTACAAAAGAAATACTACTTTTCTGACAGATGGTTTTGCGGGGTTAATAAGAAATATGTTTTTGAAATACTCTCATGCAAAATATCCTCCAAAATCTTAAGTTCCGCTTCAAAAAAGTTAGTTTTCGGGTTGTTTTTTTTATCAAATTGTTAACGACTGAGTTAAATTTATATACGGAGTTGGAAAGTGGACTCCGAGAGCTTTCATTTGATGTATGTACATACATAAACTACTTAATGAAATTTGAGAAACCTGTATTGGCTAACATTTTCTATAATATCGAAGTTTATATGAAATAAGTCATAAAAACATTTCTGACTTTCAAAAATTACAAAAAAAAACTAATTATATAATGAATACAAGAATAACGAGGAGCAGTAACTAAGAGTATTCCCAGGGTCTGGATCAAAGACAACTACAACAACATCATCTTCAATATCATTGCCATCTACGATCACGAATGAATACATGGGGCAACAAAAGCAGCCGTTGGTTTTAGAAAAGTCGTATTCTTTAAAGCAGGACCTTTGTTTTTTTTATTGATATCAGATACGACATTAGTAAGTTAATATCAAAGGTCCACATCCTTTTTCCCCCTTCCCCACATATTTTCCTAGACCTGTGTACTGGATGAGTAGGGGTCAGTGCTGGCCTTATTATAAAAAAATAATAATTTGTCGTTATAAATCCGAAGGTCTCAGTATAATTTTTCGTGAGGAATTTACAATTTAATGAAATTTGCTTCACTGCTACACTCATAGCGTCGTGCGGAAGTTTATGTGCTCTATCCGCCATTTTATATTTTTTCTATATCTCGAGTTAATGATGCCAATTTAGGTTTTCGACCCTAAGTTTTTCAACTCTGCAATCCGTTTTCGGATATCTCGTCTAGTTTCGGAGATAAATAGCCAAAAATGGATTACAGATTTTAAAAATTTTGGTGTCAAAAACCTAAAGTGGCATCATTAACTCGAGAAATATAAAATGGCGGATAGAGCACATAAACTCCCTCACGATGATATGGCATAAATTGAATGGTAAGCTCCTACTCAGCTGTTACAACTTGGTCTCTAGGATAAGTTGTCTATTCTTACAGCTCATGACGTACTTAATTCAGTATTTGCAAATAATTTTTGTCAAAGCTGCAGCTCAGTTATGAAAAAAGAGAGTGCACGGTTTAGTATAAAGATATTTTTATTTAACTCCACATTTCGCGGTACTGGGCTCAAAAAATTCTAAAGGTATGTTTTAAAGTGTGAACGTACATTTATAAGCTACACAATAAGACATAAAGAGAAGCTTTAAGTTAACTGAACCAATTCTTAAAAAATTTTAATAAAAAGAATTATTTATCATTTATTTAAGTATTACGGCTGGAGTAGATGAGAATATGAAAGAATAACTGCAAGAACCACAAATTCAGTGCATAAAGCTACTCGACTGCACTGAATATCGCCGAATTTGTTATGCGCTGAATAAAACGCTTTTTTACTCAAAAATGTTTTGCTTTAAAGTGGATAGTTGGCATTTTTAATCCGTACAAAATGATAAATAGAAATTTTAAATGTCTCCCTTACAAACCTATTTCGTTCGATGATCAATTTTTAAGGGATAGTATAATATCATGAATATTATAAGATCCAGTAGGCTTTTAGTTTTGTTTACAACCCAGTTATATTTGCCACATAATTACGTCCTGACGATGCTACAGAAAAGAGTAATGACATCTCGTTAAGTAAATTATTACTTGAAAACCTACTAAGATTTCCATGCCACATCCTTCATAAATTTTTAGTAATTTTTATGAAATAAAAAAGATCTTGAAAACTGTCTAATCTTTAGCTTGTTTTAACGCTTTAAAAAGGGCTCTGTAGCTTTCAAAGCCACTGTATCCATTATCTTAGATTGTTTATAGGCTAAAAAGAAAAATCTGAAATAAAATTCAGAAAAATATTTCTTCATATACATTCATTCCTTAAATTCTTTCTTCGGTAAAATATGTCACAAAACGATATGCGTGTTTTAAACAAATCTTTCTGTGAACTTTAAAAAGCAGACTTTTATAGAAAGTCTGTCATAATGTGGGTTCTATTTGATGGTTTCTTTCTTTTTTTATATTCGTGGTGTAAGTAAATTTGTATGCCACTCTATAGATGTCAGTATGTCCCTGCCGATACTTTAACCCTAACAACTACAATAACAATTAAATTTTAAGAGGGGGTTGGGTCTTCAAGGATTGTTGGTTGGTATGTTAAAATGCAGCATTTGCTAACTGCAGACATAAATTTGTGAAACATTTTTTTTTTTACTTCATTTTCACAATCACATTTCAACCATGTTAATACTAAACCGGCAACAATAAAAACAACCATAAAAACAACAATTACAAGTACAACAAAAACAAAATAACAGCAATTGTATTAATTAAGTTAAACAGCAGCATGTGAGTAAGAGGAGGAGGAAGCAAAAACAGAAGAAAAGTAAAAACTAAGAAAACTGCAGCAACAACTATAAAACAGGGTCAAACATTAAAATACATATTTCGTATTTAAAAAAAAAGAAAACAAGAAAAACCGCAGAAAGTTGAGGCAAGACAAGTTGTACTCGTAACAGCAACAAACAATTTGCTGCATTGCACCATGCGACACATCACACCCTCAATTATTTTACTTTAAATGTTTCTTTTTCTCTCTCTCTCTCTCTGTGTTATTCTTTAATTTTTAGTTCCTGCTATTGCCTGAGCAAAAGTAATATAAACAGACGACTGACTGACTTTTGGAGCTTTGGGGGTTATTATTATTGCCCCCTCTTTTAATTTTTCATATTCAAAAGCGTGGGAATTTTTGTTTTCACGTTAAAAACTAAATGTGTATCGAAAAGACTTGTCAGAAACAGCACTTTTAAATTATGATTGGCTAATCATGACTATATGATACCCTATGCCATGATGCAGCATTAGGAATGCTTCATTTTTTGTAGAGAAGAAGATGAATAACAGATTCTGTTTTTTCAATAAGAAATTACTCTTCCTCTGCATTTACTAAAAAAATTATCGAACTTCACTGTGCTTAAAATATTTTTGTAACAGCTATAGTTGATTCAAAGCAAGTTACACTGCGTTTATATCACATCTATTGTCTACTGTCTGCTGAGTAGAACCTTGGTCTTCCTAATAGACGCTAATAGGCTAAAACCTGAGTATTAGATATGTACCCCAGAAATACATGCTCTCTAGATTTTGTCAAGAACGCTCACTTTCAAATAATATCACGCGGTTTCCATTATGACTTTGTTCATACGTCAATCGCATGGCTTTTTAGTTAATTGGCAAATAAAGCAGAAAAGGCGTCCCTTCAAATTGGGTTTTTTGTGACTTATTTCTATTAATCTTTTACTTTTAGCATTTCTAAAAAAAATAGAAATTTATAAAGTAGAGGTAATAAAAATACTTTTTGAGACATTATGAGAACATGAATAAATTTTAGAAGTTTATTTTAAAGAAAACTAAAACAAAAGTCAAGGTGTAAATCAATGAGTCGTAGTGTAAATCAAGTATATGTATATGTATGGCATTCAGCATTCTCTATAAGTATGTTCTCAACCCACAGTAACTTGTAAGAGAATCCATGTTATAATTCAGAACATAGAAAGTGCGTATAAATTGTGTATTACTTTAGTTGGATATTATATATCAAATATTGCATTAAGCGCTTCTTATCTTTAAATTAAAATAAAACAAAGAGTGAGTGAGATATCATTAACAAAGTAGGTGGCCTGAAGCAATTGTGCATGAATTTATATTTCATGCAATATCGTTCAAATGTTCCGAAATGTTTAATTTTCCGTGCCACTGTCTTATAAATCAAGCTATATTTTATCGATGGCAGGGGTTATGTTGGCCTTAAGAATAGCTGTGATTTGTGGATTATTCGCATAGAGTAACGACTTAAGTAAATCCAACTAAAAGAAATCTAATGGAGTCAAAGCACTCGAATTGGCTACCAATTCGCAACAACCTACACTCAAGTCTCTTGTGCAGAATATCCAATGTGGCACGAGCTGTGTGGCACATAGCGCCGTTCAGTTGATTTTAAAAACTGTTGCCAGTTATGGAATAATCAGTGATTTGTGTAAATCGAGCTCTCACTATATTTACTTTGTATGGGAATTACAATGCCTACTTTGCCGATTGCCCCGTACTACCGAACTGATGATTTGCATTTTTTTTTTTAATTGAGACCAATACTCAGGGGTAAACCCCTACTCATGCAATGCATTGTATTGGAATTTGAAAATACTTACATAGAGAGATTTTTATTTAATTTTGTTATTATGCGTCTTTTCTGTTGATGAGAGAAGTTGCAGTCAATTTGACTACTCAGAGGCGACTGTTATATACCTTCACCCATGTGTGATCACCAGCAATTGCCCCATCTCTCCGTGGATGTTAAATATAATTGCGAGCGTCTTCAGTAGGTTAGCTGTTATCTTCCCAGAAGGTGGCGGCGCTGTACTCCTGATCATGCGTTTTTGGTGGAATAGACTGCAAATGTCAAGGAGCAGTTTCTTGAAGATGGACTACTTGCATTGCACTCCGGAATGTGTGTGGCATTCACTAGTTGGAGTTTTTTTTTATTATTTGAGACCAGTACTCAGGGGTAAAACCCTACTAATTGCAATGCATTGTATTGGAACTTTTGAAAAGGACAGTCCATATAAATTTTTTCTTATTGTTATTAAGCGCCTTAGGAATGAGACAAATTGGCTTCACCCTTGAATGATTAACAGCAATTGCCCCATCGTTGCATGTTGATTGTGTGGTGAATGCCTTCGCTAAGTAGGTTTAAATGTTATCTGCTACTTCTCCCAATAGGTGGAGCTTTTGTTGACATTGGTTAAGGTGGAATAGAGTAGAATGTCAGGGAGCGGTTTCTTTATAGATGGCCTTCTTGGTGGCGTGGGGGGGGGGGGGGGGGTAGCCTCTTCTATTTTATTATAATTTTGACCGCAAACTACCTTTTTCATTTTTCACCTTTGCTGAGATTTTAACCTGATCCATTTGAGTTTTTGTGCGAGCGCTTTAACCACTATACGACGTAGCTTGTAGTTCCTTTCAAGGAAGCACTAATATACTGCAAAGATTAAAAAAAAATGGGTGCAGCCCTTTAGCTCTCTATAGACTCCATACAAATGCATCGAAAATATGTTTTTTACATCATTTTTATCAGAAGAAAAATACGCATCGATTGGTCGCGATCCCAGATTTCTACGGTGAAAATAAATTCACTTACGTCATTTGCGAAATGAAAAATACCAGTGTATTTGTTCTATTTTCATAGAGGTTTTTTGGCTTTGGTCAACATTTAAGGTTACAGCGTTCTTTAATTCCGTCGACGATATGTATAAGACACATACTTTTATTAGGCATATACATACATATGTATGCCCCGTATGGGTTCAAAATTTTTACATAAAACTTTTCTGTAATAATTTCGGTTTTTTTTTTTTTTTTTGTTACTCGTATTTGGTTTGCACTAGAGCCCGAGGTTTCTGATTTATTTTTTTTTAAAGCCAGTTTTCAAAAACAAGTGTAACAACCGTCTCATTAAAACAAAAATACGTCCCCAACCATAGGAAGTTATTAAAATATTATAAAAACAAGAATAAAAAATAAAACTCCTGCAAAAATAATTGCTGTGTGCTGTGCATGTTTCATATCATTTTTAGTAAAAGTAAGCCAAAAACGAGAAAACAAAAAGTATATTGTAAAGGAATTATAACAATCACATCATTTATTCAATAAAATGTCCTTTAAATTGTTTTACAACATGACGATGATATGAGTCCTTTGAGAAAAATTATACATTTCAAGGTTTTTATTTTTTGCTGTTTTTATTTTTTTTTTTTAAAGCAACCTGACTAACTGCCAGTCTGCCTCTTAGCCTACAAAATTGCCTGCAGGCCTATATGTTGAGATATTATATTTATGAGAATTATTAAATTTAATGCATATTTAAATGTTCAAATTAAATTTTGCTTTATTTGCAAATTTACGTGCAATGCCTAAACGTATGAGAAATTGGAGACTGTTGAGACATGTGATATCGTTAAGAAAAAAACTTATGTTGCTTTAATATTAAATCAGGTTTTACTAGCGTTTTATTGACAATTTTAGAAAAGATAATGTTGTTCTTTTATTCAATAACTTGGCTATAAACAACTCAAAATATATTCAAAATCTTCCTGACTGGCTGTTACTATTGAGCATAAAATCTGTGACCAGATTAAAAATTTTTCGAACTTTTAGCAATTAAGTTTTAGATGTTTACTTATAAATTACTATTATTTGTCAATGCAAAACTAATACTGTAGCACAGAATAAAGTTAAGGTCGATGGCCATATTCACAAAAAAATAAAATGAATTTAAAATGTATTTTAAAAACAATTTGGATGGAAAATTTGATTTCAAACGCAATTGAAATTTCTATTATTTGTACTACTGAAGCCATAATATTTTAAACAGCAATGCCATTTTTTCTAGGCTATAGTAAAAACGCATGAAGAACTATTTTTAAAAGTTAAGCTAAACGTCTCCAAAATATGGGGTACCGGTAACCAGTTATTTTAGTTTTTACACTTAATGGATAATTGGCTTCATTGCGGTCATTATTATAATTAGAATTTTTTGTAAGAGATTAATGAGGAATGCTGTTTTTTTACCTTTAATCTATTACAAAAGATCCGAAGTAAAATACCTACTCCGGTTACCGTAATAAATCCAAATAACTTATGCAAGTATCGTCTTATCGTATCTTTCTTGGAAAGTTTCCAGTGGTAATTGAAATTACAAGACTAACATTCTTTTTACAAATACAAAGTCCATATACATATGTATGTATGTACATACAACGTATATACATGGGCCATTAATAGTGTGAGCACGGCCAAAATTTTGTAGTTCAAAGAATCCAAAGGTGCGAAAAAAGGAGGCAAAGAAGGCGGACGCTCTTGATGTTCTGGGCATGAAAATTAATTGTAATGTCCGTTGGAATGATCACAAATTTGAAGTTTTGAAAGAAGCATTAAAGTGCATCGATGTCTTAAAACTGTGCAACCGTCCATTTGACCTTCATAATATTTGCAAGCCTTTTTTGCGAGCCAAGAGGGAATACAACTCTCATGTATGTAGGGGTGGGCGTTGGTGTTTATCAGTGACGGTAGGGTATACAATTCTATTGATTCATTGGAGCATCGGCTCCATGTTTCACTGTTCTACCGGTACTAGCACGGTAAATAAAGGCCTTGAATCCGAAGAATCGTTTATTCTTATGTACAACTCCTACCCCTCACAGAGCACATCCTTTTGAAGTTGATTTTCTAATGAACCGCACAATGCATTAAAATTCTTTCAATTCTTTCAAAATTCAAATTAAATGTCCACAAACACTACTCCCTTTTTCCCCCTTTTCATAATATAGAGCAGAGGTCATCGCTTGAGTACTGGTCTCGTGATCGGAGTACCTCAGCATAAGCTGTGACAGTCATATTTGGCAGTCGTGAAGTAGAGACGTGGCAAATTTATTATGGAAAAATATTCGCTAAGCCAAAGTACTTTAATCGTTAAAACATTTTATCAAAATCAATCATCGATTACTGTGACGATGAGAAAGTTATGTAAAATTTTTGGCAGAAACAACGTGCCAACAAGATGCACTATTTATCGGGTATGGAATAAGTTCGAAGAAAGAGGGCTTGTAGCTAATAGGCCCAAGCATTGACCACCACGTACTGCAAGATCGGCTGAAAACATTACTACTTTCAAGAAAGTGTTCGAAACAATCCTTGAACAAAACATTCGACGCAGTGCTTAGGAGTTTAATCTTCAAAGAACAACTTGGCCCAAAATGTTGCACAAAGATTTTCATTTTTTCCATTTAAGATTCAATCGACACTACTTCTTCTTTAATAAGATCATTTATGCTGCCGTAGATATGCCCATAGGATGATTTTCATGAAAAAATCATAATGAGTGGAGAGGCACATTTTCATTTGAATGGATATCGGTTCTGGGTAATCGAAAACCCCCAAAAGTAACAGTGCACGCTTTGATGTGCAATTTGGTCAGGAGTAATCATTGGACTTTACTTCTTTGAAACTGAAAACGGCGTAACGGAAACTGCCAATGGAAGGCGATGTCGTGATATTATTGAAAAATTTTTAAAGCCACGACTGCCTGCTTTGGGCTTGACTAACATGTGGTTTCAACAAGACTGTGCCATATCGCATACAGCCAGGATTATAATGGAATTATTGCGAAACCTCTTTCCACAACAGCTTATTTCAATTATTGGTGATGTTGATTGGCGTCTGCGGAGATAAGCAAGGTTTATGCAAACAAACCAGAAACTTTGGAGCAACTCGTAATGAAATTAATTAAATACCGCTTGAAATGTGTGAGATTGTAATGAAAAATGTGCTCAAAAGAACTCACATTTGTGAGACTAACAAAGTCTGATATTTATCTGACATTGTATTCCTTACATAATTGCCGACATTAGATAAAACATTTATATATATAAGATTTATTCCTTTTCATTTAATCACCAGCGGCCACCCTGTATTATTACTAAAACTTTCTACTAATTTGATTAAGAATATAAATATAATCTGGCTTTTAATTTTTTTTTTTTTGCAAAAAAAAAAATTGTGGCAATCACAACGCTTGACATCTGAAAGCAATTAAAATTCACACACGCCTTCTCTAAATACACACGCGTATTAAAGCTTGACTGTTGTATTCATAAAAAATATTACAGGTTTATTAAGGGCTTATTTGACAAGTATTGTATAGGAATTTGTCCAATAAGCCATTGATAAAGTAGTGTAGTATTTATTATTAATATTATTATTATTTTTTTTTTTTTGCTTATTTTTTAAATCTACACTTTTTTCGGTAATGTGATAGCAAAAATTAAATACTAAACTGTCGTTTTATGTGCCATAATAAATTTGATCTAAAGTGAAGTAATTTGTTATAAAATAATATAAAAAATTTGCCATTTTATACACCCAATACTATTTTTACACGGTTGATGTGTTCCATAGAATAACGTTAGGCAAAGTATTGCAAGAAAAGCAATTAATTAAACGTTTTCAAAGGCCAAACGGAACTTTGTCATTTAGTAAAATACACAAAAAATTAAAAATACATAAAAAATATTTCAAAATTTAATTAATTTGTAAAAGTTTTTATTTAAATATGTTTGTGGCAGTACTTATTAGTATAAAACTGTGATATGATTTTTATGAGCCATATTGTTTTAACGGTATGTAACAAAAAAAGAACCCGTGTTAATATAGGCTTGTGTGTAATATATTGTCTACCTGCTTAACTGTCTTTCTTTTATTGTTTTAAATTGCCAGCGTGTGCTTTAGTTTTATATGACACCCCCTCCCAACTCATAACGTTCAAACAAATAAAATTTTGAATTAATGGTTTGCTGGCTTGCACAAACCACATACACATATATAGCAAAAATACATACACTGCCGCTCACTTGAATAGGTTTACTATTTTCATTACATTCAAATTAATTTTTTTCTAAAAGTAATTAAGTTTTTAGTTAGATTATTTTCTAAAATGGTAAAATATTGGATTATGTGTGTTTATAATAAAGAAAATTGTTTCAATAATTAATAACTGAATTTTAGTAATTTTTTTCCCAAAAGGAATATGATTTTCAGCACAATTTTTTTGGGTCATTTGAATAGGTTCACTATCATTAATTTAAAAAATTAAAAAAAAAAATTATTTTTTTGTAAACCTTTTTTAATTTTGTAAGATTTCTTACAATATTTGATGATTTATTAAGGAGTATATCCTACTTTATTCGATATAACTTCAAGAATACCATTTGGGAGGGAGCAATAAAGGTTTTGAATTAATGATAATAAAATTTTTGGACCAAGCTTTTTCAATTCCTCCAATGAAAGCCTATTTGGTTTCGTATTGTCTGCCGGACTCGTAGACTTTGCGAGAAAGCAAGCCCCATACATTTTCTATAATATTTAAGTCGGGGGAATATGGCGGCAACTCCAACTTATTGACATTTTGGCTTTGAATCCACACTTTTACAACCCTGGCATTGGGTATCGGGGCTTTATTTGGTTAAATATCCAAAGAATTGGTCTAAAAATAGTAGAAAAATATGGAAACACCTTTTCAAATACTGTTTTGTAGTTATTCGCGTTCATTTTTGATGTGAGGAATTAAAGCACAAATGTACCATAATATGAAATCGCTCCCCACACCATTACACTTCCCTCACAGAGACGAGACGACTAAGGTAGCGTTCCTCCTTATGTAGGTCGTAGAAATAATAGTTGTATCTATCCTGACTTTCCAAATTAAACTTTTTTTCGTCTGAGAAGGCAACACGATACCATTCATTTTTATCGTTCATGTGTTCTCGTGCAAAATGAGACCGTGTCGCTTTACGAGCAGCAATAAGATATGTTTTTTTTTTTAATTTTCAATATCCTTAACTGTTTAGAACTTCGAATAACATGTCTTACAGTGTTTATGATAGCTGTGATACCCAATTTTTGTCTAATTTTTGCAGCAGAATCGCTCAAATTTGAGGCAGCTCTTACAATAACTCTTCTGTCCGCTTCTGTTGTGGCTTTTTTCGTCAGCCCTTTCATGTTTCTATACTAATCGGACACATTTCTTAAAAAATTACTTACAACAATCTATCTGCGACCAATTTTTTTGTCGATGTTCCTATGGCTTACGACAGTCATTGAATGCTTTAATTTTATCTCTTCATTCTTCAGTTAATCGCTTGCTGCTCCTTATTTTACATAAAAAAATGTAACAAATTATTGCAGTAACTCAAAAATATTTAAAATTTTAATTATACTGTCGATGATCAAAAGCAAACTAATTTTATTCCTAGTGAACCTATTCAAGTGACCCAAAATTTACACCTGTTTTCGCAGCATTTTGAAGTAAAATCAAAAAATAACAAATTTTAATTTATTGTACCGTTATTCTTTTCTTCCTAAAATATGATTATTCATAATATCTCTTAATAGAAGTGAAAAAAAAATATTATTCTCCTAAAGTTTATATGAAAAAAATTAAAATATAAGAGCAAAAATTAATAAACCTATTCAAGTGATCGGCAGTGTATATTTGTTTTTTAATATTCAAATTTGAAACTTGATTAGTATACTCGTATGTATAAAAAACATTTTAAATTAAGATAATGCGACAAGTTAATAAATTCGTTTAAAAAATTAAAAAAGAAATAAAAAATAAACGAATTCACACTTTTTTTTTTTGGTATTGTTTGGCCAAAACAATAGAGAATTTTGACAAGTTTGATTTATATAATCCGAATTAAATTTCAAACAACTGAAAATATCTTAATTGTCGGTGGTCTTTTCTAAAGATTAAGGTGGGGCTTTAGTCCGATTTTAATTTATTAAAGATTATGATTTAAGTGATAATTTTAACTAACTTGTCTTCGAAAAATCTCTGTTAATTGTGTTATAAATTATTCGTTTTTGAAATAGATTTTTTTTTTAAATAAGATTTTGTTTAAATTGAAAACATGACCGTATGATCCGAAACTGTGAATTAGCTGAAAAGAGCTTTGGGTTTTATTAAACACTGTGGAAAGGAATTCAAGAATCCGCAATTACTTACAGCTCTGGTAAGATCAATCTGAGAGTAAGCCACAGGGGTCTGTCACCCTCTATATGCTATTCATGTAACTAAAATTGCATCCTTCCAGAGAAAATTTCTCCCGTTTTTACCTTTGTCATTTTCAATGAAATCTAGATATTGTCTGGCAATCATATGAAAGCCGTATTTTACTTATTAGACTACCGAGCAGAGGAAATTTGAGATTTTTAGGATGTTTTATTTATTCCAAACCTTTTCTAGATAAAGCCTGCCATTGTGTGCAAAATCTCATAACAAAGGCTGTCAAATTTCAAACGAAATACAAAAAAAACCAAAATCCACAAAACATGCAATAGCTAATATGGTGTGGGGTTATTTAAGGTATAATTGGACATTTAATTTATTAAAGATGGTCAATTCACATTTTTGTCATGGTGTATCATTACAATTTGAACCCACTGCATAGCAACCGGACTATTAGGAGTATGCAAAAGAAAGTAAAGATCTTAAAATGTAAAGCTGAAATACATATAGCTTCAAAGAGGGACTAAAATAGGCTGATGAAAAGAATTTTTAAATATATCAAGGAATCAGTTGCTAAACTTTTTTCACAAAACTAAACAGGCTGAAGCTGGAAAATCGTCCGACAGAATGCTACATTCCCCTTAAATTTCAATATTTTCGTTCTGATTACGTTAACTTTGACCCGTTTTAGAGAATGTGTGCAGATTTCAACACCAATTTTTCAACTCATTGAATATTTATTGGATTACCCGGCTCTAGAAATCTTGAGGATTCCTCGTCAGTCCTTGTCGAGACTTAAAGCGGTGTATACGAGTCACTGGCTGATCGGTAAACACGCAGAGAGATTAGGCCTGCCCTTTAATCCGCACTGCAGAAGTTACGGAATACTTCTGAAAAGGAGACTTTAGATCATTTTCTTTGTGATTGCCCAGGATTGGCAGACGGACGTTTGAAATTTTTTTGGAGTGCCTTTTTTCGATAGCTTGGCGCAATGTGCGAAACTAGGCCTCGTTGCTTTACTCCACTTTATGGTCAACTCTGATTGGCTGTAGTTCTTTTCCTATTTTGGATGATTTCAGTTTGGTCTTGCAATGTTTTCGAAACGGCATCTTGTGCTAGCCTTTTGGCCTACCTACCTGCCCGACAATAAAATAATTTGAATCAGCCTGTCAGAAGTTATTTTATAGGTTGACTACATAAATCAATTCTTTTATTTATTTATTTTAGTTCGAATACAATATAATTATAATCTAATTATTGCGAACTGGTTTTTGCTTATCACACATTAGAGTCTGTGGTGGGAATCGAACCCACCCGATAAATAAAATAAAAGTTGATTTATGTTGAAAAGAAAAGTTTCAGATATCCTTTTTGAGACTCATTTTTTACAAAATACGTTTGCGTTTCATTGTTCTACCGGTAGGGAGGCGATCTGATGAAATTAAATACATACTTGATTCCGTAATGTCGCATATTCTTATGGACTACACGTACCTCTCTCAGAGCATATCCTTTTGTAAATGATTGTCGAGTGAATCGTAATGTGAATTATAGAGAGAATTCGGTCGTTAGCCACACCGTTTGTTTGTGGAGCAATCACGACATTAGTAAAGGCGGGTTTAAATTGTAATACAAGTAGTATAACATGTGAAATTTTGTGTAGAAGAGAAAGAATAGTATCGTATAAATGTAATGTAATGAGAGGGTATGGCATTGAGAGAAAATACGAATGAAAATTTGACAGTCGTACGGCTGTTTTGTTTTTTGAAATTTTTTAAAAAACCATCACACTTCATTAGATCAGGGATGCATTTATATGTTATTTTTTATTTATTTTAAATGTATTCGCAGTGTATATATGTGTTCACGTGTTTGCAGATTTTATGTTTTCATTTTACTTTGTTTTAGTTTTTAACCAACCTTGTCAACGTAGAAAAATCTGCGGTAAGATTTTTACTCTCATTTTAGAAATACGAATGGAATTTCACAATATTTTCTCTTTGATTTTACGTACGTAAAGTAATATCATATAAACTGTCCTTAAGTTTAAATCAAATGTCCACAAGAACTACTCTTTCTTTCTTCCTTTAAATAACATATCGTCGCAAGAATTAAAGAACGCTGTAACTGGCAAAAAATTGAAAATACGTTTTTTGCACCATTTTTATCAGAAAAAAAAATACACGTCGATTGGTCCCGGTCTCAGATTTCTACGATGAAAATAAATTCACTTACGCCGCCCCTTGGTCTCAATTATCAAAAAAGAAATGTTACCCTAAAAACAACTTAAGACAGATTTTGTGGTGAAGAGTGTTTCATAAAAATTACTTAATGAAAATGTTGCTCAAACACGCCATAGAGGAATAAGGACTTGATCAAAATTAAATTCTCAAATATACCGCGAAATATGCGTTGAAAGCTCTAGTTTTTCATATTTAAAAAAGAAAATAAAATAAATAAAAAATAAATCAACAAAAAATAATAACAGAAACTTATGTATTTTTTTTAATTTAAATTAATTCATTTTTATTTTTTAATTCATCTTTCATTTGTTTTTTCACAATTAAAAAAATATAATAAAAAATAATTACAAACTAATCATAACCATATAATATAAATAATAAATTAAAATTAAACTTTTAAAAAATAAAAAAAGAAATTCTGTTTTGTTTTTAATTCAAATTGTAGAATAACTTGAAACATAAAAAAAACGCCAATAATAATGGTCCTTCGCTACAAAAATCCAAACACAGATTAAGTAACGAAAGGCATAGAAAACAGAAACAGAAACAGAACAATTTTTTTTTATTTTTTTGTTTTTGTTTTTTAATAAATAACAGCTTAAAGTAAAAATAAAAACTTTTAGTATAAAACATAAAACAAAGTGAAGAAATTAATTATAAATTATAAAAAAAACATGTTTATATAACAGGTGTAATAATTTTTGCAACAATTATTTAAAGTTTTCTCTAAAAACTAAGTTTAAAAAAAGGAGGATTTTTTTTATAACAATTTAGCTGGAATGGGTGTGAATTAAAAAAAAAAACGGAAAAATAAAAAGTTGTTAAAATTTTTTAAAAAAATTTTGTAAGAAAATTACAAACAAAAAGAAAATAAAAATAAAATTCATTTAATGAAAACAAAAATTTAACTAAAAACAGAAAATACAAAAATTTTGGAAATTTAAAAAAAAAGTTTTCTTTTTTTGTTTCTAGAAAATTATAGAAAATTTGGAATTTAATTTTGAGCCCTTTGGGGTTGTATATATTACATATATATATAATATATGTTATAAGTTTTTAAATTTAAGTTAAAAATTAAAAATAAATAAATTATTAAGAATAATATTAAAACTAAGATTTGTAAAATTAACGGTTGGTTTGTTTGTTTGTTTTGCTTAAAAATTAAAAAAAAGTTGTAATATTTATATATAAAAAATTAAATTAAATTATTAGTTACAGATTAACTAAAAAACTAAAAATTAAATTTAAACTTAAACTTAAAAGTAAAATTTATTTAAAAAACTAACAAATGCTTTAGTAGTTTCATTTAGAAATAATTTTCTGTCCTTTTTTTTAATACTTTTCAAAAACTTCTTTAAGAAAAACAAAAAAATAAATAAAAAATAAAAAATAATGTATTTTTGTTAAGCTTTGTGCTTCAGTTTTTCATTGAAAAAAAAAAAAAGATTTGTTTTGTTCAGCTGTTCTTATGCTGTGTTATAAAAAAAATGTTGCTTTTGTAACGTTTTTTGTTTTTTTATACAATTTTCTCTTTTTCAATTAAAAAATAATTAAAGTTTGCGGGTTAGTAATTTTAAACTTAGACTCAGTCTTGGCGGAGAGATTATCAATTAATTTGTCTTTCTAAAATAAGAAAAAACAAAAGAAAACTATTTGTGTTTTTGTTAAATAAAAAAAAAATAATAAAAACTATTACTTAAACTTAAGTATTAAAAGCTACTTTTCTATTCTCATTTAACATTTTAATGTCTTTTATCGGTTTTGTTATTACGCGACATGTTTTTGTCTAATTTAAACTAAATTGGCAAGTTTTAGGCTGCGTTTTATTTAGGTTTTCCTATATGTACGAGTACGAGTAAGTGTTTTTGTTTTTTTTCTGCTTAAATTTAATCTCATTTTGTATTTTTTTAATATCATTTAAAAGTGTAGAAGCTTTCTTTAAACGGAAAGCTATGAGAGTTAACATACCACAGACCATTAGCGCTTAACTAGGCGCTTTCAGTTTTCACTACTATAGGCATTGAAGCACCGATTGTATTGTTCAGAGCTGAATTTCTCGAATACTCTTCTGTTTTCAGCAACATGGGTATATTCATTTTCATATCAGCCAGCAAAGGTAATGTGGGTTTGTTTTCTGTACTCTGACCAGAGCCAGCTTGTCTCTGCTGTTGTGATTCATAGCGTGTATGAGTGCGCATGTGTCGTGTTATCATATCACGCCGGCAAGCAGCATAGGGGCATTGAGGACATTTATAGGGCTTCTCGCCGGTGTGAGTGCGTTGATGTGTAGATAAATGATCGGAACGTGAGAATACCTGGCCACATACTTTGCAGGTATAGGGTTTTACTCCGGTATGTAAACGCATATGACGTGTTAGCATATCGGAACGAGCAAATGATCTATTACAGACTTCGCACGAATAGGCTTTGGCTATATCGTTGGATGGATTACGTGATTTGTGACGTGAAGCCATATGTTTGGCCAAACGATCGTGCAGAGAAAACATTTGACCACATACCGGACAAACATAAGCCACATCCGAACCGGGTGGCATTTCTTCTACCACAGGAGAAACATCTAAATTGTAACGCCAGGCCACCGATTCTTTAGTAGTAGGTGAAGCCACATCGCCTTTAATTACAGGCACACCCACCGTTGTGGTTGGCGCATGGGGATGTAAAGGATGCATGGGCATTTCCATTTTAATCATAGCGGCTGCTGCTGCAGCAGCAGCGGCAGCATGACAATGGGCTGCTGCAGCCGCATGACTCATAGAGGCCGCCGTACTATAGGGTGATACAGGAGCTGAAGATATGTTGGTGTTAGTAATGGCGCCTGTTGAGGCATTACATGTATTCGTAGACCCTAAACTAGTTAAACTGGCACTACTATTGTTATTGTTGGGCGATAGAGAAGCTGAGATCGGTTGTTGGCTAGGTGGCAGCATCATAGTAGTGGCCGGTAGGGGCGAAGGTGATTTGTACTTTTTACTATTCTGTTGCAACAGTTCACCCGTGGGGGTATTACCACCACTACGCACTGACAGATCTAATGGTCTGTCTTGTGGCGGTGGCATTATGGCCGGATCCGAGGTATTAGCCGATGTAGTCTCACTTATCGAGGTTTCACTGCGTGGCGGTGAAGGCAAAGCCATGGCTACACTATGTGTTGGTGACATACTAACCGCATTGGCTGTAAATTCACTTTGATGAGATCTTTCCGTTTTTAAATCTTTAATTTCTTTGGATGTCGGCGATGTATCATCCATTTGGGAAGAGGCTATAGAGGAGGGCGTATGTTGCAGGGGTGAATTATATAAATCCTGTCTACGGCGAAACACTTCATTTAAATATTTGGTATGCAAATAATAGCCAAACAAAGGTGAGGGTATGGGAAAATAACGATCATAGGGACTGTTAGCCATATGAGGCTCCATTTTGATGTCCACTGTTAAAGGGTTTTGTGTTTCCTCTGTTTTGATAAATTTTGAGGCAGGTAAAGTGTTTTCAATAATAATATTATTATTATTTGTGTTGTTGTTGTTGTTGTTGTTGTTGTTGTTGTTGTTATTAACATTAACCGGACTCATACTAATTCTAGGACTACCATCATCATTATCGCCTATAGACATTTCTTCAGCTGAATCAGCCACCACCTCTTCATCAGCACTT
Organism: Metopia argyrocephala; assembly: GCA_963576795.1. Lineage (NCBI taxonomy): Eukaryota > Metazoa > Arthropoda > Insecta > Diptera > Sarcophagidae > Metopia > Metopia argyrocephala. Next base: position 51,557,451 of record OY756210.1, read on the forward strand.
AAACTAGAACGTTTTGTATTATCTTTACTACTAGAGCTGCTGCTATTGTTGTTGTTGTTAGACTCTTTTTCGAGACTATTTTTTTCGCTTTCCAAACCCTCAGTATCAACTTCCATATTATGATTTACAGACGAATTATTATTGTGTAGCTTATCTAAGACAGCAGATAAACGTTTACGTTTCCTTTGCTTCCAGGGCATATTACTGGTATTACTACTGCTATTATTATTGTTGTTGTTATTGCTGTTGTTGGTGTTGGTGTTATTATTTGTTTCCCTTTCCTGTAAAGCTGTTAAAGTATTGTGGTTACTGTGTTCATTAGCATGTGCCGCAGCTACAGCTGCTGCTGCTGCCGCCGCTTGTTGCTGCAAGGTCAAGGCCAAATTAGGTGGCAAACCATATGGCAGGTGTGTATAGGGTGGATAATGATGTGGTGCTGTTTGCTGATGATGATGATGATGAGCTAACTGCTGTTGATAATGATGATGTTGCTGTTGTAAATCCTGCTGCTGCTGCTGCTGGTGATGTTGATGCTGTTGCTGCTGTTGATGGTGATGATGATGATGAGCAGTTGCATGATGCCCCATAGGGTCGGTACCTTCGGCCATAGTCATTAGGTCAACGTTTTTTTTAGAATTAAATTTGTTAAAAACGTATATTTCTTAATAAAGAAATTCACACATGAATCATCAGCATATGCAATTCAAAATATGCAAAGAAGTTACGGAGCTGGAAGTTACTGAAGCTGTTTTTTCTTAAAATTTCACTTCAAGGGTATCTAAAATGAAAGTAAAAAATAAAAATTTTTTTTTAGTATATTTTAAAGAACTTAAATTTTTATATTAAAAATTCTATAAAATCTTATTTTATGCTGCCAAAAAAAATCAAATTTTTCTGTAAAATATTTCTATATTGTCAAGTGCTTTTCTTGTTCAGTTTTTGCAATTTCTATAACAAATCATTCAAGCATTTCCTTTATGTCAAAGATTTATGTTTATTGGTGACTGTATAACATCATAAACTTTATCACACATTTGTTTCCGTTTCTTTAGCAAAAAAAGAGGAAAAAAAGCAGCACAAATTTTAAATAAAAAACAAACAAAACAAAAAAAAAAATAAAATAAAATAAAATCATTTTTGGCATCCTATATTGCCTTAAATAATAGAAATAACAACAGTTTTGTGCTGACCCTCTTGACACAATCGTTGGTTGCATGGTTTTTAGACGTTCTCTTCTTAATTTTAGTGTCGCAGTAAGAACAACTGCTGGCACTTTTTTTATTTCCAATGTGTCTCTTGTTTACGCTGCGTTGATTCTCTTGATAGGATTTTTTCTGTTGTTGAAAATAATAAAAACGAATACGTTTTTATAACCAGAACAACACAAATTAAATGGTGGACATGCTAACAAATTTCTCTAAAATTTTATGAGCCTCAAAGTTTATGGCAAAATTCGTTGACGTTATCTGCTAACAAGTTTTTGTTTCAATTTGTTTTTTGTCTTCGTCTTTTTGTTTTATTTTGTTTTATAAAACGTTTAATTAAACAATTTTAATTTATCTCTTGCTTTACTCAACAACATTTCCACCTCCTTTAAACACCTTTAATTTATACCTTCTGCTTGTCTGTCTTTAGCAGTTTTTATAGAATTTTCGTTAAATAGACAAGAAATTCTTTGCCTTCATTTTTTTTTCAAATGTTCTTTAAATTTAAACTTTTCTTTGTTAAACATTCGTTTTTCTTTGGGTTTAGTAGGAGGGAGGTTTGTTGTTTTTACTGCATTGCGCTTATCCTTATTTGATATATGAGAATTGTTTCCTTTCTGATTATCCTTTTTAAGCAGCCAAACAACATTTACACAACAACAATACTATTTAAATACAACAACAGTCATATGTATTCCTTAAAGCTTTTATATTATTTTCCACATCACTGCATATTCAGCTCCTTTTGGCTTTGGACTGCAAAAGCAAAAGCAATAGCAACAGCAATAACAACAAGAACATTAGTTAGTCTTAGCCCATGGCACGCTAGTTAAGCAAATGTAAACAAACGTTTATTGTATATGTATGTATGTATGTGTGTGTATGTATGTATTTGTATGAAGTCAACATTAAGTGGCCTAAAGGATAAGTAACTAATATTACCATCATCATGCCTGTCTACTCCTAGTGCTGCCACTATTTTTGCCTCTATTTGTAACTCCCATACACATATGGTACTGACATTATTTGCCAGTATTTAAGGTGTTGATATTTGCTTAAATGACTACTTTTAACCTTAAAGTGTTTGGCAGATTTGCTTAGTCAAGTGTAGTATTTGGAAAAGAAATGGATAATAACTGTGATTTTCCTGGGGTAAATATAACAAAATTTTTAAGTTTGTAGCAAATATTTGGTAATTTTCTTAATGCAATCAAATTTCTCATATGAAGCAAGCTAAATTCTTATAGGAAAACTTGAGTTTTTAAAGCCTTAATTACTTAATTATTCAAATAACAAAAATATACTGTCAGAATACACGAAAAAAGTTTTGTCACAGAGCTTACATTCGTACGAAAGTGAAAACAAAAACGTTTTGACTTTATTAGAAAACTTAAAACGTAACAATTTTGAGTTTTAAAATCGATTAAACAAACAGAAAAGAAATTAAAGCCCCGATTATGATTTACAACAATTGTTAATTTGATGTTGTATTTTTCTTTTTTAAATGGCGATAATCATTTACAACACCCCTCCCAAGTGCTGTATTTTATGTTGTCGATGTTCTACAACCGCGATTATGATTTACAACAGTTGTCTTTAAGTGTTGTCAATACTATGTGTTGTTGCTTCTACAATTTGCAAATAGAATGGAACACACTATTTAAGTACAAATAGTTTTGCAAATTTTAAAAATTATGGATATTTGGAAATATATTGATGAAAAGTAAATGGAAAAGCTTAATGAGGGTTCTAACAAACCGCTCAGTCAGTTGCTAAAGAAAATACAAAAATCCATCTTTGTTGATGTCAAAACAAGCATTACAACTCCAAAAGATACGATGACGTTTATAGTTCAATATCTATAATTTTAAAGGGTTGGAACTATCCAAAATTCATTTCAAAATGCGTACTTGATACCCTCGTCATCATCTAAGAATAACTCGATGCTAAAGTTCATTATTTATTTTTTAATATTTAATTGTGTATTGATTAAAACTACACTGTGCACTTAAACTTTGTCAAATATTAAAATATCTGCTTTCAACTAGCAGTCAGGGATGTATGTTTAAGGATAAGTGTACTAACATTGAAGAGCAACTCTGTGACATACGCATTATCTAGACGTTGTAAATCATAATCAAGAACATACCTTAACCTACTTAGCGAAGACACTCACCACACAATCAACATGCAACGATGAGGCAATTGCTGTTGATCATTCAAGGGTGAAAGTATAACACTGGCCTTTGAATGATCATTTGTCTCATTCCGAATAAAAGAAAACAAAAATATATGTACTGTTGTCGTAATGTACTGTCCTTTCCACAAAAATTCCAATACAATGCACTGTATTTAGTAGGGGTTTACCCCTGAGTATTGGTCTCAAATAAAAATTAAAAAAATTTGTGTTGTGTTGTATCTGATGCAACAGAAACTGTATGTGTTGTAAACGATAATCGCACCCTAAGAGATTCAGATTAATTTTATGGATGAGTCTGTGCAAAACTTATCTGAAATACCGAGTAATTGAAGTTGACGACATTTCTAGTTTCACTCAATGCGGAAGACATTTTCAAGTAACATAATAAATAGTACCTACTGCAGCCTAAACTTTTTTGCACATGCTTTCCGATCAAACCTTGGTAAGCTACGGTAGTCAGGAACAAAGTAGTAAATTGCATGACATTCCGTAGGGTAAGTTCGGTTAATGTGAACTACTATTTAGTATTTTTAAGACTCGTAATTATTCTATATGTTTTCGGCAACAACACTGGCAATTGGAAATCTACAGCAACTTTAAACAACACCAACATTAATTGAATGTTAAATTATTTGTAACTGCTTAGCGTTTAGTTGGTCTCTTATCGCGTTCAGTTACCTTTTTTCTGCCAGAATTTTTTATGATTTTTAAACCCTTTCCTTACTAGTTTTTTTTTTTTTTGTATTGACACCAACACTCAGGGGACAACCCCTACTTAACAATACATTCTGTTGGTCTTGGAAAATAAGTTATGGGAAGGGGAAAAGAATGTGTAATGTATGTGCACAATTGATTAAGTTTAAATCAATTGATTACTGATATCGTAATTGGTATTCGCCGTGGTCTACTGGTTAGTGAATATTACGTGTATTGGCTTACTAAGACGATAGCGCTCAGCTCAAATCTAAGCTCTGACATCTTGAAAAAAAAAGTGAAAAAATTGTTTCTTTCGGCGACTACCTCACATCACAGCAGTCTTCTGGTAAAAGCTCTAGGGGTAATTGATTGTCATGGAAAAGCTTCTCAAATCTGTCGTTCGGAGTCGACTTTAAACTGTATGTCCCAGTACTCGTGGATAAGGAAGGACAAAAAAAGCACCTCGAACCATTTTAATTGCGAATATATCCAAGAATTTTGAGAATACTAATAAACAGATCGAATAACAAATAATCAAGTACTTATTATGATTATTGAATAAAAACCGATAAAATGTATTCGTAGTCTGTACTTGCTTTATGGCATTTTAAGTGATACAATTTTAAAGCAGATGAAATCAATTATAGAAAATGTTGTGGCATACAGGTTGTCCCATATTTCGACTGGTTTTGAAAACGCAAAATTGTTTGAATCACCCTTAACTCCAAAATAAGTGAGAAGCTACGCCGTAACCCTGACACAGGGTTGTAATGGCCAATTATGTATGTATGTATGTATGATATCGTAATTGACAGGACAAGCATTCGCTGGAAGTCTGTTCCATAGACGAGCCTTTGCGACTAAAGAACGAATTCCCTCTACTTATATAAAATATTATGCGATTTACTGGACAACCAACTACAAAAAGCTGTGCTTTAAGAGAGATACGAATATTCCACAAAAATATGCAATTATTCCGAATCAAGTGCTTTATTTCAAAATAGCATATCCCATAGTAGAATCGATTGAAAAATGAAATGCACACCACATTGCGCCGGTGCTCCAACGAACTGATAGAGTTTGTTAACCTACAGTCGCTGATAAGCACCTTCGTTCTTTCCTGTGGGCAGTCGAGAATCCCCAAAATAGAATTTGAAGCAACAGCCCATACATGAGAGTTGTATTCCATTTTAGGTCGGATAAAGCCCTGTAAATATTGACAAGGTCAGATGGAGTGAAGTATTTCTTACACTATTTTAAGAAACCGACTCTCGAAATATATGGTCATTCCAATGGACATCAGAACATCCTCAATATTTTTATCACCCATAGTCACAGACGACAGGATTGTATCATCAACATTGGATCTTGCGCTCATTAATTTCGACCCTGCTCGCGAGACCTCACTCAGCAATTGTTTGCAGGCCATTTGTGAGTGTGTCATTCATATTATGAAAGAAAAAACTTATTTTTTCGTCTTTTTTCCTATTACAGAGTAAGTGTAATTGCAACAATTATTTGATTACATTTATGTATATATGTACGTCGTTTTATAAATATTTTTATTTTTAGTTCATAAAGTGATAAATTTCACTGTTTTTCATAATTGTTTTCAACACAAAAAAAGTTTACAAAAACAAAAGTACAAAAAAAATTTGAAGGCTTTTTTTCGTTTTTTTTTTTTTTCTTTTCTTTTAAGGTTCTTGTCTACATTTTATGAAAAATTACGATAATTATGTTATGGTTGGTGTTGAAATTTATTTCATTTATAATTTTTTTCTCTCTTTCTTTCGTTTCTACATACATTTTCCTCGATTTTTTTTTTGTCGTCTGACAGTCAAAAACAAAAAAAAAGATTGTTTGGCCTTTAATTCTCTGGGTACAATGGTACAATGTAAGGCTGTTAATTTTTCATAATTATGTTAACAGTTTATAACCCACCGAATGAAAAAGAAAAAAAAACAAAAAAATAAACAAAAGATACCAAAAAAGCAAAACAAGAAAACTTTTACAAAGTGACAAAGGATAAGTACTCGTACATGTATAATATACAGAGTTTACAAGGACTCTCTGTAAAAACAAAGAAATAACTGAATCGCGTGATTTTTTTATTTAAACTGTCAAAAATTTCTTTTTTTTTTCCTTAAAATCCCTTTTTTCTGGCATATACTTTTCATCGTAATTATGTTTTCTCTCCAATTAATTTTGAGTATTTTAAAGGTATTACGATGGGGTGTTTCCTATGGGAATAACATACAGCCTTCCCATCATAATGTTTTCCGTTAAGTGGATAATATTTAATGTGTCATAAAGTATTTTATTTTAATCTGACTTTATAACCCAGACACTACACTACTTTTGTATGCCAGTTGTTATAAAAGAAAACTGCATTTTTTTTATTTATTTAGTAACAAGAAAAAATATGGCATTCGGTACTTTACAAACTGATAAAAGTACCAAAAATTTAAGTTTTTATCCAGGAAAGAAAGTCATGAAAAATTTTTAATGAGAGTTTTCATTTCCTTAAGACAATATAACGAAATAAAAATTTTACTAAAACATACATCCTTTGTAAAAAGTACCAAAAATGTTGTGGCCTTATATGATCAATTCGAATTGTAGTATTAGACAATTATTTTTTTTTTTAGAGTTTTGTACTTTTTTTTTAGCAGCAAGTACTATTTTTGAAAAGGACCAACAATATTTTCTTTTTTATCTTACTAAATGACGGCATGATAGAGAACAAAAACAAAGGATTAATTTACAGCCTATTCATAGAACACGAATGGTTTTTGACATTCGTTTTTTATTTGTAAAACAACAACAAAAGCACTCAAATTTTTTTATGTATCATCTATATTTCGTCCCCTAATGCTATTCTACTCAAGGCTTTCACTTGTAAAGAAAAGTTACGTTCAATCAGCAACTATTTCGCTCTATAAATGAAGTCAAATAAATAACTCTAAACCAACTTATTCTGTTTGAAAATGTGATATTCCGGTCTAGTTCTAATCGGAGCATTTATCTATTAAGATATCACAACTTTTTCTAAAAATTAAATGGCCCCAGCAACCGTTTTACAAGGCGTTATCCCTTTTCAATTAAAATTTTCTATAAAGTGTTCCCAACCATCACTATAGGGATTATAAATGTCAAGTTATTTTCTTCTAAATAGTGTCCGATGACTAATAACGATAAATATATATATATAACGATAAAAGATGGTATCAGCCACACAGATTTTACCACATTTTTTTATTATTAAGGCCAGCACTCAGGGGACGGCCCATAGTCGTGCAGCACTAGGTACTAGTCTAGGAATATATGTGGTATTGGTCTCAAATAAAAAAAAACACCTACTAAATGCTGTCCAATTTTGCAATTGCAAAAATATTGCAATTTTTTTGAAAGGACAGTATATACATATTTCATATTTTTTCATATTTTATTAGTATTAGCGCCCTAGGCATGAGACAAATTGCTGTGAATTGATCATTTAAAGGCCAGTGTTATACCTCCATTTGCATCATCGTTGCATGTTGTTTGTGTGGTTAGTGCCTTCGCTAAGTAGGTTTAGCTGTTATCTGCTACTTTCCAATACGTGACGAAGAAAGAGGGAGTTGTGCTTGTAATTGACAGAAAGAACTTCCGCGAATAGATTGTTTCATAAACGAGCGCTGGACACCCTACAGTCACTGAAAAACAACTTCGCCCTTACCTGTACACAGTCCAGAAACCCTTAAATAGACTTTGAAGCACCAGGCCATACATGAGAGTTGTGTTCCATTCGACATTTTTGGAGAAACAATAATAGCATATTTTTTTATATTTTTACTCATTTTTAATGTATTTTTTGAACAACTATGGCTGTATTTATATTGAAAAGTTAGCAACTCGTTAGCATATAGGACAAAAAACTGGGAAGTTTTTCTCTCACTATAGACTGATATTTGTTAAACTTACCATACCTTCTATTTGACAATTGATCAGAATTGAGTCAGAATTGCCACGTATAGGAATGAAAAACTTAGTACAACGAGCTGCTAACTTTTTATTATAAATAAGGCTGCTAATGTTTGATTTTTTGTTTGTTTTATTGTCCTGTTGTCAACATGCTATTCTCCTTTGTAAAAATCGTATTATTATATCTTGGGTGCTACATATGTAAAATCGTACTAATTGTCTAAACTGGCCTTTACTAACTGCATCTTCCTGTTTATGGTACTAATTTCAGAGTACTTTTTTCAAATTACACATATTTTTAAATCATTATCAATTGTTCAGTCTTGTCAACTATTTGCTAATCAATAATACAAATAATTAATTTTAAAATATGAGAGTACCATCAGAAAATCATTAAGAGTACCGGATTTTTATTAAATACGAGTATATAAGAAATTCTAATGCAAATGAACAAAATAAGCGTGTGGACAAGAAATCGTGCGTGCCCTTAAAATCAACAATTAATTAATAACCATCCCGACCATGGAGTGGTGTTTTTTATTTTTCTTTTTCAAAAGCAAGTAAATGTTTTACTTTTATAGGGTATGGAAAAACCAAGTATTGATAGTTGGTATTAGAGAATCGTCTAATGTAACCATGTATTCAATTAACGCCTTACGTTTGTATTAAAACGTATTACAACTTGTAAAACAATTAAAAATCACCTGAAGGTAGTCTAAAGTGCAATTGTGTTTTAATATTAAAATTAAACTTTTAATCCAACAATTATTGTTTTCATTTTTTTAAACATTTGACCCTATTTTTACTGCTTTTTTTTGCATTAATAATTTTAGTTTTTTTTTCACAAGTTTTTTTTATAATTTTATTCTGTAAGAGTGTGTATTTGTTTCCATACAAAGTGTCTTAATTTAATGGTTGTTAACAATTTGTTATCATTGAGTTTTTATCTTTAATTATAAAACGTAATAAAACCACAAGTTAAACAAAATATACATTTTCATTCGCTCCTTTTTTTAAATATACTCGTATAATTATTTGAAGGTATGTATGTATGTACTCGTATGTATATTAAATGGCTTAAATACCTTGATGGTGGCGTTGATAATTTCATTATTATTTTACAAAAAAAATATTTTTTTTTTTCGTTAAGCATGACATAAAATCACTCAAGTGTTACTTATGACAATATGTACCAACGTACTATGTCTAGTCTGTTTGTTTGTATGTCGTCACACACGTTTAAGTATTTTGTTTTTGTTGGTAATATACCATAAAAATATGGCTAATAAAACATTTATTGTTGTAATTTGTCGTTTCATTTTTATTTTTTTCTTTTTTTCTTTAATAAAAATCCACAAATAAAGTGTAAAATATCAAACCCTCCCACGCCATATGATTTCGAAGTGTTTTTCTTGTTTTTCCAGAGTAGGTACTTCATCATCAACAATAAAGTACTTAAAACCAAGAGGAAATATTAACAGCCAATCAACGTTTGGTTTAAAATTTTTATTAAAGCTTTTGTTCAGCAATAACAAAATAGTTAAAAGCAAACAATAGCTTTAAAAAAAGTCTTTTCACTATTGAAACCGGTATCGGTTGCCAAAAGGTGATATACATTCATATGTATATACAGTATTGCCACAGTTTGTAATTTTTTTTTAACAAAATTTTTGACAAACAATAATCAATTGAATGTGAATAAGAAATAATAAAATTTTAAATTTTAGCCAATTTTATACATAATTCTGTCGAATTGAGTAAAAACAGTCGTAAACAAAGTTGTTACAGACTGCTTGGATGAAGAACCCAAATACTTGGAAATTAAAACTTATACTTGGAAATTAAAACTTTACAAATTAATAGATCTGTTTCATGTAAGTAAAGCTGGATATTCGCATTAAATTTTTGTGATATTTTTCTACCTTAATTCTGTCCACAGTCCGGTCCATATCTAAATTATAGCAAATATTACTGATTATTTAATTCAATAATGAAAAAACAATAAAACAAACAGTAGAGTTTAAAGGAAATATTTGCCATTAAACTACAAAATAAAACAAAAGCGCTCGTACAGAAACTCAAACAACCGAGGTTCAATCACATCACAGCGAAAAACAAAAATTTGGAAATAAAATTTGCGGTTTTCTAAATTACAATAAAAAAATAAGAGGTCCCCCTCCCCCCCTTCCCCCTCCAAGAAGTCCATCACCAAGAAACAGCATGCTGGCATTTGCAGTATATTCCATCAGAAACGAATTATCAGGAGTACAGCACCACCTTCTAGGTAGATAACAGCTAACCTACTGAAGACGCTCGTCACTCACATTCAACATCCACCGACAGATGGGGCAATTGCTGTTGATCATTAAAGGGCGAAGGTGTAACACTGGACCTTGATCAAACAAAAAGAAGCATAGTATATACATAGGTATCAATGAACAAAAAAAATCTATCTATCTTCAAAAAATTCCAATGCAATGCACTGCTTAAGTAGGGGTTTACCCCTGAGTATTGGTCTTGGTAGGTAGGTTGATCAAATGACTAGTCAACCAAAAACGTGATCAACTACAATTAGCATAAAGTGCCGTTTTGATACCATTGCAGAACCAAACTGAAATCACTCAAATAGGAAAAGAACGAAAGACAACCAGAGCTCTCTATGAATTAGACTAAAATAGGAAGACCATCTACAAAGAAACCGCTCCCTGTTATTCCACTCTATTCTACCTTAACCAATGTCAACAAAAAACAAATGATCAGAAAAAAAAGCGCCACCTATTAGGAAGTAGTAGATAACAGCTAAACCTACTTAGAGAAGGCACACTCACCACACAATCAACATGCAACGATGAGGCAATTGCTGTTGATCATTCAAGGGTGAAGGTATAGCACTGGCCTTTGAATGATCAATTCACAGCAATATGTCTCATTCCTAAGGCGCTTAATAATAATATAATAATTAATAATAATATATGTACTGTAATTTCCAAAATTCCAATACAATACACAGCATTTAGTAGGGGTTTACCCATGAGTATTGGTCTCAAAATAAAAAAAATAAATAAAAAACAAAAGGGTCTAAGTTCGTATACCTCTGGCTGCCAGACCTGGGCAATCACAAAGAAAATGAACTATAGTCTCCCTCACAGAAGTATTCCCGCAACTTCTGCAGTGCGTATTAAAAGGCAGACCCAACCATTCTACGTATTTATAGATCAGGCAGTAACCCGTATACACTGGATTCTGGACAAAGACATGAACTTTAAAAATATCCGATAACTTTTAATTTAATTTTTTTTATTTGTAGTACCAATTTATTAATTAAAATCGATTTTCTAATTTTTTACAAATAGAATCACTAAACCATTAAAAATAATTCAACCAAAACGCGAAAAAAAATGCGAAAAAATTTAATTTAAATTCTTTTTTTTTTAATTTTTTTTTTTTGTTTTTGTTAAGAATACAAAACGATTTTAAACGCAATTTTTTACCATTTTTCCAATTCAATTCATTTACATTTATTTGTATTGTGTTCTTGACTTGTTTTTCAATTGTACACCTCGGTTGCATTAGTGTTAAAAGGCAAACATGAACACTGAAGTAATAATGAATGGAAAAACAATTTATTATTTTACTCCTCCCTCACAAGCAGAGCTTTTGTTGAAAAAGCTTTTTTCTTTGTCTTTTTTTCTTTGTCTTTTTTTTTGTAAAGAAATAATTTTTTATTTCTGGTATATTTTTATTGCTTCTCTTGTTTGATTTTACCCCTTTATTTGCTATTTAAACAATATAATGCTTACTGTGGCGCCTGTTATTAGCCTGGTATGGTAAGATTTTAATATTAGTATTTTGATGTTATTTAACTGGCTAGAAAATGTTATATAAAATTTTCAATTTTAATTGACGTTTGTTTGTTTTTTTTTAATTTTTTTTTTCTCTACTAATATTACTTCTAATTGTTTTGTAACCTTTGTGATCCCCAATGCAACACTTGAAATAAAACAAGCATTTGATTATAAAACTTGTAAATGCTAAAAATCAAATAATAAAACAAAAATATTAAATTAAAGGCTTAAATTGAATATATATGTTATATGATTAGATTGCTTGCGAGGGTACATTTGATCATTCATTCCTGAAATTTTTCTGTAAAAAAGCGTTTAATTTCACAACATATTCTCCCATAGCCCCTTAACTTGTATGTTCGAATGTATGTATATACATATGTATGTGAGGATAACAAATAAATAAATTTGATAAATCGTCGTGCGGAGTTTATGTTATTAATGATGCCACTTTAGGTTTTTGACACCAAAATTTTTAAAATCTGCAATCCGTTTTCGACAATTTATCTCCGAAACTGGACGAAATATTCGAAAACGGATAGCAGACTTGAAAAATTTGGGGTCGAAAACCTAAAGTGGCATGATTAATTCGAGATATATAAAAAATGTGAAATGGCGGATAGAGCACATAAACTCTCGTACGACGAAATATCGTTTTATTTTAATTTTTTTTAGGCAGTTTTGAATTTCTTAGATGGTATTTGTGAAACATACCAAGCAAAATAAAATGAAAGTGGTTCAAGAAGAATGTCTTTTTCATGACATCAAAATCATTACATGACTTGAATGCTTTTTATATACATACATACACACATACATAACTGGCCTTTACAACCCTGTGTCAGGATTACGGCCTAGCTTCTCGCAGCACTCATGTTGTGTGTGTAAATTTGTATCCATGAGTACCGGGACCTACAGTTTAATGTCGACTCCGAACGACAGACTTAAGAAGCTTGTTCATGGCAATTAGTTACTCTCAGAGCTTTTCCAAGAAGACTGCTGAGAAGTAGTCGCCGAAAGAAATATTTTTTTCATATTTCTTTTTTTGAAGATGTCGGAGCCTGGAGTCGAACCCAGGGCCTATGTCTTAGTAAGCCAACACACTAACCACTAGACCACGGCGACTACATGCTTTTTATATGCCTTTGAAAATTTTAATAAATACCTCATTTTTTGAAGTCATGAAAATTAGCATACAAAACCATGCTTTCAAATCTAATGCCTGATCACTAATGTCACGCCATATTTACGAATTACATGTTTCACCTAAATGTCTTCGTTTCGTGAATGCTAATGTGAGTTTTGTATCAAACGGACTAAAACGGCAATGCTGGTAATAGATTGCCATTAACAGTAGATATGTTGGATTAAAAGCTACTGTTCTGTAAATACTGTTTTTTTTTTTAACTGTTGTGGGGCTCTGGGTAGTTTTAATGGTGAATGAGTTCAATTATTTGCGGCTGCAGCTGTTGTTTTTGTTGTTATTTTTTATTGTTATATAAAAAAAAAACTTTGTTGTATTTGTTTTATTAATATTATTAATTATTTATAGTCGGAGTTTTTTTTTTCTTTTTCGTCCACCAAAACTACTGATTTGTTTATTTTGTTGAATAAAAAACAAATCAAATTTTTTTCCATGAAAGTATTGTTTAGCTGTTGTATTTACATTATAAATAATTACAACTTTGTCGCCTTGTTGTGGCAAATTTTAAATTGCATACATTTAAGATTGTATAACAGCAATCGTAACAATTACTTGCAACGACTCAATATGTATATTAAGCCGGTTTTGCTTTAGCGGCTGTTGAAAATAAAATAATTGTTAAAAAAAAAAGCAAATGGTTCAAAGGCTAAGTCCACTTTTATAATAAATTTTTTTGTTACAATAATTCATATTTAATTTTATTTTTTATTATAATTCAGTCAGTATATGTACAGAGACGAGTATATTGCTATTTTCGAAAACCTTAGGCTTTAAATTTAAGACAGAAATACAAAATTTTAATTTGTTTCTTGCCCTTAAAAGGGGTCGAGCATTTTTAAATACTTTTTTGTAATTTTTTTACCAGTGGATTTCTATCCATTAAAAATTTTAAAAAATTATAAATTTGCTCTTAAGCGAAAATTATAAAAAGTTTTAATGATTTTTTTGAAACCACAAGTTAAAGGTTTATGAAGATTGTTTTTTTTAAGTAATTTTAATGAGATATTTGCAAATAAATTTTTAGGCCTGTTTCCACATTATTAGTGACTCAAAAAAATTGCTTGTTGGTGAAAAAAATTTCATTTGGGTTTTTATAAAACAACTGACAAGTGGTAATAAGTGAAAACGACATAGTTGCTCAATTCGAAAAGTAAAAATATTTGTTATAACCTTTCGCATCGAAGTAGCAAATAATTTGATGTGAATAATGTATTATTTGCAGAGGATAGCAATCAGAGGTGAATATGTATGTAGTGTTGGTAGATAACCAACAGGGATAGAAGTTAAAATATATGAAAAAAGATGTGAAAAAAAAAAAATTGTGATGTCGGCCAGATTGAGATGATTTCTCATCACTGGACATGACGAATTTAAGAAACGGCACATACCGCCAAAGTGCTCGAACTCGATATTTCTCCTACAAAAATCATCAGTATAACCAATCATAAACACTTTTATTAATTCCTTTATATAAGTGGTATAGTGTTTAGAGCACTCGCACAAAAACTCAAACGACTGATGTTCAAATTTCAGCGAAGGAGAAAAATTAAAAAAAAATAAAATTTGCTGTTTTTCTAAAAATTAAAATTAAATAAAAATCAGAGGTGCCCCTTACAAGGGCATTTGCAATGAAGAATGATTACTTTTAATAATAAAATTAAAAAAAAAAATTATTAATTTTTATTATGATTTTTAGTGTTTTATTTTTATCAGCTCTGACATCTTGAAAAAAAATGTGAAAGTTATTTCTTTCGGCGAAAATTCTGGGAGTAATTGATTTCCATGAAAAAGTTTCTCAAATCTGCCGTTCGGAGTCGACCTTAAACTGTAGGTCTCAGTACTCATAGGGTTCTAATGGCCAATTATGTATGTATGTAATCAAAAGTTTTTAATTGTCTGTATAGTTTTTAAAGCTAATTCTTATAGTTTTAATGCCAAAGTAATTGAACTAAAACAAAATTACACAATTTCCCATCAATTTTTGTTTCTTTAATTAAAAAAATTCAATTTGTTTCCTAATTTTCATCTAAACTTTTTATACAATTTCTCTAAATTATAATCATAATTAATTGAAATATGTTTCTGTATTAACTGCTGATTTTATGTTTTCAATTTAAAAAAATTATTGCATTTTCCTTTGAAAATTTGTAAATATTTTGTAATTTTCTAAAACCACAAAAATAATGCACCTGTTTCTGAATAATTTTTAACAGGTTCGAAAGAAAAACAAAATCATTTTAACTTTGTAGTCATTATCTTTACTTGATACTCTTTAATTTAATAATTTTTAAGCTACAAAAAAAAACAAAAAATGAAAAGGGTTCTTAATACCCAGTCATAAAATTGTAATATTTGTGGGCAACATATGCAAGCAAAACAAACTCTTTTGCATACGAGCCAAACACAAGAAAACGGCCAACATCGTAAACCTTAAAACCTTCACTGCAAGTAATAACAATATCTTAAAGCTAATCAAGAGCTGTAAAGAGTTCTTATGGCTGGAAATAAAAAAGAAAAACGAAAAACGAAGCACAAAGTGCGACAAGATACCAGGAGGGAGGTTAAAAGTGTTGGTGTTAAACAGCTTGGCCTTATAGGTACGTTGCTAAGCGCCTGCGCTTAGGTTTATAAGTTTAAAGGAATATTAAGAACTTTTGCTTTTAATTTTTTTTTGTTTTGTTTTCTTTAATTCAAGATCCTTTTTATAGTTCTATTTAATTTGTAATTTTTCTTTTAACTTTTTGATGCCGCTGTTGCGGCTGCTATTATTGGCTGCCATACCCTGTTGGGACTTTAATTAACTTGTAAGTGACTAAAAAGCTAATTCGTTAACATAGAAAAAACTCATTTGGTTCTAAACAATTTGTCATACGATCTGATGAATGGTCAATTACTCTGTATGAGTTTTTAGCTAGCCATAAGTTGGGTGGTGTGTTGCCTTACTAGCCAAATGCTTCGAATTCAAACTCTTGCTGTAAAAAAAATATGTAAAAATATTTCATTCGGTGACTGCCTCATAACAGACTTTTGGCAAAAGCTCTGAGAGTAACTAATTGCCATGAACAAGCTTCTCAGGTCTGTCGTTCGGAGTCGACTTAAACGGTAGGTTTCGGTTCTCACGAATACAAAATTGATACACACAATATGGATGCTTTGAATATCTAGGCCATAACCCTGCAACAGGGTTGCAATGGACGATTGCATAAAACACATTTTCGTAAAAAAAGTCATTTCGTTTCAACGCACAATGCCATAAGAACTTAGCACATGCCATTAATAACCCTAAACTTAGTTTCCGACAAACTAAATTAACTTAAGTTTGGCGCTTAAAACAAATTTTCATAGAAGTTTCATTTTATTGTTATACGAATTGGTGGGTACTCGCTCACTCTGCGTACATGTATTTCAGCTAACCATAAGTTCACTTAGAATATTTGCATTTGGGGTGGCTAATAACCACTAAGTGAGTTTAAGCTAACTGTAAACTAGCTTCTTATACGCTTGTAGTGCATAAAAAATGTGCTATGAATTAGCTACGAACTGCGAAATTTGATACGTGAAACTAAAACTTAAACTAGGGAAAAAATGAGAAATATTCTCTCTATTACAAAGTTAATTCATAAAAGTCCGACAGGGTAAGAAAACTCTTATGTTTTTATAGTACTGGTGTGGCAATAGCAGTTTAAGTTTGTTGCTGCTGCTAGAGATGATGTAGTTCGGTTGTAGCATAAACCTTTAGGTCTAGTTCAATTTAGTAGATTTTGTCTGTCCAATAAATATGTTTTTTTTTCTGCCTTTTTTTTTAATTTAAAATAATGCAGTATTTTTAATAATTATGGTTTTAAAAGGTAAATACACTACTGAAAATAAATGTAAAAAACGAACAGAAAATTGTCTATAAAATATAAAAAAAGAATTACAAAAGACAATCAACATTAACGGATGCTTGAAAATTAAGTCTGAGTCTTGATACGAGTAGCTTAGATTATCCCCCTCCTCTTCCTGTTACGTTTTGTAATATTATTTAAATTATAACAGCCTTTGTTGTAATAGCAGCAGATGACGACAGGATCATTTTCTTTAAATTTGTTGTTATTGTTATTATGCATAATGTGTTGAATTTGTTGCAGCAACAATAACAACAACAACTGTAAAATAATAGAGAGAAAAAATGTATCCCCAACTAAATTGTTAGTGATCACGCGATGCTTGGCCAACAATTGCTACTGTAGAAAAAAAAAATTAAAAAATGTTTCTTCTCTTTTTTTTCTTTGTTTTATTTTAAAACTGCAGTTGTTCTTTTATAGCAGTTTGTCTGGTTGACTGCAGCATTTGTTGCAATTGCCTGTTGCCGCTTTAATTTTATTATTATTTTCTTTTTATTTTTTTTCTTTTGGTTTCCCAAGAAAATTTTTTTGCAAACGGACGGAAGTTTTGTAAGCCAATACATATTTTATTATACAGGCCACTGAAACAGAGCAAAGGAAAAAAAAACCGATCGTTACCACCTCTGCCACCAACCAAAAAACACAATTCATTCATTCAAGCATGTGGTAGACAACACAACCACCTTATAATCATTATATCATTATACGAGTAGATGTGTACAATTTCAACCAAAGATTGTATGTGTGTGAGTATTCATGTTGTGATCTGTATTGTATATTGAGTGTCCAAAAGGTGTACAATTGAAAAAATAATTACATTTGACTAAAAGAAATGATTATGGCCACAAATTGTAGGAAGACAGCAACAGGCTGGATAAATGCGTTATATGATTATGGGCAAATACAACAACAAAAATATTCAGTAACAGTAACAGCAAAAGCCATAACATTAAATACCACATGTATTACATATTTCAGATGTGGCAATAGTTGAAGGCTTTTCCCATCTTTATTAAAAACCAAAGGAAAAAATGGAAAAATTTTAAAAAGCTTTTGAACTCTATAAACGTCTTTGTGTTCTCTGCACTGGGTTATGATTCTTCTACAGTATATGGGCTTTGATTTAAGGTCTTAGAGGCCTTAATCCCTGACTAGCTTTGGTAAGCCCTCTGTTTGGTTGTAGTATACATCCAAATTGCAAGAAGAGCTTTAGCTCGGCTTGATATTCCATTGCAGCCGGTTGTCATGACCCATAGTAAAAGAGAAGTGTGAAGAAGGGATCGACCACAAAGCAAGAAAAATTTATGACCGTTATAATTAAAGTGATAAACTGATAATCAGGTGCAGTCTTGCAGTTATAAGTTAAGCCTTAATAAGGCTGCAACATCACAGGTGGCGACGGAGAAACCTTTTTTTTTATTAAGGCCAGCACTCAGTGTTGTTGGTCTAGGAAAATATGAGGGGAAGGGGGAGAGAGGGTATGGACCTTTGATTTAAACCTATTAATATCATATCTGATATCAGTCAGAAGAAAAAGGTCCTACTGTTAAATGTGAACCGTAAGGAACTTGGTTGCCAGTGAAGCAATCAACCCCAAGAAGCCCGCTTAATAGAGTTTAAGTTAGGGGAGGAATAAAATATCGTAATTATATTACAGATGATATTGTTTTTTTTTCTCCCTGATCCTTACGACAAATTAATGTTTTCTATGCTTACCTAAACATAGTGGCCTTGATCTAGTGGTTAGTGTGTTGGCTTACTAAGACGATAGCGCCGGGTTCAAATCTCAGCTCTGACATCTTGAAAAAAAGAAATATGAAAAAATTATTTCTTTCGGAGACTACCTCTTAGCAGTCTTCTGACAAAAGCTCTGGGAGTAATTGATTGCCATGAAAAAGCTTCTCAAATCTGTCGTTCGGTGTCGACTTTAAACTGTAGGTCCCGGTACTCATAGATAAAAATTTACACACACAACATGAGTGCTGCGAGAAGCTAGGCTGTAATTCTGAAACAGGGTGGTAATAGCCAGTTGTGTATGTCATAATATTGAAGATGATGTTCTTGTTGTTCTCTCTGATCCTTACGACAAATTAATGTTTTCTTTGTCCACCTATAGTTTTTCAAACACCATTAACTTCTAATATAGACCAATATTAATAGACTTTCCAGAGAATAGTTTTAAATACCATGAAAGTAATGATTTTTTTTTTTAAGTTGTTGCAAGCGACTGAGTCATTTTGCTACCTTGTTTAAGTTCTCTGCTGTTTCTATACAACAATTGTTTCCAAGCTTGAACAAAAAAGCTTTGAGCTTTTACACCCACGGAAGCACAGCAGCCAATCAAATCAACGCTTGCTGTTTATTTTTGCATAAAAGCATGGAGATGTTTTTACTAAACCATCTAATTGAGAGAATTTATCAGCTTTCGTAAAACAAAATTTAAATTCAATTCAGTTAATAAGCCTCTAACTATCATATTCAATATCACACCCTACTCGTATTATAATTTTAGATTTAAGTTTCTTATTACACTTCAAATCAATACCCATTAAAAACTACAAAATTATAGCCTCCGGTCATATATGGTAGGAGTACATACGCGCGTAAGTAAATCTAAATATTCATTTAGAAAATCGTTATACAAGCGTTTTATAATTATTTCTGGTAAATTTATTTGCAAAGCGTTAAATTTTGACAATGACGTTACACTTAAAGTAAATAAATTATAAATAAATTAATTAAATTTAGGGGGAAAAAATAAAATGCTTATTTTTCTTAGCATGACAAACATTTGGAAAATAAATATTTAAAATTCAAAGTGTTTGAAAAACTTCAAATCTCGCATTTTATCTGAATTAAAAATGCCAGCAGCTAAGACGGTAGTTGTGGATGTTAATTTTTTTGTCTTTAAAGGTAAGATAAGCAAAGATAACGTTTAACTGGGTAATGGTTTAGTTCGTTCAATAAAAATTAAAAAAAAAAATACCAACAAACGAAACTGATTAATTTGGCAAATTGGCTTAACGTTTAGTTTACAGTTGAAGCTTAAAATGTAAATTTTTTTTCTTTAATTTTTTTTCTAAATTAACACGCAGAAAAACAAAACAAAGGAGGTGCTAAATATGTCTGTAGAGCATGTTTTTTTTTAACGCAAACATTAACGTTTTTATTTTTTAATTATTTAAACAAATAACAGTACTTGGAAGTGAAAAGAGAAATAAAAAAAATCTTTATTTTTAGCAGCTTCATTTACTCGTATTGAGCTCTGCTTATAAAATCATTACATTGAGATGCTATTTTTGTGAAAACAAAAGATGAAAAATTTGTTTTAAAAATTTACAGGGACCTGTGAAAATTACGTTGGAAATCACGTTCATTATAATTGCTGGCAGACAGTCTCAATAAACATAATAATGATGCGGGTGTGTTAAGCAAATATTACCAATCTAGTGATACCCTACAGCAGACCGTTGTTATTCGTATGCTCGCACGCGAGCCATGTGCTTGTATTGAGTAAGTTTTTGGAAACTTTCTTTTTGTCAATCCTGTAATTGGCAGCTTAGCTGTTTTCCTGTACCATGTTACTGGCAAACACATTTAGTTTGGTATATAATTTAACCATAAATTGAATTACAAATAAACAACGCATTTTTAAATTTATGCATCATGCACTTTTTCAGCTTGCGCGACCTTCTAGGACTGCTATTCGGCATCTTATGCGTGTTAATACGCAGCTCTATCTGCCAGTATTGTTATTGACAGTGAATTATCGATTCGTCGCCTTTTGCATGAATTTGGGTGTAAAATCTTCTAAAATACAGCTGGTACAAGAATTGAAGTTACACGACTTACCACTATGGCTATCAGCACATTCATAATTCTTTAATGAGGTAATAAAAGTACTTCGGCCTGAAGAGCCATTGTACAGCACTGAACTTAACAAAGGTTTCTATAGCCTTTTCCACTTTATATCTATGCTGAACCAGTGTTCAGTATGTGCTCTGATGACTCTATTTCCTCATCACAGAATCTGCTAAGTACTCGAAATTATTCGTATTTAAATTTGAATGCCCATTATTAAATCTGCAGTGCTCGGTCAGAAGTCCCTTTAAAATCCTCAGGTTGTCCTAGAGAATCTAACGTATGACTCAAATCTCCTTTGATCATATCCTTAAGTAGAAGTCTAAGGAAAGCTAAGCACTTTCCTTTACCTCAGTATGTCTTTGCAAACACCCCCTTCCATTCCACAAAAGGGTTCTGTCTCCATCAGTGACATGAATACTTCCTTTCTGGTAAATTTATCCGTCATTTAATTTTCTTAAATGAAGAACCTACAAAGAAAGCGCTCCCTGACATTCCACTCTATTCCACATTGACAGCAAAAAACCGAATGATCAGGAGAAAAAGCGCCACCTATTGGAAAGTAGCAGATAACAGCTAACAAAACCTACTTAGCAAAGGCAATCACCACAATCAACATGTACTAATGGGGCAAATGTTGTTTACCATTCAAGGGTGATGGTATAATACTGGCTTTTGAATGATCAATTCATGGCAATGTGTCTCATTCCTAAGGCGCTTAAAAATATAAGAAAACAAAATATGTCTTCTGTTGACATAATGCACTATCCTGGCCATAAAAATTCCAATACGAAGCACAGCATTTAATAGGATTTACCCCTGACAAAAGAAGTCATTAGCGAAATACGGTCACCCATGCTGTGAAAATTGTTGTTAAAGTTTTTTGCCGTTGGACGAAATCATATTTAAACATTAATGCCATAGAATTTTCTATTCAATAAAGTCCGTTTGATTGATATTGAAAATTATTATGATTTGAAGTTGTGTGGCAATAAAACCAAATGCCCTTATAAACGTGGTGTTACTGTTACCTGTGTTACTGAATACAAATTTTCGGAAACCCCAGTTCTATGAATGCATTTTATTTCTTAAAAAAAAAATTACAAATTTTTGCATGTTTTTTTTTTATTTTTTTATTGTATTTGTTCCCCCAATTTGAATAGACGTCTTTGTGGTTAAACAACCACATCCTTTGCAAACCCTTTTTAACAAAAGTTATAAAAAAAAACTTTAAATTTTATTGACAAATATTTCTGTGGGAAAATTATTTTCTACAGAATGCCTCTTTGAAATGCGTGTCTTGAGAAAACAATTTAAAAATTTGTTACCACAAAATAATTGTTGCAACATTGACACCATTTGTAATAAAAAAGAAAAAAAAACAATAAAAACTCGAAAGAGACAAAATAATTTCTGTTTTATTACAGCAAAAGACAAAGTGTTGTTACAAAATTAGAAATATTATGTGAATTTTCATAATAGAAAACCACAATGCAACTGCAGCAGCAATAACAATAACAGCAACAACAGCTGTCTGCAATCAGTAAAAAAATAAATTAGAAATTTTACATAAAAATTAAGGAAAAAAAAATCGTATTTATATAGATATTTGCTTTACTTACACAACAGAGATAACCATCATTCGTAGAATGAAATTGAATTTTTAATTTTGAAATAAAATTTTAATTCTACTTTCTTTGTGTGTTGCATTTGGCATGATTTTATAAGATTTTTTACAATTTGTAAAGCACCTACAACATAATTTTTTTTTTCGTTTTCTTTTTTCTTAATATAAAAATAAGAAAAAATTTTAAATTGACCTGATTTCATTTGAGACGAAAATAACATTTATATCAAGATAACAATCATTTACATCATTATTATCATCATTATGGCCTTTCATACTCAACCGTCAGAGGCCGCCAACGCCGCCACCGACTTTCAAAAATTATTTCATTATTTTTTGTTTTTTTTTTTTAAATTTTTTGTCTTGTGCTTTATTTTTCTTATTTCAAACAAGTTTATTTAAATTCCTTTAAATTTTTTTAATAAAATTTTAACTTATCGCTAATGAAAGAATCTTAAATTTTCTTTAAAATTAAATTTTTTTTCTTGTTTCTCTCATACATTTTACAATTTTAATGCAGGGCCAGCAAACTGCCAAAATTTATCAAAATCATTTAATCTAAATTGCATTTTATATTTAAGACAAACATACTAATGGCTGCTGAAAAAAACTTAAAAAGAAAAGGGCTGCACTTTTGTGTTTTTTTTTTTGCTTTTTTCTTAAGATTTTTGTTTGCTGTTGCACATTGAAATTATATTTCAATAAGACAGAAAGGAAAATTTCACCTGCTTTCTTCACAAAAATTAATAAATTTTATAAGACAAAAACAAAAAAAAATAATTATTTTATTTACCATTGAACATCTTTACAATTTCACTTTGTGGGATAAGTCGTAAAGTCATAAAAGCATTCAATATCAGATAAGAACACATCAGAGAAATATATTTGTATGGAATTTTTCGTATAAATTTCTATCAAAGGCTACTGAAGAAATACTTATGGAGGTTTTTTGTATGAACTGAACTGCTGGAAAGCACTAACTTTTTCAATTAATAAGTGCTGTTAGGAGTTGGCTTAACTCAGACTAACCCATAGTTAAGCATTATCTGGCAGAAGTGACTAAAAAACTAATCATTATACAGTCAACTCCCAAAAACATCAAAACCCGAAAGGGTGAACGTCTCAGAAATGTGCAAATTTTTTTATACAGACTACTCTAAAACGTAAACGCTTTTTCTTGTTACTTTTTTTTAAACTTTGTATACCTTTAATTGGAAAATCTCTACATGTTTTTTTTTCTTTAATCAATAAACTATTTACTTGAAGTAATACTGGTAGTTTTAAATTTTTTTACTAAAACATTATTTCTGATGGTAAATAGAATGTTCAAAATTTGGCAGCCGAAATCGTGAATAATCTTAAAAATGTGAACTGCCTTTCTAAAAATCAGTTCACGTTATCGAGAGTACACTGTATATTTATATATAATTTATTTTAACACAAATTGTCATATAAGCTAGTGAATGGTTATTCACTAAGCATTTATTTTTAGCTAGCAATAAGTTAGTCAGCGTGATCTAGTGGTTAGTGTGTTGGCTTACTACGACGAGAGCTGCGGTTCAAGCACCGGCTCTGACATCTTGAAGCAAACAAAATATAGAAAAAATATTTCTTTCGGCGTCTACCTCTTAGCAGACTTCTGGCAAAAGCTCTGAGAGTAATTAATTGCCATGAACAAGCTTCTCAAGTCTGTCGTTCGGAGTCGACATTAAACTGTAGGTCCCGGTACTCATGGATAAAAATTAACACACACAACATGAGTGCTGCGAGAAGCTAGGCCATAATCCTGACACAGAGTTGTAAAGGCCAGTTATATATGTAATAAGTTATAAGTTAGTTTGTGGAGCATAAATCACATTTGTGTGAGAAAAGTTTCATTTGGTTTCAACACACAAAAGCATACGAATTAACTGGTACTCACTCATTCTGCATAAGTTTTTAGGTAACCATAAGTTAATTTAAAATAGTTGCATATAATTGTAACAATTAATGTCATAAGAATTGGTTGAAACTCACCCACACTGTCTGAGTATCGGCTAACCACAAGCTAACTTAGAAAAGATTTACTTTGGTCGTAGCACTTAGTCTTATACCAGCTGGTTAGTACTCATTCGCTCTGCATAAGCTTCAGCTAACCATAATATAATTTAAAATAGTTACATTTGATTTTAGCACACAATGTCATACGGGCTGGCCAGTTACAATGAATTGAGTATAAGTCAACTATAAATTAACTCCTCAGAAGATAGCTTGTGGTGTATAGAAAAGCACTATAAGCCAGGAACTGCAAAAAATTATGCATTCCAGCTGAAATCACGAGTTAAATGAGTCTTTAAAGAGAGTTATTTTTTGCTTGTTTTATCGAGAAGCAGTGACAGATAGCTGGTAATCAACTGCTAATAGAGGACCTCAAAGCTAATTTGCCCTGTTTTTAACATTAGATGTACTAGATCGCTATTGTGTCTCAGTAGGAGGAATGTTTCTCGATTCTTAGTTATACTTACTGTACATTGGCCGATTGGAAATCCTGTTCGCCGAATGGGTATTCGGTACAACGATCTTTGTCGTAGCTGCGGTGATGCGGGGGAGAAGCCGACATTTGATCACTACCTTTGCAGTTGCATGGCCTTTTTTAAAAAATCAATATGATTATCTGGGTATGGTATTAATAAAGGATATCGTGGAGATATCTGGTATTGATCCAGGAGATATATAAGCGATATTCTGAGCGAAGTCATAAGTGCTTTGTAGCGTCGTATTACTTAAACCAACCAGCCAACCAATCTGAACTGAAAAAAGACACGAAAACACATCCCTATAAATATATGATGAACAAATTCTTTTTTTTTTTTTTTTGTAATTGTTGACTTTTGTTTTTAATTTAATGGCTTTTAGTCAGTCCTTAGTGAGTTCATAGTTCATAAAAGTCTGACAGGGTATATTCTTTTTTTATAAAATGCAACTCATTGTTCTATGTAATCGTGCTTTTAATTTAATTTTCAAGATATGCGCGACAAGATCTGAACACTTGCAGTTTTTCCACTTTACACTATGGTATCATTTGAAATATGCGCCTTCGCAGTGAGCGATGTCCGAGTATCTGTACTGGTGATTTTAAAGTAAGGTGTGCGTCACTATAAACTGTAACACATCAAAAGTCAAATAAAAACTGACTGGAGTAAGCTAGAGTTAAAAATAAAACAGTTTTATTTTGCATTTTTATTACAGATTTATATTCTGTATTATATTATTTAAAAATTAATTTAATTTTATAAAATTTTTTATTTTATTCATTATGCCATCCATAAGCAATATTATAGTGTTTTCGGTGATTTTTTTGGTACCAGCTGTCCATTTATATCGAAAACTAGTAATGGTTTTGGGAACAGATGTACTCTTCTTTAGTTCTCTTTTGACCAGAGCCCAATATCTTTCAATAGGCCGCAGCTCTGGGCAGTTTGGTGGGTTAGCCTCTTTTGGAACAAAAATAACATTATTTTTATTATACCAGTCTATTGCGCTTTTACTGTAGTGACATGTTGCCAAATCTGGCCAGAAGAATGTTGATATGTTGTGCTGTCTTAGAAATGGAAGCAACCTCTTTTGAAGACACTCTTTGATATAAATATCTGAGTTTATTGATCCCAATGTAACAAACGATGCACTTCTGTTGCCGCAGCTACAAATAGCCTGCCAAACTAGGAACTTTTTGGGAAATTTTGATAGTTTTTTAGTTCGGAACTCTTTAGAAACATTGCCTCTACTATCCGCTACATAAAACTCTTGGCCAGGAAGCTGCGCAAAGTCTGCAAAAACGTAAGTTTCATCATCCATTACACAACATTCGAACTTTTGAAAAAATTCTTCTTTGAGGAGTTTTGCTCTTTTTTTGCTTCAATATTCTTCTTAGCATTTCTATCCGGAACTTTTTGGACTTTAAATGTTTTAAGGCCAGCTTTAGCTTTAACTCGGCGCACAAAACTTTCCGAACATTGCACGCGCCGGGCAACTTCGCGACCAGAAATGTTTGGAAGAGCCAGCAAAAGCTTCTCAACCTTTTTGGCTTTCGCGTCGTTCGTTACCAGTTTTGCTTTACCTGTTCCAGGCTTTCTTTCAATTTTTAGGTCTTTGTTGAACTTTTTGACCACTCTGGAAACGCATTGCCTGGTCACGTGGACTTCCCTAGCAACTTTTGTATAACTCCAATATCGTTTTTTTTTTGAATTATTTGAATAATTTTTGTATGCACTTGTCTTTGATTATCCATTGTGAACTAACTAACAAGTCAAATTTGACAAACTGATACATTTTAAAATCTGACACATTTTTCAAAGATATTGTGATTAAGAAAAATAATTTTGATTAAAGGTGAAAAAAGTTATTAAGAAAAATGGGTGTTACACTTTATAGTGACGCACACCTTATTCGAAAGGAAATTAATCGCAGACTTGCTATCATATCTACTTTTCCCTTAGAACAAAATTAACCAAAACTCTCAATAAATGAAATGCGTCTGTAGCACAATTGTGTACAGAAAATGAAGATTTGGATTACATTGAGGTTCTCTCTTAGTCAGTTCACTATACTCACAATTGTGAGTACATTTTACATTTAACGGACATCTTAAACAACGTAATACTCTCATACTCTCCTATTTATCGTTGCCAGAATTAAAGAACGCTGTAACTGACAAAACATTTAATGTTTACCAGAGCCAAAAAACCCGTATGTAATTTTTCAAAACGCAGGTGGCGTAAGGGACCGGGACCAATTGAAGCGTATTTTTTTTTCTGATAAAAATGATGCAAAAAAACGTATTTTCGATTTTTTGTAGGTTACAGCGTTCTTTAATTTTTGCGACGATATGTATACTCTGCTCTCAACATCGTCTAGCTCTCAATGTATAGCATAGTTCTGCTATACTAAAATAGAATAACAGAGTTCAGTAATCTATGGGACCAAAAGAAGAAAAGTTACCAAGAACGTAAACACTTTAGAAAGTTTCACCATTCCCTTTGCCGGGTCAGATGAAATTCAGTATAATATTGAAGAATCTGAATTAATTGATTTTTAATTTTTTATATAAAAATATTTATTTATAAAAGTTGAGAATGTTTGCTGTTTAACGAATGAATAAAATCTTACATAATTTTTTGAAAATAAAAATTATTATTTTTTAACTAAAAAATAAATGAATATGTGATTAAAACAAATACAAATTTAAAGAAGTAAAAATGTAACAAGTAGCAAACCCCACAATATAATATAAAGTGTCTTTAGGATAGTATACTGAGCAGGGTAAAATTCAACTCTGGGGGGATCGAAATTTTTCACAACCAAAAATAAGTTTTTATTTTTAAATTATTCGCTTTTAATTTGTCCGGGTTTGTTTTACTTTCGCAATTTAGACCGGGGACACTGCGGTCTCAGAATTCTCTACCTTATAGTACGATATTTGCTGCCTTCTGATTGTCATATAAGGGGAAAACTTCTGGTATTTCCATACAAAACCGCCAGACAGATGGATTTTCCTAACTTTCTGACTGTTTCGAAATAGCTTTTGGGGCTCCTTCAGTACACTCTAAAACTTTTCCCAAAATTTAGGTTCATATTATGTCTAAATTGGTGTTGAAAATTTGTTGTTGCCTAAAATTATATAAATTTCAGTCTTAATTTAAAAAAATATACAAAATTTACACAAAAAAATAAATTTGCTTTAAAAATTGCTTAAGTTTAAACAAGTTATGCCTGAATTTACTAAATAATGTTTAATATTAAGCAAATTTGTTTAAAATCAGTTAGAAAATGTATAAAATTAAGCACTTTTGCCTAAAAATAGTTATAAATGTGTAATATTGAGAACATTTGAGTAAAAACAGTTGGAACACGTGGGAACAAAGCGACGAAAAAAGAAGAAGAATTCATTTGCAATAAAAGCTTTAAAATAGTCGCGTCGTATTCTGAAAATTTGTTTAAAAATTAAATTTGCAGTGGCTGCAGCATTTATATATTAAAGAAAAAGTGTTTTGGTATCAGCTGGTGGTGTTTATTGGAATTTATAAATAGTTCATAAAATATATTAAAGTGTATATTAATCATTTACAAAAAATGTTTAAAAGTTTAACATTTAAATTTGTATGTACTTACACAAAAAACAAAAATCAATGTGTTTAAGTGTTTGTATTCAAAATGCGGTAAAATATTTACCAACTATAATTCCTATGCAGTTCATTTCACAGGGAATCACTCTACCAAAAGCTCTCATACTCTTAACAGGTGTTCGATGAATTTTTGCAATTTTGTTGAAAGATATTCTGACCCATTGGCCAATATATTAATGCTATTTGCAAATAATTTAAGGAAAAAGATAAGCTTATCTTCAATTAATACGAGGTAATGTTTTAATATCATCAAAACTATTCTTAAATATGTCATTATAAATGTTTCCTTAATTTACAGTTTGGTACCATTCTTGATAAGATAAAATTTAGAAGAAGTAACTCCATTGATATCAATAGTTGGTAAACAACTCTTTTAATATTAATTATTTTATTTTATTTTATTAAAAAGTTTTTGTATTTATAGGAACATACACGTACACTTGTGACACCTTTTTACAAAAAGACGACAATATGTATGTAAAGTAATGTAATTGTAATAATGTATGTAATTTGTTAAAATATAAGTGGGTTATGGACACATGTATATATATACATTTTATATATATTTATAAGTATATAGATAGTTTATAAGATTTATAATTTATAATAAATTAAATAATATTATTGAAAATATGTATTTTAGGCATTTTCATTTAAGGAGTGTTGAAAATAAATATATCAAAGGGGGGAAAACTAGACATAAATTGCCTGAAATATTTAAACATTTTTTGTTTAATTTTAGACATATTTTGCTTAAAAATTAACCAAATGTCTAAAAAAACTAGATGCCTAATTCTAGGTCGAAAACAGTCTGTAAAGTGTTGCCTACTATTATAGACCTAATTTTCAGCAAAAGTGGTTTAGAGTGTAATTATTATTAAAGGTTATACTGGTGAACACGTGTCACTGGACGATCGGTACACGAACTGTAAAGATTATTGGTTTATAATTTATTATTTTACCGTGTAATTATTTCCATGCCTGTATTGTTTTTCTTTTCACAATTTTCGGAGACTACTGACAAATTAAACTCCTTGAAATGGGGTCTCTTATGGAAAACCATAATACACTTGTCCCAAGCGTAGTGGTTGAATTGCGTGGTATACTTGTACTTCTTTTTAATTTCAATTTTATTTTTCAAGTAACAGAAATTATACCACCTTCCGAATATATCAATTCGCTTCAAATGTTTTTTTTTTTTTCAAACTAAGCCGTGGTTGAAATTCCTTTCCACATATCACACATTTTTAAACAATTTCTGTTATTATTTAAGCTTCTATTGTAAATATTTCTCAACATTATTTAGCAAAATGTCAATACAATTAATGTTCACAAAGAGGTATACCAAATCCATATGGGGAAAAACTGTTGTTTATGCCCCAAATTAATGCTGTTTTTTTACATTTTCTTTTTACATGAATTTTAATTTTGAAATATTTGAAAAATTTCTTTCCATAAGAAATTGCAATTTTCTAGCTCATCTTCTCGAATGTCAATTTATGTACAATTTTCAGTTTAGTTGTACGCATAACCTAATAGGTATACACAAACTATACAGTACCAATTCCAATTTATAGCCAACCAAAGTCATCACTTTGTTCAACCATATATAGAGCCCTATAAACGCTTCATAAATCATGAATTGTCATTATAAAGAGATGCCTCCTAAACAAACAAATAAACAAACAAATGAACAAACGAACGAACCAATAAAAATGAACATCAAATAGTTTTAACAAAAATTTACAAAAATGGTTACAAAAAAACGGGCTTATATTTACACTCATACTCGTATACTCGAGGAGCCGGCCTATTTTAAAGCACTTTTTAAAGAGTTTGTGTTGATTTCAACAACACCAACAACAGCAATAATAATAGAAATTGTTTCATATAACCAAATATGATATTATTTGTTGTATTTTCTTTACAAGCATTTATTTTAAATTAAAAAAATAAATAGAAATACTTAATAATGTTTAGAATTACAAAAAAAAAAAAAAAGAAAAAAGAAAATAAAAGATTTTTATCATGTTGTTCTTTTTTTTTTTGTCAGTGTATATTTTTTATGGACTCGGTAAGTTTTTCCACTCAATAATTAAAGGCAAAAACAGCTTTACAAATGCAGTCACTTTAACAGTCAGTGAATCTGATCATATAATACACGCGTTACATTCAAAATGGTAAGAACATTAAAATTTAATAAAAATTTTACAAATTATAATGATATTTTATCTTTAAAAATTTAGCAAAAAAAAACAGCAAAAACAAAAACAAAATAAAATACAAGTACACACACTACACACTACAATTGTCATTGAGAAACGTTTTTTCTACAGACAAAAAAAACTGTAATTTTGCCATAAACGTTTGGTTGAGATTGCGATAGTGATTCCATAAGAAAAAAAAAAACGTCAAATATTTACTTACACCTTCACCTTTAGAATCTACTTAAAACGCAGAACGCATTTTTAATTTTAAACGTAAACGCATTATATTCTGCCTTTAACACACTTGGTTATACGAGTAATGCGCACTTGACCAAAAACGTTGAGAAACAAACAAACCAGCAAAACAGCAAAACAGAAAAAGCAACATTAAAAATGATTCTAAAATATTAACAGATCTCACCCGTTCTATAACCGATATTTGTAGACTGTCTCTATGTATGTCTGTTCATCTGATCATTTGGTTTAAGCCAAATAAATAAAATCACAAAAAACACAAAAACAACAAACGTCAAGATCGATCATATATGCTTGTCTTGCCAAGTCAAGACAATGCGTTTTGCTATAAATATGTTTGAATTTGTTATAGACTTTGAGCGGATGGAATAAATCGTACCCTACACCCTACAAGTAGAAAATCATCGATACAAATATATTTAGAAATCATCGTTTTTAGGCACAATATATCGGCATTAATTTGGCGCTCAATTTGTAAAGCATCGGCATTATTTTTTAATAATAGTGTTTTCCATTCTGATCAAAATGTTCCATGTATGCTACCATTTTTGTGGGTTTATGTTCCATTCTAAAAATGCATGCAAGAGTGTAAACAAATATCATTTTCCTTTCTAAATATGTTACACAAATAATGGGTAAATATGTGCCATATTTTACCCTCAATTATATTTCAGTGTGACTAATACCCTTTTTTACAACCGTGAAAATAAATTATTTTTTTATGACATTGTTTTGTTTTTTATACATTTTATAATTATTTATATTTATTTAACAAAATATTAAAATGGATATAAGAGCAGTGCTTCTACAAGAATTGATGAATACATCCTCATCATCTGATGATGACGATTTATTTTTGTTTATCCAGAGTAAACAAGTCCGCCACCGTGTTAAAGGATTTGTGAAAAATGTAGTCCACAACTATTCAGATGCTGATGTAAGTACTCTCGGCTGTTTCCACAACATTATATATATTAACCTATTTTTTGTAGTTTCAAAAGAACTTTCATGTAAGCCGAGTTAGTGCCACCCTTCTTACAGAGAGGTATTCTCATTTCATCCCCAATAGGACTTATCAAGGAGGAAGGTTGCCGACAAATGTAGAGACGCAGATGCTTTCTTTTTTGTGGTAATTTCAAACGATGTTAAAAATAAAGAATTGTAGTAATTAAACATACAATTTAGGTTCAGCGGAAATAAAACCACTATAAGAGAAGTGGCAAATCTTTTTGATATGTCCCTTTTAAATGTTCACAGAACATTCAATAATATTTTAAATTTTTTTATAAGTGACATAGCTCTGGAGGTAATAAAATTTCAAACAACAGATGGGGAGAAAAGAAGTATAGCAGATGAAATTAAAAAGGTAACATGGACGCTTTATAGTAATAAAATTAAATATAATCAAATGCATTTGTGTATTTAAGTATATACATATGGATATGTATGTATAAACGTACATACTTTCATATTATTATAGATTTCTGGGATTCCAAATGTGGTAGGAAGTATTGACGGAAGCTACATCGCAGCAAGGGCTCCAAAACATAAAATCCGTTAACTTATTCTAACAGACATGACAGTATTTCAATAACGTTGCAAGCTATTTGCCACAAGATTTGACAATTAATTTGACTGATGAAAATCAGTATTGTCTTTCTTGCTGATGTTTATAAAAAATAAAGTTTTTAAACGCAGAATTTGTTGTCAGTTTTCGAAACGCTAAATTTACATTACTGTTAGGTGTAAAATCTTCAATTTTTTTGTTCCATTGAAGTGTAAAAAAAGAACATTTTATGAGGGTGCGTGTAACATAATAAAACAATTACATATTTATTTGGTAGCATTTTTTTACAGAATGGAAAACACTATAAGAAGCCATGAGTTGTGTATTTTACACTACTTGACGTGGCTACAAGCAAAACGCCCTCAACATTTGTTTAAATGAACGATTTTCTATTTGTCCAAAGCGGAGTAGACGACTTCGTTTACTACTTTTGATGGCTTGGCTCTTCCCTTATTAGTAAGTTTGGACCTTGTTTTTGATGTCTTAACCATATATACTCATGATTAGTCACCAGTTATAACCCTCTAAAGCAAATCTAAATCATCGCTAATGTCGTTTCAAAATCTCATTAGCGATGTTTTTCATTTTCATTCTCAAAATTTAGCGAAAAAATTGTATAACATGAACCGATCGATCTGCCGATCTCCTCTACATCTTATTTTCTTCACTTTCTTAACATTCTAATCGAGTGTTGATGTAGTAGATCTTCCAGACCACGTGTTGTCATTCACATATTCTCGACCTCCTTTTGAAAATATTGTACCACTTCGTCGTGTGAGAGTTTATGTGCTCTATCCTCCATTTTTTTATATCTCGAGGTAATGATGCCATTTTAGGTTTTTGGCATCAAAATTTTAGAGCACATAAACTCCCGTACGACGACTTGTAAATATATTTCTGACATATGCCATATGCCTTTCCCAATATTTCAAGTACTTTTGGGAACTTACTTACTTGCATTTTTTACCCAAAATTTTATGCAAATTCTTTGGTCCAGCCTCTAACAAACAAACTAAACACAAACTCAACTAAGTCCATATCTGTGCAGATATGAGATGACAGCTTAAGTCAAAACATGAAAATTTTTATATATTTCTAAAATATATTAATTACTTACTTACTTAGATGGCCATAACAACCTGTTAATGGGTTTCGGCCTGCGCTAACACTAGGCTCCAGGCGTCTCTATAAAGCGCGCGCCTTCTGCACTTGGTCACACCAATTGATCACAAGGCTTCATCAAGTTGGTCCTTCCAACTTAAACATTGTCTTTTCTACGCCGACGTCCAGTGACCTTTACATCGAAAGCATTTAGCGCTGGAGCAGATTCTTCCTTCTGAACAATACGGCCGAGCCAGCGTAGCTGCTGGATATTAAGGCGCTGAACAACGCCCAGATCGCCAAGGAGCTCATACAGTTCGTTGGTTAATTCTAACGCGAAACTCATCACCATGCCTTAGAGGACCAAAGATCTTACGAAGAACTTTTTTCTCGAACACTCCCAGGACCGCTGCATCGGCACAAGACAGCATTTATGCTTTCACACCATAGAGAAGCACCTGAAGAATAAGCGACTTATAGACTAATAGATTTAATTTCATCACACTGGAGAGGTTTTTGTTACTAAACTGCCTACTGAGATCGTAGTAGCATCTGTTGGCCAGTGTGAATCTTCGTTTGTTCTCCAGACTGAACTCGTTCTTGTTGTTAATGGCGGCGTCAAGGTAAATGAGCTCCTTGACCACATCGAATGTATAGTTGCCGGCTATAACCTGAGAGCCGATACATTCAACATCCCTACTCGTCGAAGATATGTACTTTGTCTTGTTGTCATTTACTGCTAGACTCATTTTGCAGGCCCCCGTTCAATAGCATTAAAGGCTGCGGTGACATCTGGCTTTATTTTATATAATTATTTATTACAAAAAAATCTGTAATTTAACATATTGCTAATATGTCTTATAATACTTAACATTATAGTGCTATTTTGACATCTATGAAGCTCTCAACATAGTAAATTAATTTGGCCATGTATACTCTTAAACTATTATTGCATATTGCCACAGATATGTTCTTGATCAGTGTGCCACCATAAAAAAATTCGCTAATCATATGCACGTATCGCTAGAAATTTAAAAATTCTGCTTTTCTGTTGTACAGACCTCATATGTATGCCAACAAATTTACGATGCTGCTCAATGGACGTAATGAGAGCATTTTAGTTTAACTCCACTTAGTAAACTTGTAATTTAAACAGTTCTTACACTTTAAAAATAGTAGAATTTGCAAGTCTTTATGTCTGGTGGTAACTTATCTTCAATGACTCTTGGAAGCGTTATTATACAGATTGCATATCTTTTCTTGCTCTGCCCAGTATATCGTCAGGTATAGTGGGCAAAATTAGTGAAGTACCAAACATCTACCGAAAGTGGGTGTAAGGAAAAATAGCAAAAATAAACAAGAGTCCCTTAGTGTCTCTCTTTGAACTATTTTTTCGAAAAAACTAATCAAAAGCATATCTATACAACGTTTTTTTACTGTATCGTTACACAAAATACAACCAAAAACTAAGTTATTGGCTAAAAATTAGTGACAGTGAAAGAAAAAGAGTAAGAGTTCTGCTAACAATTAACGTACGTTCTGCATAAAAGATACTAAGAGACAACCCACCAGTCTTCGGAAGAGTTATTGTTATCCTTCACGATGATAATTTGCTAGGAACTGTTAAATAAATTCACTTCCTACAACTACACAGTCCAAAAAAGATAGTTCTGAGAACAGTTTTAATAAGAAAGTGTATTCATATTCAACACATACGCAGTCCAATTCAAAATAAAAATTCCCCAGGAGTTTTATTCCCTCTCCCATTTTTCCTATATAAATTCAATTGTAAAAGTAGGAAAGGGAAAAAACTCCAAAAAACTCCCAGGGAATTTTTCCTTAGAATTTTATTTTAAAATACTTTCAGAATTTAATATTAAAAATTTTTAACTGTTGAGTGTCATTTCCTAACGTACGGCCTTTTAAGTTCGTCTTAAGGGGGAAAAAAATTTTTTTTCTGTCTCGTAAGAGTTGAAGTGCGTAAATTTTCAAATGTGATTTTGTGTGTTAATGTTATTGCGTTTATGTTGAAAAATTTTGTGTGTTTTTTTTTTATTTTCGTTTTTAAGTTCACATTTTGATCATCACAAGTTTGTTGCTTAAATCTTTTGTTTTGTGATATTGAACACTAAGTAGACGTGAAACAGCAACAACAGCAATAACACACAAATATAGAATTGCATGGGAGGCGCAGGAGTTTAAATTGAATTTTTTTTTTTCGAATGTGCATTTAACGTTTTTATCTAAAAATGGTCAAAAGCAACGACCTTCTATTTTAGGCCACTAAGGAATTGCTTGAAATGTTATTTTATACGATTTTTTTTTATAAGTGCGTGTACGAGAATATTTGTCATATATTGTACTATGGCAAGCAGACATTGAATTTAATTTTGCTTTTTTTGCAGGTGAATTTTAAAGCAACATTTTTTGTAGTAAAAAAAAAAATAATGAATTTTTTTTTTGTATTTTTAATGCCATTGAAAAATGTTGAACGTTTTAGACAGATTGCCACTTTTGTCATAAAATTCAATTTGATTTAAAATTGTCTGAATTTAAATTGGAGAATTTAATTTAAAATACAAAATTTTAAATTATTTTCGACAGTGATGGAGAATCTAAGAAAAAAGGTTGTTGATTTTAATGGCATAAGACAGACAAACTTATTCTAGAAAGTAGTTTTTATCAAAAATAAATTGCATTTCATTGAGTTTAAAATAGAAAAAAAATTAACCTATACAATTAAATAACTTTAAAATTTAACTTTGAAAGAACTATTAAAAAGTATTTTTGATTAATTTTTTTTAACTGGGCATTTAAAGATTTTCTTCTGCTGTTGTAGAAGTGTTAAAGGCAAGATTTGGAAAATATATAAATATGTACGTACACATACATAAGTAAACTTAAATTAACGCTTACTTGTAAGCGGTTTTGTGAACAAGAGAAGCTATTTTCCGCCCTTTATAGTTTATTACGGAAGGCATAATATTTATATGGCGAGTTCCCACTGGGAATTTGCCCCTGCATTGCAATCTTCTTCTACATAAGGGAACTCAGTAAGCAGTATAATTATTTATGCAAATAACTGCAAGCAGTTAATTTAGTCTCGCTTAGAATAATTAAACAATCACATCATGAATATTTACTTCAATTACATCTGCATTTATGACCAAAAGAAGGAAATATTTTCCAAAAGAAGGAAATATTTTTGCCGGGAAAGTCAGGCTTACCCAGCAGAAATTAGTGATTACCAGTAAGCTATTTTGTAAGGGGAAAATTTTAACCAATCACTTACTCAGGCGCATCAATAATGCATGATTTTTATTTGAAATAAGCCGCTAAAATGCAATAAAAATGGAAATTTATTGCAACCGGTAAGCAAATAGTACAAAAAATCAAAAACAGTACCTTATCCTATAGCATCTTTGGAAGCTTTAAGGTATACATAAACAATATAATGCTTCCATTAGTAGTCGCGGTGGTCTAGTGGTTAGTGTGTTGGCTTACTAAGACATGAGCTTTGGGTTCGACACCCAGCTCCGACATCTTAAAAAAACGAAATATGAAAAAAAAAATATTTCTTTCGGCGACTACCTTTCAGCAGTCTTCTGGCAAAAGCTCTGGGAGTAATTAAATGCTATGAACAAGCTTCTCAAGTCTGTCGTTCGGAGGCGACATTAAACTGTAGGTCCCGGTACTCAGGGATAAAAATTGACACACACAACACAACATGAGTGCTGCGAGAAGCTAGATTGTAATCCTGACACAGGGTTGAAAAGGCCACTTATGTATGTATGAATGCTTCCATTATTGCTTAAAATTTTATTTATTGCTTCAAAATTTGAAAAATTTTCTGCTGGGTACCTTCATAAGAAGTATTTTGAAAATACTTACTTCGGGAATAAGTCCGATACACGGTATTTACGCACATACACACATGCATAGTTGGGCATAACCAATATTTGTCGGAGTTACCACCTTGCTTCTCAAAGCACCCATATGGTGTGCGTCAAGTTTTATCCATGACTACCGCCAGGACCTACAGTGTAATGTCCACTACGAACGACAGACTTGAGAAACTTTTTCATGGCAATCAGTTATTATTTATTATTATGTGATGTAGACCCAGCACAAATGCAAGACACTGCGACCCATAGGATCTATTGTGTCCCTTTGAGTCTACTGTTTGTTTAGCAGACTAACTGCCTTCCTTACGAACACCAGCAGGTCCGAAACTTTAGTGGTGCATATATCCGTCAGTGAGACCATATGTCTCCCTAAACACATCCATCTAAATCTATCAAGAGCCACACATTCACACAATATGTGCTCTGCCGTCTCTGATGCTTGTGAGCATAGTCTACAAACATCTATATCTGTCATCGCCATTTTCATCAAATGCGCTCTTACACTACAGTGACACGTAAGAATATCCGTTAGTATTTTCAAGCCTGACCTTCTATACTTTAGAACATCAGACTTACCCCAAAATCGCGGACATGGCAATCAGTTACTCTCAGAGCTTTTGCCGGAAAACTGCTAAGAGGTAGTCTTTCTTTTAAGATGTCAAAGCTGGGGTTTGCAACCCAATACACACTAGACTACGGCGTTAGTTATAAATTCTGAATAAATATTTCACTAACAGACGAATAATTAAAAATTTTTGTTAAAGTGCAACAAACAATAGTTTCTTTAAGAACAAATAACACAAACAATTTATTTTAATAATTTTAAAACTTTTTAAAACTTACCTTAAACTTCCAGTGTGTAACACATTTTTTGTTTTATATTTTATATTAAGGAAACTGTAAGAAATAACAAAAAGAAAAAATGTATTATTAGATATACATATGTATGTTTGTTTGTATGTACATATATATGTGTGTATACAAGCTTTTCTTATCTCATCTAGTTATAGTTTAAATGAAATGTCCACAAGCAATACTCCCTCTTTCCCCTTCTTATAACATATTTTCCTAGACCAGCACAATGTATTGAATGAGTAAGGGTCATCCAGTAAGTGCTGGCCTTAAAAAAATAAAATTAAACAAAAAATGCGTACAAACATAATTGACCATTACAACCCTGTTTTAAGGTTACGGTCTAGTTTCTCGCAACAACCATGTTGTGTGTGTTAAGTTTTATTACTGGGACCTACAATCTAAAGTCCACTCGGAACGACAGACTTGAGAACCGTGTTCATGGCAATCAGTTAGCCTCAGAGCTTTTGCCAGAAGATTGCTGAGAGGCAAAAAAAAATTAAAAAAGTCATTTTAATGTATTAGCTGCGCTTCCTATGGTTTATCGTTATTTCACTCTGGCCCCGATTATCGTTCACAACAACTAAATGTTGTGTTGTATTGGCTACAACATATAAAAACAAATGTTGTAAACAATATTCAAAGTATATGGTACAACACATAGGTGTTGTAAATAATAATCTCAATTTTAGAAATACAACATCAAATTTACAACTGTTGTGAACCATAATCGGGGCCTCTATTTTTGTATTTTATTTCGATATTTTACTGTCAAGCAAAACACAAATGCACTAAATTCTTGTGTATAGTACTTCTTTCTAAAAACATTTTGCTTTAATTGTACAAATCCTACAAAGAAATGTAATAGTTTCTACTGTACAGAAGACTGATTTGAATTTTAATGAACCCAATAATAAACCGCTTTTAAACCATTAAATATAATTTTACTTTAGAAATAATTTTTTTGAACATTCTCGTTAAAATTATAGGTAATAAGTTGTGCCAGCTGACAATGGTATTCAATACCAAACAAATAGACGCCTTTTCTTGCTGATAATCCTCAATAGTCAACGTAACATAGTACAGTTAACTGGAGATGTGTAACATTTTTAAAATAATAGTGCTGGCAATGCAAATAGTCACAGTTATTTTTAAATTCTTTTCGTTTCTTTTTAAGTTTTCATCAAATAAATCTTATAAAAAACACATAATTTTAATATTTTTTTTTTTTTTTTTGAAGATTTAATTCTCTCTAATCTCTGCTATTTTTTTTAATGATCATATACTGTAAAAACTTTTTAAGTTGTTGCTTTTTACCATAATAGCAACAACTTGTTGCCTGAACTATTGTGGTCATTTGGTAACGTGGAATAAGCAATCTTGGTGTGGTATTGGTTAGTTGGTGGTTGTTGGTGTTATTTTTATTGTACTCCTTTATGCCTGATGACATGCGCTTTAAGCCTTTTGATGCCATGACAGTTGCATTTATATATAACCTAAAAAGCAAAAAAAAAAACAACGGATGAACAAATAAACACAGACGCAGAAGAAGACAAAAAAAAAGAAAAGTGCCATGTTGCATAGTGTCATACTTAAGTTGCCACAACTAAAATGTTACAGCAAACACATCACAGAAACAAAAACAAATATCGTATAAAGGCCCACAACAAATAACAAACATTTTTGACTTGATGCGATTATATGCACGCACATTTTCAGTGCAAAGACAAGACAAGTCAAGTTGAATATGTTAAAGGCTTTATACATGCATATGTACGTACGTACATACATACAGGCACACATGCATAATGCCATCCATATACCGCTTATATGCCACAATAAAATAGAGGAAAAACAAAGAAAGCTTTAAAGAAAAGAAGACGAATCTGCTTATCTACGGTGATCCATCATTGGTCCAAAAAGCAAGACACTAAAAAAGAAAAAAAAAATAACAAAAATAGAAGACAATCTTCCAGTATTTGTGTGTATAAGTAGAATGGGGTAAGA
This sequence comes from Metopia argyrocephala, assembly GCA_963576795.1. NCBI lineage: Eukaryota > Metazoa > Arthropoda > Insecta > Diptera > Sarcophagidae > Metopia > Metopia argyrocephala. Next base: position 51,597,994 of record OY756210.1, read on the forward strand.
GAAAAAAGGCAAAAATTTTGCATATTTTTGCAAAACACTTTTTGGTGGCGTAAAAGAAATTTATAGGCCACAGGTGATTTTTCCTTTCCTACGTCTTCCACGCCTTCGGCCACCACTAAACTTAAAACCAAAGCAACAAATCTTAATATGCGGGCGTTAGGAACAAAAAAAAAAGAAGGCAAAACAGAAAAATATGCTAAAATATGTCAGAACCTTTTTAAAAAGCATAAAACAACAAGTGTCACCTTTAGTTTTGCAAAGTGTTTTTTTAACAGAAACTTTGAAAACCACAAAAAGGAACAAGAAAAACCAGTGAATCAAAAATTAAAAAGAAATAAAATATATATACATTCTTTAGGTTTTTATATTCGTTGTTTAATATTGATTACGCTCCCACGGTTTTTGCATATCGAAAGTACATACATATGTGACGTCCACCAAAGACGGGACCGTCATCATCATCATCATCGTCATCATAACCAACAGCCAGCCAGCCTATCGTCTTGAAAAAAAAATTGTTTTTTAGTCAACCATAAAACAGGAAATTTTAATAAAACCACAGAAAATGAAACTATTCGAGTATGAAACAACTTGTAAAAATTACAAATAAACACCCTCATTAAGAAAAGTTTGCTTAATGGAAATTAAAATCTAAACGAATAAGGAGGCACATACATACCTGCCTGACAATGAGAGGCTTTAATTTAATGTCACAGATTCAGGGAGGGAAACAAAAACCTTGAATTGATTGTATACTGTTTACAGGTTTATTTTGATTTTTAGTGTCAATAAAAAATGAATTGAAATTTTAAGTTAAACAAACAATAACAACAAATCAATTTTGAAAATATGTGTGTTTCAATGTTATAAATATTAAACAACTAATTGAAAATTTTCACAGAAGACAAAATTAAACCAGGTAAAGGTCAATACTTCCCAAGAGACATTGCGTTAAAAACAGTCTTAATATATAGTTCTAGTAAAAAAATAGTACACCTCCAAATCCAAGTGCTTTAAAATTATAAGCAGGCCTTTTTTTCACACAAAAGAAGTCACACAAAATTTTTTTAGAATAAAACAAACATTTCGTCGTGCGGGAGTTTATGTGCTCTATACGCCATTTCATTTTTTTATATATCGTATCTCGAGTTAATGATACCACTTTAGGTTTTCGACCCCAAATTTTTTAAGTCTGCAATTCGTTTTCGGATATCTCGTCCAGTTTTAGAGATAAATAGCCGAAAACGGTTTGCAAATTTTAAAAATTTTGGTCTCAAAAACCTCCATCACCCACGCAAAATGGTAAGAGTCTTTACATTTGGTTCACATTGCTTTATGGTCAAATTATACAATGGGCGGAATTGGATATGGTATCTCTTATACAAAATAAATATTGATTTTGTTATATACAGATACCTTGAGAACAGTAATTTTTTAGGTTTCGAAAATTGGTTCAAACCAGAGTACCAAATCGTTCACTCACTTTTCACTTATGAGTGGACGTGTGCATTTAGTTTTTATTTTTTTTCTCCTCACACATGTTTGAAAAAACAGAAAATATTTTGCTTTGCTCTTTTTCATGTGTGAATATTACTTTTTTTTCTTTTTTGACGCATATTCATTTATGAAAAATTACAATTTTGACGAATACTCTTTTATGAGCATGAATATTTTTTTCACACACTTACTCGCTTTGCTTTTCAAGTGACAAATTCAAATTTACAATTGTACGTATGTATGTATACACAACAACAATACTCTTCTATTTGGGATTTTTTTATGGAATTGTTGTATTGTGTGTTCGCGACAGGCAGGCGTCATGAAACAATTTTGCTTAGAAAAATATGAACGTTCGCGTGTGAAAAAAAATTTGTGCTGCTCATTTATGTGCATGAAGAAAATAAAAAAATTTCTTTACTCTTCATATATGAACGCTTAGAAAAAAATGAATGCACACGTTCGCGTGTGATTTTAAGAATTTGAATTTTGCTGCTCGTTTATGTGCGTGAAGAAAAATAAAAATTTTTAAAAATCGCATTCTTGATAATATTCATAAATGTTAGTTTTTGAGTATTCATAAATGGAAAAATTTGAACTCTGGTTCAAACAACTTCGGTGCCATTTAAGGTACAGACATACATGCATACATACTTGGCCATTACAGCTCTGTGTACGGGTTACGGCTTAGCTTCTAGCAGCACTCATATTGTGTGTGTTAATTTTTGATCTTATTAAAAGCGTTTCAGACGAAACAAAAATAATTTAAAAAATTATTACTCTTTCTGGAGCTCGAACTTGAGTCTTCACCACAACATAAGACAATGGTAGAAGTTTATAAATTTAATCGAAATAATTTCGTCTTAACGGTATTGAAGTATGCTGGTTCTTGGCTAGTACATGTATATGGAATTTTTCAAAAATTTTCGACATTTTGATTTTTTTTTTTTTTTTCAAATTTTTTTTTTTTTTTGATGACACGAATGACGCTTTCATCAAGTGAAGGGTGATATTTTAGCATACCAAAACAGTTCGCGTTAATCATTTATTGCAAACGGCGCGAAAGTTATGTAGGTTTTAAGTTAAAATTTCTTTAAAAAAATTTAAAGTTAAATTTGTTGGCTTATTTTAATAAATGTTGTATGGATGCATGAAACTCATTTCAAATTCACATTAAATTAATTAATTAATTAATCACACATTAAAAACAAAAACACATATAATTAAAATTCCTTAACATTAAAAAAAAAACGCGATTTTTCACAAAAATATGAATGTTTCAATGATTGTTATAATATGTGTTTATATAACGCACAACTAATTTACAGAAAAACAATGTTTTAACTTGCAAATTTAAAAAATAAAAAAAATTATATAAGAATTATTTTTGAGGTTAGGACTTTTTTTTATCTGTAAAATTTAAAATCATGAAAATTTTTTAATGCCTGTTCGGTTTTATTATCAAGCTTAAAAAAACCTTTCATTTGGTGTCAATCGCGGCGGAATCTATACATAACTGCAGATGTCACAAAGCAAAATGTGTTTGAAGAAAAATGCCACTGTACCCGCTAAATATGGACCGAATTGAACCGTATTTATGTATATATGATCTTTAGTTGGACGTGAAGGTATCTTTGGCCCCACTGTCGGGCAGTTCAGTCTCCATTCTTCCACCTCGCCGAACGGCATGAGACTGATCGATTTCGCCGCGGCGCGAAACATGGTAGTTTGTAGCACCAGGTTCCAGCATCTCGATATCCATAAGGCCACCTGGCTCTCTCCCGATCGATCAACTACCAACCAGATCGATCACATTGTGATTGATGGAAGGCATGTATCCAGTATACTAGACGTGCGCACATTTAGAGGTCCGAATGTCGACTCGGACCATTATCTTGTCGCAGCCAAGATGCGATTGCGCATATGCGCAGCGAATATGGCACGTTCTAGTGTTCGAGGGAAGCTGGACATCAAAAAGCTGCGATCACAAGAGACAGCCAGGTCGTTCTCCGATCGTCTTTCTAATGAGCTCCATTGTATCCCGTCCTCTCTCGAAAGTATTGGTGGACAGTGGTCTCACATTGCTCACTCTCTGCGCAACGCTGTCGAAACAGTCCTTGGTTTTGAGCGTCCTCCCCGCAGAAACCAATGGTACGATGAAGAGTGTCGTGAGGCCACTGCGGCAGAAAATGCTGCCTACAGAAGAACGTTGCAGTCCACCACTACAAGAGCAACTGTGGAGGTGTACAGAGAGAAGAGGAGGGAAGAGAGACGCCTATTTAGAAGAAAGAAAAGGGAACAAGAAAGGCGTGATCGTGAGGAAATCGAGATGTGCAGGAGTAGACATGATGCTCGAAATTTTTATAAGAAGATAAGGCGTCTTACTACTGGTTTTAAACCCGGAGCAACCTCCTGCAGAGACGAACATGGTAATCTGGTTACAGATGCACATGGTGCACTGAGATTATGGAGACAGCATTTCTGTAATCTACTGCAAAGCGATGATGATACAAATTCCGCTACTAGAGATGCTGTGCCGGACCCAATCAATGATGACGTTGTGATCCCGTCCCCCAGCCATGAATAGGTCAAGGTTGCCATATGGCGACTGAAGAACAACAAAGCAGCCAGACCTGACGGTGCATGCACCAGCTCATTTGCAGAATATGGCTGGAGGAAAGTATGCCCGATGATTGGAATCTCAGTGCCCTCTGTCCGATCCTGAAAAAGGGAGACCCCACAATATGCACCAACTACAGGGGTATAAGCCTTCTCCCTATCGCATATAAGGTTCTTACGAGCGTATTGTGTGAACGACTGAAGCCATTCGCCATCTCACTGATTGGACCTTATCAGTGCGGCTTTAGACCTGGTAAGTCCACCATTGACCAGATATTCACACTGCGCCAAATCCTGGAGAAGACCCATGAAAGTCAAGTCGACACACACCACCTCTTTGTCGACTATAAGGCAGCGTTCGATAGCCCGATAAGGGATCGCGTATATGCAGCAATGTCTGAGCTCCGTATTCCTGCAAAATTGATAAGACTGTGCAGAATGACGTTGAGCAATTCCTGCAGCTCCGTCAAGGTAGGAAGAGACCTCTCCGAGCCTTTTAATACCGTGCGAGGTTTCAGACAGGGCGATCCCTTATCCTGCGACCTCTTCAATTTCGTCATGGAGAGTGTTTTGCGAAAGGCGGGTGTCCATCGTAATGGCACTATTTTTAACAAAAGTGTCCAGCTCCTTGCGTATGCAGACGATATAGACATCATTGGGCATACCAAGCGAGATGTCACCGCAGCCTTTAATGCTATTGAACGATAGTCTGCTAAAATGGGTCTGGCGGTAAATGAGAGCAAGACGAAGTACATGTTGTCGACGAGTAGGGATGTTGATCGTATCGGCTCCCAGGTTACAGCCGGCAACTATACATTCGATGTGGTCAAGGAATTCATCTATATTGGCACCGCCATTACCAGCAAAAATGATGTCAGTCTAGAGATCAGGCGAAGAATCACACTGGCCAACAGGTGCTACTACGGTCTCGGTAGGCAGTTTAGTAATAGAGACCTCTCTCGTGCGACGAAATTAACACTCTACAAGTCGCTTATTCTCCCGGTGCTTCTCTATGGTGCAGAAGCATGGACGCTGTCTTGTGCCGATGCAGCGGTCCTCGGGGTGTTCGAGAGAAAAGTTCTTCGTAAGATCTTTGGTTCCCTAAGGCATGGCGATGAGTTTCGCATTAGAACCAACCATGAGCTGTATGAGCTCCTCGGCGATGTAGGTGTTGTCCAGCGTATTAACATCCAGCGGCTACGCTGGCTCGGCCACATTGTTCGGATGGAAGAATCTGCTCCAGCGAAGAAAGTTTTCGATGCGAAGGTCACTGGACGTCGGCGTAGAGGACGACCCTGTTTACGTTGGAAGGACCAGGTTGATGAAGCCCTGTCATCGATTGGTGTGACCAACTGGAGAAGGCGCGCGCTAAGCAGAAGCGCCTGGAGACTAGTGCTGAAGCAGGCCGAAACCCGTTAACGGGTTGTTATGGCCAGCTAAGTAAGTAAGTAGATCTTTAGTTCACCGCCTCACTTCATTTCCAATACTTTACATTGATTTTAAACCAAGGATTAATTAAAAAAAAAACGCGAAACAAAATCATGAAATTTCACAAAATTTTTATTTTCTTTATAAAATTTTTGCGTTTCAAAATATTTTAACGCCTTCTTGACGTTGAGCTGCCATTTACTAGTTTAGATCACGTTTTAAATAAGATTGCAAATTTCAGGCGCGAAAAATTGTCATTTTTGACAAATTTATATGATGGTATGGCGCAAATTTTAGCAAATTACACCCTCTATTAAATACTGTTGACGAAATGCAATTTTCTTGAACGGCGCAAAAACGCTATAGAAAAAACTGCGAAAATTGAAAAATCGGAAAATTTTCTGTACAACTTTTTCCCAAATACTTAGTAGTATTGGCATAACTTTTATAGTGTAAATATCTACAAAGTCTAGTGACTTTATTTTATATCAGTGGGCATCGGAAGTTTAAAACTAAAAGTAGAAAAGTGATGAAATATGAAAAAACTCTTGTAAATTTCAAGCCTTTTTTTGAGTTTTTCAATATTTGAGTGCCCGCCCATAACTTTTAGAGATAAAGAAGAGATAAAGATAATTTTTAATTTCCCAGTTTTCTAGTGTGGCCTACCATTCCCTTTTGACCGTTTTGGTATAATAAGCATCTGAACTCAGTTTCAACAAATGTTGAAAATTATTGAAATAGCCTATATATGTATATTTAAAAAGAACTCTTTCAATTTTAATTGTTAGGTTTATTACATATAGTGATATATTCCTAATAAATCGGTTGAAATCCTAAATTTACCTGTTGGCTATCAAATTAATAACAAACGTTTAAGCACTGTTATAGTGTTTAATTATGAGTGTATAAATACCCGTTAAATAAAAAATCAAAATATCTTGTTTGCATATCAGTTAAAAATTTAAATTTTTAATTTTTTTTTTCTCTTTTTTTTTCCATTGATACTGTTTGTGTTTAAATATTTCATTAACTAACTGTCTGTACAAATTATATATAATTTTTTATTCATTTTTTTAAAACAAATGGTCATTTAATAAACTCGAGAGCAAAACAAGCAAGCAAAATAAAAATAACAAAATATTTTACACCACTTTGTTACACTTTTATGAACTGACTATCATGGATATGTTGTGCTCGTTGTACGAATGTATGCGAGCACAGATATGAAATCGAGGGTCTGCTCAAAATGTGTGGGCGTTAAAATACCACAAGAGTCGAGTTAATTATGAGCATATGAGAATGCATGTCATTAGAAATAAAATAGTAATAAAAAAAGAAATAACGACAACCAAAATACTCAAATTACTTGGAAAAAAGTGAATTAAAAAAAAAAAAAAAACTATAATAGAACTGATAAACAAACAAAAAAATTCAAACTCAAACCAACCAGAAAACTTAAAATTCATTTTAAATTGTTTTCTTAACGAGCTGGGAGTTTGAAAAGAACAGACAGAACAGAAAAATAGAAAACACAGAGAATAAATAAATCAGATCATTGAATTCAAAATATAAATCCATAAAATATGAAACAACTGACTTTAGATTAGAGATTGATTTTTAAGTGGTTTAATTATAAATAAAACACGCGTTAGTCTTTATTTACAACCACCACTGCTGATAAGATTGCTTTTTATTGATTTCGAAATTTATTATGAATTTCAAATACTTGCATAGGCTGTGTTGTGTATCAGTAATAGTGGGTGCTTGACGTAAACGATAATACTTTTAAAACACAAAATAGGTTAAAAGTTTATCAATTTCAAGCAGAAAAAAAACTACTCATGTATGTTGTAATAAATAGCGTAATGGAGTAAAATTAAATTGAATCTGCTATTTTTTTATCAGTTTGAAAGAACATTTAATAGAAGATAACTAAGAGATTACTGTTCATAGAATACCAATTGTCTACAAACGTATAAACGTCATACAAATTTCCATTTGTATAAATCGTACGTCATTTTTTGTGTAAAAAATTTAACAAATGACAGCTTGTTTTGGTTTTTGTAACACGAATTTCTTGCAAAAAACACCAAAGACAGGGCGAATGAAAATTTATGTTCGTCCGCAAAATTTCAATAGATTATGGAATTGCTATTTTTTGTTTTTATTGAGACCAATATTCAGGGGAGTAAACCCCTACCCGTGCTGTGTATTGGAATTATTTTGGAAAGCCTAGTTCTTTTTTTATTGAGTACTCTACGAATAACACAAGTTGCTATCAATTGATTGATCACTCAAAGGCCAGAAGGCTACTGTTATACCTACACCCTTGAATGATCAACAGCAATTTCTCATCTATTGTGGGATGTTGATTGTGGTGAGGATCTCCGCTAAGTGGATAGCTGTTGTCACTACTATCCAGTAATTGGCGCTTTTCTTCCGATCATTCGTTTTTGATGCCACTGCCAACGGTGGAATAGAGCAGTTTCTTGTGGTTGGACTTCTTGGAAGGGGGAAAACCTCCTATTTTTATTTAATTAAAATTTCGAAAAACCGCATTTGTATTTTTTATTTTTTCTTCTTTGTTGGGCTATGAACCTATGCTGTTTGAGTTCTTGTGCAAATGCTCTAACAACTATACTAAGCACATCCCTATAAAAAGGCATTTAAGGATTACCGTTTGCTGAAAATAATGATTTTCTATGAGCGAAAGTAAACAAATCAAGATTTATTGCAGTATGGCAATATTGTGTGTTGACACTACATCGATAATATAAGGCGGACGTCCACACACGTTTCGTGTGTCGAGACTGACGTCTTCCACAGTTTCAAAACCCGTATTTGACGTTTAAAAAAAAAGAAAAATGAAAAAAAATATTTCCTTCGGCAACTATCACTTAGCAGTCTTCTGGCTCTGACTAATTACCACGAACAAGCTTCTCAAGTCTGACATTCGGAGTCGACGTTAAAATGCAAGACTTGTATAAAAATTGTCGCACAGGTCGTAACCCTGAATTGACCGTTTTCTTTTTGGCAAAAAATTCACCACTACTGGAATAGTTTGTCTGTGTTGAGATATGTTCACTCTGTATTACAATTATCTTTTAGTTAACGATACTCTACATATGATTAATATTTGTAAACAATCCCAGCGTTGCAATTCTAATTAAATATAAGACTTGCATTTTCCATCAATTCTTTAGCAAACCTCAGAAAAAAAAAAATAAAAAACCACATTGAAATGTAAAAACTCCCTGATGTTCCCATTTCATACTACTCAACAGTTTCCATTAAAATTTTAAATAAATTTACGATCTTAACTAAACGGCATTTTGGTGAAAGGGAGGTTAAAGAGTGGAAGAAAGGTTAAAAACTTTAATTTTTTTTAATTTCAAACAGGTTTATGGCCATTTAAGAAATTGTTTGTTTAACAATCTTTCTATGCAAATCGACCCTTGGACTGCAATTTACACTGCTGACCATTGGCTATAATTTTCTAAATCAATTGACTGTTTGAACTTCTTGGTAAAGAAAATAAAAAATTATTTTTTTAAAAATTTTAAAATAAATTAAAAGTAATTTTTCGTTAACACTGTACAGAAAAACCTTTCCGGTTTCTTAAAAAAATATATTTTATTTACGATCTATAGAAATACAAATTTCTGCAAAACCAAATGAAAAAAAAATATATTGAGACTTTATTTTAAAGGTCTTTTTGGGTTAGTTTGTTCATATTTCATATGCTTAAAATAGAAAAAACTAAGAAAAAAAAGAGAAAAACGTTTGTCCAACCACTCTAAACTATTACAAAAAACCTCAATTGTGGTTTCAGTGGTTCTAAGGCACACATGTGCGCATATTTCTAAAGGTCGTTTAGTTTTTTCTCTTTTAATTTTTTTTATCAAACCAATATCTATAGCCATAGCCATAGCCAATGCATTCTAACTGCACTGGTCTGTTCAGTCCTGGGATTGTCATGTTGTTAAAAATTTATTTCAAAATACCACAATACGTAAAACAACCATAGATTTTGGTTTTAGGCTTTAAAATAAAAAACTGAAACAAAAAAAACAAGTATTCAAACAACAACAACACAAAATAAATAAATTGGATATCGAAATCAAAATAAACACCCGCTATATTAAGAATAATAAATATTTCACAGAAATAAATATAAACGACCTCTGAAGGTTAATTTATCAGGTTTTTTTTCTGGAAATATTTTTTTTTTTTTTTTTGAAAATATATTGCCAATTAAAATTTATTTGTGACAACAATAAAAACTTGATACGAGTATGTTATTTCAAGCCAATAATAAAATTTTTAAAACAAAACTGTCATTTCTAAAACTAAATTTATTAGAATAAAAGACAACAAGAATTATAGATTTATTTGTAAACAGAAGAAATAATTTAAAAAATGTTTAAGAGAATTAAATTAAGAACCAAAAAATAAGAACTCAACGCCACAAAATCTGTGTCTATAAACCAAAATTTTTTTACAATTTATGGATCAATTATGAATGATATTTGAACTTCAGTTGAGTTGTCTATGAACAAAAAAAATGAATTAAAATTTTTGGTTGCCAACTCAAACATCAGTTCATAATATCAATAAAACCTAGAAATATAAACAAATTTGTACTCGAAAAAAACAAACAAAAGTCTGCCAAGAAAAATTTAAAATTTAGAGAAGATATAACCGACAAATGATTTGTGTCATATATGTAATTGTGTCTTTTGGATATTAATAAATATGCCAAACCGTCACCATAGATTAATGCTGAGTGAACAGTTGGAAAGCTGATCCGTGAATACCATTTTTGGGCTGCATTAGTTTAATAATGAACAAAATTACTACCATACACGCATACATAATTGGCCATTACAACCCCGTGTCAAGGTTACGGCCTAGCTTTTCGAAGCACTCATGTTGTGTGTGTTAATTTTTTTTATTCATGAGTACCGGTACCTACAGTTTAAAGTCGACTCCGAACGACAGATTTTAGAAGCTTTTTCATGGCAATCAATTACTCCCAGAGCTTTTGCCAGAAGACTGAGAGTTGCTGAGAGTTAATCCCCGAAAGAAATAATTTTTTCATATTTCATATTTCTTTTCAAGATGTCAGAGCTGAGATTTGAACCCGGCACTATCGTCTTAGTAAGCCAACACACTATCCACTAGACCACGGCGACTACTAAACTTGCCACCAATTAAAAGAAAACAGTCCACAACTGAGCCTAAAAAACCGTTTGATATTGATGGCATAACTGGAATTGATTATTTAAAAATACTGACGATGACGAGTGTTTTATTAGAGATCGCTGGTGATGTTTCAATATATATGATCGACATTGATCTGCATAAGATGTGATACCCGCCCCCGGAATACTTTAGATCTTCTGGCGACTCTTTCCGCCAGGAGCCTGAGCTCTCAGGGTATATGGAGTTAACCTAGTTCTGAGTGGCCTGGCACTCTATATAGGAAGAGAGTTGTTGGCTTGTGCAACTGGCTGCCACTGTCAGTGACTGCCACAAATGCCTTAATTGCAAGGCCCTGCGAGTAGAGTTTTTCAATTATTGTTGTTTTTCATTTACTTGTTAGACAAGCAGAGCAGAAGCAGCTCTAACAACTTGGGAGTGAACCATAATGTTATTTTAATATCGGTGTAAAATTATTTCTTCATAATATTATTATCCAATTAGATCACGCCGAGTTGCAAGGCCCTGCGACCTATGGGATATATTGTGTAATTTTTAATTTACTGCGTGTTTAACAAGTCTATTTATACAATACTTAATGAAATCCAGCAAGATTGAATGTGAAGTGAATATGTGAAAACGAAGGCTATCTAGCAAGAATCCCATATTTACATAGAATATACCTTTCGCTATCTCTGATGGTTGCCAGTAAAATCTAGGAATATCTATATCTGTGAACACTATCTTCCATAATTGCACCCTCAAACCTCAAAAACATGTAAATTTTTCAGTCGACGGTTTGGTGTATGTGAGAACACGACAACCGCGACCAAACTGTAGTCTGATCACCGTCTTAGAGTGTCTAAAATTAAGTTCAGAATTTCAATCTTCCAAGCATTTACCAACTTTTAATGTACCCGAACCGATCGTGGGTGCGATTTCCACCAGAGACTGTGATCTGTTTTATTACTTCAAACTCCACATTCATTGAAAAAAATAAAATTAAAATAAGAAAAAAATCGTTTCTTTCCTTTTTCAATAGAAATATTTTTGTTATTATTTTTCTTAAAATCCAATCTACTTCTGATATATTTTTCATTTTACTTTTACTTCGGGGGTGGACACATGTAATTACTGTTTTAAATGTTTTTAAGCTGTATAATTAATATTAAAATTTAGACCAGTTTTTACTTGTTTTTGCGGTGGGTTTTACCCTCTTTTTAGAATTTTGTGGGTTTTTTTTTTCTCTCTTTCATAATCTCAAGCAACTTTTGTTGTTAAAGGAAATTGTTTAGTTTTACAATTAGTTTAGTTTAGTTTTTTTTTTCTCTTTTATTTTTCTATTTGTTATTGCTGCTCTGCTAGTTTTTTTCCTGTTAATATAATCTTGGTTATAACCGCAAAATACTATATTATTACCAACTATTATTACCATAAAGAATGGTCAAGCATTTGGCTACATATAAAGCATTATTATAAATAAGGTTGTTCGTTGCTATTTGGGTTCGCTCTTTATAATTCACATTAAAATGTATTTTTTTTTTTCTTTGAAAAATTTTTTTATGCCACAAACCCACTACCACCAACGCCATTCGGTGCTGCAGCATAACACTTCATATATAATATCTGCAACAATATCATGAAATTGTTGCACACAATTAAACAACGTTGCCATTTGAAATTGATTTTAAAATTTCTTATTTCAGCCTAGGAATTTGGAATGGATTAACTCGAATAATTCATATAAAAGGAAATGAATTATACAATAAATAGAGTTTCTAAAGAAATAAATAAAATTATTCTTCAGTATAATTAATGTTAATGATGCCACTTTAGGTTTTTAAAACTAAAATTTTTAAAATGCAATCCGTGTTCGTCTATTTATCTCCGAAACTAGACGAGATATCCGAAAACGGATGGCAGACTTAAAAAATGTTGGGTCAAAATCTTAAAGTGGCATCATTAACTCGAGATATATAAAAAATATGAAATGGCGGATAGAGCGCATAAACTCCCGCACGACCATATTTCATTCAGTTTGGAAACGTCTAAGTCTAAGAAATTTAAAAAAAATGCGTAATATGTATACAATCGCAAACTATAGACCAAAAGTCAAACCACCAAGCAAAGTATTCTTCGTTCTGTGCAATAAATAGGTAAAATGCATTTACCAACTTCAGGCAGGCCTCTAACACCACAGACATTCACAATTTAAATTTGAAAAACACTGGGTGTAGTATCCATTTCTTTTTCAGGTCCCACATTGGTTGTACCGCTAGTTATTTTTTTTTTCTTTGACCAATACTCAGGGGTAAACTCCTACTCTGCTGTGCATTGTACTGGAATGTAAAAGTATGTAGATCGATTTTTTTTCGATGAGACAAGTTGCTGTCATTTGATCACTCAAAGGCCAATGTTATACCTTCTCCTTTGAATGATCAACAGCAATTGCTCCATCTGTCGTTGGATTAAAATTATAAGTGGTGATCGTCTCCACTAAGTAGGTTAGCTGCTATCTTCCAGAAGATGGCGTTGTACTCCTGATCATTCATTTTTAATGCCAGCCAAAGGTGGAATAGAGTGGTAATATCAGGGAGCGGTTTCTTGGCGATGGACATTTAGAGGGAGGAACCTCTTATTTTTAAATTAAAATTTTTAGAAAAACCGCACCTTTTTACTTTTAATTTTTGCCATTTGCTGGAATTTGAACCTGGGACGTTTGATGTACTCACCCAAAAGAGAGCTCTAAGTACTTGTACCATAAAATCTAATTCTAATAAGGTCTCGAAACTGCATTTCCACCTACATCAAGTGCCATACTTGTAATATAAGAAAAAATGATTTAATGATATATTTTAGAATCCTTTTATCGTTGAGTCCTTGTCGTATTTCTTGCTATTGTGGTTGTGTAGTTTTGTAGCCTCAACATAACCTATAAGTTGTGCTTGGACACGGTCTTGCATGGAAGTTTAACTTCAGCAAAGTCCCACAATTGCCATTTTATTTTTGGTTAACCGTACCGAAATGCTTTCGGTTTGGACAGCAAACGGGTTGATCTGATTTTATTTTCTCTAGTATCTGTGTAAGAGAAAGTGAGTGAAGGAGGATAGGGCGTGGTCCAATTGTCTATTTTCCTTTTTTAATGTATGCATTTACGTATGCAAAGCTTGTATCAATGAACCATTATTTTAAACTTTGAAAATAGATAATAATTCAAGAGATTTTGAACCAAAAAATTGTTTAATTTCTGCTTTATACACCCAAACATCACCGAATTTAAAAAAAATTTTAATCTAAAAAACTTTCAATTATAGTGCTGCTGATTCCTGCACGACAAATTGCACTCAATTGAAACTCTTATGTTTTCTGAAGAGTGGAGGGGGAGATACGCTTCCATTTTCTTTCTTTCTTTCTTTCCGACAACTAAACTTACGGGCACATTTATATTGAAAAGTTAGCAACTCGTTAAAATATAGGGCAATATGACTGATATTATAAAAACTTTTAATATCTTTTATTCGATAACTCGTCAAATAATCCAAAAAATTAAAGAACTCGTACGTTTGAGTAAGAATTTCCACGTAAAGCAAAGACAAACTTAGCCAATACGTACAACGAGCTGCTAAATTTTTATTATAAATAAGGCCCGCGAATGACTTTTGTCGAGGCTGTGGGTCGATTGAGGAAGAAGAGACTGTAGTTCACTATATTTGCCAGTGCCCATCCCTGGCTCGACGTAGATTTCTTACATTAGGATCTCCTTTTTTCCATAGCTTGAATGACCTATCAATTGCCAAATTCATTAGGCTCTCTGGATGGTTTCCAGCATAATTTTCTGAGGAACTAGTGCTTCTTGTGTGGAGCCTCTGGCTATCAGGGTTCCCTACATCACATGGTCTCACGAGAGGCCGCTATGAGTGCTCAAGTGTGCCTTGTTAATACAAGGCTAGACCTTCCTCCTATCCTATCCTATCCTATCCTAAGGCTGTTAGCGTTCAAATTCAATACAAACTTACACACTTTATTGAATAAAAATTAAAAAGAACACAAAGATGCTGTGGGTGGCAGATATCGTCTGCCTTTGGTAAATAATAATTCGTTTTTGAATGAAAAATTTTGCAAAAATTTTAAATTTTTTCAGAATTTTACAATTTTACAAGTTGTAGCGGAAATGGTGTTTATAGGTGTGTTCATGACGTTGATGATGATGATTCAGTTGTTTTGTTTGGTCGGTCGGTTAAATTTCTTATTAAAATTTTTGTTATTGTTCTTGTTAACTTTTTTTCTTTCCATAATAGTTGGATGGATAGATGCCATGGTTTAAATGGTGTTTTGTAAACAAGAATTAGCAGCGCGTGCTAAATAAAACTGAATAAAATGTTATTTTTTGTTCTTGTTGTCTTTTTAATAAAATATGAAATCAAATACGAGTCAATTTTTTTGTGTGTGAGTAAATTTATTATTTAACTCCATTTTTATAAAGAAAAAAAAAATTATAAAAAGAGGGTCTTCAGCTTTTTCACTTTTTCTTTATTATTAAGCGTTTGTGTTTGTTTTCTCTAAGCAGTTATATTGCATTTTCTGTTGTCGCAATAGCAGCAACAGCAGCTACATCCACAGCCACATTGCAATGAAGAAGACAACATAATAATGGCATGTGCGCAAGCGTGCTTAAGTTTTTTTTTTTTTTTTTTGTTAATTTTTTAGCTTCTAGTTTTTCTAAAATCAGTTTCAAAGCTTGCTTCTCTTTGTTACCCACACTTATGCGTTTGGATCAACACACTTGCAAAAATGTTTTTGTTTTAACTTTCGACCATAAATCTAATGCTTATTTGCCAACACAAAATAGCAGAATAATGGTAACAATCTTACATTGTAGCAATTCCCTATACTTTTAAATATCCAGTCAAGAAATGAAAAAGCAACACAAGAGAGGAAAAAGGAGTAGAAAAAAGTTCAATGTTACATTAAAGCCAAGTTAGTTAACTTTAACTACACACAGCTACGGTACATGTAATTACAATCATTATATGGTCTGTCGCGTTTTTTCTTTCAGTTTTTTTTTTATTTGCCGTTTTTTAAGTTACACCACCACCACCATCGCCATCACCATCACCAGTGGCTGTAGTATAGTCACAGTGGCCATATAAATTTTTGTTGGTATAGTGGCTGTTACAGTAACAACAGCCTTAACAATCTGTAATAGCAACCAAAGTGCACTTTAGAGGCTTAATTTTTTTTTTTTTTTTGTTTCATTGTTTTTGTTGCAAATAAATGTGAATAAAAATTGTACTTTCAACACTTTTTATTTTTTAATTTAATTTGACTTTAAAATTGTTAGCCCATGTACCATAATCGATCCCACAACTGCAACATATTAAAGTATAATAATATTTAATTTAATTTAATTAGAAAAAACAAAAGAATTGAATTCAAATTTATGGTATTTTTGTATATTTTTTAAGAGCATAGGACTACATACATACATAAATGGAAATGGAATAAAATACAAATGAATTTTTTAAATTGACACGAAATTTAATTTCTTCGTAAGATTATCTTTTGAATGGCGACGACGTAGTCTAATATGGAGGTCAAATTTTCGAAGACTTTTTTCTAAATTTGTGGCCGTATATCGGCAATGTGTCCTTCAAGTGGCGTTAAATCCCCGTTTATATGTATGAAACGTAAAACTATGCGGTTACCAAACATTTCCTTCAATAAATCAATTGTGGCGCGAGCTGTGTGACATGCTGCGCGGTATTGTTGAAACTACAACTCTTGCACAGAATGGTTGTTCAATTTATGAACTAAAAAGTTCGCAGCTATGGCTCTATAGTAGTCACCATTAACTGTGACGTTCTGACCAACATTGTTATTAAGAAAATACGAAGAAATAATTTCACTCGTCCAGCAGAAATTTTTTAAGATCTGGAAGCAAAAAATAAAATTGTAAGCAATAATGGCAGCATTATATTGTTTATTCATACGTCAAAGCTTCCAAAAATGCTATAGGATAAGGTATCATTTTTGATTTTTTGCACTATTTCCTTACCGGTTGCAATAAATTTGTATTTTATTGCATTTTAGCGGCTCATTTCATATAAAAATCATGCATTATTGATGAGCACGAGTAAGTGAATGTTTACAATTTCATCCTTACAAAATAACTTACTGGTAAGCACTATTTTCTGCTGGGCACTTGATGATTGTCATACATACATACATAATTGGCCTGTGTCAGGGTTATGGCCTAGCTTTTCGCAGCACCCATGTTGTGGGTGTTAATTTTTTATCCATGAATAGTCCAACCTACAGTTTAAAATCGACTCCGAACGACAGAATTGAGAAGCTTGTTTATGGCAATCAGTTACACTCAAAGCTTTTGCCAGAAGACTGCTAAAAGGTAATCGCCGAAAGTAATATTTTTTCATATTTATTTTTTTCAAGATGTCAGAGCTGGGCTTTGAGCCCTGGGCTCATGCTGAATAAGCCAACACACTAACCACTAGACCACGGCGGCTACGATGATTATCATCACTCCAAATATGGCAATTTTGTTCATGGGCGCATTTATACCAACAAAAGCTTCATTACGAAATAAAATTTTTGTAGTCTTGTTTTCGACCCATTTACAGAATCTTTGCCTTGCCAAAGCAAACTAAACATAAATCACTTGACAGCTGACAAAATAGCCGCCAGTTAAAAATGTGTTGCCAACTTAGAAATCTATACCGCTGTGAGAAAAACCCAATTCATGAAAAGTACAATACATTTGTAAAGACCAGTATTATTTTCGCCATTATAATCAGAATCAATTTATAAATATTCTTTTAAACTAATATATGAAATGTATTGCTTTGGGGATAAGCATGTCTCTATGGCCATTTCGCCTCTGCTTAAGAGACTCATCCCAAAGCTGTTAATCAAAAGTACAAATATCCAAAAACCTGTGCCAACTAATTGCTGGATGACTGTGATGAAACAGGAAAAATATAATTTAAATTTTTTGAAAAACAGAAATGTATTGCTTTGTAAATACTTTTGTTCGGTTTTTATATATTAAATGGGATATGATTCGCATTTAGTTTATAACTATTTGAATATACATACATACATACATACATAACTGGCCTTTACAACCCTGTGTCAGGATTACGGCCTAGCTTCTTGCAGCACTCATGTTGTGTGTGTGTTTTTTTTATTCATGAGTACCGGGACCTACAGTTTAATGTCGACTCCGAACGACAGACTTGAGAAGCTTGTTCATGGCAATTAATTACTCTCAGAGCTTTTGCCAGAAGACTGGAGGTAGTCGCCGAAAGAAATATTTTTGTTTTGTTTTTAAGATGTCGGAGCTGGGTGTCGAACCCAGGGCTCATGGCTTAGTAAGCCAACACACTAACCGCTAGACCACGGCGACTACATATTTGAACATAAGTATTATATATTTCCTTTGCGACAATTTGTTTTTGAATATTCTTTTAAACTTAAAAATTTATTTAAAATTCTAGCAATTTCTAACTGAGCTCTGAGGTTTTAAAATAATATTTTTTATGCAGCATCTTCAGCATATAATTGATAAGTTACCATTTGAGCCCGAGCTTAAAAGCTCATTTTTATAAACCAAAAGGTGTCTGTGAGATTATTCAATTTTCTTTTTCTTTCATATGTAGAAACAAATATGTCCATATGCATATTAAAATTAATTTGTTATTTTCATTTGAATTTTTTTTTTCTTCTTCTTCTTCTTTTAATTTTAAAGAATTTCTTTTATCTTTGGCATTTAATCTTGGCGCCTTTTGTAAAGAATTTTAGTAATTTCTTTTAAGAAATATTTTTCTAAGATTTTTGTTTTACTGATAACCCCCCACCTGTAATATCATTAGTTTAAGTTACATTATATTGTTGTTGGTGTTGTAGTTTTTTTCTGTTTCTGTTTTTGTTTTTGTCTTTATCTTTTACAACACCTTCCTAATATGCAGAGATTTGTTATGCCGATATTTAAAAAATATAAAATTGTTTTTTTCATTTGGCCAAACATGTTTTCTCTATGCCAGCATGAGCATATTTTGTTCTTTTTTATTGATTTTTATGTGCGAGTATGTAAAGGGTCTCTACAGTTTTTAGCCTTTCAAGATGGCATAACTTAAGAGAACAAAGAACACATTTGGAGCATTTTTTATTTTCACTTTCAACTTGGCAACTTGCAGTTAATACTCTGTAAAGGTTTATGAGAAAAAGAAAATAATTTGTTTTTTGTTTTTTGGGATTCTTCATAGCTTTTGTTGTTTTATGTGTCATGCTTTACAAAATCAATTTGCTCTGTAATTTAATTGAAAATCTTAACGTTATGTTTAGTGTTTAATGTTAAAACGTTTCTTTTTGTTTGTTAAGTCTGAGAGCTTTAAGTAGCTTAGCTAAGGGGATTTAATGATTTTTTGGATTTTATGTTTAGAAAAAATCGTTGGTGGCTTAAAGAAAAATTTTGCGCTTAAATGGCATTGGGGTGGGGTGTATGTGAGGCAAGCGTTTTAAATTTGCACTGCAGCAAATCATTTACAATTTGGTTATGGTCTTTGTCGAGGTGTTAATGTTGTGGAATTCGAAACAAAAATCTACGAAAAAAAACTTAAACTTTAACATACTCGTACATATGCATAAAAGCCAAGCAATAAAATTAAAATAATATCCCCTAAACTAGGCAGTTTGTTGTCCTACAGTACAGACTTAAAAACTACATAATGAATGTGTAAAAATTTTTTTTGTTTTTTTAATTAATGCTTTCTATCTAAAAATTTTATTAAAACATAGTAGGTGTGAACTGAAATCAGTCGGCGTTATCTGCCTAAACGTCAGGTCAGTCATACTCAAAAAATAGTCACACAGTGCAAGACGAAGTTTATGTCTGTAAAGTCAGTCAAGCAAAGTGTCGAAAAACTTTCTCGTAAGGCAGACTTATCTCATGCAGAACATACAGTGGTTTTTATATCGACCTGTGAATTTAGCCAGAGGCTATGGTACACTTTCTTGCTACTTTATGATGGTAGATAGAAGGGGGATTTACCAATTTCACTTCTGTTCTTAAACCTTACAAGCATAATCACAGTACCTCCAAATGCAAAAACAATAATCTTAAATCTCTTGTGCAGAATGTTAAAAGCGGCATTTGCTGAGTGACAGTGTTAAAACCACAAGTCACATGCATCAGTTAGCTTGCGTGTTAGACTTGAACTGAAATTTGAGACCAGATTTCTGGTTCTCAAACACTGAGAAGCCATTGTATTGGGCTCCTTGTAGGAGCAAGATTTTTCTCAACTAGTATGAAATTCACAGTGGTCATGTGTCTTTCACAGTGAGAGATTCAACCAATTTCACTATGTGCTGAGATAAACCTACAAGTGGGTGTCAATACATAGCAAACCATAAGAAAACCAATCTCAGTAAACTTCAATTTATGCTGAAATTACGAGTAGCCCATATTACGTTACAAAATAATGCAAGAGGTGATTTTTAGTAAAGCGTGATCCATTTCGAGGTTCCCTACTTTTTTAAAGAAAAAAAAACACAGAAAATAAAAATTTAATGGGGAATGTTTATTATCATTTGAAAGAACATTCTTGGCCGTTGCTACGTCGCAGATGGTCCATCCGTTGCATCCAATTTTCGATGACTCGTTCGAGCATTTCGACTGGTAACTGGCGATTGACTCGTGTGAAGTTTTCCTCTAAAGCCTGATTTGAGGCGGGTTTGTTCGCAAAAACTTTAGACATTGCATATCCCCACAGGAGAAAGTCTAACGGTGTGATAATCGACCGGCCTAAAACGTGTAATTATGTGCTCACCAAAGTGTTCTGTCCATAAATCCATTGATTGATTAGATGTGTGGGAAGTGGCGGCATCAAATCGACTCTCCATCGTCTTCGTATACACTCTCACCTACGGCTGCTATGTTTTCTTTACAGCTTGCTGGACGTAGACTTTTCGGTGGAATATTACCCAATAATGAATGCTGGGTCTTAAAATGAGTGAATAGTACTCTCAGTAGACCGAATATGTTGACCATAAGTTAGCAAAGTGCACGAAACATATTCCTCACAGAACGTGAATTTTCGTAATAAAGTTGAACGATTTGTAAATGTGGTTCAACAGTAAGTCTTGCCATTATGAAATGCCAAACAATACTAAAAAAAAATAACATGACAGCATAACACGACTCACACGTGATCTGTTGAAAAAAGTATCTCTGCTTCAATCACCCCTTATTTTAAATGTCTGCTACGTTTTGCAGTAGTGTAGGGTGTACTCTTCATATTATATAAAGTTTGTAAGAATATTTTAAAGATTTTTAAATTTTATAATTGTTTATGTATTTTAAAATAAAATATTTAATTGCATTAACGTGTTATTTTTTTATTTTACTTTAAGTTTCTAGTATTGCTCCCCATCTTAAAAGCCCTCAAACTTTAAACTCAAGCTCATTAATCATATAAACTGTGGCCTTAATTTTTACATATGACCTTTTATTTCATCTATTTTGTTAAATTTTAAAGGAAGATAATTACGGGTTCAGTTTAAATTTAAAATAAAAACTCTTAAAAATTATAGAAATACATAGTTTTTGTGTTTAATTTTACTGCGAGATTTTTTTTCCTTAAGCCTAAGCCGCTTATAAGAAAAAAAAAACTAAATTTTGTTCAACGCCCTCTAAAAATAAAAGAAAAATAAACTTATAATTTAAAAACAAAAAAAGAATTGTTTTAAGGGGTGTTAACAAAAAATACTACTTTTGTTATACAAATTTTGGTTTTTCTTTTACTTTTCCATTCTAAATTAACCAATAAGTTAACCAAGAAGCTCGTTATACTTATTAGTGTAAAACATATTACTATTTTGTTTTTCGAGTGTATAGTTTTGTTTTTAAAAGTGTGTTTTATAATAATTTTAATATTAATGCTAACACATAATCAATCAATGTCTTTAAAAATTTATTTCTTAAAAACAAAACAAAAAAATTTGTTTTTTTTTCTCAAAAATTATATCTTGAGGGTGTGCGGCGGTATTCGCGTTAGATAATTTTTCAAGTTTTTAAGCAGGTTTTCTTTTATTTTTAATATTTTTATTTTAGTATTTATAGTCAGTTTGTCTAGTCTTTTAAATATTGAAAAAAAAATTGAAAACTTTTTTATTTTGTTTAAGATTTTAAGATATTTTTAATCGTATATTTGACGGAGTATTACATGCAATATAAAGAATGCTTCTAACAAAGTCCTAGAAAAAGAGTATAACGATCCTATTTCGATTGCCTGAAATGAAGTTCTTTACAATTGATTTTCTAACAGAAAACAAGGCCATTTTTATATATAAATTTTAATTGTTATGCTGGCGATCATTCCATATGTATGCAGTTTTAATAAGTCCGATTTAAGTAACCAACCAAACAACCTAGCGCCACAGGCAGACACTAAAACGACCGCGGTTCAATCCCAGCGAAGGACAAAATGTAGAAAAAATTAGTTTTGCGGTTTGTCTAAATTATAGTATAAAAAAAAGTGGTTTCCCCCCCTTCCCTCCCACCGAGAAATCCATTTTCACGAAACCGCTACCTGACCTTCTCAATCTATTCCACTGAGAAGCGAATGATCAGGACTACAGCGCCACCTTCTGGGGAGATAACACCTAACCTACTGAAGACGCTCGCCACTCACATACAACATCTACCGACAGATGGGACAATTGCTGTTGATCATTCAAATGTGAAGGTATAACACTGGCCTAATAAAAACTGGTCTTTAAAAAAAACCACAAAAAGATTCTGAATTTCTGGAAAACAGAATATTTGCATCTCCTGTTAAACAGTACTCTTTTAAAACGCTTTAAATTTAAATGATTCTCGTTAAAATTACAGTGAAAAAATTACGTAAAATTTATAAAACATGGTAACGTAATGCAACAGTTTCTGGACGTTAACATAAAATGAGAAACATTATTGTCATACTCCCAGCCTAGATAGGATTTGCATCACTTTTTCTTTCCTCCCTGCTAAAGCATAGATACAACATTTACTGTGGGAATGTCTAGCGTTACCAGGGAGGAGGTGAAAATCACTGGACATTAGAAGACATCTAAAACATCAAATTGGAGAAAATCATTGGCTTTGTGAAAACAACATTTTGGCTGTAGTTCTCTCCATGCTCTGCGACAAGTTTTGTGATATCAAAACAGTGCCCTACGGTGCGATTTTTTGATGCATCCATGAGTGGATAATAAATATTTTTCATTAACATTTAAAAGGCAGAGAAAGTGCATACACAATATGTTAAATATGTAGAATTAAACCATTAGTTTGTTGCAAATATGTATTCACATATAGGTAGGAAAACACAGCAAATGTTTGCTTTGATGTTGTCAGTTTAAATCATTGAAAGCTGCATGTCCACATGTAAGATTTCTTTCGTCTAGGTTCTGGGTCATAAAGATATTATGGACAATGAAAGAGCGGATGAGCTTTTCTGTCTATTAAGAGATTGTGTAACTTTCTACTCTGATATCCGCCATCTTATAAGTTATGAGCATCTTTAAAAAGGAGATGAAAAAGTTTTTCCGTGGAAAAGCGCAGACCAAATGGATTTTCATCACTTCCTATGACGTTTCTAGCCTGGGTATGACCAAAAAGGAGGCCGAAAAGTTTTTGAAACTTTGATCAATCTTTGTCTAGTCTTAAAGCGGTATAAGCGGGTCATTCAGTGATTGATAACCAGGCTGAAAGGTTGAGTCTGTCCATTAATTCTTACTGTATAAATTGCGGGAATAATTCTCCAATAGCCCAGGTATGGCAGTCATGTGTTTTACATTGTTTGCTTTGCCTTTTATCAATAGCTTGGCACAGTGCACAAGCCTGGACTCGAGGCACCTGCTAGTTTAATATGCATATATTTTAGAGAGGTTTATAGTGTTTAATACATTTTAATATTATAAAGAAATGGTTTAATATTAATTTTATTTGTATTATTTCATCATATTTTCATACACACACATTCAAACATACATACTCGTACTTAAATGAAAATAAATAATTTTTTATAGTTGTTATATTAAATTACCAGGGTCAGTAGGTCTTTGTTGCAACTCAGTTGTTAGATTGTAGAGTAGAATGTTGAAAAAAAAAGTTATTTTTTATAAACAATTTATGACACGATTTATGGTAATCCATTCGTATTACATACACTTTTGTTTTCTAATTAATAACGTTTAGTTTAAAAATTCTATTACAAAAAAAAAAGAAAAAACAAAAAAAAATAATTTTTAAATCATTTGTTAAATCCTCCTGTCTATTAATTATTTTATAAAATGTTAACAAGGTGTTTGAGCTTTTATTTTAATAAAACAAAACAATTCAAAAAAAATATATAAAGAAATAAAAACAATTGCTTTAAATTGACACATCGTGCTGTTACTATTTTTGGTATTATTTTTAAATTTTTTTTTCTTCTTGAAAACGTTAACAAGACGATAAAATATTGTGTGCCTTTGATTTTTTTATCTATCAACTCCAAACAATTATTTTAAATAAAATCTTTGCCAAGATTAATGTTAATTTAATGTAAATTTTTAATGACAATTGTCAACACTTAGAAAAAGAAAAAATATTTATTTTTCCAAACATTTTCAATACACTTTGAAAAATCAAAAAAAAAAACCCATTATTTAACCATAATCAGCATTTTATTAAAAACTGACACATGACAGATCAATAAATAATTGAAAACATGTTTTTGAAAACAATAAAAAGCAAAAGTAGGGTGTTTTTTACAGTTACATACATGCATACAACCCTTTTTCAGGGTTACGACAAGCTTCTCGCAGCCTCTATTTTATGTTTGTCACTTTAAAGTCGACTCCGAACGACAAACTTGAGAAGTATGGCAATCAGTTACTCTCAGAGGTAAGGTTACTCACAGGTTATAAAGACGAAAGTCGCTGGACTTCAATTCCTGTACATGTTAACCCTTAAAATGTTTTAAGCTAAAATCCTTTAGTAAAATCTTAAATAGAAATGTAGGACGCAAACCCAGTTGATGCGTCGAGTTGATTGATTTGATACTCCTTTAACGCTTCCCCGTACAACGGCTGCAGCTTTTTAAGTGCGCCCTAGTAACTTACTAAATGTCGATACTTTTTAGAACTTATTACTACTCGATAGCTTTCACGTATTGACTCAACACTTTAAGGGTTTTCTTGAATTTAAAGAAAGAAACAAGATGGAAAAATGCAATTTCAGTCAATAAACTTATTGTCCATTTATTTTTGAATATAAATTTTTGTATATGCGTTACAATGTTTTAATAATTTGCTATAAATTTTTAAAACAGTCAGTTTTTTTGACCCTATAAAAAATTGGTATTTTTTAGTGGTTTTAGAAACATTTTTAAAGATTTCACACTTTTGTTTTGTATAAAAATATATCAAAATGAAATACTTTATTTATCGAAATAGTTTTAAAAATGCGTCTTAATAAAAAAGACAGAAAATATTTTTCGCCATTTAGGGAAATACATTTAATATTAAATATGGGGATAAGCATGTCTCTATGGCCATTTCGTTTCGTCGTCGAATAAGAAATAATTCTCATTTAGTGCATAATTTTTTGAATACAAGAGTTTATAGTTTTAATACCATCTTTGGGAAAAAGTCATCTGGCGAGTTTCTTGAGCAGAGACGAAATAGTCATAGAGACAGGCTTATCCCCATAAACAATATATTCCATATTTAATATTTAATATTATTATAGCATTTTCAGTTTAAATTAAACCTTTTTCAAAATAAATGAAACCTTTTTCAAAATGAACGCAACCTTTTTCAAATTAAACGAGACCTTTTTCAAATAAAACGAAACTCTTTTCAAAATAAGTGAAACTCTTTTCAAAATAAATGAAACTTTATTCAAAATAAATGAAACTTTATTCAAATTCATTTAAACATTTTTCAAATTAAATTAAACCAGTTATAGAATTTAATAGAAAACAAAAGAAAAAAACAAAAAACATTCATTTTTAATTATGGATAACGCCAAAATCCATAAAACCCAGGAAATTCGAAATATGGTGGATAACAGTAACTGTACGCTTAAATTTTTACCACTTTATTCTCCTATGTTGAACCCGATAGAGAAAACATTTTCTAAGATAAAATTCCACGCCCGATCATTATTAAAGTGAAATTACCACAGGACATAACATAGTAAGTGTATATAACACTGGTTTACAGTCAAAAAATACCAAGAACGCCACATGCCTAGATAAGTTAATTGGGACCTCCTGAGCACGAAAAACGCTGTTATTATTTTATCCTAAGTACCGTTTTTTTAGATAACGGTACTTTTGTGTTTTTCGGTGTATGGCCCCACTCAAACCCTTGTGGAGTCCAACCGAAAAGTCTGATCGAGATATGAAATATTTTACCTTGTTCATCACTTTCGGAGTCCAATTTTGTGCGGAAAATATTCAAATGACTGAATTAAAAGTGTAATATAGGTGTCATATTTGTACTTAAAAGTTAAAAAGCATAAATATTCAAATGATAACGGCCCTTTTGTTATACATGTTTTCACCCAACGCTTACCAATGGCATTGAATTTTGCATTAATGTATCGATCTTCTCAACGCAATCAGGACGTCTGTACTTTCCCAAAAAGTTGTGAACGATGTCCTGGAATGCTTCTCATGGCTCCAAATGAGTTGGACATAAACACTCATTAAATGCTTGGTCACCCTACAGACTCCAAATTTGAGGCCCATAAATATACCAGCTTCATTTTTCTCGCTGCGGTTCTCGGAAATTTTTGTTTAATGTAATTCATGGCAAGACTGTATTTTGCAAACTTTTTCGCAATATTTGTAAATAACCCAAGCTTAATATGTAATGGAGGAAGTATTATCTTCTCCTGAGGTCACTTTTGATATTGTACTCTCCGTGCGTACGTCCACTTCGCTCGGGTCAAACTTTTCGGGTGTAGTGATTCTGACGGTCACGGCTGTCCCATAGACATAGAAAACATAGAAACTTCGTGTTGCCCCCTTGCACTTCTTATTCAGTTATTTGAATATTTTCCCCACGAACTTGGGCTCCGAAAGTTATGAACAAGGTGAAAGATTTCATATGGATTTTGCCATTATCCATAATTAAAAATGAATGTTTTTTGTTTTTTTCTTTTGTTTTCTATTAAATTCTATAACTGGTTTAATTTAATTTGAAAAATGTTTAAATGAATTTGAATAAAGTTTCATTTATTTTAAATAAAGTTTCATTTATTTTGAAAAGAGTTTCATTTATTTTGAAAAGAGTTTCACTTATTTTGAAAATAGTTTCGTTTAATTTGAAAAAGGTTGCGTTTATTTTGAAAAAGGTTTCATTTATTTTGAAAAAGGTTTAATTTAAACTGAAAATGCTATATAATGTCATCGTCATTGAAGGTAGGTAGGTAGGACAAATGGCCAGTTAATCGAAAACGTGATCAATTACAATTAGCACAAGATGCCGTTTTGAAACCATTGCAGGACCAAATTGAATTCACTAAAAATAGGAAAAGAACATTCTTTAAAATACAACACGAAAATGTTTCTCACATTTCCAGATTTTAGTAGACTTCTTTTGTTACTGGTTGGCAATTAAAAAATCGTTCACTAACGGGTCGATTTAGGTTATTTCAAAAAATATCTATTAATTATTTAAATAGTTTGTTGGAAAATACAACTCTAAAAGTATATGTATATCGAGTTCTCTTAAAGACAGCCGTTATTGAGTACTCAATACCCAAAAACTCAATACTTTTGCAATTCTACACTGAAGAATAAATACATATGTAGGCCATAAAATGAACCAATTACATGATAAGTAAGATAACGAAAACCATTATATGTCAAAAAAAAAATTTCACTTTGCAAGTGTGAGTCTATTCCTAATGAAATGTCCAACTAAGCCGCAGTAAACAATGGTAAAACGAGTTAAAATAACTGAAACCATAAAAACCATGTTTTTTGGGTATTGTTTGCTATCTCTTTTATTTTAAATGATAATGAATTTGTTTTGTTTGTCTTGTATCTCTCTTCTCTATATACTTTACTGTGCACTAAACGCAACTATCAGCTGTTAAATCGACTGTTAAGTCAAGTAAGGCACTGTTACCAACTTAAAGCTTTGAACCTCCTTAAAAATACATTCATTATAGGCATTTTCCTTTTAATTTCGTAAATATTAAAAATTATTGTAATTTGACAAATTTTTCAACACACATTCTACGGTTGGTCAAGCACACTTTGCGATAAAACAACAAAAAAAAAAAAAGAAATTCTATTCGCTTGAACCAATAAATTTTTTAGCTAATTAAAGTTGGTTGTTAATTGTGGTGTAGAATACCATAGAAATGGACAAAAAACCAAAAATTATTTTATAGAATGTTAACAATAAATAAAAATAAATAATTTTCTGGTCTTTTATTTTATTTTTCTTTAATTTCATTGATTTATTTTTGTTTTTTCTCTATAGCGACCACACATACTATATATGTATGTAGCTAATGGTGCGTTTTTTTTTTTTTTTTTTGTTTTACTTTGCGGTTGTGTATAGAATTTGAATTTTAAAATTCACTAACAAATATTTTAACGAGA
This sequence comes from Metopia argyrocephala, assembly GCA_963576795.1. Classification (NCBI taxonomy): domain Eukaryota; kingdom Metazoa; phylum Arthropoda; class Insecta; order Diptera; family Sarcophagidae; genus Metopia; species Metopia argyrocephala. The sequence goes on from OY756210.1 coordinate 51,626,406, forward strand.
AGTAAAAAGAACAAAAAATAAATAAAAATTAAAACCAAGTGGTCATACAGTTGGTGGAAATATTAAATAACAACTTTCAAAAAAGTTTAATTTTTTTTGTTCACCAAATATTTACAAATAAATTACACAATTTTTTTGTTTTTGTTTTTTTTTCTAACAACAATACATTGTAAGAAATAATTGTTAGTAAAAGGAATAAAAAACAGTATTATTCTTGATTATTGCAAAACAAAAAAAAAAAATAAAACTAAAAATTTCAAATAAAAATTATCTACTCGGTAGGAATGCCTTCACACTTGGTTTCTTACTAAAGTTTACATAAAAATGTTAAACGACAATATTTCGAACTGATATAACGGAATCTGCATGTCACTATAGTGTAAGAGGATATTCACATCTACTCAAAGTCGGTATTGTAACTGATAGAAAATGAATAAAAAAACAAAAACACAATTAAACTACCAAATATATGTTATACGGGGTGATGTTTTAAGAGCTTAAGAACATAAAAGTTCAACGAACGGTCATAATCTGCATACTTTTTGACATTTTTGATAAGTATACTCTGTCCTGTCATCCAGACTAGAATCACACTTGAACGATGACAAACAATTTTTCATTTTGACTTTTTTAGCGCAATCGCATTATCACACAATTGTGAGCAGCAATGACATTCATGTTTTGGCTTAACGGATTTGGTACTTATAGATTCAAACCAATTTACAACAGGACCCTATAGAACTCTTTTCAATCTAGGAATCTAAAAAATTGCACATTTCAGACACTGATGATATTATTGGCGTTATGCTATAAACACAACAAAGGCTACCGACCATCGACTACAAGCTGTCAAAAATAGAATGCATGTGTGCATATGAGAATAATTATTTTAACGGCTACACGACTACCGAACACACGACTACTTTTGTAGCCCGTAGCCAACTTAGGCTAATTTCTATTTTTCTTGGCGACAATAAACAGTTTAGTGCTGCCAATACAATAAGATGCATGAAAAAGGTGTTTATAAAACGCAATATATGAAATATATGCATTAAAAATGCGAAAAAAATTTAAGTTGCACCACTGAAAATAAATAATTATTTGTTTACATTTTTTGTTTAGTTTTCATTTACTTATTTCATTTATATACATCAGTTCTTATTTTATTTTTAATTTATTATTTAATTGCCTTTTTAGTTTCTTAAATTTTATAAGTTTTTTACAGACATTTGTTGTTTTTTATTTCCTCACAATTTCACTTACAAAAAATATATTTTGTTTAGGTTATGTTCAACGTGTCAAAACATATGTTTATTTTGTAGCTGTAGTCGTTATTATAATTAAGTAGCTGGCTACTTGGCTACTTTCGTAGCCAGCGATTTTTGTAGTCGTGTGTTCGGTGTTCGATAGCCTTTGTTGTGTTTATAGCATTATTGCTGCATAAATTAAAACCACGGCTCGTTTTATAACCAACAGCGTTCATAAGCGTCTTCTCATCATTGAGTTTTTTTAAAAGATGAATGATTCAGAAGTGGTGTCTATAAAGTGATGCTGCTTGTAATAGGCAACCGCAACCTTTGAAAACATAATTCATGGGTAAATTGATTTCATTCCATATGCCTCTTAACTGGTCTATATGTAACAATAATGAACAATGTCCCAGGGCAAGACAATTAAGAATATATTCTGTACTTAAAAATATTGCTGGTGTTTTAGGTGGCAAATCGATTCGATATGAGTTCGTTTCTATAGACTATACTACTGGCGCTTTTCTCCTGATCATTCGTTTTTCGTTGTTAAAGCTGAAGAAGGCCCCCTCCCCTCCTTCTTGGAGGGGAGGGGGCCTCTTTTTTTTAAATTATAATTTTGTGGACTTCGATATATAAAAAATATTTTTTTAAGGGGATATACTAAGTGAATTGAGTTAAAAAGGGATTATTTTGGAAAATTATTTTCTTTTTTTTTTTTTTGGAAAAAAAACTCACTTACTTATTGATCCGCCCTCGTACTCATATTAAATCATTCCATAAGTTCGTATTAGTAAGAAAACACAGAATTTTAACAAAACTCGATTTTATTTTTCAACATAATTGCCTTTGAGAATGATACAACAATTCCTTAGTTTCAGCTATTACTTCATCATTGAACTTGAACATCTTTTTAGCAAGCATTCTCTTGAGATGTGACAGTACGAAAATGTGGCTGGGGCTAAATCTTCTTGATTCGAAGCCCAATTCATTAAATTTTGCCATCCTCAAAATATTGTGGCACAAGACTTTTTTATTTGCAAATGTGGCCGTTTCCCGGCGATTTTAGCATTCATGCTGTACAAAAATGCATTATAAAAGTTGCTGGTTCCTGGTTTTGGTTTCCTTTTGGGAGACGTTCTATGATTTCTTTTCGTTCGCATTCTAAAATACAGGCGGCATTAGCTTACCTACTGACTGTTGCATCTTTGTTGCTCGCCTTGGATTCGTTTGGTTGATTGCTGTGGACTCAGCTGAGTATCTTTTGAGTTCAGGTACAGGCATGTTTTAACCACTGTCACATATTGACAATAGAATTCCGCTTTATTGCGTTTTAACAGCGCCAAGCAGTCCTTTGAAGCTTCAATTAGTTGTTATTTTTAGGTCGACTGTTAGCTCACGCAGCACCCACTTGGCGCAGAATTTTCGCATGCCTAAATATTGGTGTAAAATGGTAAAAACACTGTCATCTGTTATCCTTTAATTTGAAATCGTTAATAATCAATTTGTGAAGTTTTTATGTTTTCTTGAATTACAGCTTAATTTGGGATCCACTGCGCTCTGCATCAAATTTATATTTAGCAATCCCCACTTCAATACTATTTGTCTAGATGGAACAGAGTTCGAACATTGTTAACCAACACTATTGGCTAGTTTCCCCTATATTTTTGCTTTTTTTCCGCAAAAAACAATGCTTAATAAAAATCAAAATTCCTCTTTTTTCCATTTTTTTTTTTTTCTTTTCAACAACAAAACTTGCTTCATACAAAATATTTTACCTCACGAATCAAGAGTCATATTGCTGTCAAAGGCTTAGTACTTAAAAAAAGTCAAATGGAAAATATTATAGTGACGCCACCTACATATGTGTCATCCCTTGGACGACAAAAAGTCTACAACATCATGATGATTTCTTTATAAAAATTAAAAATATACCAGAATCGCAGAATACTGTTATACGTACGTATATGAGTCAGTGGCGGGAAAAGATATGGAATGAATCAGAGGGTATGTCGTGCTTGGACAAGGTGATTTTCTAGCTGTGCTCCTGAGGAGAGCGTGACGTAAAAGAGCAAAGCCTAAACAATGAGGAAAAGATCGAATAAAAACTGATCTTTCAAAACTGATCTTTCTTTCTAATGGTCCACATTAGAAAAACAGGAAATGTTTCGAGTTCAATTCTAGTTCAGGCTTAAAAACTATGTCTAGCAATTAGAAAACAGGAAAGTAAACAGCAAAAGTTCTGTTTTCAAGATCATTTGGTTTTTAAATGGTTAAGTGAACAAGTTTTAATATTTGAAAAACAAAATTAATTTTTTTCGTTTTTCTTTGTTTTTTCTTTAATTATAGAATTGTTTTGTTTAATTTAGTTTTCGAAATTTAAATCTATGCATATGTATGTATATGTATTAACTTGTTAAAAATAAATACATGATCTTTTCTAAACAAGTTATTAACACGTCCAGATCTTGATGGCCATAAACAAAAAACACATTTGTGGCCTATTAACGTATCTATGCTTAGCTAGTAAGAGTTTAACAAAATAATAACGATTTTATAATAATTTAACAACGGAAGCCAAGTGTAATAAAAAATATTTGTTTATTTTTCGCATAAACTTAACAAGAAAACATATATCTGAGAATGAAAACAAAAACAACAACAAAATAAGTATTAAAAATCCTTTTATTAAAGCATTGGTTTTAAGACCCATTTAAAATGATTTCTCAAAAAAGAAAACATTTGCTTTCCATCTTGATATGAGATATGAGTGAGTAGTCTTGGTCTCATAAAAACAAGTTTGTGACTTAAGTCCTTCGTTTCAGCGTGTTTGTAAGACGAAAAAAAAACTAACTTTTAAGTCCTCACAATAATAAGGTTGTCGTTGGTTCTAGCTCAGCCACGTAAATTCTTATATGATAACTACTCAGTTGTTGCTCAGTTGCTGTAAATTACAAAATATCACCTTCTTCTCTGTATCTCTCTTTTTGACTTTGTTTTTTTTTTTTATGGGAGTCTAGAATCTGATATTTAGTTGAGTGGTGCATACAGAAATTATTTGATTGCTGTGGCTATACTGTCTGTCTGTCTATCTGCTTCTATAATACTTTGCACCTGCATACAAACCACTTTTGTGATGTTCGTTCAATCTAAAGTTTTTAATGCCACAGCGTAAATTAATAATAATTATTTATGCAGTAAAACAAAAAACAAAAACAAAAAAAAAACATGATTATGAACAGCAGCCAACGGAAGAAGGTGGTGGTAATAATATTGAAGGTAGAAAGCAAAAACAAAACAAAAAGGCATTAAAAGGCTACTGTAATGCATTATCATTATGTATGAATATATAAGTATATATAGACATATTTATGTACATATAGAAGCATATGATTAGCCAGATTTTGTGTATGACTTCAAGTAGAAACAAAGAAAAAAAATATTTTTTTCCAAATTGATGCTTTACAGTGATGATGAGTTTTCTGACAGCTCTTTGTAAACATTTATATAGAAATCATGGTAAAGCTAATGTGATGTTATAAAATGAAAGGGTATCTTGGATTTTTGTTAATGTTTGTAACACTTTCTAAACTCATAATTATACCAATTTATTCGTAATATGTTTCTAAGTTGTATGTTAGTCAATCACAGGGCATAGTTTTAACGATACTCTTCTTTAAATTTAATTGCTTGACCACAAAGTGGCCAAGGCTTAACCCCTTAAATTTTTCATTTCAGCCTTTTGGATACATTCAGTACATCGACATAAATTCTACTAAACAGTAGAATTACAATAATTTTTGCTACGATGATACATTTTTTTAGATAAGACCAATACTCAGGGGGCTACACCCCTACGCATGCTCTGTAGCATTGTATTGAAATGGAAAATAGGTTCTTTTTTTTGTATTGAGCACCTTAACGCCACCCTTGAAATGGATCAACACCAATTGTCTCATCTGTTGATATTAATTAATTGTTTGTTTGTTGTGAAGTGGTGAGGATCTTGGCTAAGGTATTCGTCTTAGGTTTTAATCCTTTTTTGTAGTTCTGTTTGTTTGCCCAGTAGGTTACGCTTTCTCTTGATCATTTATTTGATGGCTCAAAGGTGGTTAGAGTGGAATGTCAGGGCGGCTTTCTTTGGGTTGGACTGCTTGGAGGCGGGCGGGGCAACCTCTTATATATGTATATTTTAATTTATATTTTGTATATTTTAATTTAATTTTAGAATTTTTTTTAAATGCCGCACAAATTGTTGCTTTTCATATAGAGTGGAATTATTAAAATGTATTAAAATTTAACTTATTAACAACACTAATACCGAGAATTACGTTCTGAATTAATATTGTAAACAATTAAGGAATGTGCCAAGCCTTTCAGACGAGCGAAACGTATATAGCGGTCATTAGAATCCGTTCAAATTTGAAGAAGATTAACTAGATAGTCCGTCTACTCTGTTATTTCGAGGGAGATCTCAAATTTCTTCTCCCACTTCCTGTGTTGTTTCTATGACTAAAGTTGGACTTTTGTTTTTTTCTGACTAATATCAGATACGATACACACTATTGCCCCCTTGCCCTTGTATTTCCTAGACTAGCACAATGTATTGCCTAAGTAGGCGTCATCCCCTGAGTGCTGGTCTCAATCCAAAAAAACTGAAAACTTTGAGGATCCTCTTTAGTTTTTGTCCAGGCTGACAAAGCGGTGTATACGGATCTTCGGACGTTCGTTAAGCACGCTGAAATATTGAGTCTGCGCTCCTCACTATTGAAGTTGCGTGTACACTTCTGAGAGGAAGATCATTCTATTAGTGGATTGCTCAGGTCTGGCAGCCAGATGTTTGAAATCGTTTTAGCTGTTTCCTTGGATTAGTTTGGCATAGTGTTTGAGCCTGGGCTTTTTCGTTCTACTCCCTCTTTAGACAGCTCTGGTGATTGGCTTGGAAGTTTTTTTATTACTTGGGTAGTTTCAGTGTCATCCGGTAATGGTATCAAAACTACACTTTGTTCTAATTGTAGTTTTACAGGTTTTTGGTGGACAAAACACCATAACACCTACCTACCTATGTAACTAACCCACTAATCCATTGGTAAATTTTGATATTTTTGAAGCTATTATTACAACGGAAAACTGTTGCTGTTTAGGCAGGGAAGTTTGTAGATTAATAGAGTAAAACATATTTTGCTGTTAAAACGCATTTCAAGATTCAATGTTGTTGCATTCAATTAGGCAGTACCTTGGGTGCCCCAGCGGTCTTGTTGGTAGTGTTCTAGATTGCTAGTGTGGGAGTTGTGGGTTCGATTCCCACCAGAGTCCCTGATCGGGCAGAATATTTTTAAAATTTGGAAGCAATAAATAAGGTCGTAAGCAAAAATGGAAGCATATTATTGTTTGTTATATATTAAAGCTTCCAAATATGCCACAGGAGAAGGTATTATTTTTGATTTGTTGTACTATTTGCTTACCACATACATATATACATACATAACTGGCCTTTACAACCCTGTGTCAGAATTACGGCCTAGCTTCTCGCAGTACTCATATTGTGTGTGTCAATGCTTATCCATGAGTACAGAGACCTTCAGTTTAAAGTCTCCTCCGAACGACAGACTCGAGAAGCTTGTTCATGGCAATTAGTTACGCTCAGAGCTTTTGCCAGAAGTCTGCTAATATTTCAATATTTCTTTTGCTTCAAGATGTCAAAGCCGAGGCTTGAATCGGAGCTCTCTCGTCTTAGTAAGCCAACACACTAACCACTAGACCACCAGGACTACACTGTTTGCTTACTGGTTGCAATAAATTTGCATTTCTATTGCATTTTAGCGACTCATTTCATATAAAAATCATGCATTATTGATGCGCACTGTAAGCACTAGCTGCTGCTAGTAAATTTAAAAATTTAAAAACAATTTTCACAAACAATACTGCTGCCTTTTAACAGCTTCCCTTGGCTACAATTCAGTCTATTGGAATTGTATGTGGCTCTGAGAGAAGTCGATCTTGACCGATCATAATTTGCCTGCTATATATCAAATATTTGTAACTATTCTTCTTTTTTCTTCATATTACAAGTACGAGTACGAGTGCATGCACATACATATTTCTTAACAAACTGCCTGATCATTTTATTGACCATTAGTGGGTGGTTTTCTAAGTAACGCCTTTGTAACCACATTTCCAACTGATGATAATGATAATTATGATGACTTTTAATGCTTTAACATGTTTTTATGTTTACCAAAGATTATCATTGCGATAATGATGGCTGGCCATCAAACTTCTGTGAATAATTTTTCAATATAATGAGTTGAACACTAAAGCTGTTCTCAGCTAAAGATTTCGACGAACTTGTTTGTTTAGCTGCATCACCGCCATCTCAGGCTTTAAATGTTGCAGTTGTTTTTCTTTATATGATGAATTTTAATAGATTTTATCGTTATTAAATAAAAAAAAAAATGCTTTTTTTTTTCTTTTTCGTTTTCTTATACAGTCAGTTGTTGCTTTATAAAGGAATTGCTCGTACAGAAAAGCTATTTGCAGTAGTATTGGCTGAATATAGAAAAATTTCTTTATATTTTAAACACACCTGGGAAATTAGGTGTTAATTTGAGAGTATAATTGCAAAAAAAAGGTAATTAATTGAAAGAAAAAAGCAACCAGGAAGAAATCAATTAATTTTCAATTAAAACTGCGTACATAAGAATCATTAAAATAAAAATAATTGATTTTTTAAACCAACGTATGAGGAATATTAAATTAATAACAACAGAATGGCAAAAATAAATAAAAAAAAACTCGTTAATAATGTTCTATTATTCCAATAAAATTTAAAAATTTTAAATCAACTACCTAAGGCAAAGCATCAAAGAAGGTGGTGTTGCCATTAAGTAAAAAGAAAAAAAAAAAAGAATTTACTATCTTTTCTTTAAGAAAATATTTATATTTCAAAAAATTTCAAATACAATTGGTTCTCAATTTTTTAGACCTCTTTTAACTTTTAAGAAAACCATATAAAAGCCGTTAAGGAAGCTAAAGTCTTGAATTTATATCACCTTAAACGCTTCCTTTAAAATATAAATCTATTTTTTCAAGCTTTTAAACCCTTTTATACTTTCATTGCTTCCTTTTATAAAATGTGTCACAATAAAGTTATAAAAACTAATGTCATGTTGAAACATTTTAAGCTAATAACCTTAAGAAAGTAATACAAAACAAAAACAAAACAAAAAGAAGGAACCCTTTAGAACACGCACCACTAAAATACTTACAAATATAGCAACACTATACATATAACGACAATCATAAGCCAATACGTATTGCACTTTTAAGTTATTTCAAAATATTGACCCTTTAAATAGGTCTCAAATAGCAATAATAACAATAATAATAATGAAGGCAAAACAGCAGCACCCTCACAATGCAGCAGTTGCGAATTATAACAAAAAAAAAAAAGAGAAAAAAATTAGCATATTGTGTTACCGCACTTCCTGCCACACTTTTTTTTGTTCTTCTACTTTTTGACATAAACCGCCAATGAGTCGTATAATAACCATTTCTAAAGAACAAAACTCTCTTTTACTCTCTACAAAAGAACAAAAAAAAACTAAAAAAACTTAATCAAGTGACAGGTTATTTTAAAAGAAAATCAAAAGGAAAAAGTTGTAACAGCAATAACAACAAAATTAAGTACAACGTTGTTACTATAAATCACAAAGTATAACAACAATAACACCATAAGCTAAGACACGCACCCACTCTCTTGTTATGCCAGCCAATATTGGTTCAAAATGTCTTTTTCTTTCAAACCAATTTTTTTTGCTCTCCTTCTGCTTGTTGCAAGCAAAGTTGTGGTAAAAAGAGTTAAAAGTTAGGGTGTTGATGTTGATGTTGCTGTTTTTGTAGCTGTGACTGTGGCATGTTGCTGTTTGTACTCGCTCGTATTATACTTGTATGTTGTGCGTTTGTTTGAGCCTAAACATTTATATTTAAATCGTGTTTAATGGCATGAAAACTACATACAATTGCTTTTGTTGTTTCTTCACTAGTTCATTCGTTCGTTTGTTTGTTTGTTGGTTTATTGATACTAAAAGTACTACTACTTGCTACACTTTAATACAACATTTCATGAGTGCATGTTTGTGTGCTTGTGTGTTTGTTGTTGCCAGAAAAATAAAGTTTTTCTTCTTACAATTCATTCCTTACACTTGTTAAGAGCTCTGACACGCATTGCAGTTTGTTTTTGTTGCACCATGAATACACAGGTTGGCATTTCTTTTGCCAGGGCCTGAAAAGTATGAAATTATTTTTTCCAAAGATAAAATATTTTTCTTTTTTTTTTTTTTGAAGAAATGATTTTAATTGTCTAAGGTCTTTGACAATGAGCTCTCAATTTTTAATTTTCATAAAAATAGGTATGCGGCTAAAGAAAAAATTTTTTTATTCGGTTTTGATAATTTGAAGCGGTATTTAGAGCCGTTTACAGATGTAGATGCATTTTCGTTGAACACCAAATATTTCAAAGAGCGGAATTTATTACTTTAAAACACCTTTTTCAAAAAAAACAAAAAAAAAACTAATCAGTTCTTTGGATCGCTTTCTTTTTATAACAACCACATGGTGTTTTTATTTTCGTTTATGAAGATTCGTCTCGAGCATTTAGAAATCATAGGGAGATTTGATCATTACAAATCTTTTACCCAGAATCAGGCTTAGGTACTTAAAGACATTCGACCTGAAAATCTATTGTACAGCCCTCAACTAAAGTAGGGTTTCTATAGTATCTGGCTCAGTTTCTTCGTTCTGAGGAGTCTTAAACTTTCGACCGGTGCCAACCTTGACAGCTCTCTGCAATAGCTCTCTGGCAAGGTATCTAATGACAGCAAGCAGTTGAGGAGCCGACACTAAGAATTATTACTGGGGTTGGATCAAGGAGAACAACAACAACATAATCTCCAATTTAATAATAATCTTTTATTCCTCCCTTAATTTAAACTGTATTGTGCGGGCTTTTTGGGGTTGATTGCTGTTGGAGTATTCAGTGGTGAGAAAGTATAACACTGGCCATTGAATAATCAATCAACAGCAACTGATTTCTTGGCTGTTCGCATTCCTAAAGTAGGGCCTTTGTTTTTCTCTGACTTACATCACATATGATATTAGTAAGTTTAAATCAAATGTCTACATCCTATTTCCCCCTTCTCTGCCTATTCTCATAAGCCATCAAAATGTACTACATGAGTAGGGGTCATTCCCTGAGTGCTGGCCTCATTAAAAAACATGACATTCCACTCTATTCCAACTTTATCATTGGCAAGAAAACTGAATGATCAGGATCAGAAAAGCGCCATCTCCTGGGAAGTAGTAGATAACAACTACCTACTTAGCGAAGGTCCTCACCACAATCAAAATGAATTGATTAGGCAAATGCTGTTGATCATTCAAAGGTGAAGGTATAACAATGGCCTTTGAATGATCTATTCATAGCAATTTTTCTCATTGCTAAGGCGCTTAATAATAATATAAGAAAAATTTATGTAAATTCCAATACAATGGCATAGCATTATTAGGGGTTTATCCTTATGTATTGGTCTTAATAAAAGAAATGCAAGTATTAAGATTATCTTTTAAATTCGTAAATTCGTTGGTAGGATATTAATTAATGCTCGTATGGAGCGACCACGCAAACAAACTAGCCATAGGCCATATCGAATGTATTTGTTCTTCGAGTTTCGATAATAAAAATAAAATTATTTTATACTAATGCTGCGACATTGAATTTCGATTATTTTGCAAGCGTCTGTCTACTGAAGATTTTAAATATTTACATTTCTGACTTTTTGCTAGATTGCCTGTAAACTTGGCACGTTGCTTTAATTTGAATAATAACAGAAAACAAAAAATAAAAAAAAACTTTTTCTTCACAGTTTTGCTAAATAGAAAAACTTAGATTTTTATGCCGTTCTATTCCGCAAAGTTTCGCATTGCAAAACAATTTTCTATTTAAATGACGTTTAACATGTGCCTTTTGCAACACAACAATAACATAAGCAATCATAGCAACAAATAAAAACGTACAAACAAACAAACAAAAAAAAAACCAAAGTTCGTTAAAAGGAAACTCTATAAGACATTTGTGGTTTTCCTGTGTAAATTCGTATGAGTTTGTGTACAACTAATGTCAGTTAATAACAGGATGGTAGTGTGGTAAGAAATAAAACATGATAATAATGATGTTTTAAAAGAAACTCACCCGCATTATGCCTGGAAAAACATTATGTGTTGGTTTGGGAAAGGAAATCTTACCTAAAAAGATAAAAAAAAGAAACAAAAATTGAAAAACTACAAAATAAATACGATTTGCATTACAAACTGCAATAAATTATTTATAATCGTATCTAATTATAACAAAAAATAAAAAAAACGAAAAAAACTTAAAACAACAAAACAAAGAAATATGAAATGGGTTTGCATATTAAGCTTTGGATACAGCGCAAGCAAAAACCTTGACGTGTTTTTAAATCTGCGTGTTTAAATGTGGAGACCTACTAAAACTCAAAATTGGTTTTAATTACTGCGATAATTTTAGAAAAATTTAACAGCAACCAAATAAGAAAAATACAGAAATTAAAATGTAATTTAAATCTTTAAAATTTAAATAAAATTCTTATTGAAAGATTTATGCTCTTAATTACTTAATTACTTAAAAAATTCAAAAACGATAATTAATTGAATTTTAACTCGAATGCTTTAATAACTGTTTGAGGTGAATTTATTTTCAAAAGTGTGAAAATCATTGAAAAACAATAAAAATTAAGTTTTTAATTGAATTGAACTGATATTAGCCTTGAGATCAGCAAGTCTATTTTTTCTAGGGTATAGAGTTTTTCGGGTTTTCTCGCAATAATTTTTTTTTCTAATACAATTTGTGTTGATGTGTATGACAACACCAGCACAGCTGGTGATGTTTAGGATTTTAGCTGTGACAAGCTCTGCAAAGTTCTCTCTTTGGTTGTATTGGAAATTTGTTAATGGAAAGTAATAACGATATACGAAGAACTCTGCTAAGACTACAGTATGTTAAATTGAAGAATTAGTTCGATCCACAACTTTTCCTTGCTTTGCTTCCTTTGTCCTATTTTGTGATTTGAAACTACAGGTCCGCTCAACAAGATAGTTAGTAGTGTCCTGAGACACCATTTTGAAGAGACACCATAGCACTCGTAAGCACGTGTCATCGAATGTTCCTCATGTCTAGTTCGTCAATTTGAGATATCCGATAATGTTATCTGTATTGGCATAAAACAGCTACTGAGGGCACCATAACGGCCACTGAAGAAATCAAGGCAAAAAAAATATTTGGCAAGCGCTTCTATTTTTCTAGTTGCTGTTGTCGAATATAACAGAAAGAGCTGGTATTGAAATATGCGACACATCGCAAAACATCTTGAATTTTTGTTTTTTTTTTTTTTTTAATTCAGTAGTAGTCTCCGTCGTCTAGTAGTAGGTGTGTTAGCTCTGACAGCTTGAAAAAAGAAATATAAAAAAATTATTTCTTTCGGCGACTACCTCTCAGCAGTCTTCTGGCAAAAGCTCTGAGAGTAACTAATTGCCATGAAGAAGCTTCTCAAGTCTGTCGTTCTGAGTCGACATTAAACTGTAGGTCCCGGTACTCATGGTTAAAAATAGACACACACAACATTAGTGCTGCGAGAAGCTAGGCCGTAATCCTGACACAGGGTTGTAAAGGCCAGTTATGGATGTATGTACGTAAGTAGGTAGGTCATATGGCTAGCCAACCAAGAACCTGTACAACCTAAACCAGCTTAATCTACTTGCATGTTACTCATCATATTACTCAAAAAAAAAATTAAAATCATATCCGTTTCTTAAAATTTTTTGGGTGTTTTATATCCAAATATGTACCACAATAAACCCTTTGTTATAAATTCAGTTGCTTTTTCAATAGTTAGACAATGACAAGTTAACTGATAATGACAAATTAATACCTCTAAGAATTAATACAATAATTATGAGAGATTAATTTTTATTTTTTTTTATTAGAAATTTGAAAAAACAAACGTGTAATGCAACAACGTATTACACAACTTTCGTCCCACCAACGCATAATGTAATTGTTTGATTTTGGACACGTTTGTGGCTTGTATGCGTTGCATATAACTTGCATGCGAGGGTCGTTTCTTTGTTCTTTAGAATTTTTAAATGGCTTAAAATAAAAAAGTTGATCTTTATTTTCTTATTTGTTTTTTTGTTTAATTTTCTGGCTTTTTATTTAACATGACTTTGACATTTATGTGTGTGTGTGTAAGTTTATTTTGTTATTCTTTTTATTATTGTTTTGTTATCGGTTTACGATTGTACTTTATGTCATTCACTATGTGACGTTTAAGTGGTCAACAACGAAGTCACTTGGTTTAGGCCCTACAACCAAATGCAGCAACAAAAAATAAAATTATTCACTGAATTTTATTTGTTGTTGTTGTTTGTCTTATTTTGATTTCTTCTGTTTAATATGGTTTTTCTTTTAAGCGTATGTACATATGTATGTGTATACCTACTTTGACATTTTTTATTACTTTTTGTGCTGCTGTTGTTGTCGTTGTTGCTATTGTTTTTTAATCAAAAATCCACGTTAACAGCACAACATACTACATACTAAAGGTACGAGTATATGTTGGCGGCGTCGGCGGTATATTTTTAAAGATGCTGCCGCATATCAGTTTTGAACATTTTTGTTTCTGTATTTGTCCTGCTGTTGGTTGGTCAGTCGGTCAGTCAGTCTGTGTGTCAGTTTCTACCTTTCATCGATCTGTTTTCAAAATGTTTTTTTAATTTTGTTTTATGCGTTTGTTGTTCAGATTTAAATGATAATGATGATGATTATGATGATATTTAGTGCTGGTTGTTGTTGCCTTTTTTTTCATCCAGTTTGACAGGTGTTTTAAAATTTTTTTTGTTTATAATGTCGAGGGGAAAGAACTTTTAACAAAAATTCAAAAAATTTGAAAAATAAAAAAGAAAACAGAAAAATAAAATGAAAATTTTTTAAATTAATAAATACCCATCGAATAGGGCATATTTGTTAGTGTTTTGAAAATTTTTCATTTTGGACATACTAGTGGTCGTTCTTGGTTTTGTAATATTAATTTGTGCTTAAAAACAATAAAATCGATTCAAGGCATATAACAATTATAGAATATTTTAAAGAAGCAAAACGATAGACTTTCAGACACTCTTGATCAGAAGGTTAGAACCACTTAAATTTCATCAAAAATTGTATACTCTAATTTCAAATCAATCTTTTTGCCATAAATTAAGAGGATTCAATATAATTTTGGCTCATTTAATGGCCGGGGACTATAAATAAATTAAAAAAGAAAATAGTCCATTTGTCCACGGCCATACTCTTAGCCCACACTAAAAGGGAAGGTATTCAAATGATGAAAGAGAAAATAAACTAAGACTTTCGTTGATTTTTTTTAGAGAACCCATCATCTTTGTGACCGTTTTTTGTCTAAACTGAAAGCATTTTAGAAGGGTTAAGAAAAAGTTGTGCGAAAATAAAATGACAATTGTGGCAGTAGCCGTAGTCTAGTGGTTAGTAGGTTGTCTCAGTAGACCAGAGCAGTGGCTTCAAACTCCTGCTCTGGCATCTCGAGAAAAAAGAAATAGCAAAATATATCGTCGTGCGGGAGTTTATGTGGTCTATCCGCCATATCATATTTTTTATATATCTCGAGTTAATGATGCCACTTTAGGTTTTTGACAGCAAAATTTTTAAAATCTGCAATCCATTTTCGGCTACTTATCTTCGAAACTGGGCGAGATAACCGAAAAGGATTGCAGACTTGAAAAATTTGGGGTCGAAAACCTAAAGTGGCATCATTAACTCGAAATATATAAAATTGCGGATAGAGTGCATAAACTCCCGCATGACGATTTGTTAAGACCTTAGATAAGTCCAGTATGATTTTCTCCATTGTAATCATAATCACAGTATAAATATTCTTTTAAACAGAAAAATTCAAAATTCCAAAAAATTTACTGCGCTTTGAGGTTTTAAAACAATATTGTCATGCAGCATCGTCAGCATATAATTGACAAGTTATCATTTGAGCCCAAGCTTTATGTACATCATAAACTCCCGCACGACTATATTTGTTTTGGTGACTTCCTCTGAACAGTCTTCTGACAAAAGATCTGAGAGTAACGGATTGCTATAAACAAGCTGCACAAGTCTGTCGTTCTGAGTCGACATTAAACTGTAGGTCCCGATGACGCACACAACATGGGTGCTGCAATAAGCTAGACCGTAACTCATTAGGTATGCATGTATGTATGTATTTAATTGTGGGAGGAAGGCAATTCGAAGTTGAAGAAATACTTATTCAAGCCATAAAGTTCTTCTCGCTTTATGATTCAATAAAAAACAATATTTTTGGAGTTATTTTTAACTAGGGAGATAGTGCCCACTAACGAAATCTCTAAGGATTTCTAAGAAACTTCATAGTTTCTATTCTTAAATTATTAAAAAAAACAAATTTTTTGCTGAAATTGCATATATTTTTGTCTTTATTATGCAAGTGACTTATATAGTAGAGTGTTTGCTGTCGATAATAAATTTAAACAGATATGGCCTACTAAAAACAAAAATTAAAGCCGTTCTAATCATTTAATCAAGAGTGTATATATTTTTCTATATTTTAAATTATTTGTCCTCAAAAGCCACATCTTAACTTGGCGAAGGCGTTTAGTTTAACAATAAAAGTTGACCTTAAAAATTCACTTAAAAATATAAAAAAATTCAACAACAGCAATAACAAAAAATAAACAGAAAATCCTTTAGAAGTCAGCCGCAGTGGCAATCAGCAGCAGCTTAACAAACTCGTACAATGACAACCGGATCCAGCAAAACACAAAACAAAAAATAAAATAAAAAAAACATAAAAAAGGATGACTGTGTCCCTTTATTTTAAATCTACTCGTATTATACTCTATAAAGGAGACGTATAAAACTGTCAACATGACTTGAAAAAAGAATAAAAAAAATATCAAAAAAATAACCATTCAACAGGTCGGCTGGCTGCCCCTATTTCTACTTAAACTTCTTATCATAATGTTTTGCAGAATTTTATTTTATTTTTAATTTTCTGGAGTAAAATAAAGTTTCTTTTATGAGGTGATTACTTAAGAGAAATAAAAGACAAAATCATAAAAAAGAAATTTAAATGATTTCATTTAAATTTAATAATTTTTCATATTTCACCATAAAAATATATGGCAGCCAATTAAAATAAATTTAGATTTTGTTGTAAAAAAAATATGCGACATAAGCATTGAAATGTTTTACATTCTCATAAATACTTATGTTAAACATTTATTATTAAATATCTGTGCCAGAAATAGATGGCTGACATTAAAATGTACAGTTTGCAAATTCCCCTATAATACATTTAAATTACAGGCCCAGGAATTACGATATAAAGAGTGAGAGTTATCAGCTGCGATTGTAATAATTTGGCAACTAAATTTTAGTATTCACTAGAAAATAACAAAAAAACAAGTGGTAAATTATCATTATTATATCAAGTGCGAATACAAATCAAATAGCTTTACCCGGTCTGTATCCTTTGTAGACCATCTGCAGAGCTATCCATTTAATGCACCCGCGTGCTTCATCTTATGAATTTAGATTTAATCACTTTTACCGTTCTCGAGATATACAAAAATTATTACAAAACTCAAATGGGAGGTACCACGCCTACTGGTTTAATTCCGCCCGCATTCTAACTGTTAATCTTTTTTGACCACTAAGTCATTCAGACCTAATGCAGTAACTTTATCTTCAACTGTTGTCAACTATTGCGCTTTCTGTAAATAAATCTATCGTCAAACAGTTTAGGCGTAATTGATCGACAAACAAACAGAATTACTAAGATTTATAATACTTTTCAAATCCATTTATCATATACAGGATGGGAAAATTTGAGGATAGCAAGTAAATTGGCTTAAAAACTCGGTTTTTTTTGACAAATTCAGTTTTATTGATAACAATGTGAAGTATAAATATGGGAACTATTAATGGAATATGATATCGGACAAACGTCCACCTCTTGCTCCTAGTCACATGTCCGCTCTTTAAACAAAAGATTTGAACAACTTTTTGCAACAAAGATTCGGTTATCTCGTCAATGCAGCACCCAATTTCTCATCTTTCTTATAGTCAGTTGGTTTATGCTTTTTCCACGTAAGCCCAGTCTTTCAAATGTCCCCAAAGAAAATAACCCAGCGGTATTAAAGCACAAGAACGAAGCGGCCAATTAATATCATCGAATCGAGAAATTAGGCGATTGGGAAGTTTCTCATGCAATAACTGAATTGTTTGGCCGGCTGTATGTCTTGCGACGCCGTTATGCTAAAACCAAATATCACTGTTGTCAACATTAGCCAATTGTGGCCAGAAAAAATCTATTATCAGAAAATTCCGGTGACAGAGTTCCTTTGCACATTTTCGAAAAAATACGTGCCGATGATGCCGCCTAATCGGAAAGCGCACCATACGGTAACTTTCTTTGGATTTAATGGTTTTTCGAGCACTATTAGGGGTTTGACAACTGCCTAATTGAAAATGGGTCTCATCACTACAAAAGATGTTTTCGTTGAAGTTTTCAGGCAGCATTTTGTTCGTTTATTTAATTTAATGAACCAGTTGAACTTAGAAAGCTTGCAGATGAAGATCGTAATGCAAAATGTTGCGCAAAGTGCCTCTGATGACGCCTAATTGTTGCAAATGTCGACGAGTTGATGTTTCAGGCTCATTTTCAATACTTTCCTGTACAGCGGGTATGGTTGTATCACTACGGTCACTACGAGCGTTCTGTTTCGATCTATTGTCAGCAACAGCACCTTGAGCCTAGAACTTAGCGATTAAATGACCGAAGGAGTTTAATAACGAGAAAAAGCTGCTGAAATTTTACGAAGTGATACAGTAGAATTTTAACCATTTTGATAGTAAATTTTCACAAATAAAATTCTGTGTTCAAGAGTGTAGCGATCCATGACTAGAATATCCTGACCTTTTACTGTGTGGTATAATGGCCCAGGTTCGAATCCCAACAAAGGTGAAAAATTAGAATGTTAGTTTGCGGTTTATTTCAAAATTTTAATTTAAAAATAAGAGGTTCCCTCTCAAAGATGTTCATCTACAAAGAAACCTCTTCCTGACATTCCACTTTATTCCACCTTAGCCATTGACAACAAAAAACGAATGATTTGGAGAAAAATGGCTACCTATTGGGTATTAGCAGATTACAGCTACAACCTACTTAGCGAAGGCACTCACCAAACAATCAACATGCAACGATGAAGCCATTGCTGTTGATCATTCAAGGGTAAAGGTATAACACTGGCCTTTGAATTACCAATTCACAGCAATTTGCCTCATTCTTAAGGCGCTTAATAATATAGCAAGACAAAAATATATGTTCTGTCATAATCTACTGCCCTTTCCACAAAAATTCCAATACAATACTCCTACCAATGCTGTAGGTAGCAGTTTACCCCAGAGTATTGGTCTCAATAAAAGAAGGGTAACAGCCAAATTTTTGAGATTTACTTTTTAACCTCAAATTTGCCCACCCTTTGTTTTTACTGATCACCGATTATAAACACCAAACTGAAGAAACCCTTAAGTAATTTACGATCTATGTATGTACTGTTATGCACGGGTTTCTGCCGAAAAGAAATGCTATTAGACCTACGCGCAAATAATTGGGATTTTTTTAATCTGTAGTTTATCATTCATATTTATATTATTTTTACATTACATAGTATATATGTACAATACATATATGTATATATAACTTTGAAGCTTTAAATAATAAAATTCTTATATTCACAACATGTCCTTAATTATAAAAGATGCATCAGCTTTGACTGGTTTATACATCAGCTCTAATAAATATTATTCACTATATTTTAGTAGTCATTTGATTAGTTTAGTGGACATTTTTGACTAGAAAAGACTGAGTAAAGTCGACACAATTATTAAATAAGAGTAGAATGTGCAAAATCTCAAACATTTTATTATTTTGCTCATATTGCAGTCAGCAATGACTATCAAATGCCTCAAAGTGTTTTTGTAGGGATTAACTGAACAGAAGATGTTTAAAAGATAAAAAAAATTGTCCGACATATGATTCTCGTTTTATTTATTTATTTATTATTTTTTTTTTTTTTTTGTTAAAAACAAAAGTTGCTTTATGAATTAAATCTATAGCAAGATCTGTGAAGAAAATTGTTTTAATATTTTTCACAATTTGATAGCAAAACCAATAGTTTTTTGTATTTATTTTTAAAATTGAGTTTTTAATACGCCTTAGGGTATTTGCTGATGTTTTTGTTTTCATTTATTTTATTAACAATTTATTAACAATTTAAAAGCAAGTTTCACTATGAAACCTGAGTAATTTTTAAAGGAATTTCATTTTACGAAATCATATCATATTCGCTGGTATCAATTAAACAATATTTGAACATCAATTTTCAAATAATGTTTTTAAAATGACATGATTAACCAATTGTATAGATTTTGGTTTATATTTCATAGTTGAGATATTAATCTTTATGAACTTAATTTATTATAAAATATTTTGATATTTAAGCTTTTTTTCTACCTTAATGGTTAAGATTAAAAAATAAATTGAAATTTGGAAAAACATTTTTTTATTTAAATCAAAAACATAAATTTTAAACAATTTAATGAATATGTAGAGGTAACTTAATAGCAGGTGTTTGAATTATTTTTTGGTTTCATAGATATATACACACATAGTATATATATATTTTTAATACACTAGAAAAATATTTTTAAAAGTTAAAAAAAAAGTTTTTTTTATTTTTTGTTGTACATGAAATTAACATAAGAAATACCGTTTGTTAACAACCAAAAATGCTATTTTTTATAACTCTTTTATAAGATACATACTCAAAACAATTGAGCTCATAAATTTTGACAATATCTGTAAATTTGTTAAAAAAAATAATATAAAACGATATTTATTCTTTCGTATTATTTTAGTTTTTCTAGTCTTTCACATCACAAAAGTGTTGAGAAGTAAAGTAGAGTTGGTCGGTTATACAGTAGAAACACAATAGTTTCAAAGGGTATGTAAATTATGTGACTGATATATGGGAATTAAAATATCAAAAAATTATAACAAAGAAACCGATTTTCGATACAAAAATATAAACAGATTTTTGTTGAAAGAGCATATTTGTTTTTTTTTTTTTTTGAGATTTTTCTTTTTCATTTTTAAATAATTTCTTCGTGACATTTTAGACAAAAAGAACTTAATTTATTTGCTACTTAAAAACAGGAAGAAATATTGTATATTTACAAGCTTTTAATAATATTTTCTTTGATTTTGATTTTAAATCAAAGTAAAGAAATATATGCCTGCTTCTTAAAAGCTGCTTAACATTATACTCATCATAATACATAATAGTATACCGATGATACATACATTTACTTTATCAATTTTGAAAACAAAATATAAAAAAAAAATCATTACAAAAATAACAACAGAAAAACATAAGAGATTTAAAGAATTACAAATTGTTAATATTGTTTTTATATTTCTTATTTTTTAAAAATTAAATTATTGAAATCCCAATTTATTGTAAATTTGGAAAATTTACATTTTTAAATTTAAATTTATGTTTACAATAATCACTTAATCCAAAAACAAACACAAACAGTATGTACGCTTTACCCGATACTTTTTTTTAGAATCCGAAGACCTTTACTGATAAGCACTGTAAGTATTTATAAAGCATTGATCACTTTCCTGTAACAACGTCTTTACTCCGTTTTTATCAAAACGTTTCATTGTTATTCGAATTTTCCGCTCAAAAGGATATTTATATTCGGCATTCATACGGACATACGCAAATGGCCATTACACCCCTTTTTCAGAGTTACTGTCTAGCTTCTCACAGTAGCTCTATTGTGTCAATTTTTATCCATGAGCACATACAGTTTTATGTCGCATATAAACGACAGACTTGAGAAGCTTGTTCATGGCAATCAGTCGCGGACATTTTTTTTCATAATTCTTTCTTTAAAGACATCATAGCTGGGGTTTGAGCTCTCGTCTAGTAAGCCAACACACTAAAGACTAGACTACAGCGCCATGGACAAACTGCACAATAACTTTGACAATTATTATGTTGATAAACAGTTTTAAAATTCTAACCAAACTAACTAAAAAGCAACTATCAGCTGTTAAATCGATTGTCAAATAAAACAGTGTTACCAATTCCAAGTGAATCTCTAATTAAATACTCATTTTATTTCACCATTAAATCATTATGGACTCATTTACCATTTAGTTAATTGTACTGAAAAAAGCATAACATCGTGAAGTCTTGTGAATATTATTTCATTTATCTAAAGTGGTTAGAGCGCTCGCACAAAAACTTAAACGGCACAGGTTCGAATCCCAACAAAGGTGAAAAATGAAAAAGTTAGTTCGCGGTTTTTTTCAAAATTATAATTTAAAAATAAGCGCCCTGCCCCCTCCAAGAAGTCCATCTACAAAGTAACCCCTCTCTGACGTTCCACTATATTCCACCTTAACCTTTCACAGCGAAAAACGAATGATCAAGAGAAAAGCGCCACCTATTTTGAAGTAGCAGATAACAGCTAAAATCCTACTTAGCGAAGGCACTCACCGCCATCAACATGCAACGCTGGGACAATTGCTGTTGATCATTCAAGGGTAAAGGTATAACAATGGCCTTTACATGATCAATTCATAGCAATTTGTCTCATTCCTAAGGCGCCTAATAGTAAGTATAAGAAAACAAAATTTTTGTTCTGTTGTCATAATGAATGTACTGTCCCTTCCATAAAAAGTCCAATACAGTGAACAGCATTTAGTAGGGGTTTACCCCTGAGTATTGGTCTCAATAAAAAAAATATGAAATCTCAGATCCTTAAAGCGGCATTTCAAGAACAAAAACATGTTTTTCGAAAGCATTAATTTATTTTTAAATTTTTTTGTCACACCGAGGTCGTTGTTGACATGGTCCCGTTTGAATTGTTACTTGTGTTTTCCATCATTTTATTTTAAAATATTATTTTTGTCATATACTATAGGGTGGTATAACTGTAACGCATGGAATATAGGCAGGTTAGACAGAGTAATTATAACACTTGATTTGTGGACTTAGCAGTATTGTTGTGTTTTCGTATGCATTAATTACCGTCTATTTTTTAATAAATGAATTTTGAAATTGAAAGCGACATACAATTTAATACCGACTTAGAGCGCCAGATAAACAGTGACTAGCATATGTTATGAAATAATGCTACTGTTAAAAACTGGACCATGACCAGAACCGTATAACAGAGCGATGAACACCGCTTTACAAAATGTTATGATTGGACTATAAATGGTGACAAGTGAACCAAATACTTAAAGCGCGGTGTTTGTAGGCGTGGCAAAAAATAAAAAAAATTTATTTTTAAAACTGTTTGTACATTATCTTTAATCTTAGGGGATGACTGGCATAATTTTTTTTCGAACAACTCTATGGTCCAGTATATGGTATGTATTTGGTTTCAAATATAACAAATGTACAAAATACTCATACAATATCGCTACAATATTCGCAATATAACATTTAAAATGCGTATTAATTACTCCCGTTTAATGGTTTTGTATTTTGTAAAATATCAATAGAATGTCATAACAAAACATATATAACATTGTTTTGTAGACAACGGTATACTTCTTTATATATAATGGGCACAGTATAAGCTTTAGAAAGAAGGCATACAACTATTTAAAATGAAAAAGATAGCAAGTACTAGCAAAACTACATATAATTGTTGTTTTTTAAGCGATAGTAAAATTAATAACAGCTGATTTTTGCTTTTGGAGCTGTCACTGTATACACTGTGACATACACTGTTGCTGTTATTGCCGTTTGTTTGGTGTGCAAACAAAAATCTGTAGTTGTTCGGCAGCACTTTGTTTTATTTGTTCTATTCGAATCTTACTTTAGTGCTAGTATGTACTATTTAAATTTTCTTTTCAGTTTTGTTTTCATTTTTAGTTTCGCTTAATTTATAGTTCAATTGTCATCCACTGTGAGATCATTAAAATTCTTAAATTTCTAAACAATTTAGAAAATTTTTAAGTCCGTCTGTCATCCATAATCGATATTCATATTAAACTGCTTAAATTTTTAAACGAAAAAAAAGTCTTTTTTTAGATTTTATATTTCAACGATTTCTTATCTAAATACTTGAGTAATAAGCTTTAGCCATTAAATACGTTTTTGTTTAATACTTGAGCTAAAAAATGCATTCGTCTGTCTCTTTAATTTTTTAATGGGTTTTTTTCGATTTTTGTTGTTGTTGTTGGTGTTATAGCTGCCTTAAATATTTTTCTAGTTAAAGGCCATTGTTAAATTTAACACCCTTTAACTGCCACAAAAGAAAGAAATGCATTTCCAACTCTTTCCATTAGTCCCCTTGCTATGCATTTGTAAATATGAAGGCCCCATAATGATTGTCTGTAATTTTAATGTCGTTATTTATTTTCAATATTTAAATATTTATTTTGTCTTTGCTGGTCAAATAAAATCAGAGGTTGTTTTTATCATTTGGTCTTTTTTTTGTTTTTGGTTTGGTTTGATGCGAAGCCTTGCGAAGAAACAATTTTTTGTAAAAGAAAACGAAGAAAAAGTTAATATGCTTGTCAACATACAATTTATAATAATAAATACGAGTAGAGAAGATGAAGATCTTTTGTTGTTGTCTCAACTACTTTAAATAAGTTAAAACAAATACACTGAAAGAAAATATAAATTTTTTGTACATTATGTTCGGGTTCCAATTATCATTTTAATGGTCTCATATTACACTAAAATATTTATTTGTAATTCGTTGTATGTTTTACTTAAAAATTTATAAAATTTCTCTATTATTTTAACCGCATTATTTTCAATTTCATTTAATGTGAAAACGTTCTCATAAATACCAAAATATGTGTCCCTTAAAAATTATCGCTCTGAAAAAAAAGCATATGGAATATAATGTAACCTCATAATATGGTTGGTGATAATAAACTTCATAACAAAACGTTGACCACAAAATTCTAATGCAAATACATTTTATATTTATTTGAGGAAAAAAAACACAAATTTCATTACAAAACTTTAGTTTATTTCTTATTTATTTTTAATAACAAACTTGTTTTTATTTTTGTTTTTTTTACTAATTTAAAACACTATTTGTCAGAGGGTATGAAATTAAAATCGAAATGATTTTATTTCGACATATAAGTATGCAGTTATTCATTAATGAATTGACGTACTCACACTGATAAGACAAAGATTTCAAAAATAAATAAATATTGAAACGTTCAAATAAAGATGTATGCCAGTGAGTACAATAATAGTCTAAGTCTGATTACATACATATTTGCGTAATGCATTTGAACTTAACTTCATTCAAATTTAAATAATCATCTACTCGTATGAATTGATTGGCAGTGAATTCGACAAGTTGAGTGCAAATTACATTTTATTTCAGTTTGATTTAAGCTATGATTACTATTATAATGTGACTTGATGGAATTATTTTATTACTCGTAACTTCTGAGAAATTTTGTTGTGAATGAAATCTTTTTAAATGTCATGTTTGGGGAGAAGTTTGCTACAGTGGGTCTTTTTTTATCAGAATTACGAATTAGATTTCATAATACGTTGAAAATAAATTGATTTTGTTTCGTCTGAAACGCTTTTAATAAGACCAAAGTTGAATTCTATAAAGAATTAAGACTTTTACAATGAATTTTTTTGATAATCAAAGAAGAAAATGATGTCTGTGAAGGAATACTACACTTGCTAAACTGAACATGTTTTCGACTCCAGCTACGCTAGTCTCATCAGAGTTCTCTGTCTCTATACATATTCATGACCAAACATCAACTACATGACCCAAATAGTCTCCGTGGTCTAGTGGTTAGTGTGTTGGCTTACTAAAAAAAAAAATATGAAAAAAAATATTTCTTTCGGCGACTACCTCTCAGCCGTCTTCTGGCAAAAGCTCTGGGAGTAATTGATTGCCATTAAAAAGCTTCTCAAATCTGTCGTTCGGAGTCGACTTTAAACTGTAGGCCCCGGTACTCATGGATAAAAATTAACACACACAACATAAGTGCTACGAGAAGCTAGGCTGTAACCCTGACACAGGGTTGTAATGGCCAATTATGCATGTATGTATGTAAATAGGTCTACCTTAGTTAGTTTCTATGCATTCATTGGATGAAGTATGTATTATAGGTGTTTACTCAATATTCTTAAAAGAGGTTCAGAAATAAAATGTCTACGAGAACATGTACTGCCACAGACTTTGTTCTTTTTTTAGTGGCTTCTTTTTATTCCACAGTCAAGGTTGTGTAGAATAGTTTGCATCATGAATTGCGACAAACTTTGTAGTAACACTACTATGTGCTAATGAATTGTGCCCCTTAAATCTTTTTGGGGCCATTTTGACCAACCTGCCAAACCTTTGGTACGCTGCAATCTTATATGTATATCTAACTTTATGAAAGTACTCTCTCAGGAATTTGCATTGGAGTACAACTCTGGGTTCAAGAGACTACGGATGCATGATTACTAAAAGATGAATCTCCAATCACGACACTGCTACATTAGATACCTTTTCAATAGATTACGTGTCTTGGATGGTATTAAGTACAGCTGTGTGATGTTGACTAGAACTAGTTAACAGATCTTCAACCAGGATCAGATCTGTTCACTTATATATGGGGAATAATTTAGTACCAATGATTGAGTAGAAAACAGACGATTCTTTGTGCCGACATGCCTAACGTTGAACATACTACTCTAGGGAATAATAATAACCTAATTCGTTAGATGAAAAATTTCATAATTTGGATCAAAATCAAACGATGATTTCGCCCGTAGTTTAGTAAGCTCTTCAAAATATAAAAAAATGGTTTGAAGAAATTATAAATAGACAAATTTCCATTTAAAATTTGTTGGAAAAGTTTATTTTTGGATAAAATTTGTATGACGACTAAAGTCGTCTACACAAGACCAGTATATAAAAATTTCCTTCTATTATTGTGAAATTGTTGAAAAAAAAGGGTACAGAATAATCTTTTTGTGTCATTGCAGTTTGGGTTTATTGTTTAGGTCTCAGAAAATAGCTGGTGCAATACTCGTGCATAATAAACGTCATTGCTTGTATTAAAAATACCAACTATAACTCAAATACTAAAACGCTGAAAAATTTTATGTTTTTTTTTTTTTCCAGTGGTTTTTTGCGACCAGCAGATACTTGAATTTTTGTTTTTGTTTTAAATAATTTATAATCGTGATAATACATTTTTATTCTGTTCATTCAATTTGAAAACAGCGTATGAATACGAATATAAAAGTTTTGCATTTGATTGACCACCCACCGCAAGCAAACTGATTAGATTTGTTATTTTATTTTAGTTTTTTTTTCATATACTTAATTGTGTCACATTTAGATTAAAATAGCCCCCTTAGAATTAAAAAAAAATAAAAATAATAAGAGAGACATGCTTTTAAAAGTACTTATAATCGAACACTATTCTGTTGTTTTTGTTTTTCAGTTTTTTTTTTTTCAGTTAAACAAAAAAAAATATTATTTTTAAAGCCAATTTTTGTTTTTTTTTTTTAATTTACGACTATTCGTATTTACGTCATAATATTGAAGCAATTAAGCAACTAATAATTAACAAAAACAATAACAAATAATTTAGTTTAATTTCTTTTTTTTTTTATTAAATATTAAAAAAAAATTACATTGAAACTAATGTCGAACTCGAATTTTTAGACTATTTAACAGTAAAAATTATTAAGTAGTCTCTGGCCTTAGGCGATGCCCTTTAACCATCACGGCTACGATCGTACATGCCGTCAATGTGGTCTAAAGTGTATGGAATAACAGGGCAAACGAAGAACATGGCAATTACAAGAATACACAATGATGGCAAAAAAGGAAGAGTATGATAGAATGTTTTGTGTTTGATAGTACTTCGACTAACCCACTACAAGTTAATCTAAACTTTAATGATATTCTTTTTTTTATCAAAATCAACAATAAAATGCACTTGTTGTCGTACAAAAATAATTAATAATCTGAGTAGGGGGTGTTAGTTTTTTTGATATGATGTTTTGGATTTTATCAGTTCCAAATATTTTTCTTTAATAAAATTTTTATAACGCTGGGGTTATTCATCTCCACTTGTGGTAAACTGATAACATAATCTCAATAAAATATGACTCTTTTTGAAATTATAAATATTAAGAAGGTAAAAAAAGGTTGTGTTAAGCTTTTGCAAAGAAAAAAACGCTCTTAACAACGGCATTAGTAAAAGTTTATACCCGATATTACAGTAGTTGTTGCTGTTTCACTAGAGCCTGTTACCATTACGAAGCTTTTTCAAAATTACGGCCTAGCTTCTCGCAGCACCTATGTTGTGTGTTTTAATTTTTAGCCATAAGTACCGGGACCTACAGTTTAATGTAGTGCTGGCAAAGTATTAAGTAATGGGTATCGAGTATTTATACTAATTTTTGGGTACTCAATACTTAAAAGTAACTATTCAATACTTTCAAGGTTGCAATTTTCTTTGTATGGAAAATTTTAATTTTAACGGCCAAATAAACTTGTCTTAAAACACAATATTTTATGAAATTGTTTTCTCTTAAATAAAAAATCCGTTAAAAGTATTGAGTAGTATTGGGTACCCAAATGAAAGTACTCAAGACTATCGAGTAATGAAAAGTAGTAGAATTTGACAGCACTAGTTTAATGTCAAAACCGAACAACAGACTTGAGAAACTTGTTCATGGCAATTAGTTACTCTCAGAGATTTTGCCAGAAGAGTGCAGAGAGTTGGTCGCCGAAAGAAATATATTTTTATTGCATTTTTTCTTTCAATATGCCAGAGCTGGAGTTTGAAGCCGCAGCTCTCGTTTGTTAAGCCAAACAGTACATATTAGACTACGTAATATTCCAATAAAAAGTAGTAAAACTTGTCAGCGCTAATTGCTTTGTACCGATATATGGGCATTTCCGTGATATGTAAAACAGTTTCAAAATAAACAAAGTTTATGCAAATAAGTGGAATGTTCACAGAAGCAATAATATTTGTCTGTTCAACATTACAAATAATAACTTATAGACACAGGCTATGTTTTAAGTTTTGTTATAAATATGTGTCCCTAATAAATACATAATTGATCATTACAACCCTGTGCAAGTGTTACGGCTTAGCTTCTCCCAGCACCCATATTGTGTGTATTAATTTTTTATCCATGAGTACTGGGACCTGCAGTTTAAAGTCGACTCCGAACAACAGAAGCTTGTTCATGGAAATCAGTTACTCTCCGAGCTTTTGCCAGACGACTGCTCAGAGGTAGTCACCGAAAGAAATAATTTTTTCATATTTGTTTTTTTCAATATGTCAGAGCTGGGTTTTGAACCCTGGGCACATACACAAACTACTAGACTAACTAATGTGTGTGGCGTCTTATAATTAATATCCGTTTGTTTTCCTTTTCTATTTCACATAACTTGAATCCGTTTTACTTTAAAATTTACAAAACAGCATATTGGTCTAAGAGTTTTAAAAATTTGTTTTCCTATTGTAACATTGCAAAAGAAAAAAAATTATTTATTAAGTTGTTAGAAATTGTTAAATTTAACGCTTCTTTAATTTTATTTGGCTGCATGTGGCTTTAAAAATAACAAAATAAAATAACTTTTTTTCGATTAGAAAACCATAAATATTTAGTTGTTATTTTACCATAAATTTTTGCATATATGGCTGGCTGATAGACTATTTTTGTTTTTGTAATTTTTTATTTTTATTTTTTTTATTTTTTAGACACAATTATTGTACAATTTATTTTATGACTATGGTCAGACAAGTATTATGCATTTAGAAAACATTTGCAAACGCAAAATGATTGAATGGCTAAATGAGTAAATGAATTAATGAATAGACACTTTAAATTATGGCCATAAACAGTTTAGCCAAATAGCCAGCTAAACTATGGAGTGATTGTATGCCTCAAATTATTTGCAAATGTTTTTTTTTCCCACTTTTTTTTACTTTTTTGTTAAGCGATTAACATTTGATTTGGGCAAAATAGTTGGTTTGAATTACCAAAGTAAAGTGTTTAAATTTTTATTTCTCTTTAAAATTTTATTTATTTTGTTTTACACAAATGCCAAAATATTTTGTTGTGAATAATAAATAATTCCCTGTTATGGTTTAAATCAGTTGCGTCTAGAGTTTTTATTTTCCCGGGGTTTTGTGTTTCCCGGGAAAGCGGGAAATTTTTTTTAATTTCCCGGGATCCCGGGATCCCGGCCTATGAAATAAATACAAAAATTTATTTGTTTTTAGTAATAAATTTTTTATTTAGAAACGTAAAAATTTTGGTTTACACGAAGTAAATACTTACATAACTAAGTAAAAAAAATAAACCTACGTTATTAAAAATAAAAATAGGAACTGTAATGTGAGATCAAAAACAAAATATAATACTTCAACTACTTAAAACAATTAATAGTTTTATGCCCGTATTCATAAAAACTATTTTAGGTTTATTGAGGACTTATTTGACAAATTTATATGCAATATAAGTGGTGTTTTTTTCGAAACCTATAGTCGTTTGAAAAAAACGCATAAGTGCTTAAGAAATTAAATTGGGCATTACTTAGAATTTTTATAAAACAAATATGTAATTATTTTTTTAAAAACAATTCAAAAAATATAAAAATAATTACATTCCTTCGCTTCAGCCATATTCACAACATTTATTATTTTATTAAATTATAAAAAGTCATAAAATTTTAAAAAGATAACGTCAAGATAAATAAAAATCTAACTTGGCAGCATTTTTATATGTGCTTAATTTTTAAGCAGTTTTAAAATTAACCGCTTATATAAGCGGATATAAACAAAAATTTGTATGGAATATTTATATTCGGTTCGAAAAAAACACCACTATAATAGGTCTATATAAAATCGCAAATCAAAATATAAAAATTAAATTTTTATATATAAACATATTTTTAGTTTTTTGGTTTAAAAAATAATTTTTTAATACACTGAGTGCATTTATGGACTCATCCGAAAGTCTATTTCTTATTTTAGTAACAAGCTGTCCTTCTATCGAAAAAACTCTCTCACTTCCTACTGAAGTTGGACTTCTCCGAAATTATGTTCACTAATGAGTCGATTATAAAGATTTTCAGCATATCCAACTACCAAGTGCTTAGAAGCATAAGAAATGATCACTGTTAAAAAAATTTGAATCTTTTAAATATGTTACTAGAGTGTACAGTTTATTGTCTCTTTTTTCATATATCCGTTGATGCAAAACCTGAAATATTTTTTCGCCAAGAATGGAAGGAATCGACTGAATTTCTTTATATAAGGTGTTAAGTATGGCATCAGCCGTTAATATGTTAGTATCACGGCTACTTAACTTTTCCACTGCCAATTTTATAGGTTTTAAAACTTTAACCATGTTGTTTAAAGCAACTATATTTTCCTCAACCCATAGTTCAGCCATTTCTAAATCAATAGGGCTCTTTTTTATTGAATTTTTTATGAGCAGAAACTTTTCTATCATTGGTCTTAACGAATTCCAACGAGTTACAATATCTAATTGGAGACATACTTCCTTCTTGTGTTCTGCGACAACATATTTTTGAAGTATAGCATTTTTTGTTGGACTTTTTTTTGAAAATTTTGATAATACGACGTGTCTGAGCCGACGTTTGTAGTTACTATTTATTGACATATAATTTTTTTTCCCGGGATCCCGGAAAAAAAATCCCGGGAAAGCGGGAAATTTTAACAATTGAAATTCCCGGGAATTCCCGGGACGGGATTTCTCGGGAAAAAACTCTAGTTGCGTCCAATATATACTTTGATGCCTGCATGTGACGTAAACAGCTTTGAAAGCTCCTCCTCACTTACTTTTTTTTGCACAGTATGCGGCAAACATTGTTGTCGCCTAGATTTTTTGGCTATTAAGCTCAATTGGTTTAAAGCTTTGTTTTATTTTTCATTTTTTTTTTTGCTAAAACTGCCTAAAACAACATTTTACATATATTTTGTTTTATTTGTTTATATATTTTTTTATTAATTATGGTTTCTTTTTATAATTATGATTAATGATTTTTGCTTTTTTGTTTTTGTGAAAAAAATTTAGGTCTTTTGTTTTACTTCCTTATCTAAAATACATACATAGATAGCCTTCTCTCTACATATAAATAACCGAATACATGAATTATAAAACATGATACGAGAATTAGTTACACGAACTATTTGTTCTTTTCTCCAAAGAAGCCTTCTATATAAATTACTTGTTGCATTTCAAATACCATTACTTAATACCATAATTTTTTACTTCAGTAGTTCCAGTTACTTGATGAGTACAACATAGACTAGTAGAAGGAAATCATTTCTCCACTTATTTTAAGCGTTTAGTTATTAATTGTAATATCGGGTGGTGACATTTCAAGGGCCGATGTTGAAACCACACGTCAACCTGTGAACCTCAAGTTTTTTTTCTGAATTTCATTTGACATTTCTCAAATTCAGACCAACTCAAATTGAACCATGGAAAGATACACAATCGTTACAGCTATTTAGACTTATTATGAAAAATTATGGGGATTCAAATCAAAAAGCATATCGTGCACTTTGGGATTTTTTCTGGTTTTTTTTTTTATTTTACACCAATACATATGTATATACATAACTGGCCTTTACAACCCTGTGTCAGGATTACGGCCTAGCTTCTCGCAGCACTCATGTCGTGTGTGTAAATTTTTATCCATGAGTACCGGGACCTACAGTTTAAAGTCGACTCCAAACGACAGACTTGAGAAGCTTGTTCATGGCAATTAATTACTCTCAGAGCTTTTCCCAGAAGACTGCTGAGAGGTAGTCGCCGAAAGAAATATTTTTTTCATATTTCTTTTTTTTTAAGATGTCGGAGCTGGGTGTCGAACCCAGGGCTCATGTCTTAGTAAGCCAACACACTAACCACTAGACCACGGCGACTACTATTTTACACCAATACTCAGGGGTAAACCCCTACTAAATGCAATGCATTGTATTGGAATTTTTGGAAAGGACAGTACATTATGACAACAAAACATATATTTTGTTTTCTTACATTTATATTAAGCGCCTTAGGAATGAGACAAATTTCTGTGAATTGATCATTCAAAAGCCAATGTTATACTTTCACCCTTGAATGATCAACAAAAATTGCCTCATCTTTGCATATTGATTGTGTGGTGAGTGTCTTCACTAATTAGGTTTAACTGTTACCTGCTACTTCCCAATAGGTGGCGCTTTTCTTCTGATCACTCGTTTTTTTTTTTGTTGACATTAGTTAAGATGGAATAGAGTGGAATGTCGGGGAGCGCTTTCTATTATTTTTAAATTATAATTTTGAAGTAACCGCAAACTAACTTTTCCATTTTTCACCTTTGCTGGGATATCAAGCTGGGCCGTTTGACTTTTTGTACAAGCGCTCTAAAAACTATACCAGGCACCCCCCTCCCCCCAATTAATTTAATCGTCCAAATGTGCACACAATCGGAAAAATCGTGCAAAAATTTGAGCAAACCAGGTCTGTAGGAGATATGAAAACACCAGTGAATGGTCGTACAGCTCGTGCTGCAAAAAATATTGCTGCTGTTGGCGATACTGTGGCTGAAGAGCCGTTCACCTCAACTCAGCTAACGAAACAATGCCTCTTTTGCGTGACAAATTCAATGGCCGCGTTATCTCACGTGGTGGGGATGTCAATCTTGGCGGCCAGCTCATGTGATTTGACACCATTGGACTTCTTTCCTTGGGGTTATTTAAAAGGTAAATTGTACGTCGATAAGCCAGCAACAATTCAAGAGCTAAAGGATGAGATAGTTCGGCACATTAACTGCATAGAACATCAATTAAGCTGCAGCGTCATCGAAAATTTGAACCATCAGATGGAGGTGTGCCCCTGAGGTCGCGGCAGCCATTTGGTCAATATTTTGTTCCATACTTAATTGAACCATATGAACCATGTAATGACAATAATTTCCTAAATAATTTGTGTTGTTTGTGTCATTCAAAATCAACACCGGCCCTTAAAATTCAACCACCCTTTATAATAATTTTAGGATTACAGTAAAAACACAACACTTGTACTTGAATTGATTTGATTAAAAACTATGCGCTCCTGCACATGATTTAATGGTGATCAAGACGTCAATACTCGTAATGATTACACGGTGCTACAAATGAGCAACTTTTTTTTATACTTGGAAAGTGACCTGGTGTACGTTGTAGGCCTTATTGAGTAGATCATAAATCAATTTTTAAAAGTTCGGAAACACCCTCAAATTTCGGAGTTATTCCGAAAAAACTATTTTCGGGTAGGTTCGAGTACTTATGAACACATAACTCAGTTGATTTTAATCCGATTTTCAATTTTTAAACGGTTTCAGAAAGAAGAAATATGTGTCTTTTTAAGCATGTACACATTTTGGTATATATATTAAGTTTTTGCAGTGTTATTTTAATTTATATCCGATTTTAATTTTATTTTTTCTAAATTTTTTAACTTTGGCGCCATTTTTTTGAATTAGATTGTTCAGAAACATACCCTTATGTATATATTTTATTAAAGCTAATTTAGTTCTGAGTTAAGCAAGCTTCCAATGAATAAAATCGAGTAAAAAATAAAAAAGTTATTAAGGTTTTTCAAAAGTAAAAATTTTGTTTTTACAAATATGTATTGATCAAGATACTACATTTTCTTTATTTTTTTAGTCTTATCATGATATGATTATATAAATATTTTAAAATAACAGTATTCAAATTATTTTATTTGGAAATTTAGAATATTTGATAGAAGTGCTTGCTAGACCTCTTTCGCTTGTACATCAAATCGTCTGTTTGTCGCTTAAGTGACCAGCAGTAATTTGAAATCATTCATTGGAATCTATATATACATGCAGAAAATGAACTTCAATTTACATTCTGCATTCCATTTCTACATAAGTCTCACGAAATTCATTTACTACATCAATATAATTTTCACTTTTTTCATTTCCCAAAAAAATTTTCACATAAACTAAGAAAGCTTCTCCATGCTATTTTTTCCCCACATTTAATTTCATTGCGAATTCTTCGTCAAGCATGATTTTGCGGATTTGAGGTCCAACAAAATTAAAAAATAATACAATTATGTTTAGAAATCAATAAGGATTTGTACCATCTTTTATTTTTGCTTCACTTATTCTTGGGAAAACTGATTTTAAGTGTAAAAAGGCATCGCTTTCCCTATCCAGGCGTTTTACGAACTGCTTCATGTATCCCAATTTGAGGTGTAATGGTGGCAAAATTATTTATTTATAATCATAAGACTAAAAAAATAAAGAAAATGTAGTATCTTGATCAATACATATTTGTAAAAGCAAAATTTTTACTTTTGAAAAACCTTAATAACTTTTTTATTTTTTACTCGATTTTATTCATTGGAAGCTTGCTTAACTCAGAAATAAATTAGCTTTAATAAAATATATACATAAGGGTATGTTTCTGAACAATCTAATTCAAAAAAATGGCGCCAAAGTTAAAAAATTTAGAAAAAATAAAATTAAAATCGGATATAAATTAAAATAACACTGCAAAAATTTAATATATATACCAAAATGTGTACATACTTAAAAAGACACATATTTCTTCTTTCTGAAACCGTTTAAAAATTGAAAATCGGATTAAAATCAACTGAGTTATGTGTTCATAAGTACTCGAACCTACCCGAAAATAGTTTTTTCGGAATAACTCCGAAATTTGAAGGTGTTTCCGAACTTTTAAAAATTGATTTATGATCTACTCAATAAGGCCTACAACGTACACTAGGTCACTTTCCAAGTATATTTTCACTGTAGCACCGTGTTATTATTCAGTATTACATTGAATTTAGAAATTCAAGTGTTTTTTTTATTAATAAAGTTTGTTAAAGTGTAAAAACAATGATAGTTTTTTAATTAAAATATTTAAAAACAAATTTAAATAAATCATGTATTTTTGGTTAAAGCCAGTTAAAAATTTCCTCTGAATTCTTTTGGTTTTCGTTTTGTTTTGTTTTTTGTTAACATCTTAATGTTAAATTTTAACATAAAATTTTTAATTATACACTGTCTACAAATTGATATATTTTTCTTGATTTTCTACAGCTGCTTTAATTTTAATTTTTTTTTTTTCATTTCTCCTTCTGTTTTTGAGTCACATTTTAATCTCGTTTTACCATAAACAAAAATCAAATGGTCGTACAAAAATGGTTTAATTGAATTGAAATCAATTTCATAGCAAAGACACACCAACCACATGCATGATTTCCGAAAACGATAATTAAATGACAGTTTGTTAATTATTATGATCATTGCAAGTGTTAATTGTTTTTGGGATGCTACACAAAAGATCCGGTAAAAAAAAATTTTGAGAAAAAAGTAGTTTTTATTTGATCACTCCCCATTAATTAACAGTATTTAGAGAGTTCATAACAAAACAAAAAAAAAAAAAAAAAACACAAAAAAACATTATGATCCATATTAAAACACTTTTTATGATTAAAAAAAAGAAAAAAACCAAACCATACAAGAGATATGAAAAAAAAACCTAATAAATGGACCAGTTGTAGGTCATCAAACAGGGCGGATATTTGAAAAGAAAGTGCTGAAGAAAACAAAACAGAGATAAAGAATTTAAATTGATTAGCGGCTTATAATACCACACCTCCCTCCCCCATCTAAATATTTTAATTCTTTTTTGATTTCAAAATTTTATTTGAAAATCATTAAAGAAAAGCACACTTGTTGCTGTTATTGTTGTTCTTGTTGTTGGAAATATTATAAAATCAGTTGGTAAAAGTGCATTTACACTTGTTATGGCCAGGTTTACTTCAATACACACAGTTACCATTAACTCTAACGTCACTATCAAGTAAAATAATAATGTTTTGCGGTTGTTACCAAATGCTAACGCTGTTGTTGTTTCACATGTTGATGACGATGTCGGGTGATGACAATAGCAACAACATTATGTTAAATGTCTTACAAACAAACAACTACAGCACTTGCTATCACAAGTGAAGAAAAAAAACAAACAGAACAGAACACAAGACTTTGACATCTCAGCATAACCACCAACACCAGACAGACACTGCAGTGATCCACATAAACCAACAAACCATCTTTTACTTTAAGATCTTGTTTGAGTTTTTTTCTTTTTTTTTATTATTTCTTTTTTATTTTTTTTGTTTTTTATATTTTATTGTAATGGTGGGATCACGAGTTTCTCTAATTTTTTTGTTAAGTTCTTGATGCATTATATTGTGGATCTCTTATGGGAACATGCGCTAAATGCTTAACGCACGTTCATCACTCTGGTTGTTGTTTGTTTGCCATTCAATAAAAACTTGCAAAACAGCAATAATATTCAACAAAAATTATGGATGACCAAAATCACTAAAACAACACAAAATACAACAAAAAGACAAAAAAGCAACACCTAAAAACATTACAGATTTTACTTCAAACTCAAGTGTTGTTGGTTTTTTTTGTTGTCTTTCGAATTTATTTGAAACCAAATTGAATAAGAAAAGCGGTCTATGTTGTACATACATATCTGTGGCACAGACAGACTTACGCATTCGTGATGTACAACAGTAACAACATTCATAAGCTAATGCCCAGACATGTGCATTGTAAATGACTCGTGTGTTTGGCGTTTTTTTTTTGTCTGCTGTTTTTGGTTTTATAAGGCCTTATTTTTAACTCTAAAAGGTGTTAAAACTGATTTACACCGAAAAAAAAAGTTTGTAAAACATTCAAATTATTGTCGTCCTTAGCTAGAATTCAGTGGATTGAATAGAGTAGAAGCAAAATCATTTGGTTTGGTTAATTGGCACATGGTGGTCGCTTTTCTTGAGCTGTTTCAAAGAAGATCTGCTTACAATTTCAGAAAGGGGTGGTATTTAATGCGTGCAGTCGTCCATGTCTGTGTTGCTGATTATGCAAGCTTGTCGACTGCGACTATGAACGCTTCTATTGATTTTGACATATTTTCACGGGAATAATCACCTATTTCGAGTGTCAAAGGAGGAATCAATTGTCTCAATTTTTTCAAATGGTGTAAGAAATATTTTGCTTCTTAATATTTACAAGGCCTTCATCGAACTCAAGATGGCATACAACTTCCGTGTATTAGTTTTAGCTTCTCGACCAAATAAAAGGAAAGAGCAAATATGTTCATAAATGAAGGCAAAGTATCGGCGCAATGTAGCATGTCTTTCGCTGTTCTAACTGTACTACCATGGAATGTACTCTGATAAAATAAAAACATTAGTTCTATATAATTGTATATAGTAGCTTAGGTAGTACTTACACCTCTTTTACAGCAAATCCTTCTATAGTCGGTTGTCTACAAAATTCTACAATGCTTTACAGAGAAGTTTGTTATTTAGTAGCACAGTTCGTTTTAGGAATAACCTTCTCCCAAAAGTTTTTCCTTTCAAACTTTCATCCAAACTTTTTTTCCTCTCACCCATAATATAATTTCCTAGAACAGCAGAATACAGTAGGGATCATTCCCTGAATGCTGGTTTCATTTAAATAAATCGCTTTTCACCACAAAATTTCTTTGCTCGTGGTGACCTAGAAATTGGTTTGACCTAAGCCTTGAGCATCGAAGCAATGTGGCGTGCGTGCCATTGTTCAACCGATACTACCATGGAAGTTGATCTGATGAAATAAAAGATATGATTCCGGTTGGTCGCATATTCTCTCGGACTACACGCACCTCTCTCATCATTTATGGTTGATTGCCCTGAGAATTGCACAATACATTATAGAGAGAATTCGTTCTTTAGCTGCACCGCTCGTTTGTAGACCAGTCTTCCGGTCAAAGTTTTCCCTACCAATTTCGATGTCAGTAAGTTTAAATCACATGTCCACAAACACTACACCTTCTTACCCCCTTATCGTAATATATTTTTCTAGACCAGCATAATGTACTGCATGAGTAGGGGCCATACCCTGAGTACTGGCCTTAAGAATAACAAAAAAAAAAAACCGGGTGGATTCGGCAAGTAATTTAGAAAAAAAGATTAACAAAGATTGTTTTAGAAACCTAAACGTTGGTTGGAAGCATTACTTCGGAGACCTTCCATATGGCTTTGCACTGCAAATAATGCTATTGGCTTTTAAACTTGAGATTTTGCATCAAACGCTTTAAGTAAAGAACAAAAACCAATAGCGCTAAGCCTAGTAAGATAAATATTTTAGTGAAAGGGTTAATGAAAAAAAAATTTTTTTTTATTCTAAAAACTTAAGAATTCTTAGATTTGAGATTTATTAGATTTTTCTTTTGATTTTGATAGTTTTTAGCCTTATCAGAACTCACACCACATACATTTTTGTATTGATTTATAAAATTTATTTATTAATTTTTTGTGTGACAATCACATTGGCATTGGGGTGGACATATAGACCGACAGACAGACAAACAGACGGCAGTTGAGTATTTCGACTGACATATTTCGTTGCATTTCTCTAGGCCTACTACTACAACAACTACTTTGTGAATATAAGCCGGACAGTTTGATTATTTAGCATTCAGCAAAACAGTAGAAGGCAGGCTGTTTATACTGTATAAAGGCATTAACCAATAGTTTTCTTACCTTTTAAGGCAATTTAGTTGCGTTTTTTTATAAAATCTTAAATATAAAACAGAGAGAAGGCGAGAGGAAAAAACTAAATATTTTCAAATTTTATCTTAAAAATCAAACTCAATATTTTTGTTTTTTTTTTTGTTGTTTGAAAAAAAATCTTTATAAAATACTGAATTTTAACGACAAGTTTAGTAAATAAATAAAGATTTATGAGTTTAGTTGTATAAAAAATACAAAAAAAAAAATGCAACTTTTTTAATGAAAATTATACAGATTTTTTGTTTTTGTAAAACTTTGGCTTTTATTTAACACCGTTTAAAGTCTTAAAATAAAAAAAAAATATCAAAATTTATAAATAAATATTTACGAAAACAATTTATGACAAATGATGATAAATCAAATACAGCACACTTCTATTTAATTATAACAATAACAACAAAGGCAACAATAACAATTACATATACTCGTAAGTAAGACAATATAGTCAACGAATAGGGAGTTTATAGACAACCAGCTAAACAGCCAAATGGATGGACAGACTGATATGGTTGCTTGTAAATATTGCATGAGTTGCTTTTGATGAATTAAGAAATACAATATTATGCTCAATGTTTTAATTTTTTCTTGTTGTGTTATTGTTGTTGTTATTGTTGTTGCTGTTGCTGCAAGTTTTATATTACTTATGGTTATAAATTACTAATGAATGACATACAATTTAATTGGTTGCACTTGCTTTACACTTGCATTATACATGTACGAGTATGTTTATACAATATTTATAAATTCATCCATCCAACCAACCAACCAGCTAAACAACTAACCAGCCATCCAACAAACATTGCATCCATATCAACACCAGCTACACTTAAATGTTTTTCACAGTCTATTGTAAGAAGAAAGATATGTCTGTCTAGCTGTTAGTCATTTAGAAGGCTTGATGGTTACAGAGCATTAGAGCCTCAGAACATCTTTATAGTGTCCTATGGGGCGAACCAGTTGCAACAAGCTTTTATTAAAACAATAAGAAAAATAAGTTTTTACAAATTTGTCAATACTCTCATTGTAATTCTTTGTGCTGCTCTCTCTCTCTCTCTGTCTATTCCCCCTCTCAGCCAACTTATTTAAACCAATCAATCTTCTTTGGTAAATATAATATTTTTCTTTTGGTTTTTCAATTTACTTTGTAAATATTCTTCTACACAATCAATGCCTCTATTTACACTTTAAAAGCTTAAAAACCGTTTTACACCATGTTGAATACAAAAATAGAAAAAAAAAACAGTTTTAAACTCTTGTCTCGACCAACAACTAAAGGGTGTTCTCCTCATATTGTGTTTTAAAAGTGGCATCATATCATCAAGGGGGCCCCACTTATAGCAAAACAAATTGAAATAAAAAAAAAAGAATTAAATCTAAACAGAAATGGAAAAATCTCATGACCAAATGGTGCGTTATAGCATTTTTACTCGTACGTTTTCGATTTGTATTTGAAAATGGCATTATTTGTATTTAATTGTAATTTGTGGACTTAAAAGTATATTTTTTATGATGGAATTTTAATTAATTTCTAGAATGCTAATGTGTGCTTAAATATTTAACAGAAACTGCGTTTATAGGTATTTATTAACAGGCTATTGATTTCATAATATTGATTAAATCGTTTAAGATGAGATCAGTTGCTTACTGAAATGGTCAGAAGTCAGAACTTGAATTTTTCTAAAACAATGGTTTAATTATGTTTTGCACGTAAACACATAAATAAAGAAAAACTATTTATATTTCAATTGGTACAGCAATACAATGTTTAAGTAAAAAGAAGCGATTTTTTAACATTATGGTCGCCGTAGTCTAGAGTTTCGCGTAGAGTTCCAGTTTCAAACCCCAGCTTTGATATGTAGAAAAACAAAAATCTAACAAAAATGATGCTCTCGGCCATCACCTCTTCTGGTTAAGGCTCTGATAGTAACTGATTGCAATGCACAAGTTTTATAAGTCTGTCGTTCGGAGTCGCAGTTAAATTGTAGGTCCCTGTACTCATGGATAATAAATTAACACACACACCATATGAGGGTTGTAATGGCCAATTATGTTTGTATATAAATTTTGTGTTTAAAGTTCATTATTAATAGTTAACGACAGTAAAAGTTATGATTTTATTGGACATATAAATTGTTTTTTTTTTTATTATGAACTTTTTACGTAAGCGTTGAACTATAGTTAACCTTTGATATCGGACACCTTATTGGAAAGTTGCAATTATGGTCTTAAAGAAATTAAATTTTTTTATTTAAAATAAAAAATTAAGGAAATTAATGTACTTGCGTTATACAAATAAAATAAAGAGATCATATAAATTTGTTGCCTACTTTTAGGCTGACAATTTTCAGTTTCATTGCACTTTTCTTATACATGATGGTGAAAAAATTTTAGACTTAATTTTATATATATTTTTTTTATTCAATTTACTTCTAAATATTAAAGTGATTAAAAAAAATACTGAATGATTTCAGACTAAAATGTTTTGAAGTTTTTATGCACTTATGAAAAAAAGGGAGGATGAAACATTGTAGCCTAATTTTAGACTTAATTTTATAAATTTTTTAACCATAAAAAAATGTTGCCTAACTTTAGGGTAAAATATTCCCAGCACTGGAGAATATTAAAAACAGAACCACTGGGCGGCATTTTAAAGATTTAAACCAACCAACAAGATGTCCATCACTAA
Organism: Metopia argyrocephala; assembly: GCA_963576795.1. Classification (NCBI taxonomy): domain Eukaryota; kingdom Metazoa; phylum Arthropoda; class Insecta; order Diptera; family Sarcophagidae; genus Metopia; species Metopia argyrocephala. The sequence goes on from OY756210.1 coordinate 51,668,232, forward strand.
GAAAGCCACCCCCTGACAGCATCAACTTTTGAGCAATCAAAAAAATAATCAGAAGAAAGCGCATCCTCCTAAAAGTAGGGATCAACACCTATTAACAACAACTTAGCCAAGATCTTCACTAGTTCACAGCAATCAAAAATTAACTTTTCAGATGGTGCAATTACTGTTGATCATAGCAAGGGTGAAGATATAACAGTGGCCTTTGAGTGATCAACTGATAGCAATTTGTCCCATTATGGTGCCCTATATTGGGCAAAATTTTACACTCGTGTGATCAAAAACGACAACTTTATCAAGAAAATTTTAATTACTTTTCTATGTAAAAGCATTACTGATCAAAAAGTTTTCAGATTTTCCTGTAATGTAATGTTTTCCAATGTAACTAAGACCTGTTATGAATTCATATGACAAATTGTAATACATAAACTACGTATGTAGTTTAAACACATTTCATTAATGTTTTAAATGCATCACTTTACAAAGAAAACAAATAAATCTCTGATGGTTGCTTAAAGTATAGTTTCTTATTTTTATATTTTAATTGATTAAAAATAAAATTTTCTTTTAATATTCAACTCCATTTGATTTTTTTCTTTTTTTTATAACATTTTTGTTTTTATTTTCTATTTTTCAGTTTGTTCCTCCATTAATTTACTTGGTAGCCTACAAAATATTGTGCGTCAATATTATATGAGTACAACGAAAAAAGAGCAAAAAAAAAGAAAATAATTGTTGCTGCTGTACAAAAAAAAAAAAAACAAAAATATTATGAAAATCATGTTGTTGCTGTTATTACTGTATCGGTGTCACTGCGGTGATTGACGTCAAACTTGACAATCAGTTCAGTTTTAAAATACATAAAAAACAGAACAAATAAATTTCAAGCCAAAGAAGAAAAAGGAAAGAAAACAAATACGATCTCCGACGCCTTTAGTTCAAAAAAATATTAAAATATTTAGCGAAAATTGTCTATAAACGAGTACTAAATGGAAACATTTTAATACGAAAATAAAGACATACATACATACGTACAAACGATCGTAATCACCACAAATGGACTTTAAAAACTATATCAAAAGTTTAACAAACCAGCCATCTATTAATTCAACCAACCAACCGCACAAAAGGTTGGTGTTAAACATTTTATGCACAGAACAACAAGCCCTCAACCTAAAACATGAGCCTCCATTAACGGCTTAATTAGGAAAATATACAAGTAAGTGTTCAATTTCTTTAAATCTATGTGGTATTTATTAAATTATAAAAAAAATAATTCTTGTGAAAATTAACGAAAAAAAAGTACTTTTGAGAAACAAAAAAGTACTTTGTTATAAACTTCTTTAACAGCGATTAAAGGTGTCAGTCTCTCTTTTTATTTGACAATATTATGCACTGCAATTTACAAACACTTCGTTTAAGATATTAATTCATGGGCTTATGCGGCCAGCTTAAGAAGAAACACGTATTTTTATTCAGAATTTTGTTATTCAAATTGTTATGGCACTAAATGTTTTTTGTATTGAATTGTTATAGAATTAAAAAAAGGAACAACAAATGCTAAAAAGAGTGGAGGAAATGTAAACAACATATATTTTTTTAATGTTGACCATTTTATTTTGTGTAAGAAAGAAAGAATCAACGCTACCTTGATGACAACAATATCTTAAAAACGCTTTATTTAAAAGTAACACCAAGAAGTTAGCAGCACTAGGCTATTTTAAGTTCTAAATGTCAATTTCCATGTAAATTTTTTTAACAGACTTTATCGATAACAAGTACAATATTGAATTGATCATTCCGATTGACGGTTGAACTCTTTACACTCTTTACACTTTCTTATCGTACTATATTTGTACTTTTCACTGTAGTGTCCTAAGGACTTTATGAGTTTCAATCAAGGAAAGCTGACTACAAGCTGTATTGAGACAGTCAGCTGTCCATTCATTCGTTGCTGGTTGAGGTTATCAAAATTTATTGTGTTTGAAATAATTTCATATAAAATTCAAAAAATTCTTGTGATCAAAACATTTCAATTATTTTAAAACAAAGAAAGGTACCAACTGAAGGTCCAGAAAAAATTTTTTAAATAAAAAAATTTACTTTGACTTGCTGCAGGTTTAACAAAAATGTATTTTATTGTTAGTTAACATGTAATAAAAGTCCTATTCTAAAAGAAAAGTATCAAATTTAAATATATGGCACAAAACTTAAAAAAATTCGACCTTTCTTACCTTTTTTCCCTGTTTATGTCTATAGGTAGCAAAACGTTCAAAATTTAAGGAAACAATGAACTACAGAAGTTTACCTAAGATCTCAGTAAACAGCTTTCTAAAATATATGAACTTCCTAGGAATGATTCTTAACACCGTTCAGGTAGCGCTGAGGTAGCCACAAAAGTGTGCTCCGTCCCTTGATGTGTGTGCTGAGCTTACTGTTTTGCCTGTGACGCTGCGGTCCGTGCTTGATCGTGAGAGTTGTTTATTGACAACAGTTAATTTATATTTTATTGTAAAAAAAAATTCAAAATATAGTACCAACCTGATTTGATCTTTTTATCAACAATATGGTACTTTTTCTATCCTCTTCTTTCACACAAAAAGAGTGAAGTTCAACTGGTACTTAATATTTAAAAATTATAAGAAAATGTGTCAATAATAATTGAATTTTTTAGTAAACAGTTTTAGCAAAATAACCCTTAAAAAATAAAGTAACAAAAAGGAAGACAAAAAATTTTCAAAAACGTAAAAATTTACATTGAATTTAAGCAAAAGTACCTTAACTAATTAGCACCAGAGTTTTTTAATTATCTGTGCAACAAAAAAATTTATTTGATGTAATTAATAGTGTAGATTTGCACACTTGTATAAAATAAAGTAAAAGCCATGGTGCCAAATACATAGTACCAAATGTTTGTTTACCAATAAAAATTTTACAAAAATAGTACTAAAGTGATGATATAAACAAAGAATATAAATCATATAGAATGCGCATCTCAACACTTATCCAAATATTTTGTCAACATTTTTTCAGACGCGGGAAGGAAGGGCAAAAGGCAAAACAAAAGAAAAGAGCGTAACAAAACAAGAGAAACCAAAGAGAAACTAATGTCACAGTGTATGCACTGTGCTAATGTGTGTTTTATTTCTTTTGCATTGTTGTTTAGGTTTTTTCGTTCGGCCACAGTACATACAGTGACGAAATTCCAACAACTATAACAAGAACATCACACAGCAAGATAGCCACAACAAAATTTTTGCACACACAACATCACAGTGTATAAGACGATAGCCACAACAAATTTTTTACTTCGTGTTTTTTTTTTGCTTAAGTACAGAAACGGTATCATGCTAACAACAATATTCACATACAATACAATTTATGTGTGTGTCTTTCTTATTCATTGTGAGCTGTTTTCGTTTTTTAAATTTTAAAACTTAGAGAATAATGTTGTTGGTTCAAATATTTTTGTGTATTAAAGAATACAGTGCTCCGATACGACTATGTAAGCTAGTGTAGGGCAAAGCATATTTAATTTGTAGTTGCGCGAAGGAAAATACATTAATCTACATCGAATATATAGCGCCCTATTTAATATCGTAATAAAAGTGTAGTTAGATATATATTTTTATTATTATTATTTATTTAAGCTCAACAATTGATTTTATATTTATTTAAAATAAAAGGTTAACTAAACCAAAAAATGTAATTCCAAAAATATAAAAAAACAAGTATATATTCATTAATGACAAATTTTCGAATGATAAATTGATGATTTTTCAATTATTTATAAGAAAATTCTATTTTTATTTTTAATTTATATATGTACGTATATATACATTTTTAAAAGAAAAGACACTTTAATTTTTTATGGTAAAAATAAATAATAAATAAATAATAATCAAGATTAAAATTATTTCTTATTTTAAACTTCAAAGCATCAAAAAGTATGTATATTTTGAGGATTTTCATCTCCATAAAAAGGCTAATAAAGTTAATTTTTTTTTAAAGATTATTTATTGGATAAAATATCTAATTTTCTTTTTTTGGAACTTCCTTTTTCTGTAGTCCAAGAGCAATGTTTCCGAAGGAGAACCAATAATAGAAAGTCCAATACCTCTATTCTGTGTTGAGAACAAGTGTCGGCAAACCACTCTGGGGTCATTCGTTTACATGACTCAATAATAAAAGATTTTGTACCAATTTTTCGCGGTTCAGATTTAAAGACAGAAAAAGTGTTCTAATTTGTCTTGATTGAGGGACTTTGTCATTAAGAAATATAAATCACCACCTTCCCTTAAAATTTCATTTGTTAACATAAGAATTGAATTTAGGGTGAGTTTCATTTTATTTGAAAAGAAAATACGCTTGTTTTGATCTACAAACTCCACCTTTTTTAAATATTCTAAAAAGAACTGAATATATTAATATACTTCATTGTTAATCTGAATTGCAGATCTGTAGCAATTATCTCGATAAAGGGAGCCACTATTAAGACAATCAAAAATTTTGCCATTTTTTCCATAAACTGAGCTGTTGATAAAGCCAATTCTGCGGAACATGTCTTAAATTTTGTGGTTTCAGACGTTGTTTTAATAGCAGCAGAAACAAGCCTGCTGAAAATTTGTGTGGCAAATACTACAAGCATTTTTAAAAGTGTTAGGAAACATATGTTGCCGTGTTAGTTTTGGGCACATTTTTGTTTTTGCATTTGCTTCCATTTCTTACAATTCCCTAATTACCTGAAAGCTTGCCGTCCCATCCCGGGTTTTTATGTCACATTTCAGCCACCCATTCCGCAAAGATTTAATTGAGTGTGGGAAATCATAAAGGCAAAAAACATTTTGATCGGTTAATTCAAAAAACGGTTGTTTAGCAGATACTTTAAGATTGGAAAATCATTTTCGGTTAGTCGAGCCTTCATCACATATAAGGGCATAAACATTAATACCAATGCTTTTTAAAATATTTACATTTACTGTAACAATTTCACTTAAAGAATCTGCAGATAAACCATTTTGGGAAGTAAAATAATTTAGAATGATAGCTAAATGGATGCAAGCAAAAAACATATTTTAATATTTCATAATGTCTTTAAATCTGAACCTCAAAAAATTGGTATAAAATCTTTTATTATTGAGTCATGTAAACGAATCACCCCAGAGTGGTTTGCCAACACTTGTTCTCAACACAGAATAGAGGTATTGGATTTGCTGCTCCTTCGAAAGCATTGCTCTTGGACTGCAGAAAAAGGAAGTTCCTAAAATAGATATTCTATCCAATAAATAATTTTTAAAAAAGTAACCTTATTAGCCTTTTTATGGAAATGAAAATCCTCAAAATATATGTACTTTTTGATGCTTCAAAGTAAAAACTAAGAAATAATTTTAATTTTGATTATTATTTATTTATTATTTATTCTTAACATAAAAAATTGAAGTATCTTTTCTTCTAAAAATGAATATATACATACAGTTATATATTTTAAACATACATAAATTAAAAATAAAATTTTTTCAATTTTCTGATAATTGAAAAATCATCAATTTATCATTCGAAAATTTGTCATTAATGAATATATATTTGTTTTTTTAATATTTTTGAAATTACATTGTTGGTTTAGTTAACCTTTTATTTCAAATAAATATAAAATCAATTGTTGAGCTTAAATAAATAATAATAATAAAATATATTTCTAACTACACTTTTATTACGATATTAAATAGGGCGCTAGATATTCGATGTAGATTAATGTATTTTCCTTCGCGCAACTACAAATTACATATGTTTTGCCCTACACTAGCTTACATAGTCGTATCGGAGCACTGTATTCTTTAATACACAAAAATATTTGAACCAACAACATTATTCTCTAAGTTTTAAAATTTAAAAAACGAAAACAGCTCACAATGAATAAGACACACACACACATAAATTGTATTGTATGTGAATATTGTTGTTAGCATGAAACCGTTTCTGTACTTAAGCAAAAAAAAGACACGAAGTAAAAATTTTGTTGTGGCTATCGTCTTATACACTGTGATGTTGTGTGTGCAAAGTAAGAGAGTAAACGAATTCTCTTTGCTGAGTAAGAGAGTAAGAATTCTTTTTGCGGGTTCCAACATTACGACCCGCCATAAGAAATTTTACTTGTACGTGATGCACATTCTATATGATTTATATTCTTTGATATAAATCAAATGCTATTAAGATTATAGATGAAAAGCCTAAAATATAAATTAAATACTTTATATAAGACGTTTAAAACTGTTTTACTGTATTTGGAGAAATTTAAATACATTTTTTTTAGTACTTTTTGAAATATTAAAATTATGATTGAGTGTATAGGTAAGTACTAGTGTAAGTAAATAAAATAATTTATATTCGAGCCGTTAAAGAAGGACTATGTTTAGTAAAAACAATATTTACATGCACTTATTTCTCTCTCTCTCTCTCTCTTTCTTTGGGCTGTTTGTCTGTCTGCAACATTTATTATTCGTGATAAAGGCCTCAAATGCAAATACATACACTTTTATTTTTTTTTTTCCTTTGCATTCATTTGTTGCTGCCACTGTGTCATTCCATATATTGTACTATGGCAATACTGTCGTACTATTGTCTGTTGCTGCCGCCAATTTTTGTTGTAGGAGTGAACATATCTTATAAACTAAAAATTGTATGCAAATGAATTGAAAGGGTATCGTTGTTAGGTGAACTCTTTCTTCATTTTATGCATTCTTCGAATATATTTGTTTGAATATATTTTTTATCGTTTTCATATTCATTAGGGAAGATTTTTGTCGTTTTTAAAGGTTACTTTTCCAATAAGAGAGACACACTTCTTTAAACATTTATTTGTTGTAGCTCTTGAAAAAGTTTTGTCAGGGAATATGTAAATTGGGTGTAAATTGAAATAAATTAATTTTGATCATTGATCGGTATTTGTGTACGTTTTTTTTTTTTGCTTTTCTTGATAACTTGAAAAAATAATATTTAAAAGTCAGATATCATTTTAACCGTTATGATTTTTATAAAGACTCAATTCGAATTAAGCCACTCAAAATTAGATAAATAAGAAAAATATTAAAAATATTTTTATGGCACAGCAAACACGTTGTATTTTGCGTTTAAGTTACTTTAAGCTGCATAAAATTGTATAATACAGTTTTTTTTTTATTTCGGTTTGCGATGAAGAATCATTAAACAGTCCTTCAAACTATGAAGGATTTCATCCTCTTCGATTGTGGTACATCTAAGGCAGAATAATTAAAATGATTTTCAAGCCTTTATATTCCACAATGTAACACATTTAAACGGTATCAATACTGTTTGAAAAAAATACTATTTTTTCGAGGCAGAAAATTGGCCCTTGAGTAGTCGTTTTAGGCCGCCCTGACGGTCGAAATTTTGTTATGCTTTTCTGCTCCATAGGTAAGAACCTGTGTATAGTGGGTAATTGTTAGCCATATAGAATAAATAAGTGTCGAATTGACGTGGACAACGTCTTGCATATTACAAAAAAATAATTATTTTGTTTTATTTTGGCTTTTTTTTTTGTAGAGGCCAATGCTCAAGGATAAACTCATACTCATGCTGTGCATTATATTGGTATTTTGAGGATCGATTTTTTTATAGATATAAATACTATATCGTCGCAAGAATTAAAGTACGCTGTACGTCCTTATAAGCCTTGCAAACGTTGTTTGACTTGATTTGCAAGACTGACATGAACGCTTGCGACGAACTGTGATAACCGAAAATATTCTTTAATTGTAACGTTGCTACGCTCAAACTAATGCATAGTATTTGAAAACCTGAAAATTTCTATTCACTTAGAATAGTTTAGTTCTAATCTAAAATTAAAAAAGTTTAAAACAAAGCGATTTAAATGGGATTTGATTTGTAAAAATCTGTTCGGAAATAAATGAAAACTATTAATGTAGGTAGGTAAGGTCAAATGGCTAGTTAATCAAAAACGTGATCAACTACAATTAGCACAAGGTGTAGTTTTGAAACCATTGCACATTGCGCCAAGCTATCGAAAAAGGCACCCCAAAAAACTTTAAACGTCTGACTGCCAGACCTGGGTAATCAGAAAGAAAATGATCTAAAGTCTCCCTTTCAGAAGTAATATGTTAAAAGTTTTCAAAAAATTTGCGCTGTTTTTTAGTCAAATCAATCCTAAAACAATTACTTTTTAAGTTGTGCTTTTTATTTAATTTAAAAAAGCGCAAATTATTCGTAAAATATAAAAAGAATAACTGTTTTCAGCGAAAAAAAAAATTATTTTTTTTTAATAGGCGTGTGTTGATTTAAAATTTTAAGTTGAAAATTCTTTTTGAAAAATCCAAAATTTTTTTTAAATTTTGTTTTTTTTTATTAAAAAATAATTTAAAATCTCTTGTTACACTATAGCGCCAATAAACTAAATGGAATTTAATTTTTGTTTTTTGCCAAAAAAAAAAAAAATATTAACAACTCAAGTCTTTTTTTAAAATTAAGCGAATTAAGCATTTCTCTATAACAGACAGAAAAAAAATTAACAATTTTATTAATATGGAGTTTCCGTATAGGTAAATGCCATACAAAATAGGTGAATACGGTAAAAAAACAGCGCAACTACATGGAATAACAAATTTAAATAAAAATCGTTAACAATGAGCAAATTTAAAACATTTTTTGTTTTAACAACATCAACATTTTTTTTTTTAGAAATTTTATCAAAATTTGAAAGCAACTTTGCATAGATGCACTAAAGAAAACAGTTTCGAATTTGATGATCGCAAGTAATATTAATATTTTTTATTTTTAGATCTTTTATTAATTTTTTGTTTTAATTTTTACATAAAATCAAACTCTAAACAACTAAATATTTGCAATATCAACTCATATTTCAGTTGGCTGGCATTAAATGCTTAAAAACTAAAATATTTTCGAGCAATTAAGAAGTCAAGACAAACAATTGTTTAGAAGCTGAAATTAAAATTTAATATCAGTAACCATATGTAGTTTGAATTGCTTAAAATTTGCTTCAATAAATCATTTTCAATTGCTGTAATAATTAATTTAAGTTTTAAATAAAAATTTTAGTATCTTAACTGACTTGTAACACCGATAAAATAAATTGCAACAATAGTCTTGTTTAAGTTTTGGTTGTTGTCGATCAACCATTTAACGGATTTTGTTGAAATTTGAAACGTACATACATAGATTACTTCAATTACCGAAAGTGCAATACATATATACATAACTGGCCATTACCACCCTAGCTTCTCGCAGCACTCATGTTGTGTGTGTAAATTTTTATCCATTAATACCAGAGCCTGCAGTTTAAAGTCGCTCCGAACGACAGATTTAAGAAGCTTTTTCATGGCAATCAATTACTCTCAGAGCTTTTGCCAGAAGACCGCTGAAAGGTAGTCGTCGAAAGAAATAATTTTTTCATATTTGTTTTTTTTTTCAAGATGTGAGACCTGAGATTTAAGCCCACGGTAACTACAGTAACCCCCATACAACTTAAATTTTATATATCTGGAGAGCTGTTGAAGCTGAAGTTTCTAAACTTAGATTGAAGAACTTAATGATCAAGGAAAATCATCAGTCAGAAATAGGGTATAGTCGAACAAGTAGGTGTAGTACCTCCCATACAAACTAAATACTGATTTTGGTACTCGTATATGGTGAGAACGATTAAAGCTAAAGTTTACAAATTTGGTCTGAAGGACTCTACGGTAAAGGTAAATAATCAGTCGGCAGGTGGGCGTGGTACCCCCTACACAAACTGACTATTAACTTCTATATATCTTGAAATCGGTTACGGCTAATGTTTCTAAACTGCCTCTGAATTACTTTGTAGTCACTAAAAATCATCAATCGAAAAATATGGACAAACGGTAGTAGTAGATGTAGAGAAGCACGCCAGGCTTAGGCTAGATTTTTATAAATTATGTTGCAAAATAACAAAGGTAGTGTACATTCATCGATAATACGGTGTTTTAAGTACTTCGACAACTCAACTTATCTAGGGCTCCTATAGTATCTCCTCCAGCTCAATTACGTAGCTCTGAAGTATTACAAAATGTCAGCCTGTGCTAACTTTGACAGTTACATACATACATAATTAACCACTACAACCCTGGTAGTCGCTGAAAGAAATATTTTTTTTAAGATGTCACAGCTGGGATCTTAGTAAGCCAACACCCTAAACAGTAGACCACGGCTACTACAATAAAGCACTGAATTAGGCAACTGATTTGTACGTTTGAACTTTGGTTAGCATACATAAGTACTTTATATATTATTAATCTGGTCTAATGTCACTAAAGTGTGTTTCTTGCAAACAATAAATGCATTTAATTTACAATTAAAAATGTTTCATTAACATTTTTCTCTATTTAGACCCACTCACTATTATTTATTCTTTCGAAAAATTTGCACACTTTTTGTCTAATTTGATTTTTGTATGATATAAACGGAATATATTTTCCTATTTCTTTCTTTCAAGATGTCAGAGCTGGAATTTGAACTCGTAGCTTTTATCTATTAAGCCAAGACACTACAGACTAGACTACGGCGACCACGATTATACAATAATTTACTTCTCACACAATTTAATTTTAGCGTCGGCAATATTGTTTAAAGAAAAACAGCAATTTTCTTTTAAAACTAAAGTTTTATCAATTGTCTACGCACACATATAGAAAGTAATACGAATATATTGATCATGGCAATAATAACAATTTTTAATACACTAGTTTTGTTGTTGTTGCAATTATTCATTCATATTCTGAGTTTCAAAATGTCGTAGTAGCACTTGAAATGCTACATTTTTTTTAATAATTAGTCAGGAATTGATTCTATTGCATAGCGTATAAGTATGCGCAAAATACTAATTAACAAAATGAGACAATTCTTTATTGGATACCTTAAGCAAACTTCCTGAACTGCAAACTTCCAAAAACTTGCATGAAGTGTATGTTGATGAAGCCTTTAAGGAAGCACAATTGGTTTGTAAAGTTTAATTTCATAAAATTCAATGACCAAAAATGGAATTACTTTATTGTCAAACCAATATAAAACATTGCCAAACATAGAATTCATAACTCGTGCCGAATTTCGTAAAGTTGTCTTTGTTAAAATGTTAAAACAAGTTTTAATTGCTTACTATCGTATTCATAAAAAATATTGCATGTTAATTTATTAAGGTCTTATTTGACAAATTTCCTTAACAACACTTCTTGTCATATAAACTTATCCCGTGATGATGACGCGGCCAATCTCTTTGGGCTATCCCAAGCAACTGTGTCGCGAAAAGTAGAATTTATATTTGAAAAAAAAAACAAGAATGTATTGCTTTTAAATTTGTTTGTTTGTTTACTTTTTTTATATACGAGTACTCTTTCACTGGAAATATAAATGGGAAGTTTGCACAAAAAATACAATTAAGTTCAATGTAGTTGAGTTGAGGCACAAATTAGTAATGGAATTACTCTGTACTGTATGAATTGGTTTCTGCACATTATTAGCATGATTAACGATTATCGAATTAATGCATTTTCGTTGGCATTCTTACTGTGTTCCGTCTTATGCTCAGATAGTGAACAAAATCTTTTAATTTACTTTTGTGAAAGAGGCTGTAACTGCATACTTCGCCGCCATAATTCGTACTGTAGCGAGTAGCGATAATATTTTACTTTTCGTTTCTGTATAACTATTTCATCAAATAAAACATACAAAAAATAATTCAAATGATGTATCAGTTGGATATTTATAAGAACAAATAAATTTATTTTCTTTTGATTTGAAATTTGCAATTCTTAATAAAACTGCAGTCCTATTTTGTTTAATTTTTATTTAAAATACTAAAAAAATTTATTAGTTTTTTTTCCTCTTTTTGAAATTAAAATTGCGCTTTTTAGTGCTTCTTTGAAAAGCTCTGTGTCAGAGTTACGGCCTAGTTTCTCGCAGCACTCATATTGTGTGTATTAATTTTCATCCATGTGTACCGGGACCTACAGTTTAAAGTCGGCTCCGACTGACAGTCTTAAGAATCATGGCAATCAATTACTCTCTCAAAGCTTTTGCCAGAAGACTGCTAAGATATAGTCGCCGAATGAAATATTTTTTTCATATTTTTTTTTAATCTTCAAGATGTCAGAGCTGGGGTTTGCACTCTGGCACTAGACCACTGCTAATAAGCAGAACACATATTTAGTAAAATATTTACAGCGCAGTGTTATAGTGTTTTTCTTTTCATTGTTTTAATCTCTCTTCTTGCTAAAATATTCCTTTTCTAAGCTATTCTTTCATATTATCCTGGATATTGTTCAGAACTAATTTTAAAACTAAGCTTTCTAAAAAGTTTTAATGAAAAAAAGAAAAAAACCTGAGACTTACCGTTTAAGTAATTGAGATTATTGTGAGTGTTAGTGTTAGTTTTTTAGTGTTTCCAAAAGTAATCCAAAGGTGTTGTTATGAATTTTGGTGTTCATTTTATTTCACTTTTTTTTATTTAAATTTTATTTACAAATCGGATATTTTATCTTCTTCTTCTTTTTCTTTCTTTTCTTCTGTAGTTTTGTTAACGCTTTTTAACTCTTTAAAACAATTGCTAATTTTTCTTTTTAATTTTTTTTTTTTATTTTATTTTTAATAAAATATCACACGTGTTTTTTAGATATAATTTTTCAATTTATTTTATTATTCTTTTTATTAAAAAAAAATTTTTTTTTATTTAATTTTTTAATTTTGTTTGTTTTGGTTTGAAAAAGATTGGCAAGCTTTTGTTAAATTTAAAAAATGTGATTAAATTTTATTTCTTATTTTTAATATTATTTCGAAAAAGCGTAAAATGTTGTAAAAATTGTTAATTTTTAGTTTTATTTGATTTTTTTTATTAAAAAAAAGAGATATTTAAGGCTTTAAGACACTTTATTAATTGCGGCACGTATTGTTTTATTATTTTCTTATAAAATTTATTTTTTTTTATTATTAAATGTAATAAATTGGCAAGATTTTAATGGTATGTTGCTTAGCTTTTAATATAATTTTTTTAATTCTTATTTTTTTTTATAATTTTTTTAAAGGTACAATTTTAGATAATTTTATTAATTCCTTCTTTTGCAAAAAATCCACTTAAGTTGTTAATAAAACTAAACGAAACAATTTTTTATTTATTTTTTTATTTCCAAAAAATTTTAATTTTTTTTTTATGAAATAAGAAAACTGACGAGCATTTGTTATTTATTTTTTTGTGTAAAATTTTTTAAAACAATTTAATTTTATTTTTTTCTTTGTTCTTGTTTTGTTATTGTTTTTCTAAAAAAGACGAAACGCGTTGCACGCACATTACCCGTCAACGTGCAGTCAACAAATAACGTTTTACTTAAAAATTGTGATTTTCCCTCATACAGTAGTTGTACAATAACAATAGCAACAACAACAGCAGCAGCAGCAAATAATAACCACCAACAATATAATAGAATAGAAAGAAAAAATCTTTAAATAGTGTTGGTTTAGTGGCAGTCAATGTTTCCACAGAGTGCGGCATGTAAACACAACGTCTTACAGATGATGATGATGTGGTGTTGCGTTGCGTTGAATCGTACGAAATTTCGGTAGAAAGAAAAATTGAAAATTGTGAAAAACGCAGATGAATTTTTAAAGATTTTCATAAACACTGTTCGTGTACTCTATTACCGACCGCTGCTGCTGCTAGCAATGATCCAAAAAGTTAAAAATATCATAATAAGAGAGGGTTTTTCATGAGAGTGTGTGTGTGTGTGTGTGTGTGGGAAATGCAGTTACTAAGGATGCTGCGTCTGCGTTAACGTGAACTAAACCGTTTTAGAATAAAAACAACACCGACGACAATCGAACACATATTACAAATGTTTTTTTTTTTCTTTATTTTAATTCCTACTTTTATTTCCCACTGTATAGGTATTTGTTGGTTTTTCACTTATAATTGTTTTTTCTTAATATTATTTTTTTAACAATTTTTAAAGTTACACTATTAAATAATAACAAAAAAAAAACAACACATCTACGCTCTTTCCTACTTTATTTACACACGCGTACGGTTCTGACGCTGAACCGATACTGCTTTAACAGCAACACTAATGGTATCAACAGAGGCAACCTTTCTAAATAGAATTAAAACACAACAAAAGCAAAACACAACACAGCCCACCACACACTACCAAATAACACACATACCATTACACTAAAACTCCAACACGTTTTTATAAAAACAGAAATAAAAAGAGGCCGTGTAAAAGAAACAAAAACAAAAACAGCAAACAAATTCATACATTAACACCTCTTTTTCTCAGTTCTCTTCTAAATTAATAAATAAAAATTACTCTTTCGTTTTCAAGAGTTGAGAGTAAATTAGTTACGCTCTTAAACTTGTAGGAGCGCTTTCAAACAAGGTACTTCGTTAGTTATTTAAAAAGTACTTTTGAGTAATTTAACTAAATTTTAAAGTATATTAACCATTTTGAATCAATATACTATTATGAAATTTTAGTAGAAAATAATCTTAAAAAAAAGTACTAAAAGTTTTTACAAAAAAATGTTTTCTAATTAATTAGATATTGCAATCTTTTTAAAATAAAATATTTTCAAAGCAGAATTGAGTCGGGGTTGTACTACAGTACAAATTAGAATTTTATTTCTTTATCATGATTTTTGGGTGGTAAATAAAAATAAAATTATGATTTTATTAGCTTTAAACTTATTTAAAATCACTTTAAAAATAAATTGAAGAATCATGAGATTTTCGTCAAATTGAATATTGGCTTATAGTAATTCTGGTTTTCCAGTATAATTCAATGACTTAACATAGCACTGGAAAAAATAAACTAAAAGCCTTAAATCGTACGGTTTAGGAGGTCAGTAAACGAGACTAACTAAAAATTTGGGTTTTCGAGAAATCAAAAATTGTGGCCTTTGCTTGTCACATAAATAAACTAAATTATTCAAAAAAATGTTAATTTTCTGCCAATTGCAACTAAACAAAAATGCGGCGGAAAAAATGTTATTTGGCATTTATTATTTCAAGAGCTCTATTATATAAGTAGTAGCCAAAGTCTAGTGGTAAGTATGTTGGCTTACTAGGCAAGAGCTTCGGTTGCAAACCCCAGCTCTGACATCTTTAACAAAAAGGGCTATGAAAATAATATTGGCGACCACGTCTTAGCAGTTTTCTGGTAAAAGCTCGGAGAGTATGTGATACTCTAGCCTGTCCATCTGAGTCGACGTTAAACTTTAGGTCCCGGTAGTCATGGATAAAAATTAACACACACAACATGGGTGCTGCGAGAAGCTGGAATGTAATTTTCTAATTTTCAGCTAATTTTCAGCTGTCAAATCGTAGTTAGAGGTATCTGTCATAGCCTTACAAAAATTTGTTGTGTATGTATTTGCACTATATGATACTTTTTCGTGTAAAAGAATTGATTTATTATATTTGTATTAAGTGCATCCAACATATTTATTGGAAATGACCAAAGACGAGAATGCTTATAACTTTTGATTTTGGGATAGTTGAGCCTTTTTCTATTAACCATAAACAGGACGAAATTTAGTGATGCCTTTTGTATATTCTGATGGCAACGCTAAGCACAAACATCACATAAAAAAATACTCTTTCAATAAATTACTCTTACAAACGGCTCTCTTTTACAGCCTCAAATAAACAGATAATTTTGTGGATAAAACATAAACTCAATCTTTTTTTTTCTTCATGGTTGAATGAAACCACGTGCAGCGTTGCCACTATTGGTAGAATTCTACCAAAACTGGTAGAAAATTTTTCGTTTGGTAGGATGGTAGGCTGAATATGATTTTGGTAGATTTTAGCAGAAGCTAAAAAAAATTTTAAAAAGGAATTTCAGTCGGCAAGTTTAAAATTGTCGTATTTATATTCAAGCATAAAATCTATCTTTTTGCTCATATTAAGCAATTTTATCAAAACATATTTAATACACAACACTGATTTTAAAAATACTAATTGATTGATGTTTCAAAAATTTTTATCGTTACAAAAGCCGAAATGTATATTACTAAAAGTCTTAACCTGAAAGAAGTTTTTGATGTTAAACATGAGATTTTACAATTTTACATTGAATTACTACACCAAATTAATGCTAGATTTGATTTTAATCGAGAAGACATTAAATTGTTACAAGTAATTTCTCCTGAGAAGGTATTGTCAAACAAAGACTTGCCTATATTGTCACTTGTTTTAAAATTTTCTAATCTTATAGACTGTGATCCTGATATTATTATGTTGCGATTAAGAGAAACAAATCTTTCAACGGAATTAAACATTGAATTATTTTGGGCTAAAGTTAGTTCAATTAGAAACGGTTTAAATGAGAAAAGTTTAAGTGAATTTACCAACTTTGTTTTTAACTTACTTTCTCTTCAGCATAGCTCTGCAGCAGCTCAACGTAATTTTTTACCACATTCCTCAGCAAACTCGAAGTAAAGAAAATTAATAATATAATGCTCTGGAAGGAGCTTGTAAAAAATAAAGTATGATCATCAAAAAGAGATTTTTGTTATAAGCAATAAAAGTTGTTTGAATTAGCCCATTTATTAAAATGGATATGGCTTTGATTTTTTAAGATATGTTCATTTTTATAACTAGCACATATTTATTATTATTAGTGAATATTTATGTAAATAAATAAAAATATTTGTAAAAACCTTTAATTTTTTTATGATAATTATTACATACATATGTACATATGTATATTGCATGTAGAACATAAATAAAAATTTTTAAATAACCTTTTAAATTTTTATACCTACATATCCTTTTAGTTTATTTTTGAAAAATCGAATTGTTTTCTTTAAATTTCTTGTATTTATTTATGTATTTTCGATTTTATTGTTAAGATGTTAAATTGTTTTTGTTATATGTTTATTTGTGTTACATGTATTTTCGAAGAACTGAATTCTTTTCGTTTTTTTTTTTATTTTTGGTTATTTATATGTACATGTAAAGGTGTTAAAAATTGTTTTCCATCACAACAATGTGTTCTTAAATGGATTTTAAATAAAAATGGTTTTTGGTAGATATTGATCAATTTTGGTAGATTTTGAAAGAAATTTTGGTAGAATCAAAATTTTTTCAGTGGCAACACTGACCACGTGCACACTTATTTTTCTACACTAAATTGTTTTTGTTTTTGGTTTTCGTTTTTCGTTTTTTTTTCATTTTCTTATTTTCAACAGTAGTTGTTGGTGGTGCTGTTGTTGCTTTTGTGTGCTTGCTCTACTGCCGCTACTCGTATTTCATTTTGTTATTTTATGACCAGTTTGTCAGCTCAAGAGTTTTATGACTACAACAACAACTACAACAAAAACAGAAAGCAACAATAATATTTATCTCTTTTTATCTTTGCTTTGTTGTTGTATTTTTTCTCGTTTATTATCTTTTACACCGAAATGTAGGGAAGAAATATTTATAAAACAGCAACAAAAACAATAAACAAATGGTAGCTTACCAGTTTGTTGTTTTATGGAGGTTTGTGTGCGTGTGTGTGTTTGTGTACATTTTTGCGTGGGCTTCGTTTCGCTTTTTATTTTTGTTCTTCTAATTGTACTCCTGCCGTATGCCAATGAGATATCAGTGTTTTTGCTGTATAAAAGAAAACGTACATATATTGCTTTAGTGTTTTGGTTATGTTTGTTGTTGTTGCTTTTTAACTATGGTTGAGTGTTTTTGATTGTTGGCGGTGTTACTGTAGCTGTTGCTATTGTTGTATTTTATCTCAACCTATATGACTGTAGGCGCCTCCTACTTTATTTTTTAATATATTTTCTTGTTTTTTTTTCTTTTTTGGTAATTTTTATTGATGATGTTTTAATTCGCTGTTTGTGCTCTCTTTTGTATTTTGTGTTTTGGCTTGTTATTTAATGTTTAGTAAGTGTTGCTGTTTATGAGGCATAATCCCCAAGGGCTGCTTTATTTTATATAGTTTTTTTTTGAGATTTTTAATAGCAAATACCTATTTTTTGAAAATGTGTTTTTCATTAAAATATTTGTTGCACTAGTAATTAGTTCAAAATTTCAAAAATATAATCTCTTATTCACTTATAATATTAATTATTACGAAAAGGCATAACAATTTAAAAAACGAATTCAAAAAAAGTACTCAAAACACACAATAAGTTATCAAATTTAAATTGCAACTTTGGTTTGCTTCCCACAGGTAAATGATAATCAATAAGAATCGAGAAGGCAACACAAGGAATGTATAATCTGTTGATTCCAGAAGCCATTACCCTTAACACAAATCATATCTTACGAAAGTAATTAAAGGTTTTAAATGTCCCCCTGTAATAAGTATTAGAATTTATTAGTTGTAATGCATAAAGCTATTATTTATTAATAATTTGAAGGAATACCGAGAAGTATAGAATTTTTTGAATAAAATATAGAACAATGAATTCCTTTTTCTGAAGATGTGAATGAAATTACCTTTTCGATTCCAAAAGTAATAATAATTTTGTCCCGCTGGGTGTTTTTTGCAATAATTCGCTATAGCACAGTGGGTTTAATTGTCCAAAAATAAGGCCCTATTTACATATGTACATAATAAACTTTAATTTTGTTTTATTGTGACCAATACTCAGAGGGGTAAACCCCTAATTATGCTGTGCATTGTATTGGAATTTGAAGGGATAAGATAGAAAGGTTTTTTTTTTGCTCTACGAATGAGACAAATTGCTGTCAATTGATTTGATCACTCAGAGGGCAGTGTTATACCTTCACCACTGAATGATTAACAGCAATTGCCCCATCTGTCCATGGATGTTGATTATAAAGTGGTGAGGATCTTCGCTAAGTAGGTAGTTGTTATATTCCCAGTAAGTAATGTTAATTTTAGCATCTGCTTTAAAATATCGCAGGTATCAGAACAAATTCCTCAGAAATAAGTTGTAAATTTAATAAAAAATTATTTCACGACTCAGTACTCTGTGTGTGGGTTTTTTTTAGCTGTTCCACTTATTATTTTATTGAACCAGTATCCAAGTCTCTATATTTTTCTTACATTTCCTTACCTCGTTAGAAATCAACTGTTTTTACATTAAATTTATGTTTCTCATGAAGCTTTTTTGCAAATTCCTTGGAAAATTTTAAAGAAAGCAATAAAAAAGGCAGGACAAAACTTATCCAAATATCTTTTTCGGGGTTTTGTTTAAACTTATCATTTATGCTTTTTAACATCAATAAATCTATCAATTCTTTGGAGGAGTTGTCTGCCCATGCCCCCCTAACAGCTTCCAGTAACGTTATATTTGAAAAGAGAATTTGTTCCAAAACCAAAAAATATCAGTTGATTTATTTTATAGTTATTCAAAGTTATAACTCATCGTTTAAAATTTTGTATAGATACCTACCTGATAAAGAAGTAACTTGGCTGCGTATATACACAGTTCTTGGACATAAAATGTGCAATTCGCATAGGACTGCAAAACGCAAAATTTTGTGTAAAAGAAGAATAATTTTTCTATTCCAAACCGTTAACAAATTCCTATGGTAACAGTTACAGAGTTGAGCTAATTACAGTGTCAATGAATTAAAAACTTGTTGAGATTTTACATTTTGATATGTTACTGAAGCAACTTTAGAATCTTTATGGGATAAGTCTTTAAATGGAATATGATGAGAGATGGCCAAAAAATGCTGCTGAAAGTTATGTTTTTATTATGTTACAGCTTCTAAAAAAGCGTTTTTATTATTACTAGGCATTAGGAACTTAAATCGTAGAAAAATTGGTTCAGACACTATTTTTTAAAATCATGAAAAACAGTGCTGTTTGTCTATCTTACAAAACGTTATAGGTACTCAGTACTTTGATCTCACTGTGCATTAAGAATGAAAATATTCTTTTAAATAAACTTATTTGACACCTTAAAACAATAACAAATAAAAATTTAAATAACTTTTTTTTAAATTATTTTACAAAAAATAAAAAATAAAAAGTAAATATCCAGTGGGCTGTTACAATTGCGGAGTATGTGACAGAGATAAGGCCGGTATGTACAGACATATGCGCCTGACCCACACATAACGTGTGAAATATTTGTTTTGATTTAATAGTTGATATCGAAGGGCAGTGCTAAATAAAAAATCTTAGCAAACTTGTTTGAAAATTTTAAATTTACAATAAAAAAAGCAAAAACCAATGCATATTCTGTCATTGTTGTCATTTTATTAATTTTTTTTTTTCAAATTATGCAGCAAGTACCTACTTATGTGGGCATAGAAACTAGAGATTGTTTTTCTAAATTTAATGATTGACTGGGTGAAATATGGAAAAAAAGGCGTTTAAAAGCTTTTTAGTATTTCAACAACTCTTTCGGCATTGTTTCTTTATTTCTGAATATGAGATGCTAACTGCGTAAAATTTGTTCTTCAAAGTCCACCAAAATTTTTTCTAAAAGCATTGCCGAACATGATTAGAGTTCATTACTTATAAGCAGTGTTTCTTACATGTAGTTCGACAGCTCTGAGTGTCAAACTGTTATTGATATTGTTGATATCATAAATCATGGACCTAGAATGAAATTTTCTGTGCCCATGGGGAAGCTCGCTGGCATATTCTAGACGGAGGTTTATGCCATCGAAAGATGCGCTTTAGCTATATTTTCTGATAGTCAGTTTGCCATCCTGGAATTTGGCTGTAATGAAATTGACTCATAGTTGGTATGAGACTGTCTTGTGAAACTGAACCAGCTGGGTAAAGACAATAATGTCAACCTATGCTGGTTCTTGCGGGTATGCCACTGGTCGGGCCAGAACACTTTTTCTGGATAAGAAAGGGGGTTTGTAAGGGCATACTGAGGGAAAAATAGAGAGAGGATTATTCGGTAACTATGTTAGGAAGAAATTTCAATTGTGCATTAGATTCTCTAGTAATAATCTGAGGTTATTATTAAGACTCTTAACTGGTCACTGCAGACTAACGGCTGAATTTATAATGAAAACTCAGCCATAAGAAAAAAATAAAACATTGTAAGTTTATCACCCGCTATAGACTGATATTATTAAAAATTTTTATACCTTCTATTTGATAACTGGTCAGAAAATCCAAAGAATTACATACAGTCATGGACATAAGTATAGGCACAAGCAGTACTTTAAAATAAAATGAAAATTTTTACGTATTCCCAGACTTAAAATAATAATTTTATTAACAGATTATGACTACAGGATATGTACATTAACAAAATAACAAAAAAACTAAAACAAATTAGTTTCATTAACAAAACAATAACAAAAAGTACTAAATAAACTCAGTTTTCTATAGGACAAAATTATAGGCACAGCCATTCTTGTGCAGGCTAAAAATCATACAGAAGTTTGAATTAATATTTTGTTGGCATTCCATTTTGTTTTATAACAGCCTTTAACCTATTTGGCATGGAATGTACCAATTTTGTTGTGATATATTCGCCTATTTTATTCCATTCTTCGATCGACGTTGCATTAAGATTTGCTTTGCTTAATAACTTCCTTGTTCGAATTCTTCGGTCCAATTCTTTCCACAAATGTTCGATGGGCTTTAGGTCTGGGGACTGCGGAGGATGTGGCAAGCCATGTGCGGTGTTATAAACAAGTCACTACTTCACGTCGCGAGCCGAATGTTTCGAATCATTATCATGCTGAATGTAAATGACTGGCGTAAATATCATTTCTCTGCGCTTTTTTTCAAATTTTTTTTTTTCAAAATGTTAAGGCAAATAATTTTGTCAATTATTCCCTCCATAAAGATAAGTTCCACAACACCAGCAGCGGACATGCTGCCCCAGGCCATTATTATTCACCCGCCATACTTTACCGTTGGTTTAAGATTTTTTTCAGTATATACGGTATTAGGTTTCTTCACACTCTAGAATGTCCAGGTCGAAATATGTTGAACTTACTCTTATCTGAGAAGAGCACCTGATCCCAGAAGCTACAAGGTTCATTTTCAAATTGGTTTGTTTACGATATTCTCTTCTCTCGATTGGTTGCAGATATCAGTAGTTTTCATTTAGCTACTCTTGAATTATATACAGCTTGATACAGCAATCTCCGAACAGTTTCAGAGTGCACATTCTTACCAAAATCTTCCTTTATATTTTCAGAAAGCTGTGTTGATGTTATTTTCGGAAATTAAGGAATTAAAGCGCAGAGAAATTAAATTTACCGCAGTCATTTACATTTCAGCATGATAATGATTCGAAACATTCGGCTCGCGACGTGAAGTAGTGACTTGTTTATAACACCGCACATGGCTTGCCACATCCTCCGCAGTCCCCAGACCCAAATCCCATCGAACATTTTTGGAAAGAATTGGACCGACGAATTCGAACAAAGAAGTTATTAGGCAAAGCTGATCTTAAGGCAACGTCGATCGAAGAATGGAATAAAATAGGCGAATATATCACAACAAAATTGATACATTCCATGCCAAATAGGTTAAAGGCTGTTATAAAACAAAATGGAATGCCAACAAAATATTAATTCAAACTTCTGTATGATTTTTAGCCTGCACAAGAATGGCTGTGCCTATAATTTTGTCCTATAGAAAATTGAGTTTATTTAGTACTTTTTGTTATTGTTTTGTTAACGAAACTAATTTGTTTTAGTTTTTTTGTTATTTTGTTAATGTACATATCCTGTAGTCATAATCAGTTAATAACATTATTATTTTAAGTCTGGGAATACGTAAAAATTTTTATTTTATTTGAAAGTACTGCTTGTGCCTATACTTATGTCCATGACTGTAACTTGTATGTTTGAGTAAGAGTTTCGAAGTACAGAAGTAAGAAACTTAGCCATAAATGTACATTTAAATAGGATAGAAACCGATTCGAGCAATTAGTGCAGATTCTGTGACAAGACAATCGAATCATCCATCAGATCACATACTGGGAACTTATACAGCATTGATGCACAATAAAAAGAGGTATCTTGGTGATTACAAAGTCGTAGTGCTTTAGTACCTCGTTTATGAATGACTCAGTGAATGATTTATAAATCGTTTAACGTCACAATCGGTTTAGTGAGCGAATAATTTGTACAGTTATTGATCATTTACGCTCCTATTTGACTGTTCTCGTTTCAAAAGCATCAAAATGACAAAGAAATGTAAGTACAGGAAATTTTGATCTTTGACTAGTATTTTCGGTCGGCGTTTAAACGCCATATTCCATTGGCTTTAGCTTTACGTTGCGCATACATAATAAAGTTTTGAAAAATGAAATAAAACTTCTAAAATTTGTTCTATAAAAAAATGTTTTTTTAGACTCGTAGGTACTCAATTTTGGTAACTGATGATGACATTAAAAATCTGTGTTCTTCGACCCGTCATTATACACCAATGGTGCTAAAAAGCACTTTAAGTGTCATATTACTGGTAATTCTACTAAACAATTTTATAATAAATAAAAATAGGTATAAATCCTAGAGAAGTAAGTTAATTAATTTTAAAACACAAAAAACGAAATTACTTCACAATTTATTGGTATATTTCTACAAAATAATAGAAAAACACACGCTTCTAATAAAACTGTAATTACCCAATTTGAAAATTCAAATTAATATCTTGAACACCCGATCACAAGTGTATACACTGTGATACAACCATCTACTTTGAGGAGTTTCAGCTAAATAACAGTTCAATAATGAAATACAGTAAAAAAATTCTATCCGTTATTCTAAATAATTTATCCATTAAAGAGATGATACTCTTCTGCGCACTTAATAACTCTCTTATAAATGAAAATCTCTTCATAACTCACAATTTGCAAAAGCATTATTAAGAGCATAAGCAACTAGTGTTGTTTACAAAATAAAATAAAGGAAACCACACCAAAATAAAACAAATAAACCCTTGTGGAGAAGAATGATGCCAACTTTTTTGTAAGAGAGAACCCATTAAATTAAAAAAACGCATTAAAAGTAGAAATTCTAGCTCAAAGAATCGAAAAAAGCATATAACACGCTAGATACAAGTTTCCTAACATATTCCGGGTACGAGACATAGGCAACGTTTTTTAACTGCCTGCCTTAAATAAACAAAAATGCAACTTTGAATTACTTGTTAAAAGCTATTTATTTTTTTTTTTCTTAATGTAAATGAAAAATTTGTTAGAATTGTAGGAACTACAATTTGATTCAGAGTTTGACACTGATATAGAATTGTTTAATGAATTTTCTGAAAATGAGCAATAGGTTTATGAAGCCGCCAGTTAATTTAAAAAGGTTACGAGTAAAAAGAAAATATAGCGAAAGTTACCACAACACTGATTCTAATTGTCAGCATACAACACAAATGCCTCGACTGTATCGTCCGAATGGAAGAAACTGCTCCAGTGAAAAAAAGTTTTCGATGAGAAGGACGTAGGCATAGTTTGAAAGATAAGGTTGATGAAATACTGTTATTAAATAGAGAAGGCACCCGTTATACAGAGGCGCCTAGAGACTTGACTTGTGTCAAGCCGAAACATATTAATAGGTTGCTATGGCCAGCTAAGTAAGTTATTGGTTGATAAATAAACGTTTCTCATATTTTTGACAAATGACCTAATATTAATATACAGTATTTTTCGGTTAATTGTTCATCAAAATTTGCACAACTTTTTGTTCAATTAACCGGGGAACCAATTAACCGATACCCGATTAATTGAACAATTCGTTCAATTACAAGAATCCCGTTTAATTGAACAGTTTGATCAATTACAGAAATCACGCATAATTGGAACTACTAATGAATTAAAAGAAATCGCATATGTGCACTTTAAGTTTTTCAAAATAATTTTTTTTTACCTTAAACGAAAAAAATGCAAGTAACAGAAAAAAATGTACATATACATATGTGTATACGCAGGTATTTATTATTGTAGGTATGCACTATTAAATGCACTATTTATCTGCACATTAGTTTGTGCAAAAATGCCAGATTATTTTTCAATAATAATGCAATTAACCAAGTAAAAGTAAGAGGAAATTTATTTTTGATTACATGAATTTTGAACCAATTAATCGGGAAAATCAATTAACCGGGTTCAATTAAACGAGAAAATTTACATGTGTTTTCGTATGCAATATTTTTGCCCGATCATGTGGTTTAATTAAGCGTGGAAACCAATTAACCGTAGTTTCAATTAACCGAAAAATACTGTAGTAACTAAATTATTAGCACTCATCCCAATTACTCGTTTACAAGAATTATAGTAGAGTTTAAATAATTTATTATTCTGATAAAATAAAGCGAAACCTTTAATATTTATTTTGAAATAAACAAAAATGCAATGTTTTTTTGAATTTTTCATTACAAAGAATATAAACACCAGTTCTAATGAAAATTTAACCTTAATCTAAACTTATTAAAAATAATTAGGAAAAAATATCAGGCTTTACTAGAAAATTGTGAAAATTGTAAATATGTATTATCTATTGTTTGTTGTAGTATTAAAGAAATATAGTAATTGAAATTAAATAAACGAAAATACAAAAAAAAAAAATAATAATAATATTTCAGCAAAAGAAATTATATCACGCACTCATAAATGTTACAGTTCTTAATTAAAAATGTAATGTTAGCCTAAAATAAATTCTATTGCAATTTAAATTTAATTTGGGAAAATTGTATCTACAATAAATTAAACACTCAATTACCGAATTTATGACTTTCGCATCTTTAGACGTTTTTTCTTCTGTTTTTGAAAGTTGACAACGCTTTTATTTCAATGAGAGTTGCCAAAATATTACTCTTAAATGTACATTTTTAAAGAGAGTAATAACATTATTTGTATGCTTTCATTACATGTGGTTAGTGTATTGGAATGTTTACATTGTAAAATTTACAATTACAATATAAATCTACATACCTATGTATGTAAGTTTTTCTTTTTTTGAGAGCAATAAAAAAAATAACAACAACTAAATGGTTGGTTAAGAGCTAAGCAAAAACAATTGCTTACATTTGTGGAAAAATAATACATATTGTGTTTTTTTTTTGTAGCACCTCCGCTCTTTGCTTTTACACAAATTCCAATACATTTCATTCATTCGTTTATTTACTCATTTGCTTGCTCTGTTACTCACTTTTATATTCCTATGGTGTTTAGCACATTTCACTTATGCGTGTGTTGTTGCTTTAATTTCTACAAATAGAGAAATTCGCGTGAGTGTTTATGTTTAATGTGTGAGTGTGTGTGTTGGCAAATTGTGGGCAGGGTATAAAATAGATGTTGCTAGATGTGTGTGTGCGCTGTTAATAAAATACGCGAATAAGCGATTCGTTTTTAAATTGATAATCGTTATTTAGTTGGTATTTTTAATACGACTGCGTCTGTGTGTATGACTGTATTTCTTATTGTTTTTTGTTTTTCTTTTTCCTAAGGCTTGTATAATAAACAATTTTTATTTTATCTCAGCGCATACAGTGGGTGTGATGTGAAATTAATGTGAATAAAAATTTGATTTTAATTTGCTTTACAAACTCTAATTTACTTAAATTTCTAAAATGCTGAAAGAAAAGGAAGAGGAGTTCTTTTTCTTAATTACACGTAGAGGAAAATACATACATTTTCTTAATCTTAGCTCTACTTTTGCACCTATACAGTAATGCCTTGATTTAAGTTGTTATCTGCGTGTATACATATCGTCGCAAGAATTAAAGAACGTTGTAACTGGCAAAACCTTTAATGTTCACCAGAGCCAAAAAACCTGTATAAAAGTGGAACAAAGACACTGGTATTTTTCAAAACGCAGACGACGTAAGTGAATTTCTTTTCATCATAGAAATCTGGGTCCGGGACCAATCTACGCGTATTTGTTTTCTGATAAAAATGATGCAAAAAACGTATTTTCGATATTTTGTCAGTTACAGCATACTTTAATTCTTTCGATGATATATTCCTATATGCATTCAAAAAAGTTGCGTGATGTTCGTTGAGGCAGTAAATAAAAAAAAAGCATTAGAAAATTTTGCTATATTTCACTCTGAAATTTTAATAGATTTTAATTTTATTCAAATTCGTTTTCCACAACACACACGTATTTTCAGAATTTGACAAAATTATCCGAACAGTGAAATTATGGTTGCTGGTGTTATCATTGTTCATAATTCGTTTTGGGCGTTTTGGCCATTCTGGCCGCATAATTCCTAAATATATTGTGTTGTTTTCCTGAATATATTGTATTGTTGCACATTAATTTTGTTTAACTAATTCTCACATCACACCTTTTCCACTATTGGCTTCAAGTTCTTGAACCCCTCAGTAATTCGGCTAATTGTACAAATTCCTCCTCTTCTTCGTTCTACAGGTTTCACAAGGTAACATCTACAGTTAAGATTGATCTATTTATAACAACGAAAGAGTTCGTTTGGGTAGGCACTGCGACTTCTTAAAGCTCCTAAAATGGAAAAATGGAGATGGAGTTTTCGGTTAAACTAAAACACAAATCTTGCCACTACTTTCTTCATTAATAAAATTTTAAAATACTGAACAAAAAAGATAAGGTTTCTATATGTATGTCCTTGCAAATACTGAAATAAATTAATAAAATTTAAAGTTGTTTAAAAGAGAATATACTTTTGTGTCTGGACATGAATACGAAATACTATTTTTACATCACC
The DNA here is from genome assembly GCA_963576795.1 of Metopia argyrocephala. NCBI lineage: Eukaryota > Metazoa > Arthropoda > Insecta > Diptera > Sarcophagidae > Metopia > Metopia argyrocephala. The sequence goes on from OY756210.1 coordinate 51,695,885, forward strand.
TGTTTTGTTAGCAATTATTTTAATTTCGATACCACCGTACACCATGATGACAGTAATGTTTTAATTATTTGTAGACAATCGTGTTATTGTTGTTGTTCGATTTAATAAATTAAAAAACAAAAAAAAAAATTATAGTATTTTTTTCGTATGTTTTGTTTTGGTTCACATTAAACACGAAAACGTCTACTCTTTGCCTGTCTCTCATTCTAATTTTATTTGTTTCTCTGTTTTGGTATTTAAAACACAATTTGTTGGTGGAGGAGGTGCTAACCAAAAGTGTAATATTACGTATCAAATCATATTTAATAAACAACAACAATAGTAAAAATATTTATAAATTGTTGCTTTTATTGCTTCACAGTGTTGCCGTTAACAATTAAATATGCTGGTGCCTATTGTATTACTATTAGGGCGTTTTTTTTTGTTCTTGTTTAAAAACTTAATTTATACTGTTATTTCATATTCGTATGTATATAAAGTCTGCCAAAATGAATACATTTAAATAGTTTTGGTTTTTAATAATTTGGCTAAAAAACATTTTTTTTTCTTTCTTAATTATAAGGAACCTCTAACAGTCACGAGTCTTTGTCACTCCTGCGACTTTAATAAAAAGAAAAGAAGTTAACCTTTAAAAACATTTCATTTTTTTATAAGATTTTTTTACCGATATTGAGCATAAAATTCTTTGACGTGTGCACTGGTTTTACTGAAATTCTCAAACACGTTCTTTAGATTAATAAATTAAAAAATTATTTTGTAAGAACAATTAATTTTGTATTCCACTGAAGTTGTTGAGTATTTTTATTTTAAATTCAAAATGCAAACAATTTTCGGAATAGCAATTGTAGAACAAACTCAGCAAAGTCAAGTCAAGGTGTATGGGAAAGAAAGTTTCCGTCTTAAGTCTTTTGTTGTGAAACTAATGCTATAAACACATAGACGACAGCAAGCAGCAGGCAGTAGGTAGCAGACAGCAAGTTGTAAAAATTAGAATTCACACGTTTAATGGCAGTACAGCAAAACCCTAGACAAAAGCTTTTGCTGAGGAGACTTTTTATTTTTTGAGACAGCAAAAAAACTGAGCTAAAACTATTTTTTCATTATAAAGAAAAACAAAAAACAAAGACAAAGACAAAGACATACAGTATTAATATCTACGAGCCTCAATCCTTTGTTATATATATATAAAAATAGAGGCGATTTTCGGCTTACGTATGTTTGTATGTCGCCGCATCACGCTTAAATATGTAGACTCCCACTAAACTTATGAGGAGGGTAAAGACTGACACCTATATGGCTTGTATTAAGGTTTAATTAAAATGCGAAATCACATGTGTTTGATAAGTAAGCTCAATATCGCCTATAAGTTTCTGACTGTAATCCATAGCCAATGCAAAAAATTTCTTAAAAATTGGGCGGAATTGGCGAAAGCAAAAAATTATATTAAAAAAAAGCTGTTGTATTGTGGGTTCAAGTTATGATGAACTGCTTCTGTTTAGATCATACATGCACTAGTTTAACTGTCGGATATTATTGATAACAATTTTGATTTTTTTTATTGCACATCATTGCAAAGTATCTTGTTCGATAAGTAGTGTTTCATGCTACTTTTCATGACTTCCAACAACGAGGAATTAATTAAAATTGAAAAAATTTATTCGTTTCACTTAATAACTAAACATTCCCTCTATATGCAATAATCACCTTGTCATGGTATAGAGACTTATACTACAAGGACTCAACTGGGTAAGCTGGCGGAGATTAATATCTCTCTGGCAGGGTCTCCCATGTCAGAAAGGCAGTTGAAGAACAGTAACTAAGAATTATCCCAGGGGCTGGGATGGGCAGGGCTGGGCTGGGATAACATAACATTATATTCATTGTCATCTTTTATCCATTTCCTAATTTAAACTTTACTGTGCGGGCTTCTTGGGGTTGATTGCTGTTGGCTTAATTAGAGGTGAAAGTATAACACTGGCCATTGGATAATCAATCAACAGCAACCGATTTCCTTGTGGTTCGCATGTCTAAAGTAGGGCCTTTATTATTTCTAACTGATATCCAGATACCATGTTATTATCTGTTATATTTTATAGCTATATTATATTTTCATACGCTAGCACAATTTACTGCATGACTAGGAGTCGTTCCCTGAGTGCTGGCCTCAATCAAAAAAAAAAAAAAAACAAAATGACTTAGAAGTCGTTAAAATTATATTCTGCGTGACTCACTTCCATATTATTTTACTGAAAATGATTAGAAAAATATCCTTCCAAATATGTTTTATTTTATTTTCTTAAGCCCTTGAAAACACTCACTACAAAGAACAGTTACATACATACATATATAACTGGCCTTTACAACCCTGTGTCAGGATCACGGCCTAGCTTCTCGTAGCACTCATGTTGTGTGTGTAAATTTCTATGAGTACCGGGACCTACAGTTTAATGTCGACTCCGAACGACAAACTTGAGAAGCTTGTTCATGGCAAATAATTACTTTCAGAGCTTTTGCCATAAGACTGCTGAGAGGTAGTCGCCGAAAGAAATATTTTTTTCATATTTTTTTTTTTTTTTGTAAGATTTCGGAGCTGGGTGTTAAAACCAGGGCTCATGCCAACACACTAACCACTAGACCATGGCGACTACAGTTACTTTTAGAAATTTTTGGAACCCTATTTTTAATAATTTTAAATACGTTACTCGTGCATTTTCAAACCTGTGAAATGTCAAATTTTAATCAAATTTTAAATCTTTTTGGACAGCAATTTAAAACCAAAGAGAAGGGAATGCATTTCTAATGGCGATTCAAAAAGTAAAATAAAAGTATTGAAAATAAAAGGAGTAATAAAATAAAACTTTTCTATATTATTGACCATTATTAGCTGCCAGGTGTGTATTATAAGATGGGTGAGACTGGCCTGATTGCAGCCGCTCATATTTCATCATTACAAAACATTACATTGACGTCACAGACATTCCTTTTTTCACTTTTTATTCGAATTATTAACCAGGTTTTACATACAATTTCGTTAATAAATATTTACTTATCAACTGTACTTAGAAAATTGACCATATGCTCTCACAGATTTTTGTAAAGGCCTTGCAATTAGTGAATTAAACTAGAAATGACTTCATATCCCTTGAGTTTGCTTTTGGGCTTTTTAACAACATAAATATTTAGCACTGAATGAGATGAAAGCAGAGAGAAAAAGTCTAAAACGCTAATCTGAACCTCTACAGGAATTTGTAAAATCAAAAAATTAAAAGCAAAACAAAGGAATTAAATGCCTCCAGGGTGTAAATACTTACAAAAGCCTAAAAACTTTTATAAAAAAAATAAAAAAAAAAATTTCTAAAGTTCTTTAAACCCTACAAAGGGAATAAGAAAGGCAGAGTTTTAATAATAAAACTGTGTTTTACTCGTAAATAAATGCGCAGGCGCAAAGACTGCATATTAATGCATAATATAATAAAATCCACCACCACCCCTTCATTATGCCACAATGAAAAGAAATAAATTTTCTTTAGAATTAAAAAAATAAAAGAAAAAGAAAACTGCCTGGAAGTGCATATTTTGTTTCTTTGTTTGCTAAGAAAAATAGAAAATAAATAAATCTGCAGTTAAAATCATAAACACAGGCCATTTGCTGTTGTTTTCAATGCACTTGGAAAGAGGGATGATGATGGATGGTTACAATACGAGTAGGGCGAACTTAACACCCCATCTTTAAGTCTGTTACCTTTTCTCCGTTAAGATTGTTTTGATATACCAACTCAGTGTGTGTAAACGTACAATTACCACCCCTTTTAAAAATTCCTAAAGCCTCAAGACTTGAATTTTATTATTTTGTACGTCTCGAAAACAATCTTTAGCGCAGATTTTCGTTGTGGTTCCCGCCAAAAAGAAAAAAAAAAACAGTTACGGGGGTTGTTCCTACAAATACATAAACACACATTCATATATAAGTGCCACATACATACCTATAAGAGGTGGTTTGAGAAAGAGGGTGATGCATGTCTTTTGTTTGTACCTCAAAATATTGTTGGACTTCCTATTTAAAAACACAAAAAATGTTACTTCCAGCAAAAAAATAACAAACCGTGGGAAGATTTTTTCGCTTTCGACTCTGCAAAAGCAACGTGATTTTTCTTTTGTACCGGAATTTATTTGTTCTTCTTCGGTTATTGTTGTTGATCTTGACAAAATTTAAATTAAAAACACAACAAAAAAGCTGCGTTACCCACCAACTGCGGTACATCTGCGTATTTTTTAAGAAATTCTCTTTTAATGAAAGTAAAAAAACGAACAAATTGAACAACATTCAAGAGGTGGTGGGGTGCTGTTCTCTTAATTTTGTGCTAAAGGAATAGCTTTAAAGAACAACGATTTTACAGTTTAGGCATAAAAAGTTATTAAATTTAATGATTTCACTTTAACTGACTCATACCAACCAGGTGTTGGTTTTAAAATACTGCACCACGAAATAATAATTTTTATGATTTAGAATCTTTCAAGTTGTTAGAATTTGTTTATTTTTCTAGATTAATCATTATAAAGTAGTATTATCATTATGGTTATGTAAGAATCGTTAAATGAATCATAAAATTATTACACAAAAATAGTAAATTAATAGATAAGATGATGACCGTATTGCATTTCTGCTGGGATTTTCTAATAAAAATACAATCTAAAGAATTGGAAAACAACTATTGGTACCATAGAGGGAAGCTTTACCCTGGTTCTTTGTTGCAAAGAGGAGCTGAAGCTCCTTTGGAATTCTTGTAGTATCTGGGTTCCGGATCATAGGGATATCGTAGTGAATGAAAAGGCGGATGAGCTTGCTAGGAGCGCCTCTGCCGGAGGGGACGCTGTTGCTTCCTACTCAAATGTCCACTGCCCTATGACTGTCATTAGAGATGGGATATTAAAGTTTTTCCTTGGGAAAGCACAGAGCAGATGGAATTACATCACTTCCTGTGCTGCTTCTAGGACACTTTGGCCTTGGCATAACCGGGGCAGGACTCTAGGAATCTTGGGGATTCCTTGTCAGTCCCTGTCCAGACTATACGAGTCACTGGCTGATCGGTAGAAACGCAGAGAGGTTGGGCCTGCCCTTTAAATCGCACTGAAGGTGTTGCGGGAATATTTCTGAGAGTGAGACTGTAGTTCATTTCCTTTGTGATTGCCCAGGTCTGGCAGCCAAACAATTGAAGATTTTACCGGTGCCTTTTTCGATAGCCTGGCTCAATGTGCGAACCTAGACTGCCTTGCTTTACTCCACTTTATAGGCAGCTCTAGTTGGCTGTAGCTCTTTTTCCTATTTTGGGTGAACTCAGTTTGGTCCTGCAATGGTTTCAAAACGGCACCTTGTGCTAATTGTGGTTGATCATGTTTTCGGTTAATTGGCCATTTGACCTAACTAAGAGCATTTTTTTACCTCTGTGCCTATAAAAAACTTAAGAATAATCTGCTCTGAATGACTTCATAAGTTCAAACACTTCATTTGGAAAAGAAGCTGCAAATTGAAAATTGACATTTAAAGATCGTACATAACTTTGGTACATTGTACCATCGGTACCCAAACTAATTCATAAACTTCTTGTCAGTGATTCTGAAGACGAAATTGAGTCTGATTTTCAGCAAGGGTTCGAAAATTTAATATTTTACTCAAAAGAAAAGATATTAGTTGATTTAAAAAAAAAAAATTTGTTACAAATTGTTCGTAGATGGCTTTAAAATGTAATTTCTCTGGTAATTTTAATTGCATCAGACAACATAGCATTTTGTTTAAAAGGAAACTGTAGAATTTTTTTTCTTTAAATAACATTGAAATCTGATTATTCTCTGAAAAGCCATGGACATCGTTTAAAAATTAAAAATTAAACTCATATATTGCTATTTTTTACGCAACGCCACCCACAAGGTTGTTTTTTTAGTCAGTATTCGAGATGAGTGAGTCCGATATAACACCTGGGAGCAAATTACGGCATTCGGTATCGATCGAAATTTGTCCCCTGGTGATAACCTGGGCTATGTGTATAAGCATTTATTCACGTGTTTACACCAAAAAAAAAAAAAATAGTTATAGAAAAAGCAAGTTCGTAGTCGCCGTGGTCTAGTGGTTAGTGTGTTGGCTTACTAATACGATAGCGCCAGGTTCCTTCGGCGACTATCTCTCAGCAGTCTTCTGTCAAAAGCTCTGGAAGTAATCTATTGCCATGAAACAGCTTCTCAAATCTGTTGTTCGGAGTTGGCTTTATACTCTAGGTGTGCTGCGAGAAGCTAGGCCGTAACCCTAACACAGGGTTGTAATGACCAATTATTTGTGTATGTATGTAAGTTCGTAGGTCAGAATAAATTATGGTACCCCCATACAATCTAAATATTGGTTTTTTTATATATTGAGAACTTTGTAAGCTAAAGTTCACAAATTCTAAGTCTACGTTACTTTAAGGTCGCTTACAGAGAAAATGTTGATTTCGTATATATCCAGAGAATAATAATATTGAATGTTTCCAAAATCAATCCAAATAGCTTTATGGCCAGTATAAATCATCAGTTAAAAAGTGGGTGGAATAGGATAACTAGGCACAGCACCTTCCACAAATATTTAATTTTGTTTTTATATATCGTCGTGCCGGATTTTATGTGCTTTATCCGCTATTATATATATCTCGAGTTAATGAGTGGCAACCAACAGGTTTTTCACACCAACATTTTTAAAATCTGCAATCCGTTTTCGGCTTTTTATCTCCGAAACTGGACGAGGTATCCGAAAACGGATTGCAGTCTTAAAGAATTTGGGGTCGAAAACCTAAAGTGGCATCATTAATTCGAGATATATAAAAAATATGACATGGCGGATCGAGCACATAAACTCCCGCAAGACGATATGTTGAGAACAAACAACTTGATTGCGACAGAACATTATGATTCAAAAGAGGGCGATGTTGAATTTTGGCAAGTGGCTCTCTGCATACTTGTAGAAATTGAATGAAAATGGCAATAGCGGAAATTTCTAACTTTTATCGAAATAACTTCTTTGCCCGCATAGTGAAACACAGCATGGTTTAGTTATTTATTAGTTGTTGTTTTTGTTTTATTTTTTTTTTTTTGAGTAACTAAAGACCCCATTTAATAGTTATGTTTTCAATTAACGTGAGAAATTTCCTCTTAACCAACTTCTATAGTCTGCTTAAACTGTATGGCTTACAAAATGTCTATATCCGCTAAGCGGTGATTTACTTGTAAATCTCACAATCTAATATTGATGATTAACCCCATTTGCCTGCTGCTAGACTTTGTAGTAACAAGAAAATCTGACAAAACAAAACAAGAAACAAAGACAAAACCTTAGGAAATCATTTGAAATCAAATCTTGAAAGTGTTGTTATTCATGACCAGTTTGTCTATCTGTCCGTCTGTATGTCTGTCTGTCTATCTCTCACATTGTATTTCTGTTAAAATACGAGTAACAGATATATTCTTTTTTCTTTTCCTATTCAGCACCTTCAACGGAAGTTCACTATAAAGTGGCATTTAAATAATAATTTTTATACCAAAAATGATTTCAAAAAAAAAAAAAAACAAAATATCTCCTGTTAATAGAAACACTACAAAGGCGTGTTTTTTTTGTATAAAAACAACACACACGCTGATATTAATGGCATTTAATTAATCGTTTTTTTTTTTTTAATTCATTCATTAGTTTTTATTTAAGATTTCAATTAAGATTTGTTTGCTTGTAAATTGTAATTTTTTTTTAAAGAATTGCGTGCAGTTAAGCTTTTGTGATCTTTTATTTCTTTTTTCCCCTATTTTAATGAATGAAATTAACCCAGGCAAGCTTTTTGCTAACTTTACGTTTGAAAATTTTGTAGTTTGCGGTAGGTAAAATACAAAGTGTTAACGCTTAAATTAATTGATTTAAAAACGAAATTTAATGTCTTCCACCAATATGGTTTTGAAAAAGAAAGTGTTACAAATTTAGAGTAACTTGAGCTACTGAACGAACAAAATTTGTTATCACGTGTTTGTCTAGGCGGGGTGAGCTTTATTAAAACTTATCTTAAGGCGAGACTGTGTGATCCAATATACCGAAGAGCAAGTATATACCCGTACTCAACTGAGTGTTGATACAGTGACAAAGTGTAAAATATTTATCGTACATCGTGTTACGACTTAAGACGCTTGTTTATGGCAATCAGTTATTCTCAGAGCTTTTGCCAGAAGACTGCTTAGCGATGGCCGGGGAAAGACATATTTCTTCGTATTCCTTTCATTCAAACTGTCAGAGCTAGGGCTTAAAACCGGAGTTCTCGTCTAGTAAGCCCACAAATTATATACTAAACAACGGCGAGTTTAGTTTGACATTTTATTATGGTTAGAACAGCGCTTTCCAATTCTTGGCATTTTGTAATCAAAATAATGGTGCTGGTCCTTAATATTATTGCACACTTCATTCATTTTAAGGCATAATCATCCTGGAGCTAATTTGAGTTACATTGTATTGATTTCGAACAACGTTCACTTCTATTGACAATGTGCATACAAGTGATATGCTTCAGCTGAAAACATGTACAGCCAATAATTGTAGATGATTCAAATGAAACAATTCGTTGGCATTCTCAGTAACTGGGTTTATGTTATAACATTTTATGGTAGATTTTACGAAACGATGTTGGGTTAAAAGCTTTCAACATTCATCGTATGCAGGAATTAAGGCCAACCGATTATGCCGAGCACCATCAAATCGGCGAATGTTATTGATATTGAATTTCTAATAAATTTATCCATGAAGTTTATTTTTGATAGCATAAGTAAGTAAATAAGCCGAGTTCTGTTTTTTTAGTGTGCTTTTGTCAAAACATCAATATATTCACAGAAAAATAACTGGCAGACAATGGTCACAATGTTTTTGTAAATGGTAAACGGTATAGTGACATTATTAGACATATGTTGTGTACCCAAATATCTGGTTATAATCCTGTTGAAATGTGGTTCCGACAGCACAGAGCCACATAGTGCATGCTACAAATGATTATGATGAAAAAAAACTTCACGTAGGGGTCCAAATAATTGGCCTCTAAGGCTATGTGATACAAGCCAATTGCTTTACTTTCTTTGAGGTTGTATAAAGTCACTTGTCTAAGTCGATAAACCAAAGGCAATTGAACACTTGTGCTTTGAACGCATGTGCTTTGAACATTTTGTGAAAATTGGTGTTCTAGATTCCGGCTTTTATGCGCTAGACGTGGCTGCCTTTTGGTCGAAGTATTATTGTTATAAAAGTTATTATACAACAAAATCCATTTCATTATTTTAATGCGTGGTAAAGGTTCTAATCCCTGCAAAGTTGGAAAATGAAAGTAGTTTGCGGTTTTTTTGAAATTATATTTTAAAAATAAGAGGTTCCCCTCCATCCAAGAAGACCATCTACAAACAGACCGCTCCCCGACATTCCACTTTATTCCACTTTAACCAATGGCAACAAAAAACAAATGATCAGGAGAAAAGCGCTACCTATTGGGAAGTAGCAGATAACAGCTAAGCCCACTTAGCGAAGGCACTCACCCAATCAGCGCAACGATGAGTCAATTGTTGTTGATCACTGAAGGGTGAAGGTATAACACTGGCCTTTGATTGATCAATTCACAGAAATTTATCTCATTACTAAGGCGCTTAATAATAATATATGTACTGTTCTTTTCTAAAATTCCAATACAATGCACAGCATTTAGTAGAGGTTTAGCCCTGAGTATTGGTCTCAAATAAAAAAAAAATATTAAATGCACATTTAAATGTGATATGCAATATAACAGTCCCACTATTATTGAAAGACTACAGTTGATCATTATAAATGGCCTCTTATCTATATATACTAAATTATAAGGAATTCAGTTAGACAGGTGGGGTCTACCTAACTGTGTCAGATTAAAACTAAAGAGGGGCGTTAAAGGTGCGACTAGGGAATGGAAATGATTTTAGTGTACGGGAAAGTTTTTAATGATTCTTCATAACTTTTATTCAAGTTTGTTCTACAGTCTCATACGTAAGTGATGTATTTAGTGATTTACCTCTCAAGTAACCATGCTCATCTATGTATGTATGTGTTTTATTTTTGAATTATTATTTTCTTTTTTCTATAGATTTTTATTTAATTCGTGTTTGTCATTTAATTTTTTTTTTTTTTTGTATTTTTTTGCATATTTTTTTTACTCAATTTGTTGCATAAATTATTCTTCTAATGGTTTTGTTTATGTTTAACAATCTTTATGAGTGAATATCACTGTTTTGTTTAATTTTTAATTTCTTTTCAATGCAAATTTGAAATAATCGCTTGTATTTTTAATTTTTATCTTTATTTTTTTAGAGTTCTGCTGCTTAAATCTCATATAAAATGACAAAATACTCGTTAATGAGTAGCTGAACAACAAAGTTTTAAAAAACATTCGAACATACTTATGTATGTACATATATGCGTAGCCGTTGATAGGAGTAGATATGCAGTAAAAAAGGTATTCATTAGTATATATGTATAAGTAAGTAAATATGTTAATATTTCATTCATAAATCTGTTTTAAATTATATTTTTTATTTCAGTTTATAATTTATTTATTTGCTAAATCTGTTCATATATTTGCATACGAGTACGATAAATGCCAGTCAAATTAAATCAATTCATAATTTGTTTTCTATTGAAATCTTAATGAATTCATGAAGACTTGTAAGCATATTAGTTAAGGAGAATGGGGGTGGAAGGGTAAAAAGACTTTCAATACTTTTTTTTTTACTTTCTTCAAGAATCTAATTTATAATAAATCCTTTGAATATTGTTTTAAATCTAAAACATTTAACAAAACTTTAAAACATATACCCAATTCACAAAATGTTATAGTTGTCGTAGATCGGTAGAAAATATGACAAACTACAACTATTGTACATAATGTTGTTGGTATTTTCCATGTCAAAAATTACTACAACATGTACGACAATTTTTCCTATGTTTCCGAAATGTCGTATCAATACACCAGAGTTGAAAAACTTTTTTTTATTTATTTATTTAACTATAACCTACAACAATATAAAATTTTGTGAATTGGGTATTAAATTATTTTCCTTATATAAAATGCTCTTTTTAAGGCACCTAAAAGTATATATTTGTAGTTTTCTTGTTCGCCATCTAACGAAAAATTAAAAAAAAAATCAATTTGCGACTAATACACATAAATTCATACATACAGACATACATATGTTTATATGTTTTATCATGAATTTTAACGAGCCTATAATATTACAATTTGTTGCCACATTATGTCTTTACATACATACATACATACATAACTGGCCTTTACAACCCTGTGTCAGGATTACGGCCTAGCTTCTCGCAGTACTCATGTTGTGTGTGTAAATTTCTATCCATGAGTACCGGGACCTACAGTTTAATGTCGACTCCGAACGACAAACATGAGAAGCTTATTCATGGCAAATAATTACTCTCAGAGCTTTTGCCAGAAGACTGCTGAGAGGTAGTCGCCGAAAGAAATATTTTTTTCATATTTCTTTTTTTTCAAGATGTCGGAGCTGGGTGTCCAACCCAGGGCTCATGTCTTAGTAAGCCAACACACTAACCACTAGACCACGGTTTAAATATTCAAAGTTTTTTTTTTTTAGCTTTGACTTATATTTCAATAAATGAAACTTTTTTGTCACAATCTTGCTTAAAATTGTTTGTTTTTCAAGCAAAAATTACGTATGAATGCATTTGGAAACAGTAAAACACCGAATCTTTCGAACTACAAATTGAGCATCTTCTTTGATACAATTTGGTTTCATATTAGAAGGAATAAAATTGTTTTTACTTATGACAGCTTAAGTTTATAATTTAAATTGAAAACATTGTTCTTCTTAATTTGACGATCCATAAACTTTTCATTAATATTATTCCCATTCTTTAAAAAAGAAAATCGCCACCAAGAACGTAATTAAATGAGTGCTTGTGTATGTTAATGCTTTCAAGAATGAATTCTTTTTTTTGTTTTTGTTTTTTCTCATTTCCATCTGTAACTCTTTGTATGTTTAAAAAAAAAATTCTTTCTTTTCGGATTTTGTTGCTTTCAATAGAGATTAGCTGATTTTTATGAGTGTATTGACCAATAATATATTTTATTTGTGATCACTGTAACTAATTTGAATTTGTTTGGTTTCTATTTTGATTCGTTTTTTTTTCCTAATTTTTGATTGAAAACGATGAAAACGTTATCGACTTAGTGCTACGTTCCCACACTTTTACCCAAAACATTCTTTTATAGAGAATGTAGCGGTTAAGAAGAGCTTAAAAGTTTTTTGTTTTTTTTTATATTATGTCTTGTTGTTGTGTTTGTTGGTTTCTTTTAAAGTTTATCTTAAACAGGTGAAGTTGTTGTGTTTAGTTTTTTGTCTATGAAATCTTTTTAAAATCAGTTTTGTTACAACGAACAAACGATAAGATAATAGAAAGCAAGAAGAGAAGTCTGACTTTATGATACTCTTCATTAAAATATAATACATTTTGGAGTGACGGGTGTACCACTCACGCTACAATCGTGTTGTTGAACAATCTAAAGTCAAGTAATGGCGATGGTAGCAATGATTAAAAAATTCGAAAAAACCAGGTCATGTTATTCGAAATTTGAAATTGTAGGAAATATGGGACGGATGGACTATATGAATGTATATGTACGTATATAAGTATACAATATTAGCAAAGAAATATGAAAAATATTTCTTTCGGCTACTACCTCTTAGCAGACTTCTGGCAAAAGCTCTGAGAGTAACTGATTGCCATGAAAAAGCTTCCCATATCTGTCGTTCGGAGTCGACTTTAAACTGTAGGTCTTGGTACTCACGGATAAAAAATTAACACACACAACATGAGTGCTGCGAGAAGCTAGGCCGTAATCCTGACACAGGGTTGTAAAGGCCAGTTATGTAGTATGTATATAAGATCTTTCATTAGGCGCCTGTCTTTAAATTTAAATAAAATAAAGTTATTGATATTTTTATTCGTTTGAAAGATCTATTTATGACATTATGTTTGAAATTTAACCTCGTTCAAATGTGATCTATGGCTTCTCTGGGTGGAGCGCATCGGTAATGGTAAATTTTCTATGATTCTGGCTCCGATGACGCTGCCAGCCCAATGTCCACACAAAAATTTAACCCTTTGAAGGCTCTTGTATCTCATGAGGAATGATATATACCCGTTCGTCCAGAAATGGGCTAAATTGTTGCTTAAATAAAACACCCATTTTTATAAAATCATTTTATTATTTGCACGTATTCTTGAATGCGATTTTTTTTTCATTAAGGCCAGAACTCAGGGACGGCTCCTACTCATGCAGTACATTGTGCTGGTCTAGGAAAATATGTTATGGGGGGAAGGGGGAGAAGTGCTTATGGACATTTGACTAAAACTTACCGATATCGTAACTGGCAGAAAAAACATTCTCCGGAAGCCCGTTCCATAAATGAGCGGTACGACTAAATAATGAATTCTCTTTATAATGCATCCATTCTCTCTATAATCCAACTACAAACGGATGGATAGGTTTACGGCCTATATTTTCTAATCACCCATGTTTTGTGTGGCAATTTGTATCCATGGCTAGTGAGACCTTCAGCTATTTTTCATTGTAAATGGGTTAGTGGAGAGCGTATTTGCATGCATTATTTTGGTTATGCCAGCAATTATTTTCAGACATGCAATTTAATGCAAGATCAGAAAATAAAACGGCTGCCGTCTGTGAAATTCAAACCATTCAGAAGGATTCTAAGTTCTTACGCAATTCCTTACTCTTCTTTAGTGCTCTTTCTGAAATTGAATCAAACATTATTAAAGCAAAAAGCGAATATGACCCCTCCCTATTATGCATCAGTTTCTTTGCCGGGTAGCATGCCCATAGAACCTCCGTATTTTAATCGACCGCTGGCTTTTCATAAATTCACTGAACGAGAGATTTTACGAGTATAAGTGAAGTGGAAGTGTTTTTTAAAATGTCTGTATGCAAGACGATTTAAAGTATAATTCCAAGACGACCTTACAGAAACTGAGCCTAACACTACTGACGGTAGTGTAGAGTACAGAAATACAAAAACAATATCGCTATGAAAAAAAAACGAATGTCTGATGATAATGATGTCTGATAACGCTGATAATAAAGTTATGATGTCTGGCCATTACTTGTCGCGTTTTAAATTTCATTCATTTATATATTCATTCTCAAAGATAACTAAATAGATGTGCATGCGTCCACTGGTATTCATTAATATCTTTCTATAGTTTTTTGTTCTCTTATTGAAAAACAATATTTTGTTGTTGTTATTTTCTCAATATCATAGACACGAGTATACAAAATGTTTGTCTATATAATTGGATTACAATCTGATTGTAGAATATAAAAAATTAATCAAATTTAAGCATTTGCTTATCCCATTTAGAAAACGGTTAAGCTTTTAAGCGTTACTGATTTAAATAATATATGTTTTAATGATTTTTTTCAGTCGAAAATCGTAGAATTAAAACGAATTCATTATACAAATGTAGGTGTTTGTTTTATATTGTGGGAAATCACGATAGAAAATCTATATATTTTTTCTTTATATTTAGTGATAATATCAGGTAATCAAGTGATTAACACTATTTGCTGTTGAATATATAAAAGAAAGGGAATCACAAGAGCAGTAATTTACAATTCTTTTTTAATAAAAATTTGTTTTAATTAAGAAGAGCGGGAAAGCTATTTAAACAAAGCGGGAAAATTCTAATGGTGACTTAACAGTACTCAAAGGATACGAAAGATATCTACTGTATTTCCTCTTGATACCAGTGAACAAGATTATTCGTATACAGGCGTAGCAAAATATAATCTCTTATGGTCCTATGATTCTCTGTGCAGTATTAAAGGAATTTGTAATAATAAATTAAGAATTAATTTTTAGTTAAAGTGAAATTTCTACAAACGATGTGGTAGTAGCAGCTACAGGAAAAGATCCAAATTTGTTTTGGGAAATTCTGAAATGAGTTGGTATTATTCCCAAGGACATACAAATTTCTTCAATTCATAAATAACAGTATCAGCGAAGTGGCAGTCAGTTTATCCAGTAAAATTAAATATCTTCGAATTTTACGAGTATTAATAGCAAATTAAACTGAAATGTAAATATACAATTCAGAGCCAGTAAAGCGGTAAATTGCTATTTACAACACCCTAAACTAGGTTGAAAACATATCAACAGATACATATTTTTCGATTTTTTAGTCTAACCAGCTCTAAACAGGAGCAAAAGGTTAAAGAGTCATATAAACAAGATTAGACTGCGGGGTGATAATGCTAGACAACACAAAAATACAAGAAACTTTTACAGAATCACTGAACAAGTTACCAACAGCAATTTTGCTTTCTCAAAAGCACACTGTACTTTTAGAGGTGAACAGAGGCAGAAGATTCCTCTTCACTCTTCACGAACAAAGTAGTGGCACAAGATCTGTGTAAATTTGAGCACTACGCCAGTAAGGAAAATATTTCGATGGAAACATAAAAAATTACCTAAATAATTGAGATTTTTTTTTACTGAGACCAATACTCAGGGCTGTAAACCTCTACTCATGCTGTGCATTGTATTGAAATTTTTAATAGGATATTGAAATTTTTTTGTATTGTATGGTATTAAGCACCTTACCAATAGGACGAGCCAAGTTGCTATTAATTTGATCACTCAAAGATCTTTACCCTAGACAATTGCCCCATCTGTCGCTTAATATTGACAGAACAACATACAAGCCGAACTATTTAAATCATCTGTAAAAATTAAAGCCAGAATCTTCATCAACACCATATAAGTAATAATGCAGGAACACCAACCAGCTATTCGGTAAGCTAAGAGAAGGAACAATTAGCAACATCCCATAAAAGGAGATTTAAATTAAAGCAAACATTTGTTTTTTTATTTGAGAATAATACTCAGGGGTAAACGCCTACTAAATGCTGTGCATTGTATTGGAATTTTTTGGAAAGGACCGTACATTTATGACAGAACATATATTTTTGTTTTTTCTTATATTATTAACCGCCTTAGGAATAAGAATGGAATAAAGAATAAGAAAAATGCTGTCATTTGATCATTTAAAGGCCAGTGATATACCTTCACCCTTGAATGATCAACAACAATTGCCTCATTGTTGCATGTTGATTTTGTGGTGAGTGCCTTCGCTAAGTAGATTTTTAGCTGTTTTCTGCTACTTCCTAATAGGTGGCGCTTTTCTCCTGATTATTCGTTTTTATTGACATTGATTAGGGTGGAGTAGAGTGGAATGTCAGGGAGATGAACTTCTTGTGGTATACGGGGGGACCTCTTTTTTTAAAGTATAATTTTTGAAAAAACCGCCAACTAAATTTTTCCTTTTTCACCTTTCCTGGGATTTGAACCTGAGCCGTTTGAGTTTTTGTGCGAGCGCTCTAACTACTTACTATGCCATTCATGGAACGGCTCTAACATGGTATGCTACATATTTACAATAAAGTTATTATAGTAGTCGCCGTGGTCTACTGGTTAGTGTGTTGGCGTACTAAGACATGGGCCCTGGCTCTGACATCTTCAAAAAAAGAAATATGAAAAAAATATTTCTTTCGACGACTACCTCTCAGCAGTCTTCTGGCAAAAGCTCTGAGAGTAACTAATTGTCATGAACAAGCTTCTCAAGTCTGTCGTTCGGTGTCGACATTAAACTGTAGGTCCCGGTACTCATGGATAAAAATTGACACACACAACATGAGTGCTGCGAGAAGCTAGGCCTTAATCCTGACACAGGGTTGTAAAGGCCAGTTATGTACATATGTATGTATGTATGTAAAGTTATTGCTCAGATTACGAGTATCAACAAACGTCTTTTGATGATTGCCTCTCGATAGACTGCGATATGCATATGGACGGAACTGGCTTTTAAGGTAGCATCAGTTGTGCATGTTACCATATCCTCTATGGAAGTGCCGGTATACTTGAAAGCATACTGAAACGAGCTTTATTCACGGTAAAAGAGGTAACTTGGAGTCTAAATGGAAAATTATGCCCAAAACATTTATCTCTTGCTTCACAGATTAAATTTCACTAAAATTTACTTTTATTATTATTTTGTTATAATTTAAACTTGTATAACAGTAAACAAAAAAATGGCCGATACATTAATATATGATAAGTAATCTTGTTGCAGGTCATGTCTTTTTATCTTTTTTGTTTTTAATACTGAAACAAGTAGTTGTTTTCTCGTACGACACTTCAATCAACAGAACATCAGTTTATCAGTGTACACGCTTGACATTGATGATGATATGATGTGATATAATAATCGTATAATGATATGAAAAATTCATATTTATGACTGCACTATATTTTCGGGCTTACATATATGTACTCCGTCTGTCTGTTAAACCAGAAACAATAAAATTTCATTTTACTTTTATTTTAGTGAATGAAATGTTTTAAAATAAAATAAACTTCTCTTTGACATTGTACTTACAGGAACACCAAACCAAAAAAAAAAAAAAAAATTAACATTTCGTAAGAATTGTTTTTTACTCTGAATTTTATTTGTTTTAGTAAAACAGTTTTTAAAAACAAAATCACATAAAAACACTCTTGTTAAAATAAAATAAAAAAAATCGTATAAAACAACAAAATTGTCTTCCGGTCTGTCTTTTTCACTTTTCTTGTCAGCCTTTGAGTTGTCCAGTACACGAGTATCTTTTATTTGCTTTTAATGTTTTTTTTATATTGTTTGGTCACATCGTCGTTTAACTTTTAGTTTTATTCACTTAATGTTTTAAATGTTCATTTAAAATTATTTTATGAATGAAAGAGGTAGAAAAAAACTATGTTTTTAAGTAGAAACAGTAGTTTATTTAGATTTTTAATCTCTGTTGCTCGGCATTTGTTTCTTGTGGCTTTTTATCAAACAAAGTAATCAATGAAAACCAAATAAAACTACTATACGAGCCAAGTAATGGTTACTTTTTATTGCACTATTTAACAGAAAAAGTATTTTATGTGTGGATTTCAATATAAAAAAAGCTTAAAATTAAATTCTTTTCATCATAAAGTTGTATACAAATTTAGAAAGAGAAGAAAAAAAAAAAAACAAAACAAAATTTAAACTTTTGCCATTCATTTTTTAAAGAGCTATTTAGAAATTTTTTTTGTACTCAAATTTATTGAAGAATATTGCATTCGACTCGTTTATTTTCAGCCTACCCATTCGTCCACCAAATTCATTCCTGAGCATTTATGATATCAAACCGATACTGTCCGCCTAGTTCGCAAAAAACATGCATGTACAGCATTTAATAACACAAAAAATATTTGAAAACATTGACTCTGGCGTATTCGTAAGAAATAATAAAAATTAATTAAAATCCTATTTTTCAAATAAGTCCTTAAAAGACCTGTAATGAGAACGGTAATAAATTATTTATCTTTAAGTTTTGAAAACATCTCGCAATTAAATTTATTCATCTTCAAGTATTTTGAGTCATAACTGAAATTGTGCTGTGACACCTTTATTTATTTCTTGATATGGGTAATGAAAGTACTTCAACAAGAAAATCTATTCTACAGCCCTCAACTAGGGTTTCTGTAGTATCTACCGAAGCTTTGTTGGTATAACGAAGTTTAAAATGTCTATCGCTGCCAACCTTTACAGTTTCCTACTTTACATCATTGCTGTACAAATGCCCAGTACGTGCTTTGATGACTGCACTCTTCATCGCAGAATATGCAGTTCAATGTCAGAAGTCCCTCAGGCTGTTCCTAGAGAATCTAATTCAAAACTCAAATTCGCTTCTGTCATAGTTACCAAGTAGAAACTTGGAAAATCTTAGGTCCGTCTTGCTTAAAAGGAGTACCCGCCTTCCTCTTTTTCATTTTACCTCAGAATACCCTTCTAAACTACCCGTGGCATGCATGACCTCTTCTTGGCAAACTTGTCCGTCATTTCTTTTCCCTGAATACCTACATGGCCAGCTACCCAGATATTATCAACGAGTAATTATGCCCAAAGGCAGACACTGCCACCCAAGGGATGATGACCCTGATGATGACTCTTGCTCAATGTCAGGACCTGGCCGATCGACGAGGATGCCTGGTCAACTATTTCGTCCACCAACACCATCCAGCTCAATCTTTACTCATAACATAAATGAGCAGGCTTAAAACCGTGCTCGAACAACAACTTCTCCGTTCTCCGAATGAAGTCAAGTAAAACACTGATTGAAATAGATCTGATCCCCACCGTTTCCATCTTGTCTAGTTCTACTCAGTGCTACGCAATTACACAGAACGTGCTCTGTCTAATCCAGGAGAGCTACCCAGCATAGTCTGACATTACTGTCCCTGCCCAGCCGGCTTACTTTCATCAGTCATTTCCATACTAACTTTGCGTCAATTTCATAGGAGCTAAGTGCTCAGCAGATTAAATTGAGGGCGTTTTTCAATGGCACAAATCTTCATCTGAAAATTTTTTACTAGTTTTTCCCTTGGCTCAGAATATTTTTTTTTTTAGACCAATATTCAGAGGTAAACCCTACTAAATGTTGTGCATGGTATCGGAATTTTCGTGGTGAGGACAGTACATAATGACAACAGAAAATATATTTTGTTATTCTTATATTATTAAGCGCCTTAGGAATGAGACAAATTGCTGTGAATTGATCCTTCAAAGGCCAGTGCTTTACCTTCGCCCTTGAATGATCAACAGCATTGCCCCATCGTTGCATGTTTATTGCGGTGAGTGCCTTCGCTAAGTAGGTTTTTAGCTGTTATCTGCTACTTCCCAATTGTTGGCGCTTTTCTCCTGTTCGTTGTCAAAGGTTAAAGTGGAATAGAGTAGAACGTCATAAAATAATTAATAAAAATTAAAAATAACTTTTTCATTTTTTACTGTTTTTTACTTTTTTTACTTTTCCCTGTTATTTTTGTGTTGTCTAGCATTATCACCCCGCAGTCTAGTCTTGTTTATATGACCCTTTAACCTTTTGCTCCTGTTTAGAGCTGGTTAGACTAAAAAATCGAAAAATATGTATCTGTTCATATGTTTTCAACCTAGTTTAGGGTGTTGTAAATAGCAATTTACCGCTTTACTGGCTCTGAATTGTACATTTACATTTCAGTTTAATTTGCTATTAATACTCGTATAATTCTAAGATATTTAATTTTACCGCATAAACTGACTGCCACTTCGCTGATACTGTTATTTATGAATTGAAGTAATTTGTATGTCCTTCGGAATAATACCAACTCATTTCAGAATTTCCAATTTCCAAATTTCGTTTGTAGAAATTTCACTTTAACTAAAAATTAATTCTTAATTTATTATTACAAATTCCTTTAATACTGCACAGAGAATCATAGGACCATAAGAGATTATATTTTGGTAGGCCTGTATACGACTAATCTTGTTCACTGGTATCAAGATTTCTTTCTTATCCTTCGAGTACTGTTAAGTCACCATTAGCATTTTCCTGCTTTGTTTAAATAGCTTTCAAACTCTTCTTAATTAAAACAAATTTTTAATTCAAAAGAATTGTAAATTTTCATAAAGCCGAACTATTACTGCTCTTCTGAAATATAACTAATTCCCTTTCTTTTATATATTAAATTTTTTTTTTTTTTTTTTTTTTTTAAGACCAATACTCAGGGGTAAACCCCTACTCATGCAGTGTGCATTGTATTGGAATGTGAAGATGGTTGATAGAAGTTTTTTTTTTTTTTTTTTTTTTTTTTTTTTTTTTATAGATTTTGTATTTTTTTTGCGCCTTTATTTGTTGATGAAACAAGTTGCTGGTAATTTGTCCACTCAAGAGCCAGTGTTATACCTTCACCCTCAAATGATCAAACAGCAATGGCCTCATCTGTCGGTGGATGTTTGAATGTGAATGGTGAGCGTCTTCAGTAGATTAGCTGTTATCTTCCCAGAAGGTGGCGCTGTACTCCTGATCATTGGTTTCTGGTGGAATAGTTTAGAAATGTCAGGGGGCGGTTTCTTGCAGATGGTCTTGCTGGAGGGGGGGGAAACTCTTATTTTATTTAAATTTAATTTTTAATTTAAATTATAATTTTAGAAAACCGCAAATATTTATTTTTATAATTTTGTCCTTCGTTGGAATTGAACCTTGGTCGTGTGAGTTTCTGTGCAAGCGCTCTACCAGTATGCCACGACCCCCCCAAATTAAAAATAACTTTTTAATATTTCACTTTTCTGGGATTCGAACCTGTGCCGTTAGAGTTTTTGTGAGAGCGCTCTAACCACTATACAATGCACCTTCCTCAATTGTCCAAATATCCTCGCCCATGTGCTGCCTTCAGTCTGAGACCCACCGGATAGTACGTTAATTCATTCCATTCATTTCGCTCTTACTACTCAGTTCACTCTTAAATTGCTAGATTTTCCCCGATTCTATCCAATGAATAATGAGGAAATTAGTTGCCAACCAATGGGGTGATTAGGTCACTATACCTGCTGCAGTCTTTGTACCGCTTTCTAACGCGTTGTTTAATCGGGTTTACCAACGTACGAGTTAAAACATTGTCTCCGCGTTATTTCTTGTTATTGGATTTTTTGCCAGCTAAAAAACGTTAAGCATGCTATTGTACGCTAATAGCCAAGCCACACAGGGTGGTTATGGTTGCGCAACGGAGAGTGCAATAAAAAAAGAAGAAATAATTATATTTTTTCTTTACAAAATCGTGCTTCCCAAAATCGAGGTAGAATACTAATTCAATTGTTTTTCTTTTTAAAAAACTTAAAATATTTACGCTATCCAACTGTTATACTTTTACGAGTATTTCCTGTAATTTAAACAGCAATGTAGGTGTAAAATAAGCATGAAATTTTTTTAGTACACACTTTCCAAGGTGTTATCAATAATTAACCTGATATCCTGCAGAGCCAAAGGCAATACTGCACTTGTAACCATTTCTGTAATAACACACAAATGGAAAATAATTCTTTAATTACAGCTAAAATACAAAACAATTAAAGTCTAATTAGTAATACTGTTTTGAACAAGTGTTTTAAAAATATAAGCGCAACATAAGACCAACAGATGTTAAAATACGAGTATATTGTTGTCAGTCCAATTGTCATACTTTTGACACTTTCTCATCGTGAACACAGCATTGATGATATTGATGATGACCAACTACAGAGGCAACTGCAAGAAACCGCAATGTTATGACTGCGCTATTCGAAAATAAAAATAAAAGCATATTTCTTTTATGTTTTCTTAAATAATACTTAAGCAGCAGTAAGTGTATTGCATATACGAGTAGATAGCAGGAGTAATTTGTTGCAACAACAAACAATAAAATTTATTTCCTTGTTTCGTTTTCTCTTTTTTACAATTTTCAATATCCATTTGACATCCTGTAGTTTTTGTTACCTTTAATATGTATTTGGGAAAAAAGGTAGCAGAAGAAGGTCATAACCTTTTGTAGAGACATTGTAAATGTTGCATGAGCGTAAATCTATTTGTTACAGTGTGCCACATAATTAGTGTATATATGTATGTGTGTGTGTGTATGCTTAAAAATGTTTTTCTCAGCTGCTTCTGTTTATGGAAATCAAGATTTTCTTCTTTCTTCATTTGATTTTGTATCGATTTGTTTTTTTCTTTTTTTTTTCCTTTTCTTTTCTTTTCATTAAGAAAATTCATGTTTTCGTTTTTAGTTCATTAATTATTTTTTTCTTTCTTTCTGCTGTATATGAATACATACAGATTTTTTTGTCATTTCGATGATACATCCAGACTTACATACTCGTACATACAGGCCAACGTATTTTTATGCAATAATTGTTCTTGCAGTTGAAGGCATTCGCTCATTTTAAAACAGTTTGAGTTTCTGTTTTTTTTTTGTGAAACAGCTGTTTATTTTACAGAAATCCATACAAGTTATTTTGAAATAAACAAATCTTTTATACGAAAATATACTTCAGTAACAAATAATTTGTTTAACGCAAGTGCAATAGATTTTAACAAAATTTGCTTAAAACTTTGTTTACAATTTGTGTTTTAAAAACCACGCGTCGTATGTTTATAATACTTTTTGATGATGTTTATCTTTACTGTCTGTTTATACAAAAAAATTTTAATTAAAATTTAAAATAAAAGCTCCTCAAATCTGTCGTTTGGAGTCGACTTTAAACTGTAGGTCCCGATACTCATGGATAAAAATTAACACACACAACATTGGTGCTGCGAGAAGCTAGGCCGTAACACTGAAACAGGGTGGTAATGGCCAGTTATGTATGTATGTAAAGAGCGATATTGGATGTTTAATAGTAAATTTATAGAATATTTGAGTGGCAATATCTTTAAATCTGACAATCGTCTATAAGAAACTTTTAAATCATACAATATTTTGTATGCTTTGTAGCCACTTGTAGCTTTGAGTTATTTTAAATGGTGCTAAATTTTTCAGCACACCTTTTAAAAAGAATTCCAAATGGTATTTAATTTAATATTGAAACCATTTAAATCTACAAAAACTAGTCCGTTATAACTTTTTAACTTCTACTTCACAAAAAAAAAATTTAATTAAAAATAAATCACTTAAACAGTTAAATTTAAAACGTTTTTAATAATTTTTAAAATTCCAGTAGCAATTTAACAAAAAAAAAACCAAAAACGATTTACAGTTTTAATTCTAAATCAATATGATTTGAAAAAAAGTCTTATAAATCATATCATTTAGAAAAATATAGAAAATTTATAAACACGCGATTGAACAAATCAAATATATCATTTCATTTCAAATCTAGAAATATTTAAATAAATTTTTTTCGCTATCGTTGGCTCAACGATTTTAGTATCAGGGTACATATTTAAATAAAAAGGATAGAGAAGGATAAAAAACAATATGCGTGTCTTTATATTTGAATATTAAAAACTCTTTAGTTTAATTTTTTTTACATACTCGCATTATAAATATAGACACACATATGCCCCTGGGCACGCCCACTTAAATTGCGTGCCGCTTGTCTTCGTTTTTTTATTATTTTTTTTTTATCTTAAAATACGAAAAGAAGGCATTTATTACCATCGTTGCCCATTATCATCAACAACAGAAAGTGAAAAATATAACTGCAAGAACAATAACAACAGAAGCAACAATCGAAAATGTTGTTTTTGTTGCTTTATTCATTCATTCCAACATTTAACAACAGCATATGCAACAGTCAATGGGTTATAAAATACAATTACAGATACATATGTATGTACATATATAGTATTTATAAACTGAGCAATTAAATTTGCATTTGTTGCAACAGGAAAAAAAAGAGAGGCTTTAATATTTTATAAAAATATATTTTTATTTTTATAAATGCTAAAGTCCAACATATAAAAACCTCAAATTAAAATCACAAAAAAAAAAAAAAATAAAACTGCGAGTCTTCTGGCACTATTCTGTTATTACAAAGCGTAGGAAACATTTATCACTGCAACATGACTTGAGAGAAAAAAGTATTTGGAAAATAAACCTTAAATATCATAGCGTTCCCTGTACCCCCGATGCAAACTAATACAACAATTTTAGTACAGATTAAAGGAATTTTAATTATTAGTGCAGGCCCTGATGTCTGGGTACTTTTTGTATGTTAAAAGTACCTTTTATATGTGGTATAATTATATAATGCTAGAGGACGTGTTATGTGTAATTGATTTAAAATAATTAAATATTTGAACTTATAATCTTGCCTTTGGAGCGAAAATAAGACAGCTTCGGTTTTTTTTTCGTAGCCATTGAAATATCAAGACTAGGTGCCAGGATGAAAGAGTACGTTTTTTTTATTTAAGAACAATACTCAGGGGTAAATACCTACTGCAGTGCATTGTATTGGAATTTGAAGATACATACATAGATAGATTTTTATTTAACTTAGTTATTATTCGCCCTTTTTGTTGATGAGAGAAGTTGCAGTCAATTTGACCACTCTAACGCCAGTGTTATACCTTCACCCATGAGTGATCACCAGCAATTGCCTCACCTGTCAATGGATGTTAAATGTGAGTGGCGAGCGTCTTCAGTGGGTTAGCTGTTATTTTCCCAGAAGGTGGCGGCGCTGTACACCTGATCATTCGTTTTTGATGGAATAGACTGGAAATGTCAGGAAGCAGTTCCTTAAAGATATATTTCTTGGAGAGGGAGGAGGGGGAACCATCTTATTTTTAAAATTGTAATCTAGAAAAACCGCTAATTTTATTTTATAATTTTTGTCTTTCGCTAGGATTGAACCTCGATCGCTTGAGTTTCTGTGCGAACGCTCTAACCATTATACCACGATATGGGGAATATCTGCTATAAAATAGAGGCTGAGAGGACTGTTGGTCGTGCGGGAGTTTATGTGCTGCATCCGCCATTTCATATTTTTTATAAATCTCGAGTTAAATATGCCACTTTAGGTTTTCGACCCTAAATTTTTCATGTCTGCAATACATTTTGGGATATCTCGTTCAGTTTCGGAGATAAATAGCCGAAAACGAATTGCAGGTTTTAAAGATTTTGGTGGCAAAAACCTAAAGCATCATTATTAACTCGAGATATATAAAATGGCGGATAGAGCACATAAAATTCTTCACGACGTATTATTATTCCGTTCCATACTCTGGCTATAAAAGAAGCCTTGCTAAAAGGGAGATTAAATATTAATAAACATCTATTGGAAGGGAACATTGGAACAATACAAGTGGTTTGGTACTTTTGGGCCTTCTTTAATTTTTTTTTTTTTTGAGTTTGCTTTGGGGCCATTATTTTATTAACAGCATTTGCAGAAAATTGTTTCATAATTATACACTCAAAGATTCCAAAGTATGGCTTATAATTTTTTCAATATGCTCTAGAAGTACTATTCCCAGAGAAAAGTACTTGCATTTAATAAAATTCTCCTCTAATCATCATTAGTGAGAGATACCAACAGTCACATTTTGTTTTCTACTCTGTTTCAGTTTTTCGTTACTGTCTCTGTTTTACTGTTAAATGTTCTTTTTTTTTAAAAGAATTCTACGTTTAACTGCAAAAATATTTAATAACAGGGTACTTTTTGTCAGAACAATTATATGAAAACATTTTTCAAATAAACTGCAAGAAAAAGAGGAAAAGGAAAATAAACGTGGAGCATGAAATGATGAAACAGTTAAGAAAACCATCAATGGCCTAAACGAAAATGCTTAAATTTAATGACATAAAAGGCAATTTTATCAGGAAATATTAAAATTAAATACTTTTTTTTTGTTGTAGACGCATTTCTGGAAATGATTAACCGCCAACAGTTTGAGCTGGCGTTATAAAATTATTATTTAAACCATCATGTAAATATTTTTCTTGGAGTTTTACATATTTTAAGGGTTCTTCGCTCAAAAAGGAAAGTAGAAATTGTAAATACTTGGTATGTAAAGAAAATGTTGTGATTTCAGCACAACTTTTATTTTTTGATGGGCTATTTTTATAAAATGCTCTTCTTAACAAAATTAAAGATTTTCAATTAAAATTTAAAATCTAAAGAACACAGAATAAAATTTGGCGCTCAAACTGGGTATGTTTTTAGACAAAAGATCATTTAATATATTTTTTTGTTTTGTAACAAAAAGAAAAACAATAAAAAGTAACAACAGCTGATGAGATACATACAAGCTGAATAAAATTTGTTTGATTTTAAGAAGAAATGCATACATTGAGACACAAATAAACCGAGTATGCATCATTAATGTGGCAGAGGCAGCAACTGAATTAGGTATACAAAATCTTCAAAACAAATAGGATTTTATATTTTCTTGTTTGTTTGTTGTTTTTTTATTTTCCTTTCAAATTTAATTCAGGTGATCAGTGGTGAAGCCAGAAGGAAAGACAAGCGTAGCAAGAAGTTTTTATTTTATTAAACAATAGCCCAGAATCAATAAATATCGGTGTGATTGAATAATATGAGGGTGGGTTTTAAATGCATCGTGATGATAATCATATATTTGGTTTGTATGAGATTCTTAT
Organism: Metopia argyrocephala; assembly: GCA_963576795.1. Classification (NCBI taxonomy): domain Eukaryota; kingdom Metazoa; phylum Arthropoda; class Insecta; order Diptera; family Sarcophagidae; genus Metopia; species Metopia argyrocephala. The sequence goes on from OY756210.1 coordinate 51,722,957, forward strand.
TTCATATTTGGTTTTATTTCTTACTTTGAAAAATATGTAACAGCGCGTGTCTAAAATACGGGATGTTCTTATTGGCAGTTATTAAAAGAATGCAAAGTAAAATCATTATTAAACAGATGTAAACTTTTAAATAATGGTTTAAAACAATTCTCAAACGCCAGTGTTATACCTTCACCCATGAGTGATTACCAGCAATTGCTCCATCTGTCAGTGGATGTTAAATGTGAGTGGCGAGCGTCTTCAGTAGGTTAGCTGTTATTTTCCCAGCAGGTGGCGCTGTACTCTTGATCATTCGTTTCTGGTGGAATAGACTGGAAATGAAATATTAGCAAGCGGTTGGTGAAGATAAACAAAACCGCAAATTTTTATTTTATAATTTTTGTCCTTCATTGGAACTGAACCTCGGTCATTTTAATTTCTGTGCGAGTACTCTAACCACTAAACCACGACCCCTTTTCGCTACTACATACATGCATAATTGGTCATTACAACCCTGTTGCAGGATTACTGCCTAGCTTTTCGCAGCACCCTTGTTGTGTGTGTTAGTTTTTATACATGAGTACCGGGACCTACCTAGAAAAAAATAAAATAAAAATGTGTTTCAATTAAAACATTTCTGATATCAAATTAAAAACTATTTCTTTTTTCACCAGCAAACAAATTAATGCTATCAATTAAACTGATTGTCATATTAGTTAAAAAAAAAGCAAGACCATCAGCAAGAAACCGCTCCCTGACATTTCTAATCTATTCCACCAGAAACCAATGATCAGGAGTACAGCGTCACCTTCTGGGAAGATAACAGCTAATCTACTGAAGACGCTCACCGTTCACATCCAAACATCCAGCGACAGATGAGGCAATTGCTGTTTGATCATTCGAGGGTGAAGGTATAACACTGGCTCTAGAGTGGACAAAAAAAAATAAAAAAAAAAAAAAAAAAAAAAAAAAACCTATCAACCATCTTCACATTCCAATACAATGCACTGTATGAGTAGGGGTTTACCCTTGAGTATTGGTCTTAAAAAAAAAAAAAAAAAGTAAATTTGTATAAAACATTAAAAAGTTAATTAAACCAATCAATTTATTAAAGTCGATTTCGAACGACAGACTTGAGAACCTTGTTCATGGCAGTCAGTTGTTCTCAGAGCTTTTGCCAGAAGACTACTAAGAGGCAGTCCCTTTTCATATTTCTTTCTTTCAAGATGTCAGAGCTAGGGTTTGAACCCGGAGTTCCTGTATAGTAAACCAACACACTAGCCACCAGACTAATATTAGCACATAAATTGAATTAATTTTTGAAGATGGCGTACAAAAATTAACGAAATTCATTAGTCCCTAGTCTTTTTGGGTATCTGATAAGTTTTAAGCAACGAATTAAGGCTTTTAATAATCTGGTCTCTTTTAAGTATGTACTTATGTATGTATGTAATATTTACTAATAGATTGCGAAGACTCTTTAAGAGAATGTGTGTAAATGTGTACGTTGATCATCGGATTTTTGTGTCACGAGTTATGAAAAAAAAACATATTTTTGGCGCAAATTTTTCTTTATTTTGTTTACACAAAAGATACTCGTCCATAAAACTCAAAAACAAATTGTGGTGGGTGTGCTGCTTTAATTTTTTTTTCTTCTTTTTGATTAAATTTCAATATTAAAGAATATCCTCTTGTTGTTTTTTATAGGATAAAGTATCTGATTTCTTATCCTTTTTGTTTTTGATTTCAGAAACAAGCACGTGATTTTGCCGTTCATTTGATTACTTTTATTATAATCTATTCTTTTTCAACAGTACAATGACATTCAACACCTTGAATGTGTGTCTCTTTTGTAGGTTGTCACACTCTTTACATCCGTTACGGAAGTTTTTATGGAATTTTTTCATTCAGATATTTAAAGGGTTTCTTTAATATTCGTTCTTTAGTTTTTCTGTAACAAAATCGGAAATTTTTTTATTTGGAGAAATTAATGAGTTGCATACTTTGTATGCAAATTATTATGATTATCGTTGCAATATGAGCATTAAAACTTTTGAGGATTTTTTATATTAAAAAAAAAAGAACGAAATTCGTCGGCTTTATGCACACAATTATTTGCTTTATTAAGCCTATCGCATGTCATAAGAGTTACCAGATTTAAGTTTGCTTAATATTCATCAATTAAAATCATGAGGTTGAGTAAAAATACTGACAATCAATAAGTAATATTCGGCCTTAATCCATCTGTCGTTGTCGTTTAAAAATAATATAAAAACAACTAAATGGCATCACCGTTGGCGTTATTAACGTTTATCGACCTTTATCGAAAACATATTGAAACAACTATAAGAAGTGTCCATCGGTTACATTTTCTGTTGTTTAACGCTCAAGATCTTTACTTTTTATAGTTTTCTTGTGAATCAATTGCCACACACGAACCTATTGGCAAGCGGATAATAAATTCACTTTTTACAATTACAAATATCTTTAAATTGAAGCTATAGTGCACTATATCTTTTCTGATCTTTGTTTAGTATATATGTACATACATATGCTCCATCTTTATCTTATTTACTGTCATGGAAATTATAACCCATATGCATGATAAGTAATTCTGAAAATGTGTAGGAATTCCTAATAATAATTCTAATCTGTCAGTAGTAAAATTTTTAAACATTGTTATACAGCAAATGCAATATGTATTGGAATTTTACAGTGAAAAAATTTTATATCTACGAACACTTTTGTTCTTGCAGGACATACAAAAAATTTCTGTTGTATAAGCGACATTAAATCTGTGTGGCAACCTTATAGTATGAAACCAATATTGGCAAGAGACATTTTTTCATATTTCCTGCTATAACTTGAATAATTACCTGCTACTCATCAACAAAATTATGACAAAATACATTGTTTCAAAATCAGTTTTAAATTGCCCATATTTAGTTACACGATTTGTAAATTGTAAAATTTAAATTATAATAAAAAAAGGAACCCCCACTCAACAAGTCATGATTTGAGACATTCATATTGCTTTCTGTCATTTTTTATGCTTATATAAAACTATAAAAATTCCTTGAATCCTTTAAAGACAGGAAGATATTAAAATTGAAGGCTTTTTATATTACCAAATGAATAAATAAGTAATAAAATAAAAAAAGTTAAAAAAAAGATATTTTTTTGTCTCACTTTACAGAGTTTCTTAGAAAAAAGATAAATTGTTTTTATATGTTATTTAGATTTAGCTGTAGGCTGGTATTTAAAAACTAAAATTCAAGACAATATATGTATGAAATTGAGATACATAGATACGTACACCTTACCGCCACATAAATTTCATGGTAAACAATCCAATAGTGTTTGTGGACATTTCACATAAGTTCACTTCAATATTTTTTAAGACCTATATTAAGGGGTTAACAGTTACTCATGCAGGTCATTGTATTGAAATTTGAAGATAGATAGACAGATTTTTTTGTTGATGAGACAAGTTACTGTCAATTTGACCGATCATGGCCAATGATATGCCTTCAGATTTGAATGATCAACACAGCAATTGTCTCATCTGTCGGTAGATGTTGAATGTGAGTGGTGAGCGCCTTCGGTAGGTTAGCTGTTATTTTATCAGAAGGTGGCGCTGTACTCCTCATCATTCGTTTCTGGCGGAATAGAGTGAAATAGTCAGAGAGCGGTTTCTTGAAGATGGTTATAATGGAGGCGGAGGAACCTAATTTTTTTTTAAATTATAATTTATTAAAAAAACCACAAATTTTTTATTAATAATTTTTATTCTTCGTTGGGATTGAATCTTAGTCGTTTGAGTTTCTGTGCGATCGCTCTAAACACTATACCACGACCCCTCCAACGATATGAACTTTGATGCACGGCAAATACTGACTCCTCTCTGTAATGTGTTGTACAATTTATTGTACTAAGAACTACAAATTTATGTGTTCTGCAGGAAAGACGAGTGCTGAGCAAAAATATATGACTATTGGATACCAATTTCCTTATTTCGTTAAAACATTTTCCATTGTACTATTGATACAAAATGAAAACACAAACTTCTTTCCCACTATACTAGCTTGAATCAATTAAGTTGTTTTCACAAACGCATTTTCGTTTTCCGTTTAGAAAGGATTGTATGAGAAATTTTTTGCAGTGAATATTATGGAACTCGTATGATTAAAAATAGTCAATGTGACATAAATTTGAATAAAGTTTTCTATGAGAACGAGGGGGATATAGTAGGTTTAGAAAACTCAAAATATCAAAGTAATTGGAACACTTAGAACTTGCTTAGGGACAACCTTGAATGTGTAACTTTACTTGCTTCCCATAGACTTGCATATTTGCTTTATTTGGTGCTTAAGTGATATTCGTATGCAGACAATACGGGCGCAGCTGCATTTTGATCTAGTGTGTGAAAGCTATGCCACAAGTTGCTAACCAGTGAATAGCAACTTGGGATTTTGAATAAGCCTTTCTTTCCTTCAAGAAGATGGTGAAGTCATACAAGCTTTCTGTTTTTGACTGTGTGTTTTTAGTAGGAAGCAGTCGCCATAATGTCATCACTTATATATTTGTAGATAAGCAGAAAGCGATGTATTGCCTGAGTTATGTCAGGCAATCAAGTTATACTGTGTTGGATTCCGCGAAACAGAAAAGTCAATGGAAATAAAATAACCAACGAAATCGCTCGCAAAGCGACTTCCTTATTCTACCGCGGAGATAATTGAATGCTTTCTCATCGAGGGCTCCTAGTTTAATATTTTAATTCGTTTTGTTAGTAGGCAAGAGTAACCGTTTTTCGATAGAAACAAAACCTAGTGCCTAATAAGTTAGTCCAGGAGAATTCTCTTCTAAGCTGTGGTAGTTTATAGAGGACACTGAACTTAAGGTAAGCGGGAAAATTATATTGAAATAAAAGCTAACAATCTTCCTTCAAGAACTGTGAAGAGAATAGTAGTGAGGAATTGGAGAAGCATCTACTCTGCGAGTGTCTAGAGTTAGCCAAAAGGAAGCTAATTCATCGATTACAGCTTTAAATCAAACCGAATAGGTTTGATGCGAATTGCCATCTGTAATACCATTTTTAGCGACTTTTAACTTCACAAAAGTACGGTTTTAAATTTAGATCCAGCACAATTACAAGTCACTGCGACTTGTAAGATCCATTGTATCCTTTCGAGTCTACTGTTTGTTCAACAGACTTAGTGCCTTCCTAATGAACGCCAGCAAGTCTAGAACCTTAGTTATGAATACGTCCTTCAAAGAGACAATTATGCCACTCTAAATACATCCATCTAAATTTATCCAGCTTGCCATTCATAATCGATATATAAAATTTGTGAAATCGCTATACTTGCATACATTAAGAAACATAGAAGACATCTAACTGGAGAAAGTCATTGCCTTTAGTGGTCTTTTATGTCAGGATCAATGTTGTGCACACTAGTTTACTTTTTGAGTTGAAACGAGCTTTGTGGTACTTAAGCGGCACTCATTTAGACAAGCATATAGACATGGGTAATGCTAGGCCAGTTAAAGATGGTCACTGTGCAGGAGTTTCTTTTGGGCAGCCATCTAAACCAACAAATCAATCACCTACTGTTGGTTTGGTTAAACAACTTACTGGACTAAACAACACAGTTAACGGTGTACTAGTCTTCATAATTCCAAATCAAACTCGCAGGACATATTTCCATTTCCAAAAATCTAATTTTTTGAAAATGTTTTAGAACTTCGAATACCTCTAATGGGAGATGTTACCTTAAATGGTTTTTTTATTTTTTGTTTCATTTTAAATCTCATCACAGTTGACAAAAACTGGACATCTGAAAAACTAAAATTCAAATGAAATTTCCATCAATTTTTTAACTGCCCAAATATACTTCAATTAACTTTTTTAGATTTTCCTATCTTTTATGTCAAACTTATATGGGACGATATTTCATACTTCACAACTGACAGGCATACAAATACATATGAATGTGTGTGTGTGTGTATGTAGGCATAAACATAAGTTATAAATATTAATGCGGCTTTTGTTCCTTCAAACCAGTTTCATCGAAATGCGCAGTTTGAATAGGCGGTTTTCTAGAAAATCATAAAACACCACCACCCTTAAATCTGAGTTGTTTAAAAGAAGAGCACCCGGTTTTATACTTTTTGTTGTCAACACAATAAATTTTGTTAAGAAAATGCGCAATTTTTGAAAAATCTTTGTTGGTAAAAAACAATTTCTTTCCCATACAATAGAGATCAAATCAAACTGTCTTAAGAACTAACCCACCACCCCTTATAAGAGAAGACACATTGTAATGCCCCGCTATGGGCCAGTGAATAAATAGTGTTTTTTTTTCATATGAAAAGGGAATTACTTAAAAGGATTTTTTTTATTAATTTTTTCTCTTGTCTTTGAATATAAAAAGAAAAAGCTTCTTAAAAGGCACAGCTGCGTAAAGCTTAAGAAAAAGGGTCTGAAAGCAGCAGAAGAAAAACAACTGAAGATGCGCAGTTAAGGAATTTCGCACAAAACGTATATGATATTGCCAAAGACTATGATTAATTGTTGCTAAGGCTCCTTTCGCTTAAACTACGAGTATAATGGGAGGTCTATTATGTTTTCAAATACAAATAAAATACGAGTTTATTGTTAAAATATAAAAATATTTTTCAAACACATGGTGTCTTTATCTCTGCTACAGAAATTATTTCCTGACATTAAGTTTCAGGCAAAGAAATCGTCTTCTCTAATAATTTCTCATGTCGAATGTGTTGAACATGCGTAATTGTCTTGTAAGTTTTGTATGTCTTACTCAGAAAAATGACAAGATTTCTACTTTGATTAGTTTATTTGCAGTTTAAGACTTTTAATAAATTTGTAACAAACAAATATTTTAATTTGCATGCGAGAGAGTATTGTAGCATATGGGTATTTATGTTGATGCTTCTCTGATATTCTATTCGTATACTGCCAACAATTCTTAGTTTCCCTGTTTATTTTTCACTTGATTACAGCACGTGCTTCTAACACTATTCAAATGTCTATCAATTGTTTAAAATGTGCTGTCTTTTCTAAGACATTTTTAGTATTTTATGTTTAAAATTATCGATTTCTTCTTAAGCTTTAAGCGTTTTAAACTGATCAGCATAGTCATTGTTAGCTGCGCTGGTGTAAAAGAGAAATTGTGTTAATACCTCTGATGGAAGATGTTGCCTTAAATGGTTTTTTATTTTTTTGTTTTATTTTAAATTTACAATTTTTTGGTTTTCCAAAAAGAAATATTGTTTTTTTTTTTTTTAGAATCCAATTGACTTGTGTTAGTAATGGCAACGCATTGAAATGTCAATTGGCTTTCTGTTTAGAATGTCTGGGAGTGACATCAAATTACTTTATCTCTTATTGGATGTAGTGATTAACTATTGGTATGGAATTATCAAATAAGAAACCAATTAAGTTGCTCGTATGTCGTAGAATGTTAAACTAAACAAAAGACTTAAGACACAAACCATGTTTGCTTTGCAATTTTATTTAACAGCACAGAGAAGTGCTGCCTTTTAGAAGATTTAAAATAAATTGAAAAACAAAAAACCAAAGGATAAAAAAAAGTAATGGAGAGACACAAGTATGATAAGATTAGTTTGCTCAAAACTCAATCTTTCTTCTTTGGCATTCTAAATAGTAACAGTTTTGCTCCAAGAGCTTTTAAATTTGAGTAGAAAAACAGTTTTTAAAGTATTATTTAAGAAATTTTAACTGTAAAAATAATACTAAAGGTTCTTTATTTGATAAAAATAACAACAGCATGGCTACGGTTAAGTAAAGATTTCAGGAAAACCAACATCAAAAGACAGCAATCCTACTTTCATGTTGTGTGTGTTAATTTTTATCCATGAGTACCGGGACCTACAGTTTAAACGCGACTTCAAACAACAGACTTAAGAAGCTTGTTCATTAGGGGTACAACCAAAATAAGGCCCTATCACCACGCTGGAGCCGATGTTATGCTGAAACCGAAAATTGATTCCTCAGGTCATATCGAAACAAAAATGTTCCGCGTTGAAGCCAATTTCTGAAAGCCGCTTTTTTATTTTATAATTCTTTAACTATTTACATTTCTGAATGCAATTATATGATTATAATCAAAATCACAATCTAAAAACTATCTTTGTTAAGCGAAATTAACTTAAGAGTTCGTTTTTATTTGCATTGGGGGAAAATATCTTGTATGACTTTGATGCCGCGTTCCGCACATATGTTGCTGCGTTGTGTTTTTGGAATTCTTGATTCATCTCTCACCCAATGTCTTAGAAAGACTTTCTGAGCATTAGTAAAGTTCGATAATAATTTTTTAAGGCGTCGAAGTCATTTTTATTTTACTGATCCCAAATTTAATTAAATTTAAGGCGGAACCTTTTTTAACGATATCGGAAATCTAAAGATGATGCACTTCCATGGTATGGATGGGGCCATTTTGATATTTTCAAAAATTGTAAAAAAGTTGTATCCCTATTGTACATGACAATCAGTTACTCTTAGAGCTTTAGTCAGAATACGGCTAAGAGGTAGTCGCCGAAAGAAATATTTTTTTTTCCATATTTCTTTGCTTCAAGGTGTCCGAGCTGGGGCTTGAACTGGAGCTCTGGTCTTAGTAAGCCAACACACTAACCACTAGACCACGCCAACTTGAAAGGAATACTTCTAAAAATTAACGTGTTTACCGATCCGTAAACACAACTTCTCGCTACCCAGAGGTAGGAGTAAGATACAACGCATCAGACCAGCGCCTCCCAGTGCTGGAACTCCCAACCACTTGACATAGCTATGCTACTCGGCACTCATCAAAAGCCCTATGACAAATGATTAGCAATCTTGGTACTACTATTACTTCGATAGTAGCACCCTTCCTTGCTTAGGAGGTGCATACTATTATACATACATGCATAACTGGCCTTTACAACCCTGTGTCACGATTACGGCCTAGCTACTCGCAGGACTCATGTTGTGTGTGTTAATTTTTATCCATGAGTACCAGGACCTACAGTTTAATGTCGACTCCGAACGACAGACTTGAGAAGCTTGTTCATGGCAATCAGTTACTCTCAGAGCTTTTGCCAGAAGTCTGCCAAGAGGTAGTCGCCGAAAGAAATATTTTTTTCATATATCTTTTTTTAAGATGTCGGAGCTGGGTGTCGAACCCAGGGCTCATGTCTTAGTAAGCAAACACACTAACCACTAGACCACTGCGACTACTATCCAGCACTACAAAAACCACTACGTGTACTCCCCGAAGGGCCGCACCCAACCATCAGTCAAGATTCCAACACACCCCGAATAACAAAGGCATAAAGGCAATCTTGGGGTTCCTGCAGCCCGTAGTACCAGAATAGGTGTCTCCGGTCAGTCCCTAAGAGCGTCAGTAGTTTTACCAACAATTATTTTCCTACATGGAGTGCCAGGCCACCCAGAGCACAGGCTCCTGGCGCGAAGAATCGCCAGAAGCCATAAAGTACCCCCGGGAAGATTCTTGAACGGAATATCGTTTTTATTTTTTGAGTTTTAATCAGGATAACGTGATATGCGAAAGATTCAAAGTAAAGTCTTTTATAAAACTATTGGTACCGCCAGTAGAGGGTAGCTTTTAAATTTCTCTTATCGCGTCCTTAAATAAACACGAGTTGGTAACGCAAATTTAACATTTTAATAAAAAAAAAAGAAATCGCAGTTTAAAAAAATCTAAAAAAATTTGTTTTAAAACCAAGCTCAGACTAATAATACTATCCCAGCAGAAAATTTTTCATATTTGGAAGCAATAAATAAAATTGTAAGCAATAATGGAAGCATTATACTGTTTATTCATACCTTAAGGCTTTCAAAAATGCTACAGAATAAGCTATTATTTTTAATTTTTTGTTTTAATTGCTTACTGGTTGCAAAAAATGTGCATTTCTATTGCATTTTAGCTGCTCCTTTCATACAAAAATCATGCATTATTGATGAGCACGAGTAAGTGATAGTTCACAATTTCTCCCTTACAAAATAGCTTATTGGTAAGCATTAATTTCTGCTGGGATTATATTCGGTTTAGTGATAACATGTTGTTTTCCATCAATTCGCTGTAGTTTTTTTAAATACTTTATAAAGAATTTTTTTTTTGAGCCCAAACAAATCGAGCCACCCTAATACTTATACCTTAAAACAGCTGATAAATTTCTGTGCAAATAACTAATCAGACTATACGTTTTTACCAATATGACTTCCAATAAATAAATATATTTTGTAATATTTAAAGAAGTAAAATGCAAAATATTCATTAAATGACTCGAACATCAGGACTTTTTGCCTTTTAATCTGCCTTTGTTATCTTTCTTTTTTATTAATTTTTTTTTTCGTTAAGTGTTGTTGTCATCTAGGCGTTGAAATCTAATTGATTTTAAATTATTTTATTGGAAAGCAAAATTGACTCGATGCAGACGACGAATGTGATTCAATAATATTAGCATAGAAACAACCACTCTAACAGAAACAACAAAATACTTTGACATTTCAACACTTGTTGTCAACTTGTTATTTGTAATACTATCACTGACAAGCAAAAAGACAAGAGCGTCTCATAAAACTATTTTTTCTTTTGCTTTTTTTCTTTCTTTTGCACATAATCGCACATAGAGAAACGCTGCATAGAATGAAGCCGGGCAGACATCAATTGTCAGTTGTATGCAAATCGCCTAAAAGCTATAACATGAGCATTAAAACTACTACAACAACTACTGATGTGGCTGCTACGTTGAGGCATGCAGTTTACATAGCAGAAGCAACTTAATGTTGACAGCCAGCTATACATATTCGCACGTACCTACATACACATTATAGAGCAAAGTTGTAAATTTTAGGACACAAAATGTTGCACACTTTGAAAAGAAACAGAAAAAATTATAAAAAAAAATGCAAACGCGTACAAATATTTAATGTAACTTTTGGTGTTGAATGTTGCAGTCAAATATTGCTGTTTTTGTTGTTGTTGGTGTATGTTTTAAAAGAGGCAAAGAAAAGTGCAAAGACGCAAGGCTGTAAAAAAAGTAAAAAAGTAGGAAAATAAGCGAGATCTATAAGCGAAATGTGATATTTCACACGATTTATGGTTACAATGCTGTAAACACAACAGCAGACAACACATGAACAGGCAACCAACAACCAGCCACCAGTCACCAGCCACCAACAATATTACAATGACAGTCAACGTAACACAGATAGATAGATAGATAGACCAGCAGATGGACAAAAAGACAAACATATAGACACACAGACAGACAGTTAGAAATACAATCAGTTAGTTACTACAACACTTAATGGGGTAAATTGTTGTTGTTGTTGTGGTGTTGTTTGATAGGTTCTCTGCATGCCACAATTCAGCATTAGTTGAAGTCTAAGAAAAAGAAAATAAAAACACAAAAACTTACAACTCCCACTGGTGCCTCACATATATCGGTAATTTTTATATATTAAGAATCTAAAAAAAATATCTCTTACTAGCTTTAGTCTAGAGTCTAGACCTTTCAAATGAAATCCCTTAAGAGTTGGGTTTTCAATGATACAAATACTCACACTTTACAATTTGGAATTGCTGTTGCTTAAGTTGGCAACATTTTCTTTGTTGTTGTGGTTTTGCTTGTTTCAGTTACTTCATCATAATAAACAACAATAAAACAAATCTTAAGTTCTGTTTAAAAATTTATTTGTTTTGTTGCTGTTGTTGCTGTTTTAGGCCAAAGTCTTTATTTTGAGCGGCTTAAAGTCTTTTTTTATTCCCAGGCGATAAGTAATGAGACCACACACGTTGAATGTTATATTTCCTTCTCTCTCTCTCTTCTCTCCCTCTCTCACTCTTTCTGTCTATCTGTGTACAACCAAATGTATGTCTATGGTATTTTGCGCTATTCTGTGATTTTGTCTGTCGGGTTGTCGCTCTGTGTCGCATACTTTAAGTATGTTTGGGAGTAGTTTTTTGTTTCTTGTTGTTGTTTGTTTTTGTATGTTGTTGCTTCTGTTGTTGCTGTTAATGGCTTGTTGACATTACCAGACCAAGTTTGTATCAAAACTTACACTAAAAAAAATTTGAAGCCATAAGTTCTTTGGCGTTGCATCTATTTTGATTTTTCAAATTAATTTTTATTTTAATATTTTTTATTTGTTAACTTTTTTGTTAATTAACAGTTAAATACTGGTCATAATTAGACCATCTAATGTCATTCACGTTTGATTGTGAAATAATTATGAAACGAAAAAGGTTGCAGTGTAACAAAAATGTCTGATTTTACTGCCAGGCTCTTTCGCCTTTTAGAGACCCGTTAAGAATCTTTGGGTTAGATCGGGCAAATAGATGCAATTGTGAAGTGCTCAAGAACTTATATAGTTTTCTCAAAAAAACAAGTTGTGATCATTGATAACGCATGTTTAATATTAAGGAGGCGACTAATGATTTTGTTGTCCTTGACATGAGAGATAACCGTGATGTTGGCTAGAACAAGGGGTAAATTACGGCATTCGATATCGAACGAAACTTCAAATAATTTAACTTTAACTTCTTTGAATGACAAATTTATAAAATAATTCCAGCAATTAAGTTGTATTTGAAAAAAACACTCGATTTTAGTTTAATTGGTATTTGTTTTTCAGATCATACCCGGCAGACTCCAAACCAATAAAATTAATTTGGGGATTACAAGATTTTTTTCAAGTATTTTTTTCTTTTCATTAATTTCATTATTTTTTTTTTTTTATTGGCTTTACTTAAAGGATAAAAACAAATTAGTCCGAAATTCATTTCTTTGCTCACCAAATGAGAAAATTCCCAATAGGAAGAGAACTCAGCTCTATCGGATCCAGCTGATTTTGGTTGATAAGTTGCATAAAATATGCTCTCCATTCTCATTGCCCTCAAGACAAAGCCTGCAAGTAGTTGCATCCAGGTTATAGTATCTCAATGATAAACCCACAATCGCACTATTGTTACACCGTCGAATTTTATGCAGCCTTTTTCTATACTAGAAAGGCTTCACTATTCGTTCAGTGTAATAAAGGGTACATTGGCAATTTGTGGTCATAAAAGAGTGTCTCCAACAGTCTATACTCGTATTAACCACCGCCAAATTAATAACACAAACAGTCTCTGATCTACTAAATACGCCGTAAGCCCGTCTCTCTGAAGTTCAACTTTAAGATTTCCAAAGCACTCGAATGCAGCGCCATCTGTAGGCTCCTATACCATCTATTGTTTTTTCTAAGTGTAATCGCAGTCCAGTAAGAAATTTGTGTCCAACAGCGGCATTTGTTTGTCACATGATTATATTCTCTCTTTTATGTTTTTTTTTCTCATTGTATTTCTGTTGTAATTCTGGCAAATTTTAATTTGAAAGTTTGTTAACATGGCTAAAAAACAACAACAACTTCAATGGCCATGTGTGCACAATAGCAGTTTGTACCCTTTTACTCTATTCTTTCTTTACTTTTGTTTTTATAATTATTGGCGACATGGTGCGAGTTTTTGCAACATTCTAATATTGTACGAGTATTAATAAAGCGGATGCTGCAAATGCTTTAACCCAAACCAGCTAAATGTATTCATATTTTAAAAAATATTAATTCTAATTATCGTCTAATGTTAATCATCATCAAGATACATAATTATAATGCAATAAACAGTTGTTTAGATTTTTCTTTTATCATTTAGGAAATCGCACGTGCTTTAGATAAAAATAAAATATCATTGAAAAAATGTGGAGTTCATGTTTTTCCAACTTGTATTGTCTTCTAATTCTTTTTTTGTGGTTTAAAAGCAAGCAGAAGCAAATAATGAAACACTCCTCTAAATATATCACAACTTGTTGCAACTGATCTATATATGGCCTAAAATGCACCTGTTAATTAAAGAAAGAAACAACATAAACAACCAGTGATGTATTAAATAGGCATTTGATTGGTATTGTATTGTTATTTTGCTTTGATATAAGAACATGAATACTGGTGGTTATGCTACAATCCTAATGTTTGCACATTTTAAGACGTTGCAGTGAGTGTTTCAGAATTACATCCATTTTACATGCAAACTGTGCAATGAAGGTTTAAGACAATCCAGTAAATTTGATAGAAAAACTGAATATTTTAAAACGAATGTAAGGAGTCATGAAAGGCTATTTTTTCTTCTTTATTTAAGACCAAAACTCGAGGATAAACCCCTACTAAATGCAGTGCATTTTTGGAAAGTACAGGGCCTTAGGAATGAGACAAATTGCTGTAAATCGATCATTAAAAGGTCATTGTTATACCTTCATCTTTGAATAATTACCAGCAATTGCCTCATCGATTGTGTGGTGAGTGTCTTCGCTAAGAGGGTTTAGCTGTTATCTGCTACTTTCCAATAGGTGGTGCTTTTGTTCTGATCATTCGTTTTTTTTTTTTAAATTGGTTAAGGTGGATACAGTAAAATATCATGGAGCGGTTTCTTTATAGACGGTCTTCTTAAAGAGTGGATGGGGGGGGGGGGGGGGGGAACCTCTTATTATTAAATTATAATTTTGAAAAAACCCCAAACTAGCTTCTTAATTTTTCATCTTTGCTGGGATTTTAACCTGGGCCATTTGGGGTTTTTGTGCGAGCGCTTTAAGCACTTGTTTTACTGCTAAACGGTGATGTGTCCAACACCCAGTAAAGTGTTTCAACAAACTTCCAGAAATAAGTGATCATTTTGGTTAACCCAAAAGTAGTAGCAGAAGTAGCGTAACGCTCTGTATGAACACGTTACAAAATTTAGGAATTCTTGTCAACTATATTGGTTTTTAAAACTAGCTTGACAGGAAATTTGTATTTGAGATTCCCAATACAGACTTCTAGTCCAACAAACCAGCAATTTCCGACAATCCTCTTGAATTTTATACAGACGGTTCCATAATGATAGACAGGGTATATACATAAAATATTCGGATATTAGATTTACGTTCGGGTAGCCTGGCCACTGTAGTGGGTTTTAGATTGAGGTAATGGCCTTTCTAAAAGCTGTATAACGTTCGTTTGAGTATTAAAATATTTCCTGATAATATTCTGATTAATTTGGTGGCCAAGTTGTGATTAAGTCCTTTATAGGCCTCACCTCGTCGTCTATTCTTTCCGTTAATATTGCAGGTTTCTTAAGGAAATTTCGGTGCATTCGAAAGCAACTCTTATACGGACTCGGAAGCATAGCATTCTTTGACAATTTCGTTGTTAATGCACTTACGAGGGCCTAGTAACTGCTGGTATTGGGCTTGCAAATTTTGAACTGAAATTGGACAAACATATACCGATTGCTTTGGTTAGGTTGGACATTTTCCAGTCAGCGAGTACTGAGGCTCAATACTGCTGGCAACATGAAATTTTGTTTCTCCCTGAACCTTGTAATACCAGGAGCCACTGTTCTTATGCCGTATGATTCGGCGTTCCTCTTGCATGATTTCTGCAAGAACTATAAGGGATGAGGAGAATGAGAAGACTATCTTTAACTTCATATATTGGTGTCTGACGGTGGAAGTTTTGAGCCTCTTATTGCTTGTCATTCACAGGGAATTGCCTTTAATTGCGAGATTTATTCTTGAATTTGTATGGTTTCCTAACAGAGCCGACTGATTCACGGATTTGCCTTTGACTTAAGTGGTATATTATCCTCCAAGAAGAGTCCGCCGTCTAAGAAAGCTATAGATAAAGCAAAGCGGCAGACACAACTACAGGCGATGACATCTTAAACTTTGTCAGTAATCACAAAACGACGTATGCTTTGACATTTTTATTGTTATTCTCATTTCATTTATCAAATTAGTCATTCTCGAAATTAGCCATTAGATGCAAGGACATGTTGATGCGTCTAGAGTCTGGCGATCATGTTCTGCTTTGGGTTCCGTGATACTGCATTAAGCGTTAAGAGTACTTACTATGGGAACTGCGGAGTAAATGGCAGTGCGAAATCGGTAAAATATCGAATGTGTGAGTGTACAGCGTTAATTAGAAGAAGGCTAAAATTTTTGGGCTCACTATGCTTTCATATATTAGAATTCAACGTTGACATTATACTGGAGAAAATGCAGTAAGTTGGCTTTAGCAGTTTTTGTCCCCAGGACCAATCTTGAATACATAATCTTACTGTATTCTTGAGGAGTTTTAGGAAGCCACCTAAACCAACCAATCAACCGACTAACCAATCTTATACTTTATCTAGTTAATCAACAACGTGATAAACTACTATTTATACAAGATGCCGTTTTGAAACCATTGCAGGACCAAACTGAAATCACATAAAATAGAAAAAGACCTACAAGCAACCAGAGCTGTAGTATAGTAAAGCAAGGGGTTCTAGGTTCGCACATTGCGCCAAGCTATCGAAAAAAGGCACCCCAAAAAATTTTAAACGTCTAAATGCCAGACCTGGGCAATTACTCCTTTTCAGGAGTATTCCCGCAACTTCTGTAGTGCGGATAAAAGGGCAAGGCCAACCTCTCTGCCTGTTTACCGATCAGCCAATGAGTCGTATACACCGCTATAAATCTGGACAGTGACCGACGAGGAATCCCCAAAAATTCTAGACTTCGACCCCGGTTATACCGAGGCCAAAATGTCCTAAAAACAGCACAGCAGAAAGTGATGGAATTCCATTTGCTCTGTTCTTTCCCAAGGAAAAACTTGGATATCCTCTCTTTAATGACAGTCTTAGGACAGTCGACGTCTGAGTAGGAAGTAAGAGACTCCCCTCCGCCATAGGCGCTAATAGTAAGCCCATCCGCCTTCTCATTTCCCATGATATCCCATTTACCATGGAACCCAGACCAAGGATTTGCCACAAGCATTCCCAAAGAACTTCAGCTCCTCTTTACAACGAAGAACCAGGGAAGAGTTTTCCATGCGCGACGCCAGAGCGTAATTGTAATTAAACTAAAATAAATAAAGACAATTAATGGTCTGGTAATGAACAGTGGTGTAAAGGATTTTTTTTTTAATCAAAAAGTTAGTTGCATCGGTCTTATGGGTTATAGGTAATAGTGTAGGGTATTTATTAGTTTTTGACCAGCTCTTAGTCTTAGTCAATTAAACCTGTTTTGTTATCTTCTTTTAAAACATATGATTTAAATTAATTTCTTTATAATGTTTAATGAAGCAATTGTGTCATTATTTTATTATCACTTGGCCGTTTTATACTCATATGCCAAATTTGTTTATTAGGCTTTAATACAAAACTTATATAATCTGTTTTTTATTGTTGTTGTTGTTGTGTTTGTTAGCAATTTATTATTTTTAGTCTTTTGTTTTAATAAATCTTGTGTATTTTTCCGTTATATTTAAACAATTCATTCAAACCATATTTATCGTTAAAGACTTGTCGTGTGTCTTTGCTTTATTTTTTCTCGCTGCTGTTTTTGTTTTTTCTTTGTTTTTGTGTCATTTTTGTTTTATTCCTATTTGCAATATTTTATTTGCAATAAATTGACGTTAATAATTTACTCTTTTACTTTGTTGGTTGGTTTGAGAAATGACATGTTGCTGCTTTATAGGTCTTATGTTTGGCTTGAGTTTGACAGTAAACAGTTGCTAAGACTCATGTTAAATTATCACTTTGACAATAAACCGTATTTGTGCAGAAGAATTTTGTTTTATCAGTTTATTAATTGTGTAATTTTTAAATGCTGTTGTTGTAATTGTTTTTGTGGCTTCTTCTTCTTCTTCTTTTTATTTTTTATTCCACTGCAACTCTCTAGTTCAGTCAGTCAGTCAGTCAGTCATACGCATAAATGGCATTAAACAAAAGACTTAAGAAACAAACTCGTTGTATTGTTTCAGATGGTCAATTAAGGCATCTTGTCCTGTTGTTGTATTTGAGTTTCTTTTTTCTTTCATTCTAAAAATTATTTTTATTGCCTGTAATGGTATTTTAAAATGTTTTTTTTTTTTTTTGCTTTTATTTAGATTAATTGGGAAACTTATATTGAGTGAAGAACAAAAATATTTATTGCGAAAACAATTAATGACAAACAAATAATTTTTTCTTTTCTTTTTTTTAAGTATGAAGTATGCTTCGCGTTTATTATGAACTTTTGCAGCATAATAATGGATAAGCAAACTTGTATTTTTTTTCATTTTATCTAATGGAATTAACATTCAAAACTTTCATTAATGAGAACTGCCTAATCGCCTATGGTGTTATTTTTTGTCTTGTAATTATCAAGAATTCAAATTATAGGGACTTTGCTGGGTCTAAAATTATACTCTCTTGCTAAGAATGCTATTTTCTGTACGTACAATTCTTCACGGGTGTCTTGATTGAATTGATTGCTTAGCCTGTTGTTTTGTCTCCACTCTATATGAAATGCTTGTATTGCCTACACTAATCAGGCCACCTTCTTGAGGGGTTTTCTCCTAGTTTTAAATTTTTTGTGGTCAACGTTGCCGGAAGTGCAGATTTATCTGCATTTTGCAATTTTTACCCACTCAAAAAGACGGTATAAAGATTTGAAGAAACTCTGCGACATGGCTGATTGGATGAAGTTTTAAAAATATTTAGAAATCATACAAAACTTTTGAAATAGTGGATTCGATTTTTCATAATTTTAAATATTTTCCATTTTCCAATGGTTTTAACATATTCTTCGAAAACTGCCAAAAGATTTTTCAGTCAAGAAAGCACGAATAAAACAAAAAATCTAAATAAGTTGGAAACTGATATTTTAGTAGGTATTTTGAATAAAAAAGACTACTTACATACATACATACGAGGTTTGATAAAAAAATAACCGTTATTTTAAATTTTTTCATAAAGTATATATTTATTCATCAATAACTATATTGTCCCCTTCAATCCTCGAAACACTTCTGAAACGCGCTTTTCGGTATCACCACCAGCTTTTGTTTCGATTTTCCTTTTATCTCCTCAATCGTAACAAAACCCTTTCCTTTAATCGGTGCCTTCAGTTTTGGGAAGAGGAAAAATCAGCGGTGGCCAAGTCCGGTGAATACGGTGGTTGAGGCATAATAACTGATTGCTATGAACAAGCTTTTCAAGTAACAGCAAAAACTGAAGTAAAATAAAAACTGGAGAACGTCAGCAGACAAAATTTTCCAAAGTTTTTTGTTTGACTTTAATATCAAAATGATTCCGAAGTTAAAGAAGAAGCAAAGCAAAAACTGCATAACTTCAAGAGTTGGTATATTCTAATTTTTGTTTTTTAAGAAATTTCTAAACAACTCAGAAATGAATATCAAAAACAATGCCGGGAAATAAGTACAAGACTCTCAACATTATCACATTAAACTAAATTCCCTTTAGACAAAAAAACAATATGGCAGCATATCTTTTTCACGCTAGCGTTCAGATTTAATTTTTGTTTCTGTAGACCATAGTTAACCAAAACGTTCAATAAATGAAATGCGTCTGTAGCACAATTGTGTACAGAAAATGAAGATTACATTGCTGTAGACACATGTTTCTCATTCAGACGAGATACCAATATTTCGGTGTGATCTTCCGATAGATTTAAATCCCTTACCAAGCCTTTTAACTCATTTTGATGGAATTGTGGAGAAATTTTCTCTGAATTAGATGTGAAATCAGAGTCAAGTTTGTTTTCATCTTCAATTCGTATGGTCTCCGGTTCAAGTACAGTCAAACCAAAAACTTTTAAACAGAACCTACTTAAACACTTAAAGTCAGTCAAACTAAAAACGTTTGAAGTGCTGCAGTTTTTTTATTGCTTTTGATTTAACTTCCGAATCAAAAATTCGCTTTGTATCTATTAGCCGTGCAAAAGTAATATATAAATTGTATTATATACTCATTTACTAAATTACAACACAATATGCTCGATGTAGTGCAGTGATGTCCACTAGTACATAAACACACTTGCGCTTTTGTTTGAAGCAGAGAAAATACTGCTTACTTCTACCAGAAATGGAAATGTTCGAATTACTTTCTGTTTATAACTTCATAATTATTTCTTCATAATTCTGAGTAAAGTACATAATTGATTGTCCGGTAGACATGTGACCGATCTATTAAGAAAAAAGGAGTACCGAGGTCACATAGATTTGGAGGAAAAAATGAATAATTATTTCAGTTAAATAAAAATGATACAAAAAATACCCACTATCCATCCCTGCACTATGTTGGAGAGAACCTAAAATCTAAAAAAGCAATAGTAACAATATTTCTTTTTATTATGTACGTGGTTGACTTCGACGTAAGCAGAATTTGTTTTCCTATCACGCGTTATAGGGAAAGAGATTTCTGGCAAAAGCTCGGGGAGTAATTGATTGCCATGAAAAAGCTTCTCAAATTTGTCGTTCGAAGTCGACTTTAAATTGTAGGTCCCGGTACTCATGGGAAAAAATTAACACACACAACATGAGTGCTTCGAGAAGCTAGGCCGTAACCTTATGTTTGTAAATGAATAACCTGATATTTTTATTTAACTGATTTTCTATCGTTTACTATGAGTATCTATGCCTCTAACGTTCTGCTTTTAATTTACAGCTACTTTAAGCAGAACTTGAAATTAAAAGCTAATTTGTTAACTGAATATTGAACAAAGCTATTTCAATTTTCATGATTTTTATTTCTCTTGCGCAGTGTAATCTGTAATTATTTTACAGTGAAATTATAAACTGGTATTCCTCTTTAAATAAATTTCCGGTATGTTTTCAAGCAACTCAGTAAATCACTTTCAATACAACGAGTATATAATTTTTAAATGTATCATCTGAAAATAATTGTTATTAAAAATTCTTTGAAGACTCCCACAAACTTTATTGCTATTATTACGTTGTGTGGTTGGTATGAAACTGAATTGAACGCGTTTACTGGTTGGTGATCATGTTGAGCGCCTACAAAATCATGTTGCACGTCAAGGCAACATCACAAACAACAAGAACATTCATTGTTCAATACAACATGTTGCTTTTGTCTTTGTCTCTGTTTTCTTTTTTTTTTCCTGCTCATTCATCCTTTGGATGTTGTTGACTGTTGATACGTTTTTTTTTATTTAATTTTTTGTCTGAAATTGAAGTGGCTGTTATTGTTCATTTGATTCATATGATACTCGCCAGCAACAACAACCATATGCAGAATATAAATGTGTGGTTGAGCTTTTTATAACAACATGTGTCGAATTTAATTTGGCAGTTTTATGCTTGCAGCTAATTTTACTTTATCGATATTGAAGAGAAAAAAAAAATAAAAAAGAAAAAAGAAACTGAACCATAAGTACAAGAATTACATAAAATCGTAAAATAACAAGAATAAGTAGTGAAGGAAAGATAAAAACTAAAAACTTAAAACAAGAAGTCTCAAGGACTACGACAATCTGTACCACAAGAAAATTGAAAAAAAATCAATATCGCGATACATGAGACGACCACCACCAACGCAATTTTCAATGACCAGTACCTCGTAAAATTGCTGCTGTTGTTGTTAATACGAGTATGTATGTACTTGAAGACTGCAAGACTGACTTCAAATAAATCCACACACAAATATAAAATACGATTTGAATAGATTTGTAGTTGGTTTTTGAATCAACCTGGTCTCGCTCTCTGTTATTTATTTGTTTTGAGTTATTTTTCACTGTTGCTATTGCTGTTGTATGCTGTATGTTGCTGTGCTGTAAATATTGTTTTGGGTGACATTTAACACAAGCCTGTAACATGTTGCTTGTGTTGTTACTGCGACAATTTTAAAAAGGAGTTTTATTTATTTAAAGAGTTGCGGTTTTTTTTTCTATTTTTCCAAAATGTTGGTAACGAAATAGTAGTAGAAAACATTCTCAGTAAGTTTTTTTTTCCTTATAAATATTTTGTAGTTGTTGTTTTTGTTCCTTTTGCCATTTGGTAACTTCTTAAAAACATGATTTTGACAAATTGTTACATGATGTTTTAGTTACACTCGGAAAAATTTGTTTCAGTTGCTGGTTTAATGGTTTTGCATGTTAGATCAGCAGCAGTTTGTTGTTTTGGCCTTAATAAAGTAGTTAAGTTGTTGAAACGTATACGTCCGTTTATAATGGTAAAATTGAAAAGGTTAAAATGTTTAACCGCAAGTGAAATATAAGACAATTAAAAGAAAATATTTGTAGCCTAACGATAGAATTTGGCTGGCATCTGCATTCTGTTGCATTTTTAAAAACCTTTCTTTCTTTTTTTTTTTTTTTTTCTCAAATTTGGTGCATAAGTAACAGGATATTTTAGAGATTTTAAAAAATTAACACTCTTCTGTTAAATAAAACTGTATAAATAACGTTCACAGCAATGGGCAGTATGGTGAGATCTAATACCTGCAATAATTTGTTAATAGAAAGGAAACATCAATATTAGTCGTAAAGGAAACCGTTTTGGTCTGGTTTAATAGACTACTCATTAAATCTTACATTATGTACTTACCCTGCGGAATTAAAACAGACCTCTTTAAATATAGTAATTGCTCTGCTTTGGAAAGCTAGTTTTGAGTAAAATCTCCAGTAAAATCTCACAAGCATAAGCAACTAAAACAAATTGTCATTAAAATCCTGAATAGTATTTTGACACATAATGTCTGGCTTAATTTGTAGGAAATAATACTGGTAAAAGTTATTAGGATATCTCTTTTTTTTGTTTTCATAATTCTAATGGTGCATGGTATAATGGTTAGAGCGCTCGTACAATAACTCAAATGGCCCAGGTTCGAAGGTGAAAAATGAAAAAGTTAGTTTGCGGTTTTTTCGAAATTATAACTTAAAAATAGGAGGGTCCCCCCCTCCATTTCTAAGAAGATCATATACAAAGAAGCCACTCCTCGACATTCCACTCTATTCCACCTTAACCAATGTCAACAAGAAACTAATGATCAGGAGAAAAGCGCCACCTATTGGGAAGTAGCAGATAACAGCTAAACCTACTAAACCTACTTAGTGAAGGCAATCACCACACAATCAACATGCAACGATGAGACAATTGCTATTGATCAGTCAAGGGTGAAGGTATAACACTGACCTTTAAATGATCAATTCACAGCAAATTGTCTCATTTCTAAGAAGTTGATTGTCTAATTAACTGTATAATGCATTATAGAAAAAATTGTTTTTTTTTAGTCGCACTGCTCGTTTATGGAATAATCTTCCGGTGAATGTTTTTAATACCAATTACGATATGAACGGATTCAAGTTAAAAGTCCACCAACACTACTCCCTTTTTCCACCTCCTCATAATATATTTTTCTAAAGCTACTACAATTCACTGCATGAGTAGGGTCATGCCCTGAGTACTGGTCTCGTGAAAAAAAAAAAAAATTGATGCCTCCATACATAAAAGTGTACAAAATAGTCAATGTTTTTTATGGACATTCGTCTTTCTCACAATAACTGAAGGTTTGTCTTAGTTCCGTATGATCTTCACCACTAAACAAATTTTTATTATAAAGAATCAGCAATTAAATACCAATCATAATATCTACGGCATTGTAAATGGTCAGCCGACTTTATGTGTTCCATGCGTTGGAGTTTATATGAATTAAAGTGCCAAAACAGATGCATTGTACGCCGTTATGAACCTTAAGAAAGTTCAAATTGTTGAGAATGTCGTGGAACTGACAAACTGAGATTATCCACTTTACTTTTACCAACTGAGGCAATATTTTCCGAAGTGTAATTCTTCCAGTATTTTAAAATTTCCTTATAATCTTGCCAAGTCCTTGCACAGTTTGTCCTTTACGTATATGTATGTCGGTATGTAGAATTTATCACATTTGTAGTTCTTTGATTGCTTAACAGATCAAATCTTTATTTAAATGAATAACACTTCAGTTATAAATCATTTAACAACTGCCAGCCATGTCAAACTGATAGTCTTGAAGGCAATAAATACAAAACCCATAATTTCATTTCGATATAAGCTGCCCTTTAGTTTTAAGTGGACTTATAAAGTTATATCTAGTTCTATTGTTTGCAGAACAAAGACAAAATAATTTTTGAGCACTTTTTCGATTTATTTGTTAGTCAAGTGTCATTTTATCGTCATAATTTCGATATCAATTAGATGTTCATCACACACAGAGAGTAGATCATCATTACGTATCCTTTATGACCAGAATATTGCCACATACTTACGAACACCAAAAATATTTCACTTTCTATGGGTTTCTTGCAAATTTGTGAGCAAAAAAGTTGTAAAATTTTTGTAATTGTTAAAAATGTGAGTAAATACTAATTGCTTGTAGTGAATTGCAGTATCACAGTATTTTTTTTTTTATTTAATTTTAGGAATAAATCATTTCTCAATCATAGCCATGTAGCAAAATCCCCAAAAAGGGTTTACTAATTGAAGGTCGAAAAAGAAATTTATGTAATAAAGTACCACAGCAACAATAATAAAAGCCATAAATAAAAAAAATATGGTGCAACTAAAGCAGATTAGCAATCAGAAGCGATTATCAATGAAATTGCTTGAATAATAAACCATAATTTTTGTGATAAACCCATATTGAGGCAGCAACAAAATCGAATTAAATAAACCCTAAAAAACTGAAAACGAAGGACTTAAGACACAAACTATAAGCAAAAAATTACCAACCAGCCGGAAGAGGAGGTAGAAGCATTCATATATTTTTTACTGAAAAAAAAAATTAATTCAATTCATAAAGAGTACCAAATACCAAAACTGCACTTTAAAAACGAAATAAATAAAAAAAACATCTCCCGCATACACTACCACAGAGAAGAAATGCAAACCTACAAAAAATCCAAAAATAAATTGCAACTTGAAAATAATATAGTAAAGGATTCAAGGAATAAATGTTGTTGTTGAAGTAAGTAATTTAAAACTCACTCTACCGTTTGTCTGTATAGATTTGTATAAGAAAAAAGGGAAAATAAAAATAAAAAAAGTAAATGTACGACAATAAAATATTCAAGTATTTCAAGCAATTTTTTTGTTGCTTTCTACGGCTTCTGCAACCACAAACACAAAAAGTGGGAGGATGCAGTGAGATAGTTTTTCCTTTTTGTTTTGTTTTGTTTTCGTTCATTGTTTTTGTAGTGTTTTGATAATTTATTGTTGCATACGTTGTTGTTTTTTCTTCTTCTTCATATGGCAGTACAGACTTGTTTAGCCATAAGGCAGTTTTAAGAATGAAATCAAGAAGACAGTAGAATTAGTCGGCAGCTTCAACATCAGCAGCAAATCAAGTTAAAAATCGTTTTTTGCCCTAAGGGGGCGAATAATACAACAACATATAGTACAAATATAAATATACACTGTATGATTTAATTTTTCTCCATTTAATTTAAAAAAATTTTTCTTTATATGCTGGTTGGTGTTTGTTGATAGAGAGATATGTCAGAATTGACACAGAAGTTTTAAAAGAGTTGATGGAAATTGTTTTTCAGAAAAAGACCGAGAAATAAAAGGCTCACTTACCCATTATTGGCAACAATGCATCTGCCACTTTCAACGAGGCTCTTTGTAAGGACTGTTTAAATGTCTCCCACACCATTACTACAATTCTGTTCAATGCAGCGGAGTGTAGTTGTTAGAGCTCTCCCTTACAACACAAAGGACGCCAGGTTCAAATTCCAGAACAGGAGAAAAAGAACAGAAAATAAAAATTAATAAAAAAAATAGGAGGTTCCTCGCCCTTCATCCATAAGAAGCTACTGGAAAATAATAGACGAAACTAAGCAAGGATTTTAACTTAACAACTTAGCAAAGTTCCTCACCACAGCAAGAGTAGAATTTTAATCCCATAAGTATTGGTATTGACAAAAAAAAAAAGAAAAAAAATATAGAGTTAATACTCTCTCCCAAACCACAATCATCATTTGCACTCTCAAATAGAAATCACCAGAATTCTGGTAGCACCACAAATAGGGTTTTGCTTACACCTCGAATTTACTTTGTATCCCTATGCAGACATCTCAGAGCTGTGTTCAACTAATCTCGCTGTAATTCTGATTCATCCAAAGCAGATGACAATTACAAAAATATACAACCTTGACGAAACAAACAGTCACTGAGCGAAAGAAAGACACACGAAAGAAAGGTATTTTGGGTTTCTCTATGTCTTTCGCCTGCTCTTACGAGTCACCATTTTTCTTTTTTACGTGTCAGAAAAACAAAGTGTTGATAGTTGCAAATTTTTAATGTATTTCTTTAAAAAGAGAAAATAAACTACTATTTTGCTTGTGAACATGTGCAACTCTGTTTAAAAGTGTTTACTAGTATATATCCGTTGCAAATATTTTTCTAGCTGCCATCCAACGCTTAACACTTATTAATCAACCTTCTAAGCAAACTGCATTGTGATTGGGTCAGTTTCATGTTGTAATTGTAACGTGTATGGGCAGTTTAATGAATTTTTTTATTGGAATCTGCATATTTTGTTGTCTAAGAATTGCTTTTACGTATCTATTGTACATTTTATGTTTGTATGTGTATACAACTATTTCGTTGTCTCATTTTGACATTGTCTTCGCGTGTATTCGACATTGTGAAATTGGTTTTTGTATGAAAATCATTACGTTTTTCTCCTTTCGTTTTCTTATTCATTTTGCTCGCACACAATTCTGTTGTAAAGAAATCAAAATCAATTTTTTTTCGTTCAGCAAGCGAAAGAGAGCACTCACTCGACATTTTGATATAGGCTGATAATTATGGAAAGAAAAAAATTGAATTTGTTATGACAACACTTCAACTAACTAATTACAAAGTGTATGGAAAAATAAAATTTAAATATAAGATTTCTAGAGAAAAGTATGAATTAAATAGTTGGCAATTGTCATGTATATGAACAAGCCAAAGGAACCCTGATAAGCCTACCTTATCTGGGATTGAGAACATATTCTATTCAGCTGCTGTACAATTTCTTCACGCATGTAATTTTTTTCTTTGATTGAAAAATTATTGCCAAAATTAAATTGAATTCATTTTATATAATATAGTTATGATCTAATTAAGGCGTTCTATGACGAAACACACATATTTATGTTGTTGCTCTGAAAGACTTCTCTGTATTATTTATCTGTTTCTGTATATTTTATTTCTTATATTGCAACATATATACGAAAACTTACTATATAAACGAAGAATTTTGAAAAACTCTCTTTATCATATATATTCTTTTGAGTCTAAACCTAAGATTGTGTAGATTACTAAGTGTGTCAACAGATACCGAACAGTAAACTATTTGTTAAATAGGTACGTAGGTAAGTAAGAACATAGTAATATTAGATATCATCCAGGTGTCGTATTTACCCAATTCGGAATGAATCACCTAAGAAACTGTTAACTTCTGACTGAAAATAACCAAAAACAATGAGGTTAGACAGTTTAGATTGCTTTAGACAGTTCGAACCTTGAGAAAAAGAGTTAAAGACTGCCAAGAATTTGTTCATTCTGTCCAGTCGTATCTGGACCATTTGT
This sequence comes from Metopia argyrocephala, assembly GCA_963576795.1. Taxonomy (NCBI): domain Eukaryota; kingdom Metazoa; phylum Arthropoda; class Insecta; order Diptera; family Sarcophagidae; genus Metopia; species Metopia argyrocephala. Next base: position 51,750,396 of record OY756210.1, read on the forward strand.
TAAGGAAACCTTTTTATATTCTTTGCAGTTGTCATTTAAAAATTGTATTACTTTTTTTTGGAAGCGACTTCCTACGATATTAGTAACACAGTTAGAAATTTTGTTGTTTTTTTTTTTTTTGAGTGCATGTGCGAATATATATTCGCCACACTGTATGAGCACACTTGTTTTGAGTACATCAAATATTGCTGAACAAAAAACAATATAAACAGCGAATCATCAAAATAAATTCCTCAATGAATTTTTAATATTTTAAAAGAGTTTTAAGAAAAAAAAAATGAGAGAAAGACATGCGTAAATAGAGGATCAAGCAAAACAACAGTTTCCTTTTGCGAGCTTAAAACTTCAACATAATTAACCCTTTAAAAGCTAAAAGTAAATGCAAAAGAACTTTATTATTGTATGCCAAAAGTGTATTTTTATTATTTCAGACAAATGAAAATATTTTCCATTTAAAGTCTTTGGTAAGCAGGTAGTTAAAACGTTCTCTTTTTTTTTTTTTTTTTTTATTTTATTTTATTTAAGACAAATACTCAGGGGTAAACCCCTACTCATGCAGTGCATTGTATTGGAATGTGAAGATTCTTAATAGATGTTTGTATATTTTGCGTCTTTATTTGTTGATGAAACAAGTTGCTGTCAATTTGCCCACTCAAGAGCCAGTGTTATACCTTCACTCTCAAATGATCAAACAGCAATTGCCTCGTCTGTCGGTGGATGTTTAAATGTGAATGGTGAGCGTCTTCAGTAGATTAGCTGTTATCTTCCCAGAAGGTGGCGCTGTACTCCTGATCATTGGTTTCTGATGGAATAGATTAGAAATGTCAGGGGGCGGTTTCTTGCAGATGGTCTTGCTGCAGGAAGGGGGGGGGGGGGGGAATCTCTTATTTTATTTAAATTTTATTTTTAATTTAAATTATAATTTTAGAAAACAGCAAATTTTTATTTTTATAATTTTGTCCTTCGCTGGGATTGAACCTTGGTCGTGTGAGTTTCTGTGCAAGCGCTCTACCACTATGCCATGACCCCCCCTTAATTAAAAGTGTTTTCTAACTTGTGAAATACCATTTCCAGTTTATCTTTGAATCTCTATTTTATCGCTATTTTATTAATAAAGTCCAGTAGCAATTGTATCAACAATGCAATTAAAGGTTAATCTATTTTCATTGAATACATGGAAAAAGTACCCACAGTATCCTTTTTCAGTCATACTCGTCGTAGAATACCGGTTTCGAAAAACAAAAAACAACGCCAATACTCACTCACATGAGTATATTTGCTATTGAAAACTTTGCATTTAATTTTGTTCTTAATGTTGTTGTTTTACTTTTTTTGTTCGATTTTATTTTAATTTTAAAAGTTAAACAGCTTCTGCAGATACAGCAGCTAATTGCATTTTTACTCAGGCTAAAAGTCTGCTGGTTTTCAGACAGTTTTCTTAGACGCTTGTTTTTTTGTTCTCTCTTCTTACAGTACTGAAACAGTCATCATGTACTCATATTCATGCAACTTGCCAGCAATCTGCCATCATATTCAAGCGGCCAAAACCAAAAGTTGAAGGAGGCCTTTAGGCATTAAAACGCACGTATAGTAAGTCACTACTCTTACATACTCCAGTACTATATTTTTTAAGATCTATTTAGAATTTTTAGCATAAGCTTATGATGTTGCTTGTGTAGTAATTTTTTATTTTATTATTGTACGATAATAGCTCTTGCCAAACGTAATAATCAGTTTGCAACGGATTTAATAAAGTAGAAATTCCAAAGAAAAGCAAAAAACACCAAAAATTACATTCATCTGCACCCCTACTTTTCATGCAATTTTAACTGAATGAATGGTAAAGAGAAGACCACTGTTACCGGTCTTGTATGTACGAGGAAGAGTGTTTAAACCAGAGTGGGCAAACAAACAAAACATTTCGCAAAAGTTACAACAAAGTCATACACTTTTTAACATTTTTTTAATGGTATTGTACATGAGCAAAACCAAAACAAATACTTTGTAAATGAGAAAGAGCGCAAATGAAACAATTAACTTTTCGCTCTTGTGCTTGCTTTGTTATTCCGTCACATTCGTATAATTTGCTCTTTTTTCTCTTCTTCTTTTCTTTTTCTCATCTTCTTTCATTTTTCTTCTCATTCATTTTTTGTTGTACCTTCGCACATTTGAGTTAGTGTATTTGTAGTACTCAAAACAAAAACAATATACAAAATTAAATGGGACAATCTTTCTTACTGTTTCTGTTTTATTTTTGTTTTACTCATTGTAAAGAACAAAGCAAAATGAGATCAAACGTTCAGTTTTGTTTATTTTCCTACTCTGGTTTAAACATGTTGTTTCTTTCTTTCTTTTTTACAATTATGCCTTGAAAAAAATAAATAATTTTCCATTTCCGTTTAAATTTCTTGAACAACTTTTTAATGTTGCTGTTGTCGCATCGATCATTTAAAATAATTTTCTTCAGAGTCACTCAAATGTAACAGGAGTTTGCATTGAAGTATTCATTCTAATACTGGTGGACATTTGTAATGATTTGTGGAAATGCTATAAATTTACAAAATCTCGTCGTACATTTATTGAAATGTTAAAATTAATAATACTCTCAATCGATTTAACTCGTTGCATCTTCATTTAAAGTTTCTCATCTGCGATAAGATTTGATATTGAACGATTAATTGTCAAATTAAATTGGAAGGATTGCATTAAAATGTTTTTCTAGATATTAAATGCATTTTGTTTGGCTTAAAGTTATCATCCTAAATACAGTTGAACCTCGATTAACCACCTCGAACGAAGCCGAAGCTAGCAAGGATAATCGAAAGCAATGGCTAAGAGATGTTCGTAAAAATACAGATAAACTTATCCGATTTAAAAGTTCAGAACAATTATAATATGGAAAAAGTGTGCTGGTCAACTTCCATCCCCCAAGATTAAACAAAGTTGTGCGTGGTGTAGCGGTTAGAGGGTTCGCACAAAAACTCAAACGGCCCAGGTTAAAATCCCAGCAAAGGTGAAAAATGAAAAAAGTTAGTTTGCGGTTTTTCAAAAATTATAATTTAATAATAAGGGGGTTCCCCTCCCCCAATTCCAAGAAGACCATCTACAAAGAAACCGCTCCCCGACATTCCAATCTATTTCACCTTAAACAATGTCAACAAAAAAAACGAATGGTCAGGAGAAAAGCGCCACCTATTGGCAAGTAGCAGATAACTGCTAAACCTACTTAGCGAAGACACTCACCACACTATTAACATGCAACGATGAGGCAACTGCTGTTGATCATTCAAGGGTGAAGGTATAACACTGGCTTTTGAATGATCAATGATAACAGCAATTTGTCTCATTCCTAAGGCGCTTAATAGTAATATAAGAAAAAACAAAAATATATGTTCTGTCATAAATGTACTGTCTTTTCCAAAAATTCTAATACAATGCACAGCATTTAGTAGGAGTTTACCTCTAAGTATTGGTCTCAAATAAAAAAAAAGAAAAGTACAACATATTTTTGCACGGCTAATAGATACAAAGCAAATTTTTGATTTGAAAGTTAAATCTAAAGCAATAAAAAAAACTGCAGCAATTCAAGAGTTTTTTTTGGCTTACTTTAAGTAATTTAGGAAGTTCAGTTTATGAGTTTTTTTTTTTTTTTTTTTTTTTTTTTTTTTTTTTTTTAAATTTTCCTTGTGCACAGAAAACAAAATTACGATATTTTCAATTCAATAAAACTTCTCTTTGCAATCACCAAAGGATTTAATAGAAGTTATATTAATTATAACACTTTTAAACAAACAGAAATGTTTATGAAATTTGGAAATTATTACTCAACAAACTTTCGCATGAAGAATTGTTGTTGGCTTGGTTCAAGGTAAGGTCGTGCTAAGTTCTTTCAGTTCACCGAAGACAAAAATTAATAAAAAAATCTGAAAAGATTTAAAAATATTTCAAATAACATTTTTGTTTGAAATTATTTCGGCAATATTTCTTCGATGTAATTTTTTAAGGAGATATGCGCTGAAGAACAAAGTTTTGAAAAGGGCAAAGCGCCATCTGTATTGTATTAAATATACCTTGAAGTGTTTTAATCAATTAAGATTTGGCCGTAATTAAAAAAAAATAAAAACAAAAAAAAAAAGGAAACATTGTCTGATCTTCTCATTAATGAAATCGTAAATTTGAACTTTCGAATGTGTGCCACAATGCATATATATATTCAACATTCCAATACAATGCACTCGGTCTTAAATAAAAAAAAACACATATATTCTATTGTATTTAATAATACACACACATATACTCCAGTTTATATCACCGACATGCACTCGTGGATATGCAAATTTGGAACAGAATTAAATTTCTTTTAATTTATATTCGAAAACATAGTTTTTTGTATTTTTTTTTTTTTTTTTGTTTTGTTTTTTAATTTAAATTTAAGTCACCCACTTCACCTTTTTCCAAAGAACAAAACAATTGCATTTTGCTTAACAAACTAGTATAAAAAACGTTTGACTGCAGTTTAGAAAAATATTTAAAAATGAAAAAAAGAATATATTGCGTGCCATTACTATGCGGGAGGTCAATATGATAATTTTGTCGTTTTAAATATTAGAAACTAAAAGTCAAACCAACAGCCAAAGGTAGGAAAAGAAAAGAAAACAAAAACAATCGTGACAATAAAACAATGAACAATAAAGACGCTCGTCCCTCTTTAAGGAACTAACTTCACGGCGAAGTTAAAGCGTTGTTTTCACGTAAATGAAATGTATTTTCATATACATAAATACATGGTTACTTGCTCGTATACACTCTATTATTAGTAGTTGTAAAATATAACAACTATTATAGCAACAACAACAACGAAGAGGAAAGAAAAAAAAAATTAACATAGAAATGACAGTTTTGCAAACACTCATGACAGAACATTTGCATTTTTCTGCAAAAGCTTCCGGTAAAAGTTTTCAACGCTAAAAGAAAAGCCGTTTTTTTTTGTTCTTCGTTGGTATTTTGAAGAATAAATAATCAATAGTTGTGTTATGTGCGGGGTAAAACTAGTATGATGATGACATTAAAAACAACTCTTATCTTAAGGATAAAACAGTAAAATGCGTGCAAATTTAAAGCAAAAGGAAAAAAATCTCAGAAATCTCAACTGGATTTACAGCAGAGTTGTAAAAGAATTTGGTGCATAAAGAATTCTTTTGTAGGTGAGGCTCGACTTAGTTTGCATATCCCTCGTACAACGGCGTACTTTTACAATGTGTTTTCGACATCGGTTTTAATAGTTATAGCTTTAAATACAAACATATGCAATACGCTCTAGTCTTCACTGAAGCAAATCATATAATATGGAATTTTCCTAAAATTTTTGGTTAAAATTTGTGCATAATACTGTTACAATTGCTCTTAGAATGTATTTAGACAATACAGAAGAAGGAGTAAATAGGTCCATTGTGATACCACATGTGGAGAAAAGTCCGGATAAACCCATACAACGAGGAGGCTAAGCTTGGTGGCACAACTCCTTTAGATTAAGCTGGTAACAAACCTGAAAGTTCAAAAGTACCAAACATATTAATACTATCAGGGATCATAAAATGATAAGTTCTCTAAACTGTCAAGAAAAAGCGAATACAACGAGACGAGTCTCAATTGAGCTAGCCACGGACATTGGCATATTAAATGAGAGACACTCTCTTCTTATTCAACCAGTGTACAACATAGACCGAAGCCATTTGCATATAAACTCAGAATCTGAGCATGTCTACCCGATACGGAATGAACCTTGAGAATAAAACATATTATTGAAGATATCCTCACGGCTGAGCTTACAAAGTGTTATCGTCAAGTGATTGTAGCAAAAGTACAACAAGATTTCTCTCCATCCCTTGACTTATAAGAATCCAATGTATGTGCCTTGTATGTGTATGGCACTAGGTGCAGTTTTAATTTTCCAACAGGATCATTGCAAATTCATACACGCATGAAAAGAACTACAAGCAACCAGAACTGTCCATAAAATAGAGTAAAACGAATTAGTAAAGCCTTGCCTTTTGGGCCAAACCGTGGAAAAAAGACACGTTAGGAAAAAAGCCAAAAGCCTTTTTTTTATTTGAGACTAATACTCAGTGGTAAACCCCTACTAAATGCTGTGCATTGTATTGGAATTTTTGGAAAGGACAGAGCCTTAGGAATGAGACAAATTGCTGTGAATTGATCATTCAAAGACCAGTGTTATACCTTTACCCTTGACTGATTAACAGCAATTGCCTCATTGTTGCATGTTGATTGTGCGTTGAGTGTCTTCGCTAAGTCGGTTTAGCTGTAATCTGCTACTTCCTAATAGGTGGCGCTTTTCTCCTGATCATTTGTTTTTTTGTTGTCATTGGTTAAGGTGGAATAGAGTGGAATGTCAGAGAGCGGTTTCTTTTTAGATGGTCTTCTTGGATATACATACATAAGTATTCTCGCAACAACTGCATTAAGATTTACAGGGCAGGCCTAACATTTCACCGTTCTTCTTGATCATCGCTATGAACTTGGAAAAATATTGACGAGGGATTGCTAAAACTTTTAGTGTGCAGTCATACCGAGATCAAAGGATACCCGATTCCCCAAAGTAGAAGACTCTTCCATCCTCTCCTACCCCACAATATCCCTATGACCCAAAGCCACGACAGAGGCAATACTGCAGGCATCTCTAAGAAGCTTCAGCTCCTCTTATAGCGAATAACCAAAGCATTGTTGTTACTAGACGACGTATTGGCCCTGATAACAGCCTGGCTATTAGAAAATACCTTAATTCCGCTCACAGACTGCTCTTCTTAAAGTATTTTCAAAGCTTGTATAATTGTAAATAACTCCGCCTGAAAAGTTATATCTCATCACACAGATAAAAGCTCAAAAGGTTATCACACCACGGCAACAAGAATCAGTAAAAAAGTGTGTGTTTATCCGAAATTAATCTTGATAATTTTCGAAAGTTGGCAGATTTGAATAAAACACCAGTCCCAAGCCGAATTCTAACTTAGAACTATGGGGACATGCCTATTCACAATTTTCTTATGAGCATCCTGTATTGTCCTGTTTCACATTTTTTTGTTTTAACACCATGCTGTACTAAATGAATAACTGCCCCAAATTTAAATATATTGGAACCTGCACGACATCAATATGTTTTTTAGGCGAAGTCCAACTCAGTACATTGCTTTCTGTTTACCAAAAACAATCTTTCCCCCAAGTAAGGAATTTTCTTCTTCAGAAGTATTTCAGAAATAATTTTTCAGTTTAAAGAACTGCTTATGATGTCTACCGTAGCATGGATGGTGTAATGGTGTTCTGAGTGCAATAAAGGGTGCCAAAGGCATTTTGTTGCAATAAAAAATTGTTGTTGTTGTAGTAGATGTTGCTATGAATAAGAAAACAATGGACAATTGGGTCAAAAGCTTCAATAATTTCCAACTCACAATACATATATATCCATTCAATATGGAGTTTGTATACAAATATAGTTATCTAAACATGCTTGTGAATGAGAATACAAAGGTATGTGTGTGTTTGAGTGCGTATGCATTGGTATTAAATAAATGCTAAGATATGCGCATAGTTTTAGAAAACCAACTACACAACTACAAATCAAACTAAATGTCATGATTTTTTTCCCTTGTAACTTTTTTCTAATAAAACTTTTGCTTCTAAATTCCTGCTTAGACAGCAAACTGCAAAAAAAAAAAAAAAACAGAAATAAAATACAGAAAAAAATCAAACTCCTCTTACAATTTACAAAACACGCAATATTACGCACTTGTTTAAATTGTTTTAAATTTCACAGAAAGCAAAAAAAATACAGTGAAACAAAGAAAAATTTATAAAAAAAAAACAGAAACACTTGTCAGCATTTATTATAGACGTTGTATGTGCGTGTGGTATGTGTGGCACACGTCAATAGCTTTTAGCTTTAAAGAAAAACCTTTAAGCTCAGATCCGTGCAACCGTAAATTAAATAAAATACTCTTTACACTTGCATACTACGCTATATAACGAAAGTGCTCGTATTTACGAGAATACAGTTTAGGAAATGGCATAAATTTTAAATTTACTTAATTTTATTAACCCTTTCAGACAATGAGAAAAAAAACAATTGGAATAAAATTTTGAAACGTTTGCAAATTTGAGGCCGCTGATTTAAACTCTAAGGTCAAGTTGTTCATCTCATCGTTATTATTGCTCTTTTCATCTCTATGCCATTTATTAGATCTAAACTCTATCCAAAATGCTATTTTCAGGTGCCTGAGATTTCTTAACTCTGCATTGCGTATGAAAAAATTGAATTTTTTTTTTTTTGTTATTTTAAAGCCTCTATTATGAGCGTAATCACTGATTAGCAACGTTCAAAGTTTTATAACATTTTATTTTCAATGACTAAAAAACAGTTAAAATCATCGCACGTTCTCCCAATTGCAACTTGTCTATACGAGTACAATGCATAGTTTTTTTTAGTGGCTTGTGCAATAAATGCAATAAAAAAGAAGTATTCCGAATTACAATCATTGAATGAATGCGCAAATTGTAACTGTTTTTTATTACAAAAAAAAAAGAGTAGAAAAATATTACCACAAAAGATGAAACTTTTAGACGCATACACCCAAACAACAATATGTAGTTATTGTGGAAAACATGTGGCGAATAGGAGAAAAAAATAATCAAAAAATTGTTATTACTGCGGTGGTTTGTTCTAAACATTTAAGTACCAGTTGCAGTAACAACAGCAGTATTTCAACAAACAAACCAAATAATAGAATCATCAAAATGCATTGCCAGTAGCCACGGCAATTTCAAATACATTAACTGCGAATAATTATGAGACACAAAATAACACTGGCAATGATTTAAATAGAGCCATTCAAACAGTAAAAAAACTAAAATTTTCAAATTTATTAATTAAATAACAGTTGGGCTATTCAGTTGTCATGTTGGCTTACTAGACAAGAGCTCCGTGTTCAAAGCCTAGCTATGACATCTTAAATAAAAGAAATTTGAAAATATATTTCTTTCGCATTTTTCTGGCAAAAGCTCTGAGAATAACTGATTGCCATGAAAAAGCTTCTCGAGTATGTCGTTCGGAGGCAAACTTAAACTAGAGGTCCGGGTATTTATGGATAAAAATTGACGCACACAATATGGATGCCGCGAGAAGCTAGGTTGTAACCCTAAAACAGGGTTGTAATGGCAATACATTTTTAACTGGCAATACATTTTTAACTCAGGAATTTTTGGAAAGGACAGTACATTTTATGACAGAACATACATTTTGTTTTTTCTAAGCGCCTTAGGAATGAGACAAATTGTGAATTATGTGTGTGTGAATTGATCATTCAAAGGCCAGCGTTATACCTTCACCCTAGGATGATCAACGGCAATTGCCTCATCGTTGAATGTTGATTGTGTGGTGAGTGTCTTGGCTAAGTAGGTTTTAGCTGTTATCTGCTACTTCCCAATAGGTGGCGCTTTTCTCCTGATCATTAGTTTTTTCTTGACATTGGTTAAGGTGGAGTAGAGTGGAATGTCGGGGAGCGGTTTCTTCGTAGATGGTCTTCTCCCGATTTTGTTTACTGATGAATCTCACTTTTGCTGAAGTAGATGCATCAATAAACAAAACTGCCGTATTTGAAGTGATTATAATGCTCATATATATGTTGACACACTGTTACATAGAGAAAAACTACTTGTTTGATGTTCTTCATGAGTTGGTGTACTCATTGCTCGTACTATTTTAAAAATGATGGTGGTCAGTCAATGTGACACTCAGTGGTGACTGATATAAACCCATGATTACTAATTTTTTTCGTTTATCATGGTGTGCAGGAGCTGTGGTTTCAACAAGACGGAGCTGTGTGACATATGTAGCTCGTGCCATAATTGATTTATTGAAGAGAACGTTTGGTAACTGCATATTTTCATATTTCGGAGCCGTAAATTGGCCTTCAAGACGGTGTGATATAACTTCGCTAAACTGTTGGGAGCTCTGCTTTGTAGCACAGTTTTCTACTGATTACAGAATGAGAAATTCTCATGCGAAATTGTCAGTTGCTTGGAACACTAGAACTCTCAAGCGGTGATCCATCCACAATTTGAGGACAAATCTGATGTTCTGAAATATAAAAGGACAAACCTAAAAATCCTAATAGATTTTCTTACTGTTCATTGTAGTGTGAGAGCGCATTTGAAGAGAATGACGATCAAAGATGTAGATGTTTGCGGACTGTGCTCATACATACTATATACATGAATGTGTGGCTCATAATAAAATTAGATGTATATGTCTAGGGAGGCATGTGGTCTCACCTGCTGGTGTTCATAAGGAAGGCAGTTGCTCTGCTAAACAAACAATAGATCCAAATGGACCCCAAAGATCTTGCAATTGTGCTGTGTCTAAATCAAATAATAATAATAAATTTTCTAGACTATCTTCTGTAAACATATGTGAAGTCGTTAATATTCGCCGTTAAACTCGAAACAATTGATCACTTGGAAGACAACATTCGACTAGTTATTGCCGATTTGCGGCCACAAATGTTACAAAAATGTTGTATCATGTGATTTTTGATGTTTTGCAATCATTATTTCTCCCACCGCATGGTAAATGAGATTACTTGTTTTCAAAGTTTTTGTTACTCTATTCAAATAATGCAAAGTATGTCAACAGCTCAAAAAAAATTCCTTAAATGCATGGTTTTTCTGGAACTGGCGATGGTATTGGTAAGAAAAATACGCTGTCAAATGTAGTATTTCTAGCAATTAAATGTAAAAATTATTTACAAATTTCTTTTCAATACATGAGTGCTTTGAAATGTTATTGAAAACATGTTAATATCTAGAATGAAATTTTATTTTAAATTTATTTTAAAAATTAAAACAAAAAGTCCATCTAAAACTAATTCTAATCCACATAAAAAAATTATAAATAAAAAATATAATGAATTATGCAAATTTGTAAAACAGCTTTTTGTTTTTTCCTCCCTCTTACTCTCTCTCACTCTCTTTGTTCACATTGTTGTTTAGTATTTAAAACATATTTACTGTCTCAAATGTAGCCACAAGCGTTCCTGGAAATTTCTTACTCAAACGATTTTTAACAATCACTTTGGGAGAAAAAAAAAGTATTTTAATAATTTTATACAAGAGGCACACAAGAATTTAACAATCAACTTTAGATTGTGTGGGCGTTTAAAGCATAAAAATTTTAATTTTGCCACAGGAAAAAGAAAAAAAAAACAACAAAGAACTAAACATTAAACTAGAGGATCATCATCATAATACTGGATGATTTTAGAGGGACATTAGGGTGCTAACCAATTTGGAAACTTAAAAAAAAAGTAAGCAAATTTTGAATTTCGTTACTAAACTACTCTACCCTACTGCCACTTCGTACGTACCAATGTGTTCATGTTCTAAAAACAAAATAAAAAATTTGCCTTTGGCATTTGTCTGACAAAATTTTGTAGAAGATATTCTATAATTTTAAGAAAGTTACTGGTACAGCTTAAATGATAAATTAATTTTGAATATTAAATACCGACAAAGAATATTCTATGGAAAATATTTAAAAATTGGTTTTGTGTTTTTTTCCTTTTTTTCTTTCTTGTTTTGTTTTTAAGTACAAATAAATAATTGGTTCAACTAATTACTGTAATGCCTAAAGCCTTTTTCCAGTGGAGGTGTGTTAGGAAATAGGGAAACAAAAATCGTTTTTATTTAATGGTGGTTTTTTTTTAAGAAAAGGCAAAGCAGTTTCTCAAGGTCTAACTAGTAATACGAGTATATGTGTATATATGTATAGGTATATACATGCATATTTTTAATTAAAATCGTAAATATATTCGCTTGATGAACTCTGGCCCCCCTTCTATTAAAAAAAATACGAATCAGTATAAAAGAGCCACTTCCAAAAATGCAACATCACCCACTTTTTTGGATTGATGATGTCTATTGACAACGATTTAAATGTTGATGATGTTGCACAGATTTTAGTTTCATTTTGAAAAGTAAAGCGAACGAAAAGGAGGTAATATAGGAAATGCTATATTTTACGGATGTGCTTTTAGAATCGCCATATGAACTTTGCAAGATTTTATCTATTGTAAGAAACTTAAAGCAAACCAAAACACTTGGCAGAGAGATAATATACCATATGAATTTTACCAATTTGCCTCAACTACATTTCTAAACGATTTGATGTCTAGTCACTGGCGTGAAAGTATTCTTATTAGTTTCTGGAGATCTATTTTAGTATCCTTATTTAAAAAAAGGGGAACAGAATACTTGTACGATATTTTTTTTTATTTAAGGCCAATACTTAGGGATAAACCCCTACTCATGCAGGGCATTGTATTGGAATTTGAAGACACATATGTATATAGATAGATTTATTTTATTTTTTATTATGCGCCGTTTTGTTGATGAGACAAGCTGATTTCATTTTGACTACTCAAAGATCTTCACCCTTGAATGATCAACAGCAATCGCCCCATCTGTTGGTGGATGTTGAATGTGAGTAGCGAGCGTGTTCTTCAGTAGGTTAGCTGTTATCTTTTCAGATGGAGGAGCTGTACTCATGATTATTGGTATTTTTGTTTTGGTGGAGTAGACTGGAAATGTCAGGGAGCGGTTTCTTCTCTTTCTTTTTTTTTAATTATAATTTATAAAAACTTCAAATTTTATTTTTATAATTTTATCCTTTGCTGGCATTGAACCTCGGTCGTTTGAGTTTCTGTGTGAGCGCTCTAACCACTCAACCAATTTTTCATCGTTTAACTCTTTCAGCCACGGTCTTACATATATAATTTTATTAACAAAACAACTGCATTTTTAGTTTGATTAATGTTCATTTATTATACAAAAGAAGTAAAAAATAAGTTTGCGCTTCAGACTTTTGTGGAATAGGGTGGTTAGTGTAGTAACCACCGTGACAGTTGGTATAAAAATTATTCAAGTAAAGTGTAGTATCGGCAGCCATATTTTATAACAAAAAAAATAATTCTGATGAAAATCGGACAAACATGTCTTATTTGTGCGTATGCAAAGAGGAACTTTACAGGTTCTGCATTGCCATATGGTTCGCACCGAGTTCTTTTTTGTGCTGTATTTTCACATCTTTGTGATGTAGACCTCTCTGGCTGATGCACACTGCTTTCCAGACGCAATTCTCTTCCAACTGATGGATTGTTTTTCATTATTTGTACCGGTAGTGGAGAAAAGGGTTACGAAATCGAACGCTTAGTGTCTGATTTAGGTTTTTTCGCCTGAACTAGTGTTAGGATCCCAAGGTAAACACTTCTTCGAAACTCTTTGGCAATGAGCTGATGAAGTTCTGGGTGGTGTGTATTCTGGAGTTTTTTATATATAATGTAAGAGTTTATTAGGGCGCCATGCAGAAAATGAAAAAAAAAAAAGTTCGATGCCACCCTTTGCGTGATTTTCGGTCAATGGCATAGATTTGATGTGCTGGAGGCCCGAAGTTCGAGTTGACAGTGTCACAGGCTCATAGCGTGTAACTGACTGGCAAAAGTAGTACACAAATTTGATAAAGGTCATCCGAGTCAAAATAATCATCAAGTTCTGGCTGTAATCGTAAAGGTATATCACCGAGTATAATCAAATCGGTTTCTTGGTCATGATATTTTTCTTCGTCTGATTCGAAACTACACACAGTTTCACTATCAGAGGGTATATCTTCACACAAAACATCTACGATGGCTTTTTCATTAAATATTCGCGGCAATCTAATTGTATACATAAAACAAAATTATGAGGAAAAACAGATAATTTAGAATGTACTATAGTCACAGTGGTTAGTAATCTAACCACCATATTACTTACGTTATTTTTTCTATATTATGCTATTGTTACATATATATATTAACATAAAACAGAAGAACAAGTACTAAATACTTAAATACCACTGATTTCGTTTAATAACAAACACTCTATGCTTCTTTATTTCAATAACAACCGACCAGTTAAAAAAACAATGGGCTGCCCTGAGTTTAAATAAAGATATAAATATTACTAGTAGACCCTTGTGACAAACTTTCGCAACAAATGATCAACGATGTCTTTAAAAATGGTATTAATTATTAATTTGCCAATCGATGGAATGAAAGCAAGTTTAAACAAGCAACAATAGGTGGTTAGATAACTAACCACCAAACCTGAAAGAGTTAACCGAATGCTGCACCAAATTTAGAAACTCAACTAAACTCGAATTTTAAGAGAACTACTTAATGTTGTATATTGTTTTGCAGGTAATAACTTAAATAAATCAAATATAAATAAAAAAAAAAAACAAGTTGTGGTTTTAGACCTGTCCTCAAAGCTTATTAGAATACTGACTTTTCATTATTTAATTTTAGTTGACTTCCTAACCTGAAATTTGCTTACCGTATAATTTACAAAACTAATCAACTTTCCTTCATTTAAAGAAAATGAAACATAATGGCGAAAATATTTCATATTACATTGTTTATTCATTTAATACATTTTTCAGCAGAAGTTAAATTGTATGTATCGTCGAATGAGTCTAAAAACATATTCGGGGTTTGCGGGAATTCATCAAGAGGTTAGTACAGTAACTACCCAGGTTAAGTTTGAATTTGTGGTGAAAAAAATAATTTTTTTCTTTAAATCACTGATAAAAAGAAAATTTGTTTCTGGCAATCAAAGAATTAATGAAAGCTTGTAATAGAGCAACTTGTAGTCATGGTTGCCTTGCTTGTGCTATAGACTCATGGCATTATTATTTTTTTGGTTTTGTTTAATTCCATATTTAAATACATGCGTATTTGACCCCATGACACTTTTAATATGCAAATTGAAAAACAGAAATAGAGGAGGACAGACTATGAATTACACTCAAGGAAATTTACATTTCAACACTATTTCCGCCACCGCATACTACAAAATACTCGTACACATTTAAATGCATTGGTAGAGTAAATGCAATTGAAATTATTTTGCTTTAGAACTAAAATTCACAATAAAAGCACAAAAAAGGTATAGTTTTTTATTTTATATGTACAAACATATATACTATATATGTATGTACTTACTGTACCATATACTTGGACTACAAATTGAATGCTTTTTATTCGTGTGGAATACAATTATTCTTTCTTGGTAGAAGGTGGTGTGTGTAAAGGTTTTTTTTTCAAAAGTTTAAAGATCAAGTTTAATAAATTAATGAAAAAAAAAACAGAAAGAAAACAACATAATTCTTAAACTAAATGTATTCAAATGATTGCTTTATTTAATTTCAAGTAATAATAAATGAAAATCTAATTATTCTGGTTTCAAAAGAAGAGTATATATGTGAGCATTTTAAATTATTTCTTTTGTTATATATAAGTAGAGGTATCCATTAAGTGGTTTCAAAATTGCCCATCTGGAAGGAGGTCAATCAGCTGACAAATATGCCTTTTAGTCAGAGAAAGGTTTACCATTTACGAATACGAATAGAGTAAAAGGAATAAAATATTCAAACATGACCACTTTTTGAGCATTACGCGGTGATTATGAAGGGAATGAAAGTGTTACAGGCGAAAATGTGGCGAATAAGTCGAATTTATTGAAACCACCGAGTTCTTAGCAAATGGAAGGCTATCTTACAGCTTTTGATGGCATATTTACTCCTCATTTCATATTAAATCCAACTGACTCCACAACGCTGTAAATACCCGGATTGTGTGTTAGAACAGTAGAGGCTATAAATGTGGATTTGATTAAACAATATTTTCTTTAGCGATGAATTTTTCATCAGTCGTGGGTTAGATCAGCATCCAAATTTAATACAAACCCAAAAGTGTTCTAAGAAAAACCCTAGCATCTCAAAAAAAGTGACTGTTTGTGGTCATTATGTGTGTGGACGTGTGACTAGGCGTCCTGATATTCCCGTGTAAAGACAAGAGTTGAGTGGATGTATTCTTTTGTTGTTTTAAAAGCTCAATATTTTTTTAGCATGTGCTTCGATAATTAGAAAGAGAATTGGTGCAATAGTTTCCTTCTCTTCTCTACAGTTGTGAAAAATTTCAGTGTGGAGGTTTTTTTGGATCATACATACATACATAATTGGCGATTACAACCCTGTGTCATAGTTACGGCCTAGCTTCTCGCAACACTCATGTTGTGTGTGTTAATTTTTATCCATTTTGGATCAATAAATAAAAATCAAATCGGAAAGGAAGGTATTTTACAAGGGGACTAAAGCTATTCTGTTAGGTGTGGGATAGTATACGATTTTTCGATTTCGATAAGATAGAACCGCTTATTTTGTGAGGTTCAACAAAAAAATACATAAGCCAAAAAGAAGAGATGTGGAATGGGGGCAAATGGCTCCCCATCGGGATAAAGGGTTGGGTTGAAGGAATAAAAGTCCACAAAAAGCTCCACAACTACCCTGGAGTACCCCCTAGAGGGATAAAATGTAAGACCGACCCTCACTAATATTTTATCTCCAACTTTTTTTCCAAACATACCTACCCCGTATCTTCACTCCCTAAGGGGGCTCCAGTACAAAGTTACATTTTTATATAAAATTTGCTCCTACCACTCTAAGGAGTATAGATAGGTCTTTGCAAAATTGGAATTCGTTTTTTACTCATTACCTTGTTGACTATGTGAGGCACTTAAGCAAGCATTTATTAATAACAATTTTTTCAGTATAGTTTTGAAAAGAAAAAAAAAAATCATTATAATATATATACTCATAGAAACAAGACTGAAAGAAAAAAAAAATATTTAAAAAAAAAGGCAATCAAAAATAATAAATTTTTAAAATAAAAGATTTATGCCCGTATTCATAAAAACTATTTTAGGTTTATTGAGGTCTTATTTGACAAATTTCTATGCAATACTTGTCAAATAAACCCTAAATAAACCTAAAATAGTTTTTATGAATACGGGCATAAACTTATAAAGGAAGCGAATATATTTGAATATATTTTGTTTATTGATTAAACTGTGCAAAAATTGCTTTTGACGAAGAGGTAATGTAGATTTGATGATATAAATAAAAACGAAAGAAAATTAAGAAATAAATTTATGTTTTTTTTATTAGAATTATTTTTTGTTTAACATTCTTGGCGAGAAATTAAAGTCTTGTTTCGGTTGGAACAAGGCTTGACGTTATCCATTACCGGCAATTCGTATGGATTATACGCAAGTTTGGAAATATATATGGTGATATATATATACATAAATGAAATACATATATATATGAATATAGAGTAAAAGGAAAAGAAAACTTGCATAAAACCCGTTAAATCAGTTTTTTTATATTAAATCTAGTGTTTTCATAAAAAGAAAAAAAAAATGAAAATTTGTCGTTGGATTACGCGTATTTAAAACTATAAGAACTGTTATTTTTTTTAAATTTTGTTTTTTTTAATTTGTTTATAAAGTCATTTTTGAGAGAATTTGATATAATTTACATTTTTTTTTCATATTAATTTAAAAATTACTATAAAAACACCAAAAGTGATTATCTTCTTTTCTTTTTACACAATATCTTACTTATGTATATATGTATGTTTCCTTCAATTGTTTGTAAATAAAAAAAATAAAAAAAAATGATTAAATAATCATTAGTTACAAATATTTTTTTTTTGCATATAATAAAAATAAGAAAATGTTAAAATAAGTTACTATAAGTTCCACGAAAGGATAAGGTATTAGTTTAATAGGCAGTTCTATTTGGGCTAACAAAACATTCACAAGTTAGCATGGTGGGTGGGTTTAGAATATAAAAGAGTTGGTTACATCTTCAACTCTCTTTTTATAAGCTTCTAACTTCACAGGGAACAAATTATGAATTTAATTTTTTTTAAACGTGTTGTGTATGTCGATCGTGGATAATCTGCTACCAATTATGAAATTTTATGTCTCGAATCTAAGTCCATTTGTTATGAGGTAAGATCCATCCCCAATTATCCCTGAGCACGGCGGGAACTGAAGATAGCACACCTCTATATAAGTGAAGACTTTAGGGTCGGTTCGTTACAACTATTGCCACTACATCTGGAATTATTATAACTTTAAAATAATTAAAACAGAAAAAAAAATTTTAAAATTTAAACGATTTCAATTACGAAGGAAATCGTTTTTCCTCACATACCTAATTATGCGCCATTTTGATGATGGCTTGCTGAGACAAGTTGCTGTCAATTTATCCAGTCAAAGGCCAGTGTTATACCTGCATCCTTGAATGATCAACAGCAATTGCCCCATCTGTCGGTGGTGTGAGCGTTTTCACTAAGTAGGTTAGCTGTTATCTTCCTAGAAGGTGGCGCTGTACTCCTGATCATTCGTTTCAAAGGTGGAATAGACTGACATATCAGGGAGCGGCTTCTTGATGAGGAACATTAGGGGAGGGAACGGGACCTCTTATTTTTAAATTATAATTTTTGAAAAACTAAAAATTTTTTTTTTTTCATTTATCTCCTTCGCTTGGGATTTGAACCTGGGCCGTTTGAGTTTTTGTGCTATCGTTCTAACCCCTATACCACGACGTATTTCGCTACGGTGCAATCAAATCAATCAAGAATTCGATTTTGAATGTGTTGCTAGTTTCGCTTTTTTGCATTCTAGCTAACGATATGCATCTTTAGATTAAAGATTTTATCAGTAAACTTTAATCTAAAGTGACCGATAGAGTTATTGGGAAGATTGCCTAACCTTTAGGTTAAATTGTACTTTGAATCAATCTTATTTCTAAGATTGGATCTTGTAAACATTAAAATGCTTTTTAGGTTTTAAGTTTATTAAAAAAATTGGTTTTATTGTTTGATTACTGGAACTTACACGTCCGGTACTTATAAAAAGCCTAGACAATGTTTCGTTCCGTTCAACGAACAATTTCCAATTGCCTTTATTTACACAAAATGTTTTCCTTATATAGCAATTTCAAACGTATAAAATTTTACAATATTAATTATATTACATATAAAATAATTGTCAAAATCAAATAAAATTAAAAAGTGTTTTGTATTAAAAAAAATATAAAAACTAACTATGATTGAAGATTTTGAAAATAAAAAATTATCATAAACAAAGTATAATTTAAAATAATATTTAAGAAAATTGAGTATTGTTACAACTTTTAATAGCAGAGCGCTATTTATCTGTCGGATAAAATCCTACCTTTAACTAACGGCAAGTTATAATAATGGGCCTTGAAGGTACAACACAGATATAATGAAATAATTTTTAATTTCTGTATGATTTTATCTTTGTGTAGTATTGTAAAAAACAAATATGAATTTTATCACTTTCAAAATAAAAAAATTAATTCAAGGTATTCTAAAAGAGTTTAAAATAAAAAAAATGTATTTGAAGTAAAATTGTTTACTGTGATAATGCAAAGGGTAACTAACTACTAATAACTTCTATGTATGTATATAGGAAAGGATCAAATATTTTTTGTTTGTTTGATTTAAAATAAACAGTGTCGCCTACAAATAAACACAGAAAATATATCGCAGAACAAACATAAAATAAATAAATTTTTCTTCGCTAAAGTGTAACGAATCCAAACAAATGTATTTGATTAATAAGCAAATAACTGCCTTTTTTATTGTAAATAAACTATACTTGTGTGTGTTCGTATCAAAAAAAGAAAATAAAATTAAATTCTTACAAATATTTATTTTCTTAAAAAAGGAGTAAAACTGTAACATGTTGTAGATATTTGTAATAAATAACTTCCTCTTTTGGTACCTGCGTAAAAGGTAAATAATGAATCATATAGATCAAGAATAAATAAGTCAATTCTTAGGCGAAACTATGCGTAATTGCCATCCTTTTTTTATATAGTAAGAAAAACTAAAAGCTAATTCTATAAAAAAGAGAAAAACTGAATAAACCCTTTTTTATTTATTTGAAAAGATTTCACTGATTAAAAAATTTTTATAATTTGCTGCCAGTAATAACTCTTCTTAGTAATCAACACCACCCCTGACATTTTAAGATTAAAACTGCAAAACATTTCTTTCAAAAACGTTTAATAGCACTGTTACCGTTTTCATTAGCAAGTTTTCTTTCCATTTTTAAAAGTTTTTACATTTAGTGTGTCCCTTTACTGGGACATATATGCATATACGAAATCAAGAAGATGCTTTTCTTTTATTTTTTAGTTTTTAGTGGCCACAATAATAACTATAATAGGTTTGTATAATACAGAAGACTTTCATTAGGTTCTTCCTTTCTGCCATATTTCAAACGAATATTTTGCGAAACAACCCAAGTCCCAACTACACTGCCAAATATTCCAAAACTTATGATAGAGATATCGCGTAATAAAATGTTATGAAAACGTTCATAACCATCATTGTATTTGACACACAAATCCATTAAAGCTGGCAAAACGAAGCCCAAGATAGTTAAACAAAATGAGCCCACCAATGGTAAAAATATAGAAATATCGGGAGAAATGACAGCAACTAAAACTAAAGCTATAATTAATGGTCATATACGGCTTAAAAATTCCTTTTGTATTTGACTTACCAGTTGCCAAAGCAATTGAACATCTCACATTGTATTCCATAATGGCTTGATCGTCTGGGGCATAATATTGGGAAAAGTAATGATGCCACAGTATATCAACAGTAATGTAACCCTGCAAGGCATATGATGTAAAAATAGCCAGAGCGAACATTATTTTTATCAACTGTGATGTGCTGCAAAAAAAAGGAGAGACAGAAATAATTACATTTTATTTATAATAAATATGTATTACAAGTATGATATGTCTTACAGCATATCGGCAGGTAAATTTAAAGTTATACTGCCGTACACTTGACATCCATAACGCCAATAACCAAAAAATCCAAAGGAAGTATAAATTATAAGGGACACAAACGACCCCATATTGAGTATGCCAGTGAGCCCTAAATAGTCCTTCGGATGAGCCATTTCATTTTCAATGGCAATAATCTAAAAGAGAAATTCATTCATTCAGATAAAACAAGAAGACACCAGGGGCAAATTACGGCATTCGATATCGAACGAAATTTCATACAATTTTAAATCAATTTACAAAGAAATTTCTTTCTAATTTGCCCCCAGGCCTATTTAAAAGGTCTAATCTGTTTTACAAAAATACAACAACGCAGAAAACAACAGACAGTTTTTTGCTTTCTGACGATAATGATATTCGAGTATGATCTGTTACCAAAAACCGGATGAAATTCAAATCAAATGAAATTTCAAATTACTGTAATTTTGAAATGTAAAACTCGATTTAAATTTTACTAGTTTTCCGTTTATACAACCTAACCGATTTCCAAAAACAGCCTACGTTGTCATATTTGAAATCCAGAAGAGCTTTAATTGTATGATAAAATGGTAACTCTTCCATAAGCAACAACAAATATACAAATAATTATGACAATTATACAATTGCATACAATTCACCCTTACAGCTGCGTTAAACTTATTTCTTAATAAGGTCTTGACAAGAACCAAGACAAATTAATTATAAGGTATGGTTACGGAATCAGTTGTCAGAGTTTATTGCAGTATTGCGATGGAAGCTGTCAAATCGAATTTAGTTATTGTATTTGTTGTAAAATTGTCCACACCCTATAATCATTTCGCCTTGATAAAAAGGCGTTTATCTTGATTATCGAAAAAGAAAATAAAAATTTTGTCAATTTACATATTAAATTAATATTCCAAGAAAACTGGTAGAATTCAACTATCTTGGTAAAATAAAATAGAGTTGGTGTTGAGTAAACATCAGTGTTTGTTTACAGTTTGCAGGTGTCAAAGTTAAAAATTACTCAGTAATTGGTTGGGATTAAATCCCAAGACTTACACGTAATAATTTTTAGATAATTTGGACTTACCACACCTACAGATTCCATAGAAAATAATACTGTACCAAAGAAGAAGGGATATCTCTGAATTCTGTTGAACATTCTTCTTTCGCTCAGTGCTGGTAGATCTTGGAAAATTTGTATTAAAATTAAAATAAAGCTTAAACACAAGAAGATATTTGCCACTGTATTAAATGGCACCAAATTCTTAAGGTTGCGTATTAGAAAAATTGATATTAAGGGCAAAGTTAAGGCCAATACGTGCATGTGGAAGTCTAATTGGCCAAAATAAAAATCCGTTAGTTGTTTAACATTATCGGCTATGAAGAGAACATAAACGCAACACACCCCAAAGTGATAAAGACACATAAACATATCAACACAACTTCTGTAATACAATAAAATAATAACTTAAAATTATAAGTTTAAAACGAAGAGAACTTACGCTGCAGCAAAAGACAATTTACGCAGGCAAGGTGGTCCCTCTTGTATGGCATAATACATACACTCTGAATAACTTAAAGTAGCTTTTTGATGACGCTTGCAGATTTCATACATGGCATGGAGCTGGTTTTATTCATATAAAATTAATTTTTATTTTTTTTTTCATTTTCATATCATATAAACCCACCAGTAAATGTACAGCATAAATCATTATGGTTCCTATTAAAAAGGTTCCTATTATGCCATTTAACCAGCCAGCATTGCAAAAAGCTCTGGGCATTTCTAAACAACCCGTACCAATGGAGCATCTGATAATGCTTATGAAGGCCTCAAAATTTCTGCAATGATAACCATTATGATGCTTTTAATTGCTTGTTGTCGTTTATATTATCGAACTTACGTTATAGGATGTACCGTCTTACGATATAAATGTGGATCATATGCCCGATTTAATTTTACAAATGGTTTTATAATCATTTTTATATTATTGAACGAACTGATTGTCAATAATAATTTTGTTTATTTTAAAGTGTTATAATTTTTGACAAATTTTTAGTTTGCATATCGATATCAAATAATCGATATATCAATTAAATTTTATTAAAAAACACAGGCAACCCAGTATATCAAACGGTTTTACATTGAATTAATACTTGAACACATGGCGTCTTGGTAACGATACATGTCTAAACTACAGTAGCCGCACAAAAAAGTTCAAGTTGACGGTGTTAAATTAAGAAATTACATGACCGGACCATTTCTCATAGACCAAAAAGATAAACACACTAACAATGTGAGCTGCCAGATAAATTAATCTTCAAATCGTCAAATTTTAAGGAAAAAATCTTTAAAATAAAAAAAATTTTTTTACTGAAATTATCAAAAATTCGTCAGAAATAAAAAACAAAATATAAAATATCACCTTGTTTTCCGCAAAATTTTGATTTTGATTACAGTGAAACATTAAAAAATCTCCACGGAATTAATTTCTATTTTATTAATATGCTATTAATGAGCGTTTTTTTAAGAGCTTTCGGATTTAAGGGATTTTACAATATAATTTCATGTAAATGTTGTTGGTATTTACGACTACAATGGCTGATACGCTGGCAGAGCCCAATTTCACCATAATCTCCTTGACATATCGGACGGTATCTCAGAATAAATTGTTTAATATTGGCTTGCAGTTTGTCAACCACATGCTACATACCAGCTAAGTAATCATCACAAGGTAGCAATTGCCATTCACAGTAACGTTTCTGCCTTATAGCCTAGACTAAACAGTGCATTTTTCGGGATGCATTGGCAGTTCTTGTAATGCATCTGGCAGCTCTTCACAGCAAATACGGCAATTTTGCTTGTTCACGTACCCATTCATTTAGAAATGAGATTCGTTGTTGAAAACAACTTTCCGATAAAAAACTGAATCATCATCATGCCATCGCTTATTCATCAAAAGTTAGCCATTGTCGTAGGTCTTATATTCTAAATTCTTGTACCAGCTGTATTTTAAAAAGTTTAATAGCCCAATTTCCTAAAATTGTTCAAGGAGTGTAGTCGCCCGGGTCTAGTGGTTAGATAGCGACGGGTTCAAATCTCAGCTCTAACACCTTGAAAAAAGAAATATTAATAAATTATTTCTTTCCGTGACTCTTTCTCAGCAGTCTTCTGGCAAAAGCTCTGGTAGTAATTGATTGCCATGAAAAAGCGTCTCAAATCTGTCGTTCGGAGTCGACTTTAAATTGTATGTCCCGGTACTCATTTACATCAATTAACACACACAACATGAGTGTTGCGAGAAGCTAGGCAGTAACCCTGACACAGGGTTGTAATAGCCAATTATGTATGTATGTATGTATGTATGGAGTGACAAAGTTCCCATTACTGAGAACGGTGCCGAATTGATATTACACGCTCATCAACAATACTGGTGAATACATCTGCAATATTTGCCGCTGTTCACACTCTACGTAATACGCCACCAATATGGTTTCTTGTTTAATAATGTGAATTTGATGGGCAAGATTTCTAATAGCCGCCTCAAAAATGTCGCTAAGACAGAATATACAATGGAAAATGTGCACCATTTATAGTTAAACTATAATCCAAATTAAATATATTTGACAGTACCATGTTACAAAAAATGAGCTGAGCTGCCATAAACAGTGTTGTTAATAAGAAAGTTCCTGAAAAATTAAAACTAAAAAAACTTATTAAGAAATTGAGATTAAAAGAAAATCTAAAAGCTGGATGGGAACAGCATTGGCACTTATTTCCGATAAAAGAAACGAAAATAAATTAATAACCAAACATTGTACTTTTGATTTCAAAAGTTCCTTGTGTGTGAATCAATAAGGAACAGTAGGTGTTTCTAATATTCGCATAAATAGTGAACTGCCTAAAATACTTGATCATAAATTCTAGAAATAATAACTCCCTAAGCAATAGAATTCTTATTTATTAACTGATTTTAATGATTAGAATTAGAACATAAGTTTTGTTCTTGTCATTCCATCGTATTAATAGGTCATTGTCGCCTTTATTTTCATATGGAATTTTAATGAGTTTTTATTAAAAAAAAATATTCCAACATTTCAACGGAATACCTTCAGCTAAGTAACCACTTATACACTGACTTTCAAAGAAACTTATTTTTTATTTCAAAACAATATGCAAAATGCAAATGATGCATTTAAAAACAGCCACCTTCTTCTGTACGTGTACTCACTTACTGGTACTATAGAAGCTGTTGCAAATAAAAATCATAAATTCTCATGTAAATAAAAAATCAACATCATCAGTTAGTGAGGGTACGTATTAACAAGACTCAGAATGAACTGAACACAGATCATTCAAAGGCAGAACAGACAAGAAGAGACCAACAATATTAACGCTCAAACGCTCCACAATTCAACGCCACTATATCATGATTCTTATCTAAAGTGAGAATTTATATCAGGTTGTTTGTTGTATTCAACACAATGGCAGAAAAAAATAAAGAGAAACCACAGCAACATAAGCACCACAATGATGAACAACAGCAAGTAATATGATGATAAAATGGAAAATATAAAAAGAATGAGCATCAGTTGTAAATGCCAACAAAAAAAAAAAAAAAAAGAAAAGAAAAAAGTAAAGGAAAAAATAATTATGGACGTACATATGTACTCTTATAGAAATGTGGCGTGCAGCTCTATCTGAAGAAAAAGTGTTTTATTTGCTCCGCAAAACATAAAACCATAA
The DNA here is from genome assembly GCA_963576795.1 of Metopia argyrocephala. NCBI lineage: Eukaryota > Metazoa > Arthropoda > Insecta > Diptera > Sarcophagidae > Metopia > Metopia argyrocephala. The sequence continues at coordinate 51,775,946 of OY756210.1, forward strand.
AAATTACCAGCGTCACCAACGCCTCAAAAGTACCACCTTTCATGGCTTCTGCTACAATGAAACTGCTTACTAAGGAGAGATATTTTACTGTTTGCCCGTTGATTTTCCATTTTATCCATTTGGCCAGTTAAGCCAAACAACCAACATAATTGGCATGTTTCTACGCGCCTACAACGCCTTATTGCTTCAACATTTCTAAGGAGTTCGTTGCATCTTCCATCAAACACGGACTAAAAAATCTTAGGTGAAAAGAAAATTTAAGGCTTTACATATTATTGGTAAAACAGGCAGACAAACAGATTGACACACATACACACACACACACACACACACACCTAAATAAGAGACAAAGAAATATGCCACTTGAAAATGACAGCAATAAAGATTTAATTGTTTTTGGTCTTTTATTTGCATTTTGAAAATCCCCCATTTCTATCTCTATCTCTGAATACAACAGCTCAGTTTGTGCCACATTCTGGTTACTACTCTGGACAAACTTTAGCACACGCTCTTAACATTATCTGCTTGCCTAATTAAGATCTGCAACCACAACATCGTAAATTAAATGTGGGGTTAAAGTTTAAAATACTCACACTTTTATGGCAAAAAGTAAAGAAAAATACCTCTTTGTGGTTTAAGTGGTAAAATGGGAGGTTTATTTGCTGGCAGACGTCCGTACATACTTTTAGACCAAAATTGGTTAGCTATGTAGTTGACTTTATATTTTGGTAAACTTTAGCACAATTAATATCAACTAGTCTGTGTAATCCGGCTAAAAATTAAGGTGTACTCGTGATTGCAATTTGCAATTCTAGTGTAACACAGAGTAGAGTGACGCTGCCAACATGTGCTCACAATTTGTGCATTTATACCGCAAAAATTCAATATTTTTCCATGTATGGCCTATAGAATACGAGTACGAGTATTATGAACAAAAATAGCCAAACGCTTGCGTGCCACTATAAATACCAGATGAAAACAAAGTAATATGATTCACTTATGGAGCTTTTTGGGTGGGTTTGCATCATCATCATCAGCATTATTATTGACGTTCTTGTCATCCTGGTTACTCTGTCTTCTTTTTTTTTTCTTTTAATTCACATCAAGTGTGTATATGCATGTGCATGTGTTGTATGAAAAGGAATTTAGCAAAATAGGTGCGAAAACCATAATGTTCATTAGCTGAGGTAATTTTTGCCTCATTAAATATTGATGCTACACTTATGTCACACGAACACACATACGAGTACAATTACAACACGTAACAAGTTTTTGAACGTTTTTGTAGAATATAGACCGAATAGTGAAGCTATAATTTATTGTTGATAATGTTGAAAAATGGTAAACTTTTAATGGGTATTATGGGCTGCGCAATGTACCCTACTTCAGATAATTAAAGCTTGTGAAAGAATTTAAAGTAGTCGTCGTGGTCTAGTGGTTAGTGTGTTGGCTTACTAAGACAATAGTGCCGGGTTCAAATCTCAGCTCTGACATCTAAAAAAAAAGAAATATGAAAAAATTATTTCTTTCGGCGACTACCTCTCAGCAGTCTTTTGGCAAAAGCTCTGGAAGTAATTGATTGCCATGAAAAAGCTTCTCAAATCTGCCGTTCGGAGTCGACTTTAATGTGTAGGTCCCGGTACTCATTAATAAAAATTAACACACACAATATAAGTGCTGCGAGATGCTAGGCCGTAACCCTGACACAGGGTTGTAATGGCCAATTATGTATGTATGTATGTCTGTATGTATTAAGAGAATTCGAAAATAACATTCAGGAGCAGTGCTTGTTGATTGTTCAGCGAAACGCACAATGCATTATAGAGAGAATTCGTGCTTTAGCCGCACCGCTCATTTGTGCAGCAATCTTTCTGCGATATCAGTAGGTTTAAATCAAATGTCGACAAACACTACTCTTTCTTTCCCCCTTCCCATAACATATTTTCCTAGACCAGCACAATGTACCGCATAAGTTGGGGCGGCCCCTGAGTGTTGGCCTTAAAAAAATAAATCGAAATACACTAAGAAAAAGCCCGTGAGGCTCTTAGTAACACACTTGTGGTTTTATGTTCTCTCTTACTTCCTTAACTCTTGCAAAGTGCCCACAAATACAAAGAGGACTTCCCTGAATTCTATTTTCTACTCAATTAAAGGCATCTGCAGGTTCATACCGGCTCTGTACCGCATAATTCTCTGAACCATTCAATAGCTAATGTTAGCTAATAACAAAATCATATTATAAAGCCAGTAAGATAGTTAAGGTTAGTCCGGTTTACCAGCAAAATTTTATTTTTGAAATTATAAGATTTTATTTAAATGCTCATGCTTTTATAAAATCTGTAAATCCCAATCACAATTAAAGTCGCTTAAACTTCAAGTAGCAGACTAAATTCAAATAAAATAAAGAGAAAAAAGAAGGTGTGTTTGTAAGTGAATGGCTTTAACACTTAAAGTAGCATTTAACGACATCATTGTCACCATCTTACCGATGTCACAGTTAACTAATAAATACGTATGTATAGAGACAGAGAGAGAGAGAGAGAGATGATGATGAGAATGTTGTTGCATAGACATTACCAACAACGTCAGTAGGAATCCATTTAAATGCACAAATTACGCACAATATTGATCTGGAATTTATGCCAATATATGGTAATACAAAATGAACGTGTCTACTCCCCAAGTGCATCATCATTGTCATCATCATTATTTGTAATGCCCATATTCACACACATGTCACAATATAATCTTCTTTTGGTAGTTTTTCATTGTTTTGGTTTTTATTATTTGTGCACCCTACACATTAGTAGGTGGTTTAAGCTGTATCAGGTTTCTGCTGATAAACACACACTATTTACGCTGTCGATTTTGCATGATTTACTTGCTTCGAGCTATGCTGTCAAAACCATTAGCTCGGGCAGTAAGCCAAGCAGTCTGACGGTTAAGAAAACAGTTCACTGAGTTAAATATTTCGTGCTATAAAAGACTATAGCTTGTGTGAAAACCGAAAAAGTGAGAAACCGCAGTTTTGGTTTAAAATTTACCTTTATCTTTAGACTTGAGTTCTGAAAGAGCGATTTTAATAGCATTTTTTAATTCTTCTTACAGAGTAAGACCAATTCTCTCATCAATGTCCAAATCTTTTAGGCATACGTTTTGGATATAAATGCTCTATTAATACTGGATAACACAGGTTGATTCTGTTGAAGTCATACATACATAACTGGCCTTTACAACCCTGTGTCAGGATTACGGACTAGCTTCTCGCAGCACCCATGTTGTGTGTGTTAATTTTTATCCATGATTACCGGGACCTAGAGTTTAATGTCGACTCCAAACGACAGACGTGAGAAGCTTGTTCATGGCAATTAGTTGCTCTTAGAGCTTTTGTAAGAAGACTGCTGAGAGGTAGTCGCCGAAAGAAGTATTTTTTTCATATTTCTATTTTTTTTTTTTTTTTTAAAGAAGACAGAGCTTGGTGTCGAACCCAGGGCTCATGTTTTAGTTAGCCAACACACTAACCACTAGACCGCGGCGACTATCTGTTGAAGTCAGTTAAGTTAATAAAAAATAAATAAATTAAAGAATTGTTAAGAAGTAAAAATCTATAGTTTTCTAGTCGGTTTTCGGTTTCGAATATTTCTGAATAAAATCGAACAGCAAATCGTATATATCACTATAACAGCCCATAAGTTGCTGCAAAGCAGCAAGATGATGTACTTCTTAAGTATTTCTGAATCTAATAGAGCTGAGCTTCTCCAAGGTAGCCTTTCGTCATGCGGGAGTTTAAGTGCTCTATCCGACATTTTATATTTTTCGAGTTAATAATGCCACTTTATGTTTTTAACACCAACATTTTTAAAATTTACAATCCATTTTCCGCTATTTCACTCTGAAACTGGACGAGATATCCGAAAACGGATTGTAGATTTGAAAAGTTTGGGGTCGCAAACCTAAAGTGGCATCATTAATTCGAGATGTATAAAAAACATGAAATGGCGGAATAGAGCACATAAACTCCCGCACGACAATATATCTATAAAAGAAGTGGTTGAACCAAAGGAGAATAAAAGTAATTAAACAAAAATATGCCTATAAGTATATACTCCAATGTCCGGTGTAAGAGGTTTAATATAAAGAATATACCAATTTTTAAACCTTTCACCGTTAGCCTTCTAACTATAAATAAAAAAATCAACATTTCCTTTGTATGGGCGGAACCTTTCCTACTTTTCTCATTCCACCTATTTTTTAATTGATGGTTTGTTTTGACTATGAAGTGAATTTAGAAACTTTGACTTTAACCGTCCTAAAAATAGAAAAATATCAATGATTACTTGGTATATCATACTTGTCCTATTCCATACATTTTCGACTCATGATTTGCATTGATTATGAAGTCATCCCGAATAAATTAAAAAAAAAAAATAAATTTTATCCGACTCAGACAACTTTTGGATTGATGATTTGTGTTCATTGTAAAGTTGTTGGCTTATGTACCCATTTTGAAGCTATAGATAAACAAATATTTACTTTGTATGGGCGTTGCATTGCCCAGTTGAAATTTTTGGAATTTATACAGCCTATAAGTCCGTTCAGACTTACAGAAAGATACTTGTCTTTGAATATAAGCCGATTTAGACCCTGCAAAGAAATACTTTGGTGCTCTACTTGATCATTATCTAGGCACAAATGACTTTAAAAGTCTGGGAAAATTTTTGTGAAACCGCCTTTAATTTTGTATAACAACTTATCTTGAGCGAATTTTTTCTACTAATTCCTCACAGAAGAATGGCCTTTTATAATCCATTACCTTAAATTGAAAGTTAGTTATAAATGGTGGTGGTTTTCAATGACTATTTAAACCCTACTTGGCTTATTTATTCTACTCTTTCTATAGTTTTTTATTATATCTGGTGTTTGGAGATGTTTAACACTGTTTGTTGCTATTACATTTGATATTCTTTTTTTTTATTGCAGTTCTGTCGTTTGCATGTCATTGTTGGTCAAGTTTTTTGGTCGATTGGTTTTGCATTGGATTTGGTTTGTAGGAATAATGGTCGGCTCATTATGTTCAAAATGCAAACTAAAGAATAACATACAAGGTATCGAGAGAAAGAGTACAAAAAACCTTTAGTTTTCTATAGTGGTTAAGTGTTGGGCTACGTTTCAGTTCATTCGATTTCATTTGCTGGGGTTATGCGTAATTTATAGTTTTTGTTTACTTGATGAAGTGGTGTCACAACACATTATTGACATTTTGGCATTCTTGCAGTACGGTAATGCGTAAGAGTGATTATTCGTATATAAAGGTGTATGTAAGTGTACGTAGATTTCTGTGCATTCTTATCTCTGTAGGCAATAGCAGCAGGTCGTTTTGTACTTTTTTCTTTTCGTTTGGTAGGTGATGTATTCAGGATAGGCATATGCATATATGTATGCACATATTGTAATTTACACCATTGAATGCAATATCATCATTAGCATCATTATCTTTATTATCGTCATCAATGAAAACTTTTTGCCCAAATGACGGGTCATTATAATGCCACCTTCTTCTTGGAAACTCATTTTGTTTTTATTTGTTGTGTCATCTTCATGTAACCATGTGTTCGTTCATATGTACTTATGTCTATTGATTTGATTTGTTTTCGAGTTGGTTCGTACGATAGATGGTTGCACCATTAAGTTGTTAAATAAATCAAGACTTATTGTTACACCAGAAGACACAAATTAAGTGTGGCATTTACTTTAAAGTATGTGGTCGATATTAAATTTATTCTGTTGTGAGTATCTGTGAGATTATGTGAAATGCATATTGAGTAGAATGAAAATAAATTGGAATTTAACAAATTTGGTTGCGATATGTAATATGTTATTTAAGGATTTTAACCACAATATCTTTACCTGTTATGGCAAATGAATAACGTTTGTATTCAATTAAATTTAAATATGTAGTATGTTATGAAAGGCTTAAATAAATTTATAGTAATCGATAAAATGAGTTAGAATAGAATATGGAAAATGCAAAGTTTTCAAGTGCTTTATTAACTTACCCATCATAAATTTGTTTATTAAGTCAAAGGACAACATGGATCTGTCATCATTTATAATCTGTCCTGTTCAATTTCTCTATACAAAATATTACAATATTTGCCTACAAGTCATACTGTAAGTACAGTATTCCCGGGAAAATTCCACACGCTTAATAGCCTTTCACTATTATTTACACCAATTATTGAAATTAATTAACTTTCGCTTAATTGCTTTATTCGCTTAAATACCTCAAATATATTTCCCCCAAAGAAAAATTTTACTTAAAATTCCCTCGCTTAATTACCCAAAATAATTATTTTCTAAAAACTGCAGCTTAACAACTCAACTATGTTTATATACGCATAAAAGGATAAGGATATAACACTGGCCTATGGAGTTATCAATTAACATGGTCTCATTACCATACTGTGTAACTTAATAAAGGCGTTTAATATTCAAATTATCTTCGATTTCGATTCCAATACAATACACGGTATGGGTAGGTGTTTAATCAGCTGAGTATTGGTCTTAGAAAAAAAGAGCTTATTTGTATACCTTTCATTGTCTGTAGAATCAACATTAAATATATACAAAAAATTTTAACTACTCTTAGTTATACTTCTGCAATCCTCATCAAATATGGTAGAAATATTGAAACTGACATCGAGCTGTATTAACAATTAGTTTCAAAATTCATTGCTCTATTAAGATATAAAAATGTTAAAAATTTTTAAAACATTTTTATTAATTTAACTTAATTTCTCCGCTATAATAAAACTTCACGTAACTGAAAGATGATGCATTATTATGGCCAACTAAATGGCCAACAAAAAAGAAACAGAAGACAAAAAAAACTGCAATTGAATAGAGGAATAAAAAAGCAGTAGAAATCATTAAACCAGCACCACTTTTGGCATGTGCCATGGGGAATAGAAACCAAACAACATACTTGTACATTGTTAAACATCACCAACTTAAACTCTGATAAAATATATTACAAAATAAGAAAAAACAAAATTAAAGAAGAGCAACAGCATTCGGCATTTTTGCTTCATTGGAATAGCTGGTCAGATGAAACAAATCTAGAAATGGTAAATAATCGTTTAATTAGCTACGCGATCTACATGCAAAATCGCTAAGGGAAATCAATTGGTACAACAACAACAATACAATTTATGAACCAGGCTATAGTTTCACAGAAAAACTAAAGAAAAACGAAACCCAATAAAAATAACAAACAAATTTGGTTGTTTGTGTCAACCAGCCTACAAAGAAGTAAAAAAATTCACCAACACAATATGCGACAATGAAAGAAAAAAGATGATCTATTGCTTTTGATGAAATTATAATAAAACTTGTAATAAAACCCATATGAGTTACATGAGTAATTTATGATCTAAACAATATGGTCAATAGAGTATCTTTTTTTTTTGTTTTTTTTTTATTTTTCCATCATTCAATTCATTTCTCTTGGATTTCTTTCTGTGCTGATGAATTATTAGCAAACTTATCATTATTTTTATTATTTTTTTTATATTAAAGTTAGTAAAAAAAACAGAATAAAGAATAAATGGATGGCTCAATGGCTGGTAAGTTGTCATGTGGCATGACAAAAATGCACTTGTTTGTACGCTTCGCTCGTTTGAACATACATTTTTGGAAAGTTACTTATCAAACGTGAATGTAACATTGTTTTGCCACAATAATTTTTGATACATTACACTACACTACAGCCAGCCATACAACACGTGCTAAACATGATCATCTATGTTGGAATACAATCATGAACACATATTCGTATTCAGTTATACTCAAATTTTTTTAGTCTATAGTTTAGAGGCTGCACTATGGCACAGGGAACATTATATTTTAGAATAATTTTCGCAATTCTCTTAAAAGAAACATATTCTAATTATCAGTATTGCCCTCATTCAGTAGTCCACTTAAAAGCAGATACTGCTTCCTATAGGATCGTTGGTGTCCTACTTCAAACACCATGATGATATTAAAGATCATCGCTACGCAATCATTATTGTAAAGTCGATTAAATAAGGCGGGGTGGTGGTTAGAGTTCTCGCGCAAAAACTCAAATGGCTCAGGTTCAAACCCCAGCAAGTGGAAAAAAATGAAAGAGTTAGTTTGCAGTGTTTTAAAAATTATAATTTAAAAAGCCCCCCCCCCCCCCCCCCCTTCATCATACAAAACTTCATTTGGGGAGGGGGATTTTATTGGGGATGATCGACAAGTTTTCGGTGATTTTTAAAATTTGTTGCTAGGTTAATTATATATTATGGATTTCATACATTTGGAACACACGATGAAATGATTTCAATAGAGTTTCAATTTTCAATACTTTCTTATAAACTTGTTTAAAACTCACACTTTCATATAAAATTTTTGCAACGTGTGCTTTTGGTTTTAGTTTGGTATTGTTTTCTCATATAAATAAAAACATTCCCATATCATTATGTCACCGCCACCGGTGGTTTTTTTTGTGGAGGAATTCAGTATTAGAGTGTCTTCTTATAGTTTAAATTCTCCTTTCAGAGACAAACAAAATATTTTTAGATTCGTCTGACCACAAACTAAGTACTTCTCCACTTAATAGTATGGGAATATTTTCCATACTATGGCACAGGACATCTATTTCGAATTGTTGGCGCAATAGATGCCCTGTACTATACAAATGTTAAAAACGACATCATGATGTCTTATGCTGGATATGAAATGGCTATTCGATGGGTGTTTAACGATGCGAAACACACATCGAAGCGATTAAAAGGTTGATTTTAAAATAATGGTGTCAAGGCAAATTGTCAAAGCGGCTCTTAGAGGAAAAAACCCTTCTATTAAGGAACAGTTGTAGGAATTTGTTAAAGATGTATGAAAGAACATTGGAACCGATATATTATTAAAAATTAGGGGGATTCCACTAAGTTCAGTGGCAAATAATAAAACATATGTAAATGCATGCAAAATTGGTGATGCAGTTTCTGTGGAAATTTTTGGTAATGAACTAATCAGGGTTTTGGGGAGTTTTGGGGATGTGAATTTCGAAATTGGGGATAAAAAGTGAAAACTATCTGACAACCCTGAACACCATCTACAACAAAAACATCGCTCCCCGACATTCCACTCTATTCTACTATAACTAAGAAATAGATGATCAGGAGAAAAACGCCACCTATTAGGAATTAAGGTGTGCGTCACTATAAACTGTAACACATCAAAAGTCAAATAAAAACTGACTGGAGTAAGCTAGAGTTAAAAATAAAACAGTTTTATTTTGCATTTTTATTACAGATTTATATTCTGTATTATTTTATTTAAAAATTAATTTAATTTTATAAAATTTTTTATTTTATTCATTATGCCATCCATAAGCAATGTTATAGTGTTTTCGGTGATTTTTTTGGTACCAGCTGTCCATTTATATCGAAAACTAGTAATGGTTTTGGGAACAGATGTACTCTTCTTTAGTTCTCTTTTGACCAGAGCCCAATATCTTTCAATAGGCCGCAGCTCTGAGCAGTTTGGTGGGTTAGCCTCTTTTGGAACAAAAATAACATTATTTTTATTATACCAGTCTATTGCGCTTTTACTGTAGTGACATGTTGCCAAATCTGGCCAGAAGAATGTTGATATGTTGTGCTGTCTTAGAAATGGAAGCAACCTCTTTTGAAGACACTCTTTGATATAAATATCTGAGTTTATTGATCCCAATGTAACAAACGATGCACTTCTGTTGCCGCAGCTACAAATAGCCTTCCAAACTAGGAACTTTTTGGGAAATTTTGATAGTTTTTTAGTTCGGAACTCTTCAGAAACATTGCCTCTACTATCCGCTACATAAAACTCTTGGCCAGGAAGCTGCGCAAAGTCTGCAAAAACGTAAGTTTCATCATCCATTACACAACATTCGAACTTTTGAAAAAATTCTTTTTTGAGGAGTTTTGCTCTTTTTTTTGCTTCAATATTCTTCTTAGCATTTCTATCTGGAACTTTTTGGACTTTAAATGTTTTAAGGCCAGCTTTAGATTTAACTCGGCGCACAAAACTTTCCGAACATTGCACGCGCCGGGCCACTTCGCGACCAGAAATGTTTGGAAGAGCCAGCAAAAGCTTCTCAACCTTTTTGGCTTTCGCGTCGTTCGTTACCAGTTTTGCTTCACCTGTTCCAGGCTTTCTTTCAATTTTTAGGTCTTTGTTGAACTTTTTGACCACTCTGGAAACACATTGCCTGGTCACGTGGACTTCCCTAGCAACTTTTGTATAACTCCAATATGTTTTTTTTGAATAATTTGAATAATTTTTGTATGCACTTGTCTTTGATTATCCATTGTGAACTAACTAACAAGTCAAATTTGACAAACTGATACATTTTAAAATCTGACACATTTTTCAAAGATATTGTGATTATGAAAAATAGTTTTGATTAAAGGTGAAAAAAGTTATTAAGAAAAATGGGTGTTACACTTTATAGTGACGCACACCTTAGCATATAACAGCTAAACCTACTTAGCGAAGGCACTTACCACACAATCAACATTCAACGATGAAGCAATTTCCAAAAAATTCTAATACAATGCACCGCATTTAGTAGCACTTTACCCCTGAGTATTGGTCTCAAATAATAAAAAAAAACATCCAACGACACCATCCGAATCCAATGTTCTTTATAGAAAAGGGTAGAATAAAAGTCATGTTCTAAAAGCATTTTCTCCGCTTTTCTAAAAAAACGAACCACAACTGCACTATATTTTAGTTTTTCTTCTAGGTGTACAAATCTCACATAAGATAATGGGTGTTTTTTATAGAGTGACACAAGTCTAAATCATAATAAAGCAATGAAATATATTTTTAATGTCAATTTAATGGGCTTTATTGAAAAAAAAATTTTATGAAATTAACGTTTAAATATAATTTCTGCTATGTGGCCGCAACGGCTGGCGTGTAGAAAGCGCAATTTTGAACACCAATTTTCAAAAACTTTTCGTAGCATTTGCGGACGTATTTTGCCGATAACTCTTCGAATGTTGATTTCTACGGGTTTAACTATTGTGGTTTATCGGTGTAGACAAGTGACTTAATATACCCCCAATAGTCCAATGGGGTTAAATCACACGATCTTGGTGGCCAATTAGTTGAACCATTACATGAAATTTCTTTCATCAAAAGTTTCTTTCTGTCCTGTTGGAACCACAGACTCATGCCAACTAAAACTAATTTTTTTAGAAACTTTAAAAACGTAGTTCTTACCTTTACCTTGCAGTATCATTCGATAATTGAAATGAAAAAATTATATTTGTGTTGAAAATGAGTTTTGAATTAAACTTAAAAAATGTTTCTCCTTTTTTCTTATATATTTCTTTTTCTTATTTAAGCAATAAATTTAAAATACTTTCTTTTTTGCAGAACTGATGTTTTTAACATCGATTACACCAACAGTGTGGCTAAGACGAAAAGTGTAATACATATACGGATTTAAAATACGATTGAAGGTGAGTTATTTTGCACAAGTAAATTAATAATAATTAAACAAATGTTTTCTTACATCTATAAAAACAAAAGCGATAATCACTTGCCGTTGCAAACGCCCTAGTAAGCTTTGTAAACAAGAAATCGTAGCATACATATATACCTATATTTTGTTATAGTTTTAAATAATTTTCTACACTTGCAAGATTTGCAAGGGCGTTTACAACGAAAAGTGTTTATCGTTAATGTTTATGTTACTCAGTATACATAAATAAATATACTCTTACCTACACTTGCTTGATACCAGTCAACACTTAAAATACCACCAAAATCTCAAACAAACTTTTGAGTTCAAAAGGTTAAACGCTTGTTAAAGCACCTAATCGATCTAAGCATTTGGCCATAAAAACAAATCACATTATGGCCAACTTACAAAACAACATGATCAACAATTTAAACGTTTAGTTAAAAGCATTAGTCAAACACTAATATTAGAGAAAAAAGATGTAGATATTCACGTACGTATGTGTTTTAGCCAAAATAAAGAAGAAAAAAACTGTGCAAATCGTACCATAATTTTCATTATCATCAGCCTTTGTATGAAAGTCATCTTTAACAAGCTCATTATCATCATATTCGTAATTATGGCCATAATCATTTTAGCCAAGTCTAGATGCTCATTTGTACATATAATTTGTGTTTCCTTGATTTGTTCATTTGATCTTGTACGAGTACACAAATACGATTTGTTTCTCTCTGTCTGGATTCAATTGTTGCAGTTTCTTTCTAAGTAGATTTTCATTTTCATTTTCCATTTCCTTTTTTTTAAACAGCTTGTTAAAGGAGCCCAACATTGTGGTTGACCAGTTGATGTTGTTACTGTTGTTTGCAACAAAATAATTTGGCCACATGCTGTGATTTTTAACCATCAACAAGTGAATTTCATTGTAGAGAGAATGTGTGTGTCTCGAGCTAAAATTTTCCTTTGATAGGCATTTTAGAATTCAACATGTAAATTTTTATTTGAATGTCAGTTTTTATTTCTTCTTGAATTTAGTTGGTTGGTTGGTTACGTGTACGTTTTTGCCATGAATGACTGTTTTATTACATTAATGTTTGAAAGATAAATCAGTTAGAAAGATGTATGTTTTATTGGATTTTGTTAAAGACTTGTTACCATATTTGGAGAAGTTTGATTACTTCTTTCTTCTTTTTTTTTTTTTTCTTTAAAGAAAATTAGCAGAACAAATGAGAAGTTTTATGCAGTAAATTTTACTTGGCAAACTTAAAAGATATATGTATATAGTATGTATACGTATGTAAATAGACCGCTCGAGAGAGAAATTATTGAAAAGTATTATAATAAGCCACTAAGCGCAAAGTTTTGCACTTAATTTCAGTGTATCAAGTGTAATTACTTAGGTTAAGATCATAGATGGGCATTTTTCAGTACCAGTACTTTTTCAGTATTTTCTTTTTTTACTGATTATTGAAAAGAAAAATCAGTATTCAGTAAATTTTACTGATTATTGAAAAGAGAAATCAGTATTCAGTAAAAAGTACTGTTTACTGAAAAAAGAAATCAGTATTCAGTAAATTTTACTGATTACTGAAAAGAGAAATCAGTATTCAGTAAATTTTACTGATTACTGAAAAGAGAAATCAGTATTCAGTAAAAAGTACTGATTACTGAAAAGTGAAATCAGTATTCAGTAAAAAGTACTGATTTGTGTAAAAAAATTCAGTAAACATTAAATGACTGATAGTAGGTAGATACTGTGTGCTTTAAAAATGATATGTACGCATTGCTCACTTACATGAATAGTGGCATAACTGAAAAACTGAATTTCGAGGAATATTTCTTTTTTGTATGTTTTTACTTTTTTTAATTATGAAATGTGTTATTGGGTAAATAAAAACTGATTTATATAGCTGAGACTTAAAGTTCAGAAAATATACTGAAAAATGTAAAATAAAATAATTTTTTCAGTTCTTAATTTTTTTCGAAATGCAGTTTTTCAGTTATGCCACTATTCATGTAAGTGAGCAATGCGTACATATCATTTTTAAAGCACACAGTATCTACCTACTATCAGTCATTTAATGTTTACTGAATTTTTTTACACAAATCAGTACTTTTTACTGAATACTGATTTCACTTTTCAGTAATCAGTACTTTTTACTGAATACTGATTTTTCTTTTCAGTAAACAGTACTTTTTACTGAATACTGATTTCTTTTTTCAGTAATCAGTAAAATTTACTGAATACTGATTTCTTTTTTCAGTAATCAGTACTTTTTACTGAATACTGATTTCTCTTTTCAGTAAACAGTAAAATTTACTGAATACTGATTTTTCTTTCCAGTAATCAGTAAAATTTACTGAATACTGATTTTTCTTTTCAATAATCAGTACTTTTTACTGAATACTGGTTTACGTATTGCAGTAAAAAAGTAATGCAGTATGCCCATGTATGGTTAAGATTGAGCATGTCAACAGTTTTGTTTTCAGAATAAAAAACTCACGAATATGTTTTTCCATAATGCCAAACTTTTTCTGAATGCTACTCTTGGCACTACATGTATAGTTTTAAGGTTTTATCACTTTTTGAACGTGTGATCTTCTAACAGACTAACCAAACCCCAGCAAACCTCCGTTACCAAGCTAGCACTTGGGGTATTTTTTTAATAAGACTTTCATTTTTTTTGTATTAGAGACCAGTACTCAGGATTAAAGCCCTACTAAATGCTGAGCATTGTCTTGGAATTTTTTGAAAAGGACTGTCTATTTTTTTTTCTTATAGTAGTAAGACAAATTGCAGTGAATTGATCATTCAAAGGCCAGTGTTATACCTTGACTCTTGAAGAATCAACAGCAATTGCCTCATCGTTGCATGTTGATTGTGTGGTGAGTGCCTTCGCTAAGTAGGCTTAGTAGGTTCAGCTGTTATCTGCTACTTTCCAATAGGTTGTTGATTATGCTTCCGCCTTACAACTGAACTGTCTTGTTTGTCCAGTGTCTATAGCAAGAGCCCCAAGTCATAGTCACACAACCCTTAATTGCTTTATAAAGTTAGTATGGTATAAAATTGATACAATAATGATAAAATTAAATCTAGAAACGACTTCTCACAAACTGCAAATATATAACAATGCTTTTGATTTTATTCAAATTCATATAAAAGTGCCAAGAAAAATGAAATAAAATAAGAAATTGTCTACATAGGGAGTGAACTCTAACCATTTTCCAGATAAGCTAAAATTAGTATTTAGTTTCCATGAAAAATGTCATGCCTACTTGTCCAATTCCGCTTCATTTTTAAGTGACGATTTGCATTGAGTATGAATTCTTTCAGACCTTCAACCGTTTTCAAAATATACAAAAATCAAGAACAACTTAGAGACGCACACATGCTATTTCGAAATTCAACGAAACATCCAAATAAACTATATAGGTCCCAGTACCTAGCCTGTTCATAAGTTTCATTTAAAACGGTCCACGTGTTTAAGCGATATGTGGCGACATACGTAAGCCAAAAATCGTCTCAATTCCTATATTCATATATAGATATGTATGCATATCATATATATACATACATCTATATCTATATCTATACATTTGTAAAGGGTGATTTGTAAAAAAACACACACACACAATTTAGAGAACTCTGTGAAAACTTTATTTGAGCCAATAGAACGATCAACAATATAATTCAATGCTTTAAGATACTCGTAGTATCATGGAAATTATATTTTGGTAAACTCTATCCCACATATATACGGCTGTCTCACGAATAAACTTTTTATGAACCAAAAATAATATGATGAATAAAAGGGTATAAGAACAACAACTATATAGCTATAATAGCTTCTTAAAGATCTTTATTAAAGTGAGAGCCCTATATATAAGTACATATATTTTTTATAATGTTGCTGGATTTTGTTCAGTCAAATTAACATTTGCAAATGGTTGTCAAAAGATCTACAAGTGCATCCGAACTGTTCACAGTCATAATATATCCACCGCAGTTTTATAGTTTGTTGTTTCTGCGTATTGGTGCAGGCTCCTTATTTTGAGAAGAATATCAGATTTGCAATATTTCGAAAAGATTTTCTGTAAGTCGGCAATTACTTATGATAATTTCCCTATCTGTGATATCTTAAGGCAATCCTTCCGAAACTTTTACCAACTTTTCCTTTTCAAATTTTTACTACACCTTCCTATCGTTTGATTTTTCTTTTATAGTATCTGATGTGGATAGATTAATATTATTTTAAAATATAAACAATTTTTTTTTATTTATTTTTGTTGAAATACTATGTACGTTAAAAATAACTAAATAACGCAATATGCTAGAATATTTGGGAAATGACTTTAAAAAATGCTAAATTTAGCATTAATAAAGCTAAAGTAGCAACGCTACATTTTGCTTTAAAAGATTTTGAAAATTTGTGACTTTAATTTAATTTATAAAGTGAAACAGCAAGTGGTTCAAAAGAGGCATTAAAATACTCATTTTGTTTATACTTTACATCGGATTTTTTCAATTGCACCAACTGGATATTAACGTGGGTCAGGTACAATAGAGGGAGAGAGGAAGTTATTATTGAAATCTGTTTTAAGTTTTGCTAATGGAGGGTCATAGTAATCACAACATACCATGCAGGCAACGTACAATTAAATTAAATTAAGACCAATACTCAGGAGTAAACCCCTACTAAATGCAGTGACATTGTATTGGAATGTTGAATATATAGATATACATAGATACATAGATGTGAAGAAGTAATTATAAGCGCCTTATGTCAATGGGACAAATTGCTGTCAGTTTGATCACTAGTGTGTTGGCTTACTAAGACGATAGCGCCGGATTCAAATCTCAGCTCTAACATCTTGAAAAAAGAAATATGAAAAAATTATTTCTTTCGGCGACTACCTCTTAGCAGTCTTCTAGCAAAAGCTCTGGGAGTAAATAATTGCTATGAAAAATTTTCTCAAATCTGTCGGTCCCGGTACTCATGGATAAAAATCAATAATTAGACCATAACCCTAACACAGGGTTGTAATGGTCATGTATGTAAGCAGAACTTTCTTAATGCAACAAATATGGATAAAAAGTATTAAATATGGGAATTTGCTTCTGCCCTTTGTACATAATATAGGAGTACATAAATAACTGGCCTTTATATGTGTTTTTATGTTTAGTTTGTCATAATATTGTGTGCGTCAATTATTATACATCAGGTAACGGGTCCTGAAGTTTAATAACGTCACTTAACAACAACCTTGAGATGTTTGTTTACGTTTTTGCCGCAGGACGAAATATTTTTCTAGAATTCAAAGAGAACATTGTGTTGCATTATATAAGTATATATGAGTTTATTAGCGGTAATTACTCTTCGTTGCAAACGTCATTGCAAGTCTAGCAATTTTTTAAAAAATCAGTTCGGATTTGTTTAAATTCGGTTTTAATTATTGCACTGCCCCTGAGGTATTTTTATTTAAATTTAATAGATCGTATTTCATCTTTTCTCTTTTCATCAATGATGAGTGGGAAATATTTTTTGAACAGTTTCATATTTTCTTTTTAATTATTTCAGTTGTGCTTTATTAAATATTACAAAATAAATTTAAAATTGCCCGCCTTTATACAATTATTCCTATTTATTGTCAATACCGTCACTGTCATCTTTATCATCAGCAAAACAATAACAATCATCACGTTAATCATGACTACTTATGCATCTAATGACTTGACAATATGACATATTCTTTCTTTGATGATGCTGCTTTTGTTAATTTTAAATGACTTCAATACTATTGACACTGTCACCACCAACGATTTTTAGTTTTTCGAAAGTTAAACATTTTGCAACTGAACGTTTAATGTGTGCGCGATCGACTACCAATAAGGCGGCAAACAATCAGGCTGGAACGAAAGAGAATGAACGGAACGTTTAGACGACCGCCTGGAATAGATTTTTAGTTGTCAAAACATTGTCAACATTTTATTTGTGCATTAAACAGAAAAAAAAAACAACAAAACAAAACAAAATTAAACTACAAAACAAGGAATGGGTGATAGTATTGTAAAGTATCAATAGAATTAAAGTGACAGTAGTTTTGTGGCGGCGTCTCAGAAATTGTTTTAGACTTTATAGCCAGTTAGCTGGGCCAAGCCATGACTAAAAGCCATGAAGGCAGTCGGCTAGTCAGTCTTTCATAGCAGTAGACAACATGTTACTGTTTACCAAATTACACCACTGGTGAACATGACGATGATGACGCCGACTTACAACAGAAAAATTCAGAGTTTATGTTTATTTTTCGTTGACTTTAAAATTGAGTTTTTTAAAGCGCTCACTTGAATTGGTTTAAAAGTTCATTGATGCTTCAGCTCTATTATAAATAGATGGGGAGGTTTTCTTTTTTTTTTCTTTTTTATTTCATTTTTCCATTTGTAAAAGCATTGCTTTGGCGTGGTCTTTTTAAGTTCGTATTGTTTTCATCATTGTCGTCAACATTATCATTATCATCAGCATCGTCATTGTAAAAGCATCCGCATCAAACTCAGTTAAATTGTAATATAATTTCGGCATTAACTGCTACCAAAACATAAGCTTGAACGTTCAACTTTTAGCCAAAAATTTAAGTAGTTAGATATTATTTGGTTAGGGAGAAAGTAAAACGACACAATATAAGTTAAGCTTTGTTCTTAATTGCTTACAGCCATTTTAAATAATTTTCAAAGAAAGTAGTAAGGGCTTGAGGCCATTTTGTAACAAAATTTAAAACACGTTAATTATATAGTAAGACAATCTTAACCTCAAATGTTGGTAGAATTTTTTGATCCCTAGCATATCGTCGCAAAAATTAAAGAACTCTGGTAAAGGCCAGTTATGTATGTATGTATGTATGTATGTAACTGACAAAAAATAGAAAATACGTTTATTGCATCATTTTTGTCAGAAAAAAACGCGTAGATTGGTCTCGGCCTCAGATTTCTATGATGAAAAGAAATTCACCTACACCGTCTGAGTTTTAAAAAATTCCAGTGTCTGTTTTATTTTCATATTAGAGCTGCGTGGGTGTTATTTACATACGTGCATACATAATAACCATTTTTCAGAATTACAGCCTAGCATCTGGCAGCACCTATATTGTGTGCCTCAAATTTTATCCATGAGTACCGGGACCTACAGTTTAATATCGACTCCGACTTGAGAAGCTTGTTCGTGGCAATCAGCTAATTTCGGAATAACCGGAAGACTGCTAAGAAGTTGTTTGGAGCTTAAAAATTGGGCCAGTTTGTTTAGGTAACTGGACACTGTGGAATAAGCGGCAGAATACTGTTTATACACTGATTAGTAAGGGATACTACTGTGACGTATTGTTTTCTAAAGGACTTAATGCCAGACCTAAAACCCCTGACAATTTTCTTACGGGCCATGGAGGATTGAGAGCACATTGGCAAAGAATTACCATCACTTATGACAAATATAAGTTTAAGAAGAAAATTGGCTTAAAAACACGCATTGTTTTCCACAAATTACGAATGAATAATAAAATATTAAGTCGCACAAATGTCCACCTGTAATAATGTGTGATCTTTTCGCAAAATTTAAAACCACATTTTACAACAAATAGTTGCTTTACTTTTTTGCATAGTGTCAGTTGTGTATGGTTTGTTCTTGTAAACCCAGTTATGCAAATGATCACAGAAATAAGAGTACAATGCTGTCACATCACAAGAACAGAGTGGGAAATTACGTTACCGAAAAATTTCTCTCTTTCACTGCTGTGGCACCGTCTTCCTGAGACTGTAGGTCACTAATGTAGTGAATTACAGCCACAAAAAAGTGACTGCTATTATTTGGTTAGCACACCAATTTCACAGTAATAGCCCTTGATCATTAAACAAATGCTTACAGTATACCACGGATAATTGTCTCGACAAAAATGTTAAAATTTTTGGGCAATTATGCGTCGAAGTAATTTAAATGAATACGGATAATTGCCTCTTTGAGGTAATTAAACGAATACGCTTAATTGCCTGTATACACTGCTGTCAATTCATGTGAAAAGCAAGTAAATTTATACTTATACATAAACTTTGTAGACTTTAATTGCAAGGTTGTCTGCAAAAAGTAGTTTGAAAGTAAATTTAACGGACATTTTATGCCTATATAAACATACTTGAGTTAAGCTGTAGTTTTTAGAAAATAATTATTTTGGGTAATTAAACAAGGGAATTTCAAGTGAAATTTCTCTGTAAGAGTAATACTCTCTTTTGAAGTAATTAAGCGAATAAAGAAATTAAGGGAAAGTTAATTAACCATGGAATTTTATTAGAGAAGGGTAAGAAAAAATATAGGGATTTAGAAATTGAGGTGAATAAGCGTGAAAGGCAATTAAGCGTGAGGCAATTATATAGGGAATACTGTATAAATTATTTTTTTTATACGTTGGTTCAGATTGTAGAGCATCACTCAGTAAAAATCTAGAGCTTTTCCTTGTACCAAGGTTCACAGGATTGCAGTCATAGTGAGCGAAGTGATGAGAATATTGCTGCTGTACAGGAAAGTGTTAAGAATGGGTTTTATCCTTAACATCTTTCTGTTTCTGTACACGTGAATGGGGGAAAACATACTATTGATTACAAATTTGCGTGAAATTGTGAACTTATTCTAAGTATTTATGCTAGAACGAATGTTTTACTTTATTTTAGGTATTTTTGTTTTGAAATTACTTCTACTCTAACCCAATATTTTTATATGTAAGTGGTTACATGAATTTGTTTTCAAGTATTGTTTTAATGCTCCCATTTCAACTTTAATTTTATTTAAGCTTTTCAAATAGTTTTTATTGTTATTGGTGTTGTTGTTGTTGCTGTTGCTGTTTGTTGTCGGTCTTTTGAAATAATTTTATTTCATTTGTTGACTTTTTCCAATTTTGTTTGTTTGTTTTTTTTTTGTTGTTTCACTATTTCATTTAATTTTATTTCTCATTTTGATTGCATATAAAATGTCGGCAAAGATTAAACGGCAGCGGGCGCACGTTCTCTCGCATCATTTCAGCAAATTTTTGTCATTGCATCTCTTTTTTGGTGTGTTATTGCTATTGTTGTTAGTGTTGTTATTGTTATTGATGCTGTTGATGTTGTTGTATAAAATTTGGTTTTGTCATCGCATCTCAGTTTTATCGGCATTTGTCGGCGGTTTTTATAATTGCACTCCAAAATGCAGCAACAAACACGAAAGTACAACAATAGCAATGACCTTCCTTTTTGTCTTCCTGTCTTCCTTTCATCCACATGTACTTGTACACATGCTCACTTGTATTCCTTTTTATTCTTGATCTTTTTTTTTTTTGGCCGCATATTCGTATTTATTTGTATTGTACCTTAACTAGGACTTTTCTTTCTGCACCGCTCTGTTGCATATGCGGTTGCAAGTATTATTATTATTATTATTGTTGTTGTAGTAGTTGTTGTTACATTTATGCTTGTGACACATAAAGTTAAATGTGACTTTTTGACTGACTTAGTGTTTGCAACTTGTTGTTGGAATGTTTTGAATTTTTGTTCTGTTTGAGTTTTTGGTCTTTATAAACATTTAAAGAAGCATTAAAAAAAGTCTTAAATTTTCATACGCTTACAGTTAACAGACAACTAATTAGAAAATGTTTCAGAGTTACGGTCTAGCTTCTCGCAGCACAAATATTGTATGTGTGTTAACTTTTATCCATGAGTACTGGGACCTACAGTTTTATGTCGAGTACGAATGACGGGCTTGAGAAGCTCTTTCATAGCAATCAGTTACTGTCAGAGCTTTTGCCAGAAGACTGCTAAGAGGTAGTCGCCGAAATACATAATTTTTTCATATATCTTTATTTCAAGAAGTCAGAGCTGGGGTTTTAAGCCACAGCACTCGTCTTAGTATGCTAACACACTGCACAAGTGCTAGGCAAGAAGATATCAATATTACATTTCGAAGTACTAGGGAAACTGGTCTGTTTGGATTACATTTCAGCGAAAACACTGAAAACAGTAATTTGGTTTATTGCAATGATGTAAATGAGTTGCTTGCTAAGTTTCGACATAGTAATTATCTTCCAAAGATTGGCGATTATTCATCGATGGTTTATCAAAAAAGTAATATAATTGAGTTTTTTTTGCAACATTTTTTAATATATTTGTTTTCTGTTAAGGTTTAAAGGCAGTACTTTTACATAATGAAGGCTCAGTTTCATCTGTACCATTAGCTTACTGCTGGTCTTTAAGGCCTTATAAGGTACTGGCAGCGATTTATATAAAAGGAAAAGGACACACAGGCATTTCTCATTAATTTTGAAGTCGATTTTTATGTACTTACGTGTTTTCACAAAACAGCAGTGAAGAGTGGACCATAAATATGGACTTTTATATAGCCTGAAAAAGCTTAAAGAAATATTTTTCAAAAGTAGTCCCTATAGCTCCATGGTCAATATAAATCATAACTCAGAAAGTGGGAAGAATGTATCTCCCATACAAACTTAATATTAATTAATTGACTTTATATCTATATCTTGAGAACGACAATAGATAAAGTTGCAAAATTTGGTACAAACAAGTTAGCTGCCAATATATCGTCGTCCCGAAGTTATCTTGACGTAACTCCAAAAAATATTTTTTTGGGAAATTGAATTTAAAGTTTTATCAGTTTATAGAAAAAAATTTAGTCGAAAAAGGTGACTCAAAATTTTTATCAGATGTAGTGCTAATAATTCTTTATCGAATAGTACAAAAAATTCTTAAGTCATGGAGAAAATTTTTTAAGTTTTAAACATTTTTAACTCCAAATAAAGAATAACATTTTGCCGTATAAGCCACTTTTTGGGAACATTTTCTTTATTTTTGGCACATACGTCCAAATAACACCGATAAAAATTTTGAATTGTTTTTTGCCTAATATTATCTTGACGTATATGAGACATACTTAAGTAAGCAAAATTCTTACATTTAGTATTTATTACTACAGTACTAAATAAATAAATTACGATTAATAAAGCACTTTTAATCTGCCTAAAGGAATTTCATCCATCTTTTATTATAAAAGAAAGCTTTCAGTGTTTAATATATCAGCAACAGTACGAGTATGTACTCAAAATCCAAACGAAAAAGATGTTACTTACTGCGCCATTTGGAACGAAGCACAGAATGGTCGCTCTGGTAATGATATCGATAGTTCTATAATAAAAATTTTGGAGAATATATTGAAGGATTTTAATCATATTGAGAATATCATTCTTTGGAGCGACTATTGTGTGCCAAAAAATAAAAATAAAATATTTTTGTCTGCTAGTTTTGGCATTTTATATAAAAATAATAATCTAAAAACAATTACTCAAAAATCTTCAGAGCCGGAACATTCCCAAATTCAAGAAATTGACTCTGTCCACAATGCAATAGATCGATTTCTAAAGTTAAAGGAAATTCACAGTCCTTTAGATTTAATAATAAAATTAAAAAATTAACACTCCAAAAAGTTTAAATTGAATATTATTGAAATGTTACCTACAGATTTCAAAATTTATTCAGTTATTGCTCATTAACTAAATTTTCAGAACGTTCCATTTTCTAAAATTAAAGCAATTAAGTATAATAAATTTAATTTATTTTCTTTATCCTATAAAGCATCTGTAAGTAAAGATGAATTTCAGTCATCAAATTTAAAAAAACAAGCGAGAAAAGGAGTTTTTTCAAAATCAGATGAAATGTTTGAAAAGGAACTCAGTATATGTCCAAAAATAAATATTTCTGAATATAAAAGATGTGATATTGAAAGCCTTTTCCCATATCTTCTATACAATGATGTTCAGTTTTATGCAAAACTATTTACATAAGTTATAACATATTAAGATATTATTAAGAAACTGATTCTAGAATTATCTATAATGTACTTAAAAAACATACTTTTGATTCATAAAAGTTTTATGAAATAAATTTTGATTTAAAATTTATTTTATATACATACATATGTACCTCTAAAAAATGAAAACTAGTTTTTTATTAATTTATTCCTTTAATTTTAATGTAACAGCAATAAAGTGAAGTTAAAGAAATCTATTCTTTATGATTTCTTATTACGCTTTATCTTTTTTTCTTATGAAAAATCTTTTAAATATATTCTTTTATGTACGTACGTCAAGATAACGCAAAATTTTTTTATTTGAAAAATTCCATACATTTTTTGCCGTATATCCACGAAAGTGGCGCGTACGTCATTATAACATAAAATTTTTTTACCAAACGTGGATATACGGCAAAATGGCTCTTAAATATCTCAGAAAATTTAAGAGATAAAGTCCTGGTGATTGAACACATCGAAAGATCTAATAATTTAAGATTCAAAAATGGTCGTAACTCATTTTTTTTGATTTTGTGATATACGTCCAGATAACTTCGGGACGACGATATGTGTACCCATGTATATCACTAGTAACAAAAACAAATATATCAGCAGATACTCGTACATGACCACATGTTAATTATTAAACTTTATATTTAATTTAGGTAGGAGTACAGAATCACCACTCTACCAGCAAATCTGTATATTTTGAGTATTCTCAAAGGGTCTATGAAATAACTCCCACGAAATAAGTCCCACTTTTAAAAACGAAATAAGTCCTACCAAAAATTGCTTAAAAAAATGAAATAACTCCCACGAAATAAGTCCCACTTTTGAAAACGAAATAAGTCCCACCAAAATGAAATGATTTAAAAATTTACTTGAAATGAAATAACTCCCACTCAAAATGAAATAACTCCCCCTGAATAATATATTTCTTAAATGAATTAAGTCCCACTTTCATAAACGAAATAAGTCCCACTTTTTCACTGTTTAATGCGATTTCAAATAAGAAGTATTTAGCTCTTCGAAGAAAACACACGTCGAATAATATGAATAATCAAGGCAGAGGAATAATAAAGAAAAATCGTATGCAAGCTTGCAGAAGGCTTCTTAATGAAATGGATATTACGAATTTTGATAGAGTTCCAGAATTATTATTAATTCTTTTTTCGGTCAAGGAACGTATAGAGAACGCCTACTAGTAACAACGTTTGGATTCGTAAATGAATTAAGAACAGATCAATTGTTCTTATTATTAAGATGGAAACCGTTTCGGAAGGACCATCAGATTAGAATTATCGACCTTTATAAATGGCTTGAAGATCCAGTGCATGGTAGACGGTATTATAGTCTTAACGTGGCATTGGGATTAGTTGTATTTTGTAATGGTGATATTAGAAAACATGGAACACGAATTCCAATTTCCTACTAAAAATATAATAAAACACATACATACGTAATTACGTCAACAATTTTTTTTAATATTGTTTTTCCAGTAGTTAAGTTCGGTACCTATTTGTACACATTTCTTTAAAGTTTTTTTATTATTTCATTATTATTTTTTATTATTTCAGAATCGAAAACTGAAAAGTTATGTGGACCGATCTGTAATAATGAAATCATAACACCTTTTTGTAAATATTATGTAAAAGGGAATATTGTAAAAAGGAATATTGAATATTGTATCCATTGATTCTCAAAATATTTTATAAATGATTTGAATCTAGGGGTATGAAATAACTCCCACTTTACAAAACGATTTTATTCATACTCAAAACGAAATAAGTCCCACTTAAAATAAAAACGCGTAACGACATAAGTCCCATCAATTGACGAAATAAGTCCCACTTTTAAAAACGAAATAACTCCCACTTTTAAAACAGCAATTTGTTGTGGGACTTATTTCGTTTTTAAAAGTGGGACTTATTTCGTGGGAGTTATTTCATAGACCCTTCTCAAAAGCGTGCAGAATAGGGCTATAGTGTTCATTATTGACAATAGGGTATCCAATTAATAACAGCTCGTATTTTTCTTTATTCTATCGGTACTTCATTGGTACTACTACCAAATAGGGAAATGAATTTTCTGAGGGATTCTTTAAAGGATAAATTGGTTATTATTTAAATTACCATATAATATTACTCGCATGTATATTCCAATTACTACGAGTGCACTAACTACACAGACTAGAGTTTCAGGTGGCAATTGAACCTACAACCCTTACATTAGAAGCCTAGCACACTACCGAATAGAGCACTGTGGCACTCTAAAGAATAATTTTTAAAAAGATAATATTTATAAAATTTAAGAAAGAAATTGGTAAGAAGGCAAAATTTTTTCGTAAAAAAATAAAAAACAAAAAGGTTTTTATATATTTAAATTACTTATTAGCTTACACCTGCTGTACTGTGAACCTTCTTAATTTGGCTTAAATTAAATCGCATTTCATATGTTTATTACTGTGTCTTCCATATAAATAAATATTTTAAACATTTCTGTGCATAGTTAGTCTGTTCGTTGTGTCTCTTTTTAGTGTGAGATAAGGTTTGGAATTATACGAAAGCCTGTTCAAAAGAAAAATAAATATTCTCTTCGATATTAATCATTTATTTTACGTACAGGAATATTTATTAATTGGGGCGACAAAAGGGACTGATAAATTTGAAACTAAAAAAAAGGAATTGACTTTAGATAAGAGTAGAATATACTGGCATACAATATTATTTAAAATAAAAAGATTATTTTTGTAAAATAAAAATAAAAAAAAACAAATTCTAACGAAAAACTAAATATGTATGATTTAATATATAAAAAAAACTATAAACAAAAATAATATTTAAAAATTTCCTTTCTCTAAAACTTTTAAAATAACAATTGACAAAAATGAAGTGATTACTTTCATGTATCGATAACTTTAAACTATAAAAACATAACAAAACTACAAAAACTAATGCGGCTAATCGATTACTAAGTAATTAAAATAACTGTTTGGAATCTTAATGAAACAATTAATCAATCACTCTGAACTCTGTATGCTCTGCACAACAGGCTGACTTTATAAGTATTTCTGGTCAACAGATCTCAATGCTAATCAATGCAATGGTGATGCCAATAAAGATGCTATTGGTGATGTTTATAAACTCTATGGACTTAACGAAGCTTTCAAGTTCCAACAATAGCTCAACTAATAAAATGATAGAAGAAAAACCAACACGTATTAATAAAAGTATTAGAAAGTTTACTTTTTAAAATGCTAATGGCATGCCACATCACCTGTGATGTGGCCAGGACCGAAACATTCAATAAAATCTTTAATTTTTTCTTGTTTTTTACGAAAATCGTACAACAACTGAGTGGCATAGTCAAGAAGAATACAAATTGACAAATTGCCAATATATAAAGTGCCATCGTATTCAATTTATGTTTGTGTGCAACAAAGAAAAAGAAAAACAAAAAAAAAGGAACGCAACATTTTAATTGAATTAATTTAAGAAGTAGGATTTAAAAAAAAAACAAATTTATAATGCTCGTTGATGTGTGATTTGATTTAATTTATTTGGCTTTCGAATTTTAACATTCTTGCTTATTATTTAGAAACTTTTTTTAAGTTATCATGGTCGACCCATAATATGAAACGTATCGTACACAGTTAAAGTTCTCCACAGATGTCAAAAACGCTGACAATTTAGAATTTTAAACAAATTCCATGCACAACATGAAAGATTATAAAATCAATCAACCAGGGATTAAATTTGTATATATAAATGTTGAACAATTTCTTTATGTTTCAAGACTAGTCGCATATCCAAAGCTATAGCATTTCGAATAACAAATTTGAATTCAATTCATAATACTTTTTGGTTCACCACACAAACTTGCAGAGCTATGCCATATTATTATACTATAAGTATAAGTATATCAGCTAACTGGGGTTTATAACTCTTTAACTCAGGATCTTTTTGATTATCAAGAAAATATTGCCGAAGGCTTGAAGGCGTAAGATGTTGTCAAAGCCTACCGCTGACCTAACGGCGACGAAGAAAACTGAGAGGTTTTCACCCACGATTCTTTATTTTTTCGCAAGCGCATACATATTTTAGAAACAGCGTTGTTTTTGTACAAAAACTAAAAGAAAGAACATGTTACGATGAGAAACGTTCCCGCTTGCAGACGGAGTACTGTCAGAGTCGCTTGTGTCTTCCGAAAATTATCTACAGATGCAGCCTTGGAAATGATACCACTAGAGCTTGCAGCATATATTGAATGCAAATGCAAGCTTATTGCATGGAGAATGAACTAGCGCGTATTCCAATCAATTAAGTTTCAATACAATGCAAATGGTACAGGGAGGTCGTGGCATAGTGTTTAGAGCGTTTGCACAGAAACTCAAACGACCGAGGTTCAATCCCAGCGAAGAACAAAAATTATAAAATAAAATTTTCGTTTTTTTCTAAATTATAATTTAAAAAAAGGAAAAATAAGAGGTTCCTCCCCCTCAAAGATGTCCATCTGCAAGAAAAACCGCTTCCCGACACATCCAGTCTATTCCACCAGAAACGAATGATCAGGAGTACAGCGCCATAGTTAGTGGAAACGGTCACCACAACATCCACCGACAAATGGGGCCATTGCTGTTGATCATTCAAGGGTGAAGGTATCAGTATCACCTTCGACATCCTATGTCCTGGTGTCCGGTACTACAGACAAGACTTTAACTTTATGGGGAACACTTTAACTATATCCAACCTAAGGCCAAAGCGCAGTTTATATTTCCAACTCTCGATCGCCCCAAGGGACTCTTCCGAAATCAGCAATAAGGCTGTTAAACTATTACCCTGAGGCTTCTTAATCTTGATGACAGACCAGTCATCCATAGGAACTTCCGGGTTTTGAAGACAAAAACACTAGACGATCCTCGAACCGTTCAGTCTTATATTGGGTAAACAAATGCGCAATTTATCAAAAAAAAATTATGCTTGAATGAAAGTAGTTGCCAAATAATGTGGTTACTTTCTTTTCGTTGTTGAATCGAATCAAAATTTATGTCTATTTTCTTATATTCTAAAGAAAATACTACACTTATAGTGGTGTAGGGTACTTCCACGCAGATTCAGGTGTTTGCTTATAATGAGGTCTTTACAATTAGGCGCTGGCGTTAAACACCTTTTAGTTTTCAGTAAATAAATAGCCAACAACAATAGATTGTCTCGTTGTTTGCTTAAACTTTTGATTTGAAATCAATAACAATATTATCATCTTAAACAGCGCACTGTAATTGCTGATGCAGCAGATGTTGTAAGCTGGTGGTTGCTGCCTACTTTTGGTGACAATAGTGGCGCTTTCAATAGAAACAGCTAAGGCTTTGGCGTATTTACTCATTGTAATGGTTTTAATTCAATTAAATATTCTCATCACACACTTGTAAAAGCTAATGTCAACAGTTGCCTTAACATATGTTTGTTTCAAATAATCAACCAGCCAGCCACATAGCCAGCCATCCATTAAGCAACCATTCGATTTGAAAGACCGTCATCATCATGCTCATCATCGAATAATGTCTCGCGTTTGTACAATTCATCAGTCTGAGCAAAGAAAGAAATAATATTTGTTTTATGCTTTTAATACTCGAACAATAATATGTTATGGCTGTACTTTTTGTTTTGTTTTTGTTTATTTCTTATCTTTTTGTCACTATTGACACAAATTTGAAATGTTTTTTTTTTTCTTAACAATAGTACTCGACAGCTAAAAATTTTCTATTTTAAAATTTATCTTCAAAATTGTGAACGTGTAAGAGAGATAGAGAGGGCAAGAAATATTTTTTTTTTTGTTGTATTAAATATTCATTATGATGATTTCTGTAACTGTTTTGTCAAATCAATGTGTTTTATTGAATATGTCATGAGATGTTCATAATTTTTCTTTTTTGCTTTGCCACCATATCTGCCGTATGAGTTGATTAATATTAATGAAACATGATGTCGGTATTTAATTTTTGTATCACCTTTTTTGGTTAAATACGTGGCGCCTATGTTTACCACTTGACTTTGTAACAGAGAGAGAGAGAGAGAGAAAGAAAGAAAAAAAACTTTTATCCTTAGAAGGCATTTAAGGCGACGCAATTATGAACCCATTATCAAAGACATTTGAGGGAAAAGTGTAACGAAATAACGTTAAGTTTATAGCGTGAACAAAATTGTTTAAATATTTACTGCATTTACGATATTGATTTTAAATGAAACTGCGGACAAATAAGTTTTGACACAGTTTTTATTAATGAGCATGAATAAAAGAAACCATCAAATGTTTATTGATATGCTTTCTTATGGTGTGGTGTTAAGCAATTTGTAGGCTAATGTCAAGATATTAACAACGTTGCCACATAATCGATTTTATTAAACTACCAGAACCAAAAATCATTTCTTAAAGTTATTAAATTTCTATTTTTATTTCAACAAGAATTTTATTTTCCAATAAGAATTATTTGAAGTTATTTGAGCAGATTATCATTGTCACCCGTTTTTATAGCGATCCAATAAATTTTCTTTTATTAAATAAATATTAAAATACTAATATTTCCGTTCCATTTCCATTACCAGTTTCGCCACTATGATGACTTTTGAAATGTTGGTCGATGTCAAGTTTAATAGTTTTCTATCCGATATTTTATAATCACGGAGGTGCGTTTTTCAACTTTGAATCAATGCATCAGTTGCAAAGTATATGCTTTCATTGAATCGATTGATGATTTTTATTAAAAGTCCCGTTCAGATTATCAGGTTTCTCTAGACAATCTGCACGACTCAATTTCCTTTCGATATTAAGTAGTTACCAAGTAAAAGTTTGGAAAATCTAAGACCCTTCTGGTCCAAGAAGAGTTTCCGCCTCAGTATACCCTTTCCCCTTCCCATTCCAAAAAAGGGCTCGGGCCCCATTAATGGCTTGGATGATTCTTTCCTGGAAACTTTGTCCGCCATTTAATTTATCTGAATACCAGGACCTTATTGTCTCTGCTCAGCCGGTTCAGATATACCAGACAGTCCCATACTAACTCCGAGTAAATTTCATACAAGCCAAGTGTTTGAATGGCAGCCTGAATTTCAGATAGTATGCCATTCTCCCGCCATTTGTACAATTTGTCCAGGTTGTATTGAACATTTTTTTTAGTAGCATAAACCTCTGCCGGGAAAATGCTTTTTTACATAATTGGCCATTACAACCCTGTGTCAGGATTACGGACTAGCTTCTCGCAGCACCCATGTTGTGTGTGTTAATTTTTATCCATGAGTACCACGACCTTCAGTTTAATGTCGACTCTGAAGGACAAATTTGAGCAGCTTGTTCATGGCAATCAGTTGCTCACAGAGCTTTTGCCAAAAGTCTTCTAAGATGTAGTCGCCGAAAGAAATATTTTTTCATATATTTTTTTTTTCAAGATGTCAGAGCTGAGATTTGAATCCGGCGCTATTGCCTTAGTAAACCAACACACTTATCAAAGCTTACTCTGTTTCTTTATGTGGAAGCTGGTTGTAATGAGGGAACTCGCCATATAATAAATAAACCTTCCGTAGTAAGCTTTGCAAGAGGGTATTTACGTAGCTTCTCTACCTTGCAAAACTGTTTTAAAAGAAACTCCAATTATAGCTGAGTAGTTATCATTTAAAAGCACAAAAATGTGTTTCTTTAGAAAATCATTTACGAATCATATCGCATATAAGAGAGAGAGTGGAGTTATTATAACTCAATCTAACAACTTTTTCTTTCAACAAGTCAATGTCTCGTAAGTTTTAATATTACCTTAGATATCCAAAACCTCTTCATTACCTTCTCCGTCCAAAGACAACTACAAATCTAGTCTGCAAATAGATGTTTTTTCAACAGGACAGTGCCACTTGCCATACAGCTAACAAAACATTGGCTCTTTTAAGCAACAAATTCAATGTTCGTGTTATCTCACGTGGGTTCGATGTCAATTGGCCGCCAAGATTATGTGATTTGACACCGTTGGACTTTTTTCTTTGGAGTTATTTGAAAGAAAAAGGTATACGTCGATAAGCCAGCAACAATTCAAGAGCTAGAGGATGAGACAATTCCGCACATTAAAAAAAAATTTGTACCATCGGATAGACGTGTGCCTCCAACGTTGCGTCGGACATTTGGCCAATATTTTGTTCCATATATAATTGAACCATACCAAGTTTGTGTTTTATTCAAAATCAACATTGGCCTTTAAAATTTAACCACCCTTTATATAAATCGGCATACCAGCACTGGTTACAATGCCAAATTTTATATTTTCGTCAAGGAATAGAATTCAGTTTAACGATTTCTCTACAAATGATAGTTTATGTCGGTGGGAAACTAATATATGCCAAGAACAAAAAATCTACATAGTCAAGTACTTTTTTTTTCAAATACTACTTCAAGAAACATACCATTGGGCGAGGTTAACCTCTTGATGTAATCGTGGTTAGTTATTTAAATTTACGTCTTGGAAATTTGTTTTTCTATTTTTCAAACCGCAGAGAAATTTGTAAAAATAAAATAGTTTTTAGCAATTTAGCCAAAAGGTTCTATTAAAAGCACTTAAGGAGACTGAAAGAATTGTGCACTTAACTGCTTCTGTTTTTTTTAACACATACAAGTAATCAGTGTGACTTAAAAAAATAAAATGAATTTTTTTTGCATGTTTAAGACTGCTACATTTCATAAATCATTAAATGCTTGAAATTAAGAAAATAAGATCTTCCCAATAATACTTCAATTATAATCGTTATTGCAAATAAACTCATAATCTTGTTTATACAGTCCGTTTAAACGAAGATAGTTTTTTTTTTCTTAAACACCCAGTTCAGAAGCAGTCTGCTGGACATTTTTGAACATTTCAAATAGTCTGTCCGAGCAGCGCCTACAAAAGAGTAAAAGAAGTATTGCACAAATAAGGAGTTAATACGACTAAAAATATATGGAGTGGGGGCTTAAAATAATATCTTGTTAATTTTTTGACATTTTTTCTTGTGTTATTTATCATTTAAATGCAAAAGAAAAAGAGCAAAAATACACACACACACACAAACACAAATTAAATGACAAAAAATAAGATATATTTGTATTACAACAAAAACAAAAATGCTTTTCTTTTGATATTTTTTGTTTTTTTTTTTTTATTTCCTTTTGTCTTTGGCAAATAATTTATAGAGCAACCAGCCAGCAACCAACCAACCAACCAACATATTGCACGAAATGCATAAATAAAATATTGTATTTCTTAAATATATTCTTCAGTGATTTTGTTGCTTTTGATAATAAAAAGAAACAAAAAATATGTATCTACAAAATACCTGATTTATTTGATTTATAGCCAGAAATATATACATCATTGGTATTCGTATATACAATATTTACAAATGCAAACATATTTCATAAAGGAGTTACAACAAGTATTTGTAGCCACATCAATACACTTTGTCTTTGGTAGGTATCTGCAATCGCCTCTCTATCCAAATACGATATAAAAAGTGACAATTATTATGAGTGGGTGGTTAAATGGTGAACTAATCCTTATTATCATACAATCTGAAAATTTATTGAACTCTTTGCAGTTTAAGAATTTTGAAAACTTTTTTCCATTTTTTTTTTTTTTGGATTTCTACTACTTTAGTCAATAATATTCCTTTGTATTCGAAGATTGCCTGAAAGAATTGTTACTTTGTTTTTAAGGTGGCTTTGGTTTTTTGTTTCCTTCTTCTTTTTTATATTTTTAGTCCATAATATTGTGCAAAATAGACTCACGCATGTCTTTAACTCTTTTGCGTTATTATTTTATCTTTTGTTTGCTTACAGTCCATTTAAGGTAAATATCGAATATATTCAATTCTTTCTTATGCCCTGCCCGTTTGCATTATTTGCATCATTTGTACTCTGGAAAAGTGATATCACAGAGTGAAATGAATGCATTCTTACAAAGTAATATAACAAGGCATGCAGACTATGATTTAAAATACGCTGATTTATTTTTTAATTTTATTTAAAAGAGTCTTCCAACATGTTCTAGAGCTGGTAGAGGTAGAGGTTTTCGACCTCCTCTTTATTACTTATTTATTCTTCTTTATAAGTATATTATCATTCGTTGAAAGCAAGTGCACGACAGATAGAAGACATAGAGAAAAAAAGTACAAAAACCTAACAAATAGCAAAACTCATGGGAATTTTCAACCCCTCCGCCTTTTCTACTCCCTGCACCAACAAAAAAAAACAGTCCCGCATTTGGCGTACGAAAAAAAGGCACGAAAAAGTCATATGAGTATGTGTATTAAATCGAGTGTTTTTGTTTTAATTGAAATCTGGTGTTTTCCCCAATTATCTTATAGTTCTAATTAGCAAAGAAGTCATTTAGCCAATAATTAAAAAAATTAATCCAAACAATGTCACATTTTAAAATTATAAGAATTTAATGCGATTTCAATTTATTTTGTGTCAGATAGTATGGCTGTATCGTGTCACTTGTACTTTCTGTCCAGGTTGAATTAAGCGCATCTAGCGAGTTTTGCCATGGCCAAATATCCCTGCTCCTGTGCCGCCTTCAGTCTTAGACCCATCCGTATACCACCGAATACTTCTACCTTTTAAAGAGTATGCAGCCTCTAAATTGTTCCTTTCAACCTTATTACTTAATTTTATCCTAAACAAAAATTTACATTAACGTCTATAACGGATGTTTTTCATTTCTCTTTTTTGCTCTTCGAAATTTTCACTTGTTGTTTAATATTATTTTTCTCATTTCACCGGAATGTTTTAGATGAAATATTTCTGTCTCTTCTAAGTTTTACTATATAAAAGGTTTGGTCAGGAGCAAAAGAATATTGAAAAAACTTCATTCGTTCAATTGGTGAAGTGGAAGAGCAAACAACCAATAAAATAAACACTCTCTTTAAAAAAAATAATAAACAAAAACATCGACCTGAGTGACAGCACTTGATTATATGGCATTCGCTTTGTTCTACAAATTGCAACTGCAGAGTTTACAGAAAAATTTTCATAACTTATCTGTGCCTACATAACTTCCATGACTAAAAAGGATTAAAGATTTTATTGATTTCGAGTGTTTTTTTTTTAAATTAAAAAATTTTTACTACGTTTGTACTACTAAATAGTAATTTTCAATGCAAGTAATGTTTCCTTCCACCAAGAATAATACATAATAATAACTTAATTAATAACTTAAGAGATACTTTAAATAGTTTTTAAATTTTTATACATATTTTTTATATAAAGCTATTTGATACGTGTATGGACAGATATTAGTTAAGAGCCAGAATTTTCCATACAAGTTTTAATTTGTACACAATATCTTATGTCCCCCTGTATCAACCTTCAATTTCTATTCATTTCCTAAACTTGCAAATGTTAAAATTTTCGGTAGCTGTGTAGCACTTTTTTGCTTTTTCGGGGGTTATACAATGACTTTAAGCCGTTGGCAAATTTGAAATGTCAAAAAGACACAATAACACACAAACTTCGAAAATAAAATGTTGCAAGGTTTTGAAAGTGTCTAAGGAAGTGCATATTTACAAATTGTTATTGTCCATTTCTAGAGTTTTAGTTGCCAGCATTACATACACACACATACTTAGATACGTTACGCTCTGTAGTAAGTACTTGTGCAATTGTTGCACATAAAAGGCAGTATTTTTTTCTTTTTTTTTTTCTTTTATGAAGCCTATAAATGAACACATAGACACACTTTTTTGTATTCGAATTACAAAATTGGCTTTATCAAGTAATTTGCATTGAAATTTAATTTTTTTATTACAAAAAAAAAAGAAAAAAAAACGTAAAAATCTAAAAAAGTGTTATGAATGATGTTATCAATGCGAATAATCGAATCGAGTCAAATTCATTTTCTTTTTCAATTTCTTTGCATTTAGATTTGTTCACATAAGTTATAGTCATGCCAGATGTAAATCATATGTACTACTGGAGAGCTTTTCTTGCGATACAGTGCTCGTTTCAGATTCATATTATTTAAAATTTAAAAAGAAATTAATCAGATTTAATAAAATAAAGTTCTAATGGTTTTTGTAAAAAATAAAGTGTGGAAAACTAGAAATTTTGAGGTGGGAGACTATAATTAATTTTACTTATTTTTGGTGGTTGAATGAATGAAAAACTTTCAAAGAAAAGTACTTAAAACTTGTGTAAAAAAATCATTAAAATTGGTCCGGTTGACTGTAATTAATTTTGGTCAAAAAAAAAACAGGTAAAATTCCCAATAGTGAAGTTAGATTCACAATCGAAGTTGACTGTTCTAAACAGTACGGTTCCGAACTAATATAAGTCACAGAAATAGTAATATGGAATACAAAAAATTTTGTAAAACTGCCTTTGGACAACGTCTCCTAGTTAATGATGACAATGATACCTGTAACGAGTAAAACTAAAATGCTGATAAAATAACAAAACAAAAGTTTATATGTGAAAAATGCAATGAAATCATAGGTTTAACATATAAGGGAGTGCTTTAATTTAGATGAAATATGCATGTAGTCGCCGTGGTCTAGTTTTTAGTGTGTTGGCTTACTAAGACATGAGCCCAGGGTTAAAAACTCCAGCTCTAACATCTTGAAAAAAAAAGAAATAAAAAATTATTTCTTTCGGTGACTACCTCTCAGCAGTCTTTTGGCTAAAGCTCTGGGAGTAACTGATTGCCATGAACAAGCTTCTCAAGTCTGTCATTCGGAGTCGACTTTAAACTGTAGGTTCCGGTACTCATTAATAAAAATTGACACACAACATGAGTGCTGCCAGAAGCTAGGCCATAACTCTGAAAGAGGATTTTAATGGCTAATCGTGTATGTATGTAACAATCAGAATAGATATGTAGTAGTACAGTGGCCACTTGACCCATTTAGCTAATTACTTCGCTGCGCTTTTTCTGGGATAAACTTTTATTGATTTTAGCTCGTATTGGAATATTCATAGGGTCGATTGCTGTTTTGTATTCGCCTCATATGCAAGTATCCATAATTCGTCACCTGTCATGATTTTATACACCTCTTTTGAAGCAACATGGTTGATCTATTTAATAATTTTTTTACATATATGTAGATAAATTATAGAGTATCCAACTTGAATAGTTTTTTTTACACCTAAGTGTTCATGCAAAATCGAATATATTAAGAAGAAACTAATGTACATCTCACACAGCATCGATTTTTTGCAGCACAACAACCGATTTTAAACGACTTTCACGGAACTCGCCGGCATCCGAACTTCGGTTACCATTGTATTCACTATACCAGCGATATACTGTGGTTTTTAATAGTACGTTCTCGCCATACAAAGAACTAAGTTCATCGACAGACACATTCTTGTTGAAATAATCCAAAACGAAAATTGTAAAAATAATCCAACGAAAACCTTTTCTGGGAATTAACATTTTTTGGTCAAATTGATTTGGTTAACTCACTGTCAACTAAGCAAACAGCATTATTTATTTAGATTATGCCAAAAAATTTCAAACACTCTTATAGTGTTATCAGATTTTAGCTATTGAGCTTCGTTAGTTCCCCACATATAAAGAATACCATTTCGTACTAATCAGGTCCGCTTTTATTTTAGTTGAATTGAGCATATTTTTTATGGCCTGAACTTCTTTTTAGAAAATGTTCTGAAGTTTCTATATTGACCCAGAATAAACTTATCGTCGTGCGGGAGTTTATGTGCTCTATGCGCCATTTTATATATCGCGAGTTAATGGTGCCACTTTAGGTTTTTGACACTAAAATTTTTAAAGTCTGCAATCCATTTTCAGCTATTTATCTGCGAAACTGGACTAAATATCCGAAAACGGATTGCAAACTTGAAAAATTTGGGGTTGAAAATCTAAAGTGGCATTATTAACTCGAGATATATAAAAAATATGAAATGGCGGATAAAGCACATAAACTCCGGCACGACAAACTCTGAAACAGGGTTGTAATGGCCAATTATGTACGTGTATAACTCTTTTATATGTTGTATTACAAATTAATCTATATTTTAAAAAGATTCATAATTCTTTTTTCCAAAAATTCCTTTATTATTGCATTAATTTCTCCTTACGACACACATATTTCACAAATTTCCAGTTATCTCTTCTATCGTGTATTCATTTTCTGCTGTGTTAAATGTATTTTATCAATATCATCATTATGTTTATAATGTGGATTATTGTTGCTGTTTTGGCATCCATAATTTACATCTCTTACAGTATTTAACTTTAACGCCCGCGTATTTGTACTCGTAAATTGTAGACAACAGACGATACAAAAAAGTAAAAACAAACCAGCCCAGATACCATACTCTTAAAATACTTGAATTTATTTTCTTGTAATTTGTAATTTTCTCTTTTTTTAACGTTTTACATTTTATTTTGTAACTTTAACTTAAATAATATTGAATTTTTAGTTACAGTAGGAGTTTTTGCCCTGCAGGATGCAATTGTCTGATTTAAAAAGCTTCCATTCTTACAATAATAACATGAAGACAACAACAGAAAGTACAACATTACTCGTATGTTGCAGTTGTGGCTGTTTTTTTTTAACTCCTCATCCTTCTTTTTAGTTATTCATTCATTGAATATTGCATTCACGGTTATGATGACGTTGGTGAGGACTGTGACGGTTGTTTCTCGATTAGTGGCCGTCCATAGCAGTTTTCTTTCTTGCATACGAATCGATCGTTAAATATTATTTTGTTATTGACTTTTTTTCTTATTTTTTATTATGGCGTTTTTTTATTTTTATATAACAATATATCGATATAATGATTTATTACAACAAGTTGCACGTAAATTATTTTGTATCCATAATTTTTTCTACTCAGAAGCTGTTTTATTAAAATAAAACGATTTAGGCCATAATGAGGTTAAGGAACGAGTACAAGTAGCAGGCAATTTTTTTGAAGTGTTTAGAAGGGCATTAACTAAAACATCACAAAATAATACAATTTACGATATAAAGGATTAAGGATTAAGTTGTTTAAAAATATACCTGGAAAAATTCATAGTTTCGGATACATTCACACAAAGCTGACCACTACAACTCTGTGTTAGGGTTATGGCCTAACTTCTCGCAGCACTTATGTTGTGTGTGTTAATTTTTTGTGCATTTATACCGGGATCTACAATGTAAAGTCGACTTCGCACGACAGATTTAAGAAGCTTTTTCTTGGTAATTAATTACTCCCAGAGCTTTTGCCAGAAGACTGCTGAGAGGTAGTCGCCGAAAGAAATAATATTTTCATATTTCTTTTTTTTTCTCAAGGTGTCAGAACTAAGATTTGAACTCAGGGCTATCATCTTAGTAATCTAACACAATAACCACTAGACCTCGGCGACTACATATGTATGTTTCGGATGGAATGATAAATTCTTTTTAGATAACTAGCCGTTGCGTAATTTACTCTTGAGCTCATTGTCCAGCTTAATCTCAGTACATATGGAGATGGCGAAGATCTTTGCCTAAAAAATACCGAATCACTTACCCAGTGGAAGTGAAGTCCATCGTTAATTTTGGAATTATTGGTATATCACTCACTGCGAAAAAAAAACACCCAATAGGCCAACATTTCATATAAAGCACCTCACACCTGAATCTTCTGCCAAATCATAGTTCGAAAGGCAAGGCATCTAAGATCGAAATTGAATTCCTAACCATCTTGTAAAGAATGGCCAAACATAAATGTGGGTTTGGTGTTAATCCAATCAGGATCTCCATAGCTGCTGTTCTCATTGCTCAAGTTGTACCGAATAAACAGACACAGATTTTAATCAATGGCTAAGATTGACTATTTCGTCGTACGAATTCTGCATTTTTTAAAGAAAAAACACTTTTCAAGTATAAGAGACAATCTTTTTAATCCATAAACATACTGTTATCAGTTAACTGTATGGCCTTCTTACGGCCCATATTTTAGTACAAATATTTACAATTCTCATCACACAGAAATATTTTATTTTAAAGTATTTGTTTACTTTCATTTGCAAAAGTGATAAAATAAAATTTGTTCACACGATTTGTGCAATAAATATATCCGTACAATTACTGAAACTGAAACAAACAGACAAAAAAAATAATAAGAATACAATTTCGAGAATTTTAAGCTCAATAAAATTTAAAAGCAATAAAATAATCTTTTCATTCATTGTACGTACTCGTATATGCTCACGATTGTATTTCCCAAAGTAGATACTCTTTATATTCTTTTTTATTATTTACACAGGTGCCTTAATATTCATACAGCGAGTATGTGCTTAATGGTTCTGATTTTTGTTGCAACATTCATTCGAACACTCTATTGTGAAATTTGCAAATTTCGTAAAGCACCCACTAGAGTTTGCTGTTAAAGCAGACAGAAAAGCATATGAGAAGAATATATTTCAAGTCTGGAATTACTGGATGGATTTCGCAGTGGAATTAAAATTCAACAAAAAATAACAAGATATGTAATAAAATGAAACTCAATATGGGGTTAAGCGTGGGAAAAATTTACACCCACAA
Source organism: Metopia argyrocephala (assembly GCA_963576795.1). Lineage (NCBI taxonomy): Eukaryota > Metazoa > Arthropoda > Insecta > Diptera > Sarcophagidae > Metopia > Metopia argyrocephala. Next base: position 51,815,893 of record OY756210.1, read on the forward strand.
AAAAAAACGAAGAAATAAAAAACTATGCATTAACAACTCAGCAACTCAGTCAGTGAGTCAGTCAGTCCGTCATTGCAAACAAATAATAAAATTTTTATTAAAAAAAGGCAACAAGAGCTACAGCAAAAACAGAGGAAATGAAATAAATTGTAATATTTTTCTGTTTTTTCTTTAAGCTGTTTTGCTTTTGTAATACGAAATAAGGATGTTGTTTATATCAGTCATTTCTGGCTTAAGAATACCCTACTCCAGAATTCAAAACTTTAAGGTAAATTAGAAACAGTATAGTGTTGTTTTATTTTTACTGTTGCAATCGTTAGCAAAATGACAAACACAAAATGTGATGAAATAGGGTAAAATAGGACAATTAATGCATATGATATGTTGATAACAACGTACAAAAAAAAACCACAGACAAAATCAAATTGCAGCAAAAAACAGTTTAATGCAGTTACTGTTTGGTGCAGGTATTTAAAAAAATGAATTCTTTTAAAAAGAGTCTAACGTAATCTAAATCTAGGCAAGAATTATATTACAAAAGACAATTATTTTTAAGTCAGTGCTGACCATATTAGTGGTTAAGCTTTACGTACACAGTACACAAGCTATTCAATTGATTATTCACCCTTATTCTATTTGGCGTCGTCGATAGAAGGCAATCCCGTTTTTAGTCTTTTATTGCAGATCGGTATTCCAGTTGGCAATATTGCCGTTTATCGATCACTGTTAACATAATTTTGGTATTCTGTAAGCAAAATTGACGTCGTTATTGTCTTTAATTGCAAATGATTTTGTCGTCGTCATTTTTGGTGTTGCCTAGTGTTGCTCTTTGTTTTAAAAAATAGATACATACCTCCATATAAGAAAAAGTGTATTTGAAAAATACATTTAAATTAAAAAATTTCAGTTAATGTGCGGTTCTGTTTATTTGCGGCTATAATCTCGATGTGCGTTCCGTCCACACGACCAATTACATCTGGAAATCCTGTTTTTTTTTTTTTTCGAAAAAAATAAAGTTTAATTTCTTATTTTTAGCTTTTGTCATGCTAAATTTTATCCACTGTGGACGAGCTATCTCTATGGCGTCCAGGGTTTCAGGCAAAACCTTTGCCACCATTGGCTGTGAAAGTCCCAGGTTATAATCGTTTCCAACCCCTGACCAAGAATTATAATGTCGTTGCCAATTTTATGGTGTTTGGAAAGTACGTTGATAGTGTTACTTTTTTTAAATTAATAAATAAAAAACATTGAACATGATGATTTTAAATTTACTTCTTACTTCTCATTGGGCAAGTAAAAAATGCACGACTTCTGCAGTCTTTTATCCACTACTAAATTGGTTTTAATTTCTTCTTCACTGGAGTTTGAATCAGAAAAGGAAAACATTTTTATTTAAATTTTTTTTTTTCACGAAACTATTTTTTTTACCAAACAATGAAAAAGCTGTCTTTAACATTAGAGATGTGTGCTGTATTTTATTAACATTATCGATAAACAGGCAACGTCGTCATAATACTCTTATAGAATACCAAATTAACATTAAATTGATGTTGCCGTTGTTTAAAATTGCTATTGCCTTAAAATTGCTATTGTTATTGCCGACGCCAAATAGAATAAGGGTGATTAGCTCCCTACCTAACTTTCATTTGGAAAAGATTACAAGAGCACGATTTTATGGTACACAATAGAGTCAAAAACCCAAAGTCTTGCATTAATGATGGTGTTTGGTACGTAGTTTGGCAGTCTGCAATCCGTTTACGAATATCTCGTCCAGTTTCGGAAATAAATATCTGAAAACGGGTTGCAGATTTTAAAAATTTGGTGTCAAAAACCTAAAATGGCATCAATAACTCAAGATATATAAAATGGCAGATAGACAACACAAATTCCCGCACAACGATAAGTTTATTCTGGGTCAATATATATAGAAACTTGCGAGCATTTTCTCAAAAGAAGTTCAGGCCATTGAAAGAGATGCTAAATTCAACTAAAATGGAAACAGACCTGATAAGAACGAATTATTTATATTTCGGTATTATTTATATTTCGGGAAGTGACAACACTTAGCTAAATCTGGCAACACTATAACAAAGTTTGACATTTTTTGGCATAATCTAAATAAATAATGCTGTTTGCTTAGTTGACAGTGAGTTATCCAAATCAATTTGACCAAAAAATGTTAATTCCCAGAAAAGGTTTTCGTTGGATTATTTTCACAATTTTCGTTGTGGATTATTTCAATAAGAATGTATCGATGAACTTAGTTTTTTGTATGGCGAGAAAGTACTATTAAAAACAACAGTATATCGCTGGTATAGTGAAAACAATCGTAGCCGAAATTCGTTGTCCGACGAATTCTGTAAAACATCGATGCAGTGCGTGATGTACATTAGTTTCACTTTAATACATCGATTTTGCATGTACGCTTATGTGGAAAAAAATTATTCTCGTTGGATACTCTATAATTTATCTATATTAGTGCTGTCAAATTCTGCTACTTTTCATTACTCGATATTATTGAGTACTTTCATTTGGGTACTCAATACTAGTCAATACTTTCAAGGGACTTTATTTTTGAGCGAAAAAAATTTCATAAAGTTTTGTGTTTTTAGACAGAATTTTGTTTTGGCGGTTAAAATTTAAATTTTTCATAGAACCTCGAAGAAAAATTACTATTGAGTAGTTGCTTTTAAGTATTGAGTACCCAAAAATTATCACAAATACTCGATACTCGATAGCCATTACTCAATACTTTGTCAGCACTAATCTATATCGTATATCATTATTAAAAAAGGCTCGCATTGAAAGAAAAGATTAAGAAAAATCCTTAAACAGTTCAACCGTGTTGCTTCAAAATAGGTGTATAAAATGGTGACAATAGACGAATTATGCATACATGCAAACAAAACAGCAATCGGCAGTGTGGGTATTCCAAGTCGTGCTAAATTAAATAAAAGTTGTTTCTAGAAAAAGCACAGCAAAGCAAATGGCTAAATGGGTCATGTGGCCATTGTTATGCTTCATCAACATAGTACGGTCTATTTTGATTGTTACACGACCATTTTTTACCGGAAGTCTTTGAAGACTTTCGATTTACTAGCGCAGAAGAAGCAGTTGAAGCGTTCAAAAACTATGTTCTTGAGGTGTTTCAGGAGGAATGAAAAAACTGCTATAACAGATTATAGTCGACTGTTACAGAAACTTAGTGAAACTTTTAATCAATTCTGGTAAAGCTTATTTGTATATAAAATAAAAGAGTTAGTTGAAATAAAACAATCATACAGTAAATATCGGCAATTGGGTTTTTAAAGTACACGTAATATTCGCTATATTAAAATAAAGATATTATTTTTAACGGAAATAAATATACGTATTGTAAAAATAAAGAAGTAATTAAACAACATAAAAAATATATTCCACCGTATATGCAAATACATCCAATATTAAACATGAAATGTATTGCTTATGGGGATAAGCATGTCCCTATGGGCATTTCGTCTCTGCTCAATATAATCGCCAGGAGTTTTTTCTCAAAAATGATATTATGTAAGTAAGTAAGATATTAAAACTATAAACTCTTTGTTAAAAAAATTATGCACTAAATGAGAATTATATCCCATTTAGTATACAACAAATAAAGAAAAATGTTTAAAAGCAATACATTTCATATACAATTTTTTTACATTTACATCATGCTAGAAATCCTTCTTTTAATATTCTGACTGTGTATCTGTAAGCATGTATATACATGCATACTTAGGTAAGTATTTGCTTGAATTTTAACAAGTTTTTGAATAAAACACTTCATCATAAATATACGAGTGTTTATTTGAAAAAATTATACAGTTTTACTGTGCATATCGCACCTTTATTTCAACAGTGTCATATTAATAGAAAAATAAAAATTTTGTTTTCCAACAATTTTTTTTTATATAAAAAATAAAAAAAATCTTTTTGCTTTATAAAATATTCACATTTATTTTTAAGCTTTAAAACTAAAAATTTCTCTATCATTAATTATTTATTATTAAAATTTTTTTAATTAAAATAAAAGAACCTCTTTTTTGTGCAATGAGGAGTAAAATTTCTCACACATCTGCAGGGCGTCATCACATCAGCTGGTATGTTGGGACTGCAACCACTACCAAACTCCCACTTAGGGCATGCTTCCATGCTAATTTCGTATTGCCTAAGCATGGTACCCTACTCTATTCCTATTATCTATGTGCAGGTTCCCCTTTTTCATCGAACGCTGTTACATAAGTCCACTTCTCCCTGCTTACAGACATTATTTCCAAGTTATTGTCTATAGTTCCCTTGTTGACGTTTAAGTGTGGTTCAAGTGCGCATCTTTCGTTTCTCTATTTGAAAAAGGTATGCTCTGTGTTATCTATACATATATCTCCCTATATAGAGTGAGGGCTCTCAGTTTTCAAAACCTTGTACAGATATTTCTGAAAACAGCCATGGCCAGACAGCAATTGCATGAGGTAGTAGTTCGTTTCACCTTTTTTCCAGGAATATTAGGGATAAGCTGTGCTGTTCATCTTCCATGCGTTACATTGCTTTATCTGTTCTGCTACTGCTGAAGTTTTCGTGCTCTAAGGCGCTCATAGGTTGCATTTTGATTGTTTCTGCATAAGTGCTAAAGATTCTACTCAGAGAAGCAGCAATTTTCAACGCTCTCGTTACTGCGTGTTTTAGATGAGTATTGACATTAAATCTGGAGTCCAATTGCAAATAAAGGTATTTTTTTTTAATTTGATACCAATCTTCAGGGGTAAACCCCTACTAACTGCAGTGCATGGTATTGGAATTTTTGGAAAGGACAGCGCCTTAGCAATGAGACAAATTGCTGTGAATTGATCATTTAAAGGCCAGTGTTATGCTGTTACCCTTGAATGATCAACAGCAATTGCCTTATCATTGCATGTTGAACAGTGGTGACTGCCTTCGCTAAGTAGGTTTAGCTATTATCTACTAATCGCCAATAGGTGGCGCTTTTCTCCTGATCATTGATTTTTTTTGTTGACATTGGATAAGGTGGATAGTATTCTTGTAGGAGTGAGGGAGGGAGAACCTCTTATTTATAAATTATACTTTTTGAAAAAACCGCCAACTAACTTTTTCCTGTTTTACCTTTCCTGGGATTTGAACCTGGGCATTTTGAGTTTTTGTGCGAGCGCTCTAAATAAGTTTTAAGGGGCATATTTATATTTTAAATTTCCATAGCTCTAGTGCAAGTATTGAGCCTTATGCCGCTCCTGATGTAACATTCAAAGTATGTAGTCTATTTCTTGATGTGTAAATGAGCTTATAGTTCAATAATTTCATGACAATTTGTATGAAAAAGAATTCTGTGTTAAAAGAATAATTATCACATAAAAGTCAAATTTGATATATTATTTAAGATATGACACTTTTGCTATAAAGATGCCATATGTTCTATTAATAATTCAAACTGTGTGTGTGTGTGTTGTTTGATTATTTGCATGGTAAATCCATGCATGATAAGTTATATGGCACCTATAAGTATTCATATGTACATCCATCCATATATTTGATTAGTTTTTGCTTGTACACTGCTATTCCTGTAAACAAACTGTTTAACCGCAAAACTTTTCGTTTAAACCAACAGTTTCCAAAAACACCGGCAGCTTATGTTCTAACATCTACAAGTGGATAACAAAATTTTACAATGAGTACTACAAAAAGAAAAAAGAAAGGAAAAGGAAAGGATGGAAATAATCATTTTATCACCTTTTCTTTATAAATACCCTGATATTTTCGGGTAAAAAAAAATGTAATAAAAAGGCAAGTGAGTAGATATGAGCGATGGTATCTTCAAAGCAAATAATCATCATCGTTGAATTATAGTTGAATGTGTTGGTGTTTTAGACATTATTTAACGGAGTAGTTTTTTATTTGATTTTGTAAATTTGTTTAAAAAAAAAATTGTAAATAATTTTTAAAACAGCGTGTGAATTTTTCTTTTTCGATTTAATTTTTTTTTACAATCCTTTCGATAATAAATGTCAATATTTATTAACAATTCTATTTGTTTTTCTAAACAAGATTAAATTGTTATTAAAACCACTGCAAGTCCTGTGTGTGCAACATTTGACACTTGAAGATAAACAATTTCTCTAAATCAAGTGCGTCCAAACACTTACTTTGCACTTCGATATTTTCTTTTGTGTTAATTAGCCGTGAATGCTAATCGTTGTTTCTGTGCAAAGTGAGCAGCAAGCAGGTGGTATGAATGGATAAAAGCCTTTTGTAAAAGTCTGTATATTGTGTATATTGCATACATGGGCATACTGCGTTACTTTTTTACTGCAATACGTAAATCAGTATTCAGTAAAAAGTATTAATTACTGAAAAAAGAAATCAGTATACAGTAGATTTTACTGTTTACTGAAAAAAGAAATCAGTATTCAGTAAAAAGTACTGATTACTGAAAAGAGAAATCAGGTATTAAATGATTACTGAATTTTTTTACACAAATCAGTACTTTTTACTGAATACTGATTTCTCTTTTCAGTAAACAGTAAAATTTACTGAATACTAAACAGTACAAAAAGAAAATACTGAAAAAATACTGGTATATGGTAAATTGCTGGGACGCAATTGTTCTAAATAAGTGCTGCCCAAGTAGGAATTAAAAAAAAATACCGTTTTTTTATTCGACTGTACACTTTTCTGTTTACAGCCGAATACACTTCGTCGTTGAAGCACAAACATCGGTAGCCATACTCTTAATTGACTTTTACTTTCATACTTAGGCTCAGAGAGAAATGCCACTGGTCTTGTAAAGTTTTATTAATTGCGTTGATCTTAATATAATTATGGCTGGAAGCCTGAATCAGTAAATGATCATTACAATTGGTCCATAATTTGACAAAACAAAATCAGTGCTAAATTTTTGGAAGTAAGTCTTGTGTTTGAAATATTTTTAATATTTTAAATTTGGTTTAAAGTGATTGGTGTGTTAAACTCATTGCTCAACAATTTATCAAAATAGTTTGTGATAAGCACTTCAAATTGTTTTTGCATATATTCTACATGATTTTTAAAAATCAGGCGCTCTAAAACCAAAACCTCTAGTCGAGCTTACGACCCTCTAGAAGAAATTTAATACATTACCCACTAGTCTACTGGAGCATTTTCGCATTCATACAAAATTCCTCAGAAGTAAAAAAATTTTTTTTTTATTAATGCTCTGGAAATTTTAGTTCGTATCCCAGTATGATTGTTGAAAACTTTTTTATTTTTTCGTACTATTTCGTCTTTAAACACTTTAATGGTTTAAAATTAAATTCTATTAAACGATGTTAGACGTTTATTAAGGGCTTATTTGCCAAATTTCTATGCAATACTTGTAAATTAAGCCCTTTATAAACCTAAAATACTATTTATGTCTATAGCAGTGAGTCTTTTAAGTTGGCGTTGTATATGTTCGACCAGTTTAGTTATTTGGATTTTTACATTTTTGGGTTTCAAAAGTCTTGACTTTATTGCCGATTTTGATTTGGTTAAGCACAGCTTAAGTCCACAAAGCATCAGAAGTCAGTTAACGTCAGCGATAATTTTACTTAATTTTATAGCATTTGTGTAAATATTGTGCTAACAAAATGCCATCACTTTTCTGCAAATGGGGTACCATTGCACAGCATTTAGTAGGGGTTTTCCCCTGAGTATTGGTCTCAAAAATAAAAAAAAAATAAAAAAAAAAAACATGAGTCGGCGACATTTTTCAACAAAATATTTTCTTGTTTTTGTTTCTTTGTTTTTGTAAATTTATAATTTTATTGCTTTTGTATGAACTTAAAACTGTCTTGTGTTTACCAGGAGATTTTTTTTTGGGGGGGTCGTGGCATAGTGGTAGAGCGCTCGCATAGAAACTCACACGACCAAGGTTCAATCCCAGCGAAGGACAAAATTATAAAAAATAAAAATTTGCGGTTTTCTAAAATTACAATTTAAATTTAAAAAAAAATTAGAGGTTCCCCCCCCCCCCCCCTCCAGCAAACCATCTGCAAGAAACAGCTCCCTGACATTTCTAATCCATTCCACCAGAAACCAATGATCAGGAGTACAGCGCCACCTTCTGGGAAGATAACAGCTAATCTATTGAAGACACTCACCATTCACATTCAAACATCCACCGACAGATGAGGCAATTCTGTGTGATCATTCGAGGGTGAAGGTATAACACTGGCTCTTGAGTGGACAAATTGACAGAAACTTGTGTTATCAACAAAAAAAAAGGCGCAAAATATACAAGCATCTATCAAAAAAAAAAACTTCTATCAACCATCTTCACATTCGAATCCAATGCATGAGTAGGGGTTCACCCCTGAATATTGGTCTTAAAAAAAAACGAAGAGAGATAATGATTTTAGCAAAGTCTGGAGTCCAGTGTTGAGTGGAGAAACTCGAACAATACATTTTCGCAAGTTTATAGTGTCCACGTTCTCTAGCAGTAACGATTAAACAACCCAGCGGTAAATGGTAATCAATGAGAATCGAGAAGGTAATGCAAGGAATGTATAAGCTGTTGATTCCGGAAATCATTGTCTTTAACACAGACCATGTCCTACGAAATTAATAAATTCTTTTAATGTCTTTCCGTAATAAGTATTAGAATTCCTTATTTGTAATGCATAAACTTATTATCTATTATTAATTTGAAGGAATAACGAGTAAAAACGATTTTTTCTTTTAATAAAATGTAGAACAGTGAATTCCTTCTTCTGAGGATTTGGAAATGCACATGGTAAGCAATGTTTACTTGTGTGCCACATGAAATTACCTTCTCTATTCCAAAATTAATATATTCTGTAGATATATATTGTTTAATTGATTATAAAATACGGTAATCAATTTTTTCCCGCTGGGTTCTTTATTAATCTTTATTAGCCTCAAAATCCTCAAACTATTATTGTCATGAGAGTTAACATGCGTTAAGGAATAGACCATTTCTATCGGATGGAATTAATGAATTGTGCAGCAAATAAAAAATTATATTTTACAACACTGAAAAACATGAAAGAATCGGTAAACAAAAAACATGCGTTTTAACAAAATTATCATTTGATTGCTTTACAGGGTGTTTTAAGGGCCATTTTGATTTTGAATAAATTATTTAGGAAATTATTGTCATTTCTCTTTATTATGATAATTTGGTTATGGTTCAATTATGTATGGAATAAAATATCGGCCAAATGTCCGACGCAACCTCGACGGCCTGAATTTTCGATACGCTGAAGCTTAATTGAGGTTCTATGCTATTAATGTTGGGAATTACCTCATCCTTTCGCTCTTGAATTGTTGCTGGCTTATCGATTTACACCTTTTCTTTCAAATAACGCCAAAGAAAGATGTTCAACGGTTTCAAATCAAATGAGCTTGGTGGCCAATTGACATCGCCACCACGTGAGATAACTCGGCCATTGCATTTGTCGCACAAAAGAGACTTGTTTCGTTAGCTGTGTGGCAAGTGACACCATCCTGTTGAAATCACATTTCGTTCACATTATCCTAGCAGAAAATAGTACTTACCAGTAAGTTATTTTGTAAGGGAAAAATTGTAAACAATCACTTCCTCGTGCGCATCAATAATGCGTGATTTTTATATGAAATGAGCCGCTAAATACCTTATCCTGCAGCATATTTGAAAGCTTTAATGTAAAAAAAAACAATATAATGCTTCCATTATTGCTTACAATTTTATTTATTGCTTTCAAATCTTAAAGATTTTCTGCTGGGATGATGTTCATCGACGACGAGGGTGAGAGGTTCAATTGTTAGACACGACGACGAGATGAGGTGGACGGCTCTTCAACCACACTGTCGCGAATAGCAAGCAGCAATATTTTCTGCAATACGAGCTGTACATATTTGTACGCACATTTGGACAATTAAATTGAGTGAAATTAAAATATTATTAAAAATTTTAACATAAAAGAAAATCATGTTTTCTCATTTTTTGCCTCAGAATAAATAATCGATGTAAATTTTTAACCAGTTAGGTTCACAGTTTAGTTCATTTCTGAGACTTTAAATAATTTGTCTTTAAATTTTATTATTTTATGTTTTTTTTAATATTTTATAATATTAAAAATTGTCTTGAGTGCTCTTGCACACCTCTTTCTAATACTGCCTACTACCTTTAGGTACTTCTTGTTAAGACTCTAAAAAGAGATACATAGTTCCATGTATGCGAATTATTAATTTTTTGATTAACCTTTTGGCCAAAGTATTATTATTTGGCTTCTAAGGATTGCTGCTTATTATGTAGAAATTGCTGCTGCAAAGCCAATAATAAAAGTCATTCATCTATTCGTACAGTACTTTTTGCCTTCCTGCATATTTCTTGTTCACTTCTCTTAATTCAATTTGTTTTATGATTTTTCTTGCCTTTGTCGAACGGACAATTTCTTTATAAAATTATATGCAATTTATATGCGTATGTATGTTCATATGTAAATGCTTACATATGTATGTGTGTATATATATAGTCTTTTTTTCTTTTGTTTAACGTTAAACATTTGGGTGCTTATTTGGTTATTGATTTTCCTGTTTATTTGTTTATTTGTTTTTCGAAATTTATTTGATTATCATTGGGTGCATTTTCCTTTTAGATGCTTGATTTTCCATTAGATTTATCGTTGAGTTGCATCTTTATTTGTACTGTCCGCTGCTGCATTACTGCAGTTGTAAATCCTTGTACTCTGTTTCTCTATTTGTTTAGTGATAAATAAACTTCTATGATTGTTTTCGATTTGTTTGATTATTTGATTATTGCTATTAGTTTCACATTTAATTCTTAAATAAAATACAAAATCATATAAACAGTCCAAGTCAAATAAAATTTCATTGCAGGAGTATTTAAATCACCAGACAAACGTTAGTCAGTCATGTGCATTATTGTCTTAAAAGCCATATTATTGCGTAACTGTCACATCTGAGTTATTAACCAATCAGCAAACCATCTGTTTCGTACATTTTGTTTAACATTAATTGTATTGTATTTTGATAATTTTTGTTGGTAAATAATTTAAGATTTGTAAATGTGTTTTAATTTTTTTTTTTTTAAGACCAATACTCAGGGGTAAACCCCTACTCATGCAGTGCATTGTATTGGAATGTGAAGATGGTTGATAGAATGTTTTTTTTCCATAGATGTTTGTTTTGCGCATTTTTTTTATTGACGAAACAAGTTGCTGTCAATTTGTCCACTCAAGAGCCAGTGTTATATCTTCACTCTCGAATGATCAAACAGCAATTGCCTCATCTGTCGGTGGATGTTTTGAATTATGGTGAGCGTCATCAGTAGATTAGCTGTTATCTTCCCAGAAGGTGGCGCTGTACTCCTGATCATTGGTTTCTGGTGGAATAGATTAAAAAGAAGGAACAACAAAAATAAAAGGGAGTAACAAGTAGGATCGTAAAAACTTGAAGGTATTTTGCAAAATTGTTTTTTTTTAAGGAAACAATCGTTAAAGCCGTCAAAATATCCATTTGAAGTCGTCAACGAAAATTGTCAGAAATAAATCAAATTACTAGGTCAGATTTAATTTTGTTTTTATGAAATTGGTCTCGTTTATACCCTTTATTCAGGTTTAAAAACGTTGACGAGTCTACCCATAGATTCACAATATCTCGTCCCAGGTTTAAAAAACAATCCCGAGAGTTGTGTTTGGCATCCCTAGTACCCACTCATAAGGTACGTTTAGACTATGCTAATATTTGTCCAAACACAACAAATAATGGTTTGGGCTAATAGTATGGTTTGTGACTAGTGATTGGGCATGCGTTTAGATTGCACTAATATTTGTTTGAATTTTATTTGCACAAATAACAGAAGATTTTGTGTCAGCCATCTGCCAAATAGTATCAAATTGTGTTTGTGAAGCAACGTGAAAAGTTAAAATGTTTAGTGACAGTGATATTGAAGATTTATTATTAATAACTGCTGGAGCTCGTTAGTTTACTTTCGCTTTCAGATAAAATATCTAAATTTGTTGTTGTTGGTTGCCGCTGGCTAACCTCCGCACGTCCAACAAAAGCTATGGAGTCGAAATATTTCCACTTTAGTGCATTGTCTGCATTTGTTTTTTTTTTTTTTTGTTGAGGTAGCACCGGTACTGAATCCTCAAATTCGACTATTTTGTGGAAACTTCCTCCGCTGTAACATTAAGCATATCGCCAATTTCAGTCCATGCGCTATCCCGCATGGGTTTTTTATAGTAGTCAGCACTTGATGCATTCCAAATGCAAGGATGGCATTCCACTTCGCCGATCAACTTAAATATATTTTCTTCGCTCCAGTCGTGCGTCATCCTCTTCCTTTTGGTTTTTTGGCAGATGGTGCATTGATGTGATGTTGTCGATTTTCTTTCAGAAAAATATGCTTTATAATAAAGAATTACAAAAAAGCGCTTTTTACTTACCAATCTGTCAAACGAATTGACCAGTATTGCCATTTAAATTTATTTCATTTTTTATATGTTAAGCACTGTCAAAAGTAACTGTTAGCAACCCACATTTCTACAATTATTTGTCGATATTTGTTCCACCAAAAATATTGTGAGAACAAACAAAATATCGAGCCAAATACACCAATACCCCGGTTTACGTCGCTAATTGGGACTGAAAAAATGGGACGCAAACCGAAACGACGCAAACTGAAGCAGAACTTTCAATTGTTTACGTATTTGATTTTCGTGTAGTCAATACAGGTTTTAAACATTTTAGCTTAGGAAAAGGATTTTTAAATCAATATATTTTCTTATTATTTTTTGAATAACAGATTTTATTAAAATAAAAATATAACAATTGTGAAGACCACTGATATAATTCGAAACTAATAACTACGCTTAACATGTAAACAACGCACACCTGCAAATTTGCTTTCTACTAAACGGGAAATTCCCTTTTTTTGCTTTAACTTTGTAAAAACATTTTCATATCAACCACGCAAATCGAAGCATTTACGACGCAACTTCGAAGCCATGCGACGCAAACTGAAACAAAAACGACGCAACATTGAAATTCCAGAAACTTAAAAAAAGACGCAACTTCGAAGCGACGCAAACTGAAGCGACGCAAATCGGGGTATTGGTGTATTTGTAACGACGTGCTGACAAAGTGTTTACACTATGCAAAGCTTTATTCACAAACAAATTTTTTTTAGCCAACAAACAGTGGAAAAATATTTGGTGGCTAACAAATTTGAGTGTTTACACTAGGACAAACAACATTTTTATGATTTTGCACAAATATTAGCACAGTCTAAACGCACCTATACACTTAAACGTATTTTATACAAAAGAAAACGTAATGCCCCGTATTATAAACGACACACTGCAAATAAAATTTATTCAAACAAGAAAACACGTTACTACCGACATTATATGATTCATTTACCATTAATTTTAGAGCATATCTTAAGGCATATCTATAAACAGTACTTTGTTCCAATCATTTTTCAGATTACAAATCGTAATACCTGCCTGTGATAGATAACGTGCATACATACATAATTTGATTCTTAATATCCAGTATTATAGTTCTAAACCTATCGATATCGCCCAGAAATTTATGAAAATATTTTTTATTAAACATGCCGAAGTTTCATTTTATTTGTATAAATTTACTAGTTGGCCCGGCAAACATTGTTTTGCCATAAAAATTATTTTTAAGAAATATTTTTTTAGTTCAAATATATTTGAAACTCTTCACCAAACTGCAAAACTCAACATTAATATAAGCATTGAATGTTTTGTTCAGCAGAGTTGAATATGGTACCACCCATCGATTATCAACATCATTGTCTGCGTTACTAATAGTTAAACGAATGATTGCCGCGGTACTTCAGCTTGATAGTTGGAGACAGGGATTGATTGTCTTCGGTACTTAATTTTAATAGTAGGAAACGGATACCGCCCCCATTGAGTACTTCTTAAAAAAAACGTATACCATATATCGTCGTGCGGGAGTTGATGATGACACTTTTGGTTTTTGACACTAAAAGTTTTAAATTCTGCAATCCGTTTTCGGCTATTTAGCCCCGAAACTGGAAGAGATATCCCACAACGGATTACACACCTGTATAATATATATAAAAAATATGAAATGGCGGATAGATCACATAAGCTCCAGCAAGACGATATGTGTTCTGACGTACGCTGATCTATGTATTTAATTTAAAATTTCTTCGAAGTCGGTGTATTATTTATAAAAAAATTATCCCTTGGTTTACCCTTAACATTTAAGAGTGTGGAAAATAAATGTTGATCGATCCTCAGACCTACCCTGTTTTAGGGTTACAGCCTATTTTCTCGTAGCACCCATGTTGTGCCTACAGTTTAACGTCGACTTCAAACAACAGACCTGGGAAAGTTTTTTATGACAATCAGTTAATCTCAGAGCATTTGCCCGAAGACTGCTGAGAGGCCAGACTTAAATATATTTATATGGGAATTCAATTCATTCCACACTGAAGACTCGAGTTCGAGTCTCAGGACAAGTGATAAATTTTTTTTAAATTAATTTTGTTTCGTCAGAAACGCTTTAATTAGTTCTTTTATTTATAAAGATATTAGATTTTTGCAATGTATTTTTTGAGAAAATGATATCCGTGAAGGAATAGTATACTAGCTAAACTGAAAATGTTTTCGACTCCAGCTGGGGTAGTCTCATCAGATGATTCACGACCAATCATCAACTATTTAACTGACACTTTTCAACAAATCACATACTTGTAAGTAAGTAAAGTCATTATATTCTCTTTTTCTCACCATCATTGCAGTTTTTGTAATTGTCTTCTTAGTTGGATGAAACAGAATAACAATTAATTTTTGTTTTTGTTTTCTTATTCCATTTTATCCACATTAATCGACATCGACCATATGCACGACTGCAGCTGTGTTAGTTAGAGAGGTATCGCCAGAAGCGAACGTATTTTGCATATGATATGATTTTTTTTTTTATTGAGATCAATACTCAGGGGTAAGCCCCTACTGATGCTGTGCATTGTATTCGAATTTTTTGAGAGGACAGTCTATTTTTTTATTATATTATTTAGCGCCTTAGTGATGAGACAAATTGCTGTGAATTGATCATTCAAAGGCCAGACCTTCACCCTTTAATGATTAACAGCAATTGCCCCATCGGTGCATGTTGATTGCGGTGAGTGCCTTTGCTAAGTAGGTTTTTCGCTGTTTTCTGCTACTTCCTAATAGGTGGCGCTTTTCTACCAATTATTTGCTTTTTGTTGACATTGGTTAAGGTGGAATGTTTTGTCAGAATTCGAATTCAATTTATAATTATTTGTAGCTTTTAGCCCTTAAAAAAATTTGCAAAAATTCAATTTGAAAAGTGAATAGAATTACAAATGGTTACAACTGTTTTAAAAGCTATAATACTGACACTAAAAAAAATTATTTTAAAATAAAATTCTAAAATCATAAACCATTGTTTGTTGGTTTCTGTTATTTTATTAAATTTAATTTCGATACATTCATTACGAAATAGATTTACAAATAAAAATAATTTAAAATAAGATTAAGGGCAAGTCAAAATTAATCTTAATTATTATTAATTAAAGCAACTCAAATATTACAAAAATTATTTTTTTTGATATTGAATATTTATTTAAAGGTAAAAATAAATAAAAAATATCGTTTAATATTTCGGGTCTTTTATTAAAATGTTTTTAACACAAAATATTGTTTTGAAATATAATTGAGCGATAACTATAAAGAAATAAAAAAAATCAAATTTAAGAATATTTAGTAAAGATTAAAATTTATGTAATTTAATCAAGTTTTTTCTCTTCTTTTTCAATTTTATTTCAAATTATTTTTTTATTAAAATTATTGTCTTATAATTAACAATTATTTGTAATTACGAGCACTAAATAATTGTAAAATATAGGAACAATTTTTGTTCATTAAAAAAAAAACAAGTAACAACGTTTTCTTATTCTTTTAAGAAAAATAAAATATTGATAAAAAATAAAATAAAATTAAATTAAATTAAATATTACAAATAATGTTATAAAAATTACAGCCACAAGGTACTTCTTTCCATTTCTCAGTTTTTTTTATACATTTTCAACAGATTACTTTAGTACTTTTATAATTTGTAATATATTTTATGGTGTTTACACCTGTTATTTATATATTATATTTTTTTTTTTTGGTTCTATAAAGGATTTGTGAATACAATCACATACAGTTGCAATACATACTTTTGTTCATAAATAATTTATATTTTTTAATGGATGTTTTTGTAAAATGATTTTTTGTTCAATTCTCAGTTTATGGCTTTAGTTAAGAAAAAATTAAATGATTTTTTTTTTAAGTGTAATAATAAAATTAAAATAATTCTAGAAGTCTTTTTTTTTTTGGGCATCTAAACTGAGTTTTGTCATTAAAGATTACAAAAAAAGGTACCAATTTAGTATTTTATAGTCTATGTAGACTTCTAGTATTTTTTTTATTTTTTTACTTTTTAACTAAGGCTATACAGTATTTTTGATTTACAACAGGCTTATAGAACAAATTTTTATATAAATTTTTATATAAATATATATAAAGTTTTTGTTAAAAAAATATGTTTTCTTTGTTAGTTTGTCAAGTTCAGTGTGATTAAATAATTTCGCTATTTCGCTATTATTGTTATTATCTCTGCTGTTAGGTTTGGACCAGTTTCGTCAATTTTTGTTTCGTTTTTGCCTTGACTAAGAAATGGTGCAGCATATCAACTTAAAACGTTTGCTATTGGGGTATTTTTATATTTTATTACTCTGGAAAAACTTTCACTCAAAAATAATAAAATGGAAGTTAGAGAAATAAAAAATTATGAACCTTGGGCTTAGAACCATTTTGGTCCGTTATTGTTTTTTATTAAATCTTTTCACTACATGATGAGCAATTGATGAGCAATTGACATATAAATTTGTGCATATGGTGCATTTGCTATCGCACTTAGTTTTGTAGCAACTGCAAATTCCACGTTTTCTAGTTGCTTTTAATCGTCGATTTTTCATTGTTTTAGCGAAGTAAACAAGTCAGACACTGAATATAAACTGAAGTTAACTCACGCGAATGATATGTAAACTTACAAAGGGGAATCCCAGAAATAAATTTAATTTATTAAAAAACTTCAAAGACAACTGGTTGCATTATAAATATATATATACTTATACTTATATATTTCGGCATTATAAAAGGTAATTATTACAAGAAAAGAATAATATGGACCAAAATGGTCCTATACCTAAGATTTGTAAGTTTTTTTTGACGTAACAGCAGGGTTAATACGGGTAAAGTTTTTTTATTTTTTGTAATTTTTGAATTTTATCAATATCACGAAGCATTACAAAAGCTGTGGCTTTTTTTCCTCCAACTGTTAAACATTTTATTTTTTTTTGTGTTTTTAAACTTGTGAAAGCGAATTTTTGTACCTCATCTTGTATGCGTAGAAGTATAAAAATATTTTTAATTAAAAATTTTTAAATTTATTGTTCTGCAGTAGTTTATTTCAACTACTCATACAAGTGAACTAATAAAAGCCGGTTACACCAATTTACTCTTTTGGTTTTTTTACCTTATTAGTTCTTTCTAGTTCTTATTTGTTTTTAGATCATTTTTCTCTGTAGTTCCTATTTTGTTTTAGCTCTTGCTTATAGCTCTACTTCCGCTTATTGTTATAAGCAAACCCTTCCCGTTAAAGGCCGTTATACACTATTCTATCGAGGGCGGACCTCTTATTTTTAAATTATAATTTAGAAAAACCGCTTATTTTATTTTATAATTTTTGTCCTTCGCTGGCATTGAACCTCGGTCGTTTGACTTTCTGTGCGAAACTCCCTTTACCACGATCTCCACCCCTTTTTAAATTGAAACAGCTAAAAACGAGATATATTGCTATCAAATTTGTTTTTGGCGAAACAGAATGCGAATGAGAGAGCAAAACATAACATAAAATCGTCTAAACATGCTATAAAGAACTAAAATGAATTAATAGAGTGGCATGGTTCATAAAACCCATTTTATTTAGCAGCTAACTTAACCTAACTTCTCTGTTTTTTTTTATTAGTTTTTTTTTTTAATAGCGCACAGAGTTGTACGAAAGCGTGTCTTTTAACACAGTAGTTAATTCAAAATAAGCTGCCAGACTGTTGCTGAATCATATTTAAATTATTCTAAATTTTACATTATTTCTTAACCTTAAACTTATTATTCACAAAAGCTTAAAAGACTTTTTTTTAAAAATTTACTAAAACGACAATTTTTTTTATAAAAATCTTTTAACAATTTTGTTTGACTATCTGTGGCATTTGTGTGTTCTCGTAATTTAGTTTTAATAAATATTTCATATAAATTTGAATTACTTTGTTCCTCATACCTGTCTATATACTTAAAATTGTTTAGTTTTATAATTATGTGAGCATGTATGTATGTATGCCTGTATTAATTATTAAAAACAAAAAATATTTTTCCTGACGAGTCTCTTAAGCAGAGACGAAATGGCCATAGAGACATGCTTATCCCCAAAGCAATACATTTCATATATTATGTATTTTTTTAATTATTATATATGCATACATACATACATGTCATATATATAAAATACAATAAAACTTTCTTCTTGTCTTCTTATAATTATTGTTAATTAAAAAAAGAAATTAAAAATAATATGCACTTAACACATACTGTATATACAATGTATATAAAAAAAATACTAAAATTAATTAATGTTTACTACTGAATTCAGCTTTGAATTCTAATATACTGACGTAGGTACCCGTTAAAAAGCCCAAAATACCAAAACATATTAACAAACCATTCTTCCATAAACGCCAATTGAAACGTCCATAGCCGGGATCTTCATTATAAACAGCCAATTCGATAATTGCAGGTGCAATCATGCCTAAAGTACTTAAGCATACAGCACCAATTAAAGAAATGAAAGGACCCAAATTGGGTAAAGCTACAGCAATAGCACCACAAACGATCTAAATTGAATTGAAAATAGATGAAAAAACAGAAATAATTAGAGATTTGACTAAAAAAATAATACTAAAATAGTATTCATAGTCGAGAAATATCCTAAATATGTGCCTCTAACAAACAACAAAAATTTTCACATTTCACTTTTCTACGAGTTTATATAACTTTTTTTTTTGATAGATGAGTATTGCTTAATAATTACCAACTTACCACCAATACAACTCTTAGAAAATATTCAGACATATTTTGTTTTTCGGGAGCTATTTTATGTTGTATACCCTTCCAGATAATGCTCATTGGTACATAAAACTGCAAGGTAAAGGTAAAGAATATGGCAACAGCAATCATTAGTTTTACAGATTGAGCCAATCTGAAATCGAAAAAAAAATAAAAATTATTAATAAAGTGTTTGATTTGTACAAAACAATTCAATAACTCACATATCCTCCACTGGTAAATTCAATGTAATACTGCCCTCAGTTTTATCGCCATATTTTAAATAACCAAAGAAACCAACCAAAGTGTATAGAGTAATTACTACTCCCATACCGATATTCAAGACAGAGGGACAGCCAATAAAATGTGTGGGATTTTTCATGTCATTTTCCAAAGACATGACTACACCAATACCTTCTAAGGCAAAAATGACAGTACCGAAGAACAATGGCCATTGAGTGAAATCAGCTATACCAGTTCTCTCACTTGGTTCTGCCAAACCGGTGAA
The DNA here is from genome assembly GCA_963576795.1 of Metopia argyrocephala. NCBI lineage: Eukaryota > Metazoa > Arthropoda > Insecta > Diptera > Sarcophagidae > Metopia > Metopia argyrocephala. The sequence goes on from OY756210.1 coordinate 51,835,645, forward strand.
TATATAGGTGAAGGTTATTATAATGCCCACAAACATTAACAAATTGGCCACCATTGAGAACGGTGTTAAATATTTCAAATTTCTAACCAAACACATAAAAATCAAGGGGCAGGTAACAATAATAATCCACACACGTATATTCATTTCATTGCCCTCCGTATAGAAATCCATAACTTGTTTCACGTTTGTACCCACAAACACCAGATAAATACAGCAGCAACCAATTAAATCAATAACCAAAAAGGTATTTATCATGAAACGTATAAAACGCGACCAGCGCTGTAAACTTGGTGGACCATCTAAAAATGCCTGCTCGGCTACATCAGCAAACCCCATCATGGGTATTTTACGTCTCCGACATAGAATATGAGCACATTTCACTAGAATATGAACACAATAAGTGCAGACGGCACCGACCACAAAGGTAGCCACTAAACCAAACCATAAACCGGAATTCAAGAAAGCCATTGGCATAGCTAAAATACCAGAGCCCAAAGAACCCTTAAGTAGATGGATAAGGGTTTCCGTATCGCTAAAAAAATAAGAAAAAAAAATTTTGAATTTAAAAATTTTGTTTAAAAATGTACAAAGATTAGTTTGAAAATTAATTTTAAATTTGAGCATACAAAATTGAATATCCTATGAGAGTTCTAAAATGTCAGTTTTTAGACTGTGAGTTCAAATGTCATCACTCTCATATTTCTATCTGCTATAAATTACAATACGCATTGGAGTATTAATTCGTCGTGCGGGAGTTTATGCGCTCTAACCGCCATTTCATATTATTTATATATCTCGAGTTAATGATGCCACTTTAGGTTTTCGACCCTAATTTTCAAGCCTGCAATCCGTTTTCGTATATCTCGTCCAGTTTCGGAGATAAATAGCCGAAAACGGATTGCAGATATTATTACTTTATCCTACTACTTATTTATTTATTTTTGTTTTTGTTTACTTTATTATTTTTAAATAATTACACAAGAAAAACAAATTATATAACAAATGCATTGACAATCTTTCTTCTATTAAATTAAAAAAAAAATTAATTTATAGTGATTACAAATAAAAACAAAATACAAAAACAAATCGTCATCGTAAAAACATTTTAATTTTTAGTTTTAAAAAGTTAAAAGTTTAACAGAAAATATATTCTGAATGCGATTTTCTTAAAAAAAACAAGCAAACTAAGCATTTATTTCCTGATTATTTTAATTTTTGATTTTTTGTTTTTGTTGTAAAAATTCCCTTTTTAAAAATTAATTTAATTTTTCGTAATACCAGTAAATAAATAATAAATGTTGTCACTTTTGCCAATTTATTTATAAACAATTCTCAGTTTTTAAAAATACAATTTTATTAAAAAAATTAAATTTGATTTCCAATCAAATCAATTTAAATTTAATTATAAAAAAAAACTATTTTATGTGGGGTTGTGTGTGCAACAGTGTCGTTTAATTTGTTTAGTACACTCAAAAAAAAAAAAAAAAAACTAAAGTGTAGTATGATTTTTGTTTAGACAGAAATATTAGCCATCTGCTACATTCAGAATTTAGAGGCTCTTCATGCGTTCAAAGAATAATGCAGAATTAAACAAATCCTATAAAGATATTTAATTTTATATATTGAACAGACCATTTAATGACTGACTGTTTTTATAAGTATATCATTTTTATAAACTTTAATATTAAATACTTTACAAACAACTTTAATTCTTAAATGTCAACGCAATTGATTCTTAAGGTTTATTAAAATTGAGAAAAAATACTAAATAACTTATAGCTGGTGATATAGTGCTCGGTATAAGCGAGAAGTTTTGAAGCCACAAAACATTGCTTATGGTTTTTATAATTATGTAGTACAAATCTAAGCTTAGATAAATACCAGGCTTAAGCTGAAGGTCCACACCATGCGTTTATAGTACGTCTTTCCTTTTTATGTATCTGACAAAAAAGTAGAATCAGCGTAATTGTAAGTACATAGTAGGTAGGATTACTTTCTACTTTTGTATCTGTCGCATGAGTAGTGAAAAAATGTCAGCTGTTTTTGATAGTCAGGGATGTGAAATTTATTTTTTATTTTAAATGTTATCGATAAATATGTTTGTGTTGTGGATTCTTTTTAAAATTTTTTTGTATAAAAAAAGTTTTTAATAAAAGACAACAGCTTTGTAATAACTTTCAAGAAAAAAATACGTAAAAATTAATTTTAAATACAATTTTTATATTTTACTTTCCTTTGTACGATTTGTATTCTGTTTATCGATTACTTTTAAGTACTGAGTGCCATCTCTGTCGTGTTTATTGTTATTTAAAAGACAAATGCTAAGGAGGAGATGAAGCGAAAAATCACGAATTCGTGGCCCTTGTAGCACAAAATATTATAAATATAAAATCAATATAGTCGCCGTGGTCCAGTGGTTAGTGTGTTGGCTTACTAAGCCAAGAGCGCCGGGTTCAAATCTCAGCTCTGACATCCTAAAAAAAAGAAATATGAAAAAATTATTTCTTTCGGCGACTACCTCTCAGCAGTCTTCTGGCAAAAGCTCTGAGAGTAATTGATTGGCATGAAAAAGCTTCTCAAATCTGTCGTTCGGAGTCGACTTTAAACTGTAGGTCCCGGTACTAATGGATAAAAATTAACACACACAACATGGGAGCTTCCAAAAGCTAGGCCGTAACCCTGACACAGGGTTGTAATGGCCAATTATGTATACGTATAGTGTACCATACAAGTAAGTCTATTATCAGTAGTTAAATTTACAGATTTTTTTCTAGAACTATTTATAGTGAAATTTGAATATATTTGGGAATACTTATTTCAAAATTTCATGTTCTGACTTATGCTGATATGTACTTATGTTTAATCATTAAGACGTATATAAACGTCTTTTGTAAGTTATAAATCCTTACAAAGACTTTTCATATGCAATCGGGCCTCGATTAGCTGTGATGGCCAAAGATCAGTCTATTGTTTTCTGTTTGTAATGTTTTCAAATTGTCTGCTTCTATAACCGTGATTACCTCCATTATCCGTGATTAAAACGGGGAATTTCCTTGTTTGCATACGATGAGTCAGAAGCATTTATAAGTGATTAGTTTAATTTTGAAATTTGAAAGTGCGGGTGGTTAGATCAAAATTTATTTAGTATGGCATCGTTACCAGTGTTAAAAGACAAAGAAACGTTTGAAACATTGAAGATAAAGTTAAAATAATTAACGAGCATTCAACAAATAATGTGATTATTAAAATGTTAGCTGAAAAATACGAAGTTGGTATACAGACCGTTTATGACATTGGTATCTTGAATTAATCTTTTTAATGTAAATATGTATGTGCACCAATGATCACTTGGTAAATAATAAAAATATTAAAAAAACTCTATAAAAAATTGTTATTCGATTAACCGTGAAAATCGATTATCCTTAATGATTCTGGTCCCGACCATCATAGATAATCGAGGCCTGACTATATATGTACATAACTGTCCATTACAAGCCTTTTTCAGAATAACGGCCTAGAGGCTGCAGAGCACCCTCATGGTGTGCGTCAATTTTTTATCTATGAGTACCGCCGGATCCTTCAGTTTAACGTCGAATTCTAATGACTAACTGGAGAAGCTTGTTCAGGGCAATCAGTTACTCTCAGAACTTTTACGAAAAAAACTACTAAATATTTTGTTCATATTTTTTTCCAAAATGGCAGAGTTGAAAAAAATATTTCTTTCGGCGATTACCTCTCAGCAGTCTTCTGGCAAAAGCTCTGAGAGTAATTAATTGCCATGAACAAGCTTCTCAAGTCTGTCGTTCGGAGTCGACATTAAACTGTAGGTCCCGGTACTCATGGATAAAAATTTTACACACACAACATGAGTGCTGCGAGAAGCTAGGCCGTAATCCTGACACAGGGTTGTAAAGGCTAGTTATGTATGTATGTATGTCAGAGTTGACGAAACCGGATCTCTAATCATAGTAAGCTAACACCCTACATTCCTAGACTACCGCGATCACAAGGACGCGAGTATTAAAATATAAAAATGCGTATATTTCCGCAAAAGTTAACTAATTCTTATCACCATCAATACAATTAAATAGTAAATATGTTACTTAAGTCACTTTGTGGTCTACTTTTTCAATAAATTTTTTTTTTTTCAAATTAAAACTCACAGACATGCATAAATTTCTACTAAAATGCATGTGAATATTTTAATTCTAACATGTGCTTATTGCATTTACATATTTATTTTGTTATTTTTATATAAATTTTGTGCTATTAAGTGAATGGTAGTGGCGTCGTGTATAGAAAAATAAAAATATTCAGTAAAAAAAATGTGAAGGCAAACAGTTAGAAAACAAAAACAAAAGCAATAACAAATCATTAACCAAGAAAAAAAATAATCTTTTATCCTATGGATTCATTTCGTGTTTGGTTGATTGTTACTTTGTGTAAAACATTTTTAAATTTATTTTTTGGCAACAAAATTCAAGACCAAGGTCTTGCTTGTCTTTTAATTTTATCGTTTTTTTTTTCTTTTTTTTAATTTTGTCTTATTTGCGTTTTTCTTTGACGAAATTCTGTAGTTTTTTTTTTTTTTGTAATTGCTTCTATATTTCTTCCAATGCATTTACATTTTTGTATGCCAAGTGGAAAATTTCCGCTTTCGATGTACTACCGATTGCACATTTGTGGGGGATGATCAATTTCGTTGCATGTGAATAAAACATTTTATGCTGCATTTGTTAAATAAAACATTTTTTTTTAAATGGAAATTTTTGTTGTTATTGTTGTTATTTTAATACGATTTTCATTTCAAGTGGACGAATTGAAAAATGTCTAATAGACATGGTAAAATGAAATTTATGATCACGTGCTAAGTACGTGAAAATATTAAAAAGATTAGTTCTTGATGTAAGTTTTGAAAATCTTAAAACATTTGGAAATATTAAAAAAAAATATATAATATGATTGAATTGTAGCAATTTGGAGGAGCATGTAATTAAAAAAAAAATTTCAGTGGAATTTCATCTCTGTAAAGTACCACAGTTCCCATTTATTAATAAAAACCGATTAGTATTCTTAATAACATATACTCGTACTTATATAAAAGAAAACAGCTGATAATTTGTTTGATTTAAAAGTGGCGCAAAATTTTTGTTCGACAAATTTCAAAAAGCGATTTTTGTTCTACACGACACTACCAAAACATTTTTAAATATTCCATTTGTTTTTACATATGGAACATATGTTCTAAAACGTTGTTATTTTTGAAATTAAAAAATTAAAAATTTGTTTTTTTTTTTTTGATTTATAGCCTGTTTATGTAAAATGTATAATAACAACACCCTCTACAAACATAAAACATGCATACATACATACTTACATATAGGTGTATGTACATACATACATATTTGAACATGATTGCATGTATAAAACTCTTTTATCAAGGTTGGAAATTATAAATGAGATACATACACATACATGCATACAAACATACATACATATATATCTGTGCCGTTATGGAAGATTAGTCGTAGTCGAAAAATAAAATTTTTGAGATATTGCCAAATTTGTATAAATTTTACTGTACTCATAATTATATGTTTTAAAAATAAATCTGTACTTTAACATATTTTTAATACATATCGTTATATTAAATACATACGAACGTAACTACACTTTTTGTTTTTTTTTTTTTACAGGAGAAGCAAAAAACCGTAAAATCAATCATTTTGTAAATCCTGAAAATCATATAATTTTTAAATTTAAAACTCGCAAATTTATTTAGTATTTTTTTTAATTTTTTCTCCTTCGCTTGGATTTGGATTTTTGTTACAAAATAGCTTATTGGTAAGCAGTAATTTCTGCTGGGATACTATTCTGATACTAAATTAATTCCAACTTATGTGGTCTTCATATTAACCATAAATTGTATATGGATTTTCTGAACTTACAGTGGCCACTTAAAGTACAATTTTGTATGCAAATGTTTTGTTTGTTTTTCCTCAATTTTAAATTTCATAATATTTCTTAAAGTGTGAAAAATAAAGTGTAATACTTACGAGGTGGGATGTTCGACTTTCCTGTGCTCAAATGGATTATAATTCACATCCTCGGAATCATCTGCACTGCCGCCTTTTTTCCTGGGTATCACTAAAGGCAAGGTTGAACCAGCGGCCTGCTGTGCGGGAACATCTGCCATGTCCGAGCGTGTGAATCTATCCGAAGAAGTATACATTTCAAACATTGATGTTGAAGATTCATTTTCAATATTTCTATACATTTTATTTTAATAGTTCTACTCTTGAATAAGTATATACAGATAATATTGTTTACAACTACACTAAATAACCGTTAACCAATTAGTATTTAAACTTCTTTTTTGAAGCAAAAAAAAAAAGTTTTTTATATCAAAAGAAATGTTAGTTCGTATTTTTTTTTTTTTTTTTTTTTTTTTTTTTTTTTTTGTAAAAGTTGATATAAATTATATTCTTTAATTATAAAAATGAAAGTTTTTAAAACATACTTTGTTTGATTTACAGACGCGTAATTTTGTCCTGAGCCGTTATGCTTCTCGTTTTCATAGCCCGCCGTAACTGTTGGTATTTTCTGCAAATGAAAATCAAATAAGTTCACATTAGATATGCTTATTCTTCTTCATTTTTTGTTTTCCTATGTGTGTTTTTGTTTAAATTAAAAAAAAAATTAAATACAAAAAAAATCTCACACACAAAAACTTAATTAAAAGTAAATTTACGTGTGCGTCTATTAAAATATTTTATTTTTTTTTTATTTTTAAAACATTAGTTTTGTTTCTGCTCAAAATTTTATTTATTTTGAATTAATTTTTTTTCGTTTTTTCTAAAAGTACTTGAATACGCACAAAAAAAAACCAGTCAAATCTATAATAAATCAATACATTTGTAATAAAATATAAATTTTTTTTATGAGACCAATACACCGAAGTGTAAACCCCTACTCATGCGTGCATTGTATTGGAATTGAAAATTTTATAGTTTTTTTTCACAAATGAGACGGAGATCGATTTGATCACTCAAAGGCTAGTATTATATCTTCACCTTTGACTGATCAAAAGCACTTGCCCCATCTGTCGCTGCATCTTGACTTTGAACTGATTAGCATCTTCGAATTAGTTCCCGGTAGCTGTGATCTTCCTTGTAGGGGGTGGTTTTTCTCCTGATCATTCATTTTTTAGATGGCAGGTGCTTTTCAAATCAACTTTTTTTATTTGATTATTATGTATAGAAGGATTATTATAATCAAAGAGTAATTATGCCCAAAGGCAGACACAGCGACTCAAAGGATCTTTTGTGCCCTGCTCCATTCACGAATGATGACTCTGATGGTCACCTCTGCTCAATGTCAGGACCTGGCCGATCGGCGAGGATGTCCGGTCAACCATTGCGTCCACCGACATCAGGCAGTTCAATCGCTGTTCAAAATAAAAATGAGCAGGCTTAAAATTGTGTATAGAAGTAAAGATGAGACTAATGGCGTTTTCGTTTCTACATTATTTTATTATTATATGACATAAAAGTAGGATGTTATATATTCTTTTTTGATCTCGTTTTATTGTAATCGACATTTTTAATTGTTGATGTAAAGGATAACTTTTAAAAAAGGCAATATTTTGTCAAGATGAGAGAGAAAAATATATGAAAGGCAAAATTTTTTGGTAGAAACGAAAACGCCATAAGTTTGAATTACAGCCTTGCAAATGTTACAACATAGTGTAACTAACAAGTGTTACATCACGCAATTGCAATGCCATGTTATGCCGTTCAAAAATGTTCAACAAAGATATACATATTAAGGCAATGTAAACTATGTTGGAGTCAAACCTATGCATTGTTTTCATACCCATTTTGCACACATCAACATGTAAAATTAACATGTCAGCACATGCGATATATATATGTTTGAATTATTATGCCCATAAAATGAGCCCACGAATTAAATATTATTTAGATCAGAGTTGTTAATGCAATAATGTTTTATTATTAATATTTTTGTTCTAATAAAATTTGTGTGATTATTTTTAAATATTATATTGTAAATAGGGTGCCCCAGTGGTCTAGTTGGTAGTGTGGGTTTGATTCCTTCTAGAGGCCCTGGTCTGTGACACTACGCCGAGCAAAGGACTTAGTCACTTGTCTCGGATTAATTTACTATATTATAAATATTGTATTCTAATTTAAATAAATAAATATATTGCAAATATAATAAAATATTATTGTAAAATATGAATAAAACAAAATGGAAGAGAGCGCTAGCGAACTAACAGAACATTTATATTTTTTCTATTATAGAAAGAAACATTGTACATATGCTTAGTTTTCCAAACTCCAGTTATATTAGTAAATATAATCTGTACAGTTATATTAGTAAATATCATATGTACATACATACACATATAAGTAATTGAGCATTACAACCCTGTGTCAGGGTTACGGCCTAGCTTCTCGCAGCACTCATGTTGTGTGTGTTAATTTTATCCATTAGTACCAGGACCTACAAGTCGACTCCGAACGACAGATTTGAGAAGCTTTTTTATGGCAATCAATTACTCTCACACTTTTTGCCAGAAGACTGCTGAGAGGTAGTCTCCACAATAAATAATTTTTTCGTATATCTTTTTTTTTCAAGATATAACACCGAATAATGTAGCGAATATTTATGCAATAGTATTAAAAGCATTCATAGACATAGTATTCAGCACAACAGGCTACAACAGCATAGCCATTTTGAAATTACATGCTAAGATACTATAATGACTTTGCATGACATGGCATAACACTGTGTTTGAGACGACATGACATAGCATAGCTTGGTTTTCTTTAAAATGACATTTTTAATTAAACAAAAAGTTATTAACTCAAAACTTACTTAAGACATCTTGTTATTGTTTTTCATATATAAAAAAATACTCAAAACTTTGAATAACTTAGGGCGATATGTTTATTCTTTACTTTGCATAAAAATAAAATTACTTACTTTAATGTATTTGATATTAATATTTTAAATCTGTAACTATTTAAGCAGTATTATCCACTACAAGAAGTTTAAAAATATATGTATCTGAACAATTGAAGGTTTGCACAAAATTGTGAGATATTAAGGATTTTATCTAAAATAAATAGTGTTTGGATATGTTTAAGTTAAAATATAAATGCGTTTAGTTTTATCAATAATAAAATGTTATTCTCGAATTTAGCTGAGTTATAGATCTTCAAGAAGAGAATAATAATTTGTAATAAAATTAAAAAGGACTTATATCGAGTTAAGTCAATATTATTTGTTAGCACAGATATGTATATGTACTTATATATGTATACAGAGAGAGTGTGCATATCAATAGATAATAAAAATTGAAAAACAAAATCAATTTAAGGTGCATGATGTAGAGTACAAAATCAAAAAACAGGTCTCTTCTCGTTAAATACATTTCATATTTCAACAAGAGACTTAAGTTTTCTCAAACAATTGTTACCTCAATGAACTTGGGAATGTTTTTAAGAATGAAAGCTAATGTCGTTTATTTTTAAAGAAGATGAAAAACTACAAAATTAAAAACAAATTTTTGTAAACAATTTTGAATTATAAAAAGAAAAAAAAAATATATAAAAAACTATTATTATGTAGTTGGGAAAAATTTATGACGTTATTACTGCCCCAAATATTTGAATATATTTTGGTGGTTAAATATGTATGTTTTGAATTACAATAACAAAAGTTTTGTTTACAAAGCATTTTATGACGTACAAATATAAACAATAATAAGAAAAAAGTGTAATAAACAATTAAGTAATTTTGTGTATTATAAACTGATAGAGAGCGAGAGAGAGAGAAAAACAAAATGTGCCTATATATTGGCACGGGGTTCTATTATTTTCCTGAGGAAGAAAACAAAACAATATCCGATCGAAGAGCATAAAACTAGAAATTTTCTAATATAAATAATATTGAATATTAAAAATTTATTTTTTGCACCGCTTTAATGTTGCAAAACAATACAAGTATTTAACTGAACAATTGTAGGGTAATAGGCAACAAAATTCCGTTATATTTTTAATTTCCTATAGAAAAGCTTGCTAATTATGTCATAAATCAGTTGCTTAAAAAAATTTATAAAAGGAGTTGCAAACTATCTGAAATGATCGATTAAATTGTTATAAAAATTTGCCTTTTTTAGACCCAATATAACTGGCCTTTATAACCCTGTGTCGGGATTACGGCCTAGCTTCTCGCAGCACTCATGTTGAGTGTGTCAATTTTTATTCATGAGTACAGGGACCTACAGTTTAAAGTCGACTCCGAGTGATAGATTTGAGAAGCTTTTCCATGGCAATCAGTTACTCTCAGAGCTTTTGCTAGAAGTCTGCTAAGCTGTAGTCGAAGAACAAAAACTTTTTTTTATATTTCTTTGTTTCAAGATATCAGACCCGGGTTTTGAACCGGAGTTCTCGTTTTAGTAAGCAAACACACTAATCACTAGACCACTTCAACTACTGCAATTTTTGGTACTTTTTAATTCAAAGTACTTATTTATTTACAATCGTTACATGCATCTTAGGTTCGTTAAGTACGTTATGGTCTTCTTTAATTGACTTGTGCATTTGTTAGACTTTTTATTAATATTTGACAGTTGCTTAAGCTAGGCCATGCACATTATGGTTGTGCCTTTAATTTTGACAAATGATCATGCGAAAATGAATGCTTTCCTTTTCATGCTGGATAGAACCAGCATTTTTAGAATAGTAAACAGTACATTTCGAAATTTGGTAAGTGGTGGATAGAGGCACTGCGAATATTGGGTATTGGTAAAAAAATAGAGATAGTGGATACGGCTGTGACGTGGTTTGGTGGGGGGGTAACATCTATCTCCGATATAAAAACAACGTGGTATGTAGAGTAGCAGTTTGAAGTCGATAAACAGAAAAAATTATTGCTGGAATATTTTCAAACAAACGCTTGTTCAATTTTTATTTCGTTTTCAAATAAAGTTTTGTTTGATTCTATTAATAATTTTTTTGAATGTATTTTAAAAGTATCAATGTTGAAAAACATGATATAATAAAAACGCGGTTTTTAATTTAACATTATTCTGCTTTCTTTATGTAAAAAATTTCCGCACATTTACATTGTTAAAGCTTTTAAAATTCTTTTATAATAGTAAGCAACACTTATTTATTCTCACACATTTAATAAAAAAAAATAAATAAAATAAAATAGAACAGAGAAATAGAATTTGAATTTTTTGAAAAACAGAAATGTATTGCTTTTTAAATACTTTTGTTTGGTTTTTATATGTATATTAAATGGGATATGATTCGCATTTAGTCTATAACTATTTTAACATAAGTATTTATAGTTTTGAATAACACCTTTGGGAAAAAGTCTCCTGACGAGTCTCTTAAGCAGAGACGAAATGGCCATAGAGACATGTTTATCCCCAAAAGCATACATTTCATATTACATTAAAATAAATAATGTAATAATAATAAAATATAAAAATAATTTACCACAAAAAATTTAAATTTGTAAAAAAATTATTTGAATTTTCTGTCAAATTTCTGAACATTATTTTGTTGTCACGAATAATTATTTGTTCAATTTTGCATTCATTTTTAAACATTTTATTTTTTTAATTGGCAACTTTTTTCTCTAAAAACAAATTTTTTTTTAAAAAATATATTAATTGGTGTGACAAAATTTTTGTTTGCGTAGAACCGTAATACAGTGCACGCTCGCTAATGTGAACTAATTAAAACTGGCGTTGTTCACTTTTACGAATTGTTCAGATTTCCGAATACCGAAAATTTTACAACAGAATTATACCATATTGTAAACAAAAATCAATACATATTTCTGAATTTTTTTATTTTTAAAATTATATCAAATTATAATTAGATTTGTATATATTTATACGTATGAATATGTTCATAATTACTCATACATATAATACATCTCCTAAAATGGGGATCCCACAACTAATAAACACAGAATTTTAACGTTTCATATTAAAAAAAAAGAAAATTCTGTTCAAATTATAGGGCTTCTTACATATATTCATATTTTAGAATAGTCAATGAAGCAAAAAATATGTTCACATTAAGCGGTGTTTGTATAATGCGGTGTTCACATTAGCGCGCGTGCACTGTATTCAATAAAACTTTTATCTACTTCTATTAAATTTTTTGTTTGATTCTTTTTTGTGACTCCAATAAAAATGTTTATTGAATATCGCAACATTTTTATTGAAAATATCGCAATATTTTTTCAAACAAAATATTACAAATTTGTTGTTCGAATTCACAAATTTCTTTGTAGGACCGAAATTAAACAAAAAATTTATTAACTCAGTGAATTTCGTGTCTGAATCAAAAAAATAATTTTTTCTGTGTATGAAGCAAAGCCAACTTTTTTTTATGTTTGAATACGAGAATGGTGAGAAGGTTGGAATTTACCCCGAATGAGAAGAAAAGAATGATCCCAAGTTGGCCGGAATTCTTGCCAACCAACCGATTCTTAACATAAATGACGGAGGATAACATCTATCTCCCATATAATATCACTGTGATATGTAGAGTAGTAGTTTGAAGTCGATATGAAGCAAAGAGAAATTTTTTATGTATGAGTACGAGGATGGTGAGAGAGTTGGAATCCGCACCGAATGAGAAGAAAAGAATGATCCCAAGTTAGCCAGAATCCTTGCCAACCAACCGGTTCAGTACATAATTTTCTTTATTTTTAATTATATTTGGCGTTGACTGTTGTAAACTGCCCACTTATTTTAATTACAAATGCTTGTAATGCAACTACTCACTTATTAAGTTAAAAATTCATGTGGTAAGCATTGTCAACATAGTGCTTTTATTACTCTTTTTAGTGCTTTTTTTTTATGTGAAATATAGATTCGTAATTTGTATCTGCTGTAGAAGGTAAATATATATGAATTTAGTCTGAATGACTTCATAGTCAAGACAATTAATCAGTCAGAAAGTGGGCATAATCGGAAGGGTGGGTGTGGTACCTCCAACAGAAACTAAATAGTGCAGGCTATTCTGTTGAACCAACAAATTAATACACAACTTTATAATTGACTACAAACAAAGATTGTTTTTTTTTTGTGTCTTAGTTGTCACTGGAAGAATCAATTATTTTGCTGGAAAACAATTTATAGGGATTTTTTTTATTTTATATGGAGGTTCTTTTCTGATGAATTCCAGTACACTTTCATGCGAGGACTTTTAATAAAAAATTTAAAAAATTAACGTTTTATTTGATCTCAATTTCCAGCGAATATCTGAGTTTCTTTTCAATGGTTCACCTATGGATGACATCCGGAGTTTGTTGGCATTAGCCAGTTGCCAAAAATTTTATTACACACCGCCACTGGTGATCAATATCTTAAAATATTACTTATAAAAATTGTTTTTCGGCAACTAGAAATTGTAGGTTTTGCTATCCAGGAAAAGTAAATTTCACTTTTTTATGAAAACTGCCGAAAACTGTGTCTGTCCATTGACTGAATTATTGTTTTATTTATTTTATAAATGTATGGCATTTAGTTTAATTGTTGAAATTGTATATTATTTTTGTTGTTAATTTTTGCAGATGCATACTGTTTTTTTTTTTTTTTTCTGCAATATATTGCGTTTTCTTGGTTATTTGCTTTTGTTTGTTTTTTTTGTCTCAGTTTGTGTTTTTGTAAAAACTAAACCTTGAATTTTGTTTTCTTTTTATTTTTGTTTAAATGCACAAATTGCAAATATTTCTTTTTATGCACTTTAAAATTCATAAACTTTTTTTTCTGTCTTTTCTTGATTTTATACAAAAATTTTTTTTAAAAACCACAGCCTAAATGTTTTAAATGAAGAAATATTTTGAATTCCTTTATTTGTTTCATGGTAATACTAACACTTAATCCTTGTGTGGATATATTAAGCTGTACACCTGCTGCTCCCGATGAAGGTGCTGGTGGTGGTCTACCCTGTTTTAAGGACATTTTCAATTGATGACGTTTTAGGGCAGCCGACGATAAACGTGTTTCACGTGCACGATTTATTGGCGTTGCTGTCGTTGTAGACGTACTATGTTTTCGTATTGCATCCGCAAACGATTGTAATTCGCAATCGTCGTTTACTAAAGCAATTCGTTCTTTGGCTTTTGGTGGCAATGGAGGTTTTGAGGAGTTCAGCTTGAAGGATACGCTTGACACGATTGTCTTTTAAAAACTGACAACGATGCGACATACGCGTCGGTTTAAAATAACTATCCAGTATTGTTGCTATTCGTTCTCTACTAATAATGAAATATTTTTTTTTTATTAACGACAAGTACAATATTGTCCGTGCTGTTTTCACACAATTTTTGTTCTTCAATAGATGGATAAAAATGTAGGCGAAAAAAATAGAAACACACACGTCGAAAACAAAGTGAATTAAATTAATAAATTCCTTTCAAGCAATTTGCAAAACCAGAGAGTAGTGAAATTATTAAAATATGATGGTTTTTTTTTTTTTATTACAATTATTAATAAAATTTAATTCATTTATTATTTTATTTTGCAAAATCTCTTGTGTTTTAAATTTAATGTGTGCACTTTATTTCTATAGCGTTTACAAGAACTTGTCTTCCGGATCAACTGACCTCAACTGATCATTAGCTGAGAGTATAAATTCTAATATCACTACTAACTAGTCGATACCATCATGTTGTTCGAGGAGATACAAATTCCGTTTAAGCAAGTATAACATAGAAATTCTCTAGTGTTTGTTGTTACAAAACAAACAAAAAAGTGTATAAAAACGTAAGACAAATCAGAAACACAATTGAAATTGTCCACCTCTGCCATAAAATTTGTACTACGACAACTAGCCATTCTCCCCACTTTTATTTGTATAATTTTCTTTAAATTTTCGTGATATTTTTGATATTTTTTATTTATTTATTTTTTTTTTTTATTTTCGGGAGGTACATGTAAACGCCAACATCGAGCAACAAGTATTTGAGTAATTTGTTTTTATTTCTATTTATTTTTTGTACATCAAAATGTTTATTTGTGTATGTACATGTGCATACGTATGATGATTATAATTGAAATAATAATTTGCATCTGAAAACTATTCGGTAGCTTAACTGTGATTTGTGTCATAAATTGTAATAAAAAAATTGAGCAAAATATATGGTATTTTAAAACGACACTTCTTCTCATTTATTTATGTGGTTATTTAGTTGTTTATTTAATTTGTATATCAGTTTGCCTTTTTCCACACTGAACTTGTTGGGCACTGCAATGAAAAATTACTACCCACCACTCTGCCAACTGGCTGGTATCCTAGGCAATCACAAAACAGATGTCTCAGCCTGTTTTTAATTGTTTTTAGCTGGCCTGTTATTTTAGGGATTTGACAACTATTGCAGCAAAGTGCTAAGAAGTTTAGCTTTAGAGGAGTCTGTGGTACCTGTGAAGTTCCCGTGGTTCGTAAAGTTACCTCTTTAAAGGACTTAATTAGGTTTTATTTAACGAAAGGAGACTTCTAACCAGCTCTTCTTTAAAGGAATCATAATTTTATGGATTTTACGCTGCCCTGTGAAATGATGCCAGTATACAGAGAATTTTTCTCACTTCCAATTTGTTTGGTTTTTATTTTTCTGGCTGTTTTTAAGCCCACAGAAATAATAACGAAAATGAAATAATAAAGAAAGTATTTTTGCGCATAATCTTCATGAACAAGAAAGAATCCAGCCCCATGAGAACTCAATATGCTTTCGAATATTAAATATTCTTTGAATATGCGAATGTGTTTTCAGAAATCGCGAAATAATGTAATGATATGTTGAAGAGGTCTAGGCAATCGCCTGTCAGAGCATTTACAGTGCACGGAAATGCTACATCATACTTGAAAAACCTCTGTAGCTTTTCTTTTAGTATAGACTTTAGATGTTTAAGGCTTTATTTTAAAATATGTTAGAAATGCCTCAGTTCTGTTTTAATATTAAGTAAGTCGACATTCCCCTAATAGTTTAACGAACATACATACATAATTGGCCCTTACCACACTGTTTCAGAGTTACGGCCTAGCTTCTCGCAGCACTCAAGTTGTGTGTGTTAATTTTTATCCATGAGTACCGGGACCTACAGTTTATAGTCTACTCCGAACGATAGATTTGAGAAGCTTATTCATGGCAATAAATTACTCCCAGATATTTTGCCAGAAGACTGCTGAGAGATAGTAGTCACCGTGGTCTAGTGGTTAGTGTGTTGGCTCACTAAGGCGATAGCAGTGGGTTCTAACCTCAGCTCTGATATCTTGAAATAAAGAAATATTAAAAAATTATTTCTTTCGGCGACTACCTCTCAGTTTATCGAACACTGTTCTTAAAATTCACGAGGATGGTTTTAAAATTGGCCAGCCCAACGTAGTATCCACGGCAGCATGGTGGTCGTGGTATAGTGGTTAGACTTCTCGCACAAAAACTTAAAAAGGCCAGGTTCAAATCTCATCGAAGAAAAAAAAATGAAAAATAAAATTTGCAGTTTTTTTCAAAATTTTAATTTAACAAAAAAAAAAAAAAAATATATGAGAGTTCCCCCCTCCAAGAAATTCAACCATTCATTCAAAACCCGTCCCTTGACATTCCACTCTATCCACCTTTGGTATTGGCATCAAAAACAAAAGATCTGGAGTACAGCGCCACCTTCTGGGAAGATAGCAGCTTACCTACTTAGTGAAGACACTCACCACTCATAATCAACATCCAGAGACAGATGGGACAGTTACTGCTGTTTATCATTCAAGGGTAAAGGTATAAACCGGATCTTTGAGTGATCTAATTGACAGCAACTTGTCTAATCGACAAAAAGCGCTTAATAGAAAAAAATCTACATATCTTTACAATCCAATACACTGCACTCACAGCATGAGTAGAGGTGTTTAAAACCTGAGTTATTGGTCTCAATAAAAACGCAGTATTTTGGTAAATAGTGCCATCCTTTTAAAACAGTTACCATGTTAGTGGAAATTTTTTCTTTTTTGCATTAAACTAATTCGTAGAAGTCTCAATTGAACCAATTTCATTTTCGAGTTAGATTCTACTATGAAGATGTTGGCTAGCAGAATTTAAACAAGGCTTTACAAGCTGCTAAAGCGAACACTGTAGTAGTGAACGACCAATTTTAATATTTCTTCTTTTCTATTTTATAAGAAGAATATTCAGAATAGTTATAAGATTTCAATTCAACGGAAATTTCAAAAATTTCTTTTTAAACTTCTTACTTTTAGTGACTTACAGTCTCTTTGTGACTTACAATGGAACTTAGGTTAGAGTGTTAAGAGTAATTTAACTGTTAAATGTTCTCATATCCGTACAAAATATATGAGACCAACTCAAATAGCGGCGCGTTAAAGCTTATTTGTGTTTAAAGCAGTGAAGTTGGTTGCAAAACTGCTGTAATTATTTTTGTTTTTGCAGAGTTGCATTTCTGGTTTTTCAAGGCCAAAGCAACTTTAGTTACTTTGACACCAATATTGCGATTAATTTGTATTTTTATTCAGGAATTTTTTTTAAACAAAATAACTTAACTTTCAGTGTTCATATGACATTGTGTAGAGGCTCTAATTTAGGTAACTTATTATAGCGCACAAGCTGATCGCAACGTAACATTTTACGTTCTAATTTAGGTTGCACAGTTACATTAAATGATAGCCATGATTTTTATTTGGCAAATTTAAATCATTTTAATACTTTTTTCTATATATTCCATCTTTCCATTTATTATTATATTAAATCTAAAAAGCAATTGAATTGTTTTTTAAACTTAATTTGCGTTCAACAAAGTAATGGACTACATATGTTGTTGTTTAAACTTGCAAATCTTTGACAAGAGTTTCCTCAAACACTGAATAAAATAATTGTCTCGAATACATGTACCACATCATTGGCGTCATTTACTGTGATTATCAATTTAATAAATAAAAAAAGGAAACAGAAAAAAGAACAACAAAATAAGTATTTTTCGTAAATTTAGTAAAACAACTTGTAAATTGCCAAAAAGGTATACAAAACATTTAAAAATTTAAAAACATTTGATTTTAATCACATATAAGAATAATTTATCATTTTCTATTTATATTAAATTACTTATACAAAAAAAGAAAGGAAAACTAAAAACATCACGTCAATTACCCAACATCATCATTAATGTAAAAATTAGAGGAGAACAAAGTCTAAATTATATGTATATAAAGCCAATGTAAAATATGGCTTTTCTTTTTTTTTTAATAAAATAATAAAATTGTTTGTAAATATAAAATAACGTCATTACAAATTAATATGTAATTATTTTATTTATTTTATTTTTTTTTACAAAATAACAGGTTCTACTATTTGCCAATTTTATTTAAATAACCAACACATATTGTTTTCATTTTATTAAAATATTGTAAATAAAATAACAGACATTACACTGTGCATCGAAAAGTAATATCTAGGGAATTCTACCAATTTCCTGGTCGGTTACATGGTAGATTATACTTTAATTTGTTTGATGTTTTGCAATAAAAAAATTATTATTGGTGCTATTAAAGACACTTTTACACTGTTCTACAAGTCTTAAGATTTTCATTGGATTTTGTCGTAACAAAATCTAAAGATTTTTGGTCTGATTGTCAAAATTTCAAATGTGAAAACTTTTTACAACATTTTGCTACTACTACTACTCAGGAGTGTAAAACTTTACATACGGCTGCATTGCATTGGAATTGAGTTTGATAAGACAGTTTTTTTTAATTTTTTTTTTAAGCGACTTACAATTGAGACAAGTTGCTGCCAATTTGATCACTCAAAAGCCAGTGTTATGCTCTAACCCTTGAATGTTCAACAACACTTGCCCTATCTGTCGCTGCATATTTACTCTTAACTGTTGACCATCTTAGCAAGGTAGCTGTTATCTTCCCAGTAGGTAGCGCTTTTTCTCCTGATCATTTCAAATAAAATGTCAACAACAGCTGTTTCTTTTTTTCTCCAAAGATGATCATGTTGATACCGCAATATATTTTTTGTTAGCATTTTATAATATGAGCCATATTTATTTATTTTTGACAACAAATACAATTTGGGACTTATTTTAGGTTAAAACAAGAATTTAAAACTTGAACTATATTTTGTATTTTTGCAGTTTTTTTTATTTAAATATTATATATGAAATATATATCTTTGGGGATAAGCATGTCTCTATAGCCACTTGAACACAAAAGGAGGACAACTGTTTTTATTAACCAAAACGCCAGAAAATAATACAAACTTGGATTTTTATATACATATGTATATATAAAATAATAAGTTTTATTATATATGAAATATATTGCTTTGGGGATAAGCATGTCTCTAGGGCCATTTTCTCTCTGCTAAAGAGATTCGGCAGGAGACTTTTTAACAAATGTGTTTATAAAATCTACAAATGCTTATATTCAAATAGTTATAAACTAAATGCGAATCATATCACATTTAGTATATAAGAACCAAACAAAAGTATTTACAAAGCAATACATTTCTGTTTTTAAAAAAATTTAAATACCATTTTTCCTGTTTCACCACAGTCAGCCAACAATTAGTGGCACATAAACCTGTAGCGAATGTGTGGAAAAACAAAAATATTTTTATTCAAAAATGTAAAGTATGCATATACATATATATACATATATAGCAAGTCTGATAAGACGAAAAATCTTATTGTTTAGAAAAATTTCTAAAAATTATGGGAGTCATATATACGACTATCAAATTTTCCAAACGCATTTTTTGATAGTTTATTACATATATGTATATACATTCATAATTGGCCTTTACAACCCTATCAGGATTACCGCGCAGCTTCTCGCAGCACCAATTTTGTGTGTGTTAATTTTTTTTCATGACTACCGGGACCTACAGTTTAATGTCGGCTTAGAAGTCTGCTAAGAGGTAGTCTCCGAAAGAAATAATTTTTTCATATTTCTTTGATTCAAGATGTCAGAGCCGGGGTTTGAACTTGAGCTCTCGTCTTAGTAAGCCAATACATTAAACACTAGACCACGGCAACTACGTTTTGTTTTTAAACTATTCCACTTTTTCACTTTTGATCACAGTTTTTGACATGTCGTTACACTCAGTGGGGATAGTGTAAAACCAGCCTAAAATATTGCTATGAAAATACATACATACTAAAAACATTCGATGTGGCAGTTTTTTTCAAAAAATTACTGAATTACTTTCAACTACAAGCTAACACGACACAATAAAAAATAATAAAAACTATTTAATTTTTTATTATTTATATTTATTATTTTTTTTTATTTTTTTTTTTTTGTAATAAAACGAGTGTGCCTCAGATTAATTTATTTTATCTGTCTGCACGTTTTTTTTTTTAATGATTATTTTAAATTAAATAAAATTCATAATTTTTTTATTTTTTTTTTAAGACCAATACTTAGGGGTAAATCCCTACTCATGCAGTGCATTTTATTGAAATTTGAAGATAGACAGATAGATTTTTTTAAATTGTTTTTGAAGCAACAGCAAATTTTATTTTTTAGTTTTACTACTTCTCTGGGATTTGAACATCGGTCGTTGGAGTTTCTGTGCTAATTTTCAAATTTTCCAATAAAATTTTATTTTTACGTGCACTATTTTTGATAATTTCTTAAGCGTGCATACATTTTACAATTAAAAAGTGCAGAGAGAAATAATTTTTCTTTTTTTTTCTCTCTCTCTCTCTTTTAGTGTTTTCAAAAGAGAATTTACAGTTTGTTAATGTGCTACTAATTTTAATCATGCAAATGTGTTTCAGTATTTCTAAAGTTATGCACAAATCTGTTATGAATGCACAAACGGCCTTGACTTTTATTGCTGATAGTCTAATGTCATGTGGAGATAATTGTGGTGGATAAAAAAAAAAATAAATTAAATTTGTAATTGCGTTTTACTACAGATGGTATATACATAAATATTAAAAAAAAAGTTTAAATTAAGAGAAAGCTTTTAGCAATTTTAGGAGCAACATATCATATTGATATAAATATAGTTAAACTTTTTCTATATCCGTTTTATTTTCTTATTATACCACATTTGCATTGTTCTCCAAAACTATATCAATGCAAACAAAAAAAATTTAATGTCATAAGGACTTAATTGCCCATCTGTGGTTTTGAACACTATCTATGGGGCTAAGTATTAACGTGAGAAACTCATTTAAGAATCTTTCATGGCTTTTGGGAAAACAATTAAATTCGTAATAGGGTTTGATTTTGTTCGGAACAGTCCCACTAACAAATTTACTAGATCGAATAACAATATGACATACCAAACTCTAAAAAGTCAATTAGAATTTATCATATAAAAGATTATCCACAAATAAATATAATTTAGTCGCCGTGGTCTAGGAGTTAGTGTGTTGGCTTACGACGATAGCGCCGGGATCGAATCTCAGCTCTGACATCTTAAAAAAAAAAATATATATATATATAAAAACATTATTTCTTTCTGCGACTACCTCTTAGCAGTCTCCTGGAAAAAGCTCTGGGAGTAATTGATTGTTATGAAAAGGCTTCTCAAATCTGTGGTTCGGAGTCGACTTTAAACTGTAGGTCCCGGTACTCATGGATAAAAATTACAAAACACAACATGAGTGCTGCGAGAAGCTAGGTCGTAACACTGACATAGGGTTGTAATTATGTATGTATGTATGTAAATATAATTTGGACATTATTTTGTGATAAAGAATTTTATCCTATTTTGCTTTAAGCAAATAAAGGCAATTCATCAACAACAACAATTGTGTTCAATTTGTGACAGTTATAGAATAGTATAAATAAAAATTATCTTTCCAAGCTGTAAAATTTTTTACCTATTCAAAAATTAAAATTTATTGTACGTTCTCGGTTGCTTGCTTGTCAATAACTTTCGGTAAAATGTCTTGCGGTATTTCTTTGTTTGTTTGTTTATTATTCTTGTCTACGAGTACATTAAAGTTTATTCAACTTTTGGTGTAGCAACATTGTTGCTTGTATACATTGTTGATTGGAAACATTGTTTATACACAAATCTTATAGCACTGTTTTTAATCACGCTTTTGAATTATGTGTGTATTTTCCTGATTTAGTTCTGCTACAAATGACAGCTTAACACTATATTTCACATTGTTTGCATTAATATTGAGTGTATAGTGTTTGCGAGAGAAAACAGGATTAATTTTCTTTGGCTGTTTGTACGAGTGTACCCACTTTTTTTATCGGTCAATTATTGTAAAATAATAAAAATAAAAGTTAAATAATAGTTTATTATCTGACAACACTGACATTTTGATTCATGAAACCAACCAAGTAAATGGTCTAAAGAGTTAAACGGGCAGCGGTTAATTTTATAGTAAAAAACACAAAAAAGGGGTTTTCTGATTTAATTACTTTTTAATTGTTTTATTGTCTCGGTTAGACAAATAGAAGGAAAAATAAATTACATTGTGATACTAGTAGGTAAACTTTGAGCTTTTAACAGTTGTAACACAGTGCTGTAGCAATTGAAATACAAAATAGGGAATGTTGTAAATTTTAAAATTAATTTTAGATTTGATTTAAATTATTTTTAAGATTAGTTGCTGAAAAAAAAAACACAATTATTTTTTGTAATAAAATATAGCAGAAATCTCATTGTGCTACATTTTGTTTTAATAGCAATAAATATATCGTCGTGCCGGGGTTTATATGCTCTATCCACCAGCTATTTCATTCAGCTATTTATTTCCGAACCTTTCTCTGAGTGTTGGCCTTAATAATAAAATAAACTTTACTGTTTAAAACTATTCTTTTGACTAAACCACAGTTCATGTATTTTTTATTATTAGTGTCTGCTAACTGCCTGTGTTAAATTTTGTTTCCATATGATTTTCCTTATGTGGCAATTCCATAAATTGCCAACCTCTAAAGGCTTTCCTGTCAATTGGTTACGTCTTTTTCGAAAAATATATCACTAATGTGACCGAAGCTATAGCATAGCTAATGCTATAAACACATATTATGAGCGTATTCATATTATGAGCGTATTCATATTTTTGAATTTAAATAATTTTATGTATTACTTTTTAGAATCCCTCTCTAAAAAATTACGTGACTCCGCCTTAGTAAACATTGAAACATTTAGAATTTCCGCATGATAAATTTTTCAAATTCACTTAATTTTTTTACGACGCAATAGATTCATTGGTTTTGAGTAACTACTTACTTACATACATACTACATACAATGATTTTGTTTTATTTTATTTAGTTAATTACATTAGCAAATATTATATTTTGTTTTTATAAATAATTTGCTGGAGCATTTGTGTAAAATTCATGCATTTCTATATATAGTACATACATACTATAATTTTTTTTAATAGACATTTAAACACCTGGTTTAATAAACTGTTATGAAATATTTAGTTATAGCTTAAATAGCGGATATACAAAATGGCACCTAATATGGAGTTAAATACCCTACTTTAGGCAATCACTTACAGCAAATAATGAAAAGATTTCTTACAAACAGAAATATATTTTTACTGGAAAATTAAAATTGCATTTGAATATTTATACAAATATACTCTAAATAAGTTAGTAGAATACATTTAAGGTAGTATGTAGCTCTAAGACTTTAAACCACGTTATAAAATAACTCAATTATTATTTCTACTTTTGAATAAATTATTAGGTAGAGTAGCAGTAGTAGTAGTAGCAGTAATTCAGTGCAATACTATTAAGGTAAATCACTTGGTATTGAAAATCATATTTAAAAATAAATTCAAATTTAAACATTTTTATTTATAATATTAATTTCAATTCTGTCATCTTGTGTGATTACTGCTATTTAAAACACATGCATTGTATATATAGAATCCTTATCAGTCACGAGAGTTTTGTACATGAGAAAAAAAAATAAATAAAAAATAAAATAAATACGAGTATATCGAAACGATATTACAAATATTGAAAAAGTTCTATAATGAACTGGCAATTGTTAAAAAAAATCCGCGTCACAATGTGACGTCTATTACTCACATTTTGTTTTTGTTTTTAAAAACAATTCATTTTACCAAAGAATATAAATCATATAGAATGTGCATCACGTACAAGTAAAATTTCTTATGGCGGGTCGTAATGTTGGAACCCGCAAAAAGAATTGTTACTCTCTTACTTAGCAAAGAGAATTCGTTTATTCTCTTACTTTGCACACACAACATCACAGTGTATAAGACGATAGCCACAACAAAATTTTTACTTCGTGTCTTTTTTTTTTGCTTAAGTACAGAAACGGTTTCATGCTAACAACAATATTCACATACAATACAATTTATGTGTGTGTGTGTCTTATTCATTGTGAGCTGTTTTCGTTTTTTAAATTTTAAAACTTAGAGAATAATGTTGTTGGTTCAAATATTTTTGTGTATTAAAGAATACAGTGCTCCGATACGACTATGTAAGCTAGTGTAGGGCAAAGCATATGTAATTTGTAGTTGCGCGACCGAAAATACAGTAATCTACATCGAATATATAGCGCCCTATTTAATATCGTTATAAAAGTGTAGTTAAAAATATGTTTTATTATTATTTATTTAAGATCAACAAGTATTCTTATGTTTATTTGAAATAAAAGGTTAACTAAACCAAAAAATGTAATTCCAAAAATATTAAAAAAAACAAATATATATTCATTAATGACAAATTTTCGAATGATAAATTGATGATTTTTCAATCATAAGAAAATTGAAAAAATTTTATTTTTAATTTATGTATAAAAGATTTTATACCAATTTTTTGAGGTTCAGATTTAAAGACATTATGAAATATTAAAATGTGTTTTTTGCTTGCATCCATTTAGCTATCATGCTAAATTATTTTACTTCCCAAAATGGTTTATCTGCAGATTCTTTAAGTGAAATTGTTACAGTAAATGTAAATATTTTAAAAAGCATTGGTATTAATGTTTATGCGCTTATATATGATGAAGGCTCGACTAACCGAAATTGATTTTCCAATCTTAAAGTATCTGCTAAAAAACCGTTTTTTGAATTAAGCGATCAAAATGTTTTTTGCCTTTATGATTTCCCACACTCAATTAAATCTTTGCGGAATGGGTGGCTGAAATGTGACATAAAAACCCCGGATGGGACGGCAAGCTTTCAGGTAATTAGGGAATTGTAAGAAATGGAAGCAAATGCAAAAACAAAAATGTGCCCAAAACTAACACGGCAACATATGTTTCCTAACACTTTTGAAAAATGCTTGTAGTATTTGCCACACAAATTTTCAGCAGGCTTGTTTCTGCTGCTATTAAAACAAGGTCTGAAACCACAAATTTTAAGACATGTTCCGCAGAATTGGCTTTATCAACAGCTCAGCTTTTGGAAAAAATGGCAAAATTTTTGATTGTCTTAATAGTGGCTCCCTTTATCGAGATAATTGCTACAGATCTGCAATTCAGATTAACAATGAAGTATATAAATATATTTAGTTCTTTTTAAAATATTTAAAAAAGGTGGAGTTTGTAGATCAAAACAAGCGTATTTTCTTTTCAAATAAAATGAAACTCACCCTAAATTCAATTCTTATGTTAACAAATGAAATTTTAAGGGAAGGTGGTGATTTATATTTCTTAATGACAAAGTCCCTCAATCAAGACAAATTAGAACACTTTTTCTGTCTTTAAATCTGAACCGCGAAAAATTGGTACAAAATCTTTTATTATTGAGTTATGTAAACGAATGACCCCAGAGTGGTTTGCCGACACTTGTTCTCAACACAGAATAGAGGTATTGGACTTTCTATTATTGGTTCTCCTTCGGAAACATTGCTCTTGGACTACAGAAAAAGGAAGTTCCAAAAAAAGAAAATTAGATATTTTATCCAATAAATAATCTTTAAAAAAATTAACTTTATTAGCCTTTTTATGGAGATGAAAATCCTCAAAATATACATACTTTTTGATGCTTTGAAGTATAAAGTAAGAAATAATTTTAATCTTGATTATTATTTATTTATTATTTATTTTTAACATAAAAAAATTAAAGTGTCTTTTCTTTTAAAAATGTATATATACGTACATATATATAATTCATACATACATATATAAATTAAAAATAAAAATAGAATTTTCTTATAAATAATTGAAAAATCATCAATTTATCATTCGAAAATTTGTCATTAATGAATATATACTTGTTTTTTTATATTTTTGGAATTACATTTTTTGGTTTAGTTAACCTTTTATTTCAAATAAATATAAAATCAATTGTTGAGCTTAAATAAATAATAATAATAAAATATATTTCTAACTACACTTTTATTACGATATTAAATAGGGCGCTATATATTCGATGTAGATTAATGTATTTTCCTTCGCGCAACTACAAATTAAATATGCTTTGCCCTACACTAGCTTACATAGTCGTATCGGAGCACTGTATTCTTTAATACACAAAAATATTTTCACCAACAACATTATTCTCTAAGTTTTAAAATTTAAAAAACGAAAACAGCTCACAAAGAATAAGAAACACAAACACATAAATTGTATTGTATGTGAATATTGTTGTTAGCATGATACCGTTTCTGTACTTAAGCAAAAAAAAAAACAGGAAGTAAAAAATTTGTTGTGGCTATCGTCTTATACACTGTGATGTTGTGTGTGCAAAAATTTTGTCGTGGCTATCTTGCTGTGTGATGTTCTTGTTATAGTTGTTGGAATTTCGTCACTGTATGTACTCTGGCTGAACGAAAAAACCTAAACAACAATGCAAAAGAAATAAAACACACATTAGCACAGTGCATACACTGTGACATTAGTTCAGGCCTGTTCAAAAATAAAAATTTCATACACAATTGTTCCTTAGCTAAACTCACATGTATTCTTACGCTCTTGCTTTTAGTCGTCACTGAGACAGCGACGAGTTAACATGTGTGGTGGGTGTACGCTGATTTATTGTTTGCAGTGGAAACAAAATTAATAGCAATGCATACAAATATTTTCTATTATAAATGAATTTGTAAATGCAATACCTTATTTATCATAGAACACTTAAAAATATAGTTTAAAAGTTTTTCAGCGACATTTTCATTATTTTTATAAAATTTTTAATAAATTTAATGAAAAAAACCAAACTTAAAAAAATTTTTTTTGTTAAAAAATTAAAAGTACTTTTTATTTCTTTATAGCAGATTAGTATTTATAAATTGTTCTTAAAGTAATTAAATTTTTAGATGAAATTTTATATATTAATTTTACTTAAAAAAAAATTCATACAACTGCAGATACTGCTACTTACACGTACAGCAGTGTAATTATCATTTTCTCACCAACACAACTACATTTTTACTTTTGAACAGGCCTGCATTAGTTTCTCTTTGGTTTCTCTTGTTTTGTTACGCTCTTTTCTTTTGTTTTGCCTTTTGCCCTTCCTTCCCGCGTCAGAAAAAATGTTGTCAAAATATTTGGATAAGTGTTGAGATGCGCATTCTATATGATTTATATTCTTTGATTTTACTTAGAGAGCGAATGGAAAATAATTTCATAAGAATTTTAAAATATATTTTTTGTTTGTTTTTGATACTGTAAATATAATTGAATTTTAAATTGCATAATATTTTTGTAGGTGCAGTTGATATCAAATTTAAAAAAGGAAAGAAAATATATAAAAAAATTTAATAAGTTGGATGAATATAAAAACACTTACACTAGGCTTATTTGCTCTCAGATAACAGAAGACATTCATAAAAATAAATAATAAAATTTCATAAATTTCTTGAATATATTTTAACATTTTAAAAATCAAATTAGTTAAAATTATTCTCAAAAAAAAAAAAAAAAAACCAAGTGTATCTTATGCCCCTGACAGACATGTAATACACGTACCATACTAGCATTCTATACCACATGTGTGTCAGCCTATACCACAATTATACCATCGAACAAACTGGTTTATAGCTAGTTCGTATACTATAAATGTGTTATTGTATTAAACACAGCTAAAAATAAAAATAAATTTTCCAAACACTTCCAAAGTAAAAATAAACAGAGCTAAAATTTCATGTCATTTAATCAGCTGTTTATTATATTAATTAAAAATTTCCAATAATATGGAAATATTGTGCAAAATGCAAGAAGCCTTAAAAATAACGTTGATGGTTTTGATGTCAAGCTCCATGCCTCTTTCGACTCTTCTGAATCTGGCCTTAAGATGGCCAAATGCGTTCTCCACGACACGACGACATGAAGAAAGTCGTTTATTAAATGCCCTCTCTTTTCATTTTCATTTTGAATAGCGTTAAAAGGAAATATTTTTTTTTTTAATTTTTCATAACATATGATCAAATGTCAAATGAAACCACAATCTGTGCTTACCTATATGTGTGTCACTATATTATAGTATGTAACACCATAGTATACATACTATAGATTCTATACTACATTTCTGTCAGGGGTATTACTATGCCTTATGTGGTACAAACAATTTTGTGAGCAAAATGTATTGTAGAAACATCGTTAAAGCATATACACATATACATATCGCTAGCGAAAATGCAAAAAGGCGTAACCAACTATAACTGCAGAATCGATTTTTTAATTGATTATTTTTTAATGCCATTGAATTTCACAAAATTTTGGACTTCCGCAATCAAAAACCACGATTTTGCGAACAATATTTGAATTGATATTCTATGTAAAAGCATTGCTTGTAGAAAAGTTTTTTGCTTCTCCTGTAAAATTATGCTTTTGTTAGTTAAGCTGTTTTGAATTTTAGCTAAGTTATATGCATACATAGGAGTAGATTCACTTCACCGTGGCTAAGATGAGCCACGAAGAGCAATAGCTTTCTGGCAGGGTCTTTCACGACAGAAAGCCAGTTGAAGAGCAGTAACCAAGAATTATCCCAGGGGCTGAATCAAGGTCAACAACAACAACAACCGCATCATCTTTAGTAGCATTGTCATCTTTAATTCCTCCCCTAATTTAAACTTTACTGGGCGGGCTTCTTGGGGTTGATTGCTGTTGGATTATTTAGTGGTAAAGGTATAACACTGAACATTCAATAATCAATCAAAAGCAACTGATTTCCATGCGTTTCGAATTTTTAAAGTAGGAGCTTTGTTTTTTTTTTCTGACTGATATCAGATACGATATTAGAAAGTTTAAATCAAAGGTGCGCACAGTGTTTCCCCCTTCCCCTCATATTTCCCTAGACCAGCACAATGAGAAAAGGTCATCCCTCCGCTATAATAAAAAAAAAAATTACGTCTCCAAAAAACGACTTGTTTTCATTTGCATTGTTTTACGTTTGACATTGTGGGACAAGCTGTAAATATAAAAAATATTTTGTTTTCAGAAAATAAAACGTACTATATAGTAAATTGAATTGAATTACATGGTGCTTGTAGGGTATTATCTCAAATCATTTAACAGATACATATATTATTAAATTTGTGTTCTCACTATTCACTTCCAAATTATCTTTATATTTGTATGTATGTATACGTCTACGTATCGGTATATAGTAAATGAAGTGTACAACATAAAAGGTAACTCCTCAAAATTGAGCTTTTTTCGGTTATTCTTAATTTATAAGGAAATTGCTGAAATAAATCAGAATAAAAATAGTAATAAATTAAATAAAAAATTAATTAATTTCTTACTTTGCATATATACTTTCATATTCTGTGCTTAGACCCAACAGCAAATTTTTTAGTAGTTATGAAAATATCAAATGTTTGTATATTTTAAGAATACGAGTATCACGTGATTAGATAGAAAAGTATAACACGAAATATAAATTTCGTTAAAACTAAAATAAAATTTATGAGAAAATAAAACGTGAATATAAAAATAAACGTATCAAAGTTTGTCAAATAAATATTAAAAAAAAAAAAACCAATTCAAAATAAAATTCATAAAAACAATGGGTGGTAAGCGTGGAAATCAATAATTTATTAAAGCGTATATTTTAATCACGTGGCTAAAAAAATGGAAATACAATTATATTTTTTGTTATCTGCTCTATAAAAACTTATAGACAAATTTGCATAACAGCCACATGATTTCGTTTTTTCTGATAAACATTCTAGTCTTTCTTTGTAATACTATTGTAATTCGTAATTTTTATGTATTTTTATTATTTTCATTTCTGTTTCTTTTTTTTTTAATATACAGGAAACTAGGAAATAAATATTACAGAAATTAAGAGTTCCACTCAATAGAAGTTTTAATTTAATATGAGAATTATAAAAATTGTGTAGGATATGTACACAAAATGCATAGTTGAAATTGTCTATTTACAATATATTTACCAAACTTATATTGTTGTAGATTATAGTTAAATAAATAAATAAAAAATAAATAAAAAAAAGTTTTCCAACTCTTGTGTATTGATACGACATTTCGGAAACATAGGAAAAATTGTCTTACATGTTGTAGTAGTTTTTGACATGGAAATTACCAACAACATTATGTACAATAGTTGTAGTTTGTCATAATTTCTACCGATCTACGACAACTATAACATTTTGTGAATTGGGTAATTGTATTTATAGGTAGTCCCTGTTTGTTTGAATAAAAAATCATTTTAAGCTAAAGTTTGAAAAAAAAAAACGGAATAAAGAAATAAAATCTACATTTGCTTATAGGCTGGTCTTCAGCGGATTTTGGTGACTTATCTTCTATCACGGACACCGGGAAGACTTGACGACTTTGCTTTCTAAACAATGCTCGGTAAACATGGTAATTTTTTTAACTAAAACATACAAAAAACTTGGATAAAACTTTTATGCCATTATACTATTTGGGCCATGCAGTCAAGCATGGAACATATAAATAATTTAAATGACCACCACTTTACCGGCTACATCAAACACGACGAAGTTGTGATGAAAATTCTAATGGCTTACTTGTTGAAAAATTTTTATTAGATGCTGAAGGCTCGGGTTCGAGCCCCAGGTTGTGACGGAACAGAGAAGTTTTTATTTTTAT
Source organism: Metopia argyrocephala (assembly GCA_963576795.1). Classification (NCBI taxonomy): domain Eukaryota; kingdom Metazoa; phylum Arthropoda; class Insecta; order Diptera; family Sarcophagidae; genus Metopia; species Metopia argyrocephala. Next base: position 51,866,694 of record OY756210.1, read on the forward strand.
GTTATAAAGAAAAAATTGGTCGTGGTGTAGTCACATTGATACCAATTGTCTTACATTTTATAATTTTCAATTATAGGCAAAAAAATCGCTTATTATACGGCCATAGCATTCAGAATTGAAGGTAATGGAGTTTTCAACTTCAGTTTTAAAACCGTACATCCCCATGAAACCTTCAGACCATACAAAGTTATTTTATAATTACAAATATTTCGATTTATAAAAAATGCACCATTTCTTAAGTGTTTTATTTGAATAAAAACAAAATCAATATCTATTTATGCAAAAATTTATATTTTTGTCAAAATGCAAAATAAGACTATTTAGAATAAATACATTTGAAATAAGCAGCGACAGCGGAGCGAGCATATGTTTGGCATTATAGGCAACATTTAATTCGAAATTTTCTACTTTTGCCTTTTGAAACACTATACTTATAAAAATATAATTAAATAAAGTATTCGTATTATAAATTATTTTACAAATCTTCGCTGTTGAATAATATGTTTTTTTTAATATACAAAATTCTCTCTTTTTTTCTTATTCTTTTTTTCATTTGAAAGCTTCATTTGAATATATTTCACCCTTTTCACTCGATTACATTGACAAAATGATAAATTTTCATAGAAATGTTTAATTAAGATGTGCGTCACTATAAACTGTAACACATCAAAAGTCAAATAAAAACTGACTGGAGTAAGCTAGAGTTAAAAATAAAACAGTTTTATTTTGTATTTTTATTACTGATTTATATTCTGTATTATTTTATTTAAAAATTAATTTAATTTTATAAATTTTTTTATTTTATTCATTATGCCATCCATAAGCAATGTTATAGTGTTTTGGGTGATTTTTTTGGTACCAGCTGTCCATTTATATCGAAAACTAGTAATTGTTTTGGGAACAGATGTACTCTTCTTTAGTTCTCTTTTGACCAGAGCCCAATATCTTTCAATAGGCCGCAGCTCTGGGCAGTTTGGTGGGTTAGCCTCTTTTGGAACAAAAATAACTTTATTTTTATTATACCAGTCTATTGCGCTTTTACTGTAGTGACATGTTGCCAAATCTGGCCAGAAGAATGTTGATATGTTGTGCTGTCTTAGAAATGGGAGCAACCTCTTTTGAAGACACTCTTTGATATAAATATCTGAGTTTATTGTTCCCAATGTAACAAACGATGCACTTCTGTTGCCGCAGCTACAAATAGCCTGCCAAACTAGGAACTTTTTGGGAAATTTTGATAGTTTTTTAGTTCGGAACTCTTCAGAAACATTGCCTCTACTATCCGCTACATAAAACTCTTGGCCAGGAAGCTGCGCAAAGTCTGCAAAAACTTAAGTTTCATCACCCATTACACAACATTCGAACTTTTAAAAAAATTCTTTTTTGAGGAGTTTTGCTCTTTTTTTTGCTTCAATATTCTTCTTAGCATTTCTATCCGGAACTTTTTGGACTTTAAATGTTTTAAGGCCAGCTTTAGCTTTAATTGGCGCACAAAACTTTCCGAACATTGCACGCGCCGGGCCACTTCGCGACCAGAAATGTTTGGAAGTGCCAGCAAGAGCTTCTCAACCTTTTTGGCTTTCGCGTCGTTCGTTACCAGTTTTGCTTTACCTGTTCCAGGCTTTCTTTCAATTTTTAGGTCTTTGTTGAACTTTTTGACCAATCTGGAAACACATTGCCTGGTCACGTGGACTTCCCTAGCAACTTTTGTATAACTCCAATATGGTTTTTTTTGAATTATTTGAATAATTTTTGTATGCACTTGTCTTTGATTATCCATTATGAACTAACTAACAAGTCAAATTTGACAAACTGATACATTTTAAAATCTGACACATTTTTCAAAGATATTGTGATTAAGAAAAATAATTTTGATTAAAGGTGAAAAAAGTTATTAAGAAAAATGGGTGTTACACTTTATAGTGACGCACATCTTATTTTGCATTTTATTTTGTAAATCCTTAAAATCTCTTTTAATAAATGGTAACTTAAGGCCTAAAGTTAAATATTTATGAATATATTACTCGTGTCTCATATTCTTTTTCTTACAAAAGAATTTTGATTTTTTGCCTTTAATTTTGTTGACATTGTAAATACAAACATATGTTGTGTACATAAATGAATAATTTGTAAAGACTTAAATATTAATGTACATATACTTAGTAGTGTTCTCCATTGTCCGCTTATCCTTCTAGTCATCTACTTTATTATCTTATCTATTAAATAAATATTTTTTTAAATGAAAATTGAATTACATCCGAACACTACCATAAGTTGTGCACTCTTTTTTTATTTTTATTTTTTTTGTTTAAACAAAACGTAAGTGCTAAAACTATTTGGTAGAAATAACACAATTTAATGAAATTTAAATAGATCTTATGTATGCGAGGTGTGTGTATATACATACATACATACATACAGGGTACTTAAAACAAAATGACACTTAAGCTGTTGGCAAATAATCGTCATACAGTAAAATTATTAAATCGATAATGACAAGTCATTATACTACTAAACTAGAACTACTTATAAAGGCCTTTAATTGTAAAACTGCCATATAATACGGAAATTCTATACAAATTACGAATTTTTACAAAATAATGTGGCTATTCAGTTCCGAGTAGTAAAAATTCTTTCACAGTTAATAAAAGGCAATAGAATACAGAATACGGTACTATTTGTTCTGATATCTTTTTTGAATAGAAAGAATCATCTAAGATATCATCCATCTTCTTTATTAAATATATTAGCTTTCTAGCTTTTATATTTGAAGATGGTATAAGTCCACTTTTTATAAAAAAGAACTTTGTGTTTTTTAGTAAAATATAAACACTTATATATATTTACAATCAGTTACATATGTAAATTGATGTACGATCTTTATAAGGCATTTGAAATAATGTTGACTTTAAAATGTTTTTTTCTTTAAGCGGAATTAGTCTACTAGTCATCGTGGTCTACTGGTTAGTGTGCTGGCTTACTAAGACGATAGCGTTGGGTTCAAATCTCAGCTGTGACATCTTGAAAAAAGAAATATGAAAAAATTATTTCTTTCGGCGAGTGCCTCTCAGCAGTGTTCTGGCAAAATCTTTGAAAGTTATTGATTGCCATGAAAAAGCTTCTCAAGTCTGACAGTCGTTCGGAGTCGACTGTAAACTGTAGGTCGCGGTACTCATGGATAATAATTAACACACACAACATGAGTGCTGCGAGAAGCTAGGCCGTAACCCTGACACAGGGTTGTAATGGCCAATTAGGTAGGTAGGTAGGTGAGGAATTAGTCTATTCCTATTTTGCAATTATATTTGATTATTTAAAAACATTGTTAGCAGGATGAAGGTATTATTCTTCTGATGAAATTCTGTAAGACCAAATGTTTGGCTTAAGCTTCTAATAGATTGAATTACTTAAATGCAATTGTGAGTAATATATGCAATGGGTAAAAATACACTCAATGTGGCTTTAAATATTTTTTACAAAACTTGTATAAAAGAAAATGCTTAATTTAAAGCACCTTTTTATTTGGAAAACAAGGCAAAATTACGATGTTACAAGAGAGATATTTACCATGAACACTTTACTCATACAACCCACACTAAGTTATTTTAAAGGATGGTTGCCCAACAATAGGCTATACTGCACGACGTATAGACGACAGCTAGAACAATTCGTCAACGATTTTTGCAAACAAATGTCGCAAAAATCGTGCATGACTGGCTGAGCGACAAAGTCACTGAGCTTGTCTTCGATCACACATTGTATGAACTATACTAGCGTGTCGTCAATATTCTGTTTATATTAGACAACTACAATTAAATTGACCACAAAGTATCGTGCACAAACATTTTCGCGATAATGTTGACAACCGTTAGTGACAAGTCTTAAAGACAGCTGTGCACGACGATATTGAGCCAACTGGGAATTTTTTTCTTATTTGTCTTAATTTAAGAAATTCTTGAAAACAAAAATTGATAATGGAAGCCTTTAGCATTCATACATACATATATGTATATAACTAAAGTGGTAAGTATGTGTATAAGGCGGGTATTACACGATCAAACTTGGAATGAGAGCACGGTCAGATAAGGGAGAGACCGCTCTAACCAATGCATTTTTCCTTTTTGTGTACATAAACAAAATTTATGCTCTATTTGACAGACTTGCTATTACATATGTATGTTTAGTGGTCTGAAGACAAACAAAAAATATCAAAACTTTTAAAATTCATCAAGCCAAGGTAACAAACACGAGTTGGATGACTTGCCACTTCAGGCTGTGCTGTGCTGTGAGCCACATTTGATTGCGTAATAGGCGCTTAATAGTTTATTAGTTACAAATTTATTAAAAATAATTTATTGTCATCAAAATAGTTGTTATCTTTAACTAAGTAAGTGCTTCTAACAATGTTTAACAAATCGCCCAAACATTTCCGCTTAAGATTTTGAAATTAAAACAATAATTTCTCTTAAAAACACTGCGCTCATGATATCTATAGTACGTGCATACATTATTCATACATATCGTTGGTCTCAGGTATAAAGGCCCTAACTCGCATTTTTTCAAAACTTACTTTTTTTCAGTAAATCCAATGCATTTTAGAAATATTCCGCTCCTCACAAAGAATGTTTACAATATTATTAAAAATAACGTTATTACAAGCAATTGTACAGCATTTAATAAAAAGTTATATATTAATAATTACAGTATCTGTTGTATTTTTACCGCCTCCTGTAAATTTTAAATTATTTGAGTTAGGGCCTTTCTACCTGAGACCAACGATATGTGTATACATTTATTTATTAATTAATTAACACCGAAATGTTTAAATACTTTTTTACCACACAAATATATGCTTACCAGCACAATACAAACAGTGGGCTTGAAAACTGTATTAAATGCTGACGCAGTAGATAATTTTAAAAGCATGTAATACAATACTCGTTTAAAGAATCATCGAAAATACATACTATTTTGTTATTATATACGAGTATTTACTTTATTTTTTGTGCAATGGGTTAATATTTCTGGTTGTAGAGTGACCAAATGTGTATGTGGGTATGTCTCTATGACAGAAATTTTATGCGGATACCTATTAAAACAAGAAATAAAAAACAAAATAACTCCAACGATAATATTCCATCATTTTGGTTCGGGTTTTTCAACAAAGAAAAGATATTTTCCAAAGTGTAAATGCATTTACATTGACACTGTGAAAGTATGCGTTTGCATATGTGTTTGTATGTATGTACATATGTACATTGTTTTTTTGTTTTCTTTAGAAAGAAACTTAACTACAGTGGAAAATTCCACTGTCAAAAAAGTTTGAATTGGATCTAGTGTACATGCACATGTAATGTTTAGACTACATGGCAAGCATGTTTTAATAAGATTTAGAAAAAGACAAAGAAAGAGTGATTGGAATGTGAGCAACAATTTAAACCTTATGTGGTGAGTTTGGTCTATAAGACCACCTAAACTAACAATAAATAGAACTACCATTTAGTGTAGAATCTTATAAAATTTGTCATAAAAAACAAATTTTTCTATTTGTTTCACAGAAATTTACAAATTTTATTCTTTGATTTGAAAATTACACTTAAAGTTGGTTTTACACTATCCCATTGAGTATAAGGATATGCCCAAAATTTAGAAAAAATTAGAAAATATAATAGTGAAAATCCAATATGTAATGAAATGTCAACAAATACGGGTGAAAAATTTGACAGTCGTATGGCTCTCATCATTTTTAGAAATTTTTCTAAACAATAAGGGCAGTTAAGGGTTAAATACACTATAAAAATGTCTTATTTTCTCTTTTCTTATTTAAGACGTGATAATATTTTGAAGACGCTGGCTGAGAACCACATTTAATGACAATGTTTGCTAAACTTAATAGGAAATCCCCGGTTAATTTAAAATTTATATTTAACTAGGTGAACCCGGTGTGCTTCGCTACGCCCTCGTTATATACATATTACAAAAAACGTATTTTGTATAGCAAACATTATTAGTGGTGTAAGTAAGCCTCTGAATTAAAAGAGAAGATATAACGTCGTTATATGACGACGTTAAAAGTATTAAGAGCAATATATTACCAAATAAAAAAAAAAAATACAAATTTCTACATAGAACAAAAAGTTTGAAACTTTGAAATAAAATTTGGCGTGAAAAGGGGCGTGAAAGAGGGCGTGGAGTAATAAATTATTATTTATACTTCGCCTGGAGTATAATGTGTATACAATTTGAAGTAAATCTTTTAAAAACTATATGGGGGCAACTACATAATTTAAAAAAAGTGGGCGTAAAAGTAGGCGTGGTAGAAAAAAAGTACCCTATTAATCATGTCAGAGTCCCAGTTAAATGCTGTGAAAATTTCAGGAAGATCGGTCCAGAGGTTTGGTCTCCTATAAGGTACAAACAAACAAACAAACAAACAAATAAACAAACACACATTCAATTTTATATATTTAGATGTAATTACTTATCTGATCAATACGTTTTCACATTTTGCTTTGGATTACAAAATAAAAAAGAATTAATTAATGCGGTTTTATTTAATTAAGATAAAGAACCAATGAGTTCTAATCTTATGATTTGAAAATTTGTTTATAAATTCCTTATCTTTATGATGTTGAATGTAAACCATATTAGAAATAATGCTGTTTGCATGCGTTAAACAAAAATAATAGTGTTGTTATACAAAAAAATTTTAGTTTTATTTAAATTAACTTTCAGAACAAAGACTATATCATCAAATCTCAGTTTAAGGTCACTTCATAGGTTAATGACCCTTCTTACATAAATATACAGGGTGTCACAGAACTCAATATGTAGCCGAAGCGGGGTGACAGGAAAAGTCAGAAAAAAAATCTCTCTCAGGCAGTTCGAAAGTTATGGGCATTAAGAAACACCTAGAAATTTGGTCAAACTGTAATAATTTTTCGGTTATTGTGGTTAATTTTTATTATTTTTGTTCATTTGAACTTTGGGACCGTAACCCTAGATAACCTTTCTAGAACCACAGTCAAATATAATGACGCAGTTGCCCCAAGTAGTCTAGAATTACGACCATTTGTCCAGTTTGAAAGGCCGTCTTTTAAAACAAAAATTACTAAAGTACCTTGGCAAGTGCTATTAGAAGTTCGCAAATTTATTCAGGATTATAAAACGGTACAATACTTGGTATATTCCTACTAAAAAAAAACGAGTAAAAAATAATACTTGCGGTAACCCGTTTTTTGCTAACCTGCTGAGTAAAATCAGGTAAATTGTTTTTATTCGTTTTTTAATACATTTCGGCTTAACGTTGAGTTCTAGAACACTCTGTATACAATGAAATATGAAACTACTTAAGTGGTCTATAACAGCTTAGTAGTCTTATAAATATTTGGCGAGGATGGCTTATAAGTCGAACAATAACCTTCAAGCAGACTCCTGAGTCACTCAATATAAAGATGGTTGTTGCAAAAACATTTCTAAACATCATGCAGAGATCTGAAAATAACAATTAACTCTGCTATCGCAAACCTCAATCAATGCATTCTAAAGTTATTACGGTAAATTTGTGCAAGTTTTTACATAACTAACAGATATGTAAATTAAACTCATTACTTAAACTGCTAAATTAAGTCGACTTAAGCTAATACTTTTATTATAAACTGAACTTTAAACTGTAAATAATCGTTATTCAAATCAGTCATTTTGTGATATAAATACGAGTACAAATACGTCACATTTGTACGACTCTCTAATAGTAATATGAGTAGTGATGGCCAGAAAATTTGATGTTCTGCTATAAAAACTGGTTTATATCGTTGTCATGAAAGTACCTGTTCTTTTCAATGATTTGAAGAATTTTATTGTTTAAGGCTTGAACAAACTGAATGGAGAATTTTGATTTTTCTAAGCATTTGATTGTTTAAACTCATTAAATGAATGGAAAATTTTTATAAAATGTTTGGTAATAAAAATAATTTTGTTTTTTTCAAATGTTAATAAAGAGAGAGAGTTTACATAATGTTATTTAAATTTTAAGTTTATAATTAATAAAAAGATTTGAAAGTCATTTTTATAATTGTTTTATAATGGCTGTCATATAAAATAAAAAATTTAAAACCAAAAAAAAAAAAAAAATATTTAAAGTGTTCTTTTAAGTTAAATATGAAATGATTTTTCTTCCTCGGGGGTACATTATGGCCTGTGCTCTCGGGGCATATGGAGTTCACCCAGCTCTGGGTGGCCTGGCGGTCGCTATAGGCAGAGAGTTGTTGGTTAATTACTGACGCTCTCAGGGACTGATCTAAATCTAGTACTACGGGCATCAGGAGCCCCAGGTCTACCTGTGCTCCCCTGCCATTCGGGGAGTGAGGTAGTCCAGCCTGATGGTTTTTGTGAGGCCCTTCGGGGATTACACGTAGTGGTTGTAGTATATGCTGGATAGTATCACTTCCTCAGCAAGGAAGGGTGCTTCTGATTGAGCGGCTTGGCTTCAGCATGTCCGAAATTTGGATGATGCTAGTCTGACGCGTAGTATCTCACCTCAGCCCATACAACTGTTTTATTGTGTGTGTGTCTACAGACGGGTACGAACGTTAAAAAACTCTATTCGTATGTACTTTTGGTAGTAAGAGTTAAAACCTAATTCAAATGGACTATATGTTCAGTTATGTAGTTTTTTCTGTCATTTGCTGATTGCAATTCTTGTTCTTTCTTTCTCTTTCCCTACCCAGTATGTTCTCTTTTATATCCTTTACACATTGAAATAATAACTTAATAGAAGAAAATGTTGTGCGCTAATTAATTGATTAAATGATTATTTTTATTTCGTAACAACAAAGTAAAATTGGTTGTTTAGAGTACAATTCTTCATATCGTCGCAAGAATTAAAGAACACTGTAACTGACAAAACATTTCATGTTCACCAGAGACAAAAAACTTGTATGAAAGTAGAAAGAAGACACTGGTATTTTGCAAAACGCAGACAGCGTAAGTGAATTTCTTTTCATCATAGAAATCTGGGACGGGGACCAATCGACGCATATTTTTTTTTTTTATAAAAATTATAAAAAAAAACGTATTTTCGATTTTTTGTCAGTTACAGCGTTCTTTAATTCTTGCGACGCTATGATTATTACACAAACAATAATTAAGAATGTTTTCGTATTATATTAATATTATAATTATGATCGTAATTTGTATACTCAGTGTGAATTATAGTTTCCAAAGAATTAAATAATTAATTATTAATAACAAAGAAAATATGATATGTAAAGTAGTACTGAAAATAAGCAAATATTCCTCCATTAATACATACAATAACGGGCATATTATCAATAATAAAATTATTCTTTTTTTTCTGGTGTTTCATAATCAAATTTACTAAACTCTGTAAGAAATGTTTTAATTTAAACAATTCATAGTGTGTAGAAAAAAATGTGCCATTTACTTTGGAATTTGAAGGAGTTTATTTAAAAAAAAACATTATTTTATATGAACCATTGCAACGATATGGAATTGATATTTCATCATTTTACATAAAATTTCTCAATATTCTCGGAATGTTTGTTTGAAAAATAATTTTGATTTACAATCTGCTCGTATCTACAATGATTGTTTATTTTTTATATATTTTTTTCTAAATGTATATTCCTGTTAGTTATATTGATATAAAAAAAAGAAAACGTAAAGCTTGGCATTCGGAGTCGACTTTAAACTGTAGGTCCCAGTACTCATGAACAAAAATTAACACACACAACATGAGTGCTGCGAGAAGCTAGGCCATAACTCTGAAACAAGGTGGTAATGGCCAGTTATGTATGTATATATGTAAAGCTTGGCAAGTTTATGCAGTTTTCTAAAGTTGGCACAGTAAAGAAATTGTTTTGTTGCATTCTGAAGAGTTCTCATTTATAAAAATTTGTCCCAGGATGACAAAGAATCTCCCCTGCAGATAGGGCAATATTTTAATTTAATTTACTTTCTAAATTCTATAATAAGTTTAACTGGATTTCGTTTATTATAGTAAAAAAACAACTTGTTTTCTTTAAAACTTTAAGTAATTTTTGTAATTACTTTGAATTAATAACAAAATTAATTTTTTTTTTCTTTTCAGTTCTTTAAAGAAGATCGAATTTATAATCAAATTTACTTGGAGGTGAAGATAATTTGTTCGAATTTTGTGTTCTTTTCGGTTCTTTTTTTTTTCAAAAAAAAAAAACACAAAAATAAATATAAAAGTTATCAAAATGTTTATTTGTTTTTTACCTTCATGTGTTATTTTGAATATTCCTATGTATGTAGAAATATGCACATTCGAGTGTGAAATACACGCGAATTAATTCCAAAAAATCACTGAGAAAACACTCAACAAATATGCAGGATAAGTTATTACAATATTTTTGTACTATTTGCTTATCGGTTGCAATAAATTTGCTCTTCTATTGCATTTAAATGGCTCTTTTCATTTGTTTGTAATTTCTCCCTTACAAAATAAATTACTGGTAAGCACTATTTTCTGCTGGGTGCAGTTTCAAAGTAACAACTGAATTTTTGGCAAATTTTTAAATTTGTGTTTATTTTTTGCTTTATTTTAGTCTCCAAAAGAAACTTTCAACAACTACATATTTGGAACACCAGCTTTATTTTAGTTGGCAATATTAGTTAAAACAAAAATATTTATAAATAATAAAAATGTCAAGACTACACAGTAACGAACTTCCAACAAAAATAACAAGAACAACACAACAAATTTACTATCATTTAAAATGAAAGAGATAGCACCTACAGTCGATTTCGGATATAAGCACACCGTTTAAAAGAAAAAAATCAGATATAAGCAAAACAAATGCGTTACTTTTGTTTTCTATTAAATTCAAGGTATTTAACTTCCGCTTAAAAGAAATGGATTTTGCGTTAAAAATCACAAAATTGTATAAAAAGAACTCCGCTTAATTGCAAATACGAGTATTAAGAATTTATCGACAACAAAAAAATGTTAGAACCGGCTTATTTCTTTTTTATTTTCTGCATACCTACAATTTCAAAAGTGTTTCTAATGGCAGGAATGTTCATTTATTGCTAAAATTGTTTATAGTAATTTGTCTGTTAACTTTGTTAGAATTGGAATTTTTCTAATCCATACCCTCTATTTGATAACTAGCCTGAGAACCGAAAAAAATTAAATACCTTGTGCAATAGAGTAAAAATTTCAACGTATAGAAATGACAAACTCAGCCGCTGTGTACAACGACCTGCTAATTTTTTATTATAAATAAAGCTGTAATTCAACTAAGAATTTTCAATTGCTATAACAATTAATTTATTTTTTGTTTTTTAACTAAAATTTTAATATTTCTACCGACTACCACCAATCAATTTGTTAATTATTTTCTTAAAGTTGGTGCAGATTATGCAAATATCTGATAACAAAACCATATACACTATTTTATTGAAACTTTAATTCAATTTATTATCTCGCACTTTAACTTTAATTAATTAAAAATTTAAATATTCAGCCCAAATGGAAAATTTCCAGGGAGCTTTTACCCCTTTGCAATTTTTACAATCGAATTTATTTTCCCCTATGGAAAAACGGGATCAAGAAAAAACTCCAGGGGAACTGATATCCATAATTGGACTTTTTAAACTTATGCATAAATAGTTCTTACACTTTCTTCTTCTTCCCAAATTTTTGGCCTAATCTGTATGTATTTTTACATGTGATTTTAGCATGTTATTTCCATATATACATACATATTCAAATATTTTTAGTACAATAACAAAAATAATTTATTTTTAGAATTTCGTTTAAAATTAATTTTAATCTTTTGCTTTCTATTTTTTTTTTAGTAACATATGTCGAGAATATAGAAGAATAGTTTCCACTTCAAAAGAAAATTTTGATTTAAAGCACTGTGCCTGTCTTTCATTAAATTACGCAGCATTTTATATGGAATAGAAGTACTGTGTTGATACGAGTTTATTCAAAAAATAAATATTCGTAAGTACGAGTATGTAAATATTCTATTTTATGATTCAATTATGAAAACATACATAAAATTAATAATAAAAACTAATTTTTAAAGGTAATTAATAAACAATGTTGCCATAGCGATTTGACAATTAATTTATTTTTTATGATCTTTTTAGAAAAAAAAAATTTTTTTTTGTTGTTCAACTTACGGTATATTCGGTGGGTGCCAAAGGCGTCCGTGAATCACTTTTGTGAAAACTCATATTGATGGTGTTTAAAATTTTTAATTATTTTCTGTTTGTTGAGATTCGTTAATCCTTATTGGTTATCAACTCTGGTAATACTCAACTTCAGCTATAATTAGTTGTAAGTAGTATAACGTTAACAGTATTCTTGTTTCGTTTTAAAGAGCGTTTTAAACTGTAAACACACTAAAACAATTTCCAGAAACTTCTAAACGGTGGAAGTTATTACAACTTTACTTTGAATTGTTCAATAAAAAGTAAACACACACGAAAATGTTCTCTTATTTTAAGAATAATTAAAAAATATATATAAAAATAAAATAAATGAGAAATTGTAGTAAATTTTTTATAAAAAATTTTTTACTCAATTTCTATGCTTAATTAATTACAATAAAATTTATTTGTGAAACAAAACAGAGATTTTGAATTTTTGAATATTTGGTATTCGTTTATAAGTCTTGATTTTTAAAAATTTGTTGCAAGTAAAGAAAAGAGACAACCGCACTGTTTGCCATACAAAGCAAGAATGCCAACATTGCCATTTCATTAAACAGCCGTAACCCTCATCGTAGCAGTCGTTTTCAAATATTCATTTACTTCAAACACAGCATTAGCGACCCAGCGTTTACTTTTATTTATTTATTTTTTTTTTGTTTTTTTTTTTTTAGTTGAGCTCAGCACCGCTCTGCACTGCACTGCTTACAACACACATAATTCACTATTTAGAACAGACGATAAAACAGAGAAAAGAGGAGAAATTAATCGAAAAATGATAAGACAGTCAAACTGAACGTCTGTGAGACCGTCAGACGAACAAACGTTTTGACAGTGTACTCAGTTTATCGAGTGTAGAGTGCTGTTTTGTAAGTGTTAGTAAGCATTGTTCTATTAATGGAAAGTGTATGCGGTGTATGTTAAACGGTATACACAGGCAGGCGATACTCCAAATGCTATTGTTAAGAACAGTGTTTACCAAACTTTATATCAAAAAGCACATGTTAACTAGATTTGGTCGAATGTAGTGAATAAAACTATGCATTTTGCACTTTAAAGGTGCAGTCCAAAAAACAAAACAATAAACCATGATCGCTTGTATTGGCTTTTACTAGATGAGAGCTCCGGGTTCAAACGTCAGCTCTGACATCTTGTGAGTAAGAAATATGAAAAAATATTTCCTTCTGGGACCATTTCTTAGCAGTCTTCCGGCAAAAGCTCTGAAAGTAACTGATTGCCATAAACAAGCTTCTCAAGTCTGTCGTTCGCATTTGATGTTAAACTGTAGGTCCCGGTATTGGCGCACACAATTTGGTTGTTGTTGGATGCTACGCCGTGACTCTGAAAAGGTTGTAGTGGCCAATTCTGTATGTATTTCGTTAAGTGGCATTACAACATCTGCAATTGAAATTGAATTTGTTTGAACACATTTTAAATAGTCGTAAAAAAAATAAAATAAAGGTAATAATTTTTTGTTAATTTATATCTTAATATATAAAAACGTTTGAGCCGGGTACGTGTTACAAAACTCAAGAACCGCTGGACCGATTGACACCAAACTTGGACAATATATAAATTTAGTCAGGAGCCAGGTTTCCCTTAAGTTTAACAACGATAGGTGACACTATTGTCGTAATATTTCAATTTTTTTACTTATGGTACGATTTGGCTCAAATGCACAAAATATATTTATTAAACAAAAATAAGTATCCTTTTCTTTTATGGGCATTCAAAAATAAAAAATTTTCAATATTTTAAACATTTTCTTAAAACAATTTGTAAAAGAATTTAAGTTTCAATAAAAAATAATAATAATTCAAAATTCATGGCAAAACAAAGTTTGCCGGGTCAGCTAGTATTTATATATAGTTCTTAATATCAAATAAATAATAACAAAATCAAGGGTTTCATATATTTGGGTCAATGGCGACCGAACTTAGCCAGTTCACATTCAAAGATTTGTACGTTCTAAATATGTAAAATTTTATTGCAGGTAATATTTTAAATTGTTGATTGTAAGCGCAGCCGTAAGCTAATGATAATTTGGGAACTTTCCAAGACACAATGATTAAGCATTCATTGACTTTTTGTTTTTAATTGTTAATGCAATTAAAGTGAAACAGTATATTAATATAAAAAACACATTAATTCACCCTTTTGCAGATTGCACTCCTTATTGGCAATTTTAAGTTTTAATTTCCCATGCCTATAGAATTTGTATGGAGCATTGCGAAATAACACTACAGCAAGGCTTTGCAAAACCAGTGAATTTAGTTGCTAAAAGCAACTAAAATGTAAAAAATACAGTTGTAAGGTAACAAGAGCAACAAAAACAAAATACCATTTTATTAATTTAAAAAAAAATTGAGTTTAAATCACAAACGCTAATAGAGTAATAAATTGTATTATTAAAATAGTCAGGCATATATTGCTTGAATAACCTTGTTTTCAATGTTTGGGCAAAACGTTGCCGCTTTTATTTAGGAATGGCAGTAAAAAACAAAGTTGAGTCATTAGTTTGGAAAGCACGAATAACATACAATTCGGGGTTGTAAATTCTATCATCCTTGTCACAGAATTCAATTGCGATCGGAAGTGGTTTCAGTTCCGGAAGTTCAATTTTTAAAAAATTTAATATGTATTTTTTCCAAATAAAATCACATTAAATGATCAAGCTGATATTTATATATTTTAACTTTTGATATTAATATAGCGGTATTACTTTTAAAGCTAACAGTGGTTTTAATCTAAAAAAATTTTTTCGTTTACAGAAAACTGAATTTTCGGAGTTGAGTTCCATGATATGTGTGTACATGATAGCGTCATACTTCCTTTCAGTTTCTGAAGTGTTAGCTATTATTCTACATAAATTATTTTAAATTGAAATTCAAAAATTTATAACAAATGCCAAATATCTACATCCTGTTGAAGTGGATTATTATATTCAGCACAAAATATCATGATGTCATTTAAAGTATTTGCGTAGTATACGCAATAATTGAAGCTTTTATTCTAAATATAATTCGTGTACGATAGCATGAAAAACATCCAGCATAAGTGGAGAAGTATTTTGTGTTCGGACGAAATTAAAATTAGTTTGTTTAAATCCGGAAGAAGTGATTTCACTGTCAGAAGACATTGGAGGATCTTCTTCTGAATTTCTTCCGAAATATAAAAAAAAAGAACGATTCAAAAATGGTAACGGAAATATAATGGTATGAAATGCCACTTTGATTGATATTTCAACTGGATAACGATGAGAAACACACATAAAAACAAGCAAAAGGTTAGCTTAAAAATATTTTCGGCAAGGTTTTAAGCTGGCCTACACAGTTTTTAGATTTAAAGCCTATTGAAATTTTGTGGCAAATTGTTAAAGCGTTCCTTAGAAGATAAAATCCTTCCGAAAAGAAAAAATTTTTGGAATTTTTTAAAGATGCCTGGAAGAATATATCAATCGAAATTTGTTAAGGAATTATGGACTAAATTCTAAAACGCTGCTTGGACCTTTTTAAAAATAAGTAAAATTCCACTAAGTTCGCAGGTAAATAGAAGGTAATTAATAGTAATAATTTGGTTAATTAATAAAAAATAAATTTTGCTAAACCATCAAATTCGATAAGTCTATTTTATTGAACAGCCCAAATTTGCTATTTCAACAATATTTTTTAATGCCCGTATTCATAAAAACTTTTTTAGGTTTATTGAGGGTTTATTTGACAAGTATTGCATAGAAATTTGTCAAATAAGTCCTCAATAAACCTAAAATAGTTTTTATGAATACGGGCATAAGTTTTTATCTTGGGAAGTTTTGTATTTTTTATATTATTTACTTTATAGTTGAACCAAAATAAAATCAAAGGCCTTAAGCCTGGTATTGAGTTCAAAATTTCGTACGAAAAGCTGTCAAATTACATATAAAAATATTTCGTTTGAAATAGTTGTGATATAATGTTTCTAAAGTAGTACTCTGGTCTTGCTGTGATAAACATGTCGACGATGGAATTAAAGAACGCTGTAACTGACAAAACCTTAAATGTTCACCAGAGCCAAAAAACTTTCATAAATGTAGAACAAATACACTGGTATTTTTCATTTCGCAGACGGCGTAAGTGAATTTACTTTCATCGTAAAAATCTGGGACCTGGACCAATCGACGCGTATTTTTTTGCTGATAAAAATGATGCAAAAAACGTATTTTCGATTTTTTGTCAGTTAAGCCTGGTATTGAGTTCAACATTTCGTACGAAAAGCTGTCAAATTGCATATAAAAATGTTTCGTACGAAATGTTGGAAAAAAATCTTTCAAAAGTAGTACTCAGTTCTTGCTGCGAAAAACATGTGAAATCTACATATCAAAATTTTTTCTAACTGCAACAAGTTTCTGTCAACATTTTTATTCATGTACGGAACAACATAGTCAACATTTCTTTCGAACGAAATAAAATAAATTTACACCAGCCTACAATATTTTTTTTTATTATAATGAGCAGGATTTTATAATAGAGTTTTTACTGTTGACATAGCTTTGGTGTTGATTTATTTAAAGTTATATTGGATATTCGAATTATTATAGCTGGTCTTTTGCAATTTCTGTATATAAAATGCATGATATATCATTATAATTTCAACTCACTGCACAGCAGTTGGACTGTTAAGGATTGCATAAAAAGTGCAGGTCTTAAAAAGAAAAACTGAAAAACTAAAATACATGTAGATTCTGAGCCCCAAACGAAAGTTTAATTAGTTCTTGTCATAAGCAACAAAAAAAAATTATTTTGTTGAACTGTGTTATTTGTTGTGTATAAAGGTGGTGCATGCTTTTAGGGATATCTGTTGCATGGCAAATTTTTCGAATGGAAAAATAAATGTAGGTAAACTTTTTTCACAAAATTGAACTCAATACCAGGCTTTACAGCGTTCTTTAATTCCATCGTCGATGTGAAATCTACGTATCAACATTTTTTCTAACTGCAACAAGTTTTGTCAACATTTTGGTTCATGTACGGAACAACATAGTCAACACATCTTTCGAACGAAATAAAATTAATTTACACAAGCCTACAAAAATGTTTTTTTTTTATTATAATGAGCAAGATTTTAGAATAGAGTTTTTACTGTTGATATAGCTTTGGTGTTGGGTTATTTAGATTTAAAAATTATTTTGTTGAACTGTGTTATTTGTTGTGTAAAAAGGTGATGCATGCTTTTAGGGATATATGTTGCTTGTCAAATTTTTCGAATGGAAAAATAAGTGTAGCTAAACTTTTTTCACAAAATTGAACTCAATACCAGTCTTTAAAAATGTTAGATCATGTTGAGCCTATTTTATTGCACAGCACTGTATGTGCGTATGCTTATGTAAGCTTAAGGTCTTTAACGATATTTAACTCGCTACTACCTTGTATAGCTTACACAGGATTTATTTAAAAACATACATAATATATAAAAATTATTTATGTAAGTATTGAAAAAATTCTTATTAAAATCATTATTAGAATTTTAACCAGCTTTCTGGAAATCTACATATATAGCAAATTGAAATATTGCTAAATGCTTACAACGGTTTACAATTAGGGAATCCCTGTTAATTATTTTGTATGTATAACAAAAAACACACTACATTATGCTTATTTAGTTTTTAATAAAACAATAAAACGTTCATTATGAAATGGGGTATGGGGTATGCGGTGTATACGGTTTGTGTACAAAAGTATTTACACACTACACTACATATTGTTAAGCATAAAGTATAAAATGAAACAAACAGTACATGTTAGTTGATTTGGTATACACACACACTACGAGTACAATGTACAGATGATATTCTTCATGTATGTATGTACGCATGTAGATATTTCGATATTCTACCCTACTCTGTAATATACCCTCCACTCTTCTAATATGTCATAAAGCATGCTATATTGGTAGTTATAATGTACATAGATTTTGTTTTAAATATTTTATTATTTGTATTTGTGTGTTTTTTATAATTTTTTTTATATCTTTCGTTTTTATTTTTGTTTGGCTTTGTGTTTTTGTTTGTTTTTTTTAATAATTTTCTTATTTCAGCCCCTATTAACCCTTAGCGTTCTTATCATAAAATTTAGTTTTTTTTTTTGGTTTCAACTGACGCCTATTCTGCGATATTTAAATGAGTAATAATAGTGCAATTCAGCTACTACCACTTATTACACTCACAGTTACATAGTTCTAGACATGATTAGACCTTTTTTTTACTTTTTAGCAGTCATTGTTAGTTGACATATTAGACTGGTTCTTTAGAGATACATATGTACGATCGTAGTTAAAGAAACTTACACAGTAATTTTTAATTTTATTTTTTATTTCTTGAGATGTAGTTGTTTGTTTAAAACTAATTTTTCGTAAGTGATTTTTTTTTCGTTTTTAATTTTAAAACAATATTTTCATTGTTTGAATATATACATATAAACGTATGTATGTATGTATATATCGTGGTTTTAATTTATATATTTCAGAGTATGTACTTTTAATCGGCCCTATTCCCGTTGGCGTTTTTATTTTAAAACGAAATAAAAACGACAACTTGGTATCACCGTTGTCGTTATCGACAATAATCGAAAAATGCCGGTATTCTCTATTTAAAAACGAAGATTGAAACGATAAAGAAACGCCTGTTTTTTGTCGCTTTTATTTTTAGTAGCGACATAAACGAGAGGTTTGAAAATAGAAAATTAAAATTACAACGTTGCAACAATTTGAAATTTTAATATCAGAAATTGAAAAAAAAAATCGTGATGGTTTTAAAAAAGGCATAAAATCCTTAAATTTTAATAGTTTTTGGAAGGAAGTGGCTGCAAAAATAAATCCATTTGGACCTCCATTCCGTGACGGAGATGGTTGGCACAAAATAAGTAAAACTAAATTAACAACAAAATATTACTAAAAAATTTTAAAATATATATATAATTGATTTGACGCCACTTTCTATACGGATGTTATTGCCCAAAACAGACCTACTTCCATCACTCCTATATGGATGTGAATTATTTGCAAACTGTGACAGAATTGACTTACATAAACTTAGGGTAACTTATAATAACATTGCTCGATATATTTTCCGCAGAGGTCGCCATGACCGTAGTATCTCTAGTTATTCGTTTCAGATTTTTAATATCAGTTTTGAAGATTTAATGAAATACAAGTGTCTGACCTTTCTGCACAAAATTATTGCTTCAAAAAATCCTCCCTACATTTATAACAGAATTGTATTTGCAAGGTCAAATCGTGGAACAAAAATTATTGTGCCGAAATATAAGAGCCTTTTGTCTCAACGGCAATTCCATGTATATACTATAAGTCTTTGGAATAGTCTTCCTAATAACCTTGAGAAAACGCGCAATGTTACCACATTTAAAAAGGAGTTACTCAAATATTTTAATTCTTTTTTTTTAAATTCAACAACAAATCTAACACCATTTCATTTGATTTTTAATTAAAAAAAAACGAAATTATTTTGAAAACAAAACCACATAATATTACAGGTTTTTTTCTATTGCTACCAAGTTTTTCTTTGGTTTTATTGTAGTTTTCGATAACTTTTTATCGTCGTCTTCGTTTTACTTCAGGAATACCATTTTAGAAATGAAGCGACATAAAAACGACAACCAAATAGAAACGGCATTTAAAATAAGAACGCCAACGGGAATAGGGCCGAATGTTTTTACTGTAATAACAAAACTTTACTGATTCACTTTCTTATTTTATTAGGGTCTTATACATAAAATATATTTTTAAATTGAATAGACCTAAAAAGTAAATTTTCGCAAAGTTTTAAGATAATTTAAGAATGTTTGTTCCAGCCATAAGTTTTAGCAACAAATTTTGCTTTTGTGATAATTATTGAATCCTATTTGTTATTAAATGTGATCCCTACTTACTTACAACCTTAATGATTAAACAGAACAGGGGCATGACGTTTTTTTCCACACAAACTGACAGATAAAAACGCTGGAGAATGCAGTCGTGAAATAGAATCTATTTTATTTTGACAGCGATTTTTCTTATGCTCTCATTTTTAGAAACAAATTCTCTCAATAATGTTACCACACTTTTTTTAAATTTCATACGTTTTGTAAACAAACCAATTAATAACTTTCGGAATTTGTTAAATAAAACGAGCGATATTTAAGGAAAAATAATTGAAAAAGTGCATAAAGATGATTAAATTATAAAATATAAATTCAATTTTTTGCAAAAACTCTCATAAACTTAATTTTTAATAGCTTTACATCAGTGGTCTTCACCAGTATTACTCAGGTAAATAAATTGTTCGGATATTTTTTTAGTTTTTCTTACTCTCTTCGTGAATATTACAACCAGGGTTGCTTAATTCCACAAAAATTCTGGCAAACAGCTTCTTAAAATATACCAAAACTACCCGTATCGTTAATTCTTATTATATTAGTTTAAAATTAAATGTATTGTACTTTATTAACAGATATCACTTTTAGAATTCCTGGAAACCAGTTTTTGTTTTATTTTCCTATGAAAAACTTAATTAATTATAAAAAAATTTGCAATGTTAAAAATCTTTCATAAAAAGAAATCCATACGCTTTGTATTCATCATGTTAAACGACAACCACAATTATTACAAAAACATGTGTGTGAGACAAAAATTGCGTATGGGTTTATGATTTATTAGTTTTCAAGAGAGCTAAATTTGTTTGTCAGACACTGAGAAGTTATGATAATAAGCAACATAAACTTATTAATGTTTATATTTCTTTTAACTACATTTCAATTTGTTAATAGCATTTACAAACAATTTATTTCATGAATAATTTTAATAAATTAGTTTACATTTTAAAATTAAAGATTTTTAAAACGAAAATTTTCACAAATTTCATTCAAGTTGTTAAAAACAATACAAATGAAGAAACCAATCTAATCTCTCAGTATATTTTTTTGTGACTCTCTTTGTGAAGACCACTGCTTTACATGCAAGAAATGTAAAAACAATAAATGACAGTTCGTGAAGTTGCTACAGTCTTTTTAATTTTGGGCAAGTTTTCTCTGAGAGTCGTTTTTGACTGAAGTTGCGGTTGTATTCTGTTTTATCATTTATTTATAATAAAAAGTTAGAAGCTCGTTGTATGTACGTTGTGTCGGAGTTCGTCATTCCTATATGTGAAAATTCTTACTCAAACATACGAGTTCTTTAATTTTTTATATACTCTGATCAGTTATCGAATTGAAGGTATGCAAAGTTTTATTTGATAAATTTAAATACAGGAATTATTATTTCTGGTAACATTCTAACTCTTCATCTATGAGCCGCTTCTGATACTTATCGGGAGGTATTAAACTGCCGGTTCCATGCCGTACCGTACTTCCTGGTTGATATGTGGGTGTCTAATCTACGACACTATAGCGCCATATACATATAGGATGCTTTTCTAAGAGCTTGACAGAACAATATATGTAGATATTTTGTTGAAATTAAATTTCCTGTTATTTTTTAAATATACTTTCCATTACATATATATTCGCCGCAGTTACGAGTGTTAAGTTTTTAATTTTTTTCCGAAAACTAAACATCTTTGTTAAATACAAATATGTATTTAGTTCTTGATAATGCTGCACAAGCCTCAGCTCTGACATTTTGATTGCCATGAAAAAGCTTCTCAAATCTATTGTTCGGAATCGACTTTATATTGTAGATCCCTATACTCATGGATAAAAACATGAGTGTTACAAGAAGCTAAACCTGAAAATTTAGCTTCTACAACAAAATGTACATGTTATATGTATTTATCGCAGTGTAGCTAATTTCATTCAACTCGATAAGTATACGGTATATACATATATAAATATCGTATTAAATACAAAAAAATCCAGTTCTTCATATAAAAATGCAAAATTGTTTTCTTCAACAAACTATAAAAGGGAAAAATACAAAGAAAAAAGAAAAAATGCAAATTGTTTTCTTTAAATTACTCGTAAAACTTTTGTTTAGGAAAACTTTTCACAATCACAAGATATTTACGTCTGTGGTTTATCGTTAAATACGAGTAAAAAAAAGCGAAGGTGTAAAAAAAAGTCAGACATTTAAATTTAAAACAAATAAAAATGTATTAGTCAACTTGTGGGAAGTTCTAAGCCACAATACATACACACACTCGTACGTTGGACAATATTTCACTTCATCTTCCCCTTCACAGATACGAGTACGTAATGAATACGTAGTAAACGCAAATTATCTTATCACTTCAAATTAATTTTCTGTTCCTGCTAATTTGTTTAAATAAAATCATGATTAATTGTTGTGGCAATACATATGTATGTAATAGGTATGTTCATATTTAATAAAAATATGAATAGAATGTCAAAATATGTCAACTGTTTTAGTTGACAGTTGTAGCGTATAGAGTAAAATCAAAGCCAATATTTGGATGTGCTCATTCACAACAATAAGTATTTTGGGGATTTAAAAATTATCAGTACGCCTACTTTTTGTTTTTTCTTTTTTTTTTTTGTCTCTATAAACAAATATTATAATTATTAATAAAAAAGTGAAAAAAAATAAATGAAAAAAATTATTTAGTTTTATTAACCACCTATTTAAATCACAGGACTATTATTGATGATAAAGATTCCATTTGTCATTTGAGGCATTATAACAACTGTATTTTATTTTTAGTTTAAATAAAATACTCTCAGACGACAGTTTTTAATTGATACAGTTGTTTTCGGTTAATTGAGCCCCGCTTTATTGAGTTTCCCGCTTAATTGTACTAAAAATCATGAAACGAAATCATTCCGTATAACCTCCTATGCAAAAGTACCCGTTTTATTGAGTTCCGCTTAATTGTGCCTCCCGTTTAATTGATTCATAAAATGAGACCGCATTGCGAAAAACACAAACAAATGTTTCAGTTAATTGATTTCGTCTGCTTAATTTTTTTCTCCACAAAATTAAAACCATTTATGTTGCACCAAAAAAATTTTTGTCATGTTTCTGTTCACCATGTAAATGGAACGATATAGAAAAAGAATCATCGAAAGCGTCAACAAATCTAAAATTCAAATGTTGATGACTGATTTTTTTAATCATAGTTTTACTTATGTATGTATGTATAATGTTTTTTTTTATAACATTTAATGTACACTCGCATGCACATATGTAATGTAATTATTTTAAATTTTGATCTCTTTTTATATAGAATTTTTTAATTTTTGTTGCTTTTCAAATATTGTACGATGAACGTACCTGATTTTTGTTTTTTTTTGTTTTTTTTTGTTTTAATAAACTAACACTATTTTTTAACTTAATAAATAAAAAAATGAATTTCTTTTTCTCTATACACGTGGATGTTTCGCTTTATTGCTCGTCTGGCTTAATTAAGTGATTTTCGTTTTAATTGCGTCGGCGAATCAATTAACCGAGTATCGCTTAATTGAGTTTCCCGTTTAATTGCACCAAAAATCGTGCATTTTTAGAGACTCAATTAAGCGGAAATAACTGTATTAAAAAACTTCTAATTGAATTAACACTTCATTTGGTAAAAATAACAAAAATTTATTTTCGTGATTGAAATAAATTTTTCAGTTTTTCTCTATAAATTTTTGCAAAACGTTCTTAAAATCTGAAATAAATCTGTAAAATCTATGCTAGAGGGAGCATGGATAAATATAAAGCCTTTCCAAAAAATTTGTTTTTATTTCTTATTTATTTTATTTTTAACAGTTAACTTCGTAATTTGAGGGATTTCTGTACAGACCTGGCCATCTGAATATTGGACTTTGAAGGTACCTCCTACTTTCCTAGTTGGAAAGAATGGAGTACGAGAAATCTTCTTGCAGTTTCTGGTATTACAGCCTTCCCATATGCCAACTTTGGCATTTTCGATTCAGATTATCACATGTGTGTAGTAGGGTGTATTTGGGGTTTCCTTAGCAGTCAAGACGCTGACGTCTCCTATTAACTAAAAATAGTAAAAAAAATAACTAAAAAAGTAATAAAATAGTCTCGGTTCGTCGCTTTAAAATTTGAACTTCCTGTACTATTTCTTTCATCTAAGTGCTGGGTTATAGGGAAATAGAGGGAAATAAAAGGGTGGATTAACTTGAAAGGAGGGCCTCTGTAGTTGAAGATCTTGTTACATGCTACTCTGATAACTGCTGTGCTATGACCGTTATTAAGGGAAAAACCTTTAGATCTTTTTTTTTTGAGAAAGCACAAAACATTTGAAATTTAAATTCTAAAACCTTCGGCCTTGTTATGAACAATGAAATTTCTGAGTAACCCTTTATTCTCTTTAGTAATTCACGTAGCAGTATACACGGAGTATTATATAATGGAACCCAAACTGAATAGAAGGGTCTGCTCTTTAAGTTGTGAAATTGTTTCTGAAACAGCAACTGTTGGTCATTCTCTCTATTATTCTCAAGTTTAGCAGTCTTCAAGTTTGAGATTTTTTGGGGAAATTTTTTTTTAATAATTTGTCTCAATACGCTTCACTGTCCCCTTATTCTACTTCGCTATATGGAAATCTCAGGTTGGCTGTAGTGATTATGATTCGTTATTGTCCTGCAAATGCAAACAAAAACAGCACCTTAGTGCTACATACAGTTAATCGTGTTCTTGATTAACTAGTCATCTGATCTGCCTACTTACATACATATGTATGTAGCAGCAAATAAGCATGACTGCAGTAGGCAAGAGAAATTCATAAAAACAAACGGTAAAACTAAATCCCTACTTCAGTTTATTGAACGATATGAGTTGAACACGCGACAATTTTTCTACGTTATCGATTTATATCAATCAAAAGTTTATTTATTTAAAGTATACAATCCAAAAAATTTTGGGAGACATCAATCGTTATATAAATTATATTGAACTTTAATGTCAACATCGTACGTTTTCTTTTCACTCTTAGTTTACAAAAAATTTTAAATTCGTAAATTGCGTATAATTGTATGGATCATATTATACTGCATATGGCAATAAATATATTTTTAGGAAGATTCTTAATCATTTTTAATTGATTTTTGGTCAACTACTGCTATAAAATATTTCGTCGCATTTTGGAGTTCTCTTGTCGATGTGTCAGTGCAGAAAATTGATATCAATTTACGCAACGGTTGCGATTTTTTTTATATTTTAATTGGTATGCGACGTAATATGATATGCTGATATGTCATGTTTATTGTCGGTTGTAGTTTTTTTTTTATTATATTCTATTAAATGTTATTTGGATAAAAAAGTATAATTTAATTTCGATACGAATTTTTTTTTGTAATAATTATTAGTAAAAATTATCGAGATATTAATTAAATCTTCCAAATGTTTCTTATAGCATTGAAACTTTTAAACTTTCATGGATTTTTAAGTTTTTAAGATATCTCTATATAAGAGGTGTTGTCGCTGTGGTCTAGTAGTTAGGGTGTTGGCTTACTAAGACGATAGCGCTGGGTTCAAATCTCAGCTCTAACAACTTGAAAAAAAAGAAATATGAAAAAATTATTTATTTCGGCCACTACCTCTCAGCAGTCTTCTGACAAAATCTCTGAGAGTAATTGATTGCCATGAAAAAGCTTCTCAAATCTGTCGTTCGGAGTCGACTCTAAACTGTAGGTCCCGGTACTCATGGGAAAAACTATGCCGTAATCCTGACACAGGGTTATAAGGGCCAATTATTTATATATGTAGTAACTATGTTTGCACGTAGTTAGTTGGAAATTGGTTACAGCTTTGCCCATCATTAGCTGCAAACTTATCTTGCTAAAGCTAACGATTTGTAAATAACTTCATTAGATACTTAAACAAGTTAACACTCAGCGATCATTTAGGAATATACGTCAAATTTACTTGAAATTGAACGCAAAATTAAAGTAAAAGTTTTACTTTTGTAGCATAAGTATATTAAAAATAATATTTATAATTTTCTTTACAAAGTTAAACTGTCAAGTGTAAATATAA
This sequence comes from Metopia argyrocephala, assembly GCA_963576795.1. Lineage (NCBI taxonomy): Eukaryota > Metazoa > Arthropoda > Insecta > Diptera > Sarcophagidae > Metopia > Metopia argyrocephala. The sequence continues at coordinate 51,892,875 of OY756210.1, forward strand.
AACTTTAAAACTTTCCATAAAATATTAAATCAGATTTTTTTTTTTTTTTTTGTTTCAGTTTTTATTAAATATCACACATATTTACATATGTACGTATAACATATATGTATGATCAAAAGTAGAATTTTTTTTTGTAACCAGACATACTCATCCATATGTATGAACGTGTACTATACATACTATTGAATTTTTTTCCCCGCAAAGAAAAATTTCCATTGTTAAACAAAAATTTTGCTTAATAGGCATAACAGGCAATTGTGTAATTTGAAATCGAAATTGAAATAAAGAATTTAAACCGTTTTTATTTTTAATTATTAATAAAAGAACGCAAATATTTAAAGAAAAGAAAATTAAAGCGGAGTGTTTATTTCGAAGTAAAAAAGGCGACCTTGAAAAATAAAAAAAATATTTTTACTAAGAAATGTTGGCATATTTCTAAATATTTTGGTAGTAAAACAAAAAAAAAAAAAAGAAAACACAAAATAAACACTTGATTTTCAGCCGCTTTATTTTTTATTTTACAACCAACCGTTAAGCGTTTTTAGTGAAAATATAATAAAAGATTAATACAAAGAAAAATCACACAAACAAGTTAATGTTTTGAGCTAAATGTTGCTAAACATGTTTGTAAGCTTTATTGCAAACCTTATAAACATTGTTACTCTAGACTTCAACCATTTTAAAAGTTTTGTTTTTAGAAGTTTTTGTTGTGTTTTATTTTTGCTTTATTTTTTTTTTCCTTTTAAAAATAATGAATATTAAACTTTTAAAAAGCTTTTTGTATTGTTTATTTTCCAAATTTCAAGTTCAAGTTTATTTACAAACTAAAAATTTATATATGTATGTCTGTTTATGTAAATACCGGTGCTGCCAATTTATAATTTTTCAAAACAGTTGTCACGTAAAAAGCGACTTAGCATGTAGCACATTTTTTTAGAATTTCTCCAAAAATGTCAAGCATTTTTATCAATTTGTAGCTTTTTGCTATATTCATTATATTATACCTTTTTTACTAAAGTCTAGAAAAGTTTACATATCGTCGATGGAATTAAAGAACGCTGAAACTGACAAAACCTTAAATGTTCACCAGAGCCAAAAAACTTTCATAAAAGTAGAACAGATACACTGGTATTTTTCATTTCGCAGACGGCGTAAGTGAATTTATTTTCATCGTAGGAATCTGGGACCTGGACCAATCGACGCGTATTTTTTTTCTGAGAAAAATGATGCAAAAACCGTATTTTCGCTTTTTTGTCAGTTACAGCGTTCTTTAATTCCATTGACGATATGTACATACATAATTGGCCATTACAACCCTGTGTCAGAAGCTTGTTCAAGGCAATCAGTTACGTTCATTTACTTTTACAGTAAATAATAATTGTGGATTATTTTAATTATTTTATGTATTTTTTATAAAAGTAAATAAATTGCTTTTTTAATAAGTTTGTTATAAAAAGTTTTTATATTATTCTCAAATCAATTTCACACATCGGAGTTCTGATAAAAAATATTCAACCTTATTTCAAATATTTAGGGTATTGTGGACCAGAGTACAGTTTAATTGCCTGTTTACGAGCTTTGAATGCATTCACACAAAATGAGTATGCTATTGGCAATTTTCAGTATTTTATTTAAGCAATACAAGACAACACAATATAATAATGAATATAACGAATCTCATGCATTGCTTTGCTTGCTTTCTCTTAAAGTCATCTAACACTCAAAAAAAAGCAACGAATGATATGAATGGTTGAAAGCCTATTAAATGAAACGCATGTAAACTATGCATCTTAGGTGGACTAGGAGCTCTTGTTGCAATACTGTTTCAATTAATATTTTTCTGTATAATGGTGAGTTAAATAGATAATGTAAGAATAAATATGTACAACATAAAGAACTGTAATGAGACCTCTGTAGGGCGGGTCGAAAACTTCTGATGGCAATTCTCATGAAAAATACCAGTTTTAGGACCTTAAGACCGATAACAGCATCTTTTTTGTTTTATCAAGTGTGGGCTAATTTTAAATCAGAAAATTGTATTTGGCCTATATATCCTCCAAAAGCAAGTACATTTTTTTAGGTTCAATTAGTGAGTTTTTATGTACAGCAATTCGTCTAATGTGATCCACAATACCCGCCAAGTTTTTTGTTACTCTATTTGAAGTGCTTTTAAAATTTTTCTATGGAAGCATACAAGTGTATACAATTTTTGATTGGAATTATATTTAGGCAACCGATCTGGCAATTTATGAAAACACAGTTTTTTAGTGCCTCCTCATATAGCCACAATATTAGAAATACAATAATGTAGCCCACATTACCCACACTAACCCTTTATATTTGTAATTTTTTTTTCTTTGCAAGTCTTGGCAACACTAATAATAACATGCAATATAGAAAAGCTTTTAATCGTTTATTTAAACAAAACACACACAGACAACTCACTCACATTTCTCTTATAGTCTCGTGAATTTATTTGTTTATAAATAAACGAACTTTCAGAGTGATTGAACTTTTATGGTTTTTTATATAAAAAAGAAAATAAAAATAAAAAAATTACACGCTGTAACAAAAAAAAAGTATGTACATACATATATATAAATTTCAAGTATCTGTATATTTAGTATTTTAAATATGCCAAGAGCATACCAAATCGATTAGTCAGTATTTCGCATACAAACATAATTGGCCATTACAACCCATTTTTAGAGTTACGACATAGCTTCTCACATCAGCCATATTGTGTGCTTTAGTTTTTATTCATAAGTACCGGCACCTACTGGTTAACGTCTACTCCGAACAACAGTAATATAAGAAAACAATATATATGTTCTGTTGTCATAATTTACTGTCCTTTCCACACAAAAATGTCAATACATTGCACAGCATTTAGTATGGGTTTACCTCTGAGTATTGATCTCAATAAAAAAAAACATTAAAAATCAAGTTATATTTTCTCTGGAACTATATTGGGAATTAAAGTATGTTTTAAGGAGACCCAACTTTAAGTGGGCGGGCGTCACCTCAATTTTGAGGAATTGTTTCATACGAAATGCAACTAAATGCATATTAGCAAAATTGCATCTCTGAACAGCTGATAGTAAAAATTACAAAGACCAACAATATGGCAAAAATATAAAATATTTTATTAAAAAAGTTAATAAAGTTATGATCTTCTCTTTATGGATAAAGTTGCATTCTAAGTTCATAACAGAAACAAATGCAACCAATGGAGTGGGAGTAAATTAGTAGTACAGGTAAAAAACTTGTTTGCGAGATTACATAAAAGTTAACATCAAAACCGTGAACGTTTTTTTTTATTTTTGTTTAATTTTATTTTTATTATTTATGAGAGTTTTCATTTTATATAAACAGTTCAATGCAACTTCAGCTTGTTTTAGCTTACAAACTTGTTTTACGTATAAAGTGGGTTATTCGATTGGCTAGTTTCGCATAAAAGATTCCAGATTACTTGCAGATCAAAAAATGCACACAACAATCAATGGTTTAATTTTGCAACAAACAGCATGAGTATTAAGGTTTTAATAAATATTTTTAACATAAAATTCATAAACAGTCGCCCTATTATGTAATTCATACATACATACATACATACATACATACATACATACATACATACATACATACATACATACATACATACATACATACATACATACATACATACATACATACATACATACATACATACATACATACATACATACATACATACATACATACATACATACATACATACATACATACATAACTGGCCTTTACAACCCTGTGTCAGGATTACGGCCTAGCTTCTCGCAGCACTCATGTTGTATGTGTCAAATTTTATCCATGAGTACCGGGACCTACAGTTTTAATGTCGACTCCGAACGACAGACTTGAGAAGCTTGTTCATGGCAATTAGTTACTCTCAGAGCTTTTGCCAGAAGACTGCTGAGAGATAGTCGCCGAAAGAAATATATTTTTTTCATATTTCTTTTTTTGAAGATGTCAGAGCCTGGAGTCGAACCCAGGGCCCATGTCTTAGTAAGCCAACACACTAACCACTAGACCACGGCGACTACGTAATTCTCTTAAGCTAAAATGCTAAAATTTTGGGGTTTTGAAATAGGCTGGGCCTATAAAATAAAAAAGTTTAGAGGTAATAAGCATGAAGCTTTTAAATTGCAATAAGCTTTCAAGAATTGTATTCGTAGCCAAAAAGTCCTAAATCCAGCATATAAATTTTTAGCGATTAGAGTTTTAGCATAGGAGAGTTACAGAATAAGGCCTCAGATTTTTTACTCTATAAACGCATTTCTTCTTACAATAGAAAGTGTGTTTTACTTAAGATTTTGACATTTTTTAGCAAAAAAAAAAAATTCACATTTTACTCATCAATAGCATGTAGAAAAAGTGTAGGCATTCTTTTGTGGCACATTATAAGCACTATTTTGTATTGTGTTTTGTATTGTTTTGACTCAAGGCATGTTTAAAACACAAAAAAAAATGTTTTTTTTTTCTTTCAAATTTTTAATAATATAGATACATTTGTGCGTTCAAAACTTTATAGAGGTGAAGTATATAAAACAAAAAAAAAAATAAAAGAAACTTATTAGGGTCAACCTTCTAACAAACAAAAGAAACTTTGTTTTAGTAATAATGATGATAAATACATTTTTACGGGTACTGACTTACATATGTATGTGTATTAGAAGTTCACAATGTCATTCACCTATTTTAGCTTTGGATCATTAGAAAAGAACTTGTCAAACTTCATTCAAATATATTTAAAACTGTGTGGGAATCATATGCCTATAAGTTAATTAGAAATCTCTTGTTTTATATACAAATTTTACTTGTGTTTTATACATTGAAGTCTTCCGTATTATGAATTCTTTTTATTCCAATGTTAGTGTATTTCCCCAGAGTGAAATTTTCATTATAATGAAATAATTTTATTACCACATATAAATTTCACTCTCACAAGTCTCGATCTCAAATGATGCAACAACAAAATCTTTCTTCCTCTTTTTCATAATTTTAAAGTTAAAGAAATGAAATTTAAAATCATTTTTTTATATACATATTTTATTTAATTCAGGTGTAATTCCAGTGCTGCATTTTTTAACAACACAAAGAGTGATTTATACAGGATTGTATTCATATTTCTTTTTAACTAACAATACCTTATATAATATCGTCAAGACAAACCAGCAATTATTGAAGCATTAAAAGCCACCATTGACCCCAAAAGACCAGATTTATTGGAAAGAGTACTGGTCAAATGCAATGCAACGAATATATGTCAGGAATCATAGTTAAAAATAAATGCCATAAAATTAAAAAAATCAAAAATGTCAACATTAAGTATTTCTGTCTTGCACTATCATTTTAAGTTCTCAAGATAAAAAAATCCATTAAAATAAAATCTCTCTACAATGATATAACTTTCTACTTCTATGCAAAATCATTACTGAATAGTTGTAGTGGTTTATTACAACTGAAGTGTTGTAACAATTGCCTCACTTTTTTTTTTATTTGAGACCAATACTCAGGGGTATATTACTAATAAATGCTGTGCATTGTATTGGAATTTTTTGAAAACGACAGTACTTATAAATTTTTTCTTTTATTATTATTAGGCGCCTTAGGAATGAGGCAAATTGCTGTGAATTGATCATTCATAGGCCAGTGTTAGACCTTTACCCTTGAATGATCAACAGCAATTGCCTCATCGTTGCATGTTGCTTGTATGGTGAGTGCCTTCGGTAAGAAGGATTAGGTATTATCGGTTACTTTCCAATAGGTGGCTCTTTTCTCTTGATCATTCGTTTTTTGTTGACACTGGCTAAGGTGGAATAGAGTGAAATGTCGGAGAGCGGTTTCTTTGTAGATATTATTCTTAGGGGAGGGGGTGTGGGAGACTCCTACTTTTAAGTTATAATTTTTCACTAACTTTTTCATTTTTCACCTTTGCTGGGATTTGAAACTGGGCCGTTGGAGTTTTTGTGCGAGCGCTCTATGCTACCTCTATACCACGCACCCCTCTTGTTGTGCTTTTGTGCTCAATTAAATAGGTACGTCTTTTGGCTGTTTTCGAGAGGTAATTTTATCAGTGTTAATTATGTACTCAATGGTCATCCAATGGAGTTGGTGGACTGATTTTATGATTTGCATGTATTACTAAGCTTCAATGACCATATTACAAAGGCTAGAAATGTTCTTGGCTTCATTAAATGGTGAGCCAAAGAGTTTTCTAATCCATACGTTACTAATCAGCTATTTATTTCACTTGTTAGACCAATTCTGGAGTACGTATCAATCGTATAGGTTCCCACTATAACGTTCATAGTGACTAAAAAACGATTTCTGTTGTTTTGTTTGCTTGGCCTGAAGCAAAAGCCATCATACAACAGCAGATTGGCTTTAATAAAACTGTAAATCATTTATGATTAACATGAATGCTGTGAATAACTGCTATTTATGTGGGATAATCATCTTGTCGTGCTGTAGAACTTACATTGCAAGGACTGAAGTGGCTAAGCTGGCGGAAAGCAATAGCTTTCTGGCAAGGTCTTTCATGCCAGAAAGGCAGTGAAGAGCAGTAACCTAGAATTATCTCAGGAGTTGGATGAAGGAGTACAACAACAACATCATCTCCAATATCATTATGATCTTTTATTCCTCCCCTAATTTAAACTTAATTGTGCGGGCTTCTTGGGGTTGATTGCTGTTGGATTATTCAGTGGTGAAGGTATAACACTGGCCATTGAATAATCAAGCAACAGCAACCGAGATCCTTGGGGTTCGCCTTCTGAAAGCAAGACCTTTGTTTTTTAGAACTCATTTCAGATATAATATAATAGCCTTTAACTAGGCTATGTCGTCAATATAATTATTTGTCAGATTTTATTGATTATTCTTTAAATTATTGTTTTCCCAAATACGTAATCGCCAGCATTTTTGTTGTTAAAATTAACTGTATTTCTGCTATTTTATTTTAATTTTAATTTTCATTTTACTTTGCGTATATTTTGTTATGTAACGGTCAGTAAAGATTTATTATCCATTGACTAGATAAATAAATTAATCTGCTGCCACTAACTAATATTTATTTGAATGATTCTAATAAAAAATGTTTCAAACTAATAAAGAGTTTGCAATTTTATGAGAATAATAAATAATAGCACACCTTATTTCTACCACTGACTAAATTATTTGACTTCGAGGTCACTTTTAATTAAATTCTAATGACTGTACGAGTATTCATAAAAACTAAGGGCTTATTTGACAAGTACCGGATAGAAATTTGTCAAATAAAACGTTAGTAAAGGCATCTTATTTGGTTTAAACTCTGAGCTATAGTCTTAGTAAGCCAACACACTAAATTATAAAAATAAAAATTTGCGGTTTTCTAAAATTACAAGACCATCTCCACCTTCTGGGAAGATAACAGCTAATCTACTGAAGACGCTCACCATTCACATTAAAACATCCACCGACAGATGAAGCAATTGCTGTTTGATCATTCGAGGGTGAAGGTATAACCCTGGCTCTTGAGTGGACAAATTGACAGCAACTTGTTTCATCAACAAAAAAAAAGAGGCGCAAAATAGGAGTTTACCCCTGTGTAGTGGTCTAAAAAAAAAAAAAAAAAAATCACACTAACCACTAGACCACGGCGACTGCGAATAGCTAGGACGTAACTCTGAAACAGGGTGGTAATGGCCAACCATGTAATGTATGTATGTAAAGGCATCTTATTTTTTGTATGGATACGTCACACCAGGGGCCTGTACTCACCAGGGAATATAGTGTTCCCCTAGCTTTGGGTGGCCTGGCACTCGCTATAGGCAGAAGAGAGTGATTGGTAATTTATTACTGACGCCCTCCGGGACTGACCAGAGACACTTATCTGATCTGGTATTAGGGGCATTAGGAGTCCCCGGTTTGCCTGTGCCTTCCTGTCATTCGGGGAGTGAGGTAAATCGCCCTGATGGTTTGGGTGCGGCCCTTCAGGGAGTACACGTAGTGGTTGTGGTAGTGCTCGATAGACCTCCTTAACAAGAGGGGTACTACTACCCAGGCAGTGGTATGCCGAATTGCTAATCTGAACGGCATATCTTTGGCATGGCCGAGACTAGAAGGCACCGGCTTTGGATGGCGTAGGTCAGACGCAGTATATTTGACCACCACCCATGCAACTGGGTGTCGTGTCTTATGACGGATGAGCACGATAAACTCAATCTAGTTGTATGAATACGACAGTAGATGGGCATATGTTTCGTTTATTATTATTTTTTTTTTTTGAGATCTAATCAATTGAACAGTAGTGCCTTAATAAAATTTTTGTATTATTAAACCCATTTTATTTACTGTTGGTAGACGTTCGTTATGTAGGGTGCTCTAAAGTCTACATTCACTTCTCCGCAATATTTCATCTGTTAATACGATAGAAATTTTAATTCCAAACACGGTGGTAAGGAAACATTTTACAAAAAAATATTCTCACACTTGTAGAAGTTTTCTTTTGACGTGTTACTAAATTAAGTGATAAATATTTATTATGGCCAATTACTGCATAAAGTCAGTATACAACGTCTGCTTTATATGGTAATTTAGATAAAATAATTAAATTAATACCTTCCTTTTCTTATCATAAATATAATTTTAAACACTGATTATCTAAATATATAAAATTGAATGTGTGTTTGTTTATTTGTTTGTTTGTTTGTTTGTTTGTTTGTTTGTTTGTTTGTTTGTACCTTATAGGAGACCAAACCTCTAGACCGATCTTCCTGAAATTTTCACAGCATTTAACTGGGACTCTGGCATGATTAATAGGGTACTTTTTTTCGACCACGCCCACTTTTACGCCCACTATTTTAAAATTATGTAATTGTTCCCCTATAGTTTTTAACAGATTTACTTCAAATTTACTACACATTATTTACTCAAGGCGAGGTATAAATAAACATTTCTTACGACACGCCCCCTTTCACGCAAAATTTTATTTGAAAGTTTTAAACTTTTTATTCGCTGTATAAACGGATTTTTTTTATTTGGTAGTATATTGCTCTTAATACTGTTAACGTCGCCATATAACTCTGAACCACGTCACCGCCGTTAATTTTATTATATAACGAGGGGTAGCGAAGCACACCGGGTTCAGCTAGTTATATATATTTAACAAAAAAAAAAAAAAAAAAAAAGCAGGAAATTTTAATTTGGCATACAAATTAAGGCATTAATTTGGCAAATATTTGTCAGTTATTTGTTTTCCAATTAGGTAGCCAAATAGTCATTAGATCAGCAACAATATTTATATTTTATAAATTTCAAGTTCATTTTATTTTATTTTTTTTTAACGAAATTCTCAATAAAAATTAAGTAATTGGAATTTAATTTTAATAGGCGTTTTATCGATATTGTGATTACGAAATTTCCATTTACATATCGTTTACGAGTGTCACATAAATTATTTCAAATGTTTGTAGGAATAATAAAAAACAGTATATCTGCAATAAAATATCTCTTAACCTTGTGATTGAGTTTAATGTTAAAAACAAGCAATTGCAATTTCGTTCTGAATATTAAAATTTTAATGAATTTACGCAATTTTTACAAATTTTGTTGTCAAGTCAAGTTTCTACCAAGATTTCAAATTTATTTATTATGCAGTTATTACTGAGACAATTATAATGGGCTTGCTTTTTATAATTGCTTTTTTTAATTTTATTTTATTTTTAAAATGTATCTTCAATTTGTAATATAAAGAATATTTTGTATTTATTATTGCTGCTTCATTACAGACACAGGAAGTAAACATTTTAATTACAATTTTGTTTTTAACAAAATAAAATACTTTTTTATTATTTATGTTTTAATTATTAAAATTACATGATTTATAATAACTGATGATTTAATAAAAACTCGTGTGATTGGCTGAATATAAAATCTACTTATATCTGGTACAGGTAGATATGTAATCATCACAACTATTATACGATATTTACGATATGACTGCACAAACACAATTTGAATGGCTTACCAGCAATCAACTCTCACCTTAACTAGCGACCTTTATTATTGTCTTCCTTTTTGTAAACAATACGTCAGACAATAACAAAAAAGAATACTATGCAAATAAATTAATACAAAAATTTTCAATTTTAACAAAGCAAATGTGCAACAGAATTTAAAAAGAATAAATAAGTAGAACCCATATATTGAATTAAATATAAAAGACAGTTTTTAGAAATTTTTTTACTTTGAATGATCGCCATGGCTTTGCTGGCACATACAAAAGCCTTTTTAAAGGTCTTTCTGCATAGTGTGGCTGAATTTCTTTAATGCAGCCTTCAATTTCCTCTTGTAATGCAGGTATGGGTGTCAGCTTGTTGACTGCAAATAATCATAAATTTCTAGTAAAATTCAAAGAAGATATCTAATCCTCTAATCACATGATCTGGGGACTAATTTGGATTACCGCAAGAAATCATCAGAAAATATTTTATGCAGTAATTGAATTGTTTCATTGGATATATGGCATGTGACACCGTCTTAGTGAAACTATTGTATTTAAAAGGGTTTAGACGGTAATACAAGTCGAACGATATGTCATATTTCTGTGAAGAAGAGTATCGTGTAAACTTCCCAGCGGCAAATGAGAATCAAGAAGGTAATGCAGGAAATGTATAATCTATTGATTTCGGAGACCATTACCCTTAACACAGATCATGTCCCACGAAAGTAATAAATGTTTTTACTATCCCCTCGTAATAAGTATTAGAATTTATTGTTTGGAATACATAAATGTAATATTTATTAGTAGTTTGAAGGAATAACGATAAATAAAGAAATTTTTTAATAAAATGTAGAACAATGAATTCCTTCTTCTGAAGATGTGGGAATAGACATAGTAATCAATATTTACTTGTGTGCTACAAGAAATTAAATTCTTGATTCCAAAAGTAATTAATTCTAAGGTAATATAACATTGAGAGAAAATACGGATGAAAATTTGACAGTCGTACGTACGGCTCTCTTTGTTTTTTGAAATATTTCAAAAAACCATCACGTTTTATTAGATCAGGGATGCATTTTTATGTTTTTGTTTATTTGCTTAACAGCCTGTTTCTAGAACACGAATGGTTTTTGACATTCGTCTTTTTATATGGGAAACACTAACACCATTCGTGTTCTAGAAACAAGCTGTAAGTTAAATGTATTCACAATGTATGTACATTTTGTGTGCATGTTTTAATTTTACTTTGTTTTGGTATTTTACCAACCGTGTAAACGGCAGAAAGAACTGTGTTATCAAGTCGCAATATCGTTGTTTGACACCCCTCATAGCCCACTGAGCATTACTGGCTACTGCTTCGATAATAACATTTTAACGGGTGTCTTTTTTTCCACGACCGGCATGTTTATCGTCTCCAACTGATCTTGTTTTAATGAATTTTTCATTTAATCTTTTCATAGTTGATGAGGTTAAAATACTATTTTGTATAGAATCTATGAACTACCGCCGCCAAACTTTAATTATTTTTTAAAAATATTATCCAATAGTTAAAAAAACCCCTGCATTCTTACCAACCCTATACTATCAACTATAGCTGTAGTCTAGTGGTTAGTGTGTTGGCTTACTAGACGAGAGCTCCGGGTTCAAATCCCAGCTCTGACTTCATAAAAAGAAAGAAATATAAAAAAATATTTTTTTCGGCTACTACCTCTTAGAAGTCTTCTGGCAAAAGCTCTGAGAGTAACTGATTGCCATGAAGAAGCTTCTCAAATCTGTCATTCGGAGACGACATTGAACTGTAGGTCCCGGTACTCATGGATAAAAATTGGCACACACAACATGGGTGCTGCGAAAAGCTAAGACGTAAACCTGAACGTAATATTTGTAATGGCCAGCTATGAATGTATATATGTAAACTATCAACTGTCAAACTGTTTACCTCTCAGAGTTGCCAACGACTTACTGCAAAATGCGTTAATTTTGGCACACCACTTACATATTCACATATGTATGTTTTTATTTTGATGTATAGGTACATCTCTTGTTACTATAAAAGAAAGAGATTTGTTTACTATCAAACAAGATTAAAGCTTAAATTAATTTATAAAATGTCACAATTTCAAATACTGTATGTTGACATACCAGAGCTATTTATGAAATAAAAATTATAATCAATCAAATAAGAGTTAAAGTTGGATTTCTAAATGTTTGAAAACCCATTCTTTTAAAATTTATTACTGAAAGCGTACTTTCTTTGTTGTTGACGCCAAGAAAAATGCTTTGTTTTTTAATAAGAATATTATCAGCTGTTTCTAATTTAGTAAAAGTATATGAGATGGTATTGGTGCTGTATAATTCTGCTACTTTTCATTACTCGATAGTATTGATAGTTACCTTTTAATATTGAGTACCCAAAAATTAATAAAAATACTCGACACTCGGTACCCATTATTTTATACTTTGCCAGTACTAGTTGGTATGACTTCATAGGTATTTCAATTTATATTAATTTTTGTGACACAGTGTAATGATTCATTATAACAATTTTATTTTCTAATTCGCCATAATCACAATTTAAATAATGTGGGTGATAATTTTCAAAAAAACTGTTTAATTTTGTTGTGTACTTGAGCATTACTTTCCACAAAATTAAAAATTTAAAGTTTCTAAATTATGGCGTGAAAAATAATTTCTCAATTCAGAAGAACACAATTTTTTGTTAAAATATTAAAATATTTTAATTAAACTCAGAAAATAGTAAATTTTTTTTAGAACATTAAAAAAATTATGTTATTTTTTATTACTTTATTATTTTTTTTATTTACACCTAATTCGGGTTCTTAGCGAATGTGATTTAGCACGATTTTAAAAACACACTTCATTCTCTTTTTACGCGATTTAATTTGATATATCGTATGTTTATATTAAATTCGTTACAGTTTAAATTTAATGCATTTATAGTTGGCAATTCTGCAAATGGTGTGATAGAAAAATATATTACAATAAAAATATGCATTTCTCTAGCCAGATTGTGTTAAAAATGGCGGCCTAGTACATTTTAACACGGTTTAGTATTCAGACAAATGCAAACAATGTTGAAGCAAAAGGCGTTGATAATATATCGTTTGCAGATATAGAGAAATTAATGTAAGATAAGATTTTAATCGATTATGCGCTTATGACCCGAGAACTACAAAAGTAATTGATGTTTCCGCCCTAACTGCACCCATAGTGCATAGAAGGTCTCCAAATGGTAGCTAAAATGAGGGATAATTTTCGCAAACATGATGCGTAAAAATTCTCAAATTTTAAATGTGATTTTAAATTTTTAATCAAATTTGGATTAATTACGGAGTTTTTGACAAAAACTATTGACCCACTACCAGCAATTAAAACAATTTCAGTATATAAAGTGAACAAAAGCTCACTTTTTATACGGATACTCTACAGACATACATACATAACTGGCCATTACAACTCTGTTTCAGGGTTACGCCCTAGTTTCTCGCAGCACCCATGATGTGTGTGTTAATTTTTATCCATGAATACCGGGACCTGCAGTCTAAAGTCGACTCCGAACGACAGACTTGAGAAGCTTTTTCATGGCAATTAGTTACATTCAGAGCTTTTGCCAGAAAACAGCTGAGAGGTAGTCGCTGAAAGATATATTTTTTTATATTTTTTTTAAGACGGCAGAGCTGGGTACAGAACCCGGGGCTTATGCCTTAGTAAGGTAACACACTAACCACTAGACCACGTCAGCAGCTGACAGTTTAGGGTTGCTAAGAATGCACCTGGTTTTGTTAATGATTGGATAATATGGATACTCTAGTTTTCGATTAATGTATCCTATCGCGTAAGAACAGAGTTAGGTGTAATTATTTTATATATTTTGTTTACTACTAGATTACTACGTCAGCTTGTGTTATATGTATCAGTACAATTGCATATCAAATATTTTTTATTCACGATTCTTACTTCATTCATATACATTTTTTTTTTATAATTTAACTTCACAACCAGTTTTCGTTTAACAATTGTTTTGTTTTGAAAATATTTGCATTGTGCATTGAATTTTTAATCACTTCACCAATATGAACAATTAAATACGAATATATAACTGGTTGACTCACCTTAATAGTTTACAAATTTGGTAAATTATGACAAGTTCAGTATAATTTGTATAAGAAATTTTATAATTAATTCCGCTGTGGTCTATGAAATCTGAACCTATAAACAGCGTCGTATTTAAAATTACACTGAAGAGACCGGCAATGGGCTCGTTACTTAGCAAATGGACGTTTGCTAAAGGAATTGCAATAATTTATATGAAATTTACATAAATACATATATATATATATATATATATATATATATATATATATATACATATACATATATACTTTTTATTAAAAATAATTTTATATTATTAAGTCTGCAGACCAAAGCTTTAATATAACTTTCTCGTTTATCAATATTATTTTTTTTTCGCAAAGTAGATTAAGTGGAAAAAAGAGTCTCTTGTTATTATCAAACTTTATCAAATCGCCATTTCTTTGCAAAAATTTTTTAAATTTAATAATAAAAAGACATTCGCACGCACTTTTATTAATTTATTTTAATTTAATCAGTATTTTTTTTATTTAATTAAATTTACCAATAATTTTAAAAATATATTTAAATATTTAAATTAGATTAAACAATATTAGTTAAATGCATTAAACTTATCTGTTAATTTTAAACGTGACTAAAAATTTTAGTCTGCGTATTGCGATATATAAAAAAAGATATATTATTTAAAGCATTAAACAATCTCTTCAAATGGTATGCCGGTAGTTTTTATCGACTGCCCTCTTTATGCAGCAAAACTTTGGACTTTTTGTCACCAAAATATATCTTTTAAAAGTAAAAAATGCATAGAATTTATTACCCCTTGATATTGGGTATTTGAAAATACAACTGGTTGACAAGTTTTCAGCAGCGTTGCCACAGCCTTCAAGTTTTTGTAACCAAATTTTAGGAAAAAATGCAACCAAAATATTATAAAAATAATAAAATTTTTAGATTATAGTTTTTATGGCCACAGTTAAGGAAATTTTCTAACACTCTGCGACTGACGTGATATAGTTCTAAAAATTCTAATGACGTGGTAGTCTACCAGACACCATTTCCATGGCTTATATTTTCCAAAGTTCCGATTTGTAAAACTAATAAAACCATTTTTTTATTGTTTATGGGTATAAGGTATTATTTATATAATTAGTTTTCTAATTTATAGCGAAAATTCGTGTTTAATGTTATTAATCGGCATGTTATTAATTTTCAAAATACTATTTTGTGTTTGTTGGTGTCTGATAGACTACCACATCTATCGAAGAAGGTTAAACTACTTCCAACAATTAAAGTTTTTGTAATATAATTTACTTGTAAAATAGTTCTAAAGGGTGTTTTTTATTGAGGTATAGAACTTTAAATTGGCATCACTTTTTTAACTGGTGGCCATTTTGTCAGCTGTCAAGTGATTAATATTTAGTTTGGTTTGCCATTTCATCAGGAACAGGTTGACAAAAGAACAACGCTTGCAAATCGTGCAAATTTATTTCGAAAATAATGGTTCAGTTCGCGAAGTTTACCGCAAGCTCCGTCCATTTTATGGTCGACATAATCGTCCATCAGAGCAATTAATTCGGTTAACCATGGATCGTTTTCGCACTACATTTACTCTATGTGATAATACGCATCCGCAGAGACGTCGAACAGTGCGCACAGAAGAAACAATTGCCGCTGTAGAGCAAAGTGTTGAAGAGAACCCGAATGAATCGATTCGCCACCGTGCACAGCAATTGGAGCTTTGTCCATCAACTTTATGGAAGATTTTGCGCAAATATCTTGGCTTGCGACCTTACAAGATCCAGCTTGTGCAAGAATTAAAGCCGCGAGACCATGCAATGCGTCGTGATTTTGGTGTATGGGCCGAAAATGAGATTGATCTCGATGCTGATTTTCATCGCAAAATTTTTTTCAGTGATGAGGCTCATTTTTGGTTGAAGAGAATCCACATGAGACCCTTGAGACGCCATTACATCCACAAAAACTGTCTGTTTGGTGTGCTCTATGGGCTGGTGGAGTCATTGGGCCATACTTCTTCCAAAATAATGCTGGAGAGTCAGTTACCGTTAATGGAGACCGGTATAGAGCCATGATAACCGACTCCGAATTGGATGGCATGTATTTGGATGAGTTGTGGTTCCAACAAGACGGCGCTACATGCCACACAGCGCACGTCACAATCGATTTATTGAAGGAAACATTCGATGAGCGCATAATTTCGCGGAATGGACCTGTCAATTGGCCACCAAGATCGTGTGATTTGACACCATTGGATTATTTTCTTTGGGGATATGTGAAGTCGCTCGTCTACGCCAACAAACCAGAAACGTTAGGGGACTTGGAAGCCAACATTCGTGGCGTTATTGCCAACATACGGCCCCATATGCTCGAAAAAGTGGTTGAAAATTGGACCTGTAGAATTGGCTTTATTCGAGCTAGCCGCGGTGGCCACATGCCCGAAATCATATTTAAACATTAATGGCATAAAATTATCCTTCCAATAAAGCCAAATTGATGGACATTAAAACGATTTTCTTGTGTTTTATTTCAATTCGAAGTTCTATAATTCTAAAAAAAACACCCTTTATAAGTCTAACAGTCAAGATAACATTCGACATTTCGATGGTATAGAACAGAAAAGAAAAAATATAGACGGTGCAGTTTATTTTACATGTATGCTTACCTCATCCAAATCAGTTACCTTCTCCAGACTAGTCTCAACCAAACTTTTTTCGCTAGCAGGCAGGTCATGCCAATATTTACTACGGAATCATGGTTTAGAACAACTAAGAACTTTAATAAAACTTTAAACAAACTTAGAGATAAAAATGCATGTGTAGCACTCTTCGAATTGTTAACATAAATTAGCTAATGGTTGTGGTTTCCACTGACAGAAAATGTATTTTTATTATAGAGTACTTGCTGGGATTATATAAGCTGCACTTTACCTACCCGTCAGTCAATAGGTCTAATTAATGCAAGGATATTTTTTCATGCCTTATATTTCAAGTCAAAATATGAAATGGTTTAAATCTACACCGAGACAATAACACTTTATATATATATACGTGTTGCTTTTCAATTCACAGTAGTCTTAAGTCAT
Source organism: Metopia argyrocephala (assembly GCA_963576795.1). Taxonomy (NCBI): domain Eukaryota; kingdom Metazoa; phylum Arthropoda; class Insecta; order Diptera; family Sarcophagidae; genus Metopia; species Metopia argyrocephala. Next base: position 51,910,115 of record OY756210.1, read on the forward strand.
CTGTAGCTTAAATTTGAAGTTTAAACCCTCCATCTACCACAAAAACAACAAAAAAAAAAAAAAGAAAAAAATTCAGTAATTACCAAACTGGGTCTATTGGACCCATTGGTATAGAAATAGTATGGCCCAACTGATAGTTCACTGTATTTTGCGGTACCAAATTAATTACCTCAAAAGGAAATATGCAATAAAATTAAACATAAACATATTTGGTAATTGGAAACATTGTGGAAATATTGCTACGGGCTTTAGAAGAACACTAAGAAAATATCCGTCTAAAATTGATGAGGTATTTTTATTAGTCGTGGTCTAGTGGTTAGTGTGTTGGCTTACTAAGACATGAGCCCTGGGTTCGACACCCAGCTCCGACATCTTAAAAAAAAGAAATATGAAAAAAATATTTCTTTCAGCGACTACCTCTCAGCAGTCTTCTGGCAAAAGCTCTGAGAACAATTAATTGCCATGAACAAGCTTCTCAAGTCTGTCGTTCGGAGTCGACATTAAACTGTAGGTCCCGGCATAAAAACGGATAAAAATTTACACACACAACATGAGTGCTGCGAGAAGCTAGGCCGTAATTCTCACACAGGGTTGTAAAGGCCAGTTATGTATGTATGCTTTTATTAAATACATATGCGTGAGGGTGCGTGGTATAGTGGTTAGTGCGCTCGCACAAACACTTAAACGGCACAGGTTCAAATCCCAGCAAAGGTGAGAAATAAAAAAGTTAATTTGCGGTTTTTTCAAAGTTATAATTTAAAAGTAAGAGGCCCCCCTCCCCCCCCCCCCTAGAAGACCATCTACAAAGAAACCTCTCTCCGCTATTCCACCTTAACCAATGTCACAAAAAAAAAGAACGATTGATCAGGATAAAAGCGCCACCTATTGGGAAGTAGCAGATAACAGCTAAACTTACTTAGCGAAGGCACGCACCACACAATCAGCATGCAACGATAAGGCAATATCTGTTTCTCATTCAAGAGTGATGGTAAAACACTGGCCTTTGTATGATCAATTCACAGCAATTTGTCTCATTCCTAAGGCGATTAATAATAACATAAGAAAAAACGTATATGTACTATCCTCTCCAAAAATTTCAGTACAACGCACAGCATTTAGTAAGGATTAACGTCTGAGTATTGGTCTCAAATAAAAAAAAATATTCGCGTACCTGCGGATTTGGGAAGTTTGCTTCGTATACTTAACTACATAGCTGTAAATAAGAATAATTATTTTCTTATTCAATATTATAATGACAAAGGAAAGTTAAAAAATATTCCCTTTTATAGTCTGTAGCTATTTTACACTGAATTAATTAACTTTGAAATACGTTTTAGACATGATTGAGCCTAAATTAGAAGAATCTCAAAGCAACAATGAAAATAAAAAATGTTATGAATAACCCTGTGGTTATATTTATTCTGAAATTATTTTTATTTTATATTTGCCCTTATTACTAAAGAAAAGAGTTTTTATAAAGAAATATAAAAAATAAATGTTTTTTTCTGTTCTTTTCTATCGAATGTAAATATCAAATATCGAATAGACGCCTAACTTTCCAACTTTGGACATTCGATTTCAAAGATCGCAGTACAACAAATTGGTTAACTTAACAGGGCTTTCGAGGAACGTAGTACAAAAGTGTAAAACCGATAAATTTTACAACATATTCTTTAATTTTATTTTGACAGTGTAAATATGTATATGAATACTTTTTTTTTTGGTTTAAGAGGTATTTATACTTTAAAGAGAAAGTAATTGCAGCACTGCCTTATGAAAAAATTTTGAAAAATGATGAATTTTCGTTTATACTGTACATTTTACTTTTTCAACATTTCAAACACTTTATCTTGAAATATACTTCCTAACTAGGCAGACGTAGTTAATCTCTATTACCAAAAGATGTTAAAATAGACGGAATGGGAAATTACCTTAACCGACTTGACAATAAGCGAGGAGTCCGTAATGCATATGTTGCCTATCAGTGATACAACTTGAGAATTTTTTTGATTTAAACAAATTTCTCGCTGTGTATTTTGTAGCTACAAAATTATCATTAAAAGAATCATAAAATAATAACAACACCCGAAATAAAAATATTAAAATTGTTCTTATTAGTTAACATTTAATTTTTCTATTTAAAAACACTTCAGATGCCTAATCTTGTTCAACATGACCGACCGTCAACATTTGTTAGTATGTAGATAGAGTATGTACATATATAGTATGTACATACATATGTATTGTTTATTGATTTAAGAAATAAATTCAAGTATTGATTTATTATTTTATAGTAAATAAAGTTTAATAATTAAAGTACAATTAAAACAAACCAAAAGAAAAGAAAAAAAGATATACAATACATCGTAGCTGTACAAAATTATATCATTGATTGATATCATATCACATAATATCAGATCAGATATGTTTAGAATGGCTAATAAAATCACATGATTCTTGTAAACTAATACTATTTATGGCTAAAATTTATTTTATTTGTCATCCTTCTTCTTGATAAAACGTAATAAATTTTTTCAAGGTAAAATTATGGAATTTTTTGCTAATAAAAAACCAAGTACTTATATATATCAATAATAGTTGATTGAAAATACTCGCAACTATAAAGTATGTATTCTACTCGTACATTACTGACTTACATGCTTAAGACGGTAATATTTTCTTACATGTGACCTAAATTTTCCAACACACTGCTTGCTAATGTGGTAGGCAGTAGGGTAAGAGATGATAAAAGTTTATCTATACATATGATAGAAAATTTACTCCTACACGTATTATAACTAAGGGAGCTTCTTTTAAAGATTTAAGCTAACTTTCAATTTAAATATTAGATTATAAATATTTTTAGTGCTCCCTACTCCTAATTTGATGAGTGGGTTATGATTGATTTGCTTCTTTATCTTTTAAACGTTTTCATAAATCCCAAAACAAAATCTGTTAAGCAATTAGTATTTAAACAAACAGAAACAAAAAAAAAACTAAGTTAAAAAAGCAAATCAAAACAAACCAAAATAATATGGTTGAGGTTGCAAATTTTTTGAATAATCAAAAGTTTTACAAAATCTTAACAAAAGGAATCAATATTCTTAAAGGTTTACTGCCATGTGCAAAAAAACAAATACATTAGACGTGAAGTTTTTATTTCATATACAAATTTTATTTTAAGGTTTATTTTATTTCTTTATTTAATTTTTTGCATACAGGCTTTAATGTTTTTTAAACTCCAGTGTTGGGTGCCCTAGTGGTCTAGTTGGTAGTGTGCTAGACCGCTAGTGTGAGGGTTGTGGGTTCGATTAACACCAGAGGCCCTGGTCTTTGACACTTCACCGAGCAAAGTTCTTTGTCACTAGTCTTGGAATAATTAGATATAATATTGTATTCTAATTTAAATAAATAAAAAAAACTCCAGTGTTTGTTTTAGTGCGCCAAAACCATTTTTGATACGATTAACAGCCTGTTCATAGAACACGAATAGTTTTTGACATTCGTCTTTTTATATGAAAAACACGAACAAATTTTATTGTGTTTGTTTCCAAAAACCATTCATGTGTAAGTGTGCTATCTGCCATACAATTGACAAAAATAATGCTGACTACGTGAGCTTATGAAGGTGTTATTGAATGACAGACGTAAAATAAGTTTGGTCTGACGTACAATAATTGAAACTGAGTTTCAAGTTTGTCTAAATTGGGTAAAATTTAAAAATGTCGTCAACTAAAGCAGATATTAATAGTGTTAGTAAAAAAACCCCAAGAACATCAATGGGGCTGATCAAGCAGCAGCTGTTACTTTTGTTCCATTTTGCGATATTATAACACAGTTTTTTCTGCCGAAATTAGATGCTATTGATGTAACCAATTAAATAGATCAATTACTAACTGAAACATTTTCTGACTTTATCGTTTCGGTGATTAGAATTGGGCCTTTAGAGCGTATGATTTCACACCATTAAAATGCCTCTCATGGGTTTATTTGAAATTAAAACTCCATTCCAACAAGTTGATAAATCCAAGTGCATTACAAGTGGAAATTAAACGCTACTGCAACGAAATTCATTCACAAGTATGCAGTAAGGCCATAAAAAATGTTGACGAAAGTATGCTTACAACGCCGTTAAGGCCATTTGCCCGATGTGTCATTCCGTATTTAAGGATAGGGTTAATTAATTAATTATATCACAGAAAAAAATATCACCAAAATTCAATCAACAAAGTGGGTTGTTAATGTAAAATTTTATTTTTAATATGTGTTTTATAAATACAATCAAATATTTTTTTGATATTACAAATATTAGGATTTATTTTCAACAAATTATGCTAATTAAAATTGTTGTTATTATTTAAGCAATATTTTCAAAAACAAGAAGACTTAGTTATAAAAAAAACAACAAAAACATATGAGATTTATAAGGAAGTTTAACAAAAATATTTATTGAAATTGTTGAAATTATTCCAACAATTGGGTTGCTAACCACAATTGTTGAAAAAAGATGGTACCGTTACATTTTTTTCTTTTTTCAAAGTAAACTTTGACAAAAAAAATAAAATAAATTATTACGGTACCATACATTTTCAATAAAAACGATTAAATAAATTTTTTGTTGAATTCTTTGCTTTACGTTAGTTGCGCATATTTAGTACAAAAACAACATTATAAAAATTAGGAGTGATGGTGTAATGGTTAGAGCGCTTGCATACAACACACAACAGCCCAGGTTCAAATCCCAGCAAAGGAGAAAACGAAGACGATTTAATTAAAAAAAAAAGATTGATAAAATAGGGCAACAAAAACATTTACTGAAAGTCTTATAATCTTTTCAACAAATAGTTTGTTAACCACAATAATTGAAAAAACATGGTACCGTTGCATTTTTTTTTTTCTTTTCTTAAGGAAACCTACAATTGTCGTATTTGTATTTACAAAAACCATTGTTAGCGCAAAATTGAATAATATTTTAATTGTATATACAAAAAAATTTGTTGTATTTACAATCTAGTTTTTTCTGTGATACTGTGTAATTCATTGAAAAATTAAAGATTTAAAATCTAACATGCCACTCTCTTTTATATTTAATTTAAATCCTGCTTTAATTTTAAGACAACAATGTTTTAAAAAAACCCTATAAAATAGAAAGATAACTGCTATTTTTTTACTTTCCATAGTTACAGGACTTCTCGAGTCGAAAAATTTCAACAGCTAAGATTCCTTTTTTACTATATTTGTTTAATTTTTGCTAGCCTCTGCTATTTGTATCAGAAAGGCCCTTAAGTATTATAAAAAGTTTTTAAAATTAGAAACCATGCAATTAGAAATGTTTCAATTAAGTACTTCTTAAGAAATTGACAGTGTCTTGCAGTGCTCATTACGGAAGTTTACTTCAATATCCTGCCATTAGACGTTTTAAGGATATCCAGCAGAAAATAGTGCTATTTTGTAGGGGAGAAATTGTAAACAATCACTTACTAGTGCACATCAATAATGAATGATTTTTGTATGAAATGAGCAATAGAAATGCAAATTTATTGCAACCAGTAAACAAATAAAAAAAACCTTATTCTCTAAATTATTTGGAAGCTTTAATGTATAAAAAACAATAAAATGCTTCCATTATTGCTTAAAATTTTATTTATTGCTTCCAAATTTGTTGCTGGGTAACTTAACAAAATTATTTTCCATATTATATATATAAATTTTTTTTTGCTTAATTTTTAAATAATAATAAAAAAAAACAAATAATATTAAATCAAGAAAAAAATAGTTTTTCTTGGTTTTTCTTATTTTTTGTTTTAATTCAACGGGTGACAGCATTTCTGTTGCAAGTTTAAATTTAAACTTTGCACTTTAAATATTACAGTTTGGCTTTAAATATTTGCTGTTTTTTTTTTTTTTTTTTTTGTTGATGACTTACACTATCCACTGTTCCATTTTGTTGGGTTATAGTAGACAACATCATTTTGTGCTAGAAAATCTGTATTCCAGAGATGAACTTTAATTACACCGGTTTAAAGTAATACGAGTACTACGAAATTACTGGTAAAATAATTTAAATGAAATTAAAAATGCTTCCTATTATTAATCGTATTACCACCAGTCAACACAATTACACAAAATATTTATTATTTATTTTTTTTTTTTATTTTATTATTTCGCTTAATTATACTTTATAAATTAACCGTGAGTGCGAAATGTTATATTTTTTAAGCCAACTGAAACAAACACTAAAATAAAACTGAAAATTCTTAAATGACAAAAAGTGCTTTAAACCAAAATAAAAACATAAAGTAATGGAAAAAAAATAAAAACAAAAAAACACACTTTTTTCGTTTTATTTTATATTTTTTTTTTTATTAAAAATTATTATTTTATAATGTTGTTATTTGCTTAACTTAACAAACTTTTTTACACTCAAAGAAAAAACAAAAACACAAAAAAATCGTATCTTTTGAAAATCTCACTCAAAACAATAACACAAAAACCAGTCAGCCAGTTAGACAGCAGCACAAAATCCATAAACTAAGTTCTGTGTAACGTACTCGTATTCACTATACAAAGTGTTTATACTGACAAACATCCATAAAGCAGTAAGCAATTCCACTCAAAATTGTTTCTTTAATTTTTTTGTTGACCAACATTTTAGATTTGCAAAAATATTTAATTTTTTTTGTTTTTGTTTTTGTCTACGAGTATTTCATTTAAGCAAAATAATTTAACATTGAATTTTAACGTTTTTATTATTTTAATTGGTTTATTTTTGGATTTGTAGGCAGTTCTGTGATATTCAATTTTAGGTCTCTAATCAAAGTTTTGTTTTTATTTATTTTTTGGTTTTTTTTTGATTTTGATGCCATAAACTTTATAAATTGTTACACTTATACAAAGAAAAACTATTTTAAGTACATGCGTTCTTCAAAGTGTAGATTCTTAATCTGATATTGTTATTTGTTTAGGTTAAAAGAATCAAATGATCATTTTGAGCTCGGTAAATCGTAATTCAACATCATATTCTTGTTATACCGAAGAATAACAGTCAGACCACACACACACCTTTTTACATAATATGAAAAAATTGAAAAGTTTACGGAAAACTCATGTCTGCAAGAACAGTGAATCGAATAACTGTCATAGCTGATGGGTATATTCATCACAACTATATTTTAATTTTGGCCAAACATAAAACAAAGCCCAACATATTTTAGCAAGGCAAAAATAGTGATTACACTGCCCAACACAAAAAAAAAAATTACGGAGTTCCGACAATTGATCCTTGTAGAGGAGACTAAAGAAATATATACTCGTGTCGGCATTTTGACAGATCACATCGGAATTTTATTTTAGAGGCGGTTAACATTTCCCATCTCTGGCCAACTCTTCACAGCAATTTGTATCATTCCTAAGGCGCTTAATATTCATATAATTAATAATAATATATGTACTGTCCTTTCCAAAAATTCCAATATGATGCACAGCATTTAGTAGGGGTTTACCTCTGAGTTTTGGTCTCAAATAAAAAAAAACCCTTGCAGCATATCGGTATGTATGGTATGTTCAGCAACTTTGTAGAAAATATCACGACAAATATTTTCGTAGAAAATATTAACCCTCTAACTCTTCTGCATAACTGCGTTTTGCGGCTTCATTCTAACAAATCGTAAAAAGCACGCCGAAAAAGAGGAGGGGCGGGGATGAAATGCTCTACAAAAATGTTGGCCATAAAATTTTACCATATATGTCAGCACACACCAAAACCTAAAACTTAACGCAAACACCTAAAAACAATCAAACTCAAGATTGCCCATTTAGGGTTAATTTAGATATTGTTAAAAAATGTAGAACAAGCAACATCTAGACCAAAATTAATATCACAAGAGTATTTAAATGCGAGAAAATTAGAAAATAAAGCAGAAATATTAGTAGTAGTAATATTTTAACCGCCTCTTAAATAAAATTTCGATGTGATCTGTCAAAACGCCGACACACGTATATATTTTTTTAGTCTCCGCTACCTGGATCAATCGTCAGAACCCCGTAATTTTACAAAAAGTTTAAAATTGTTGTACAGTGTTATTGAGACCTTATTTCTCCATTAGGGCGTATTTTTAATTTTATTAAATGTGTAACATTTTTGTACTTTAAATAACTATACTAGAGTATGTGGTCGTTGCCCCCAACTGAAGACAGACCTGAACTTTCTATTCAAAAACAATTTTACACAGAGAAGCCCTATGATTTGATTTTATTACTATTTGTGTCTTGATTTCATTTCATTATGCCTTTATTAAATGCCGCTATTAATTTCTTAAAGGAAACGTGAAAAGAATTATCGTACGCTCTGATAGATTTCTATAGATTCATATATGAAAACCAGGCCCAACTAAATTCTAGTTCATGAACACATCAGTGGAAGAAAATATTTTTGGATAGGACACACATTAAGGTCGATAAACACCATGTAGTACTCCTACAAAGCACATAAAGCAATCAGCACAGAGACCAGCTGGCATGCTACAATAGTAAGAAAGCTAGAAAAAGAGAACTGTAACAAGGCCACAAGAATTGTAACAAATACAGTTCGCTGGAAATCTTAAGTTGAGACCATTTGCTCCTCATTCAGAAACTAGTGGTATATCAAGATTGATAGAACTAAACAGTACAACGTGCGCATGTTTTCCCCTTAGATGACGTACATTTCCTTATAGTTAAGAAAAAATAAAGAGATTAATGTGCTCATACTTAACTTTTTCGTAACGTCATTTCATCTTGATGTACACAAAAATCTAATTTTGTGTGCGGCATATCATAATCTTTAGTTCTGTGTCTTACTTGCGATATATTCCATATCCCATTATAATGCTTCAAAATTAATTTTAAGTTTCTTTTCAAGTTTTACTTTCAAATCAAGTTTTAATTATTGGCAGCAAGTTGTTTGACAATTTCCATTTGTAGTTAAGGAATGTTATAATTATTTGATAAGAGATAATTTAATAAGAAGCGATAAGCGCCATTCAGTATTACACCAACACTCCTTATCTCAATGCAATTGAAAAGTACTAAAAAAAATTTAAAAAAAAAAAATGAAAATCATCACCAGATTATAATCATTTTTAGAGTTGCAGGCATTATATCGCTTGGCGATAAAACCTTCGAAAGTAAAAATTTTAACATAAAAACGGGAATATTGTTTAGACCACTTAACAATTATGGTTTTATGCGTGCACGAGTACATATTGCAAAATAAAACCATAAAATTTTATAAACTGCCCTAAATATTTCTAAATTTTTATCTAAAAACACGTTTTAGAATATTATGAATAAGAAAAATAATGAATGTTTTTAAAAGTTTATTATAAAAAAAACCATGTGTAAAAACGCGTTTCTGGGACTGTGATGGTGTTTTATTATGTTCTAAACTTGGAAGCTACTTCTGCTATTCGTATATTACCGATTCTTTACTCGAAGGTACACACTTTCTTACTTAAGAGATTCTCTTAGCCATTAGAATGTTATCGAATAAATCGTTTCCAAATTTCTCATGATGCCAATCGATATCGAGTGAACCAGTTGCAAGTGTTTTTACTCGAAGCCAAATACTCAATCAAATATGTAATTGGGGTATTCACATATGTTATAGGGCGACATTATAGGGCACTTTGTGAATGCTCCAAATGTATGTATTATATATTGTATATCTGTGGCAATTTGGAAGAGTAGCTTAAGTCGACATAAGAGAGAATTGAGTTAAGGCGTTTGGGGCATTACAGAAGCAAAGGCGCTTAAATGTGTTTAGTCCGTTTTGAAAAATTCTATTTTTTATCAATGTTATGTACGTTTACTTTTTAGCCTAAGTTTTTTAGATCAATAACGCATTTAACAAAACATCTTATGTACACATAGATTTGTTTACATATTCAGATTTTCGATTTATCATATAACTTATATTTACATTAGTTTTTTTAATAAAATGTGATTCTTGTAAACAGTTATCTTAAGTGAATGTAAGTTCTTGAATAAATTCTCTTATGTTTACTTAAAACTACACAATACGTACTTTTTATTTCAACAGAAGCGCTTAAGTTACTTAAGGACCTGTCCAACGCAGATTTCAGTTTCGAAAAAGCGCTTAAGTAGAAAAGGCGTAAAATCTTCTAAAATCAACCATATTTTTTTAAAATATTCATCCTTCTTCTCTAATGAACATGTCACCAATATATTAACTCATAAATTATTCGCAAAAAACATACAGAATAAAAATTACACAAAATTGAAGATATCTCAAAACTTCAATTTTCGACTTAAGCTACTCTTCCATATTGCCACAGATATATTAAAGGAGTATGTACAAAATTGAATCACAGTTAAATGTATACGTAGATGTGCATTTAATTTAAATTAGAATACAATATTTAATTATTCCGAGACGAGTGACTAAGACCTTTGCTGGGTGTAGTGTCACAGACCAGGGCCTCTGGTGGGAATCGAACCAATAACCCTCACACTAGCAGTCTTGTACACTACCAAATAGACCACTGAGGCACCCATGTCATGATAATTATACTGTGAGTAATTACATATATTTAATACAATATAAGTATTTAATTATTCTTTGAATAATAAACAAATAAATAATAAAACTGCAAATGGTAAACCCAAAATTAAAAATTGCTAAGCATTTGTCTTTAGAGGTTTACTGTCCTCAATTATATCTTGTTTCACTGCTGATCTAAAGTTGAATCTGCTGATTCTACAAGCAGACACTAATTGTTCTACCGAGACTCGTATTGACGGCAATGCCGTGGCGATCTAGGATATTCTCATTCTAGTTTTCCTGCTCTCCTACATATTTTCATAATTCACTTATTTCAACATCCTCATTAATTATGTTTTATGATTAACTGTGTGAGGATACTGAGGGAACGATGTATCTAGAGTGAAATTAGGGTTTTTTCTGATACCTGGCTATCAGAGCTCTGGCGTCGCCCATGGGAATCTCTTCCCTGGTTCTTCGTTGTAATGAAGAGCTGAAACTCCTTGTGGATGCTTGTGGCATATCCTTAGTCTGGGTTCCGGGTCATAGGGATATCATTGGAAATGAGAAGGCGGATGAGCTTGCTAGGAGCGCCTCTGCCGGAGGGGAGTCTATTGCTTCCTACTCGGATGTCCACTGCCCTATGACTGTCATTAAAGAAGGTATATCCAAGTTTTTCCTTGGATAAGCAGAGAGCAGATGGAATACCATAATTTTCTGTGGTGTTTCTAGGACATTTTGGCCTCGATATACCCGGACAAGACTTCTCGTCAGTGTGATCGGTAAACACGCAGAAAGGTTGAGCCTGCAGAAGTTGCGGGAATACTTCTGAAAGAGAGACTATAGATCATTTTCTTTGTGATTGCCCAGGTCTGGCAGTCAGACGTTTGAAGTGACTTTTTTCCATGGCTTGGAGCAATGTGCAAACCTAGAGCCCCTTGGCTGTAGTTCTTTTTCCTATTTTGGGTGAATTCAGTTTAGTCCTGCAATGGTTTCAAAACGGCACTTTGTGATAATTGTAGTCGATCACGTTTTTAATTAACTAGCCGTTTGACCAACCTACCTGTGTGCCTTTCATATGAATAAATAATTCATATGAGGCATCTTTAACTCTAAATTTACGTTCCTACGTTAGTAACATTTGAACCATGGGAGCTACGTATATAAGCGCTATTAGAAGATCATTGTCTAAGGGGCTAATATCTTTGAAGTATCATTGAATCTCCAATTGAATAAAAAAAGTTATTTTATAATTAGTTTTAGAAAAACGAACAATTTTGGCTTTTTTAAAAATATTAGGAGCTAAATCCGCGGCTTTAAAATTTTTAGTTGCGGTGTAAGGATGACTAGGAAGACTTTTAAATTCTATTTCGCATCAATCATTGTCACAGCTGGGTTTGTCTTGTCATTAAGAAATACAATATTTTTAATGCAATGATAACATAACTATGCTTCCACGGCACAGCTATACACAATTAAACACAACTTCTTCAAATCTATCAAAAACCGAGTATTAGTTGTGGTAATGCTATTAAGACCCTTGCTTGCACCAATAAATAAAATGTCAAAATAATTTAAATTTTAACGTACTTTTTATGATATAATTGGGGTCATTGAACAACAAATTAATAACTATATTTTAAACTGATTTGTAAAATACTAAGTCCGCCCATTCGAACAGTTCTTATTTCGAAATATATTCGACAATTTTTTTTTTTTTTTAAGTTTTATTTAAGTGTTGTACTAACCCCACTATATAGTGACCTTGTCTTCAAATATCCAGCCCTGTTTTGTAAACAATTGTAAAGAATAAAAAAAAATTATTGCAAAAACAAAACAGAGTCCGGTGTCTTGTTGGATATTTAAAAACCCTTTAATACAGAGCGAAAACACAGTTTTGTTTAAATTTATTTTTTTTTAAGAAAATTTGCAACGTATAAGGGAATAAATTCAGCCAAAATAAATTTAAAATTAAATATAAAATTCAATTTATATTTTTTTTTTTTTAGAATCTCAGGTGGTTTGGATGGGAAATTGCTTATGAGTAAGCTAATGAATTCCTTGAAAATTTACTGTTAAATATTAACGTTTTTATAGCTATTACGAATTTATAACTTTCGGAGTAAAATTAGTTGCATATTTAACATATTTAAGGTTACGGAACTGCTGCTTAGAATTATAACAATGAGTTCAAGCCGATTTTGAAACCCAAAAAAATAACATTTTTAGAAAGCTTCTCAAATTGTAAATGTACAGAAAACCGAATGCTAAAATTGTATATTTGGATTTCATTACAGATTTTGTGGATTGTGTGTATAACAGTTTCAATAAGAGTATTGCCACTGTATGGTATCAATTTCTCCCATCTTTCTTGCAATTTATGCCCATGTTTTAACTTCTTCTTTACAAAACATTTAAATTTAAATGCAACCTTGAGTTTTTCAGTGTTAAATAAAACTTAAATGTCACTTTTATAATCAACCATATCCATTTAAGTTTTGTGTATAAACATATGTTTTCGCCACCGTAATTTTATGTTCTGCAAATAAAACTTAAACACCCTAAAGTGAACAATATAAAAATAACAGTGAACTATAAATGATAAAACTTATATTAATGAATTTGATTTTTTAATTTATTTATTAATTAATATTTTTATTTATTTATTTCTTTTGTTTCGTTTGGCTAGAGCCAATCCCAGCAGTTTCTTGATTATTACAATTATGGATGATTTGTTTACATTTCGTCGTGCAGGAGTTTATGTGCTCTATCCGCCATTTTATATTTTTTATATATCTTGAGTAAATGACGCCACTTTAGGTTTTCCACCCCAAATTTTACAAGTCTGGGGGTCGATTCTGTTTCTGTGAAAAAGCAAAATGAAAAAATTTTTCATCTTTTTATAAAAAAAAACGATTCTAATTTCCAGTTTTATGAAAACTATCTGTCAAATTTTTTTCATACGATAAATTCTTTTTCGTTAACAAATAGTCGATGATATCTAACCAGTGTTATACACTTTAAACAATATTACATTGCTAATAAATACATAAATTATTTAATAAAAGTATTTAAGTATTTTTAAGTATTTCATTTAACGTATTTACATATTTAACTAAATTTTTTTTCAAATTTATTAATTCCAAGTAAAAGAATTAATTTTAGAAAAAGTTTTTAAACATTTATTGATTTACAATAAAAAAGCGTTTAGTCATTTTTATAAGATGGTATAATATGCAGCACTAAAAAAACACAAACACAAACAAGGAGAACAAAAATAAAAATATTTTAGCAATTTCGTTCTTCTTCTATGCCTAATAAATTATATAGAGATATATTTATTTTTGTAGTCGCCGTGGTCTAGTGGTTAGTGTGTTGGCTTACGAAGACGATAGTGCTGGGTTCAAATCTCAGCTCCGACATCTTTAAAAAAAGAAATATGAAACAATTATTTCTTTCGGCGACTACCTCTCAGCAGTCTTCTGGCAAAAGCTCTGGGAGTAATTAATTGCCATGAAAAAGCTTCTCAAATCTGTCGTTCGGAGTCAACTTTAAACTGTAGGTCCCGGTACTCATGGGAAAAAATTAACACACACAACATGAGTGCTGCGAGAAGCTAGGCCGTAATCCTGACACAGGGTTGTAATGGCCAATTATGTATGTATGTATTAAAGGTCTGCACGGGTATGTTGGAAACGATCTTCAAGACATTCTAAAAATTTCAAACACACTTCCAACTCTAATTCGTAAAAGCGAAACGAAAAAACAAACATAAAAAGTGGTTGTTGTCGTTAGAATGTAAATAATGAGAGAATAGAGACAAGAGAGTATGGAGACATGAGGGACATGAAACATAAGAGTTAGAATGGAATGAATAGAGTGAATAGAATGTCTTGTTTGTAATATGATAGAAAAGAATTTCTTGTACTGGTATTATAAGTACTAAAGAACTGAATAATAAAAGTAATGAACTGAATAATTTTTTATGTTAGTTTTCTTTATTTTTTTTATTTTTGGCTTAATTTCTAAAAATACATACATACTATTTACAAAAACTTAAAAAAAAAATTATAAATAAACTACATGTTCAAAAAGTAATTGTTTTTTTGCCTTTAAATGCTTTAATATACACACACTATTCTTCTTGCTAGATTTCAATTTGTTTGTTTTCATTCGCTTGTTTGTACTACAAACTATCGCATTTACTTCAATACATGCACAAAGGAAATTCAAGACATTCAAGACATTTCAAGACGTTCGAATGTCTCCATTATAATTTAGAATTATGAGAGTAAATTTAGATTTATTCTATTCTACTCTATTCGTTTATTGAGGCTGTTCGTTTCGTTTCGTTTCGTTGGCTGCAAAACGAATAGAATGAATATTTGTTTCGATGCTTGTATTTACTCTCAATTAGAGTACACTTCTCGAATCATTCTAAACTGGCAGAAAAGCAAAACATTCATGCAGACCTTTAGTATGTATGTATATTTTTTACATAATATTTTCAAAGTTATGTAAAATATATACACATTTTTTGTTTATTTTATTGTAAATATACGTTCTGGTACTACGGGCATCAGGAAGCCCTCGGTTTGGGAGTACTCGTAGTGGTTGTGGTAACGCTAAATAGGTAACCCTTCAACAAGGGGATACTACTACCCAGGCAGTGGTATTCCGAATTGCTAATCTGATGTCCATGGGCTTTCTTCTGACCGGCGTGTCATAGACATGACCGAAATTAGAAGGCACCGGCTTCGGATGGCACTGGTCAGACGCAGGAATTTGACCACCACCCTTTACAGCGGGGTGGTGTGTGGTGAGTCTGATCACAGGTACGCAGGATAAACCCATTTAGTTGTTGTTATACCACTTATCATTATTATTATTATCTGGTTTAGACCCAGCACAAATGCAAGACACTGCGACCTATAAGATCTATTGTGTCCCTTTGAGTCTACTGTTTGTTTAACAGACCAACTGCCTTCCTTACGAACACCAGCAGGTCCGAAACTTTAGTGGTGGATATATCCGTCAGTGAGACCATATGTCTCCCTAAATACCTCCATCTGAATCTATCAAGAGCCACACATTCACACAATATGTGCTCTGCTGTCTCTGATGCTTGTGAGCATAGTCTACAAACATCTACATTTGTGATCGCCATTCTCATCAAATGCGCTCTCACACTACAGTGACCCGTAAGAAAATCCGTTAGGATTTTCAGGTCCGGCCTTCTATACTTTAGAACATCAGACTCACCCCCAAATCGCGGACGAATCACAGCCTTGGCGTGCCTAAGACCCGACTGGGCATTCCAATGTTCCAAACATTTGCCAGTTTCCCATTCACTAATCTGACTGAGAATAGTAGAAAGCGGTGCTGCACAGCAGGGCTCCGGACCAATATAAGGCGTCGCAGATCCCCTCCTAGCCAATGCATCCGCTTCCTCGTTCCCGCTTATACCACAGTGTCCAGGTACCCAGAACAGCTGCACCCTGTTTCTAAGCGATAATTTTTGCAACGTGTCGTAGCAATGTTTGACAAGTCTAGATGTCATACGATGAGAGTCAAGCGCCTTTAAGGCAGCCTGACTATCTGAAAATATATTAATTGTCTTGCCCTTGAGCCCGATATCCAGGTTAATCTCAGCACATGCGGTTATGGCCAGGATTTCAGCCTGAAAAACACTCAATGACTTCCCTAGTGGAATTGACAGGTTTCGATTGGGTCCATAGACGCCAGCCCCTACTCCACTGTCCATTTTGGAACCATCAGTATACCAGTTTAGATCAGACTCACTCCGAGCCAAACACCCAGTAGACCAACATTCCCGGTCCGGTACCTCCACCTTAAATCTCCCGCCAAAGCAAAGTTCCAAAGGCATGGTATCCAAGACCGAAATTGGATCCCTGACCACTTTATGAAGAATGGCCAGGTTCCTTGACTCATTTCGAGGTGTTCTTACGAACACTTTTGCCGCCGAACACGCGGCCACCCTCATCACATAAATATGAAGTGGTGTTAGTCCAATCAGGGCCTCTAAAGCCACTGTTGGACATGTTCTCATTGCCCCGGTTACACCAAGGCAGGCAAGCCGTTGTATCTTGCCCAATTTTCTTATGGTGGTAGACTCCTCAGTCTTTCTCCACCAAACTATTGCCGCATAAGTGATTATGGGCCGAACAATGGCGGTATAAATCCACAGTGTCATTCTTGGCGATAGACCCCAAGTCTTACCGAAAGAAGAGCGACATGCCCAAAGTGCCCTTGTCGCCTTAGCCTGGACAGCAGAAATGTGCGAGTTCCAGGTAAGTCTTCTATCCAGAATGACACCTAGATACTTAATCTCCTTAGAGAACATAATAGTGGTACCCCTAAAAGAAATACAGTCGCACGTCAGCTTATATCTCTTCGTAAAAGGTACAACAACCGTCTTTGAAGGATTCACTGAGAGTCCTTCTTGAGAGCACCAATTCGACACATCCCTCAGAGCATCAGCCATAAGGTCACACAATGTACTCTCAAATTTCCCACGGGCCGTTATAACAAGGTCATCAGCATAACTAATTACGCTGATTCCTTTTTGAGCCAACATGGTAAGCAAGTCATCAACTACAAGCGTCCACAACAATGGGGATAGGACTCCACCCTGAGGGCATCCCTTCGACGCCATCACGGTCAATTCCTCTCCATCAAGGGACGAGCTGATAATCCTGCCTCTAAGCATGGAGCCGATCCAAGCTATAATTGGCCCTTCCACCCCTTTCCGTTCCAAAGAACCAGTAATGGAGTCAAAGCCTGTGTTGTCAAAAGCACCTTCTATATCCAAGAAAGAACAAAGAGCAACTTCCTTGTCAGAAAATGCTTTCTCAATACTCCCAAGGAGAGACAAAATTGCACCCTCAGTCGATCCGCCCTTCACATACGCGAATTGACTCGGGTGCAGGGGACGTTCCACAAGACACGTCTCCCTTATATAAACATCCACCAGCCTCTCCATTGTCTTCAAAAGAAAGGATGAGAGACTTATGGGTCTATACGACTTTGGAAGATCACTGGGCCTACCTGCCTTCGGTATAAATATAACCGCAACCTCCCGCCAAGCTCGTGGTATATAACCAAAACCGAAGCTGGCCTTAAAAATTACAAGAAGTTTAGACACTATTATGTCAGAACTTCTTTGTAGGAGAGCCGGAAAAATTCCATCTCTGCCCGGAGCCTTATAGGGTTTAAAGGAGCCAATAGCCCACAAAACCCTGTCCGGAGTGAATATTTTACTCGCGAGACTTTTGACCCTTCTGGTAACACGTACAGGTGCGGGAATATCCCAGCACTCGTGTACAGGTGCCACCTCTTGGGAACCAGGAAAATGCGTTCCCATCAAGAGATCCAAGGTTTGCCTTCTAGACTGAGTGTACCCTCCGGTACCTGTACTAAGGGACCCTATGCCATTAGAATGATCTATGGTGAGAGACTTTTGAAGGCGGGCCAATGCCGGCAAGCCCCCAATGGACTGACAAAATCCCCTCCACGTCTCCCTTTTAGACCTTCTAATCTCCTTATTGTACTCAGTGAGACTAACCCTATAAACCTGCCAATCACCTGTGCGCTTGGCCCTATTAAAGTTCCTCCTTACGGTTTTCCTCAGCTTTGACAAAGTGTCATTCCACCAAGGCACCTTACGAACAATAGAATGGTCACTATGACGCACACTACTGTCCAAAGAGGACTTTAATGTCGACTGTAGCTGATTTGCCGCCAGATCTAGTTCATCAACAGACTCTATAGAATCTGGCAGCCAGTCAACTTCTTTAGCCACATTTTCTCTGAAGCAGGTCCAATTTACCTTCCTAGAGACTATTGGCCTATCATCGGTTCTAGCAACGCTAACCAGATCAAATCTAATATGCATATGATCGGATAAGGATACTTCGTCTGACACATGCCAGTCCCTCAGAAGATTAGACGTGAATGTATCACACAACGCAATATCCAATACCTCCGACCTTATGGCGTTAACAAATGTAGGCCTGCTGCCCCTATTGGCCACAGCCACATTATTGCTAACCAGAAAGTTGAGAAGGTAATCACCCCTATCGTTGTTGTCCGTGCTGCCCCATACCATATGATGAGCATTCGCATCACATCCAACCACGAAGTGGTGGTTCTTCTCCCGACAGTACCTGATGAAATTTTGGACTTCCAAGGGTGGTACACATTCCATATCCCCCGGGAAATAAGCAGAGGCGCATATTACCTCCCTTATACCAACATCAGTAATAAGTTTGACGCTTACAGCCACCAGGTCCCTAGTAATGAACTCTGTAATGGGAAAGAAGGTGAATTTGGAATTTACCAAAATAGCGGCCCGGGGCCTCTCCCCAGCCGCATACACCAACTTACACGTCTTATTTTGAAGTCCTCTGACTCTGTCATTAATAGTCCAGGGCTCCTGTATGAGCCCTAGACTAATATCTTCAGTGGCAAATCTGCGGCTAAAAATGCTCGACGCACCTTTGGCCCTATGCAGATTTGCCTGGAGCACTTTGAAAGTACCTTCCATCATTTGCGCTCATTGGAAAGCGCCTCTGACGCAACTTTTCTCCCTGCCTGGCTCAATTGCCCAGCAAGCTTTGTTGCCTCAGCCTTAAGTGAGAAACCTGGGGATTTACCTCTACCCCCCACAGGTTTGCTCTTTTCAGTACTGTACAGTACAGTTATAGGGGTAGTAACACTCGTGTCGACTACCCTTTTTATGTTTGTGGAAGACACAATTGTCTTCCTTATAGTTGATGCATAAGAGGCATCGCTCTCTAAATTATCAGCAATATTTTCCATCAAAATATGCGATGCTCGGGTTAAAGAGTCACCTGCGGCATTGCCCGGCTTGCCACAGGAAGGCTAATTAAAACTGGAGGGCGCCTGGTATCCAGAGTCCGCATACGAGCAGCCAAGTACCCCCTGACCATACATCCCTCAGTGTATGCTGTTCCACCTTGGATTTGGGGGAACGGTTATGAGGAGCGTCCACCTCCCGCATGATCAAATTTTAACTAACAGTCAGCAGAGACATGACCTTACTGAACTGCGAGTTGCGGTTACCACCCATAGATGGTAAAGATCACACTTCTATATGAGTTTCCAGATAGCAGGACTGTACTAAGTGAAAACCAAAGTCAACCCTTAGTAGAGTCCCCTGAATACTCATATAGCAAACCGCAAGCGTTGCTTACTTTAGCCATGGTCAAGAGTTGGCCTGAGTGGAAACGCAATTCCCACACAAATGTAGGACACGCGAAACTCACCCAGACCCGCACCGACCATGTTACCAGTGGCCACCACGTGGAGGTAGTAAGTCTTCTTGTGCAGTTGTCCATAAGGATCGTCTATTGACTTTGCCTTATGGGTCCACACCTGACCACCGTTATACCACTTAAGTTTAAATAGAAATTAACGAATTATATATTTAAAT
The DNA here is from genome assembly GCA_963576795.1 of Metopia argyrocephala. NCBI lineage: Eukaryota > Metazoa > Arthropoda > Insecta > Diptera > Sarcophagidae > Metopia > Metopia argyrocephala. Next base: position 51,930,130 of record OY756210.1, read on the forward strand.
ATGAAGTTAAAAACTGGCCGTCTTATAGACTTTAAAGAGGCCTAGGTAAAAATATGTGAATATCGCAGAAATTTTAACACTTTTTATTTTACATCAACTATTCTAAAACGTAAATAAACTTTTCCTACGATCTAGTGACGATAAATGTGTTTTAAAAGAGTCAGTATTTAAAAACAAACTGAAGGAGCCTTTTGAATCATTTGAAATGATACTGTTATGAGCCGAAAGTGGAAAGATAGATCAAAACGATATTGGAGTTTTGAGAAATTTAAAACAAGCGTTCTAAAAAATGTTTAAACAAAATAAATGTTAACAAAAAATGTGTGGTTAAAAACATTATTCTTTCAAATATATTGTATAGTTGTCATTAATTCAATATATTTCCTTATTTGTAACACTTTTTTTTTTTTATTTGAGTAAACATTATTTTTTATAATCAATAAAATTATTTTAAGAAATAACTGATATGAGTATTACAACAGGTTGATTTTTGTGGTCAAATTAATAAAATAATTATTAAAAAACAAAATTTAAAAAAAACAAAAACAGTATGTTGCGTAAAAAAATGTACAGACTTTTTACAATTTTTATGAACTCCGTATTGTATAAATACTAGATGAACCCGGTGTGCTTCGCTACCCCCTCGTTATATAATAAAATTAACGGCGGTGACGTGGTTCAGAGTTATATGGCGACGTTAACAGTATTAAGAGCAATTTACTACCAAATAGTAAATAGCCTGGTATCCAGAGTCCGCATACGAGCAGCCAAGTACCCCCTGACCATACATCCCTCAGTGTATGCTGTTCCACCTTGGATTTGGGGGAACGGTTATGAGGAGCGTCCACCTCCCGCATGATCAAATTTTAACTAACAGTCAGCAGAGACATGACCTTACTGAACTGCGAGTTGCGGTTACCACCCATAGATGGTAAAGATCACACTTCTATATGAGTTTCCAGATAGCAGGACTGTACTAAGTGAAAACCAAAGTCAACCCTTAGTAGAGTCCCCTGAATACTCATATAGCAAACCGCAAGCGTTGCTTACTTTAGCCATGGTCAAGAGTTGGCCTGAGTGGAAACGCAATTCCCACACAAATGTAGGACACGCGAAACTCACCCAGACCCGCACCGACCATGTTACCAGTGGCCACCACGTGGAGGTAGTAAGTCTTCTTGTGCAGTTGTCCATAAGGATCGTCTATTGACTTTGCCTTATGGGTCCACACCTGACCACCGTTATACCACTTAAGTTTAAATAGAAATTAACGAATTATATATTTAAATATGAAGTTAAAAACTGGCCGTCTTATAGACTTTAAAGAGGCCTAGGTAAAAATATGTGAATATCGCAGAAATTTTAACACTTTTTATTTTACATCAACTATTCTAAAACGTAAATAAACTTTTCCTACGATCTAGTGACGATAAATGTGTTTTAAAAGAGTCAGTATTTAAAAACAAACTGAAGGAGCCTTTTGAATCATTTGAAATGATACTGTTATGAGCCGAAAGTGGAAAGATAGATCAAAACGATATTGGAGTTTTGAGAAATTTAAAACAAGCGTTCTAAAAAATGTTTAAACAAAATAAATGTTAACAAAAAATGTGTGGTTAAAAACATTATTCTTTCAAATATATTGTATAGTTGTCATTAATTCAATATATTTCCTTATTTGTAACACTTTTTTTTTTTTATTTGAGTAAACATTATTTTTTATAATCAATAAAATTATTTTAAGAAATAACTGATATGAGTATTACAACAGGTTGATTTTTGTGGTCAAATTAATAAAATAATTATTAAAAAACAAAATTTAAAAAAAACAAAAACAGTATGTTGCGTAAAAAAATGTACAGACTTTTTACAATTTTTATGAACTCCGTATTGTATAAATACTAGATGAACCCGGTGTGCTTCGCTACCCCCTCGTTATATAATAAAATTAACGGCGGTGACGTGGTTCAGAGTTATATGGCGACGTTAACAGTATTAAGAGCAATTTACTACCAAATAAAAAAAATCCGTTGGAAGGAACAAATTTATACAGAGAAAAAAAAGTTTAAAACTTTCAAATAAAATTTAGTGTAAAAGGGGGCGTGGCGTAAGAAATGTTTATACCTCGCTGGAGTATAATGTGTATACAATTTGAAGTAAATCTGTTAAAAACTATATGGAAGCAATTACATAATTTTAAAATAGTGGGCGAAAAAGTGGGCGTGGTCGAAAGAAAAGTACCCTATTAATCATGCCAGAGTCCCAGTTAAATGCTGTGAAAATTTCAGGAAGATCGGTCTAGAGGTTTGGACTCCTATAAGGTACAAACAAACAAACAAACAAACAAACAAACAAACAAACAAATAAACAAACACACATTCAATTTTATATATTTATAAAGATGTATGTATTTTAATTAAATTCAACTTTTCATCGCAAACTATTGTTAAATCTTAAGTTGGTTGGATATATCTGAAGTAGTAACAATAAACTGATAACATCGGTTTTAATTATTAGAAAAATTTCCAATCAGAAGTGTGAACAAAATCGAAATCTTTGGTAAAAATTAGTTTAGGTGTCCGCGAATTCACTGCAATATGTAGTTTTTATAAATATATAACGGGTGTACTAAGGCTTCATATTTGGTCTCATGTTGTAGACGTTGTTCACCAATTCCACATTTTTTTCATTATTTGTTGTCATTATAAGTGCGGTATAAAATACCGCACTAGTATATAGTGCACATATTATTTAGTTATTGTAATAAAAAAAGATAAAAATAACAAATTAGTAATTTCATTACGAAATTCCCAAGCATACTGTTTAAGTATATATATATGTAATTATAGAAGCAATAAAAGAATTCCATAAATTCTTTATCTATTAAATCTAAAGCAAAAATTAACTTTTTGTGCAGGCTTTGTTAAAAATAAAAATAAACTTAAAATCAAATTAGTGTAAATTGTATTTTCTTATCATACTTGTAAACGTTATTTGCCAAGCTATTTATTACGGAAATTAAAAAAAAAACATTTAGTTTACAGAGTATATCGCTAAGGTTAATCAATGCGTATTAAGTAAGTTTGATAAAAAAATATTTACTCATAGTTATGAACTCAATATACAAGAAATTTATTATTCCAAATTATATTATACGAGTATTATACTGATTGATATTCACCATTTACTATTCGTATACCATTTATGCAATTTTTAAATTCACATTTAAATATAAAAATCGTTAATTTGAATTTAAACGTAAGTGGTATTTAAATTACAATTTCAAATTTTCATTCATACATATAAGATTGCATTTAATTGTGATAAAAGTATGGTAACACAAACATATATATATATAAACAAAGTGTTCATAATTTTCACAAGAAACAGCTGTGATTGGTTTTAGCCAAATGAAAGACAAGATATAAATTAAAAATATTAATCCATAATTAATAATCCATGTAAGACTGTTTGTTTGTCGGTCAATCACGCTTAAATTTTTAAATGGATTTTGTTGAAATTTGGATCACAGATTGCTTCAGCCACCGAAAGTGCAATAGGATAGGTTTTATTTTTCAAAATTAGATCTGGGCGTGGTACCTTTCATACGAAGTAAATACTGATTTTTGTATACATACATCTTGAGGTTTCTAAAATTAATCTGAATAATTTCATAGTTGGCCATTTAAATTCCTATTAAGATTTATTTAGCTTTGTACTGCAAAGCATTTAAATTTCCATTTAAATACGAAGTTAGAAACTCGGCATTAAACTCATTAATATATCGTAGTTCGGTAGTGTATGTGCTCTATCAGCCATTTTATTTTTTTTTATATATCTCGAGTTAATGATGCCACTTTAGGCTTTCGACACCAAGTTTTTCAAGTCTGCAATCCATTTTCGGTTATCTCGTTCAGTTTCGGAGATAAATAGCCGAATACGGAATGCAGTTTTAAAAAATTTTTGTGTCATTAGCTTATTATATATATATATATATTTTGGCAGCATTAGCTTATTATATATAAAATGGCGGATAGAGTACATAAACTCCCGCACGACGATATATGTATGTATGAAAGTTAAATAGCTGTAAAAGGCATTTAGCAGATTAAACGTCTATTACTTATATGATTTTTGTTTTAATTTCTAAATTAGAAACCTTTTAGAACATCATAATAAGAAACCTGTAGCGCGGTTGAGTAACTTTTAACAATACGATATTAGCAAAAGAAGTCGACAATTTTATGTGATTCACTAAGTACACTTTAGCTATGGTCGACAGCTCTATTTTTCTTTATGTTTAACCCTAATCTTCCTATAATAAGCCTCTGAGGCACATTTTGATATTCAATTCAATGTAACAGACGAAGTATCACACATAATGCAACTAAATTTTTTGACTTTTATTTTGAATCTGTTTTGCATAATTTGTTAGTAAACATTTTCAAAATAATAAATTCTTCCATCAATTAAAGATTATAATATATAAAATTGTAAAATTAACTACTGGCATGTTTCTCAGAGGCTCATACCAAATAGTTTGTATTTTTCTGCAAATCCTTTTATTCATGTATTTTTTATATACAATAGTAATTTTTTTATGATCGTACTGTTTTCGTTATTTACATTTTGGGATATCATAGTTTACTTATGTTAAAAATCAAGTGGTTTGTAAGCTTGAAAACAGCACATCAGTCGCGATACATATTTGTTGTAAAAAATATACCAAAACAATCCTGCCAAAAATTTATCAAAAATATTTGCAATGAACATTTTTTAAAAACTTTTTTATGTACACAATGTACTGAATAACACTTGTCATTTTACATTTGTTTGTTATTGTTTTATAACGTTTTATTAAAGTTTTTATATACATATGTGCCTCAGAGGCATATGTTAGTCTGGTTTGTAACATTTTTATGTCGGTAAGATGAGAGTTAAATTCCAATAATGGGGCAACACCATATAAAATCAGTTTTTTTTGCCAATTGTTTACTATGGGAAATTAAAGTGCATTGAAAGTAAGCGAAGTTACAAACCTTTCCTTTCTTTGAGGTATAAAAGGAAATAAAAATAGGTTTTAACCAAACTTAGATGGTTACGATTTTTGATTAAATGAATAATAATAGCTATTAAAGTATTATAGCTAAACAACTATTATAATAGAATCCACTTTATCATACTTTTGACTTTTATATCAGCATAAGTGTATGTCCGTGCTAATAGCTGAAAAACTATAATTCTTGCTGTTATACCAGCAGACATTCTGCATTTTAAATATGCAACATTTCCTCGCATAATTTCCCTGTTATAACTGTTATATGTGTCTGTTGTATAAAAAAAATATTAATATTATTATAGCATATACTTAGCCTGTTCATAATAATAATAATGAAATCCACAGTTATCTGTACTTTCCAAGGTTGTTTTCTATTGAAATGTTAAATATTTCTCTTCCACTGTTTTGTGTGTTTTACGAAAGTCTATAGTCGACGTTTTTGTTTCAAACACAGATTTTAGTTAAAAAAAAGACATCTAAACGGTCTTTAAGAAATTATTCGCTATAAAATTGTACTTTTTGTTGAGTTTAAAATAACGAAAAGTGAACTTTTAATACATATGTATATGTATGTATGTATGCAAGTATGTATTTAAATAAATAGCCTGATTCTATAACACAATGTGAAAAATGAAGACATGGAAAAATGCACAAACTCCACAGTATAGGTTCGATTCTACTACCAAAAGTTAGTAAAACCCTGTACTTGGTTTGGTCAGATTACTAATTTTTTTTATGGACCTCAAAAGATTTTGAAAATCACTGCATCACTCAAAGAAATGTGACGTCAGTTTTAGGCCAACAGCTAACTCAAAAACTTAAACATACTGCTTAAGTATGTTTGGCAATAATGTAGTGAAAACTCTACTCAACTAATTTTAAAATATTTTTTGTGCAAAAAAAATTTTTCGTGCACTTTTTTGCAAAAATGTACGAAATTTTTTTTTTTGTTTCCTTTTTTCAGCGTAACTTTCTTTTCGTTAACAATATATGACAATATTGCAACCACTGTAAATCTGAACAACTTTCGTGAATATATCAATACAATCTAAATATGTCTATGCATCCAAAAAGGCTTACAAAGACCAATTTGTACCCTAAAAATATTACTTTTCACTATTTTTTAAAAAAAATTTATTTTAATTTTTAAAAAATAGCGAAAAATAACATTTTTACTGAGTGGTTCAGTGATTTTCAAAGTCTTTTGAGGTCCATAAAAATTGGTAGTCAATCTGACCAAACCGAGTACAGGGTTTAACTAACTTTTCGTAGTACAATCGAATCTATACTGTGGAGTTTGTGCATTTTTTTCACTGTTGCTCTGTGTAATTAGCAATTATTTTTCCTTTTACTTTAAAATATTACTTAAAAGATGATACCCAAGGACTTAGCAAACGAGTTGGGCTTTGTTAATTCATTTAAGGTAATGGACGATTTTGGTCTTTGAAGCAACCATCACAAATTATGTCGATTTAATGAAAATCCTTTAGTAGTGTTCGCCAATTATAAGGTACAATTCCTGAAATTGTACAAAGTAGCGTGTCACCAGTTCCATGCCATCTGAAAAGCATTTTTCAAAAGCTTCATCAATTTTGGCACAGCAAAGTAGAGTGTGCAGGTTAAAGGCTTAATGAAATAATATTTTTATAAAATCTAGACAAAAAATATTGGGACCTTTCAAATTATACTAAATTTTTGGTAAAGCAAAATGTTTATTTTTATTGAAATTTGTATATGGGCAATTTCAAAAATTTTCAACATTTGATGAAACTGAGTTCAGATGCTTATTATTTCTTCAGTTTTTCGAATTGACCAAAACGGTCAAAAGGGAATGGTAGGCCACACTAGAAAACTGGGAAATTCAAAATTTCAGACCATCAGTTCTTTATCTCTAAAAGTTATGGGCACTCAAATATTGAAAAACTCAAAAACAGGCTTGAAATTTACAAGAGTTTTTTCATATTTCATCACTTTTCTACTTTTAGTTTTAAACTTCCGATGCTCACTGATATAAAATAAAGTCACTAGACTTAGTAGATATTTACACTATAAAAGTTATGCCCATACTACTATTTGGGAAAAAGTTGTAAAGCGGTTCATTTTTGAAACCAAAATTTTCCGATCTTTCAATTTTCGCAGTTTTTTCTATAGCGTTTTTGCGCCGTTCAAGAAAATTGCATTTCGTCAACAGTATTTAAAAGATGGTGTAATTTGCTAAAATTTGCGCCATATCACGTCGATGTCAGGCTGCTAGTTGCTGAGAACGATGAGCTCAAACTTTTATAAAATTGGCGTAAATTTTTCAAAAATGACAGTTTTTCGCGGCTGACATTTGCAATCTTATTTAAAACTGGTTTATGTATTGCGTGATCTAAACTTCTTAGTAAATGGCACCTCAACGTCAAGAAGGCGTTAAAATATTTTGAAACGCAAAAATTTTATAAAGAAAATAAAAATTTTGCGAAATTTAATGATTTTGTTTCGCGTTTTTTTTAGTTAATCAGTGGTTTACAATTAATGTAAAGTATTGGAAATGAAGTGCGGCGGTGAACTAAAGATCATATATAAATGAGGTTGAATGCGGTCCATATTTAGCGGATACAGCGGCATTTTTCTTCAAACACATTTTGCTTTGTGACATCTGCAGTTATGTATAGATTCCGCCGCGATTGACACCAAATGAAAGGTTTTTTTAAGCTTGATAATGAAACCGAATAGGCATTAAAAAATTTTCATGATTTTAAATTTTATAGATCAAAAAAAAAAAATCCTAACCTCAAAAATAATTCTTATATAATTTTTTTATTTTTTAAATTTGCAAGTCAAAACATTGGTTTTCTGTAAATTAGTTACGCGTTATATAAGCACATATTAAAACAATCGGTGAAACATTCATATTTTTGCAAAAATTCGCGTTTTTTAATGTTAAGGAATTTTAATTATAATTGATATTTTTTATGTATTTTATCAGGGCATTGATGAATTTGGACTGCACTGATAAATTTGGAATGAGTTTCATGCATCCATACAACATTTATTAAAATAAACCAATAAATTTAACTTAAAATTTTTTTTAAAGACATTTTAACATAAAACCTCCATAACTTTCGCGCCGTTTGCAATAAATGATTAACGTGAACTGTTTTGGTATGCTAAAACATCACCCTTCACGTGACCAAACCGTCATTCGTGTCATCAAAAAAAAAAAATTTCGAAAAAAAAAATATCAAAATGTCGAAAATTTTTGAAATTGCCCATATATATTTTTTTTGTTTTGGTAATACATATATAAAAATTTGATACGATGCATCGAAAACATCGATGTTTTGATTCGATACATCGCAAAACATCGATGTAAGTTTACGATGTATTTTTTTCGTGAGCTTCCCTATTTTATATGTATTTTCGAAAAGCAGGCTCAATCTTCTTTTTAGTAAAACGCTACAAAACTTAGCACACCTTGGCGAGTGCGATTGAAAACATTCGTTCGTAACAACCTCATTGCTTACTTACTTTTTTTAAAAACATTCAAACCAAAATTGTGTCTCTTTTTTTTGTTTTTTCTTTATTTTTATTGTTCTTTTAGGTAAAAATATTTTAATATATTTTTTTTGTGCTATAAAATTAAAACAAAGTATGTATATAAGTATGTATATATATGAAAATAATAGCGGTAATCACTTTTCATTGCAAACATAGCAAACCAAGTGGGACAACAATAAATTGTCAGCAGATGTGCTATAGGGGTGTTTGCAACGAATGGCGTTTACCTTTATTTTATAACTTAAACCATCAATACAAACAAATTGTTGCATAATAATAACAACGAGCTAAAATGTTTCTAAAAATAAAATAGAATTTCTTAAAAATATTTGTAATTAAAAATGCTTAAAAATAAAAATTCTAAAAATCAAAAACGAATTTCTTAAGTTCTAAATCTTATGATTGACTTTTATTATCACAAGTAGCTATCTGTTGGGTAGGTGGTCTGTCTTCTGTACAGCCATCACTCTGTACAATGGCAGTTTCGTTTTCACTGATCTCTGGTACAGCCATAGGACTATCACCCAGCACTATGTGAATAGATCTAAAAAGAAAAATTGTACAATTTTTTTAAATTAAAAATAATTTCTTATTAATAATTTTTTTTGTAGTTGTAAGGAAACTTACAATATTAAAACAAATACAGCCATTTGTGTAGCTATGGTTAGCAAAAACACGCCACTACCACCTTGACCATCTTCATTCAAAGTTGCTCTATAGACTTGTGAATAACATACGCCACTTATAAACGGTACTGCATTATCACATACAGAGAGTAATGCAAAAACTTTACCTCTCTCTGAAAGAGGTACCACTTTTGAGGTCATAGCTCGTATCATGGGACCAACAATAGGCCCCAAACTGCTTACCAAACCTCCAGCATAAAACAATTCTCCAGTTGTGGCAAAGTAGTAAAACAAACGTGCTATAGCATGTGCCCAGGCACCTATAAAAACAATGGTCTGAACATAGAGGTAAAGAAAAATAAATACGCTTTTAAATAGTTCCAATTGCTGTAACATGATGCAAGAAAAACAATTAATAATGAGAACTTACCGTATCCCTCCAATAGAATACTTTATTCATTAAAGGCACACCCACTAGCATGGCTATCACAAAGGCGGATGATTTAACGGTCTTGAAAGTACTAAAAATACCGATATCCCATTTAAATTTAAAAGTCGTATATATAAACAGATATTGGCCCTCATCTCTCTGGAAGGTATATAAAGCCATAGATATGAGTAAAATGATGAGAAAACTGCGACGGGGACCAGGTCGTTTGCGTATCAAAACCTTAAAAGAGTCAATGACATGCTGTTTATCAAAGAAACCGGTAATTAAACCGCAGCAGCCAAGTTCTCGTAATGGTCTTTGTTTAGCAGTAGTTTGCCACTGAAACAGGAAAATAAGAAATTTCCATTTTATTTTATTTTCTAGATTATTTATAAAATATTACCACATACTTCTAAAGCAAATAACGAATATATAATGGAAGCCGCTAATAGAGAGGCATTAAATGCAAACATATTGGCATAGGAACGATTAAAGTGGTTATAATATAAGTAGGAGCCCAAAGCCACACCTGTAGGCATGGCGCTTAAATAACAAACATCCAATATTGTGACTCGTAAAGTGCGATTTCTCAAAGTGGATATATCCGATATATAGGCAAAACAGGATGCAAAAATCGCCACATCAGCTCCAGTTAAAGCAGCTGGCAGTGTAGCTGTATAAATGACCATTTCCAATGGCCAACTTTTCATTTTGGCATTCACCACTATCATTATGGAGAAAATAAATTTACCACATAAACCCATAAGTAAAGGAAATTTACGGCCATGCCTATCAGAGAATGAACCCAAAAATAAAGCTAAAATGATAGGAAACACATGAGCCGCTATAGATTCCCATTGATAAAATCTGGCCGTAGTAGTCTGTACTAATTTTTTGTATTCAGCATTTTCGCTATCCTTAATGTGTTCACAGATGTCATCCGAAAAGTTATTGTTCACACGACAAGCCTTTTGCAAATAGAAATCATGTTCCACTACAGATGTATTCATAAAGGCAAACATATATAGAAACATGGTGGGTTCCACTGAGATCTTACGGTACCAGGGTGAACAAATAGCCCCCTTAAATCGTATCCATTTACTAGCATTATTATCCTGTTGTGTGGAGGAGGCTTTTATAGCCGGTGGTGAATTATTCTGTAAGTAGAAAGAGAGAGAGAGAGAGAAAACATTTAATCAAATAATTTCTATGGGGTTATGAAAACAAGACATTTAATTATAATTGCTATTTTCTTAAATCAATTGTATACGTACATACATATGTACATACAATACGTTATGTTGCATTATATTAATTAACAGTGGCTTCAATGCATAATCGGACAAAAGTAGGGCTAAAGTAAATGTGCTTAAAAAAATAAAATAGAAGGTAATTTTTTTTAGAAGAAAAACAATTTTTACCCCAAAGGGCAAAAACATGCAACTTTCTTGCGAGAAAAGTATAGGTGAACCCCGTTCATTAATTCATAACTAATCGAAACTAGAGTTGTGTAGCTCATGAACGAACTAGTTCAACTGAGCTATTCTCTCAAGTGAGCTAAAAGAGCCGTTCATTATAATATGCTCTTTTAGCTCAGTAGTTCATGTTTCTTTCTTTCTTTCTTGTGAATTCACGTTTCTTTTCGCTCATCTTTCTTATTAGTTCGTTCTCTTTCTTTCTTGAATCTTTTTTATTCTTTGGCATTTCATGTTGAAGGTACATACTAATTTGTAATGCCAGCTGCAAATAATGTATGTAGCTGCCAGAAACTTTATAGGACGTTACATTTTTTGAAATTTAACGATTTTTATGATAATTGTAGAAGCAATATAAAAGGGAATTATATTTACTTTTTACTGTCGAATTTGAAATTTGCATGTTTAATAAACAATTTTAAATAATTAGATAATAACCAAACTTGCAATTACAATAATAATAAATTCGTGCATGTATAAACATTCATGAGTTATTTTTGAGATCGAAAATAAAATTTTATATTAGTTACAAAATTCTTTAAATTTTTCTGTAAGGCTAAAATTAATTTGTATACCTGAATTTCACTAGAGTATGATAATTGATAACCGATTACTGTAAAACAAAATCGATTGAGCTTGAATTTAAAGGCAAACTACGTATACAAAAGCTACGTATACAATTAATGCCCACAACATGAGCAGTATCAGTGGGAAAAAAAAGTTTAATATAATTCAAATGAAAATATTGAACTAAATAACCTATTGAACTAAATGAGCTATTGAACTAAATGAGCGACCTAGTTCATTAAAGTGAGCTGAACTAAGAAGAGCGCTCAATCAAATGAGCTAAAAAACCCAAGACTAATCGAAACACCTTAACAGAGCTCACACCTCATTGTATTTGAACATCTTTGGTAGAAATTAGCGAGAAGTGTATATGAATGCATCAGGAAAAATTATACTCATTAGACCGGCTAAAGAAGGATGTTTTAGAAGCTTGGATATGTTTTGAACAGTTAGTATGAGTAAACTAGGTAAACTGTTTGGGAAAACACTTACTTATACCCCTGACAGACATGTGGTATAGAAATTATAGTACATATACTTTGGTGACAGACATATAGGTAGGCATATATTGTGGTTTCATTTGACATTTGATCATACAAGGTATGATAAAAAAATATTAGTTATTTTTAATTTTGTCAAAAAGTATTCATTTATTCCTTAATAACTATCTTGTCCCCTTCCAAGTAATACCCGTCAGATATAATACACGTATGCCAGTGCTTTTTCCAATCTTCGAAACACTTCTGAGACGCGCTTTTTGTTATCGCCAACAGCTCCTGTTTTGATTTTCTTTTATCTCCTCTTTCGGAAGAGGAAAAAAGTCCGGTGAATAAGGTTTTGTTTTTGGCCAAAAAGTTACGCACAATCATCGATGTGTGAGTTGGTGCGTTATCATGGTGCAAAATCCATGATTGGTTTTTCCACAATTTTGTGCGTCTCTGACGAATTGTTTCGGGCAAACGGCGTATAATTTCAAGGTAGTATTCCTTATTGACCTTATTGACACCATTTCAGTGGAAGAAAACAGTGAGTAAAACCTTCACATTTGACCGAACTTGAAGTGCTTTTTTCGGTCTTGGCTCTTCTGAACGTTTCCATTGGGATGATTGGGCATTGGTTTCAATGTCGTAGCCATACACCCATGATTCGTCACCAGTTATGTCCTTTTGAGTTTGAGGAAATCTGGATCGTCGTTGACAGTGTTCAACAGCTCCTGAACGATGTCCATGCGACGTTGTCTTTGCTCAAAATTTAGCAATTTTGAAACAATCTTCGCTGCCGCACGTTCCATGCCTGAAACATCCCGAAAAGTTGCTTGGCATGAGCCGAACTATATGCCAACATCATCAGCAACTTCTCTGTTAGTGATTCGATGATTATCCAAAATCATTTTCTTCACTGCTTCACTGTTTTCATCGTTAGTTGACGTGCTAGTGCGACCAGGACGAGCATCGTCATTGACATCTTCTCGGCCTTCCTTAAACCTGTTATACCACAGTTAACATTTCAAATGTCTTTGCGCATTTAATTTCATTTTTTATACAAAACTTAATACAGTTTCTTTGATCCATTTAATCGAATAGTAATAAATCGAAAAGCACACCAAAACACGACTAACCTTTTTATCTGTCAAAATCAAACTGACAATCCAAAATGGCTGATATAACCAACATATATACCAACATAACAGAAAAAAATGCGAAAATCGAACATACGTTACTCACGAAATTTCAAAACAACGGTAACTTTTTGATCAGACCTCGTATGTTATGAAAAATTAAAAAGAAATATAAATTCTTTTTAACGCTATTCAAAATGAAAATGAAATGGAAAGGGCATTTAATAAACGACTTTCTTCATGTCGTCGTGTCATGGAGAACGCATTTGGACATCTTAAGGCCAGATTCAGAAGAGTCGGAAGAGGCATGGAGGTTCAAATGAAAAACATCAACGTTATTCTTAAAGTTTCTTGCATTTTGAAGAGATACCATACAATGCCATACATTTTGTTTGTGTTTAGAACACATTTGCAACAATCATACTCTTGTCCGATTATTCGTTGGTGTCACTGTGTATATAGAATCGATACTCGTACATGTGCTATAGAAATATCCCAGCAGATAATAGTGCTTACCATTAAGTTATTTTGTAAGGGAGAAATTATAAACAATCACTTACACGTGCGCATCAATAATGCATGATTTTTATATGAAATGAGCCGCCAACATGCAATAGAAATGCAAATTTATTGCAACCAGTAAGCAAATATTATAAAAAATCAAAAATAATACCTTATCCTGTAGCATCTTTGTAAGCTTTAAGGTATGCATAAACAATATAATGCTTCCATTATTGCTTACAATTTTATTTATTACTTCCAAATTTGAAAAATTTTCTGCTGGGATGTAATCAATTATTTTGTTGTCTTGTATCTTTCTACTTATAAAGTATAAATTACTTTGTACTTATAATGATTGGCATAATTGCTTTTATATGTCACAGGTTAAATATATGCAAGGGGGAATTTTGTTATTACTAAAGGTAATAGAAATTATGAAAGTAATTGTAGTTGTTGTCATTCATTCGCTGTATTGAATAAGATATTTAAAGAAAACATGGTCAACTATTTGTACCTCAGGAACTGAATATTTTCATTTAAATTTCTAATTACACTTTTCATTCAATTGTTACAAGTGTCAAAATAATTAATTCTACCTACCAATTAAATAGGATCAGGGAAGTTTCTATAGAATACAAATGTTTATAAAAAGGAAACTACATTACAATTTGGCGTTTAATTGACGATATTAACCATAGGAGGTATAAGGGGTTTTTGTCGCTAAATGGCCTATGCCAACAACTTTCATATGCTGGGTACTCCTGCATTAAATACTGTGTATAAAATTCAAAATGCCGTTAATAGATAACTAAGATGTATAAAATGCATTTTTATTATTCATTTTGTGGTTTTCCTAGCATAAAGTGCATTTAAGCACACTATTAACACATCTGTCTATGCATTTCCATACAAATCCCATGTAGGTCTCCACAGACCTGGTTATGCCGTTTATGAATAATATTTTTAAACCTGGATTAACTTGAACCCAGATCCACAATTGCCCTGATTTTTTGCTCATTGTGTTTGAAGATAGTTGCTTCAAAGTTATGCACACTTTTATATGCCAAAAGTCTACCCAGACCTGGTTGTATCTCCTAGGGTTAAACGATAAATATGCATGTTCCTAAAACAGTGCCGAATTGTACGAAAAATCGTATTATTCGAGATATCAAATTTAACACAATGACTAAAACAAAAAAACGTTTTGGATATTTCCTTCAAGATTTACCGTAACAACAGCGTGTTAAAAGAAAAGAAGCTGATCTAAACTGAGCAAACTTTATGTGTTCTCGTGACTTACCCTATTTGCCATAGTGGTAACCACATAAGTTCACTATAATAGTTCACGAAAGAATCCAAAATCTAGACCAACCATTCTTATAAAATATTTTTGGTCAATTATCTTTGTTATACCAAGGTTACAAGGTTACCAAGGTTACAAAATTAATTACCAGTTCGCACACATCGACTTTATATTTAGAGTTGATATTTAAGCGATACGAAAAGTTATGCTTGTTTTCTTCGATTATAACGAAAGTTTGTGCTTATATGTATGCAGAATATAAATACTATTCTCATCTTTTTTTTAAAATGCTAAAATTGTGGAATATTCGGTGGATCGAAAAAAATTTTTTTTTTTGGTGTATTTATTTTTTATGCTGATGACTGTGAATTTTTTCTAGTTCAATAAACAAATAAAAACAAAACAATAACAAAATAATTTTTTAATAATTTTTTTGTTTAATATTTTCAATGTTTTTTTTATATTTTTTTTTTTCTAATAAACGGTAATGGTGTCAGTAAAACTTTTGTGATGTAAAAATGCCAGAATGTGTTATGTGTCGCGGTGGCACTAGAGAAAAAATGCCAGACTAGCTCATGTTGCCACTAGGGTGTGTTTTCATCCCTCATCTCTAACCCTGTGACACACTCCAATTATTTGAATCTACTCTATCAAAACAAAAAAAAACAAAAAAAAAAACAAAACACTTCCTTTTCCATGACTATACCTGAAGAGTTAGGCAGCTCTTTGTCTCAAGTAGCCATTTAATCACAACCTTGGACTCACTCATCCCCTATATCATAGTGGTCCCCTACTATGTATGACATACCGAACTCACCTTCTCACCACACCCCTTTAAATTAAGCCTTTAGCAAATCATAATTTCCTTTATACTGACACTTCTGACATTATTTTATTACAATAACAAATTTTTAAATAAAATCTTACAGTCTATACAAAAAAATATCTTGAAGCAAAGAAATAGATAACTAATTATATAAAATACTAATAAACCTGTTAAAATAAATGCAATAATTATATATGTATATAAAAATTAAACTACAAAAAAAATTAAATTTAAAAAAATGTTTAGGGTTATAATGGAAAAGATAATGAAAACAATTTCCTTTATGTTATAAAATAAAAAAAAATCCCTAAGATAGGCTGCAAAAAAAACAATTTTCTTCTACTTGGCAAACTTCCGTTCTGTAGTTTTTAGTTTCCTTTTATATATTCTTCTTCTTAAAAAAATTTAATAATAGATTTTATACTAATCAAAGATGCACCTAGGCTTGAAGGAGCTCCCTAAGGCCTATTTTAATGCTACTCGAATCTCTTTGTATAATATTTTCCTATTTAAAAAAAAACTTTTCAAGTTATACCTATATATGTATCTATCGTATTGACGACAATATTTTTCCTTATTATTAGACTTTTCTATTCTTTTTTCCTTATCTTTTCCTTACAGGCAATGATTATTAATATACATATGTATATGTGTATTCTTAAGCTAATTTTCCCATTTTCCTTAGACTAATCACAATAGACTATTTAGCAAAACTATAATTATATTCTATATATATATCAGTGATGTCCAAAAATCTCTTTCCCTATAACGCGTGATAGGAAAACAAATTCTGCTTAAGTCGAAGTCAAATACGCACATAATAAAAAGAAATATTGTTGCTCTTGCTCTTTTAAGATTTTAGCTTCTCTCCAACATAGTGCAGGGATGGATAGTGCATATTTTTTGTATAATTTTTATTTAACTGAAATAGTTATTCATTATTTCCTCTAAATCTATGTGACCTCGGTACTCCTTTATTCGTTATAGATCGGTCACATGTCTATCGGACAATCGATTATGTACTTTACTCAGAATTATGAAGATATAATTATGAAGTTATAAACAGAAAATAGTTCGAACATTCCCATTACTTGTTGAAGTAAGCAGAGTCTTTTCTCTGCTTCATACACAAGCACAAGTGTGTTTATGTAGTAGTGGACATCACTGATATATATATATATTTTTTCTTATCCTGTTGCACCAGGGATTATTCTCTCTTGATCTTTATTTATGTCTTTCCTCTTTTTTTCCTTTTTATCTTTTATCGTTTATTTAAATGTATATTAGTGCAGAATGGAATGAAAATCTAAATCTTCGAGAGTAACAAATTCCTTATCGTTTACTTAAAAACTTTCGTGGTCCATACGCTCCAGAAATCTTGTATTATTACTTTTATTTTCCGTTACGTGGTATCTTGATATATTCACTTGCCTCTTAATGGCCAGATGCTACTGTATCGGGTTATGGTAAGTTTTTGAAATTAAAACTGGTCTTCTTGTCTGGGTTAGATTTTTTTCTTCGCCAGTTCTTCTTATTTTCTTAGAACTCAGACTCTCACCCAAAAGGTGCTATATGGTGAAAAAAAAAATACTTTTCATTTAAACACCACCTTCATTTTTTTACTTCACTCACTTTTATAGTTGAAAATAAAAACCTCCCGTGGATCTTACATTGCCTATTTATATCTTCGGCCATCACATTTTTCAGCGCAAAAATAAAATATGTCCGCCCTATTCTAGAATATTCCAAAAATAATTATCTTTATCTCTATCTAAAATATTAATGTATCTCTAACTTATTATCCCTCTTTTTCTAGCTACTAACACCTTTACATTATATGTTTAAAAAAAACCGTCAGAGCAACAACACGATTTCTCTATATCCATATTTATTCATAAAATAAATACAATTGTGTTCCTTACAGTGTATACTCTACTCTATTATGTGGCATCACCAGAATAACATGCTGAACATACCTCTTGTCAAAATAAAATAAACATATCAAATTACATTGCTGGCATGGTACAAGAATAACAGGTAGGCTCACAAGAACAGCCGGTTTTTGTTTCTCTGGATCGCTGAAATGTCAAATTTGTTTATGTTTATATTTACATATTTATTTTTTTAACAACTTTTTGTGTTTTAAAAAATATTATAAATATAAAATTTTGTGAAAAAATAATTGGTGTTTTTTTTTGTGAATTTGAAATATAATATAATAAAAAAAAAATCATCATGCGAAGCTGTTGCTTGTGCAAAAAAAAGAAGATAAGTGGAAATGGCAGTTTTTTTTCCGTTCCAAAAGATGAACGCAGAAAAAACAAGTGGAGCTCTATTTGCAAAACAAATTTTTTAGCCAATGCTCACATTTGTATGGACCACTTTGCACCGGCTGATATAGTAACTGCAGGGCAAAAAGTTTTTTAATGCCTAGTGCAACGCCTTCCATAGACCCCATTTATAGAAAACAATTTTTAGAGAAACAAATACCATTGCCAATGTAAGTAAATTGTCCTTTAAAAATATTTTTAATAATTCATTGGAAAAAACCTAAGGCTTTTCAATGAAAATGAAAGTTTAGAAACAATTGGATCTCCTCTTTGTGAGGAGTCCACCGATGTTTCAATGGTGCCTATTACCGAAAATGTGATGGAATCCATCGATTTTCCAATGAAATCAGAGCTATTGAGAAAACAAACCAAAGAACAGACAACACAAACAGAGTAAGTATAAACAAACACCTTTTATAAAAATCTATATTTTCGATGTAAAAATCTATCTATAATGTATTATCGGTATTGATGTTATTATTATCCCTGCACCTGATCTTTCTTTTTTATTTGACATTTCTCTAGTCCTATAGTCCTTGACTATACAGTTGATAGGCAAAATTATTTGGAAAAAGTTCGCAATTTAGAAAATCATATTAAAGACTTACAGCTACAACTCGACCAAGCAACTTTAGCTGTCAACTCAATGCGAACAATATTTACAGACGGGCAAGTACGGAAAATGATGTCTCCAGGGGATATAAGATGGAAGTGGGAAGACATATCTAATGCAATATGTCTACATGCATCTGGTCCCAGAGCGTACAACCATTTATACCAGAAAGGCTTCCCACTACCCCACGTAAAGACGTTGCAACGATGGTGTCGCAAAGTGTATATATCTGAAGGAGTATTGACAACTGCAATCGATTTTATGAGACACATTTCTGATTTGGCAAGTGAAGATAAGATATGTGTACTTGCCTTTGATGAAATGAAGGTATTAGAAACGTTTCAATATGATGCAGTTGGAGACACTGTAAACAAACCTGCTAATTATGTGCAAGTGGTTATGGCGAGAGGCCTACGAAAGTCTTGGAAACAACCAATATATTTTGGATACGATCGTCAAATGACCCCTGAAATTTTATTTCAATTAATATCGGCGCTCCACAAAGTAGACTTCCCTGTAGTAGCAATAGTGTGTGACAACGGGCCCTCGAACCGTAAGTTGTGGAAGAATTTAGGTGTCACTCCAAGTAAGTTATCAATTAATAAACAACCAATTCAAAATTAAATATTTTTTATCTATTTTTCCTGAGGACAAATTAAATCGATACTGATTAGGATATCGGTTTATGTTTTTAGCTTGCTTCTATATAAATGGTCAGACGTAATTTGGATTTCTCGTTTTATTCTATAAATTCGGTAATTAAAAAAGAATAATTAAGAATCGATATTAAGATTAAAATTAATGTTTGATTTTAAGATTTACGGTCGTATTCATAAAAAATTTAATAGATTTGAAATATGTTTTAAGACAAATCTTCTTTAAAATACATTTCAAATGTGTTTTTTTATGAAGATGGGAGTTAGAATTTAGTTTTGTGGTTAAGATATAATATAGTATGGAAAAAGTTAAATAAAGTAAGAAGAGTGTTTATTTTGTAGTCTCTTACGGTATAAAATTGTCAAATTTGTTACTAGTCGTAATTAACACCAATATTAATATTTAGCATTAAGATTCAATAATAGGAATATGTACAAAGATAATTATTTAGCATGTTGTAGAATTAAGACTAAACTTTTTGTTTGAATGTATGTATATTAACCAATTATTTCGTTAGATACCCCATGGTTTCCAAACCCAATGAATAGTCAAGGTAAAGTTTTTGCATTTTCTGATGCTCCGCATTTGTTGAAGCTTATAAGAAACCACTTTCTTGACACTGGCTTAGTCATTAACAATATGCTCTTGACGTGTCGTTCAATTGAGGATTTGTTAAAGCACACATCCGTCAAAGGACCAGGTAAATAAATATTTTATTGCACTTTTTGAACATAACACACTAATGGATTTTTCAGGAAGGCAAAAGGTGAAACTAGCTGCACAGCTTTTTTCAAACACCACAGCGAAAGCTATTCGATGGTGCTACACCAGTGGCCTAGATATGGACAAACCCATTGAGACTGCGGAATTTGTGCAAATGGTTAACGACTGGTTCGACATTCTAAATTCGTCATTAGCAACATTTTCTTATCCTGGCAAGGTAATTCCTAATGCATTTATTTATACCAATCTATTTTAAGTATTTAAAACCTATTAAGGAACCATTCGGAAAAAATATTCAATCTCAACTGCAAATTTTGAGACAAATGAACAACATTATGTCGTCTCCGATAGTGCCAGGCAAAAAAACCTTACAGCATTTCCAAAAGGGAATTTTATTATCTAATAAAGCGTTGGTTATGCTACACGAGTATGACGCAGAGAAGTTCAAGATGTCCTATATATGTACTAGCCGTTTAAATCAAGACGTGTTGGAACACTTTTTTGGTGCCATACGTAGCAAAGGCGGCCTCAATGACCATCCGTCACCAAGAGATTTCAAATTTAGATTACGCAAATACATCTTAGGTATGTTTAAAAAAAATATGTATTTTAGTTTATGAAGACCTTTTTCATTTTAAATTTTCAGCTAGAAATACAGAACATCTGAGTGGTACGGGTAACGTTGGGCACGATTCCACCGAATGGCTTAAAACAAATAGTCCCAAAGCGCTAAATGAACAAAATTTGAGCCAGTTTATTGAAGAAGAAATTGAGGAGAATCAAACTGCTGTACTTGACGACCTAGATGGAGCAAACTTTGATGACATTAGTGTTCTTCAAGTCGATGCTTTGGAATACATTTCCGGTTACATTATTAGAAAGCTGAAACTTGAGGAATACGAATGTCATGAAAGTTGTTATACATGGGTCGATGAAATATCAAAAGGTCACTTAAAGAAGCCATCTCCTGACTTTCTTGAACGAATTACAAAACTGGAAAAAATTTTTTATAAATTGAATAATCAGGAAATTTCCCATTCTCCGAATATTCATTATCGCTTAATGGAGAGCAGTAAATTAGTTAACCTTCCAACAGCAGTAAAAGCTTTATTTTTAAAATGTAGGATATATTTTAGAGTTAGAGATTTAAATAAACGCCTTAAAATTCAAAAGGCGAGGCAAAGAATAATTGGGAATAAAAAATTGATTAAAATAAATTTGTAATTATAACAATATTAACGGTTTTTTAATGTTTTTATTTGCGATAGCGTTAATTTTTTATACGTTTAAAAAAATAATTTCTTAAAAAAAATAATAGCCTGTTTGTTACTTTTGTAAACAAAAAAATTAAAAAAAAACAACCTGTTTGTTACTTTTGTAAACAAAAACATTTAATTTTGACATTTCAGCGTACAAATTCCAACAATAAAATGCCTGTTGTTTTTGTATTGTTGTTTTTGTTTTACTTATGAGGCTACCTTATTTAATATACCATGATTGCTGGTAAGCAAACAAATAATTTTTATAGTAAATAAATTTAACAATATTCTTCAACATTCTCTCCTTAATCACAGGTCACCATATATTCCCAGGAATGGATGCCATTATGCGTAAGGAATTACGCTCTGGTCAATATAAACCATTCATGTATACCAAACCCTTTTGGTACATCAAGAAGAATTTGTCTACGCTTATCATGTCACGCAACAAATGGCAATGGAAAGCTGACAGAATAACCTAACTACTGATATGCAATAATCCATTATAACCCAAGTTTTAGATTTTTGCTACAATCTTTAGTACTAAAAAACCATAAATTTCACAATTTGTTTAAACAAAACCGTTCTTTTGCCAGTCTTTAATGAACTCTGGCTAAATGGCACCCCCGATTAGAATACCCATACCCAATAGAAAGCTGAAATTCTAAACTAAACGGAGTTATATAACTTCTTATTATAAACCATGAAATAGAATTTTCTAAAGGGTAAGATGGCGTGTACAATTGTCGTAAAACCGGTACTTTTTGTCATTCTCTTAAAATATGACCAAAAGTGACAACCGATCGTAGAATTCATGGCACCAATGGAAACCTGAAGAAATACCCAAATTTCCACTTGCAATTCATAAAACGTTAGTTATAATTCAGAAAGCGTCAATTGTAGTTCAGATTAGTCAATATTAATTCAGAAAGCGTCAGTTGTAATTTAGAAAATTAATAATGTAATAAAGCAAAATCACTACATAAACACTTTCTTATCAAAACTTATACTAAGTATATACAGTGAAAGCTCCACTGGCGGACAACTCTAATAGGCGGACATATCCGATAGACGGACGATTTTATAAGTTCCGTCAATTAGATTGTATTTTAACGAAATATCCCCTGGACGGACATCTCCCGTAGGCGGACAGAAATGCTTCGACGGTCGGTGTCCGCCTATGGGAGCTTTCACTGTATATGCATTTTACATATGAATTAATTTTAAAAACATTTATAGAAAGAGTCATTAATGCTACGTCAGAGTCTCTTTTGCGGCTAGGACCCTATTCTCCGATGCTAAATCCCATTAAAAATATTTGACCAAAGGTTAAATCCTTTCTCAAAAGAAACATTTGTGTTCCAAATATTGCAGGTCCTGCCGTAATTAAACAAAGATTGATCTACTTTGAGGATATTATAGATCAGGCAAAGAACATCATAACTGGGTATAATTGTGCACAATCCATCAAGCTGCCTTAGCATTAACATTGAATAACATGCAGTAGGCGAATAATTTGTTTAAAAAAATACTACACACGTACATACATATATAAGTTTAATATTTTCATTGTATCTTTTGTTTATAATAAAACAAAAATAAATAATTAAGAAAACAATTTATATTTTCTGAGTTACAATTAACGCATTCTGAATTATAAGTGGAAAATGTGTGCTTATGTACATCAAACGATTAGAATCCAAGTACTATATTATTATTTGTAAGCAATTAAATACGTATCTAAAGTCGATGTGCGCGAAATGGGAATTAATTTCAAAACCCTGGTTTCTTCTCAAAACTTTCTTAGAGTTTTTTCTGGTTTTCGTTTTTGCTAGACCCCATATCGTCGTAAGAATTAAAGAACGCTGTAACTGACAAAAAATCGAAAATATGTTTTTTGTATCATTTTTATCAGAAAACAAATACGCGTCGATTGGTCCCGGTCCCACATTTCTACGATGAAAATAAATTCACTTACGACACACACTGGTTCGGCTTCATACATTTTTGTGCAAAAAATATAAGGAGTGGACCTACAAACTTGAAAGTTGGCACAGAGTATTATATTGACTAAATTAAGAAAATAAAATAGTTTCATGAAAATCAGCCACACCCATCGCCCACCGCCCATATAACCAAAATGGATATTTTCACATATAACCTTTCGTATAAAAGCAAAAGTCTTATAATTTAGTACATATACTACTTAGAAAAAACAAAAGATGCATGCCAAGTTTCATTGAAATCTGCCACGCCCATCGCACCGTCTTGCACACTGTGTAGGCGGTATTTTGGTGACTAAAATTTGATTTTTTAAAACTATTTTTTACAAATCAAATAATTCCGTTCCAAAGAGAGTGTTTCACTGAGAGAAATTCATAATTTATTTGATTGAAAAGAGATATTTTGTCTTAGAAAAAGTCTACTGAAGTCACTTAAATATTGTAAAACGAAAACTGAGGAAAATTTTTACACAGTTCAGTAGCTTGTATATATCAGATGTTTTAATTGATAACTTTTCAATGCAGTTTTTATTGAAACACAGCACTTCCTTTATAATTCGTAGAAAAAATTGTTTAGATTGCGTATGTAGTATAGGAGATATGACCGAATTAAAATTGCCTTCTAAGCCTCAAAATTTGCAGTTTTTCTTTTAAATTAATGTTAGGTCCGGCTATATACTGGAACTGAATGAACCCTAAAACCTATTCTCTGAATTTACCCAAAAAAATCCACAAGTTTTTACAGATCGTTAAACAAACTTATGAATTTTCTTAAAATGGCCGGGAAAACTGCAGACAAGTTGCAATAAAATCTATTGCAGAAAAGTGCAATCCTAAGAGTATGCAACAGATTTTAATACAAACGTCTACTGAAATTACATGATTGTGAAAGAAATTTTTCCTAACTAATTTTAGTTTTTTAAACCGGAATTGCTTAGGGGCAAAAACGGGCAGCTGAATTTTTAATAAATAATTAGCTGAGACTTCAGGCTTTAATTTGATATAAGTATCTGGCTGAGGCTCGTTGGTGCACAGAAGATGCAATCTATAGAATTTGGAGAAAATATATATTTTTGGACAATTTTTTGTAGTAAAAAAAATTTTTTTTTAAATTTGAAAATTTTTTTTATTTATATATATATATCATAAAAAACTTTCAATTGTATGAAAAAAAATCTTTTTTGTGTCATTACAAGAGTATTTTAAAAGCATGAAGCGATAGAATGTAGCGTATATAATGCGGTCATTTCAAACCAGAGTGGGCAAACAAACAAAACATTTCGCAAAAGTTTCAACAAAGTCATACACTTTTCAAAATTTTTTTAATGGTATTGTACATGAGCAAAATAAAAACAAATACTTTCTAAATGAGAAAGAGCGTAAATGAAACAATTAGCTTTTCGCTCTTGTGCTTGCTTTGTTTTTTGTTGTTTTTTTCTCTTCTTCTTTTCTTTTTCTCTTCTTCTATCCTTTTTCTTCTCATTCATTTTTTGTTGTACCTACGCACATTTGAGTTAGTGTATTTGTAGTACTCAAAACAAAAACAATGTACAAAATTAAATGGGACAATCTTTCTCACTGTTTCTGTTTTATTTTTGTTTTACTCATTGTAAAGAATACAACAAAATGAGATCAAACGTTCAGTTTTGTTTATTTTCCTACTCTGTTTCAAACGCATTCACTCCGGTCAACTTTGAATGTGTCTGGACAAAAAAGTAATAAAGATATAAGCCTAATATTTTTGGTAAATAATAATTAGATTGTCTATTATAAACTGTAAAAAATCAGGTAGATCAGAAGGCATGAAAAAAATGAATTAATGCCGCTCTTGAACCAGTGTGAGACGTCTGCGTTTTGAAAAATACTTTCATACAGGTTTTATGGCTCTGGTGAACATTTAAGGTTTTGTCAGTTACAGCGTTCTTTAATTCCATCGACGATATGTATGTATGTATGTGTATGTATATTAATTCGAAACCTCGTGAAGTCGCTGGTAGCGTAATTCATTAATTAATTATAAACTAACTTATAATACGAGTATTTTAAAATATTCGCTATAGTGTAGTGGATATTTTGAACGACCTTTGCTAAGTTTCTTAAAGATACTTTTAAACTTACATGCTGTATAAGAGGATCCATAATAAAGTTGTGCAATAAATGAAAGTTAAATTTAAAACTTTTTTTTTTGTAATTCTTTAAATTAAAAACACTTTAAAATTATTGTTTAAAAAATAAGAACAGAAAAAACAAAAACATTTTTGTCTGTATGACAGACAACAATAAAAACACACAACAACCGGCATTCATTTACTCTTTCATTTTATTTCACATCACTTTAGTGTGCGTGCCATCTAAAATTGTGCCGCCATGTGTTGTCTAGAAAATACAACAACTGAACACAAAGAACACTGAACTAAATAGAGAGAAACTGATGAGCGTTTATTGATTTTTCTATATTTTTAAGAAAATGTGCTGTAATTGCATTGTTTGTTAATTTAACTTGCTAGCACTTATTATTTCTTTTAAAATTTTTTACGAACAATTTTGTTTTAAAACTTTACTTAATATCTTATTTTTAACATTGTATTTACGCTTAAACCGTAAGATAAACTTGTAAAACGTATCGTTACTCTTGGAAGTTCAACAACAACTGAGCAGTTGAATAATAAGAAATTTCAAATGAGCATGTTTTGTTATTCCGTCTAAGGGTGATTTAGTGGTTAAAGGTGAATTTTTGAATACCCTATGAATACACAAAGCCAAAGTAAACACAAAATACATTTTTCATAATACGAAATTTTTGAACAGCATTTTGACATTTAAACTACAATTTGTTACAAAAACAATGCTTTTGAAAACACTTACCCACATGCTGTAAAATTAACGTCACCTTATTGAATACGCTTAGAATATTTTGTAACATATTTGTTGGCTTCATATTGTATGCTAGTATGACATATTGTCATAAAATTTTAGTTTTTTTTATTACAATAGAAAAAAATTTGTCTTAAGCAGCATGGCCACACATCAAACTGATGCCTCAAATTTGCCTAAGTGCCGGTTATATTTTATTTTGCTTAGCACAGCAGCAAATCAAATTAGTTTTTCAGTGTAAAGCGGGTTTTTTTTTTAAATGAGCGAGTTCAAGATGAGTTACATATTTTGTGTGGCATCTTATTTTGGGCATTCTAATACTTTCTTTTGTTTGTTTCTATTAGTTTGCATTGTTCAAATTTAACACGATAAACTTCAATAAATTCCATCATAAAATTTTTTTAATACCACTTACATAACAAGAAACAAATAATTGTTGTCTCTGTAAACTCTAAACAAAAATGATATTTGAAGTATTTGCCTGCATAGGCATCAAATTGGCTTTAAATTTCTGCCGTGACGGTAGTAAAAATCTAAATTATTTTGATATTCTTTAAACTCTCATCGTTCTATATGTGAGTACTTTTTTTTTACAAACAATCAGAAAAATGTGAGTTTGAAGCAGGTTTTTTAATAAAAATAGTTACGATTATATGACAATAAGACATCATGTGAATACCCTAATTGTTTTTAATTTTTTTTATTGTGCAATTACATAAGGTGATATAAACTTATTAAATTTTGTGTTGGGTCAATAATTTTCATTTTAATTAGCATATAAGATTTTGAACATAAGAGTACATAGTTTTAATACCATGTTTGGGAAAAAGTCTCCAGAAGAGTCTTTCAAGTAGACACGAAACAACCCTCGAGACATGCTTAAGCAATAAATTTTTTATTTAATATTATTAATAATCTTAAATATATATTTTTTTTTATAATACAATTATGCCAAACAATTCGAAGAGTAACAACATATTTTATTTAAAAATTTGTTACCTACGCTTAAGCCTAATGTGAATACTCAAAATATTCTATTACGACACATAAAAAACCAACCACGTGGAATGAGAGAACCGGAGCATATGTTGCTTGTTAACATACATATGTACTATACCTATACTATAAATTCTATAGGTATGTATGGTATATTCTGTAGTGTAGATAGAGATGCATATTATTTGAGAATAAAAAACTATTTAAAATGCTCAAAAGCATTTTAAATACCTATCTACCGAAAATAAGTAAATTTAAAGAAAAGTGAATTGAAATACAAACGTGCATATGTATGTATGTACATAAGTATGTATAACAAAATAAATTATAAAATTTGTGAGAGAACAATTTTATCTCATTAAATTTAAAACGCATTATGTGTGATGAAATGAGACAATGACAAATAAAATAGGAACGAATCTCACATGATGCAATTATAAGGTGATATAATATTCCGCTGAAAATTTTTGAATTTAATTTTTTGCTGCGAAAATAATTTTCGTAAACAGTAAAAGCAAACTAAATAGCACTGACGTAGTTTTATATAACTAAAGATCCCCATGCAAGACAACAGCATGCACGCGCAATCAAGAATTTGTGCCAGCGATTGATCGTGTATAGGATTTTTGTGTGATTGTATACTTTGCTGTAACAATGTCAAACAGAGTTTGATATTTTGCTGATGGTGCAATCTTGCCGTTGCGGTGGTTGGCGAATTTACTCAGTTCAGCAAAGTTTTTTTTAAAGTGAACCACACATACACATTTTAATTTTGTAACAGAAAAAAAAGGAACTCCAAAGAAAAAGTTTTTAGGGAAAATTAAGAACTCAGAATATTTATTTTATAATGGCAATTACTATTACAGCACAAGCTATTGCAAACTTTTTTAAAGAAATAAATATTGCACCAGTCTGATTGTGTGTTGTGTGTTATTAGCTTGTTTGTGCAATCATTTGATGGGGCGTGCATGCCGTTGTTATATATGACCTCTTTAAACGTGAAGACATTTATTCTCAATGACAAAATGCTTAAAACAATTATTATACTATAAATTTTTTTTCTAGGTATGTTATAGGAATTCTTTCAACGGTCATAAAGAGTTTTTTGTTTATTTTAATGTTTTCAAAAAATTAACGTTATACCAGCCAATAGGCCACATTTCGACATTTTACATGCACATAATACAATATTCTTGTATTGGAAAAATTAACATCAATTGTAGAATTAACATCACCTTATTAGTAGCGCCTTGGGATTTAATGAGTTATTCAAAATACTTAAGTAGCATCGAAGTAGTGTGTTTTAAAAGTTTCAGACATTCTAAAATGCTTTTTGAATTCTAAAATCATATCTTGTTAATAATAGGTCAGTGCTTTTTTTATAGTATACATACGTACTATGTACACATATTTGAAAAAATGATTTAATGATATGTAAGTAGTATTGAAGACTAAAACAGTACAAAAAAGCCTTTTTTTAATTTTAATGCAGACTAGAGTCAGTTATGTCGGTACCACACAAAGTGGTACCGACTTCATCGTACCGTCAAGTATATCTGTTTCTCTATTTTATTTTCTGCATAGTCAAAATTATTTTCAACGTCTCTTTTTGTAATCAAAAAAATCAAAAAGAATCCTTTAGCGCGATTCAGTAACATATTTTTACGATAATCGCATTGTTTTCAACAGTAAACAACAGAATTGTTGATATTGCGATTCATTGTCTTTTGTTTACGATAGTCTCAATAGCTATTGTCGTAAACTAAAGACAAAAATTTTTATGCTGTTTATTCAGTTTGAAAATCGTAAATTTTTTTATTTTGAAATCTTGTAGAGAGGCGACAATGTTAATGTGTCTACACTATTAACTAGTTTGTTTGAGCACCATTTTTAGTGCTTTTATACCCAAATAAACTAGAGGTTTGTAACTTTGCTTACTTTCTATCCATTTTAATTACCAATCGAGACATGCTTAAGCAATAAATTTTTTATTTAATATTATTAATAATCTTAAATATATATTTTTTTATAATACAATTATGCCAAACAATTCGAAGAGTAACAACATATTTTATTTAAAAATTTGTTACCTACGCTTAAGCCTATTGTGAATAACCAAAATATTTTATTACGACACATAAAAAACCAACCACGTGGAATGAGAGAACCGGAGCATATGTTGCTTGTTAACATACATACATATATACTATACCTATACTATAAATTCTATAGGTATGTATGGTACATTCTGTAGTGTAGATAGAGATGCATATTATTTGAGAATAAAAAACTATTTAAAATGCTCAAAAGCATTTTAAAGACATATCTACCGAAAATAAATTTAAAGAAAAGTGAATTGAAATACAAACGTACATATTGTATGTACATTTGTTTGTATAACAAAATAAATTATAAAATTTGTGAGAGAACAATTTTATTTCATTAAATTTAAAACGCATTATGTGTGATGAAATGAGACAATGACAAATAAAATAGGAACGAATCTCACATGATGCAATTATAAGGTGATATAATATTCCGCTCAAAATTTTTGAATTTAATTTTTTGCTGCGAAAATAATTTTCGTAAACAGTAAAAGCAAACTAAATAGCACTGACGTAGTTTTATATAACTAAAGATCCCCATGCAAGACAACAGCATGCACGCGCAATCAAGAATTTGTGCCAGCGATTGATCGTATATAGGATTTTTGTGTGATTGTATACTTTTCTGTAACGATGTCAAACAGAGTTTGATATTTTGCTGATGGTGCAATCTTGCCGTTGCGGTGGTTGGCGAATTTACTCAGTTCAGCAAAGTTTTTTTTAGAGTGAACCACACATACAAATTTTAATTTTGTGACAGAAAAAAAAATGAACTCCAAAGAAAAAGTTTTTAGGGAAAATTAAGAACTCAGAATATTTACTTTATAATGGCAATTACTATTACAGCACAAGCTATTGCAAACTTTTTTAAAGAAATAAATATTGCACCAGTCTGATTGCGTGTTGTGTGTTATTAGCTTGTTTGTGCAATCATTTGATGGGGCGTGCATGCCGTTGTTATATATGGCCTCTTTAAACGTGAAGACATTTATTCTCAATGACAAAATGCTTGAAACAATTATTATACTATATATACAATATAATTATTTTTTTTCTAGGTATGTTATAAGATTTCTTTCAACGGTCATAAAGAGTTTTTTGTTTATTTTAATGTTTTCAAAAAATTAACGTTATACTAGCCAATAGGCCACATTTCGACATTTTACATGCACATAATACAATATTCTTGTATTGGAAAAATTAACATCAATTGTAGAATTAACATCACCTTATTAGTAGCGCCTTGGGATTTAATGAGTTATTCAAAATACTTAAGTAGCATCGAAGTAGTGTGTTTTAAAAGTTTCAGACATTCTAAAATGCTTTTTGAATTCTAAAATCATATCTTGTTAATAATAGGTCAGTGCTTTTTTTATAGTATACATACGTACTATGTACACATATTTGAAAAAATGATTTAATGATATGTAAGTAGTATTGAAGACTAAAACAGTACAAAAAAGCCTTTTTTTAATTTTAATGCAGACTAGAGTCAGTTATGTCGGTACCACACAAAGTGGTACCGACTTCATCGTACCGTCAAGTATATCTGTTTCTCTATTTTATTTTCTGCATAGTCAAAATTATTTTCAACGTCTCTTTTTGTAATCAAAAAAATCAAAAAGAATCCTTTAGCGCGATTCAGTAACATATTTTTACGATAATCGCATTGTTTTCAACAGTAAACAACAGAATTGTTGATATTGCGATTCATTGTCTTTTGTTTACGATAGTCTCAATAGCTATTGTCGTAAACTAAAGACAAAAATTTTTATGCTGTTTATTCAGTTTGAAAATCGTAAATTTTTTTATTTTGAAATCTTGTAGAGAGGCGACAATGTTAATGTGTCTACACTATTAACTAGTTTGTTTGAGCACCATTTTTAGTGCTTTTATACCCAAATAAACTAGAGGTTTGTAACTTTGCTTACTTTCTATCCATTTTAATTACCAATCGAGACATGCTTAAGCAATAAATTTTTTATTTAATATTATTAATAATCTTAAATATATATTTTTTTATAATACAATTATGCCAAACAATTCGAAGAGTAACAACATATTTTATTTAAAAATTTGTTACCTACGCTTAAGCCTATTGTGAATAACCAAAATATTTTATTACGACACATAAAAAACCAACCACGTGGAATGAGAGAACCGGAGCATATGTTGCTTGTTAACATACATACATATATACTATACCTATACTATAAATTCTATAGGTATGTATGGTACATTCTGTAGTGTAGATAGAGATGCATATTATTTGAGAATAAAAAACTATTTAAAATGCTCAAAAGCATTTTAAAGACATATCTACCGAAAATAAATTTAAAGAAAAGTGAATTGAAATACAAACGTACATATTGTATGTACATTTGTTTGTATAACAAAATAAATTATAAAATTTGTGAGAGAACAATTTTATTTCATTAAATTTAAAACGCATTATGTGTGATGAAATGAGACAATGACAAATAAAATAGGAACGAATCTCACATGATGCAATTATAAGGTGATATAATATTCCGCTCAAAATTTTTGAATTTAATTTTTTGCTGCGAAAATAATTTTCGTAAACAGTAAAAGCAAACTAAATAGCACTGACGTAGTTTTATATAACTAAAGATCCCCATGCAAGACAACAGCATGCACGCGCAATCAAGAATTTGTGCCAGCGATTGATCGTATATAGGATTTTTGTGTGATTGTATACTTTTCTGTAACGATGTCAAACAGAGTTTGATATTTTGCTGATGGTGCAATCTTGCCGTTGCGGTGGTTGGCGAATTTACTCAGTTCAGCAAAGTTTTTTTTAGAGTGAACCACACATACAAATTTTAATTTTGTGACAGAAAAAAAAATGAACTCCAAAGAAAAAGTTTTTAGGGAAAATTAAGAACTCAGAATATTTACTTTATAATGGCAATTACTATTACAGCACAAGCTATTGCAAACTTTTTTAAAGAAATAAATATTGCACCAGTCTGATTGCGTGTTGTGTGTTATTAGCTTGTTTGTGCAATCATTTGATGGGGCGTGCATGCCGTTGTTATATATGGCCTCTTTAAACGTGAAGACATTTATTCTCAATGACAAAATGCTTGAAACAATTATTATACTATATATACAATATAATTATTTTTTTTCTAGGTATGTTATAAGATTTCTTTCAACGGTCATAAAGAGTTTTTTGTTTATTTTAATGTTTTCAAAAAATTAACGTTATACTAGCCAATAGGCCACATTTCGACATTTTACATGCACATAATACAATATTCTTGTATTGGAAAAATTAACATCAATTGTAGAATTAACATCACCTTATTAGTAGCGCCTTGGGATTTAATGAGTTATTCAAAATACTTAAGTAGCATCGAAGTAGTGTGTTTTAAAAGTTTCAGACATTCTAAAATGCTTTTTGAATTCTAAAATCATATCTTGTTAATAATAGGTCAGTGCTTTTTTTATAGTATACATACGTACTATGTACACATATTTGAAAAAATGATTTAATGATATGTAAGTAGTATTGAAGACTAAAACAGTACAAAAAAGCCTTTTTTTAATTTTAATGCAGACTAGAGTCAGTTATGTCGGTACCACACAAAGTGGTACCGACTTCATCGTACCGTCAAGTATATCTGTTTCTCTATTTTATTTTCTGCATAGTCAAAATTATTTTCAACGTCTCTTTTTGTAATCAAAAAAATCAAAAAGAATCCTTTAGCGCGATTCAGTAACATATTTTTACGATAATCGCATTGTTTTCAACAGTAAACAACAGAATTGTTGATATTGCGATTCATTGTCTTTTGTTTACGATAGTCTCAATAGCTATTGTCGTAAACTAAAGACAAAAATTTTTATGCTGTTTATTCAATTTGAAAATCGTAAATTTTTTTATTTTGAAATCTTGTAGAGAGGCGACAATGTTAATGTGTCTACACTATTAACTAGTTTGTTTGAGCACCATTTTTAGTGCTTTTATACCCAAATAAACTAGAGGTTTGTAACTTTGCTTACTTTCTATCCATTTTAATTACCAATTACGCAGTAACTGACTGATTTTATACGGTGTTGCCCAATTATTGTAATTTAAACATGAAGAAAACTAGAGTTGTCCGCTGTCGCTAATGTGCACTTAGTGAATCACATAATCGTTACTGCAAACAATAAGAATTGTCGACTTCTTTTGCTATTATCGTATTGTTAAAAGTTACGGATTCGCGGTTACAGGTATGTTTTGAAATTAAATGCAGGTTCAAAAGAAAATCCGCCAATAAATGATTAGGCAGTTTTAATGTGTATTATTTAGAGCCTAGTTTGGGCATCATTTAATAATGGGTAACTTATAGTCTATTCATAGAATATGAATTTTCAATAATGCAAAACGTCAAACAGACTTCCGTTTATATAAAGCGAAATTGTATTTTTAAGTTTTTTTATTTTATTTTGGTAAAAACAATTGTTTTGGTTTTGTAACATAAATTTCTAGTGGAAAACAAAAGGAAAACGAACGGAAATACATCGCTCATTTGCGAGAATAGTACCATAACTCAAAAAATGTGTTAATAATGCAGAAATATGAGACGAATTATAAATTAAAACATATCCAAAAATTGTATTTTTATCTCTTTTTTTTTCACTGAGTGGCTACCAAAAGTGTCTTGTACTTTTCCTGTATGTTAAGGCTAAATTAAAATCTTTAAATGCATTTATCTCAGAATCGCTTTTTTGAGTTATGCCACTCTTCTTGCAAATGAGCGATATGATATATTGGTTCCCTAAACGACAAGTTCACCGTTTCACACATTTTTGTATTTTCTATTTAGCTTTTAATGAAAAATTACGTACCGACTTCAAAAAATATAATATTCTACAGGGATATTCGTTTACCCCGCTAAATGCTAAGAGTTTAAGAGGCAGTTAGGCATGTTAGATGAATACCTCTTATGTTTTGGATCATTTTACTTATTTATTTATTAGTGAAAAATAAATGTATTTGTTTATTTTTCCAATACATAAATATAAGTATATAGGAGTATACATATTTTTTATCGTAACCTATTTTTTTTTTCGTTTGCCAAACTTACCTTTGATTTATCCATTGAATGCATGAAATATTCTTACCAAATCAGAAATCACTATTTTGTGATTCGATAAGTATCGAAGACAAAGACTCTTTAAAGTATGACTTCTATCTAAAAGAAAAAAAAAAAAACAATCAGTCATGAGGGTTGAATAGAAATAAATACGGAGAATAAGAATTTGCTAAAGTAAAATTGAGTGTAAATATATGAACAGATATATCGCTTTCATAATGCAATAGTGTCGTAATTAAAAAAATATTATTTTGTGCTATTATTCTGTATATTTTTTAATTACAACACGTACACGTAGGAGAAACGTCAGGGAATAACAATCTTTGGTACCTATTTCAGAAAGATAATAAACATGTACTCGTAGTAGGTATGTAGTTTTTAAATTTTTACAAAGGGAACTGCTTTTATGAATTAATAAGTTTCGTGTAAACTACAAGTCGAAATCGTCAAAACTTACCCAAAGTTGTTCGAAATGCGTTCGAGATAACAAAAGTAATCTCAAGAGTGAGTAATTTTATTTCATTTCCTGTCCAAAGTTGCACGAACTTTTTACTGTATAACTTTGGACTAGAATAAAATAATGCAGCTGTTTTTTTTTTTTTTTTTTGAAAACACCAAGTTGAAAATTGTAAAAAAGTAAATACAAAGAGTTTTTTGTGGAAAACAAAAATTGATTTTAAAACAACAAAATAGAAGAAAATCTTACAGCCTCTTCACAGACCATGCACGAATGGTTTAAGACGTTCATATTTTTATATGTGAAACAAAAAAAAAAACTCAAATTTGTTATTGTTTTTTATATAAAAAGACAAACGTCTTAAACAATTCGTTTTCTATTAACAGTGTGTTAATATTTTTGAAAAAGTAAGTACTCTCGCTTGTTTTTAAGTATAATGGAAATACAACTCTTATGTATGGGCCGGTGTGTCAAGTTATATTTTGGGGCTTCTCTAACGTCTACAGGAAAGGAAGAAGGTGCTTATCAGCGACGGTAGGGTATCTATCGTTTCGTTGGAGCATCGGCGCAATGTGGCGTGCGTTTCTTTTTTCTATCGGTACTACCATGGGAAGTTTTCTGAGAAAATAAAGGACTGGATTCCCAATAATTGCATATTTTTGCTAACTACTCGTACCTCCCTAGAGCACATCCTTTTGTAGTTAATTGTCAAGTGAATCGCACAATGTATCATAGAGAGAATTCGTTCTTTAATCCGAATATTCCTGCCAATTACGATGTCAGTAAGTTTAAATCAAATTTCCACAAGCACTACTTCCTCTTTCCCCCTTCCTATAAAATATTTTCCTAGACCAGCACAATGTACAGCATAAGTAATGGTCATCCCCTGAGTGCTGACCTTAAAGAGAAAAAAAAAAAGAATAGGAACAAAAAATAAGATACTTGTTATTCCATATTCGTCGAACAATTCTGAAGAAAGTAATTTGTCTTTGAGCAACTATGCTTTGAAAGCAATTATTGAATAAATAATGGATACTTTCAGTAAATTCGACTTATCAGAAATAATTGAAATTGTAGAAAAAGAAGAAGAAATGTCTTGAGGCTATTTTTTCTTTTTATGAAGAAAAAAGAAACGTTTTTCACACCAACAAAACTACTTGGAGAACAATTAATGGAATTCTATTAGGAATTTAGAATTTAACTAAAATCTAATTAAAGTATTTCTGAAGAAACAAAATTAATTTAAAAAGTGATCAGTGTTTCTGGGATTCGGTCAGAGATTGTCGGACCATGTAACAACAAACATTAAATTTTATTTGTTTACTATGTAAAAAATTTTTCGTTTTAAATAATAACACTTTTTCCTATTTTCATTAAGACACCAATTTTAATTTGTTTATTATGTATTAGACTTGTGTAGTACTTGAACGACCTAGTTCAACTGTATTACTCTTTCAATTGTACTAAGTGAGCCGCTCTTTTCAATGAGTTGTCTTAGTTTAGAATGTCTTTCTGAGTTTTGTAACATTCTAGTTTATTTTTTTTGCTATAATTTACTCATGAATCTATTTCAAGATATTTATTTCTCGTTCATTTGTCAAATACATACATACATACGATGCATGTTTACATTAATTTTGTGTTAATCGAATTCGTCATCCGTTTTAAGAGCTAAAAAAAGTGCATAGGTAACGAGTTAACACCATTGAAAATTTTATATTTTAAATTGTGGTATTCTTTCGTTCGAGATGCTTTTTTGAATTTTGACAAACCCACTTATATTTTATTGCTTTATAAACAAAAATAAAATACAATATTTAAACGAATCTACCAAAAAATTAAAATTTTTCTGTTATGACACTATTGAAGCAAATCAGCGATATGAAAATACCCTGTAGGAAGAATGGTGCCAAATGTCCCAAAGTCACCATACTTGTCGCCTAATTTGGTAGTGACGCCAATACTTTGTCAACAGTTTCGTCTACACACTTACAGCCAGGCCCACGATATCGAATCGTGTAGTTTTAAGCGACAAACAGCTGATTTGCGGCACACTAATTTTTGTGTCGCCAAAAATAAATGCGATTGGTAACACAAAATTTTTTTACACACATATACATAAGTAAACAAAATCGGAAAAAGTTTGTTTACTACATTTCTGTCAAGTTAAACTAGCACACGGTTGCATTTTTTACTGTACAATTTAAGCATTTCAGCGCTTTTTTCGTGTATATTCGCGATTATTTTTTTATATGTTGATATGGCAGCTTTGTTGTTTATTTGCATTACGTTGGTAACGTAAAGCAAAGCGAACGATAAAGTGACAATTAGTGGGCCGCAGTTTAGATTCACAGTGAGTGACTGAGTTTCTTTCGCTTAAGTTTTCTTTCGATATCGTGGGCCTGGCTGTTACTTTTTTAAATTTTATATTTTTTAAAAAGTAGCTTAGAAGTTTGGCAACACTGAAAATAAGAGAAATAAATTTTTGTGAAGTTTGGCAATATGTATTGCAAAGAATGTAAAGCCGCCACTTCGTTCAAAGTTTGCGTTGACGCCGGTTGAAACAAAAAAGGAAAGATAATTAAAATTTAAAAGAAACAGTTTTATTTAAAAAAATAGTTCAATTCAAAAAAAATTATAATTTAAAAGGTGAATATTATAACATATATACATACATACATATATATTATACATTCTACACAGTTGCCTTCCAGAAAAATGTCGAACAACAACACCCCACTCTCAAAGGCAAAATTAAAATATTATCCTCAACAAGGTAATTAATTTTTTTTAGTATTTCTACATATTATAACATATAACATGTATTTTAACTAATTTTTAGCTACAGTGTCAAAGTGTCAACGCTGTGAAGAACTTACTAAAAAGTTTGATTTATTTAAAGGTATGTGTATAAAACTGAATGTGTGTATATATGTACGTATATATCTTACTAAAAAATGTTTACAGATGATGTTCAAAAACAGTACAATACAATAATTGACATATTAGCGGAACATAAAATTTTATTGGACCAGATAAATAGTCAAAACACGGTAACCAAAAATATAATGA
Source organism: Metopia argyrocephala (assembly GCA_963576795.1). Taxonomy (NCBI): domain Eukaryota; kingdom Metazoa; phylum Arthropoda; class Insecta; order Diptera; family Sarcophagidae; genus Metopia; species Metopia argyrocephala. Next base: position 51,968,275 of record OY756210.1, read on the forward strand.
ATATTTTTCCTATTAACTCAGATGACAAATTAAAAGAATTTAATAGTATTTTATCTACTCAAGGGGACCCATATGTAAGTATTTAACATTACTGTGAATGTTAATGCATTATAATAAAATATAAAATCATATTTTCTTTACACTTTACAGATACGACAAATAAAACTACTGATTGGTGGCAACGCTGAACGAAACTTACACCTGATATTTGGTCCAAATATAATAATGAATTATAATGTTGATGGGTCCTTCGGAAAAAAACGATTGCGGGATTTTGAAAATGTTTTTTGGGCAGTGATAGGTACAATTTTTTTAATTAATTTTCTCAAAATGAATATGTAGTACATATGAACTTTTTGTTTAATAATCCCTATATTTTCAATTTCCAGATGCTATATCAAGTTATAACGACACCGCCGATAAAACGCTGAGAGCAGCATTCCAGAGGCAGAAAAAAAAGATTTTTAAGCAATCTAGCCGCGAGAAAATTAAAAGGAGACCAAGTCAAGAAGAAGCTTAATATGAAGAAAATATAAATATATAGATATACAAATGTACAAAGGTTTAGCCAGCCCTGAAGAAAATGAGCCCTGAAATTTAATTTAAATTTAATTTTTTTTAAAAAGCTTTATGTATATCAGAGTTGTAAACGAATCATTCATTTTTGAATTAATTCGTGAATCATTCATGCAATGAATTGGAAAAATTTTGAATTAATTCTTTTCTCCAAAAAACGAATTGAATTAAATTTGAATCAATTCATTTGAATTAAGCGAACATGAATTGCAATTCATTTTCAATTCAAATGAATTGGTAAAAAGAATTGCAATTCATTTCCAATTCATTTGAATTGAATTGATTTTGAATTAATATAAATGAGTTAGAACAAATGAATTGCAATTCATTCCCAATTCATTTGAATTGATTTTGAATTAATTCAAATGAGTTAAAATATGAATTGCAATTCATTTTACCAATTCATTTGAATTAACTCGAAAAATGAATTTGTTATACATTTCCAATTGCAATAATGCAAAAGCATCACCCTTTTTCCAAGTACTTCTATTCTGTACTTTATCTATGTCTATTACTTTTAATCCAAGTATTTATTACTTATTTATAATAATTCTCTTTGTTACATTTATTTCATAAGTAGTACTTGAAGGACCAAACTCCAAACACCAAGTTTACTTCAATTGAATGCAATTCATTTTTGATTTGATAAATTTGAATTACAAGTTACTTTTCTAATTCATTTGAATTAATTTCAAATCATTTTAATTCAAATGAATTAGAAATGAATTGCGATTCTTTTTACCAATTCTTTTGAATTAAAAAATGAATTGCAATTCATTTTGCCTAATTCAAATGAATTGCAACTCATTTTGCCCAATTCATTTGAATTGGAAATGAATTGCAATTCATGTTCTCTAAATTCAAATGAATTGATTCAAATTTAATTCAATTCTTTTTTTTGTTGAAAAGAATTAATTCAAAATTTAGCTAATTCAAATGAATTGAAATCAAAAAAGAATGATTCATTTACAACTCTGATGTATATTATAATTTGTACCTGAAGGTTTAGCCAGCCTTGAAGAAATTGCGCCCGTAACTTTAATATTCTAATGAATTTTTTAATAAAATATTTAATAAAAGTATATCTATATAAATGTTTTTTTTTTTTCAATGAATAACTGGTCTGAAAAGAACCACTAATTTAATAGTTCAAAAGTCATTAGTGAATTACTGGTCTAATAAGAACTATTTATTTTATAGTTCTAAGGACACTAGCGAATTACTGGTCAAAAAGAACCACCAATTCAATAGTTCAGAAGTCACTAGAGAATTACTGGTCTAATAAGAACCATATATTCAATAGTTCTAATGACACTACTGATTTGCAATGACAAGCACATGTAAAATGTCTATAGTAAAAAGCATTGTCTGGGGTATAATTGGTCACTAGTACTGTTGACAATGTCAATAGAAAATCAGTATATTTTTATTATAGACATTTCCTACAGGGTAAATATGATCACTTACACATACATACTTATGCATACACATTCGAGTATAACTAGAGAATATAAACATTTAAATTTTGTTCTAAGAATCTAAACAATACTTGTCTTCTGTCACAATTTTTTCTCTTTTAATTTTTTTTTTTTTTTTGGATATTGTCGGTATGAAGTCTGTCTTTTTAATATGTTTGAAGGTTTTCAAATAAATCATACTCGTAAATTATTGCACTGACCGATCAACTGTGGGCCTTAAAAATTAAAATATATCTCAAATACTTATACAATAATAATAAAATAAAATAATTTATTGTTGACAATATACATATTGTGTGTTTTACGATGGTTGCGTTTTAAAATTTGCAAACATTTACAATTATTTTATATTTAGTCGTGATTTTAAAATTTTTTATTTATTAATAATATGGGCCTGATTAATTTACGATTTTCAAGATAAAAATGTCTAATGCCAAAACAAGTTATTTTTAATTTGATAGCAACTCGTGTTATAAGTAATTTGTTAAATGAAATTAAATTATTACCTAAAGCAGATAGAGAAGACATTTTTTAAATGGTTTATTTACAATTTATTGCCTTTTTTTTCTAAACTTATTTATTTATAATAAATATGTTAACAAAAATACTATTACTTAATATCTTATCAGATTTAAATGGTATTCCTTCTAATCTAATTTAGAAGTGTCTGTATTTTGATAATTAATAATTAAGGTGTAAAATTATTTAATTGTCATGGCAACAATTAAAAAAAAAAATTGAACCTTATACGAGTACCTATGATGATATAAAATTATATTTATTAATTATTATGGCAGCTAATGACAGTTTATGAATTTTCTAAAAATGTTTATCTTTGAAATCTAAACAAGTTGTTAGCAAAGTGTTAAAAAACAAACAAATTCTAATGACAGCTGTCATGCACATGTATCCTTACTTATTATACAATAGTTTGAAACTATTATATAGGGTAACATTTATACCCTCTGAGACCAAATTGCAATATTACCTAGAGAATATACATGCAATGACACAAAATGAGAGGGTTTGAGCACCTAAATTATTTTTTCAAAGCTACAGTTAATGTTGGACACGCTACTGCGAAATAATACAGCACTTTTTGACTGTTTTTAAGGCAACCCGCAAAAGTCAGCATTGTCTTTTGGATTTTTGACGATTTATCGTGATTTTTATGATTTTCTGTCCAAAAATAGCAGGCTGATGATTTGACGATTTTGTTGTACTTTTAAAAATTAATTATTTTAATATTTTAATAATGGTTTTTAACCTATACATATAGACATATAAAAAATATTATCAACTTTACATAAATTTTTTTTTATTGAGATCAATACTCATGCTGTGCATTGTATTGGATTTTTTTGGAAAATACAGTTTACATTTTTTTGTTATATTATTATTAAACGCCTTAGAAATGAGACAAATTGCTGTGAATTGTTCATTCAAAGATCAGTGTATCTTCACTCTTGAATAATTCACAGAAATTGACCCATTGTTGCATGTTGATTGAGTGCAGTGAGTGCCTTCTCTGGCTATGTTTAGCTGTTTCTCTGCAACTTTCCAATAGATGGCCCTTTTTATCTTGTTGTCAGTGATTAAGGCGACTAGAGTGGATTATCAGGAAGCGGTTTTTTGATGGACTTCTGGAAGATGGGGGGCACCTCTTACTATTAAAATATAATTTTGAAAAAAAAAACAGCAAACTAACTTTTTCATTTCTTCACCTTTGCTGGGATTTTCACCTTGTCGGTTTTAGTTTTTGTGCGAGAGCCCTAAAAACTATATCACGCACCCCCCCAATCATTGGTCATTACAAGCCTGTTTCAGGTTTACGGCATAGCTTCTCAAAGCATCCATGTGGTGTGCGTCAATTTTTATCCATGAGTACTGGGACCTACAGTTTAATGTCGAGTTCGAAGACTGCTTTTAAAGAAAAAAATATTTTTTTCATATTTCTTTTTTTAAGATGTCAGAACTGGGGTTTGAACCCAGAGCTCTTGTCTAGTAAACCAACACACTAACCACTATACTATGGCGACTACGATTTATTTGAATACTGAAAATTTTATTCGAGAAATACCGGCCGATATGTTGGAGAACGGAAGAGAAAATTTGGTACAGTATATGAACCATTTAGGCCGTGTCAACATTTACATAAAATCAGTGTCATCTAAAGTTGGATTGATTATATAGATAGTTCTACATACTTGAAAATAAATTGTAGCTCTTAAAAAATTCAACTTCAAAATCATTGTTAGGTACACTAAATTTATATGTTCTAATTTGAAGTATGCATTGTAATGTGCTATGACTAGGAATTCACAGAATACTAAGAGAAGCTAACAAATACGCTGTTGGTATAACCTGTCATAGAACCAATTCAGCACAATAAATGAAAGAGGTTTTTGTTTACATGAGCACCCACCCACTCTACAATAGGACGTAAATGTTAAAATCATGCAGGTTTTTGCCGAAATTAAACCACAGTATCATCACTTGATTTAACATTTTCATTATATTGTCATGCGGGAGTTTATGTGCTCTATCCGCCGTTTTATATATCTAGAGTTAATGATGACATTTTAGGATTTTGACACCAAAATTATTTAAATTTGCAATTAATTTTCGGCTATTTATCTCCGAAACTGGACGAGATATTCAAAATCGGATTGCAGACTTAAAAATTTAGGATCGAAAAGTGGCATCATTAACTCGAGATATATAAAAAATATAAAATGGCGGATAGAGCACATAAACTCCCACAAGACGATATTAGGAGTACATATGTATGTAATATTTTAAAGAGAAATATTAAGTTGTTCTATAAACGCAAATTACGATTACATTACGCGTTTGATGTTGTTTACTAAGAAAGCTATTCATTTTATTGCCATTACTCGTATGTACATACTTAAAATTCTAAAGAATTTCTACTTATGTTTGTAAATAATCTTCCAAATTTCTTCAAATGTAAAGAGTGGCTAAAACAACTACAAAATACTGCATCAAGAACATTGTTAACGGGTTGTATTGTATATGGTCGGCATAAACCTTTTCCCGACTTTTATTTAATTTGTAATTAAATTTTTAATGAAAAAACAAAGATATCATAAGAAACCGCTTTTATAATATTTACATTTTTCTAATCTTAGAAAACAACTTCACCAAAAGAGCAGATCTTAACAAGTTTGCCGATTATAATATTGGCACAATAAAATAAAATATATAATAATTTGTTTAAGTTTTTTTTAGTTCATTAAATGTAAGATTAGCACAAATTTATTACGTGTTATAAATGAAATTTAATTAATAATAATTAACATACGATATAAAATGTAACACGAGTACACACGTACAAATATAGTACGTAATCAAAAATCAAATACATACAGAGCTTTTCAAAGCAGTTATAAATTTATTTGTAAATTTTAATTTAACATTTGAACACAAAAGCGTAGTGTCGTCATGCATCATTACTTAATAGACTGATAAGTACGCAGTTCTATTCCACGTCATTCATACTGCATCACTTTATTAAAGTTCGGCATTGAATTTGTTATCACATGAAATGTAATTCAAATGAAATTACTATTCAAGAAAATTTTTTTTTGATAATCCCAGCAAAAAACTCCAGCAACTCGGCGACATATCAAACTGCTGCCTTAAATTGGTATTTTTGTGATAGTGTGTAGGTAAAAAACATACTCACACGTACAGATCGATGTGAGTTTGAGGAAAATCAAAGTACACTTAGGCCTCTTTTTATGAGAGAGAAAAACCCGTATAAAGTAAATCCGCATAAAAAAGACTAATTTTCACACAAAATGGATGATTCGTTCTGAAAAGTTGAAAAAGCGCACAACTTCAAATTTAGGTTAAAAATTATACCAAAATCGCATATAAAAAAATAACCAAAAGTAATTCATTTATTTATTATAAAAATCACATAAGATAGGAGGAAAACAGGCATTTATCTGGTTAAACTAGTTTTATAAAAGTTAAAAAATATATAAATACGAACTAAAAACTATAAAATTCATTTTTAAAATATTAAGATTTGATACATAACAGTAAGACATTACACATTATCGGAATCACTACTTGGCAAGGGTCTGATCCGCTTCTGAGTTGGTGGAAAATTACCCTCATCGCTAAAGAAACCAATCAAAATCAACATTGTTATCATCGCTAGATGAAATAAGACAAACAGCAGTTGATATGGTCGGACAACACAAAAAAAAAATTGATTTTAAAAACGCATAACTTCAATTCTTCATAAAATAAACCAGACCTAAGTGCAATTTAGATTTTTACGACCGTTGTAGCAGAAATTTGAAGTCAGTTTGATATCTCATAATGCAAATACTTCAAACTTTTAGACCAACCTAAATTGAAGCGTAAAGCGCAAACTATGTGGCAAAAAGCAAAATCCAATTTTGTCAGCGCGTAAAGATATGAAGTTAGTTTCAAGGCAACTGTTGTTGGTTTGAAATCAAAAACCAAAAAAAAAAAAAAAAATTAAGAAATATTTTGTGATTAAAAATAAAACTTCTTTTCTTTCTTACAACACCTTTGGACTAAAGTTTGAAGGTAAATATTACCAATACTTTGCTTATGTTTGAAGCATCAGTTTGATGTGTGGCCATGTCGCTTATTGTACATACACATTTTTTATTACTTAACACTTATTAGTTAAGTATTTTAATACTATCTAAAATTAGAGATTTTTAAAAAACTAGTACTTATTTATTTAAATAATTCTAAAGATTTTTCTTGTCGCATAAAACCTTTTTGGGTAAGCGAGTAATTAAACGCCTCTCAATATTCGTCATAACTTATTTATTAGGATTTGAATATTTCCATAGTCCATATTTAGACTTTGCCTAAATTTAAATACATACATAATTGGCCAGTACAATCCTGCTTCAGCACCCATGTTGTGTGGGTCAATTTTTTATACATGAATACCGGGACGTACAGTTTAATGTCTACGATGACAGAGTTGAAATGCTTAATCATGGTAATTACATACATAGTTATTCGCAGAGATTTTTCTAGAAGACCGATAAGAGGTGGTCAATTTTTTATACATGAATACCGGGACCTACAGTTTAATGTCTACGATGACAGAGTTGAAATGCTTAATCATGGTAATTACATACATAGTTATTCGCAGAGATTTTTCTAGAGGTGGCCGCCTAAAGAAATAGTTTTTCATATTTCTTTTTCTTTCAAGATGTAAGAGCTTGGGTTTGAACCCGGAGCTCTTGTCTAATAGACCAACACACTAGCCACTGGACTATGGCGCCTACAACTATTTATATTTAATCCTGGTGTTAGGTAAAAAAAACTTACGAATCTTATAGTGCATTTACACCAAACTCAAATCAAGTAAATTTAATTTGAAATCACTTTGAAAATCTATAGTGTTTACACCGACATTTTTTGACAACTAGCAGGATTTTATATTTATAAAAATGACAGCCAATAAAGAAATAACTAAATAAAACAATTTTTTTTTCTTATTATTTTATATTTAATAAAAAAATAAATAAATAAAACAATTTTGTTTCTTATTTTTCTATATTCAATGAAAAATAATTCAAAAGTCTTGAATTTATTTTCGTTTTAGTTTTATGAGGCATTTTTCAATTGTCAGTTTCTTAGTCGGAATTTACAATGTAGAAATTGAAAGACAGACAGGCAGACAAAATTTGTAGAAATTGTGACGAAAATTCGAAGAATGTAGTGTACGAATGTTTGTACAGGACATTTTTCCTTTTGCTTTTCCACTCTTTGTTGTTTTTACTTCTTCTGTTTGTCTTCTAAGTTCTATATGCTAAAAGTTTTAGGCAAGAGCAAAAGAGAATTGAAAAATTTCTGCCCTTCAATTTCCACATTGTAAATCCCGACTTACTGTAGTTTTGTATTTTTTAGTACAACTCAGAAAAAATACAGAGTTGCATCGGAAAGTACACTAGATTTCAACTAGATTTTGTCGAAATCAAGTAACGAAGTAGATTTTGTTTTATATGGGAAATCAAGTAAAAAACGACTAGATTTCAATTGAAATCTGGTAATTAGTTGATTTGAGTTTGGTGTAAATGCAGTATTAGGTAAAAGACCGTTTTGGTCGATATTGTTCTTTTTTGTAATAATTGCCTCTTATAATGTCGAAATACATATGTGCCCATAATTATGAAAGTGGTCTAAGTCAAAATTTAAAAAAAATGAGTTTATCAGTTATTTCATACCACATTAGTTTAAACTAAATGTGTTCAATGTAATTTTTACGAAATTGTCAAAAATGAACCATTAGATAGTCGTTGTAATTTCAACATTATATGAAATTCATTTAGTGTTAGTTATGAAAGTGGTCTAAGTCAAAAATTATACCACGCATTTTTGGTATCGAGTCATTCCTTTCTACCTACTGACCGATAAAAAAAGCAAATTACTTATACAAACCTGAGCATTATTATGAATTGATAGAAAAGTGCAGAACAAGAAATACATTTTCGAAAAAGCGAATGTCGCAGCCGGATTTTATTTCAACGAAATCACTAGAAGAATCAATAACAAGAAGAGAAAAAAAAATACCGCGGGCGAATCTGTCTCTTTGGCTACAAATTCAATAGATGAGATTCTTGAAAAATGAACCTTATAAAATGTTTTATAAAACTTCTTTAGATGATTCTAAATTTCACGTTTTGGATCTTTCACCTAAAAGAGGAAGACCAAAAATATTAAATTACTTCTATTATACACCACCATTAGACCAGTAAGAATAAAGAAAAACATAAAGATATTATGAGTTTACTACCGTACATCCCAGCAGTTTTTCAGGAACATTTTAAGAATCTCAAAATAATGATTAAAATGAATTACTTTTTAAAAATAATTAATTAATGTTCACGAATTATTTCAATCAAATTATTGTTTTAAATAAAAGTTAAAGTTCTTTATTGCTTTAAGTAATTTATAGGACATTCAGCTAATTTTGTAAATGGTCTAAGTCAATGCAAACTTTAAAAACAATATTATCGTATGAAATTCGCACAAAATTTCATATTCATAATAAATTTCCATTACTTGAGACTAATAAAATTATAAATAAAAATGTTGCATAATGTAAAAATATTTTTGAATTTATTTAAATGCAATTCATTAAATATCTCGAAACAAAAAATATATGACTTAGACCACTTTTATAATTATGGGCACATATATATGATGCACCCTGTTTATGTCCAATTAAAATATGTACATATACATATGCATTTATTTTATTTATTGTATTTTATTTTATTTTATTTTTATATTTTTATTTTTCACACAAATTCTTTAGTTTTATGTTTCAATCAAAATTATTATTCTTATTTTTTTTATTTAAAAATCTGTAGTCTGCATAAATTTCTTTTAAATTTTTTGTTGTTTTGTCTGGTAACTTAATACCAGGTTTTTTAATTGATTTTAATTTTTTTAATTTGTCATAAAAATTTGCAATGTTTTGTTTTTTTTTGTTACGTACACTGATACTGAATTTTGTTATTATTTTAATTATCAAATTAGTATAAATACCAAATAAAATTTAAAAATATTGTGCAGTAGTAAAAAATAATTTTGTTTTAATTATTGCATGCCACTACTTTCAAGTTCCAAGTGCTTGAAGGTAAAAAATTAAAAAAAAAAAAAAATTTAGTGCAGTTCAAATTAATGAGTTTGAATTGATCAACACTAAATAAATTTAATCGAACATTTTGATCGAACATTTTGTACTTAATTATCGAACATTTTGGTGACCCCTAAAAGAAGCATCACGCAACTGGTGCAATACCGTAGGAGTTTACGTGTAAAATTTTATAACCATATAAGATATTTCCAGTAGCACAGGGCTACATACAACAGGTGGATACAGCAGTCCACTCACATCAATTTTCAATTACAAATTTTACATCAACAATCCAGTAGCACAGGGCTACAATCAGGAATAAGCGAGACATTATCTTCTTACATCCGTTTCAAATTCCATACTAAAAAATGGAGAGAATCGAAGATCTGTTGGAGCTCCAATCTGAGACTGGTGAAACAATCCAGAATATTGTTCGAAACTTCAAAAAAGACCCAGCAGACAGAAAAGCAAAAGTTAGCTATTTTGAGGAACGATCACGACGCCTTCAGGATTCATGGAACCAGTTCCAGGATACAGATTCAAAGATACGAAATGTTTGCGACGATCCAATGAGGTTGGGATATTTTTCTGAAGGCTACTACGATAGAATCAAAACTTTAGTCTCTGATTATATCGAATTGTTTAAGAGTGAAGCTACTCGCCTAAAACAAAAAATTGATGAACAATCCAAAGTATCTGACGGAACTGAACATTTAGTCACTGAAAATTCCAAGCAGCAGAATAACTTGCCTACAAACGAGAAATCTTCATGTGAAGATTCTACCAGCGTTGGTATTATACGCAGGCTGAGAGCTCGAGTAACAGCTCTCAACCGGCTATTAAGGGGATTGATAGATACAGAAGACCAACCCCTACAATATTTTGAACTAAATATACAAACAATTAAAAGATTATGGGATCAAATTGAGATGCTGCATGATGAAGCTCATGATCAATTAACAAATCCATTGGCTTATGGCCTAAATCAAGTGGAATACGATAATGTATATGACTTAATGCAACAAAAGTTAATTAATCTGTCTGTTAGAGCTGACAAACTGCGACAAAATTCCACTACACAAACTAGGTCTGCAGAACCAGTCTCAAATGTTAATAGTTCGTTACATTCACCAAAATTAACAATACCAAAATTTGATGGCGACTATTTGAAATGGCGACAGTTCCATGACCTATTCTCTGAAATGGTAGACAAACAACCAATTCCAGCTATCCAAAAAATGTGGTATTTGAAAAGCAACGTGTCAGGAGAAGCTGATCACTTAATAAGTCAATTTTCTCTTTCCGAAACAAATTACATAACTGCTTGGAAAACGTTACAGGAACGTTACAACAACAAAAGAATTCTGGTGGCTAATTTGGTTGATAAAATACTCAACCAACAGTCCATATCATCATCCGCCCAATCGATCAAAGACTTCCATGACACCACAAAAGAATGTCTATTAGCATTAAATAATTTGGGAATTACAACATCCTCATGGGATGCGTTACTCATACAGCTACTGATTAAAAAACTTGATAGAAACACACATATCAGGTACATGCAGTCATTAATTAACCCAAGAGACATACCAACTATAGCTGATTTTCTATCATTTCTGGAACTGCAATTCCAATCAATGGAGGCGATTTCTCCAAAAGAAAAATCAGCACATAAAGCAGTTTCAGCATTAATAACATCCAGCAATAATTACAAATGCGCATTGTGCAACCACGGTGGTCATAAATTATACCACTGCGACAAATTTCTACAATTGTCAGAGATAGAGCGACTACGATGGGTCCAGCGACAGAACTTATGTGTCAACTGCTTCGGAAGTGACCATGCTTCAAAATCATGCAAACATGGTAGTTGCCGGAAGTGTGCTAAGAAACACAATACTTTGCTCCACTTGCAAAAAAACGACAATATCCAAAACAGCAAAAGGTCATCGGTAGAAAAGCAGCCTACATCAAACGGCACAGGTATATCAGCAACCAACGTCGCTGCGGGCCGCCAAGGTATCTCAACTCTTAATTCTTCAAAGGTCGTAGCGGTTACTTCAGCAACAACCAACGTCATTGCCGGGCGCCAAGGTTACGTTCTGCTAGCAACAGCAAAAGTTATAATAACAGCCTCAAATGGTACATCCAATGAATTTAGAGCAGTATTAGATTCAGGCTCTCAAGCTAATATTGTATCAAAACGTCTTTGTCAAAAGTTACGCATCTCGCCATTGGCAGCATCACTTTGTCTTGACGGTATTGGTGAAATACAAAGAAAAGCACAATATCGTGTCAATATCGAAATGAAATCCAGGGATCTTAAATTTTCAACGAATGTGGAGGCTTATGTTCTACCAAGTATAATCCCTGCGCAACCCAGCCAGTACATTGATACTTCAACATGGGATATCCCACACAATATCCAGCTAGCGGATCCTAATTTTTATCAACAGGAAAAAATAGATTTGCTGCTTGGAGCAGAATTCTATTACAAGTTGGTTCAACATGGAACCATACATTTAGCTGACAGTCTCCCAACATTGCAAAATACAGTATTGGGATGGATTGTGGGCGGCGCAATTGGAAAAAATCCAGTTACCAAACCATTATGTGCACTTACATGTGCAGTATTTGATGACACCTCACTACAAGAAGCTATAGAGAATCTCTGGAAACTGGACGAGATTGACGTCAGCGGAAAAAGTCTTTCACCATCAGAAAAACAATGTGAATTACATTTCACTCAACATACACACACTAATGTAGATGGCCGCTTCATAGTCAGTCTTCCTTTTCGAGAAAATCCCACAGCGTTAGGAGAATCCCAAGCGATGGCATACAACAGATTCTTGGGGCTAGAGCGTCGTCTCCTACAGAAGCAAGATATACGAACTCAGTATATACAATTCATGCAAGAATATGAACAATTAGGACATATGGATAAGCTTGATATTGATACTATAACGAATCCTAAATATTTTATACCTCACCACTGTGTTTTGAAACCAGATAGTACCACAACAAAACTCAGGGTAGTCTTCGATGCATCAGCAAAAACATCATCAGGTCATTCATTGAACGATCTTATGTATACTGGGCCAACTGTTCAAAGTGAATTGTTTTCAATTCTACTACGCTTCCGACTACCAAAATTTGTCTTTACTACCGACATAGAAAAGATGTATAGACAGATCTTAATTAATCCAGATGACCAAAAATACCAGTTAATAATGTGGAGAGAAGATCCATCACTTCCTATCAGTTACTACAAACTAAACACGGTTACATATGGCACGCGATCGGCACCTTATCTTGCTACGAAATGCTTACAAAAAATTGCAGACGAAAATTTTATAAACTATCCATATGGCTCACAAATGTTAAAACACAATTTTTACGTGGATGATGGCATTGATGGTTCTGACAGTCTCAATATCGCATTGGAAATGCAGAAGGAACTTATTATTATCCTAAAACGTCATGGTTTTAATTTGAAAAAATGGTGCGCGAATCATCCACTATTACTGAAGAATATTCCACTCGGTGATCAAGAGGTGGATTTAGATTTCAACAATAACTGCACTAATAGAATAAAAACGTTGGGATTATTATGGTTGCCAGAGACAGACCATTTTTGCATCAAGGTTAGGATTAATCATTCAGATACTGTCTCAAAGCGTACTGCAACTTCAGATCTGGCAAAATTATTCGATCCCCTTGGCTTACTTGCACCTGTAGTTGTCAAGGCAAAAATATTTATTCAACAATTATGGCAATTCAAACTAGACTGGGATGAACCATTGCCTGAGGACCTTAATAGAGTTTGGACTGCCTTCAGAAATGAGTTGGACAGTCTCAACAACTTCAAAATCCCTCGACACATTTTTAGAGGGGAAATCCCAGCAAAAACTCAACTGCATATATTTTCAGATGCTTCTGAAAAGGCTTATGGTGCAGCTGCTTACATCCGCGCAACTCTTAAAGATGGAAGAGTTATTGTACAATTACTTTGTGCCAAGACACGTGTTGCTCCTCTAAGACAGCAGACGCTACCACGTTTGGAATTATGTGCTGCAGCCATGGCTGCTCAACTCGTACACAGAATCATGACTGATCTTCAGATTAAAGATCAAGCTGTATTTTTATGGACAGACTCGGAAATAGTACTATCTTGGATAAACGCTCAATCCTCTCTCTATCATACTTTTGTAGCTAATCGAGTCTCAAAAATTCAGTCACTGACATTGCCTCAGCAGTGGCGCCATGTCGGATCAAAGGACAATCCGGCTGATATACTTTCCAGAGGACTACCGGCAACAAAACTTTCCGAGTGCACTTTATGGTTTTATGGGCCATTGTTCCTACATGGGAGAGAAGAAATGTGGCCACCCACATATTCGCAACGACTCATTCATACTGACATCGAGAAAAAGAAAACAATGGTCACTTTAGCTGCCACTTGCTCCGACAATGAGTTCATTTATAACATCCCCCACAAAAACTCTTTCAGAACCCTTCAAAGGATCGTAGGTTACATTCTCAGATTCATAAGAAATACCCGAATGAAAACAGAAGACCGTCAAAAATCTAAGGCATTAATTCCCACCGAACTCGACGATGCTCTGTACTTAATTATAAAAACCATTCAAAGGTCTGATTTTTCCCCAGAAATAAGTCAGCTCAGAGAAAATAAAGAAGTCGACAAGAAAAGTTCTATCATCAGCCTATCTCCATTCTTAGACGACGCAGACATACTACGAGTAGGAGGTCGACTAGAGGCATCATCATTATCATATGACGCAAAACATCCAATGCTGATTCCATACAATGATTCTCTTATAAAACTTTTATTCACAATGTTTCACGAAGAAAATAATCATTGTGGGCCTCAAGCACTCTTGAATACAATCAGACAACGATTTTGGCCGATAAAAGGAAAAATAATGGCACGGTCAATAGTCCAAAAATGTATAAGATGTACCAAGGCACGACCACAATTATGTCAGCAAATTATGGGTAATCTCCCGCATACTAGAGTTACACCAGCACGACCGTTTATCAACGCTGGCGTAGATTATTGTGGACCCTTTTGGATTCATTACAGGATTAGAGGCAAGCGACCAGTGAAGGCATACATAGCTGTATTCTGCTGTTTTTCTACAAAGGCTGTTCATCTTGAATTGGTGTCAGACCTATCAACAGATGCCTTTATTGGTGCCTTAAAACGATTTGTTGCCCGTCGAGGACGATGTCAGAACATTTATTGTGACAACGCAACCAATTTTGTTGGAGCAAAAAATCAGCTAGCAGAACTAGCTGATAGCATTTATTCGTGTAAAGCACAGGAATCAATTATTTCTGCTTCTAGCTCAAGGGGAATACATTTTAATTTTATCCCACCCAGAGCACCACATTTTGGAGGCTTGTGGGAGGCAGCTGTAAAATCAGCAAAACATCTTTTGGTTCGGAGCGTCGCAAATGCATCTTTAACGCAGGAAGAATTAGAAACAATCATGGTGGAAATTGAGGCGATATTAAACTCTCGTCCTTTAACACCTATGACAAATGACCCAAATGACCTTGAAGCATTAACTCCTGGCCACTTCCTCATTGGTGAAGCACTTACGTCTCAAGTAGATAGCAGGGCAAAACTGCCAAATATGTCAACTTTATCCCATTGGAAGCTGATATCCCATCTTAAGCAAGAATTTTGGAACAGATGGTCCACAGAATACCTGAATGAACTACAACAACGTGGTAAATGGCAAAAACAATTTGTTAACCTCAAAGTTGGAGACATGGTTATTGTGAAGGAAGACAGTGTACCCACTATGAAGTGGCCGTTGGGAAGAATAATTAAAGTTTATACTGGGGATGATGGCGCAGCAAGAGTTGCAGAAGTAAAAACGGCTTCAGGGATATTCAAGCGTCCAATACATCGTCTTGCGTTATTGCCTACAAATCCAGATCCAGAAAAAACTATTCCTCTTGATGACAACAACCAAAATATAATCAAGTCAACTGATGAACCAAAGGCTAAGAGAATTAAAATACCATCAAAACAGTTAACACTCGCGTTACTAACTCTTCTACTAATATTGCCATTATCATCAGCAACCCCAGTCAAAAATCAAAAATTTGGATCAAAGGTCGGAATTCATTTCGAACAAATTGGAACAGTCGCAATTTCAACCACTGATTGGAATATATTCGTATACTATGATTTATCATCTTACTGGTCCGAAACATCGATCCTTATTAATGGGACAAGGACAATACAAACCCTGTGTAAGATGTTAGAACAAAATACGTCATGCCTTGGGACTATTGAACATTTTCAACAAATGGAAAATGAGTTCCAACTAGATAATGGATTATTACGAGGTAAAAGAGGCGCCGTAGATGTGGTTGGTAATATTGCGCATTCACTGTTTGGTATCCTGGACTCAGAATACGCTGAAAAAATGTCTGAAACAATAGAACAAGTTAATGAAAATGAATCATATTTGTTAAAATTACTAAAAAATCAAACATCAGTTGTTGATTCAACACTTAATATCATACGACAGAACCAGGTGGACGCGAAAACTAGATTTGAAAGATTGGAGCAAGAAATTAAAATGTACTCGGAAAATATACATGATATTAAAAAAGTACTATCACAATTACAATTACAATTACATCTTAATCAACTATTTAATTCAGTAGTCCTTCAATTAACTCTAATTGCAAGCAACCTAAAAGAAATCCAGTCTGCAATTCTTGAGACACTTATGGATACGAGACATGGCAAAATTAATCCTTGGCTGCTCTCTATAGAACAATTACAAAAGGAAGTTAATCAGATTTCACTTCATTCGCCACCGTCATTGAGTCTTCCCATATCAGAACAGACTGACTTGCTTCAACTATTCAAACTTATGAAAATACAAGGCAGACTGACGCAGCAACATGCTGTTTTTAAAATAACCTTACCACTGGTTGAACATGAAAGATTCAGCATGTTTCACTTGATTGCTGTACCCAACATAATGAACAATACAATGGTAGCCATTAAGCCATGTACTAATTTCCTGGGCATAAATATACCCCGTAAACAATACATTCCATTTACAAGTTCAGAGTTTGGTTCTTGTAATACAATAAAACCAAACATCTTTATTTGTTCCAACATTCAAATTCGATATAATTATGGTTCAGATGTTTGCGCATGTGAAATTAATCTATTCCATAATCAAACAACACCAACTTGCATTCTTGAAAAAACTGATGTCAGATGGATACCCCTCAACAAAGAAAATCAATGGATATATGCTGCTTCACCGTCCTCAAAAGCCACAGCTGTATGCAATAGGGAAATTATTCCTATATCACTGAAGAGTTCCGGTCTATTGTCGCTGGATCCAGAATGCTTGCTCAAACACGATTTTGTCACAATGAATGGACGACAGGTTATATCAAGCACAGTAAGAAATTCATACACAAGTCTTGGAAAAATCTCAGAATTATCGTTACCGAACAATACCACATTTCCCATATACAATAATCATTCCACCCCAACATATTTAGAGGATGTATATGCCAAAAATATCAAAGAGCTTTCAATTCTACAAAATTCGTTAAAGGAAGAAAACATAATGGAACTTCCTAACAAATTGAAATCCCATCAATTACATAACCACGTGATTGGTTATCTTGCACTTTGTTTAAGTATAATAACAATCATTATGCTTTGGCTTCGCCATAAAACATGCAGAAGACGACATGCAGCAAAAGCTGATGAAACAACCAATACTACACCAACACCAATGCCGCGTCAACATATACATACTCGCAAATTCGTCCTCGATGTCTAACATCACTCGAATCAAGCTGTCCACCATCGCAGGTTGTTGAACATCCGTTCAACGCGGGGGAGAATGTTTATGTCCAATTAAAATATGTACATATACATATGCATTTATTTTATTTTATTGTATTTTATTTTATTTTATTTTTATATTTTTATTTTTCACACAAATTCTTTAGTTTTATGTTTCAATCAAAATTATTATTCTTATTTTTTTTATTTAAAAATCTGTAGTCTGCATAAATTTCTTTTAAATTTTTTGTTGTTTTGTCTGGTAACTTAATACCAGGTTTTTTAATTGATTTTAATTTTTTTTAATTTGTCATAAAAATTTGCAATGTTTTGTTTTTTTTTTGTTACGTACACTGATACTGAATTTTGTTATTATTTTAATTATCAAATTAGTATAAATACCAAATAAGATTTAAAAATATTGTGCAGTAGTAAAAAATAATTTTGTTTTAATTATTGCATGCCACTACTTTCAAGTTCCAAGTGCTTGAAGGTAAAAAATTCAAAAAAAAAAAAATTTAGTGCAGCTCAAATTAATGAGTTTGAATTGATCAACACTAAATAAATTTAATCGAACATTTTGATCGAACATTTTGTACTTAATTATCGAAGTT
This sequence comes from Metopia argyrocephala, assembly GCA_963576795.1. Classification (NCBI taxonomy): domain Eukaryota; kingdom Metazoa; phylum Arthropoda; class Insecta; order Diptera; family Sarcophagidae; genus Metopia; species Metopia argyrocephala. The sequence goes on from OY756210.1 coordinate 51,986,482, forward strand.
TGAAGTTTACATACCATTCGCCGTAGTTAACTTAAGTTTATATTCAGTATCTGACTTGTTTACTTTGCTAAAACAATGGAAAATCGGTTATTAAACTGCAATCAGTTGAGATGTAAAACTTAGACAATATCTTTTTCAGGAGGTGCTAATACCGCCGATCAAATGATTGGATACTACAGTGTAAAACGATAAACAAATCGATGGACAAGTATTGTGTCTTCAAAAGAATTCAAATTCTATTTCTCTGTTTTTTAATAAAAAAAAGTTTTTTTCAGGAGTAATAAAATATAATAATACCCCAATAGCAAACGTTTTAAGTTTATATGTTGCACCATTTTTTAGTCAAGGCAAAAACAAAACAAAAATTGACCAAAATGGTCCAAACCTAGCAGCAGGGCTAAGTAAATTATATAAATTCACTGCACAGTTTTATAAACGTGTGTAAATATCACACTTGTTTGGATATTTGTTCTATTCAAAACCATTTCTCAATTCGAAAATTGCTCAGTGTATGTGTTTAGTGTACGGCCGGCATTTACCTAGACTGCAAAGATAAATACAACGGTATCGGTCATCCTAGGCAAATATTTGACAAGCAAGATGTAAACACTGTTTTATTTTTTTTTCCTAATTTTTATTGCTTTCAGTTTGATTAATTCAATATCTAAATATTTATTTCTATTATTAGAGTACATGCATAAGGTATAATTAATATTTAAATTAAACTAAACTCAACATACTTTTATTGTTGTTCGTGTTCTAATTGATTGCCTTATTAGGAATAAAGTGACACAAAAAATCTAAAATCTTCTCTATACAGTACTCATCATATCTCTATAGAGTACTTAAATGAAAAATATTTTTGCTGCTCCCTCGATTGAGTAGTTTTTTTTAATTCTCAAATCGGCTGTATTTTTATTTTGCATCCAATATTTTTGTCATTCCGTTTATAAGAAATTGTTTAGAAATTAAATGTTTTATTTATAAAAATTATTATGCCACTCATGTCTGTTATCGTCAAACAAAACCTTTAACATTTAATATTTGTTTGTTTGCTTTAGCACATTGTGATTTTAACTTTTGATAACGAGTTAAATCAAAAAAGAAAAAAAAACGATAACTTTTTTAAATCTCCATTATTTTTAAAACAATATTACACTGCACTTTAAATAAACAAATTCCTACGACAATATTTACAAAATTAAAATCAAATATATTCTATTTGCACTTTAATCGTTTTTGTTTGCTTATTTTAAGAGTTAATTGAGTGCTTAGTAAAAGTACCTTTTACGAGTAATTACTTTATAAACGTTTACTAATAACAGAAAAAAAAAACAATTCCATAAAAAATTTATCGTTTTTTTGCTTTAATAGCAAAATCAAATTTTATTTATATATGTATATATAGGTATAAGTATACATATGTATACAGCTTTTTACGCGTCTTTAAATAACGTCTTCTTTCAAATGTTTATAAACCGCAACTGAGTTCTATATACCAATCGCTAATCTATAAAACCTATTCAAATTAAAAATTATTATTCGGTATCATATTTGTACAGAAATATAAGAGTTTTAGAATAATAATAATAGTCTTATCAAAATTAAGTCTATTACGAAAACAAGAAATAAAAATTAATGTTTAAATCATTATTGGGGGTATTTAACACTAGGGCCTGATAATACAACACTATTTGAATGTGTCGTAAGAGTGTTAAGAAAAATAGTATTATTTTCCTGGATAAAGATAATTTAGATTGAAATTAAAAACTTATCTTTTTAAAAATTTTGTTTTTTTATACCAAAAAAAGTGCTACTTCGTCAATTGGAAATCTTAGTTTACATCTACGAGCAATTGTATGAAATTATTAAGTTTCATTTGTATACATTAAAGTGGTAACAGTCCAGTATATAGACTAATCACAATTCAATTCAATTTACACTTATCCATAGAACTTTTAGACTTTAACAAGGTTGTCAGTAGTTTTGCAAGCTTGTCAGCTGTTAAGTGATGAAAGGTGAAAGGTTCACCATGTATGAATATGCTCCAAAGAGAAGAACCTGTAAAGATAAAGTGATAATTCAAACATGAACGCTATTCAAGCAAGTCAAGGAATTGGCAAGATAATAAACATGTTTTAAGGTAATTGAAGCGTCACAGATACGGTACGGCGGAAAATATAGCTACTTAAAGCAAAAGTTTGGGGGATAATTCACATTTTTCTCAGCAATTGGGTCTATGCCGTGTATACCGTGATGATGGAAATGACAGCTCAAAATGTTTAAAATCAGCTGTGTTTTGTTGTGGCTATCTTGTTTGTACACTGTGATGTTGTGTATGCTAAAAATTTTGTTGTGGCTATCTTGCTTTGTTGTTCTTGTTATAGTTGTTGGAGTTTCGTCACTGTATACACTGTGTCTATGCTATGGGTCACTACGGTTTATTATACATTTTGGAACTATTAAGTGCAACACACTTAACAATTAAAACCGTGCAGAAAGCCGTAGATATACTGATTGGGTACTAAAACAGTAGGCTTTCAATGCTGATTTTTTAAATCGAGTCGAATCTCTGTTCATTTCTCACTCTCATATACAGCTCGGAGAACCCAAAAATAATTGCAGAAAAGCTATTACATTCATTCTCGAGATGTCGTAGGACCGATTTTTTAAAAAAGTGATGCTGCTATCCAGCAGGCTATGACCATATGAGAACCGTCTTTCGTATTTACCTAAAATTTAAAATTATTAACCAATTCTACCACTTTTTTTTTCTGACTGAGCAATTTTTATGCATGAGAAATTTCCCGGTTTGACGACGTCAATTGGTCAACAAGATCTTGATCCCATTTGACACCGTTAACTTTTATTGTGGGATAATGCCCCAACGTTTAAGATCAACTTTCGTTAAGTTATCTGCAAGATAAAATTGTTTGTTTTTTATTGGGGTCAGCACTTAGGGGATGATCCCTACATTGTGCTGGTCTAGGAAATTATTTTGTGAAAAGGGGGAAAGAGTGAATAGTGCTTGCGGATATTTAATTTAAACTTACTAAAATTGTAATTGACTGAAAAAACGTTCGCGAAAAGACTGTTCCACAATAAATAATTGTGCGATTCACTGAAAAGTCAACTGCAAAATGATATGTTCTGAGAGAGGTACGAGTAAGAATATCCGACTATCTGAAATTAAGTCCTTACTTTATCAGAGCACCTCCAATGGTAGTATCAATAGAATAATGAAACACACACCACATTGTGTCAATAGATTTGGATATCTTACCGTCGCTGATAACCACCTTCGCCCTCTTCTGTATACATTAGAGAAGGCCCAAAATATACTTTGAAGCGCTGGCCTATTATGAGGGTTGTATTCCATCTTAGATTCCATAAAGGTCTTCTAAATATTGAGAAGGTGAGATGGAGTGAAGATAATCTCATAACGTTAAATGGCCAACTTTCGTCAAGTTATCACTATACCTAAATTCGAAAGATGCAAAAAAGTAATCACAAAATACATCAAAAGGATCGATTGCTGTCATCAATCCAGAGGCGGTTATTAAAGTATTTAATGGCCAAGTGTATTTTATTTTATTTTATTTTTGAAACTGAAAACGGACAATCTTGTAACATTGGTGCTCGTATAATACTGAATATCAAACAAGACATGTAATAAATTCTGCAACTACAAAAAAAAATTGTTAGCAAACCTTAAAAAAAGTAAAGAACTGAAAGTGTAGCAGCACTTACCATAAATGCTATACGACACTATATCGGGCATGTGTGTATATTACTTTTCACTTAACAGTAAAGCTGGCTGACATCACAAAAAGTTATTCAATTAAAAAATTTCGCCATTTATGTGGATATATATGGATAAATAGTATATATGTATTATATATTTATGCACAGCCGACGGTCGCCACAATATTGTGTTAAATGATAGCTGCTGTCTATGCAATTTGATATATCATTTGGTTTTAGTTTAAACATTTTTGTTAAAATAACAACAATAAAATATGTGCCGTGATTAGTAAGAATTGTAAGAAAACTCAAACTATTTTAATCAAATCTAAGTAATAAATTGTTTAACAGTTTTTAAACCTGTCCTTTAAATTGCTTATATGTACATATATATGTAAGTATAAAACTAAAAAAAATGTGTTACATGACTATTTTTGCTAGAGAATTAAAAGATTCTAGAGTAGGTTAAATGTGTGACAAATCAATAAGCTTTACAGTTTCATGTTATCATCGCATTTGATGTATAAAAACCCAACAAAACTTAATATTGGGGCAGCGTCGTACCAAAAAATTCACTTGGTTTTTTCAAATTTGCATGAGTAACAGCAATTTAATGGCGCAGAATATGTTCACTGATCGACTTAGCAAAGCCAAAAACCTTGCACTGTTTGCGCACATGATCACCCAGGGAAGTTTTAAATTAAAAGAGACTGCTTTATCCACAAAAAACAAAAATAAATGTGCTTATAAAATTTTATAATGCAGAATAATTTAAAACATATAATAGTATTACCAAACCAAATTGATAAATGGATCACCTTCATTCTAACCAGGGATTCCTAAATGGTGGTCCACATGAAGAACTAAGAAACATATTTGGTTATGCTTTCTAAACCGAAATCAAATAAAATTGAAATCCTCCATTTTTTCACAGCCAAATAAGAGTTAATTGTGTTAAATGTTTAATAGTTTTGATTTTCAAAGATAAATATTAAAAAACTTGTTAACTTTAAAGATTAGGGTTACGGCCTAGCTTCTCGCACCATCCATGTTGTGTGTGTGAGTACCGGGATCTACAGTTTAAAGTTGACTCCGAATGACTCCGAAGACTTGAAAAGCTTGTTCATGGGAATCAGTTACTATCAGAGATTTTGCCAGATATTTCTTTTTTTTTCAAGATGTCCTAGCTGTTGCTTGAACCCCGGGCTCATGCTTTAGTAAGCCAACAAACTAACCACTAGACCATGGGGACTACAATCAAATAAAATAAAGAAATAAAAATAAAATAAATACAAAATGTAATGTGGAAACTTTTCTAATTATATTTTTTTTTATTTTAATTCCTGTTACAGCGGCAATAACACAGCAAATAGCAACTTCAGCTTCTCTCATACAACTCGAGTGAGTTAAAAATCAGTTGTTAATATATTATCTTTTTTGTATAGGTTATGTCAAATGAAAGTTTCCTTTGTACGTGTAAACATAAAAATTATAATTCACATATATTTGTTTATTGTAACAAACACAAGATATTTTATATGTATCGCGAATTTGACATTCCGTATGACATGCATATATCGTGTAAATTCAGCTTGTGAGCCACTGAAAAATTTTTATTCTCTTTTAGTCTTCTGGAATTAAAACAATAGGAGTAATCAGTTTTTGTTGCAAACGCTTTTGCAAGTCTTCGAAATAGGAAATAGGATATATGACTACATTTATTGATATTTTTGTAATGAGCTTGGGTGTATTCAAATTTTTTTTTGTTGGTTTCTTTTATTTTTGAATTTTATTATAAAAGGAGATTTACAGTACATTTATTATTATCGCTTATACTTAAATGGCTAGTACTCTATACTGTACAGTACTCTGTACTCCAAAAGATCAGGGACTTAATTTTTTGTATGTATTTTAGTGTTATTTACGGGACAGGGGATTGATAAAAGATATTGTGTCCGATACAGTATCAGTACAACTGACTTTACAATTACTATTTGTCAGAGTAATTGTAATGTGCTTAAACTAACCAATGCTTCCTCAATCTTAGATTAAACATAAACTGTTCTTTACGGACATTTGCACATTAATAGGCTGAAAATATTATGCACACCAGTGCCAACTGCAACATTTTAATTAAATTCAGAAAGAACTTATCTTACAAAAACTTTCATTAATTCTGTATATAGTCTTTGCTTTTATCTGACACATGAGTAAAACTTGTTGTTTTTTAAGAACGTAAAATTTCTTTATGTCTCAGATAATTAACATTTGTTTACTCATTGATTCACTGCTTCTAATCTGTATCCAATTTGAATCATAGTTGTCATTGAAACAGAAAAAATAACACAAATTTGTTTCCCTTTTGCCCACAAAACTCAAAAGTGGAGAAAACAAGAAAAGAAAAACAAATATTATAGATAGACCATCAGTTAAGTCATGTCACAATGAAAAATTGCAACCAAAAGCCACTGGTTGAAACTCAATACTTCTTCTAGACATTGCTGTCGAAGCAGCAACAGACAGCAGTAGTTGCAGACACAATATTAGTTTTTACTAACAAAATAAAAATAGTTACGCATTTGTACTTGTACAACAGTCTAACAAAATATTCGTATGCTACCTCAACCAAGTGTTATGTTATGTTGGTGATGGATGTTCCGATTATTCTTTTAAATTTTCTTCTTTTGGTTTGTGGAATGACGTTCAATTTTGTTTTTAAGTTTTGCGCGCTTTAAGCATTTTTGCGGTTTTATTGTTTTCCGCTCAGAATGAACATGTGTGAGTAGAAATATTTGTTTAGTTTTGTTTTCGCAATATTTTGCATACAAAAGATTTAAAACGAAAGAGATTCAAAGAGTAAATGCATTAATAATGTTATCTGGCGGTAATAAAATGGTATGATTTCCTCTCATTTGAGTTCTAGTTCACATTTTTTTGCTTTTTTTTTTGGTTTTCTAATAGAATTTCATTGAGAAAATGCTTGCAACCATTTTATTTCATTGTGTGCCTACAGTTATTTGATTGATTTACTACTTATTCACTCACTCTCAGCTTTGCATTATTTCTTTATAAACGTGTATGGAGCTCCTATTGTCGGCTGGTTTTTGCAATTTGTGTTTTCGCAATTTTAGTGGTTGCTGTCGTTGCATTTGTTTGTGAATATTTGTATGCATCTGTTTTCTGCGAGTATGTGTGTCTATATATTTCTTAGAAAATCTCTATGCATGTAGTTGGTTGTGTGCGGTGGAATTACCAAAAGGTGTTTTCGATGAGACAATTTTATCACTAGGTTGACCATAGCTTTAATTATATGTAAAGGGTGTTTTTTTTAGAGGTATAGAATTTCGAATTGAAATAAAACACAAGAATGGCTTTATTGGAACGTTAATTTTATGCCATTATTGTTTAAATATGATTTCGGGCATGTGGCCGCCGCGGCTAGCTCGAATAAAGCCAATTCTACAGGTCCAATTTTCAACCACTTTTTCGAGCATATGGGGCCGTATGTTGGCAATAACGCCACGAATGTTGGCTTCCAAGTCCCCTAACGTTTCTGGTTTTTTGGCGTAGACGAGCGACTTCACATATCCCCAAAGAAAATAATCCAATGGTGTCAAATCACACGATCTTGGTGGCCAATTGACAGGTCCATTCCGCGAAATTATGCGCTCATCGAATGTTTCCTTCAATAAATCGATTGTGACGTGCGCTGTGTGGTATGTAGCGTAGAGCTGCAAAACAATCGATAGTACTATCGATAGTATCGATAGTTTTATTTTTGGCCGACTATCGATGGTTTCACTATCGGTAGCGATACTATCGGAAAACTTTAAAAGTAAACACAGGTTTTTTGCCGCCGGTAAATTTGTGTACGTATGTTCTAATTTTTCAATAAAAATAAAATATTTGCATTTATTTAATGTAAAATAAAATAGAGTCAATATTTCAAAAAAGTGTTATCCTATTAAACTCTTTAGGGTAATTAATTTTATTTAAACTTAGTTATTTTTATTCAGCGGCAACGGCTACCTTAATATAACGACATCGGCGAATAATTGACGGCAAGGTAGCTGGCTTCTTTTTCCTTATATACAAGACGCTGCAACTTATAGAAGTGCATAAACACAAAAATAATACAAAGAAGTTTTAAAGTAAAAGTTTCTGGTATTATTAGTAGTATTTCTGAAAGAATATTTAAATAAAAAACAGTTTTAAAAACTGGAGACGTTCCTACAATTATCACAATGTAAGTATTATTACAATACTATTTAAATGTATGTACATATGTGTCAATGGACACATCCATAGGAGTGTGTATGTCTGTCTGCGTTTAATAGAAAATGGCAACGAAAACGTTGAGGTAGACAACGATGATGACGAGGGTATTCCAAAAAAGATACGTAGGACGTATTCAGATGTTTGGACTTATTTTGAAATAACCAAAGATAAATTTTGTGCTAAATGCCGTTTATGTGGCAAATATTATAAAACTAGCGGCAATACTACAAATTTATTAGATTAAACGTTCGCACCCTAGTTTCAGAGAAGCGGAAAAGCCAATTAAAACCATCGACCAAAAACGGTCGATACACTCTTGTTCATTAACAAAAATTATTGGGTAAGCCTGGTATAACTTATAAATACCTAAATTTAACGCTTCTGTACCTAATATTATTAATGAATTGTTTTTTATAATCACTTTTAATTAGAATTTTGATATTTACATATGTAGAATGTATGTTTTACGTTTTGAACGTTAAAGCCTTTTACGGTTAACGTTAATTTAAAAAAAATTATCTGAAATTAACAGCTTTAATTAATTTTTTTTTTTCCAAATAATTTGCGTTTTTTTTTTTGTGATATTTTGTAATAAAATTGAAATTTATGTTACATATGTATGTCTTTTACTTAAATTAATACATTTATTATGACAGTTGAAAGGGAATAATTACCCATATACATACATGGTACTTGCTATATTTTAATAGAGTTTTACTTACTGGACTTCCGATACAAATTGAATTCTACTTCTAAACTAGAACCTAGTAAAAATATATCAAAAAATTCGTATTGCGATTCTAATTTTCTCAGAAAAATAGAAAATCGATAGTATCGATAGTATCGATAGTCGGCCCCATCGATAGTTTCGATAGTTTAAAAAAAACTATCGATACTATCGATGGGGCCGACTATCGATAGTTTTGCAGCTCTAATGTAGCGCCGTCTTGTTGGAACCACAACTTATCCACATTCATGCCATCCAATTCGGGAACAAAATAGTCGGTTATCATGGCTCTATACCGGTCTCCATTAACGGTAACTGACTCTCCAGCATTATTTCGGAAGAAGTATGGCCCAATGACTCCACCAGCCCATAGAGCACACCAAACAGTCAGTTTTTGTGGATGTAATCGCGTCTCAAGGGTCTCATGTGGATTCTCTTCACTCCAAATGCGGCAATTTTGCTTGTTGACGTAGCCATTCAACCAAAAATGAGCCTCATCACTGAACAAAATTTTGCGATGAAAATCTGCATCGAGATCAATCTCATTTTCGGCTCATACACCAAAATTACGACGCATTGCATGGTCTCGCGGCTTTAATTCTTGCACAAACTGGATCTTGTAAGGTCGCAAGCCAAGATCTTTGTGCAAAATCTTCCATAAAGTTGATGGACAAAGCTCCAATTGCTGTGCACGGTGGCAAATCGATTCATTCGGGTTCTCTTCAACACTTTGCTCTACAGCGGTAATTGTTTCTTCGGTGCGCACTGTTCGACGTCTCTGCGGATGCGTATTATCACATAGAGTAAACGTGGTGCGAAAACGATCCATGGTTAACCGAATTAATTGCTCTGATGGACGATTATGTCGACCACAAAATGGACGGAGCTTGCGGTAAACTTCGCGAACTGCACCATTATTTTCGAAATAAATTTGCACGATTTGCAAGCGTTGTTCTTTTATCAACCTGTTCATGATGAAATGGCAAACCAAACTTAATATTAATCACTTGACAGCTGACAAAATGGCCGCCAGTTAAAAAAGTGATGCCAACTTAAAGTTTTATATCTCAATAAAAAACACCCTATACAACATGCATATCCATATACATACATATGTTGTTTGTAATAGTTTTATAAATAAAGGGTTTGTTAAAAAAATATTTAGAAAAACAATTATTTTAATACGATATGCTGGAGACCCGAGTTTGAACTCCAGGAAGAGTGAAGAATTTTTAATTTTTGTTGTTTCAGAAACATTTGTGTGGTATAGTGGTTAGAGTGTTCGCACAAAACCTCAAACGGCCCTGGTTCGAATCCCAGCAAAGGTGAAAAAAAGTTAGTTTGCGGTTTTTAAAAATTATAATTTAAAAATAAGTGTTCCCCCTCCCCTCTCCAAGAAGTACATCTATAGAATCACCGCTCCCTGACATTCCACTCTATTCCACCTTACCCTTCGACAACGAAAAACGAACGATCAGGAGAAAAGCGCCAACTATTGGGAAATAGTAGATAACAGCTAAAAACCTACTTAGCGAAGGCTCTCACCGGAATCAACATGCAACGATGGGGCAATTGCTGTTGATCATTCAAGGGTTAAGGTATAACACTGGCTTTTGAATGATCAATGATAACAGCAATTTGTCTGATTCCTAAGGCGCTTAATAATATAAGAATAACAAACTATATTTTCAGTTGTCATAATGTACTGTCCTTTCACAAAATTTCCAATACAATGGACAGCATTTAGTAGGGGTGTACCCGTGAGTATTGGTCTGAATAAAAAACGTTAAATTCTATAAGGAATCTAGAATTTTTTGCAATGAATTATTTAATAATCAAAGGGGAAAATGATGTCCGTGAAGGAGTAGTACACTAGCCTAAGTGAACATATTTTCGACTCCATCTACGGTAGTCTCATCAGAGTTGTTTGTATCTGTAATACATAATTAGCCATTATGTGAATTAGGTTTTAATTATAGAACTCGTATATAGTATATATGCTAAAATTGTTATTTTAACCATATTGATAGATTTAATGCGTCTCAGAAGCTTAACTTCACCGTTCTTGCAGATTTTAGTTGGGTGATGTTCAATTTGCTTGTAAATAAAGTCTACGTGAATTGATTTTGACTAATTTAAGTTAGTTTTAAATACTTTTTAAAACAGTTGTTGAAAGTAATTAAAAAGAATCGAAAAGAACCGTTGAACCGTCCGTTTGATTCATTTTGATTACTTTGTGATCATAATCCATTAATAATCATGCAAAATGTTAAATAATCATAATCATTACTTCGCCCTTAAAAAAAAGTAATATAATTACTAATCATTACGAATAAAAATCATAACCTAGATCTGAGACCTATGAAAGCATTAAATATAGTCTTAATTAAACCCTTTCTATGCAAAAGTAACAATGGCCACCTTTATTTCTTTAAAGTTTAAAGCGTCTGTAAATCATTGTGCATTCAGTGTTTGTTTACAGTTTGCTCTCAGCCCTTACATTTTGTTTTTTCTAATAAAAGATTCTACAACCATCGTTTAAAAGACAACATGGAAACGAATTGTAAAATGGATAATAACTTGTGGCTGTTGGCAGTATTCATTTGTTTTTGTTTTTCTTTTGTTATCTAAAACATTCGAATAGAAAAAATGCAAAACACCAAGTTTGATGACACAAGTTTATATGAATTGCTGCTGCTACTGCTAAGATAGAGTATCACCGTAATCATAAACAATTAAAATATACGTATTTGTGTTACAATTAAAGCGAATTTCTTAAGGCTGAGAATTAAGCAGACAGTCTCTCTTTAACTTTAAAACGATAAACATCGTCGTGGGCGGTTAATTGAATTAAAAATTCGAATTAGAAAAAGAGAAAAAGAAAAAAAAAATAATTTCGAAGAAAAAAATAAAAAAAATATGTCTGATAAGGAAGAAAGTATAATAGAAATGGAAGATCCTCGCTATTCGGCTGCTATTAATCTAAGTGGCAGTAGTAGTGAAGAACGTGTCGAAATGAGTGTTTTTAATGCTTCAAGTGGCAGTGGTGGGGATTTATCAAAACGTGGTAGCGGTAGTAGTGTAGAAAGTAAATTACCGCTACGCAGTTACAGCAAATGGTCACCCACTGAACAGGGTGCCACATTGGTGTGGCGCGATCTATGCGTATATACAGCTGGAAAACATGGATCCTCACCGAGTTTATATAATATGAAACGTATTATAAACAATTCAAATGGTGCTGTACAGCCAGGAAATTTAATGGCACTAATGGGTTCAAGGTGTGTGTGTGTGTGTGTGTGATGAAAGTGAAATATATAAATAAAAATTTATGTATTAGTGGTAATCACTCTTCGTTGCCAATGCTGTTGCAAACCAATTTAAAGAACAGCAAAACATAGGCAGATACATGTACAGTACAATACTAGCTAGGTTTGCAAGGGCATTTGCAACGAAGAGTGATTACCGCTATACATATATTTAAACCAGTTTTAAGAGTAACATAAACAATTTAAAAGTTTTTACAACAACAACAAAATCATTTAAAATTTTTTAATCAAACATTGCTATTTTTAGGCGGTGCAAAACACAATACTAGCCGTTCTTAAATTTCAAAAAATTTTATCCAAATTTTACTTTAATAGTCCGTTTAATTAGTCTTAAACATTAAAACCACAATTTAAATTATTATTCCTGTTCTTGCCAACGAACGTGGTATTTGGAAAAAATTTCATGCCATGTGCAAGGGTTATACGTACATATGATTACAATCATCAGATTTGGTCAAAAATTTATATTTTATTTTGTCTGTGCGACTCAAACAATCTGAAAAGAAGACATTTTGTATAGCAATCAGATCTAAAATTTTATTTTAAATTTAATATTTCATCATCTACTCTCGTATAAGGTAGCCAATAATGTTTATTACTTTCATAATTCAACATTCATTTTGCAGTACGTCAATCAAATACAATTTTTTTTTTCAATTTTTAAATTTTCTATGGATTCAGAATGCAATGTGATTGCCTCCTACACCACTAAGAAACCGTTTGTAAACACACAATTTTTCTTTCAATATGACTCAAATGTCAATAACTCTTCCAGCTCAAACTGGCTTGCAAGTCGTCTAATATGAAACATTTTATCTGTGTGTTAGTATTGCGTATTTGAGGTATTGATTTTTAGCGTCGTCTCATATTTTCTTCATCACTATGGAAACTCTTGTTAAGCACTTTAACACGCAGTCGATAGTTAATATTGATAAAGAAAAAAAAAAAAAAAGAAACAGGAAAATGAAGAAAAAATCATCATTTTCTATACACAGTAACTAAATAAAGTCAATGTACAGAATGTTTAAGTTTAAGTTTATACGAACGGTTATCGTGACTTTTATTTTAAAAATCATTTATTTATTTTTCTTAAAGTAATCGTATAATTATAAGCAAAAGCTATACTTTAATCATATCAAAAATCACAAAAAGGTGCGCAAAACAGTTCATGTTTTACACAAAAAGCTGTGATTTCGTTAAACTTTTACTTCATTCTAATGCTTGAATCTCACTATTATGAACGAAATACAATGTCATTAAAAGAGTCGCAGCAGAGTTGATTCTATTGTGTTAGTGTTCTACCATATCGGTATCGCGGAGGTATCATGACTAATATTGATTTTCAAATGCTTTACTATGACAGGGCTATCTGCGAATACATAGGAGCAATGAGGTAAGCCCCATTGCTGACACATTTGGATTACTTGCCACATATTTACGAACAGAAGCGATGATACGACGATTCACAATTCTGATCACATACATATGTAGCTCTTTCAGTTTCATTAAACTTTTTATAATCTTCCCAATTGCTTAACATAATTCAAATATCACTCCGTAACACACGAAAAATGGCCATGTTTGAATCACCGGAAATTTTATGTATTTATACGAGTTATTTAGTTTTAGAACGATTCATATTCGTAAATAGAAAACCTTTTCATAATAAATGATAGAACGTTTTAAAATCACTGAATGGATGTCCTGATATAATAATTTAAGAACACTTGTTACAACTCAAACTGCCAAGAAAATATGGGCAAGCTCAAATGTTTAAACTTCGCGTTAAAAGTTAAGGGCAAGATAATCTTCTTAATAACTTTATTGGTCACATTTAGTTAAACTACACTTGTAATAACAAAAAGCAAAATATCTGTCCTATAATATTCTACTTTTAACTAAGTAAGTAAGTTGTAATAATGGAACTATTTGTTTAAAACTCTTCAATTTTAAAAATTTTATTTTATTGGCTGTTGTGAATTTGTCGAAATGGATTGATAAGGATTGAGAAATAGGTCTTCAGTGATTCACAGTTAATTTTCATGTTAAGTTTTTTATACATTTTTTCTTTGCTAACATCTTAAACTTAAACCTTTTAAATTTTTCGAACAATTTCGAAATAGATTCTAATTGTTCAAAAATAATTCCCTATTATTTTTTTTAATTTACGAAATTACGTTCTACGGCTTCTTTTAAAATCTTTTATAGATTTCTAAATGGACTTAAATCAGAAATTTGTAATGGCTAGTTAGGTTAACATCCTCAATTGATGGGAGGGTGCGTGGTATTATGGTTAGAGCGTTTGTATTCTATCGGCCCAGGTTCAAATCCTAGGAAAGGTGAAAAATGAAATCAGTTAGACTGCGGTTTTTTTAAAGTTATAATTTTAAAAAATAAGAGGTTCTTCCCTCCAAGAAGTCAATCTACAAAGTAACCGCTCCTTGACACTCCACTCTATTCCATCTTAACCTTTGACAACGATAAACGAATTATCAGAAGAAAATTGCCACCTATTGGAAAGTAGCAGATAAAAGATAAAAATCTGTTGCTGTTGATCATTCAAGAGTGAAGGTATAACATGATAAATTCACAACAATTTTTCTCATTTCTAAGGCGCTTAATAATATAAAAAAATAAAATATATTATCTGTTGTCATAATGTACTGTCCTTTCCAAAAAAAAAAAAAAAATCCAATACAATGCACAGCATTTACTAGTGGTTTACCCCTGAGTATTGGTCTCAATAAAATAAAATTATTCAGTCGAATTGCCAAGACTAACGTTAAAGAATCCGCTTAGCCGCTTAGTAGATTTTACTCGTCATTTTTCGCCAACTAAGTCAAATTCTAGTGACAAAAAGTAACTCCATACTATTAGTGAGAAGCCACAATTTTTTGTCGTATATGTACGTATACTTTACTTGACAACTGTAGATTCATTTTTTTATTGGTTTAATAATGTTTTCCACTTCTATTGAGTGTAATGGATATGTCTGTTCTTTTAGATGTTATTGTTTTTGTTGTTATAGTATTTTTATAAGTATATCTCTTCTGCTGATACCAGTATTATTTGTAAGTTCATTTTCTTCTTTTAAGAGTGTTTCTACAATTGTTGATATTGCTGTTTGGATTGTACTGTAAAAGAAAATTTTTGAAATTGAAACGAATGACAAAATAAGTTACAGTTATTTATAAATACAAGTGGAGACATACATACATACATACATATAATTACGTATGTATACTACAATTAAATCCAATAGGGAAAAGTTAAAATAGAGCATTTTTACATTAGACTGTAATTAAATATTATTCAGAGACACTGAATCTTCGGAGTACAGGAATTTAAATTATTGTGAAGTATGTGTATTTCACGAATAAGATGTTTAGTATTCAAATATGTAAATCGTAGTCGCCATTGCCTAGTGGTTCATGTGTTGGTTTACTAAAACGAGAGCTCCGGTTAAAAAAAAATATTTATTTCGGCGACTACCGAAAAGGCAGAAGCTCTGAGAGTAACTGATTGCCATGTACAAGCTCCTCATATAATAATATATAAATCAGAAATCTTAGTTCTGACATCTTAAAATATGAAAAAATTATTTCTTTCGGTGACTACCTCTCAGCAGTCTTCTGGCAAAAGCGCTGAGAATAATTAATTGCCATGAACAAGCTTCTCAAGTCTGTTGTTCGGAGTCGACATTAAACAGTAGGTCCAGGAACTCATGGATAAAAATTGGCACACACAACATGAGTGCTGCGAGAAGCTAGGCCGTAATCCTGACACAGTGTTGTAAAGGCCAGTTATGTATGGCAATCAATTACTCCCAGAGCTTTTGCCAGAAGACTGCTGTGATGTAGTCGCAGAAAGAAATAATTTTTTCATATTTTTTTTCAAGATGTCAGAGCTGAGATTTGAACCCGGTCCTATCATCTTAGTTAGCCAACACACTAACCACTAGACCACGGCGACTAGGGTTGTAATGGTCAATTATATATGTTTCTATGTAAAAACGAAAAATCCAATACGTTGGCCAAATACTAACATTATTACTGAAATAAATCGCACAAAGTTTAAAGATGTTAAATTCAATTTATATCTATTTTTTATACGAGTTGCCACGCCCATTTCTC
This sequence comes from Metopia argyrocephala, assembly GCA_963576795.1. Classification (NCBI taxonomy): domain Eukaryota; kingdom Metazoa; phylum Arthropoda; class Insecta; order Diptera; family Sarcophagidae; genus Metopia; species Metopia argyrocephala. Next base: position 52,002,693 of record OY756210.1, read on the forward strand.
GGATAAAGTTGATATTTTTTAAGATATTGGCATTTACTTAAACGTTACATTCACAAAGATTGGAATGTTTCTTAAGTCTAACCATTTTTATGACACATTCAATTAAAATTTACCAATATTAGTGTATCCGCAACACGAAAAAAGTACCACTTATACGCAACACTTAAAAACTTGATCTTCTTTTTAAGTTTTCAAATATAAAATCGGTTTACGAATTTTAGAGAACTTCATTGTATAAGACGTTTTGTAATTATATTTTATATACAGACTGTGTATGTATGTATATAATTCTGTTTTACAATAATCGAATTATTCCGAGTATATGGTTTGTTTGTTAACAAAGGCAGGAAAACTAGTTGCACGTACATATTGGTTAGAAGACAAGTTGTAATGAAAGTAACAACAAAATCTCCAATCAGTCTGTTTGACTTGAAAAACATTTTTCAATGAAGTGAAAATGTTTGGAAATTATTGAAGCGAAAATTTCGTTTTATATGCTTTTACGTGAAAGCAATAGCTGATGCAGCAGCAACATAACAAAATAATGTACTTATCTTGTTGTTGTTCTCTAAACACCTACAATACATAGAAATGGAAGCATGTATGCTCGACAAAGATTCAATTTTTATTTATGTGTAGTATCATTCATTTATCATGTTGCAATAGAAAAGACAAAACATATGTATACAGTGGACTCTTATATTACGGCAATAAATGATAAATAAATTTCAAATACTTATATACGTACATATGTATGATTGTATGCAGGTATAGTTGAACAAGATGAGTCTGTTATAGCATTGCAAACTTTAAAATATTTTTTTTTCATTTTATATTTAATAAAAACAACTTCTTTTACGCTTTGTTTTGTGTCTAATTTGTACAAGTAGTTTTAGCTTCTTCTAGGATCAGTTAACAACCCTTAGGTAATCACTAAAATACATTTTTGGAATTACAAGTGTTTTCATCCATTTCTTAATAGAGTTTTACTTGCTGGATACTGATGTTGCTGCCAAACATGTTTTTGTTTGCTAATCAACAGTTTTCATCTATATTTCATGATGAGATAATATTTCTTCTTACACCCGGAATCATTGATGTAAAAAGAAATACCATTTGATAAATAAAAATCATTGAACGTTTATTGGAAAAATGTGTTTTTTGATTAATGACTGGCATCTTTTTTTCACAAACACAAAATTCATCATAAATAATGAAATATGAATGAATATGAAAATTCTTCTTTAATAAATATTTCATCCAGAATTTATACGATATTAATATTTTATTTATAAAAAATGAGAAGATTTTTAATTAAAAAATATTTATTCGGTATTTATTTACTACCATGTAACATAAGTCTTTCCAACACATTTTGCATATTTTACTGCCTTTCCGATTCACTGCAGTGCGAAAAGAAAGCTATAATATCAAGTAAAATTAAAATAAAAGGCACAGGTGGGTGTCGCCTACATACGAGTTTGTTATGTACACTGATGTCAATATTGATCTTCAGAACTATTTCCCATTAAATGTTGCTTTCAATTAAACGTTCATTTTTTAAATATGTGATTTTTAAAAATAAAAAAAGTTAAATAAGACTTATTTTCGTTTCATCAGAAACGCGTTAATTAGAGCAAAGTTAACTTTTATTAAGAATTTAAATTTTTTTTGCAATGATTTTTTGATAATCAAAGGAGATAATGATGTCCGTAAAGGAATAGTACACAAACCAAACTGAACATATTTTCGACCCCAACTACCGTAGTCTCAACAGAGTTCTTCGTGTTCTGTACATCAACGATTTAAAGTCACACTTTCTGTAGAAATCATATATTGGAATTATTATTTTTCTTTTCTATACGACTATACGAGTATACACTTGCAATGAGTTAATCGAAGTAGAGTCCAACATAACACATTCTATCTATTTTGTAATTGTCATATTATTGGTATGAATCAGAATTACAACTTTTTGTTTTAGCCTTCTAATTACATTTTATCCACATTAGTCAATATCGACGACATGTTTGACCTTAGCCGTTGTGCCTAGAGGGTATCGCTAAAGCAAGCGTATAACTTTGTTGTTTGTATGGTCTGAAAATCCGAATCCGAATTTAAATTTAATTAAGGATTTTAAAATTTGCTTGGTTTATCTGTATAAAGAATAAAACAAAAAAACAATAAAATAGTATTAATAAGTTTAGTTGACCTTATTATTGTTTAATATATAAGCGTTTAATTAAGCTTTAGGTCTATTATATAACTTTTTTTTTTTAAATAAAAAATATTTCCTGAAGAAGCTACGCAAAGAAGTAGCGAAATATCGAAAAAATAGTTATATAATAGACCTAAAGCTTAATTAAACGCTTATATATTAAACAATAAAATAATCAATGAAAACAGAGTATTCTTACCCCCGTATTCATAAAAAATAAAATACATTAATTAAGGGTTTATTTGACAAATTCCTATACAATACATACTTGTCAAATAAACCCGAAATAAACCTATAAACTTTTTATGAATCTGGCTTTTTATATACTTTTTATATACTAAATGGCATATAATTCTCATTTAGTTGATATATTTTTGAACATTAGAGTCTATAGTTTAGGTACCATCTTTGGGAAAAAGGCTACTGACGAGTCTCTTTATCAGTGATGAAATGGTCACATAGACGTGCCTATCTCCATAAGCAATACTTTTCATATTTAATACTGAATGTATTTGCCTATAAGGCGAACAGTCTGTTTTGTTTCTTAATTATTTCTTCTTTTTAAATATAAGATATTTACGCCAAACCGATGCATTAAAAGCTAAGAGATACATATTTTTTAAGTTTTAATATCATGATTCGTTGAACTGAATAGCATTATTTGTTCTTTTTTTTTATTGTGTTGCTTCATATTTAAACAACTACGTGGAAATTAAATACGAGTATGCACATAACTATGTAGTAGTAGATATTAAAAAAAAAAACATTTTTCTTAAAAACATAATTAATGTCTTTTATAAGAAGATCAAGTGCAATGATGATATTAATGCTGAAGTGAAAAGAAAGAAAAAAATTCAAACTATTTAAACGTGAAAGATAAGATAAAAAAAATTCTTCTTTTCTTAAATGTTTTTGTCTATTATATTTTATTTAAATGTGTAATGACTTATTTTGTAATAAAATTAAAGACAGTTTGTAAGAGATAAAAAAGGTGATAAAATGATTTCGTCTGAATACCTCAAATATTACAAGACATTGTAAGGAGTTACAAATCTGTAATTTTTATCTGATTCAAAAAGAGAACCTTATCTGCTTCATGAACATATAAGCTATGACGATCGCCCTATTCTATAACGTATAGTGAAATGTATTTACGTATACACGCCAGTCTAACGAACACATTGTAAAATTCATTTGTATAAAGATGTTTTGAATTCATTGGAGTTTGCTTATATGTTAATGCTTTATAAACGTGGCGGGATAGTGTAAGGAGGCATTCTCTCTTATCAGGTTGTGTTGCCAGGCAAAGTTCACTTGTGTAATAGGAGTTTTATGATGATATTCTATTCAATCGACTGACGTATCATGTAACAGTTTTTCGTACAATTGTATGTATGTAACGAGGTCTGATATTTTGCTATCATAGATTATAATTTTTGAGCATAAAACAATTTAAATAAATAAAAATTGGGTCTATATGCAAATAATCAGGAGAAAAGTGCCACCTATTGGGAAGTAGCAGATAACAGCTAAACCTACTTAGCAAAGACACTCACCAAACAATCAACATGCAACGATGAGGCAATTGCTGTTGATCAGTCTTGGAATGATAAATTCACAGAAATTTTTTTCATTCCTAATAAATGTATAACATCAGTAGGGGTTTACCCCTGAGTATTGGTCTCAATAAAAACAAATTTGGTTTGAATGTACAATTTATTTCCTTTAGCAACAAAGAAAAAAATAATTATTACTGACACAGATGTTACGGAAATTCATGAGCATTTTATTATTTTTTTTTATTTTTTATTACAGTGGCTCTGGTAAGACAACATTAATGTCTGTGCTGGCATATCGTCAACCAGGTAAGAAATTTTTATTGTACATGTAATCTGTATTATGTTTTATTTTTCTAAAATATTAAAACACGATAAGATAAATCTTTTTTTTTTTTGATAATTTCAACATTTTGTTGCATTTGTTTTTGTTTTTGCTTTTGTTTTTTTTTTAAATCAAATAGCCGGTACTGTTGTTCAAGGTAATATTCTTATCAATGGCAGACGAATTGGTCCATTCATGCATCGTATTAGCGGTTTTGTTTATCAAGATGATCTATTTAATGGCGCATTAACTGTTGCTGAGCACATGCATTTTATGGTTGGTTTTCAATTGATTGTTGTTGGTAAAAATGCTATTGAAATTTGATTTCAGGCTTTATTGCGTTTGGATAGGCGTGTAAGCAAACAGGAACGTAAACTTATAATACAGGATCTTTTGGAACGCACAGGCCTATTGGGCGCTTCGAATACACGCATAGGTTCAGGCGATGATGAAAAGGTTCTCTCAGGTGGTGAACGTAAACGCTTGGCATTTGCCGTTGAACTGCTTAATAATCCTGTTATATTATTTTGTGACGAACCCACTACGGGCTTAGATTCGTACAGTGCTCAACAGTTGGTGCAAACCTTATACGATTTAGCCAAAAAGGGTACCACCATATTGTGCACTATTCATCAACCCTCTTCACAGCTATTCGATATGTTTAATAATGTTTTGCTTTTATCCGAGGGACGTGTGGCTTTTACGGGTTCACCACAAAATGCTTTAGATTTTTTTGCTCAAAACGGCTATAGATGTCCAGAGGCCTATAATCCTGCCGATTATTTAATTGGAGTTTTGGCTTCTGATCCGGGCTATGAACAGGCTTCTCAAAGATCTGCTCAGTATTTGTGCGATTTATTTGCAGTGAGTTCGGCGGCCAAACAAAGAGACATGTTGATTAATTTGGAAATTCATATGGCCGAGAGTGGTGACTATCCTTTTGATAAGGAAGTGAATTCGTTTCGACCAGCTGCTTGGTATTTAAAATTTCATGTTATATGGTACCGATTTACTTTGACATTGCTAAGAGATCCCAAGGTGCAATGGCTACGAATTGCCCAGAAAATGGCCATGGCCATTATAATCGGTGCTTGCTTCGCCGGCACTACAGTGCTCGATCAAATGGGTGTTCAAGCTGTACAAGGAGCTCTCTTTGTTATGATTTCCGAGAACACATATCATCCCATGTACTCAGTGTTGAATGTATTTCCGCAAGGATTTCCATTGTTTATGCGTGAAACACGCTCTGGCATGTATTCAACGGCTCAATACTATATAGGCACTGTTTTGGCCATGGTAAGAATCTTTTTTTTTAAATTCATTTACAAATCCATATGGATTTACCTGTTTTTAAAATTTTTAGCTGCCTGGCATGATTATTGAACCATTTCTGTTTGTTGTCATTTGCTATTTCATTGCTGGTTTAAGACCGAACTTTTATTCATATGCCGTAACAGCCATTGCTGTTGTACTTGTAATGAATGTGGCTACAGCATGTGGCTGTTTCTTTTCAACGGCTTTTGATTCAGTACCACTGGCCATGGCGTATTTAGTGCCTGTCGATTATATATTTATGATAACATCTGGTATTTTTATTCAAATCAGGTATGAACTTGTGGGTATTGTACAGTATAAACTGGTATATACCCCCTTAAAATATGTTGTATTTTTTTTTTTAATTGTATAAGTATAAGTATATATATGAGTTTGTAGATGTGTGTATAAGTGTTTGTGTTTTTGTTTAAAATAGCGACTTTCGAACTTTATTTTCATAAAAAAACAAAATATTTCATTTCATATTTTTCAGTTCATTGCCATTGGCTTTTTACTGGACACAATTCTTATCTTGGATGCTGTATGCAAATGAAGCCATGACTGCTGCTCAATGGACAGGAATTTCCAATATCAGTGAGTATATGACTTTAATCACGCAATTACTTTTTCCACTTGTTTATGTAGAGCTTATAAGAGGATATAAAGATATAAAAATTTATTTATTTATTCAATGAATGGATAAATTTTGCAAGCATAACAATTAATACACTTTTTATGAATAAATGCTTCATGAAAACAAACTGTATGGGAGATTCCATTGGGTTTTTTAATTGTTTGAAAAAAATATTGATTCCATTTAAATGGAATGCATAAAATGTCATGCAAATAATCGCCGCGGCTTTGTTAAGTAGCATTAATTCAAAATGTCTAAATTAGACAGATCTCATGCGTTATGTTGGTCTTAATTGCCTCTGCGAAATGTATGAAAAATGAAAGGTTCCGATACAAATATTAAATGTACTGCACTTTTTACTTCTTCATCCCCTTTACAACAAAGATCTGCCTGCCTGTCTTTCAATTTCTAGCTTGTAAATCCTGACTAACTGCCATCCCAAAATACAAGTGGCACGGCGCACTTATCATAAGGTATCTTTGAGATTACAACACGTAAAACATTCACAAAAACAACATGACTCGTTGTTGTTGGTTACGGTAAAGAACTGTGCGAAAACAAAAGCAATTTGTATAAAATAGAGAAAAAATTGACAGTTCTCTTTACAATTTATCTAAAAAAACTAGCTCAGCTGTTATGTCAAATGCATTTTATAACCATTACACCAATTGAAAAATCCAATTTTATTACAACGTTTTATAGAGATAAAAAATATGTAAAATTTTGTAACATTTTGGAAAAAAATTGATTCAAAGCCAATATAACACATGCCATCGGGCATGTCAAAATCATAATAATAAAAACATTGCAGAGTCCTTAATGGATCATAAAAATTTTTTTTTATTAAAATTTAAAGAAAAGATACGCTTAATGAATAGTACTCCTACATATGTAATAATTTTGTTTTTGTTTCTTTTTCAGCTTGTTTTCAGGAAAGCGAAGACTTACCATGCTTTCATACGGGTAAAGATGTTTTAGACAAATATGGTTTCAAAGAAGACAACGTTTTTGTCAATCTATTGGCTATTGTTGGCATCTATTTTGGCTTTCATATCTTGGCTTACTACTGTTTATGGCGCAGAGCCCGTAAAATTTGATTTTCACAATTATTTTTCTTTTTCTCTCCCATTTTCTGTACTTCCATATCTTTAAAGACTTTTTTTTACGTACAAACCTCCCAAAGTATAATTAAACAAAGAACGTTTTAATGTTTAAGTTTGTATCTATTTATATGTGTGTATGTAAGTTTATACTCGTATATTGCATTTTTTTAATACCATTTAAAATAAAAACCACATTTCTAAAAATTTTTATAAAAAAAAAAAAAAATAACAGTAGCGACAGTAATATTAAGAAATAAAATTTATTATTTTATGCCCAAAATCCGCTAACCGTTCTTTTTAATCTAATTGTCTCGATAGCGTATTTGCTCATAGTTATTGTGTTGGTTAGATATTTAAAACATAAAGGGGACTAACAAAGGGCATTGCAAACTGTGCAACCAATGCAAAGTGTGTAAAAATTCATCACATTTTTTCAATACAACAACAAAATATATACGTTTGCATCAATTGCACTGAGAAAACCTTAAGTAAGTTGACTGTGTATTTTTGCTTAAGGCCGTGAAACACTATCCTATCGAATCGTTCGATTTGTCAAAAAAATCCGGTGTATTAAGAAAGTATAACAGTATGGCTCTAAGATTGCAAGAAAAATTGGAATATTACTTTGATCAACTAAATTATTACATAAAAAGTATAAGATTAAAGTATATAATAGTATAACTCGACCACATTTGGTTTAATGTCCTTCTATATTACTCCTTTTGAATACATTTTAGATGGACAAATTCCAGAACAGGAAGTATGTTAGACGAACTGAATTGGTTGAATTTTAGGCGAACTATTATGTTCCATACCTTAAAATATTTAAGACAAAAATAACAATGTAAAAATTGTTTTCTCCATGCGATCAGGGTTGCATTTTATAAGATATTAGTAAAAAGCAACTCTGCATATGCTTTGCGTCTTATTTTGTGTGATGGTGTAGCACTAATGTTGCCATTTTGATATGACTTTTAATGCTACAAACACAACAAAGGCTACCGACCATCGACTACAAGCTGTCAAAAATAGAATAAATGTGTGCATATGAGAATAATTATTTTTGTGTCAACACGACTCCCGACCACACGACTACTTTTGTAGCCCGTAGCCAACTTAGGCTAAATCTATTTTTCTTTGCGACAATAAAAAATTTAGTGCTGCTAATACAATAAGATGCATGAAAAAGTTGTTTAAAAAACGCAATATATGAAATATATGCATTAAAAATGCAAAAAAAATTAAGTTTCACCACTAAAAAAAATTATCATTTGTTTACATTGTTTGTTTAGTTTTCATTTACTTATTTCATTTATTTACATCAGTTTTTACTTCATTTTTAATTTAATTGCCTTCTTAGTTTCTTAAATCTTTATAAGTTTTCTTCAGACATTTTTTGTTCTTTGTTTCCTCACAATTTCACTTACAAAAAATAAGTTTGTTATATTTTGTTAGGTTATGTTCAACGTGTCAAAACAGATGTTTATTTTGTAGCTGTAGTCGTTATTATAATTAAGTAGCTGGCTAGTTGGCTACTTTCGTAGCCAGCGATTTTTGTAGTCGTGTATTCGGTGTTCGATAGCCTTTGTTGTGTTTATAGCATAAAAGTGTGACAGAAATCAATAAGCTTTTCTTGTACGACTGTGTAAGATAGTGTATCATGGCCTTTAGGAATTTTCGACATAAATAAATTTATTATATGTAGTTTTGTTATAAAAGCTGTGAGAAAAAAAAAATATACATGCGAACACAAGAATTATATGCTTACCTTTAGTAAACGTATATCTGCTTCCTTAAAATTAAATGAAAAGCAATTTTTTGCATTTATTCAATAGCTTTCAATTTAGTGTTTAATTTATTTTCTTTTTGTTATTTCATTTCTTAAATACTACATACATATTTTTAGTACATTTAACATTTAATTGATCAATAGGAAAATCATCATATTTAAAATAGTTTTAATTCCATTAAATCTATAAATAAATATTTCAAATATTCATAAATTAATGTGTAATTTCAATTTAGTTTTGGTATGATTTTATTTCTTAAATATATAGATAGTATGTATATATATCAATATATTTTAGATTTATTTAATTTAATTTTTTCTTGTTTGAAATTTTCAACAATTGTACTTCGACATATGACGGGAGTTTATGTGCTCTCTCCGCCATTTCATTTTTTTTTCATATATCTCTATTTAATGATGCTACTTTAGGTTTTCGACCCAAAATTTTTGAAATCTGCAACCCGTTTTCGAATATCTCGTCCAGTTTCGGAAGTAAATAGCCGAAAACGGATTGCAGATTTTAAAAATTTTGTTGTCAAAAACCTAAACTGGCACCATTAACTCGAGATGTATAAAATGGCGGATAGAGCACAAAAACTCCCGCAAAACGATGTATGTATGCTTGTATGTATATATAAGTAAATTTTATATCTTTGATTATCAATAAATCGAATAAATAAAATAAATAAAAGAAAATATTTTTTCAGATACATTTTACAAGGCCTTTAAATGTTGCTGTTGATAGATAGAATGTCAGTAAAAACTATTAGTTTCAGTAGAGACTTCTTGTTCTTCATATTTTGTTAGAGACCGTATCAATTATTTTACAGCCTATTCAAAAGAACACCAATGGTTTTTGACATTCGTCTTTTTATATGAGAAACACTAACAAATTTGAGTGTTCTTGTTCAAAAACCATTCGTGTTCTATGAACAGGCTGTTATATTTTGTTTTTGTCAATTATAACTGGTTGCGAATTATGGAGTTATTGCCAAAAGAAATCAAGTTTTCATGTTAATACCATTTGTCTAAAATAGTTTGGTATTTTTTTGTAGCGGGTGGATACATTTTAAGAGTGGCGGTTGAATATGAATCACACCTAAATGACAAGTTTTTTTGGCATATAATTTGACATTTCTCAATTTCAGAGTAACTCAATTTGAACAATGGAAACATACACAATCGAGCAAAGGCTTAAAGTTGTTCAAGCTTATTATGAAAATGGACGTTCAAAACAAAGTGCATATCGTGAACTTCGTGATTTTTTCGGTCTATCATCCAAATGTGCGTACAATCGGAAAAATCGTGCAAACATTTGAGCGAACCGGGTCTGTAGGAGATGTGAAAACACCAGTGCATGCTCATACAGCTCGTACTGCAGAGTTGAAGAGCTATCCACCTCAACTCGTCGTCGGGCCCAATAATTGCACCTCTCACGCTCGTCGTTGATGATCATTATGATATGGATATGGACTGTAAATGCCTAAGATGTAAAAAAAAAAAACAAAAAAAAGGCAAATCGAAACTTCCTTACGAAAATACATTATATGCTGAAGACTCGAGTTCGAGCCCCAGGAAAAGTGATCAATTTTTTTTTAGTTAATTTTTGTTCCGTCAGAAACGCTTTATTTAGATCAAAGTTAACTGTAATGAATTTTTTGGTAATCAAAGGAGAAATAATGTCCGTGGAGGAATAGTACACTAGCCAAACTGAACAATTGTTTTCGACTCTAGTTACGGTAGTCTCATCAGTGTTCTTTGTGTCCTGTGTATATTCAAGAGTAAACATCAACTATTTAACTCACACTTTTCAAGAAATCACATACGAGTACTGAAATTATTTTCTTCCATATGTATGTACAGTTTCTATCATATTCCCTTTTTCTCACCATCATTGCAGTTTTTGTAATTGTCATCTTATTTGGATTAAACAGAATTACAATTTATTTTTGTTTTTGCCCTTTTATTTCACCTTATCTATATTAGTCGACATCAATGATATGCACGACTGTAGCTGTGGTGGTTAGAGCGTGAGGGGAAATTTTTTTTCCTTGCAAGATGGTACGCCCTAATGTATATAGGTATACAGGCAGTCTTCAAAGTACCATCAACGATAACATAAAATACAATATCTTCTATTTTGTAATACGTTCTCCACAGCAGAAAGTTGATTTTTGTTTACCAATTGTAGACAACTTTTGACCACTATTAAAAGCTCTAATTGTTCTCCAAAGCCTCGAAAATCTCAAGCCGTTGTCATTGATGTCGATGATAAAGCAGGAAATGTCTTCTTAACTGTCGTCAACAAGAATGCGACAGGCAAAGTTTTCTAACATGTCGTCAACGACATTGTGCATTTGCTGCTAAAGGCATACTTATACAAATTGGAGAGTGGCCTGTCAAATACATAATGAAATGATAAGCAGGTTTGAAAACTACAAAGACCATAACAAAAAATTTTTGATTTATCTTTCATACTAGTACCCGATATAGGAGGTTTTTTCAAAAGCTAAACTTGGTGCAAGAAACCTTATGGTAGATCCTGAAAGCAAAATGAGTTTGGTGTTCGAAGAGATAGTCTCGCTGCAGTTGTTGGGTTGCATTTGATTTAATGGTTAGACAGTGTTACGTAAGTAAAAGTTAAAATTAAAAATAAAAAAATCATTAAAATAAAAATTTTTCTAAACAGAATTCTGTTGCTCTGTTTTTTTTTTAATAAGTTTTTTTTTTTCTTTATAAATTTTACTATTTCAATAATAACATTCATATACATATACTATGTACTTATACTTGTAACTTGAATAAAACTATACTTTAAACATATTATATTTGTATGTTATTTGTGTACTTTGGTTTGTGTCAAATACTCAAATCTGTATGTATAACAATATTTTATAGCTATAATTTCATAAACAATTTAAATATACATATATATAAATAATTCTTTGGAATAAATCACAGAGTATAAATTAAATTTCATTTATTTTCAAAAACTTATATTTAAAAAATAGATTTAAACTGAAAAAAATATTTTTATTTTTTTGTTTTTATAATTTTTAATACAAATATGTATGATTTACTATATAAATATGTACTCGTAAAAAGCAATTTTTTAATTGATTTTACTACGTAATATGGAGTGGATTTAAATGTTAAAAACTTTTTAAGAAATTATTTTTGTTTTTAACTTTTGTATACATATACATATGTATGTACGAGTATATAATTATATATAAATAAATTAGAAATAGATAAAATACATACTTATAATAAAAACCTAAATTATTGAATTTTTTCATTCGTTTCAGGTTATGGTTTTTTTGTTTAAATAAACATGACAGCCTTAAATTGACAGAATAGTTAATTTGTAGTTGTTTTTTTTCTTATTATTATACCCAACACCACTACAACTTAGTTTTATTAATATATTATACGAGTAGCTTTCTTCATCCTTTATGCTATAAACACATTCAAGACTATCGACCACCGAACACACGACTACAAAATTCGCTGGCTACAAAAGTAGCCAAGTAGCCAGTTACTTAGTTATAATAATGACTGCAGCTACAAAATAAACATCTGTTTTGATATGTTAAACATAACCCAAACAACTTAACTAAACTTACCAATTTTAACACAAGAAAATAATACATAAATAAATACAAATTTAAGAAAACTACCTTAATTAAATAATAAATTAAAAATGAATTGAAAACTAATGTATATAAATGAAATATGTAAATGAAAGCAAAACAAAAAATGCAAACAAATGATAATTTTTTTTTTTTGAGTGGTGCAACTTAAAAATTTTTTCCCAATTGTATAATGTATATTGTCACAAGAAGAAAGAAAAATCGAAAATACGTTTTTTGCATCATTTTATATATTTAATGTATTGCGTTTTTCAAACATATTTTTCATGCATCTTATTGTATTGGCAGCACTAAACTGTTTATAAAATAGAAATTAGCCTAAGTTGGCTACGGGCTAAAAAAGTAGTAGTGTTGTCGGTAGTCGTGTTGCCACAAAAATAATTATTCTCATATGCACACATGTATTCTATTTTTGACAGCATGTAGTCGATGGTCGGTAGTCCTTAATGTGTTTATAGCATTAGTATTAAAATGAGTTTTACTTTATAACGGAAGAAATCAATTCTTTTTTTGTGCAAAGGATTATTAATTATTAAAATCCGATTTATGTTTAATAAGAGTTATTTGGTGTATACCAACATATTTTTATGTCGACTCGAAAACAACAATTTTTTTGTTGATTGTTTAATTGATAGCTTTTGAGGATTTAAAATCTGTTCCTTGTTAAAAGGAAAGGATTTAAAATCTGTTCCTTGTTAAAAGGAAAGGATTTAAAATCTGTTCCTTGTTAAAAGGAAAGGATTTAAAATCTGTTCTTCGTAAAAATTATTTTCGTTATATCCCATGAAGAATACACGTTTTGTAAAGCAAATTTAATAATTGAATACGAATAGAAAAAGGAATTCCAGTCTTTTAATTTTACTGCTAAAGTAAGGCTTTCCTAGTTAACCCGAAGGCATTAATATCGTAAAACTATCAACATTAATACAGAATACATTTAAATACATAATTCGTCCTAGCTTTTCAACACCTATACTGGGACCTACATTACTGTTAAGTCCGAGCGACAGGCTAGAGAATGGGAATTAGTAACTGTCAGATCCATTGCCAGAAGACTGATAAGAGATGGTCGCAAGAAGAAATATTTTTTCGGAGCTGTGTTTTGAACCCGGAGCTCTTCCCTAGTAAACCGACTAACTAACTACTAACCAGATATAATATTAATAAATATTGGCGTTAAAAGTGACCTAATTGTTGCATTTGTAGCACTCATGTGATCCTTTCCTTACACTCTAGCTCTTTGGTCTTTAAAAATGCGTATAGTGGTGTAGGGTAGTGTATTTTTATATGGCTTTTCTTTTTTATTTACAGTTATAATAAAATTTATTTAAATTTTGTTTTATTTTATATTATTTATTTATTTAAATTTTATTTGATATATATTTACATCAGGAGTCTTGTTTTTATATGATATTTTTATTTATTTTTTTTTTTCATTCTTATTTACAATAAATAAATTCATTTTGTTTAGTTTTTCTTTTTTCTATTTATTTTGTAATCGTTTTTTTTTTTTTTTTTTTTAAATTTAATAATAGATTTTACAATAATAGGGGCATTCTTTACTCGGTTAACATACCAAATACATATTTTACGTCTTAAACTTGTAAAAAGATGTGATAACTTAAGAGTTTGAGAAGTATAAGAGGCATTTAGCAGATTAAACGACTGAATACCCCTATTATCTATAAGTATATATGTATTTACATTTCTATTTTTAATATTATATATATTTTATATCTGTTTAATAATTTAATAAAAAATTGTATTACTGCTTTACTAAATGGTCCTTATCCAGACTGAAACTTATTAATTTTTTGTGTGCATGTTTTTAAATGATTTGCTATCAGTGAAAGCCCTTATGAAACCAAATATGCCGAATTCATAAGCTTCTGTATCGTTGTATGCCGTATTGAAAACAGTATTTGTTTACTTGCTTGTGAGCACTTAGTGTATCACTGTATTCATGTACGTTGTATCGAAAACGTCAAAAATAAAATAAGAAGAAGAAAAGCACTATTCACAGACAAATAAATGTATGTTTAATATATTGTTGAGCGGGAGCTTGTGTGCTCTATCCGCCATTTCATATTTTTTATATATCTCGAGTTAACTATGCCACTTTAGGTTTTCGACCCCAAATTTTTCAAGTCTGCGTTTCGGATATTTCATCCAGTTTCGGAGATATGTATATTTTTATATACGGCAACAAGGCAGCAGGGTCTTAAGATTGTAGAAGCCTTTTACAAAAATATACGTTCAAAATAAAATACATTTTGTGCACTTCTCGATTAGTTTTGGTCAGCATAACTGTCATTCTTTGACATTTATTAAGTAAAAAGTTGGGAAATGTTAAAATGGAACGCTACACTGCTAGCCTCGAATGTTTGTTAATTGACTGTTTGAGAAACTGAACGAAAACCAAGCATTTTTTAACAAAATAATTTTTAGTGATGAGACCATTTTGTGGCCAAAATTTAATAATGTTGACATCAGTGACTATTGGTTTCAGCAGGATAGCGCCATAATCCACACAGCCAGCCAAATAATTTAGTTATTTCATGAGAAATTTTCCGGTAGGAATTTGGCGCCACTGGATTATTTTTATTTTTTTTGGGCCATTTGAAAGACAAAATTTACATAAACAAACCACAAACAGCTGACGCTCTAAAAGATGAAATTCAGCGCTGCATTGACAAGATAATCCAAACTTTGTTACCAAATGTGGTTTAAAATTTTGTAGAAAGGACGGACGTCTGCAGTCGTGCTTAGAGGTGAACATTAGGAATTCCCGTATTTCTATTTTACATTGGAATCAATTAAACTGAATATGTCACAAAAAAATTTGTGTTTTTAAGGCAATTAAGTTTAGAGATTTTAAATTTACACGCTTTCAAGGTTCGATTGACCCAAAAGCTGAAATCTACTGACCAATTCAAGGGTCGTCAATACGCCGAATGGTTGGTTGAACGGTCAAAAGTGAATTGGGACTTTACAAGGAAAATGATCTTCATAAGGTTCGTCTCATGTGGATAAATGAGAATCCACGAGTGATTGGTGAAAAGCCGATGCATTCATAAACAGTGACTGTCTGGTACGGCTTATGGGCTTATCGGACAGTATTTCTTTGAAAGGTCGGTGTAGCAGTTACTGTTAATAGTGTTCACTATCGCGAGATGATACTGAGCTTCTTATGTTTAGAAATTAAGGATATGGATCGGGAGGTGGATGTGGTTCTAACAAGAAGGTGGCATTTTTCCACACAGCCCAAGAAACAATGTCTTTTTTGCGCAAGAAGTTCAAAACTCGTGTTATCTCATGCCGTGGCGATGTTAATTGACCGCCTCTATCATGTGATTTTATACCGTTAGACTTCTTTCTTTAAAGATATTTAAAAGAAAAAGTGTAACGTCAATAAGCCCAGAACAATGATGAGCATTTGGCTGATATATTGTTTCGAATGTAATGATCATCCTTTCATCATAAAAAATATAAATATGAAGATAATTCTCCGAAATACTTTTGTTTTATTTATAAGTAAACTTTAAAATAAGACAGAAAAAGAATATAATATTTACAATAAGTTGTGTTTTTATTTTAAAGTTTTTTTTAAAGAAAAATAGAATTTAAATTTTTTGAAAAGCAGATATCAATTGCTTTATAAATACCTTTGTTTGATTTTTATATTCTAAACGGGATATGATTCGAATTGAGTTTATAACTATTTGAATATATGTAAGTATTTGTATTTTTGATTAACAGCTTTGGGATAAAGTCTCCTGACGAACCTCTTAAGCAGAGACGAAATGGCCATAGAGACTTATCCCCAAAACAATACCAGCCTTATGTATAATAAAAAATTAGCAGGTCGTTGTACACGCTGGCTAAGTTTGTCATTCCAATACGTGGAAATTCTTACTCAAAGGTACAATGTATTTAATTTTTTGGATTATCTAACTAGGTATCAAATAGACGGTATGGAAAGTTTTAATAATATCAGTTAATAGCGGGTGATAAACTTGGCAGTTTTTTGTCCCATATACTAACTAAGTAGTTGCTAATTTTTCATTATACATCCGGCCGTACATTTCTTTTATTATATGAAATATTTTTTTTAATATTTTTGTTTATTTTTAATTTGTCTGTTTCAACTATATTCATGTTTGAACATCTCCTTTTGAATTTATTTAAAAAGCATGTATTTGCATTTGTGTTAAAATCGCAAAAAGGCAAATCGCGCGTTTGTCAGAATATGTTTAAAGGCGTTTTGCGTTTCCAAAATAAAATGCGATTGGAAAACGTAGAGCTTTTCAGAACGTGGGGGTTAGCTTATCAGTAAAAGTTTAAATGAGCTCACATCTAGTACTTATGTAGGAAATACATAGAATTGACATAAAATAGATTCATTAAATGCTAAAAACTTTATTAAATATATTAATGAAATAACATTGAACTCTAAGGCTAGGAATATTTCTTTGATTTTAAATTCGACTTTGTATAGTGTATAAAGAGCTTTACAAAAAATACAAAAATTGACTGATATTTTACTTGTTTCCCTTTAATACTGTTTTTATCGTTTATTAAAAACTATATACAAAAAAAAAGACTATCTTTTAGTCATCTCTTGTTTTTAATATGCTTCGCCAAAGCCAATTTTGGTTTGTTTTTATACATTTCTGAAACCATATTCGTGTACTGAGTTCTAATCTCCATTTGTTTTTATATGCATATGTATATAATAAATAATATATTATTCAAAAAATTGGTTTTTCTAAATTTTTTTGTTTTACAAAATTCTAATTTTCATTTTTAATACCAAGCAATTGAAACCTTGTTTCCTAATAATCCGATTGTGATTTAATTTTTTTTTTTATATAAATCCACTGTGGACTATACTGCAAAACGTTTTTTCAATCAAATATGCTACTCGTTCTTTAGAAATATACACTCCGGTTCACTTATTTAAAAGCACAAAAAATCCCATATTCAGGAGCCGGTATCTTTTGCAATTTTTAACCGATTCCAGAATTTTAAACTAGAAATGGAAGCAAGACATCTTGAGATATAAACAAAATCATGACAATGGTGGTTTCTTAACTAAGGAACCTTTTTTTGAGGAATTTATAAAAAAAAATCTAAAAATGTGGTATTTTTTTTTGGTTCACTTGAATAAAGGCACTTTATTTTTTTTTTATTATTTTTAAAGTAAGCGGTGATTTTTTGTTGGGGGCGTTTGTTTATTGCAATTTATTACATCTTAGTCGATTTACGAGTCAAAATGGCAAAACAAAAAATTTTAAATCTATCGAAAAGGGCTAAAATCGATGTTTACCGTTCTGAAGGATATTCTAACCTCGCAATAGCTAAAAAAATTGGACGGAGCCCAACAGTTGTCGACATCAAGGACCCCGAGGGGTATGGAAAAAATTTTAAAGGAAGAGTTACGTTGCCTTTATCTACTTATGAGAAAAGAAAAATCATCAGAATTGCTTCTAATTCTGCCTTATCCTTGTCAAAAATAAGAGCTCAAGCTGGAGTGCAAGTGCGAGCAAGTCATCAGTACGCACAGTTATTAATAGCTGTGAGTATCTTAAATACAAGAAATTACAAAAAAAACTGCCACTTAATGGTCCTCGTAAGGAAAAGCGTCTTCAATTCTCAAAAGACTACATGGTATGGGATGTGCATAGGCTTGCCAGATCCAAATTGCCAAAAAGCCAAAAAAAATCACACCGTTCAGCTAAATAACTGGTAGCTCTCTTAAGAAACTCATTTGCTTCGAACTTGAAAGCACTTATTTCAACAGGGGAAAGGAATTTAATAATTGTAGCAACTTTGCTTTCATAAAATTTATCATTCATACGGCTTTGAATACTGTTCATAAGATTGGCCATTACGTTATGTAGTTCTACAATTGTGCAGGAGTCACTTTCTAAAACTAATGTAGCAGCTTGGAACTCGTGCATCACATTATGAATGAAATATAAATATGCCTCGGATAAACCTTCAATTGTGCATTCATCATCTTCATTTGTAAGTTCTATGTCGGAAATTTTGTTCTTCGATATGTTTTTTAGAAATTTAAACTTACTTTATTATTATTACATATGTAGTTAGAATAAATTTGAAAAAAAAAATTAACTTACAAAAAACCTTGACAAATCACTTTTTCACTTGACACTTGACGCGCATTAAAAAACTTGACAATCAGGCCAAATCAGGCTCGTCTGGCAACCCTAGATGTGCAGCAAAGAGGCCATGTAAATGCCTGGAAAACCGTTGTATTTACGGATGAAAAGAAGTTTTATTTGGATGGACCTGATGGCTACAACTATTATTTCAATGACCTGCGTAAAGAAAAGCGATTTTTGAACCGACATCACAGCCGAGAGGGCGGCGTTATGGTGTGGGGTGCTATTACGTACTATGGCACCATCGATCTTGAATTTCAAAGTGCAAAAATGACTGGTGCAACCTATAGAACGTTAATGGAGTCGGCTTTTCCGAAGTTCAATGAACTATTTGGTCCAATACCTTGGATATTGCAACAGGATAATGCCCCTATACACAACGCCAGAGTAGTAAAAGAGTACATTGCAAGCCAAAATGTTAATATTCTTGAGTGTCCACCCTATTCGCCAGATCTTAACATTATCGTAAATGTGTGGGGTTGGTTATCTCGTAAGGTCTATGAAGGAGGTTGACAATTTGATGACAAGCAGTCACTAATTCAGGCCATTAAGGATGCTTGGAATGAAATTTCGTTGGATTACATCAATTCTCTTTATCTGTCAATGAAAACCCGTATATTTGAAGCTATTAAAAACAAAGGTGGTTGTACCCATTACTAATAGTTCTTTAATAAAACAAATAAAGTAATAATAACTTAAAAAACAAGAAAAGCTGTTTATCATTAAAGTTAGTTAAAGTGCCTTTATTAAAGTGAACCAAAAAAAAAAAAAAAAATACCACATTTTTAGATTTTTTTTATAAATTCCTCAAAAAAGGTTCCTTAGTTAAGAAACCACCATTGTCATGATTTTGTTTATATCTCAAGATGTCTAGCTTCGATTTCTATTTTATAATTTTGGAATCAGTTAAAAATTGCAAAAGATACCGGCTCCTGAATATGGGATTTTTTGTGCCTTTAAATAAGTGTACCGGAGTGTATAATACTTTTGAAATTTTCACGAGTTTTATTTTTAAATAAAATAAATAATTTCTATTACTTTCATGTTAAATTTATACACCCTGCCCTAAAGCTGATTTTCATTTTACATGTTGTATTGGATTGATTTGAAATTATCTCTATTTACTTATATTTTAGAATTTTGAATATCAATTTGATGGAAGCGTTAACTTTTTTATTATAATCCTCTAAAAGTTTGATGTAAAATGAATATGAGATTTGTTTTCAGAAGTCATGTTTAATAGTGAGGGGTAAAATTATAGCAATTGTATAACATAATAGGAAGAATCATAAAAAAGCCTTAAAATAAGTATTTTAAATCGCTAAAGCTGCTGTACTCAGTAGATATATACTATTTATAACTATTTTGTGCTACTTTGTAATGAGAAATTCAAAGTAATATGGAAGGCAAATACTTCGTGCTACATAAAGATTCATTCCTACATAAACAACTAAATGCACTGCAGGAAATTCTATAAATTTTTGCCTAAAATACTCTTTTTAAATTTTTCGCGAAAATTGATCTACTGTTACTTTACCAGCTGTTTTGCTTGTATCGAGTGCAGATAACTATTTTATGCTACGGTTACATTATGTAGATATTTGAGTAAGAGAGCGTAACCACTATTTAATGAATATATTTATATTTTAATTTTCCACTACTTCAAGTTCGATTAATTAAATATCAAAATAAATTATCGTATTAAAATTAATTTAAAAGAAAATTTTAGCAAAAAACGAAATTTTTGCACAAAATATGTTCAAAAAGTAGTGGTTATGCCTAATGTGACAGTAGCTTTACAAAATGAGAGAGAAACATCTTTTAAATATGTTGAAAGGGGTTGAATATCAAATTAAATATATATATATCTAAGAAGATGTTAACATCGTGGTGAAGTGATGATATGAACAAGTGTAAAAAGCCTAGAACACCGACTATAATGGCAACAGCTGTATTTTTATATAAAAAATATTAAAATTAGCCCAGAATTTGTCCATTAGCTTTCTTATTAAAAACTACGGAAGTGTCGTTGCTCTCGTGTTTCACGGTTTTCCCGTGAATATTTAAGCACTCGCGCAAATATGTTTTCCTTACATGCTACCGGCTGCTTTTGTTCTTTGAATTTTGACAATAAATACAAAATCATTAACTTTTATTATCGTGCTCTTTTATCATTAATTTGTTTTCACCGAAAAGCTGGTATTTAAGCTTTTTCCAAAAATAATTTTCAATTTTTGTTATATTGCTAGTGTGCTGTTAATTTTAATATCAGCTGTTCAAAGATGCCACTTGCTACTGATTCATTTCTTAAATTTGAGGTGGCACCCACTTAAAACATGCTATAGTTTTTATTACAGTTGCAGAAAATTTTTTTTTTATTAAAAGTAGAAGGACAGACGTCAGTATTTATCTGTGATTACGGGCTATAGTTTTAAAAACTAAAAAAAAAAACTAAAATATTGCCGATGGGGAAGACTTAAATCATATACATGTGTGTGTATTGTGAGATGCTGATCAACTCATATATAGTTCGATTAAATTGGGAAAATTTAAGTACTCTTAAGATTAGCTTATGGAATCATGAAATCGGTTTTTATTTCATAGCACATGATAATTCTCTAGGACAATCAATTACCTACCGAATTTAAACAACTTCAGCAGCAGTAACTACTCTACGTGTCAAATTAATTGTTATTCAACTTTAATAGGTACAAAAAGTGGCCATATATCAAAAAAATTAGGAAGTCTTTAAAACTTAATAGCGTCATTTTGTTTTCTTTGATTTACCCTGTATTCGTTTAAATGAAACCTTCGCCTCGTAAAAAATTTTAATTCGTTGCCTTTTTTTCTGTTTAATCGTTGTCCAGTATTTAAAATAAAAAATAAATTGTGCTATTATTTTACCCCCCACTGTTGATATATGCATACCTTTTTGTTTGTTTGTTTGTTTGTTTTGCCATATTTTTAAGAAAAACCGATACAACGCACATACTGGTACATACAATATTAAAAAAAAAACTCAAACTACAAACTCTAACTAGATTTATTACCTGCAATTGCCCCCTTGTTAAGTGATGATATTTTCTTTTTTATTCTCTTATAACTACTACTTAATGCTACATGAACTCACACTACATATGTAGGTATAATACACATGTAACTACACATACATACATACATTTACATACATAAAAAAGAAAAACTTAACTATTTATATTGGTATGTATGTATATACAAAAATACAGATTATTTCTGTATATAATATAGTAAATGCCTGTACGTACTTGAACAAATATTTACAATTTTTGTTGATTTCACTTTGAAAATTAATTTTTTTTTTTGGTTGAATGAAAACATTCTAAAGTACGTACAACAAGTGTTGACAATTAAATGTGGAAGCTGCTTAAGTACTTACCACCGCATCTGTTAGAGTTAGTGTTGCAGAATTAATGATTCCATTATTGTCTACAGAATCTGATGTGGAAACTTGTATAGCCGTTGCTGTGGCAGATGTTTGACCCGAAGCAGTTGCAGTGGCTGTAATGACAATCATACTGCGTGAATTGGGAATGTTGATAACTTCGGTATAGAGACCAACAGGTGAGAGGGATTGTGATGTTTTCATCAATGTTTGACAATGTTGATGAGAGTTTTGAATTTGGTTTAAATGCTGTTGATGAGCGGGTTTTATATTCAACCACATGGCTTTGGAATCTGGAGAGGTGGTACATGACTGTGAGATGGATGAGAATTTCAAATCACAAGGTATGTTGCATGTATTACTGTTATCGTGTGCATGTAGAGGTGAATGTGGTGGTGTAAGTGTTGAAGTGTCCTTCAACAAATGCGTTGTATCCGAATATCGTTGAGGTGATAGGGATGAATGTTTACCACTGCCGCTCGGAGTAGCTCCACCACTCGCAGTGGTGGTAGTAATTGACCGATGTTTTCGGCGTGGCACTGATTCAGTCCTATAACAGACTGTAGTACTACCACCACCACCACTTGGTGATTCGTTGGCCTTTTTATAGGAAATTCTGGAAGCCTCATTGCCCCTTAGGTTTAGTTGTTGCTTATTATTAAGATCTGAGAGGCTTATATTATTTTTGAGTAACATTTCTAAATTTTCTATAGAATTTTTATGCGTACCCTTATCACTCTCCGTCTCGTCTTTTAATTCATCTAAAGCGGTGCGTGGCAAAAAATTCGTTTTGCTCATTATGCTGTTTGCCTCGGAGGAGTTTTCCATGGATGAGGAATTATTTTTTGCTATTGTCGGCAGAGTACCAATTGTTATAATACTTGAACTATTCGATATACAGGGTGTCACCGACGTATTTGAACTCACCGTTGTGCCAAATGATGAGGAGATATTGTGTTGTCTGCAAAGCGATTTACGACGTTGTGCAGTTAAATTGCTCATATTTGAATTGAGATCCATGTCAGGTGATAAATCTTCAGATTCGGTTAAATTGCTGCTGACTTGCTTTGATAGAGGCAAAGTATCCGGTGGTTGACATTTGTTTAATTCACTTTTCGCATTTAAGTTATGAATATCTCCATTTACTTTTGTTCCATTGTTGTCTCCAGCCTTGATGTCCATAGTAATATCTGCTGCTAGTTTCGTTTCTACGGGTGGTGTCTTGTCTTCTGGTAATTTTCCTTTAAGAAAATATGTGATCATAGAACCTTTGCCTTTGACATTAACACTCCCTCGGCAAGTAAGTTCATAGCCTCGCGGTTTAAGAACTTGACAAGTTTCCTCGGTCACCTTTTGGGTGTATTTGTTAGTAGAAAATTGATAGAATAATAATAAAAAAAACACTTTTTAAAACTAGAACAACATATAAAAAAAAACATAAAAATTCTAATGATAAAAACAACTACTTAATATGTGTTGTTTGGCATAACTCGAGATATGAAATTTTCAAATATTACTAAATTTTTGTAAATTTTATTTTAATTATTTGCTGCAAAAAGTCTGCAATTTAACATATTAAAAATAAACTTCTGGGACAAAAAATTTGCCCTATACTGCGAGTAATACTTTACAGAATAATACTATATGCAGTATCAGTGTGGAATTAATGAATTACTCGGAATAAACACATTGGAAATTTGTCTTTGATAAAATTTATAAACATATTAAAGTGTTTAATTTATGTCAATTAAAGAAAAAAATATTCGGATATAAACAAACAAAAACGAGAATCAAGAATACTTTCGACAATCACGAATATTTAAATATTTAGTATTGATAAATCTGTTAAGCATACTCACTTGAATGTGATCAACTAAACCTGTTGAATCCATACGTGATGCTACATTTACGGCATTTCCCCAAATATCGTACTGTGGCTTTCGTGCTCCAATAACTCCAGCTACCACAGGTCCAATATTAATTCCTAAAAATAAAAAAGGACAAATACAAATGAAAACAGGGTAGGAAAGACGAGTATATAAAACAGTTATTGATGATGGTAAAGGGTGTTTTTCTTAAAGTTACACAAGTTTAAATCAATAAAAAAAAATATATATTTTAAATCTCAATGCAATTTGTTTTGAAAAGAAGATTTTATAACTTAATGTTTATGTATGACTTCGGTCATGTTACTATGAATAGCGGCTGGTGAGTAAAAGCTGTAATATTAAACATCAATTTTCATAAACTTTTCCCAGCATATGCGGCCGTATTTCTCCTTAAACTCGTTGAATGCTGATTTCCAGGTGTTTAATTGTCTCTGATTTATCGATATAGACCAGTGACTTTACTAATACATAATGCCAAAAAAAAAAAATAGTCCAACTGAGTTAAATTACATGATGGCTAATTAAAAGGACCATTATGTGTTTATGAAAAGTTTGTTTAAATAAATCAATTGTAGCGCTCGCTTTATGACATATAGAAAGAACCATACGTTAATAAGACTAATGCCCGCTGTTTGAGTTACAAAGAGAAATGTCAGATCATGTTCCTATACCGTTCACTATTGACAGAAACTTTCTAACAATTACAGTTTTTGAAGACAAATGGACCAATGATTCGCCAGGTCATAAACTGCACCATACAGGAAGTTTTTGTGAATATAATGGTAATTCGGAAAAAGTTGGTGATGGTGGTAAAGGTGACAGTTCAGTGGGGTTATTATGTATTCCGATTCGGAGCTAAAATACTTTCGAAAGCACATTCCTATCGAAAAAACAGTAATAGTACATACATACATAATTGGCCATTGCGACCCTGTTTCAGGATTACGACTAGCAGCACTCATGTTTTGTGTGTCAATCCATGAGTACAGGGACTTACAGTTTAACGCCGACTCCGAACGACAGACTTGAAAAGCTTGTTCAGGGCAATCAGTTACTCACAGAGCCACAAGACTGCTAAAAGGTAGTCGCCGAAAGAAATATTTTTTCATATTTCTTTCTTTCAAGATATCTTAGTTGGGTTTTGAACACTTGTCTGACAAGCCAACACATTACACACTAGTCTCCGGCAACAACAATAAAAGCACATGCAAGAATTTTCCGAAAGTTCGTAAGTTTTTACGGATTTTTTTTAATCCGAATCGAAAGGCATAATAAGCCCCCTGCTTTTTAACAAAAATTTGAATGGAAGAAATCAATATAAATATGTGCTTCATCAATATAATAAATTCAATATAATTGTGTGTTTAATTGCTTCACAAGTTAAATTGTAAAAGATTTCATAAAATCTTCCATAACATAACATAACTGGCCTTTACAACCCTGTGTCAGGAACGACAGACTTGAGAAGCTTATTCATGGCAATTAGTTACTCTCAGAGCTTTTGCAAGAGACTGCTGAGAGGTAGTCGCCGAAAGAAATATTTTTTTCATATTTCTTTTTTTGAAGATGTCAGAGCCTGGAGTCGGCCCATGTCTTAGTAAGCCAACACACTAACCACTAGATCACGGCGACTACATAAAATCTTCCATTTAGTGGAAATATACAATCGAAAATTGTTCACTGATTAATTCTGCCGCCCATGTGACCACAAAACATCTAAGCCTGTATGACACTTCACTTGTCGGGAAATCTGTAGTACAGATCTGGAAAACTTTGAACAAATAGACCTCCGCATAAGTGTTATATCCATCTTTGAGCCATCAGTGAAGACGTCGAGATCTACCATCACCCATTTAGCACCATGTCACTCTTTCTTCTAAGAAAATACCACCGAGGTCGATGTCACATAGTCCGTAAAGTTCCGATTTGATAGAGCCAGATCGGTTAATCTCATGTCTGAACTCTCTACCCTTACCAAGATCATCCTTTAAGATTTTAAAATCGTTTGTGGCCGCTATCTTCTCACTGTCTCCTCTATAGAAATCTTCCCTAGGAAATATTCAGTACAAGCACAGTGTTTCTGAATGTTTTCGACATGACTAAAGTAAAACATCTTTGCACCATCCCCAGTACCGCGATTCAGTAACTTTTAACAATACGATATTCGCAAAAGAAGTCGATAGTTTTCATTGTTTGCAGTAACGATTATGTGATTCACTAAGTACACTTTATCGAAAGTCGGCAACTCTAGTTTTCTTTATGTATACGGCAGCACCGTATAAAATCAGTCAGTTTTTGAGTAGTTGGCAATTAAAATGGGTAGAAAGTTAGCAAAGCTACAAACTTCTAGTTTCTTTGGGTTTAAAACACACAAAAATGGTTCTCAAACAAACTAGTTAATAGCATAGGCACATCTCTCTACAAAATTTCAATATAAAAAATTTTCGATTTTCCAACTGAATAAACAGCATAAAAATTTTTGTCTTTAGCTAACGGCAATAGCTATTGGGGCTATCGTAAACAAAATATAACGTATAGCAATATCGACAATTCTGTTGTTTACTGTTGAAAACAATGCGATTTCCGTAAAAATATGTTAAGGAATCGCGCTACAGGAGTATCTTCTACTGAACAATACAGATAGTTATATATGAGAACCGGTATGACTGTACCCAGTTGGCACAATAGTCGTACATGACATTGTCGTCTAGGATGGCTTGAAGACATGTCACCAACGGTTGTCGAAAACATCGCGGAAGTTATCGTGCATGTGGTCATTAGTGGTCTACTCGTATTTCCTTGAAGTTGTCGACGATAAACAGAAAAATGACAACATGCTTGCATAGTTCATACAATGTGCCTTTGGCGACAACCTCAGTGACATTGTCGCTCAGCCAGTCGTCTACGATTTTGACGAAATTTATTGAATATGTCATTGACAAATTTATCTAGCTGTCGTATATGCGTCGTGCAGGATAGTCTATTGTCATGCACCCATCCTCGAGGATGTCTTTAAGCCAGAGCCAACTGGGTAGAGTTATATCTATATTTACTTCAAACCTCACAATACAAAAATACAAAAAAATCTATAAAAGTGATATTTAAATTTAATTTTTGTTTTATTTTCTGGCAAAACTTACCAATTCTCATTCGAAAATTATTAAACGAATGCATATTGACTTCTTCAATTTTATCGAATAATTGTAGAGCATAATCGGCCATTGCTGTTATATGTTTAAAATTTACCAAATCACAGGTTTGTGCAGTTAAACCAGAGGCGGCCATATAAGTAGCCCCTGTACTCTTTATCTTTTCAATGTAGCTGTAAGGAAACATATTTTGAATATATAATGAATTGTAAATAATGTCAACGTTCAATTATAAAGTATGAAATTTGTTTTTTTTTATTGTTATTGTTACTTTTTTTTATCATCTATTTTATTTGCACAATTTACTTGAAGTGTACTACTTGTAAATTGTTTGTTGTCATTCTTATTGTTATAACGATATTGTATTTCACTTACCGAAAACGTTCTTCACTTAATAATTCATCAAAATCTGCTATTATTTCGTTGAGTAAACGTAGACACTCAACACCCTCATTATTTCCTTCGAGCTCTACATAGAATTCACTAAAGTTTGGTATCGAAGCGAATAAAATGCAGACACTATCACACTGCTCATGATATAGATCCTGTAGTCATGATAAGTAGACGAGAAATAAAAAATGGGGAAAATATGAAAAAGATAGAAGATAAACGTTAAAATGAATTATGACAAGAAAAATTATGAAGTAAATGTTTGTTCCATTAGGTTACATCATATGTATAGGTATGTATGTATGTATATAAACACACCGATAATATATTATCTCATACGTATACATACTCGTATATATGTTGTACGAGTATTAGGGTTCCCCCTTAACAATTTAAAGAGAACATGTTATACTTTATCGTTTTTATGTTTATATTTAAATTTATTTTTAAACCTTGTAGTGTGTTGTTATTTTAGGGGATACCCCTATACCTTGGAATACTTTTGATGCATAACAACTGCTATTATATTCTTGAGGTAAACTTAATAAATTTTTGTTAAGTATTGACACACAAGTGAATGAATGACAGTCTATTGAAGTGCTTGAGAAGAAATATTTAAGTTGCTGCTATTATTTAAGCGCATATTTAATTTATACACTAACATTGTAACAAATATTTGTAATAGAACACATCTATTATGAATGACAAAGCAGTTACATATTCTTCTGGTCATCGGATAAAAGTATTACTCAAATAGTCGTTATAGGAGTTTTATATTCTACATGTACAAGAAGACTGTAGTAATAGGTTTCCTTGAAAGGATTTAAAGTTTTAAAGAAATTTATTGGCCAGAGGAGTAACGTTTTTTTTCGTGATACAACTAAGACCATGAATGGTCATCATAATCTGATTAATGAATTTGTAAAATAGAATAGAACTGAGTTTTATTTTATATCAGATGTTGAGATACTAGTTTTAGGATTATGGCATATACGTTTCTGGTTTTTTAATCGAAAAAAAATATTGAACTGTATAATTAGTATTTATAAATGCAACCCTGCTTGAAGTATGTTCAATGAGAAATGCTATCTTTTAGAAAGCCATGTTCAGTGCAGTATTGTCTGATTATTTTAAAATCACCACAAAAAAAATATTACGTATTACGTACACATATTTAGAGGAATATTTGACCAAGATAATTGATCATTTGAAGATCCTTTTCCATTTCAATTGTATAGGTATGAATTTACAGAACCGTCCAGGTTTTACAATTGATAAATCCGATTGTGACAGTATTGTGAGCAGAGTTATCTTTCTCTGATTCAAATTTTGCAATTTTAAACCTACTTTTCTTTTCGCTTAGAGTGTTTGTTCTTTATACAATATAACTTAAGATTAGTGTTTATGATATTGAGTTATTGCTGTAATTAGAGGTGATGATCGTACACATCACTTAAAAATATAACGATAACTTAATAATCCAAAAGTCTTTTAAATATTTTCAATAAAATTTCTATTGTAAAAAGATTTCCTTTCTTGTGAAACAGAGTACTGACTATACTGGTTCAGGTAGGTAGCAATGAAAATATAAGCGCCTTTAATAAATTTAAAAATATCAGTATTATTTTAAATCAATAGACAGGCTGTGCGGCAGTCAAGTCCCCTGTTAACTAAAAACCTCAGTTTCACTTTAATCAAAGCACTATTTGCTGTACGTTGGCAAGCATTCAACGTTTTGTAGAAGCAGAGTGCTAAACTGAACTCCGAGCCTAATTGGGACAATTATTAATTATAAATTAGACAGAGGATAGTTGCAAAGCACTACAACCCTTGATATATATTTTGCCCAATGGAAATGCCGATATTCTTGAAAGTCATAGAAATATTTCAGTTGCCTAATGGCAAGCAGGCAGACTGCATCACCTCGATGCCTATAAGTATGTTGGTTTATTAATACTGAAGTATGTATTCTAAGGAAAATTTTGAAGGTAATTTCTATCTTTATAAAGAAATAAAGAATAAAGGGAACTCCTCAAAAATTACGTTTTCTATTAAATCGTGAGTGCGGAAATGGAGTTCATAATTTTACAAATGGAACCGTATTTAGCTGACAGACAATATTAGTAGCGCGGTGTTATAAGAGCATATTAAACATAAGTAAGCTTTGCTGGAACCAGAAGAGGACTAACTATCTTCAATAATTCATATATTAAGGCCCTCCTCACAGGCCACTAACCGAAAGGATTTTTTTATACTCGGCGATTCCTGGCTTTTGCAGCAGCTTTACTTCTCATGTAGCCGTCTCCACTTTTTGTCATGAGACAATAAACATTCTTTGTCTCTTAATTTTTTCTCATCCTTGACTGAACTCTTTAAAATATGAAATACTGCCTAAATGGTGATCTAAGAAGATCAAATAATCCGGGGTTGGCTAAGATCGTTATTGTATTACAATACTATAGACCTAAATTCTGACTTAGGTATCATATTGTTCTTCGAAAAGAGTCCATTACCTTATGCGACTTCAACATAATCGCAGATGTAATTAATAACATACTAAGTATATATCTTATAATACCCGTAATCACTCTTCATAGCGAATGCCCATACAAGTCTTGTAAGCGTTGAAATGCTTGCAAATCTGCATAGGTTTGACTACTGTTTGACTTGATTTGCTTTGTGTAAAATAAATAATGAGTACCTCAATAATTTTTAAAGACATTTGGAAATCCATTGTAAAAGCGTTTTACAAAAAATATAAAAAATTCAGTATCATATTCTTTTTAATTCAAAGCTTCATCTCGTTTTGCATTTCAACTCACAAAAATAAAAATATTTTACCAGAAAACTGTTAATTGAAATTTGTTGACTCAATTACAAACTAAATTAAATCAATTAAAACTAAAAAGCCTCTCAACTGTATTGAATACTTTGTTCAATGAACAGAGTACATGTCACAGGTCTAAAGTATTTCCTTTACATAAAAAAAAAATTAAAACAAATGATACAGTTTTCAAACACATTGCATTGTATGTAAAGTACATATTGTATAATTACAGTATTTTCAGAAAAATGTTTTAATTAAAATTTAATATTTCTACTAAAGGCTAGATAAGGTTGCTGTCAAAGAAATTTCACTTTAAAATGCGAGTTATACTATAGTCTGTGCATCACATTTTCTCTATTAAATTATTTTGAGCATCCAAGTATTTTGCCTTCAACATTCATTATAAAGAAAATATTTTAAAAAGAATTTCTCACACTTACATCAATATTTTTATCACGACTCAAAAAATGTTCTGCAACATGAACGGGTAAAATGTTTTCCAATAGTTTACGATTATATGCCTGTAAATGCTCCATGTCTTCCTTTTCCTCTGCAAACAAACAAAAATAAAAAGGAAATCAGAATCAAAGTTAACTTGGAAATTATTTTCGTTCGTTCTTTTACAATTTGCCATGCAATGCATAATAAATTTATTTTTTTTTTTGTTTTCTTGCATTCAAACTTTTTGTTTAAGAAATTGAAAATGCAAGAAACCTTAAACAATAAACTGTAAGAACTGTAACATAATAAAGTTTTTACGTGTAACATAGAAAAAATCAATTATTTCCTTCTCTATTGTATTGCAGTCGATCATTCAATCATATAAGTATGTACAGACATTCAGTTACTCAATCATTTATACGTTCATTGTTCAAACTAAATTTAAAATAAATTAAATTATTTTACATTATACATTTTCAACTATTTAGTAACTTGAATACAAAGTATAGGGGGAATTTGTAGATGGTTAAAGTCGACATGGCATTAAACTGTATTATAGTGAAATAATTAGCCTTTTGCTAAGTATGCTAAAGAAGCAGTACTTCCTTCCCCTATGAAAGGAAGGGGGAAAGAGTGTGTGGACTTGTGATTTAAACTTACTAATATCATATCTGATATCAGACCGAAAAAAATAAAGGGTGATTGATTATGCAATGACCAGTGTTATACCTTCACCACTGAATAATCCAACAATAATCAACACCAAGCAGCCCGCACAGTAAAGTTTAAATTAGGGGAGGAAGATAAGATGACAATAATATTGTAGATGATGTTTTTGTTCTTGATCTAGCCCCTGGGACCCTACCAGAGAAACCCTTCTTTTAACTTTTGAAATCTGTAGAGCAATAACTATAAGCCACTTTTTATTTCTACTTTTTTTTCTCGTTTTATTTGAAACCAATACTCAGGGATAAACCGCTACTAAATGCTGTGCATTGTATTGGAATTTTTGGATAGGACAGTACACATATAGTTTTTTATTATTATTAAGCGCCTTAGGAATGAGACAAATGCTGCTGATTCAATATCCAGTGTTATACCTTCACTCATGAACGATCAACAGCAATTGCCCTATCATTGCATCTTGATTGTAGTGAGTGGCTTCGCTGAGTAGGTTTTTTTTAGCTGATATCCTCTACATCCCAATAGGTGGCGTCTTTTCCTTATCATTCGTTTTTTCTTTGCCAAAGGTTAAGGTGGAATAGAGTGGAATGTCAGGGAGCTGTTACTTTGTAGATGGACTTCTTGGAGGGAGGGGGGGTACCTCTTATTTTTAAATTATAATTTTGAAAACACCACAAATTATCTTTTTTATTTTTCACCTTCTCTGGGGGAAGTCTTTTAAGTAGGCTTCGCTACCCTAATTTAACCTATGACAAGTAAGGTTCACAGACAGTATTACTTAAATCTTATGTTCTTTCACAAAAACCTTTTCTTATCAACTGATTTTAATCGTTAGATAGCAAAAATATAAAAAATTAAATAAAAATGATTGCTAAGAGTTGCGTATAAGAATGTATTCTAAGCGTTATCATATCCACACAAAACTAATATTACTGAAACATTTCTATATACAAACATACATATGTAAGTATATGAAAAATGAATGTTGAAAACAGTGTAAAAATTAATATAAAACACTTTGAATAACCGTTTTTGTATTTGCAATTTATATTAACAAGGATCTGAAGAAATGGCATGAAGTGGCAAGGAATGAATTATTTATTTAAACTCTTGAATACAGATTCAAGTATAAAAAAAATTATTCAATACCAGTTTATTTTACATGAATAACTTGGAGCAATTTAATACTTAATAGGTAATAAAATATTATGAAAGTACCACTACATGGAATATGAACTTTAGTTTTTTTATGATAAAAGCACTAGGAATTTCCAAACAATATAAATGCAATGCAATACAAAGAGTTTTTCTTAAATTAATTTCTCTTATATTTCTTTATTTTAGTAACGCAAAAATTATTTACATTTAGAACTCAATCGTAAATATAAATATCAATCTTAAATATAAGTAGCAGAGTAGAAAAATAAACAAAACTGAACGTTTGATCTCATGTTGTTGTATTCTTTACAATGAGTAAAACAAAAACAAAACAGAAACAGTGAGAACGATTGTCCCATTTAATTTTGTATATTGTTTTTGTTTTGAACACTACAAATACACTAACTCAAATGTGCGTAGGTACAACAAAAAATGAATGAGAAGAAAAAGAAAAGAAGAAGAGAAAAAAGAGCAAATTATACGAATGTAAAGGAATAACAAAGCAAGCACAAGAGCGAAAAGCTTTCTTTCTCATTTAGAAAGTATTTGTTTTGGTTTTGCTCATGTACAATACCATGTAATTAAATTAATTAAAATTTTATTGCAATAACAAAAATTTGAAAAATTTATGACTTTGTGGTAACGTTTGCCAAATGTTTTGTTTGTTTGCCCACTCTGATAAATAGTATTATCACACCAACTGCTGGTAAGTATAAGATGAGCCGTAGCTCCAACCACAGTGGTAAAAATTTACACACTATACGTACTGCCTGACATACTTACGAGTATAATATTTTTGGAATCTCTAAAATAGGATTATCCAATATACGGTTTCGCTTATTAAAATTTTTTGGGTTTTTTTTTTATTTAAATGTTTACTGGGATACTATAGCCTACCGTGTTGTCAATATTATTCCCTGTTCCTACATAATACTAAAATACCATGTTGTAGTGACACTTTATTTAACGCACAACTTAAGTAATTCAATTTAAGTCAAGATGTTGCAACAACCATTTGCAAGAACAGAAAGGAACACTTGTGGAATAAAATAAAAAGTGGAAATAAAAATAATAGAACCATTGATTATATTTCCGCTAAAACATTTATTTTTTTATACTCCTTGTTGTTATTGTTGTTGTTGTTGTTGTTAATGTTTCTGTTATTACCATAATTGTTGAAGGTCGCAATGATGGCTTTTTTAATTTAATTGTTGGTTTTAAATACTGAAAAAAATATTTTTTATACCATGTTTTCGCTATGGTTTTTTTTTATTTGAAATGCGTTTTATAAAAACAAAAAAATATTAAATTATTTTGTTTCCTTAGAAGACTGAATAGTAGAAATTTAAAATTTGAATGCAATTAGTTTTAAGAAAGAGGAAAACTTAAGCATATTTATGTACGTACAACATATTTATACAATGAAAATATTTAGGCATGTGTAAAAATTTAACCAGAACTTGCCACTACGTGCACAAATGTTCACCAAAAAAATTTACTTATGGTAATCCTATAATTATTATAATCCTATAATAATATAATCCTAGTGGTTAGTGTGTTGGCTTACTAAGACATGGGCCCTGGGTTCGACTCCAGGCTCTGACATCTTCAAAAAAAAGAAATATGACAAAAAATATTTCTTTCGACGACTACCTCTCAGCAGTCTTCTGGCAAAAGCTCTGAGAGTAATGTCGTTCGGAGACGACATTAAACTGTAGGTCCCGGTACTCATGGATAAAAATTGACACACACAACATGAGTGCTGCGAGAAGCTAGGCCGTAATCCTGACACAGGGTTGTAAAGGCCAGTAATGTATGTATGTATGTAATCCTATGTATATAGATATGCCAATTTATTAATTGCTAAATACATGTACTATTAAAAAAGAAGTCTAGCAATAGGAGCTTGCAGCAGGTAACTTTCACAATTGATAACGGCCGTCTTCTTGAAGCTATCATCTCTCAAATTAATTACGCTTTATTCAGTCTTTTTTGACAAATCACCATGCATGGATAAAGCATTCAACAACACGTGTAAATATTTTTTTTAGTCGTTGGGATGTGACCCTACATTTCATCGAAAATTTCGCTTCAGAGATGAAGCTCATTGCTGCATGAATAAGCACGAAAATAAATAGAATTCTCTAATATGGTGAGATCCAAGAGAGTCTAGCAATTTCAGAAAAAGTTACTGTTTAGTGTAGATGTTAGGCTGGTGACGTCAGCAAACTCTATGTCTTTGAGAAAGACGTTGGCCCGGCCATCGCGGTAATCACCAACGACATGCGGTTTCAACAGAACAGCTCTACATGTCACACAACTCATGCCACATTGGGAATTCTGCATAAGCGGTTTGAAGGCAAGGTTGCTCTGCGTGGAGATGATGTGAACTAGTCACGGAGATCTTTCAATTTAACTCCGTTAGACTTTTATCTTGAGGGTTTTTTTAAGTCCCAGGTGTATGCGAATAAGTTCTAAACCACAGCGATCCCTACAGCTAACATGGATGAAATTTAGCCTATTTCATAACCCAGAGTTATAGAAAATATCAAAATAATTTACACAAATTCACTTCTATTTTCTTTCAGAAATATTTACACACCGTTAATACTAATAAAACTACAAAAAGTAAGACAGTTTTGATGAATAATCAAATTAACACGTTTTGTTTAGAAGATCTATTAGAATATGTTAAACGTTGAATGTAAGCAGTACGACTATTTGTAACGGCTATGTAAAAGTATGCCCTAATAAGCAGAGTTGCATTTGTTCACAAGCAAAATAATAATTTATTTCATATTTTTAAATAAATTCACTAAAAATTATAGTCTGGCATCACTTTATTTTTACGATATGTCAAAATGAAAAATGGTGACTCGTAAAAACAAGCGAACAACATAGAGAAACCCAAGCCCCATTTATACAGGTAATTGCATCTCTCAGGCTGATTTTATGTAAACCTATCTATAAATGTCAAAGTTTGCTTACATTTTTATCGTTGTTGTTTTTATTTGAATGTTTATGTTTTCAATCAGTGTTACCATATTGGCTATATCTAACCAAAGTTGGCTACTTTTTTCTTACATATATATTTTCTTTTTGTGTTTTTTCTTTTTTTAAAAAGAAAATGGTATTTTTATTTTAAATGAATAATAATAGTTTCAACTAAACATTGTAATATTTTAGGTTCAAGCAGGATAATATTGTTATGAATTGTGCTTTATAGTTCGTTTTGTATACTAGGGCTCTTTACTGCAAACTAAAAATACAGATACTTTTGGATTTTAAAGCTTTTATTTACATTCTATAATCTTGTACTTATATATAACTGAAAGGAGTAATGTGAAGCCTTATTTATAATACCTACAGTTTTTCTACTAATTGCTATTGTCTCTATTGCTTAGTATTTAACTAATTCCACAGCAATAATAAATCTTTTATAATTAAAAAATTTATATAATTTTAAACGTACTTGATTTTCCGACATATATTTTCTTATTGTAATAATTTTTTTATATAGCCCAAATGCTAGAAATAGTGAAAATACTAATTTAAGGGAATGCAATTATGATTTTGTTTTACAAAATTATTTCTTCGTAACAATATGTTTTAAATGGGAGACTTTCACTTTATTTTACAGTTTATATCATAGAACGTATGTTGAAATTGAATTTTATATGTATAAAATTAGCCGACATTTAAATGTTTAGTTTTAATTTGTTGAATTTTCTTATTCAAATTTGGTTACTAAATTTTACGGACTGTGGCAACACTGATTTTAGTTTCTTTTCCACCATTTTCTACAAAAACCTTTTATAATTTTGACAGATTGTGATCGACACAAAATACGTGTGGTATTTTCTATAGTTGTATTGTTGTAGAGGTGCAATGACCTGTATTAATGGGCCTTGGAGAAACCCAAAATATATTTCTTTCGTATGCTTTTCTTTCGCTTAATGACTGCTTGTTTTGACATTATGAAATAGGCTGATAGTCTCTTATCTAACGAACCAATATTTTTGTGGAAAATTTTAAGGTATTCTGACTGCTTTAGGATGCGTTCTATTGGTACCTAACTTCCAAGTCTTTTATACTACACAGGTTACAAAAACTGAGTGATTACGCAGCAATACCGAAATGTTTAAGAAATTTTACTGCTTTATGTTTCGATTTTTGGGATAAATACATACAAATTTTGTGCTTCAAAAAAACTCTTTTTATATAAAACTTTTTCAAAACTAAACTGTTTTACTTCATACACTTTTTTCACATCTAATGTCGTCATAGTGTAGCCTAGAGCAATGTAATCCAAAACTTTATTTTCTGTACACAATTGTGGTACAGACGCATTTCATTTATTGAGAGTTTTGGCTAACTATGGCCTAGAGCAGGGGTGAGCAACCTTTTTAATCAACGGGCTACTTATAAATTTTAAAATTTTTTGGCGGGCCGCACATAAATACTAATAATTTACAAAACTCTATTTATAATAAAAATTAGAATAAAAAAATATAAAATTTAATGCCAAAAAAAAAAAAAAAAGTATTTGCTTGAAATTTTTAATAAGAAATTTGGCACTGTGTTTTCGATACAACCTGATCAATATCAGCCGGAATTGATGAGGTAGGTACACATACACAAGTTTCTAATCGTGCATTACTCAGTCTTGATCGGTGGTAATTGGTCGGTTGTCGGATTTATAAACATTCTCGATGTTTACTGAGAGAAATATATTTTTTACATCAGTATTATTCTGCATGTCCATCACTTCCCTTTGAAAGTCTTCGGGAACTGTATCCACATCGATAATTAATGGTTAGAAAAACATTTTCATAGAAACTGCTCTCTTCCTAGTTTCTTCGTAATTGAAATTCGTTGATTAATGTGTCTATATATTATGTGTATTTTTGAGAAGCAGCAACATTTGTTTGGCGGGCCGCATAAATAGGTTGAAAGAGCCGCAAGCGGCCCGCGGGCCGCGTGTTGCTCATCCCTGGCCTAGAGTATGACAATCAGTTTCCTTATTTTAAATTATAATATTTTTTTTTTGACAGACAACAATGGAAAATGTGAGTTAATGTTACGTCTTTTGATTTTGGTTAAAACCATAAAATTTTTTATACAAAATTTTAACCAACATTAGCTTTTAATTTTAAGGAATGCAATAGAGTTTTATTGTAGCAAATTATTTTATTCATAAAGCAGGTTAAATTTGGAAGCATAATTAAATTGTTGATTTGCGTAAGTACACGTGACTATCACTGTATTTAATCTTTTATCTCCTATTGTCAGTTTTATGAAATTGTAGCTTTAACAATTCTCTCAATAAATGCCTCTGCTTCACCAATTCTTATGAGAGATGCCACACACACTAACTTCGCAAAATTTTTGCTTGAAAGTTTGCACTGAATAAACTTAGAAACTTTGACTGTAATTATTTACAAATTATAGGCAAATAAGTATCTAGTTTGCATAGGTGTGGCACCTCCCGGTTAGTAAATATATCCAAAATTTAAATTGAATAATCAATAATTTCCTTAAAATAATAAAAAATTTATAAATATTTAGCCAGACTTGACTACTGTACAATGTTTGAAAAATGGGTACTACTTACCTGTGGCTTGTAATTTCCATATAAAATCCAAACGATATGTTGCCTCCGTTTGATGGCTATGAAAAATCAATGCGACCATGAATGCAAATAGAAAAATTGAATCAATTATATAACGCAATAGTGCTTCTTCATTGCTAATGCATTTGATAAGGAAAATTAAAGGAAATAAAAACAAACAATAAAACGGAAATGCATAAAAATGCCGTTATCAACAACATCAGCATCATCATCGTCAGCAACAACCATGTAAGTGCAACAATGCAATATTGTCGTTACATCAACGGTATTTTCCAATGTTGCGTCATTAGAAATGCAAACGGAAGGCAGTAACGCATTTTAAAAGAAAATTTTAAAAATAGAAGGGAAGAAAAAAAAGCAAATTAATTTTTGAAAGTATTTATGTGTGTAATGTTAGATATGGTAAACATATAACTAGTAAGGAATGTACGAGTAATACCCTCAAAAAAACAAATACTAATGAAACAATTTTATTATTATCAATTAATTTTCCGTTGAGTCCATAATTCCTTTGATCAAAATAGCAATTCTCATATGCCCAGATTCATAGTGTTTAGTTGGGTAACTAAAGTGATTTCGTTTCAGAAGCCACATGTAAAAGATATATAGTTCGATGATTTAAAGACAATAATTTTGATGTTAGAAATTAAGAACCTGAAAGGCTACTAAAAAAGTTTGAAGACTTTGAATAGCAACAAACAAAATTGGGTAAAAACGACAGAACAGATAGCAGAAATATTAAATGTTGCACAACAAACAATTTTCAAACTTTTAAAAGTTATGGGAACTATTCAAAAGTCTGGACAATGAGTCCTACATGAGTTGAATGACAGATAGATGAAAAACCTAAAGACCAAAATTTTGTTTTAAAGACACCCTTGGATCATATTGTTACTGGCGATAAAAAATGTATTTATTTTTGAAAAAAAATCAGGGGTTAATCCAGGACAATCATCAAATTCGTCAGCAAAAGCAGATTGATTCGACCACAATAGAGGAATTTAAAGTGCGTACCCGTCCGTAGACACACCACACGCTACCCAATTGTATGGGTAGGAGTGAGATTACAATGCGTTTCACCTAGAGCCATCCAATGTAGGTGCCCTCAAATTTAGCACATGCCGTAGCCAAGCCGTTCAGGAGAAAGCCCTATGACGAGGAGTTTGGCGTCATGATAATACCATTGCCTGGGTAATGGCACCCATCCTTGCTGAAGAGATGATAATATCCAGCATATACCACAACCACTACGTGTACTTCCGGAAGGACCACACCCAACCATCAGGCCGATTTAACTCAGTCCTCTTATGACAGGGAAGCACAGTATTGATTTGGTGGGCCTGTACCATGGGCTCTTAAAATCTGATGAAGCCAATAATACAGATCTCTAACTACTACAAGCAATCAAATTGAAGCAGACACCACGGCAAGGTAATTTTGCACAATGGTAATGCAATGACATAAAACAAAAACCTTCGTCAGAATGCAAGCAAAGCATTAGACTGAGAACTGCTATTCCACTCTCCATATTCATTAGGCTTGGGTCCTTCCGAATACTTCTATTTATTTTCATCAATTGGGACATATATTGAAAATCGAAAATTGGGTGACTAAATGGTTTGCTTCAAATAACGAGCAGTTTTATTGGCGTGGAGTCTAAGTACCCCAAAATAACAAATTATTGAAACCTTATATCGACTAAAGCTATTCTGCCATACTACCACATACATATATAATATTGTAATATTTTTATCCATCTTATAACGTAATAAATATATAATTTAAAGATAATTTTAGGAATTGTTACGAAATGCTCAGTTAAAACTTTTAAATCTTTTCGGCCATACTTTTTATTTTTGTTCTGTTTTTTTTGAGATTGTGACTACATTACGAGCACCATAAAGCAGCGATATCTTAGAATAAAATAAATACTTGGAGTTTCATTAAAGTTGTACGTTTAGAAACATGACAAGTTTATAATACAGACGAGATTAATAGAATTTTATTTTCTTGTTTGCCTTTGGTTTAGATTTATTTGGAAATTTTCTTTACATGTTAAGACTCTCGAAATGTGTTACATGTACTTTAATATGTATGAGTGACTTAACAACATTTGAACACTATTATCTTCTCTTTGAAGATTTTTGTTTCTTTTTTATAAAAGATATTCACGCAATTCCCCTAGAAACGAGTGTATATGTAAATATCTA
Organism: Metopia argyrocephala; assembly: GCA_963576795.1. Lineage (NCBI taxonomy): Eukaryota > Metazoa > Arthropoda > Insecta > Diptera > Sarcophagidae > Metopia > Metopia argyrocephala. The sequence goes on from OY756210.1 coordinate 52,043,274, forward strand.
GAAAGTAATTTTATTATTTTTTCCATTTAATAGTTTCACGTAAATAAATTTCGTGAAAAGAACAAACAGGAACAAAAAAGAATTTCTTACACTCTGTGATGCCAACATTAGGAAATTTTCCCCTTTTTAGGATAATTTTTTTTTAATTTTAAGTACTGGAAAAAAAAGATTTTTCATTTTAAGAAAAATAAAGGGAATCTTAAAAACTATGTTTAATGTTTTTAGAAACTATTTGATTATAAAAGTGATATTTTTATTTGAAAATTTATACTTTGAAGTAATTTTGTACTTCTTAAAAAGGTTAGATAGCCTATGCATGCGAAAAGCCAACTAACTACTGAATATTGATTAATATTTATTGTATACTTATGGTTTATAAACTCCTATTTTACTTTTAATTCACTTCACCAACTGAAAAGCTTTTTTTTTTGACTGCGCGACTTTATTGGTATACTTTTAAACAATTAAAATAATTAAATATTTTCGAAATGAACTACACAACAATATGGTTATTGAAGTCTTCATCAGGATGGAACCAGTATATTTAAATTAAAAAAAAAATCTGATTATAATTTAAACCCTATGGAGAAATGGAAATTACTATAATGCATTTAACCGGTTTTTTTCTCTCGTTGTAGTCCAATATAAAATTCTTCTTTATCTTTGAATTTGGTTCTGCACATTTTAGGAGGTTTAACCGACAGCTACGAAATGCTTTAATTTTAATTATGAAAAATGTCGTTGGCCTAAGCTCAACAAATTCTTTCGGCAAGTTTACTGTCTTAAACCCATTCAGAAAGATTTCGTTGAATGAAGACACAAGTCCAGGTTTAATCAGACGTGCAGATTGGCAGTCAGATTCAGAGAAGAAGCATTCAGAAATTAGCACTACAGCAAGTGTGAACATACTGATTCACCACACAATCGTCGTTTGTTGCAGTACTAGGACACGAAAAAGCTTAGCCAGTGTTTTTTCTCTGGAAAGTAAGAGCTATTGGTCATTCGTTAGCGATATAAGAAATATGTAATGCTAGTTTGGTTTCATTTCTTATAAAAAAATTACCACTATTTCACGAATCCGGTTGAAAAACAGAAGGTTTTATCAGAATTATTTGCAAGTAATTCAGGTTTGCTAGAGAGCGATTAACTGCTGTCAGTGCTCCAAATAGTATCAGTGAATATGCTGTGTATAATCTTTTGAGCTCATGCTATCAAATCAATCTTAATATATGGCCAGACCAGATTGTATATCAGCAATGGTCCTGAATCTGTGCTCTTCGTCAATGGGCTAAACTTTTAGTAAACCTAATCGTGCTGTTGTATTTTTTCTATCAAACTGGAAAGTTGCTTATGTAAAAATAACAATAAAAAGATAGCAGGCTGTTCGACCCTATCCTCCAACATTATTTTAAATATAGCTCCCACAGTGATTCCTCCACTGGTGATCTATTGGCACTTTAAGAGGTGGATTTGGTGAGAGTAAGTCTATTGCTGTGGATATCTCCAAGGCATTTGATAGAGCTTGGTAGGGAACTTCATTTTAAAACATGTTTCCTCTCTTATCGGTAATGGTTTCTGCCGTTTTATATCAAGCTTTCTCATTCATAAAAATGGTTATAAAAAGCCTCTCTTCCTACGAGTTCAGATTAAATTTGAGAGTACACCAGGATTCTGCTCTATCTTCTACCCTTTAACAAATGACAGCAATATTTGTCACTCATATTTATTCGATTGTAGACCGAGTTTTTTAAAGGTTGGGGTGGAAAGGCAGAATATGAAGGCTGCACTAATTAGTTTCCTGCTGACAATCTCCAAGTGGCGTCACAAAAACAGAGCCGATTTTAATGCACCCAAGATTCTGTATTATTTTCTCTAACTATGAGTAATGCCAACAGGCGGACACTCTTGATGTACTGAATGATCACATATTTAGAGTACCTGGGTTTTTAAACCGGTACAAGAAATACTTCGTCTGTTCCTTTTAATATTTACAAGTTGTTTTTAGCAACCAAGATGAAAAACAACTCTCATGTAAGGACCGGTGCTTCAAAGTCTATTTTTGGTCTTCTCGACCAAGTACAGAGAGGGAGGAGTCGCCTATCAACGACCGTAGGGTATCCCACTCCATTGATTCTTTGAAGGAATATCAGCACAATTTGGCGTGCGTTTCACTGTTCTATCGGTACTACCATTGCAAGTGTTCTGATGAAAAAAAAAACGTATTTCTATGCCCTATTCATACCTTTAAAAGAGCACATCCTTTTGTAGTTAATTCTCGAGTGAATCGATCAATGCATTACAGAGAGAATTCGTTCTTTGGTCGCACGGTTAGTTTATGGAATAACCTTCCACCGAAAGTTTTCCTGTCAATTACTTTTTACCCCTTCCCATACCATATTTTCCTAGACCAGTACAATATACTGCATGAATAGGGTTTGTGTCCTGAGTGCTCGCCTCAATGAAAAGTTTCTTTTAACTTTTAAAGAGTCAATTAGCTGTTTGAATAGAAAATATTTTCACTTCTAAGTTATATCATACTTTGTGGTATCATAACGGGCCGCCATGCGTGCTCAAGTGTGCCTTGTCATTACGAAGCTGCCACTTCCTCCTTTCCTATCCTATATCATACTTTCCTAGAACACTTTGGCCTCGGTTTAATCAGGGCAAGACTCTGGGAATCTTGGGGATTTCTCGTCAGTTCTTGTCCAGACTTATAGCGGTGTATACGGCTCACTGGCTGATAGGTAAACACGCAGAGAGGTTGAGCCTGCCCTTTAATCCGCACTGCAGAAGTTACGGGAATACTTCTAAAAGGCTGGCATTCAGAAGCTTGAAGTTTTTTGGGGTGCCTTTTTTCGATAGCTTGACGGAATGTCCGAACCCAGACCCCCTAGCTTTACTCCACTTTATAGACTGCTCTTCTTGGCTGTAGTTCTTTTCGTATTTTGGGTGATTTCAGTTTGGTTTCAAAACGGCACCTTGTGCTAATTGTAGTTGATAACACTTTTGATTAACTAGCCAAATGACCCACCTACCTACCTATATTATGCTTATGATACAAATGTTGATTAGCAATGAAATGAAATTCCAAAAAACAAGTTCTAAAAACAATCAGAAGAAGCCCTTAAATCCTTCTAAATCTTTTTTAGATCGCAAAAACTGCCGAAGATAAAAATGCAAAGACAGGGATAAAAGAAATTTTTTTTTACATTTGTAGAGATTTTTTAAATTTTCTTCTGGCAGTATATTTTTACTCTTTACAACACATTTTGTATACACTTTAGCAACGGACAACTTAATATTCCCTTAACTCGGATGTTCTTTGACACGTAACGATATGAAATTTGCAAAGAAAATCAACTTGAAAATATAATAAAATAAACGACAATAAATAAATAATTCCCTCTTTAGTTTTCTTTTTATTGTATATGTACTCGTACAGACATGCATACATAAGTATGTATGTATATATGCTTCTTGTTACTTTTTGTCTTTCCTAAGGAACGATGAAATTGTTTAAAATAAAGTGGGAATTTGTAATACTTACTTCAATATTAAGTGCATCTCTTCTTGTACCAGAAAATATATGGAAAATCCAAAATAATAAGCTGAGACCATCAACAATAAAATTGACTTTAACAAGATGCGCAGTACTTGATAAGTAGCACAGGTCATCATGGAGAGAAGAGTCAACAACAAAAAAGTCTAAAGTAAATTGTTAAAAAGTAAAAAAAAAAAAATTAAATTGATATTCCTTCACTAATATTTATAATGAGTTATGCTAAGAAAACTTGTATTGTTACACAGGTAGTGTGTAACTAAAGTGTTGGCACTTGATTGTAAGGTTATGCCACTTACATTTATGGCTAAATAATAATCACAGTCAAAGTATTTATATTTTACACCTGCTGCTGTTTCATCTTCGGTGGGTGGTAAGAGTGCTGTTGCTGTTACTGCTGGTAAGGCGGTGCCTGCTGCAGCAAATGATTCGTAATTTGTTTCATCTAATAATAATGTCGATGACATGCTGTTGCTATTATTATTACTTAAACTACTGCTGTAGTTTATGTTGTTCAATACGATGCCGGCTTCTGCTATGCTTCTCAGACTTGTTGAATTATAAATAATTTCTTGAAACTGTAAGAAAAATTAAATGACAACAAGAGTATAAAATGAATTGGTAATTAATTTTAACAGAAAAGAAAAAGAAAACTACGTTTAAAGTTTCCCAGAAGTTATAATATTATTCTAGGAAATTAATTATGGAAATGGCAAACAAGTGAAAAATTATTTAAAATTATTTCATTTTTGTTGTTTCATTTTAAAACGCCTTAATTAGAACAGAAACTAAATTATATTGAGAATTTATTTTCTTAATTATCTACTGAAATTTCAATACAAAAAGTCCAACATTCCTTTTAAATTTTTGCATCAGAATTGATTTTCTAAATTCTTTATGAAATAAAGATTGAGTGCAGTAACTTTTGAAACAGTGGCAAATAAAAGTGTTCAAATAAAATCAAAAATAAATTTATAAGTTTTAATATCCAAAAAAAACTAAAAATATTGTCGAAGGTGAGCACTTTAATGATACCCAGCAGAAGATGTTTAAGAATTGGAAGCAATTAATAAAATTATAAGCAATAATGGAAGCATTATATTGTTTTTTATATATTTAAGCTTCCAAATATGCTACAGAATAAGGTATTATTTTTGATTTTTTCTACTATTTGCTTACTGGTTGCAATAAATTTGCATTTCTATTGCATTTTAGCGGCTTAATTCATATAAAAATCATGCATTATTGATGCGCCTGAGTAAGTGATTGTTTACAATTTCTTCCTTAAAAAATAGCTTAATGATAAGCACTAACTTCTGCTGGGTACATATATAGTGAAATGTTGCTTAAGATTAAGGTATAGAATTATGAATTTAAATTTTATTTATGCCAACAATAATAAAATGAAGGAGTAAATATTTTCCAATTTTTTTTAAACGCAATTTTTCAATACGTGGCGAGAGAAGATAATAAAAGAGCCTTTGAAATTTAGTAAGTGATATTAATTTCGTGTTTTTAGCGAACAATTTATTAACAAAGCGAAAGCATTTAGTTTTTCGCCCTACAAAAAATTAAGAATAAAGCTTCGATAAGAGCAGAATAAATATATTCCTTTCTTTTTTGGCATGTGATTTGCAAAATTGCAGCCAGCACCAAGCTATCGGCTGGTCCTCTCATCTCATTTTGCTGGAATATATCCAGATCTCTCTTCTTTCTAAGGAGTATGTGCTCAACGTAGGTCCTTATGGACCTCCATCCGTTCTCGCATTCGAGCATCTTATCCATGAAAGTGCACATGCATTTTTGTTGCCATGCTTTTTAGTTTACATAACAAATTATTCGAAAATTTTCAGAGAAATGATAGTTTTTCGAAAATTTTACTTTCGTGTAAGTGAATGCTAATTTAATTCGAATCTCATGTTAATCGGGAATATGGAAAGTTTGGAATTAAATTCTTTTTTCAACATAACTTTGTTACTTTTTTTTAATTTACGTGTGCTAGTATCTTTGAAAAAACCAGAAAAACAAACAAAATCTAAAAGTCGTGGATGCGTTGACCTATAAGCCTATAAACTTGTTTGGAACTAACTTTAAAATAATTTGTAAATAATAATTTTTTTTTGAGAGCTTGACAGACTTTAAAAATAGTTTTTCAAAAGTTGTGTTAAGAAGCAATTCAAATTTAACTCAAAGTGTGAAGTTAGTTCAGCAAATTTGACCTACATAAGTACGATTTTTAAGTCATAGCCTCAATTTTATTCCAATGAGTTCGATACAAATTGAGTTGCACATGGCACATACAATCTTATGTTAATTTTTTACAATAAAATGGTTATTGTGTAACAAATTTTTATCTACTGCAGTCAATTGCATTTTAACCAGGGACTTTGGTACAAATCCTAAATCATACTTATTAGTCTAGTCTAGTTTGGGCACATAATCATACTTCTTGAAATGTTCCCTTGCAATCGTATTGTCATTTTGTTTTTTTTAGCAAACGTTTCTATTTTCATTTTGAAAAGAAAAAGCTTCGAAAACTTCAAAAAGAACTAAAAACAGTGCGAAATGCTTAAAGTTAACAATGCTGTTTAAATTCTTTTAGACAAACGTATACTTGTTGTGAAATAAAATAAAAATCTCTCATACGCCCCGGGGTATAATAAAAACGCCTTAGAAACGTTTTATATGTTATTTTAGAATCATAACTAAAAAAGATCATATAAATTTAAATTTTAAAAGAATGCTTTATAAAATTTTCAATATAATATGAAACAGAAAGAACTTTATACTCTAAAAAAAGAATAATAATCCCTAGAGCAGAGAAAAGGTGTAAAAAACGTTTAAACGATTTCACTCACCTTTAAAAAATTTAAAGAAATTTTTAAAACACAAAAAAAAACAACCGCAGCACCATAGCAATTACATTAAAATATAATTTCAAGTTTCATTATTCTTTAATAACAAATATAAACGAAAAACATTTACATGCTTATTTAAACGCAAAAGACGTGACAAGCACTTAATGTTTACAACAAAGTGTTGCTGTGTATCATATAGGGAAGTTTTCTTAAAAAAAAAATGAAAAAAAAAAAACAAATCCAAAAATCTAAAACAACCAAAGTTTAATTTTAAACAACTACCTGCGAGTCAAAAGAAACAAAAAACAAAAAAAAAATAAATAAATAATGTTTTATTTTGTGATTATAAGTACATATACAGGTAACTCGCGAAAACGTGACCACTCAGAAGTATAAACGTCTCAGAAAAGTGAAAAAAGATTTTTTTAAACAGACTATTCTAAAATGTGAACAAAATGTGAAAACTCCTAAACCTGAAAAATTTTTGTCGTTACTTTAAATAGAAAAATCTCCATATTTTTTTAACCAATAATCTATTTGCTTGAAATAATTTTTTTTCTAAAATATTATTTCTGATGGTAAATAGAGTGTCCAAAATTTTACATTACAAATAGTGAACAATCTTGAAAAGCTCACATTTTCTTGGTAAAGATTAGTTCACGTTATCGTGAGTACACTGTATATGTTATATTTTTGTTGAATCTTTATAATCAATTTGTATCACCTTTTCAAAGTCAAATTTTTTAAAAAAGTTTTGCTTTTACGGTTGCTCTCACTTTTTTTTGGAAGGGTGTTGATAAAAACCCAAAACATTAGGCGGTTTAACCCAAAAGTTTTATTAGAACAGAAAACAACATAAACTTTTTAATGTTTTTTTTTTTCCTTTTTTTCTAAAATTTTAATATATAGGTTGAGAAAAGCAATTTTTTTTTGCGTATTGCGTATTAGGTTTCAGTAATAAAGTACGAGAATTTAAAATACTTTAGAATTTTTCTTTTCTAAATATTTTAAAGAGTTTTTTAAAGCGATTTAGTTTGTAAAGGAAATCTTTTATCAATAACTTACAAAGAAAATGCAGTTCAATTGAACTGCCAAGGACATTTTTATGAGTTTGCAAATGTGCAGATACTTTTTAAACATTACAATTTCGGTGATTTATAAAAAAGCAAAAATTTGTTGTTCAATAAAAGAAAAAACTAACAGCTAATTTCAGAAATGTGTGCGAACAGAACGAGAAAGAAAAATAAAAGAGAAAAACGTAATGATTGGCATACAAAAACCAATTTCACAATGTCGAATACAGGCTAAGGCAAATGTTAACATGAGTCACTCGCCGTTTTAGATTTAGTTTGATTCAAAACACGAAATAGTTGCAAACACATACAATCACAGACTGTACAATAGATACGTAAAAACAAATCTTAGACAACAAAATTATGTCGATTCCAGTACAAAAAAATATACGTGTTTTTGTTTTGGTTTTATGTTGTCATTTTTTTATATCATTAAGCTGCCCATACACCTTACAATTCTAACATGAAACTGACCGAATCACAATGCAGTTTACTTAGAAGATTGACTAATAAGTGATAAACGGTGTTTGACAGCTAGAAGAATATTTGTAACGGCTATGTACAAGTAAACACTTTTAAACAGAGTTTCTTTTGTTCACAAGCAAAATAGTAGTTTATTTTCTCTCATTAAAAATTTTCAAATGGCAACACTTTATTTTTACGATATGTAAAAAAGAGAAATGTTGACTCGTAAGAGCAGGCGAAAGACATAGAGAAACCCAAAATACCTTTCTTTCGCTTAGTGACTGTTTGTTTCGACATTGTGAAATAGACTATGTCCAAACTACTTTGGACAATACATTTTTATATAGTGAATTGTTCTTTTATGTATTAGAGTTAATAATATACTTATATAATATTGTAAAGGTACTGAAATTTTAATAAATTATAAATAATAATATAATATGCCAATTTAAACATATATACTATTTTAAATTTAACGTACAATGATAATTATACAGTACATTTACAGCTTTTCCGTAGAGCGAATTTATATATCTTGTTTTGCATAATTTCTTTTGCTTTCTTTAGTCTTTTTTATTATTAAAAAAGTTAGTGTTTTTGTGATGATCTTCTATATACAACATAGAAAATCAAAGTTGCTTAAGTAAAGCAATGAAACTTTATTAAAATTTATAAATTTCTAACAGCATGTTTCCAGGAGACAATTACAATACCATACAAACGATTGTCACACTAACAATAACGTAACAAATTGGGTTTCTGTAACACAACAGAATATTTTTGTCTGGCTTACGTTATACAATTTTGCTTTGTCAAAACCATTATTGCCATTACTTTATTTTATAGTTTTTGTTTACATTTTTTCTTGTAAAAAATACTTTTTTATGTTATAAAATGGTAACTCTATGGGTCAGCTGATAAAATATTGTCTGTACCCAATTGTTTGGTTAAATTATTTTTGTTTGTATATGAAAGCATACAAATGTATCTCTAAATAGTGTTTTGTGAATATAGTGCTTTAATAAACAAATATCTTTTTTACAGCCAGGCCCACGATATCGAATCGTGTAATTTTAAGCGACAAACAGCTGATTTGCGGCACACTAATTTTTGTGTCGCCAAAAATAAATGCGATTGGTAACACAAAATTTTTTTACACACATATACATAAATAAACAAAATCGGAATAAGTTTGTTTACTACATTTCTGTCAAGTTAAACTAGCACACGGTTGCATTTTTTACTGTACAATTTAAGCATTTCAGCGCTTTTTTAGTGTATATTCGCGATTATTTTTTGATGTGTTGATATGGCAGCTTTGTTGTTTATTTGCATTACGTTGGTAACGTAAGGCAAAGCGAACGATAAAGTGACAATTAGTGGGCCGCAGTTTAGATTCACAGTGAGTGACTGAGTTTCGTTCGCTTAAGTTTTCTTTCGATATCGTGGGCCTGGCTGTTAATGTCATTATCACTAGATATATCCATTATTTTTAATTATTTTGTGAAAAACAATATTATTTTTTTTTTGAATAAAACAAATTTTTAGAGCAAACAAATCAATGACAATGAGTTTTTTCTGATCGTCTATTTTTGACATTTCATATTGTGTAAGACAATTACTTTTGTCATACAGAAACCAATTTACACACACAGTAAAATTGACAGTCTTACGTTGTTTGTGTAAAACAATTACGTTTGTCTTATAGAACCCCAAAATGATTATTATTTGTTGTTTTGACAATTTAAAAACAATAATTGTCTCCTGGAAACATGCTGTAAAATACTTATACCCTACAATTAATCTAGTTTACATTTAAATCTAATTTTTAAATAAATAGTACTAACTTGAACTTATAAACAACTTGTACCCCTTTATTTATTTGGAAATAATTTTATTATTTTTTTATTATTATATTGGTGTATACCCCACATCAATATAAACAGGCTATAAAACTGAAATTGCGAGTGTGACGAAAACGAAACACAAAACATTAGATTGAAACGTTAATTTTACGTCAGCATTAATCTTGGTAATATTACTCGTACATGTTGTTTTGTTATATTTCTTTCGGTACAACTTAATTACAACATTCTCAATACAATTTTTTACGTCCATAAGGTATTTAATTACAAATGGCCTTTAGCAAACATGACTATCTACTCCATTGCTATTTGAAACAACAACAAAAAAAGATTTCTATTAAATATTTCGGCATTTTATCTTCAGTGGCTGCATCAATTGGCCTGTTGTTTAAAAAATTTCATGTGCTCTTTAGTTATGGAAAAACTAAAACTTCATGGACATTTTGATAAATGAAAATAAACAACACTGAAAAAATATACAATTTTTTTATAAACAACCTTCTTTTTTTCATAAATTTTTTTAAAATACCAGTGATCAGTTAGTTCATAAGCCAGTTTGTTTTTTATAAAAATTCTTTTTCTATGGGTCGCATTTTTGAGCTTTTAATAACTACACCATACGTTGTAAGAGCATGTTCAACCATTTGTCTATCTGCCCAGCAGAAAACAGTGCTTACCAATAAGGGAGTAAACAATCACTTACTTGTGGGCATCAATAATCCATGATTTTTATAAGAAAAAGCATCAGAGTTTCCAACCAGAAAGCAATTAGTATAGAAAATCAGAAATAACACCTTACCGTGTAGCATATTTGGAAGCTTTAGGGCATGAATAAACAATACAAGGCCTTTATTATTGCCTACAATTTTATTTAAAAGATTTTCTGCAGGGTGGATTATGTAGTTACAACTAGCTTTGGGTCAAATTAATGTGTAAAATTACAGAGTAATAGAATATGAATAATAAGAAACCCATTAAAATATAAAAAAGGGTTTTTTTAACGCTGTAGAAATAAAACTTGTTGAAGTAAATTGTGCCGAAACGTTATATGCTGTCAAACAGTTGACTGGATTTCCTTTTATGAATAAATGCTAAACTATACTTTTGTTTAATTTTTTTATTTCACGTTTACTGAATATAAGCGAGATTAAAATCTCAATTAAAAATTTCTCTATATATACTCATACGTATGTGTTTGCTTGTCTTTTTTTTTCCTAAAATAATATAAAAATATAAAAATTTCAGTACAACACTTACCATTGATAGTCCTGTCGTGAGTGCAATCAAAGCAACCGTTAAAAATGCAAAGCATTGCGATAACATTCGATTGCTGTAAATTTGTAATGAAAATTCTTTGATGCCAGTTGGAAGCTAAAAAAAAGAAAGGTAATCAAATAGTATGAAAAAGTATTTTTAAATGAACAAATAAATTGAATACAGAATTTATAATAAATATGACAAAAAAGATGTATTTGCATATTAACGGCTGTATTTACAATGAAAAGTTATCAATTCGTTAGCATATAAAACAAAAAACTGGCAAGTTTATTACCCGCTATACACTGATGTTATTAAAACTTTCCATACTTTTTATTTAATAACTGGTCAGAGAATTCAAAATATTAAAAAAAAATCGTACATTTGAGTAAGAATTTACATGTATAGGCATGACAAACTTAGCTACTACGTACAACGAGCTGCTAAAGCCTTATTATAAATAAGGCTGTAAATGTGTTTGGCTTTGTTAGGAAATATATAAATTGTTTAAATTTTTATTTTAATACAGGATGTCCGCCAGGAAGGTATTCTACTTTGTTTGTTTATAATTTTTTATTTAAATGAAAGGGAATGAATCTTATGTTGCGAAAATTTTTATTTAATATCGGCAATTATGTATGGAATACAATATCAGATAAATGTGCGAAGCCTTTTGAGCACATTTTAGGGGGTATTTCATTAATTTCATCACGAATATTTTGTTTGAGTTGCTCCAACATTTCTGGATTATTTACATAAACCTGGCTTTTCAGATATCCCTACAGAAAAAAGTCCGGAGCAGTCAAATCAGGCGATCGTGGAGGCCAATCAACATCAATAGTCCTTGTTGTGAAAAGAGGTTTCGAAGTATATAATTATATTGAAATTCTGACAGAATGCGATGTGGTACTGTCATATTGAAACCATATATTAATCAAGCCCAAAGCATATAATTGCGGCGTTAAACAGTTATCAATCATATCACAATATCTCTGCCCGTTGACAGTTACCATTACATCGTTATCAGTTTCTAAGAAGTAACATCCAATGATTCCTGCTGACTAAATTGCACACCAGACTGTCACTTTTAATATATGCAAAGGTGATTTATGAATTATTTGACGATTATCCATTGCTTAGAACCGACTATTCTGTTTATTCCCATATCCATTCAAATGAAAAAGTGCCTCATTGCTCATTATTCATGAATATTATTCATGAAAATCAGGGCTGTCATGGGCGAGCTTTAGTATTCTATTATCATATGTACGCCAGCGTAAATGGTCTTCTGAAAGAAGCTCTTGTATCAACTAAATCTTAAATGAAAAAAAAAATCAAATCTTTGTGCAAAATTGTGGCCAAAGTTGTTCTTTAAAGATCAAGCTCCTGAGCACTGCGTCGAATGTTTTGTTCATGAATTGTTTTGAACACTTTCTTGAAAGCAACAATGTTTTCAGCTGATTTTGCAGTACGTTGTCCATGCTTGGGCCTATCAGTTACAGTTCCTCTTTCTTCGAAATCATTCACTACCCAATAAATAGTGCGTCTTGTTGACACGTTGTTTCTGTAACTTTCTCATGGTCACAGTAATGGATGATTGATTTTAATAAAATGTTTTAACGATTAAAACACTTCGGTTTATTAAATATTTTTCAATGTCTCTACTTTACGTCTGCCAAATATTGTCGTAAAAATTTAAGAACGCTGTAACTGACAAAAAATCGAAAATACGTTTTTTGGATCATTTTTATCAAAAAAAAAAAAAAATACGCGTCGATTGAGCCCGGTCCCAGATTTCTACGATGAAAATAAATTTACTTACGCCGTCTGTGTTTTGAAAAATACCAGTGTCTTCTTTCTACTTTCGTACAGATTTTTTGGCTCTGGTGAACATTTAAGGTTTTGTCAGTTACAGCGTTCTTTAATTCCATTGACGATATGGACTATCAAGACTAATGTTTACCAAAATGGCATCAAAACAAAGTAGTATACCTTCTCGGCGGACACCCTATATATCATAAATATCTATTAAAAATGTGAGGGAAGAAGTTAGGAGTGCAACTCATGATAAATTGGTTTAATTGAGGTAAACATTTACTACTTGTTCATAAGCGTGTTAGTTGAAGTCATAAGAGTGCCCGTCGATTTGAAAAAATTGCGTTTCAGTAAAAGAAATTATTGAAAACAATGCATATTTTTGACAAGTATGGTAACTGAAATATAATTTTCATAACATTTGAACAATTACTTTAGATGCTAATTTTAGGACATCCAAAAATGATCAGTATACGCATTCCATTAAAAAAAAGCTGCTTATAGGTAAGAGAGGAATTTATTACTATAGTACTATTTATTAAAATTTGAATACAGGGAGAAAAAACAACTTTACTCAAGCTGTTAACAAACACTAGATTTTTTTTAATATTTATTTATGATAGAATACTCGTTTTAATGAACCACTAACAGCGTTGTTGCCCATTCTTAAAGCCTAGAATGAAACCATCAAATTGAAAATTTTCTGTTCTAAGATGAACATATTCCATGAAGAATTCTATACATCGATCGAAACACCTAGTAGTTGTACAGAGTGAGGCTTATAGTACAAAGCCTTTAAGGCAAAGGGAATTTCAGTTGTTGAAATTTCAGCCCTTCTGGAAAGTGAAACCAATTCTGGTAGCATTTTTCTATGTGAAAAAAAATTTAACTTATTTGATTTTTCCATACAAAATATTTGACATGCAACACAGTATGCGACACCTTTTCACGCAATAAATAGCACGGTGTTGCTAAAAAAATAAGCAAACGAGGTATGATCAAAAAATCACCGTTATTTTTAATTTTTTCAAAAAGTATTTATTTATTCATCAATAACTATCTTGTCCGCTTGAAAGTAATCCCCCTCAGATATAACACACTTATGCCAGCGTTTTTTCCAATCCTCGAAACACTTCTAAAACGCTCTTTATTGTATCGCCAACAGCTCCTGTTTCAATTTTTCTTTTCTCTCCTCAATCATAACAAATGAATACGGTGGTTGGGGCATGATAATGGTTTTGTTTTTGGCCAAAAATTCACGCACAAGCATCGATGTGTGAGATGGTGCGTTATTATGGCGCAAAATCCATCGTCATTGACATCTTCTCGGCCTGCCTTAAACCGGTTATACTGAAATTGAACTTGTGTTCTGCACATAGTAGACTCGCCAAATGCCACAGTCAACATTTCAAATGTCCTTGAGTTCATTTTTTACACAAAACTTAATACAGTTTCTCTGATCCATTTTTTCGAATAGAAAAAAATCGAAGAGCACAGCAAAACGCGACTAACATTTTTATCTGTCAAAAACAAACTGACAATCCAAATGGCTGATAGTACCAACATATATAACAAACATGTGTACTAACATAACAGAAAAAAAAAATTCGAAAATCCAACATACGTAACTTAAGAAATTAGAAAATAACGGTTAATTTTTGATCAGACCTCGTACATGTATGTATATAACAAGACAGATGATAATATGAAAATATTTTGTTTTCATATCCCAAGAATTTATAAAGAACTAAAACAATCAGTCTTGTCTAAGTTGTGTTACATTTACTTAGTTAAGTTTCTTTTCACGAGTATGTATGTTTGTACATGTACATAAAATGTGTATGTATATGTGATTGCATAAATGTATAACATGTTCATTCATACAAACTTACTTTGGCATTGAGTTCATGACAGGCCACCACTAAGGATATGAGAAAAAGCACAGCAATAGCTAAACAGGAAATACCTACAGAATAAAAATTACTGAGAAATTGAAAAAAAAAAAAAACAATAAAGAAATAATAAAATTATTATAAAAAAATAATATTAAAATATTTAATTTTTTCACCTTTGAAATACACACAAACGTATAACGGTGGTGCCAATTAATACTATGAAACTACAATTAAAATACACGCTTAACATACGATCCGGTTCAGTGACGTACTGTAAAATAGAAAAACAACCAAACGAACATTTATAAAGAAATTTATAAGACGATGTAAATAAAAGAATAAAAATACTTTTCTTTCTAGAGAATTATCTTTAAACGACAACAGTATAGATTTACAGTGCTCAGAACGTAAATGGTCTATACTACGAGCATCTATGGCTCTCATTAGATATTCATTGACTTCATCCTCAGGATCCTTTGTTGACTCACTTGTATCATTGAAACCAAATCTATAAAAAAAAGGGTATAAAATCACTTAAAATCTTTAGCCCAGAAAACCAACATTTAACTTAAAACTACTCGTATCATAAGCGGATTATTTATACTTACTTGGAGCAATTTTTTTGCATGCTGCCATGACCCATCATGCGTAATTCTTTCGATATATTTCCATTCACTTGTAAACGATTGCGCGATTTTTTATGCTTAAAAAAAGAAAGCAAGAAAACGGAACAGGTGCCATGTCATGTCATAGTATAAATTGGCAATTAAATATTTCGGCATCTTACCGGCCTATAAATATCGCCTGGTACTATCAGATATGTTTCAATTTGATGATCTTTTAAATATGAATTTCTCTCTGCTCCCTTGCCTTCTTCTACTTCATAATCGCCATCCAGACATTTTAAAGTTTCTTTTGTTATATGAACGCGACTGAAAAAAAACCCCAGAAAAAAAAATATATTGAAAAATCTACTTTAACAATCAGATGTCATGTTATAATTAAAAAAATAGATTTGAGTTCATAGAAGGTTTCTCTTCTATTAAGTTCTTTAATAAGAAATTTTTGTTTGGAAAAATCTAAATCTTTTTCAGAAAATTAAAGTCTTATTTAAAATATTCCATACTCAGTTATTCAAAAGCTATTTTAGAAACTGAAACCCGGATAATGTTCTTTGTTCTATCAAACTATAATGAAACTCATTACGTTTTCTCTTTTTCTTTCATTTCAGTTTGGGCAATCTTCTGGGGCGGCTATTCAAAGTCCTGAGATTCAAATTCGCTATAAATTTACATTATTGAACATTAAATCACCAACACGCATGCATAGTTTATGCAGAGGAGAAAATAACGCAACTGTATGCCTCTACGTGGGATAATCACCTTGTCATGGTGCAGAGGCTTACACTGCAATTACTCAACTGGCTAAGGTGGGGGAGAGCAATAGCTCTCTGACAGGGCAGTTGAGGAGCAGTAATTAAGAATTATCCCAGAGGCTGGATCAGAGAGAACAACAACAACATAATCTTTAATATCATTATCATCTTTTTTCATTCCTCTAGTTTAAACTTTACTGTGCGGGCTTCTTGTGGTTGATTGCTATTGGATTATTCAGTGGTGAAGGATTAACACATGCCATTGAATAACTAATCAATAACAAACGGTTTGCTTGCGGCTTGCATTTTTTAAAGTAGGACCTTTGTTTTTTTCTGACTGATATCAGATATGATATTAGTAACTTTAATCTCTTTTCCCCTTCCCCTCATATTTTCCTAGACCAGCACAATGTACTCGTACCGTATTAATAGGGATCATCCCCTCCCCCCCCCCCCCAATTAAAAAAATAATGTAAGTGTATAAGCTTTAAAAATGCACCTGGAACAAGAATATAAGCCTCCCGATGTACCACTGCTAACTTTTGATAAATGTCCTCTGGCAAAGTTGGATGAAGACCCACTGTCTGATGTGAAAATGGTATTCTGCGACAGTTTTAGTTGAATGAATTCGTGAACAAGCAAAATTTCCGTGAAGTAAGGAGTTGACAAAAGCATTAGGAATTGCCAATGAATTTCGACAAATGTACTGTTTAGTGTGGATTATGGACCAGTGAGATCATTAGATTGTATTTTTCAAAGACATTATGGTGAATGTCGTGCACTACAGTGTGATGCAATAAGTCTTATTTTTTTGCCCAAAATGAAAAAGCTAGACTTGCTCGCATTGTACTGTACATGTACAGTACTGTACTGTATTGTACTCGCATTCAGTACAGCCGCCAACTAGCCGCCTGGATTGTGCGATTTCTCACTTTTCAACTATTGTTTATATTAAACTATTTTTTAACTGTGCTGAAGCTTATATCACTACAGATATAAGCCCACAAAGTTTGATGCACTGGAAGCTAATATTAGAATATTTATTCAAGATATACCTGCCAATTTGCTGGAGAGAGAATGCCACAATTGAACCCAGCGTATGAACGATTTTAAATAATCTTTCAACATTGAATTGTATAGATCGTTCTATCGATTTCATACATTTTTGTGAATTGTAAAGTATCGTTTGTGCTTTGTTTTTGTTTTTTTATTTTTTATTTTAATATCTTTAGTATTGCTATAGCCGCAAAAATGGTAATAACCATACATTTAAAGAGTATTGAGTTGTACAAAAATACATATATTTGTTTATATTTATTTATATTTTCGACTATTTTGCCGTTTCCAAATAAAACAAATACGATTTGAAAAGTATTAGAGAGCTCAGTATCAACAGCTTTTACTTAGTAGTTTGAATCAATTACAAGTAAAAGGATAATTATTTCTGACATTTGCTTAGGGGTTCGTTTTAAAGAGAATATAAAAAAATATTGTATATTTTCTTTTTTCCAATAGCGATATTCGCTATTTTTAATTTAAAAATACTACTAATCGCTGTTTTCAGTTCTGCATAAAATACTGACTTTTAATTTGTTAATGTTTTTTACAAATTTGAAAATAAAAAACAAATTTGTGTCATCAATTTGATTGACATTTTGGTCTTGCATTTTCTGATTAAATAATTACAGTTTCCATCATGAGGATAGTGAAGAGTAAAAATTAAATCTAAAATTGTATGTTCGTTGAGACACAACTGTGCTATTTTCTTTTTATTTTATAGATTTCTTTTGTTTGTGGGGGATAATTACTGATGCTACAAAACTTAGCTGCATACTCATTAAAACTTTTCGCGTTTTATTACAGTAATTAAATAACTTTTTTCTTTATCACTGGCTACGAAATAGCAAAAAAAAAGAAAAATATTTTTGTTTTAATTTTAGTTCTTTCCAAAACCATTAATCCATATTAGTATGTATATGTACGTATATTATGAACTTATATGTAAACGTGTTTGTTTGACGGTTAATCACGTCTAAACGAGTAGACCGATTTTGTTGAAATTTGGAATATAAAAAAACTATTACCGTACCCATACTAAATAAATAGTGATTTTTATATATCTTGAGAGCAATTTAAGCGAATGATCTTATAGTCAAGGCAAATTATCAGTCAGAAATGTAATTGAATTACGCAAATGGGCGTGGCACCTCCCACACAAACTAAATATTGATTTTTATCTATCTATGTAGGGTTGATATAAAAACTTAGGTAGGTAGGTGGTAGGTCAAATGGCCAGTTGATCCGAAACCCTGATTAACTACAATTAGCACAAGGTGCCGTTTTGATGCCATCGCAGGACCAAACTAAAGTTACCTAAAAGTAGAAAAAGAAGAGAAACTAACTACAGCCAACCAGAGCTGTCTATAAAGTGAAGTAAAGCAAGGGGGTCCAAGTTCGCACATTGCGCCAAGCCGTCGAAAAAGGGCAACCCCAAAAACTTCAAACGTCTGACCGCCAGAACTGGGCAGTCACAAAGAAAATGTTCCACAGTCTCCCTCTTAGAAGAATCCCCGCAACTTCTGCAGTGCGGATTAAAGGGAAGGCCCAGCCTCTCTGCGTGTCTACCGATCAGCCAGTGACCCGTATACAACGCTATGAGTCTGGACAAGGACTGTCGGGGAATCCCCAAGATTCCCAGAGTCTTACCCTGGTTATACCGCGGCCAAAGTACCCTAGAAACAGCACAGGTAGTGATGGAATTCCACCTGCTCTGTGCTTTCCCAAAGAAAACCTTGGATATCCTTTCCTTAATGGTGGTCATAGGGAAGTGGACATCCAGGTAGGAAGCAACATGCAGAAGCTCCCCTAGCGAGCTCATCTGCCTTCTCATTTCCCAGGATAAAAACGTAGCCCCACAAAGAATAGTCAACATACGTTAAGTCGCACCATTAAGGCGGCCATTTGACCGGACATAAATAAGCTGAACGTTTCCCTTAATTGGGCTATTCCCCAAAATTATGATAGATCGCGTGGCTTTGAAACTTGCAACAGCGGCATCTTAGTGGGTGTAATACCCAAATTCTTTTGCAAAACTTTCCATGTAGTGGAGTTACTGATGTCCAATTGCTGAAAATGATGCCGAATCGATAATTTACGATCATCAACAATACTGGCAGATACAGCTGCGACATTTTTCTCCGTTCGAAACCTACTTAAGCCTATGGGCGTCTTAACGTCCAAATGTAAAACAAACAAACTTGGAGCGAAATTATGTCACAACACAGCGAATAATCGTCTCAGTCATTTCTTAAGAGAGCATAAATTTTGAGTAACTAATTGCCATGAACAAGCTTCTCAAGTCTGTCGTTCGGAGTCGACATTAAACTGTAGGTCCCGGTACTCATAAATAAAAAATTAACATACTCAACATGGGTGCTGCAAGAAACTAGGCCATAATCCTGACACAAGGTTGTAAAGGCCAGTTATGTATGTATGTATGTATCTTGTTTATGTTTTTATCTATTCATCGCTAGTAGACCAAACTGATCATGTTTTATAGTTAGATGTAACACAGAAACAGCTGAGTTGCCAAAAAGAAAGTTGTTAAAAAATCAGCCTATATACCTTTAAAATAGTAACAGTAAAAGTTACTAAATTTAATTCAAACAAAATAAGAATATCATGGTCAATACCAATGAATGAGGCCTAAACATCTGTATTAGAAATATTTTGCTTTGTATTCGAAGAACACTATATATGATGTATGCTAGATCTGTTTGTTTAGTGCCAAGTACCTTTTAAAAATGCTAGATCAACAATAGTATTAAAAATGATAAAGTTGTAGCATAATATTACAAGCCATTGTTAATTTCCATCTCCAATTTAGAGTTTTGAAATAAAAATTAATAAAAACAAAGTCGATGACTGGTAAAATTCATTTTGCTTGATTTTATTTGATTGGCTAACTTTTAACATTTCTTACTGGAGTTACGGTACGGGAACGCAATAAATTCAGACTCACATTATAATGCTCGAACAGCATTATTGTAGCATATAAATAAATTTTACTAATTAGTTAACATTAAATGTTTTCACCAAAGATTATTTTCTCATTGTCAGTTGATTTTTCAATGTAACACTTAAGCCGTAAACAAAACCGCAGTTACCACATTATGTGCTGACATACATACATGATTACACTAATCTACACAAACAGCGTATTTTTACTACGAGAGAGAGAGAGAGAGAGAGAGAGAGAGAGACCAACTAAACCACACACATGCACTTAAAATTACGCCCATAAACACAAAACTTATTCCCATACACCCGCTTTATAGATAAAGATTTTACATTTACATATGTAGTGGTGTGGACAAGAGTAAGCATACATGTATTCTATTGATTGTATAAATTTAATGGTGTTTATCTTGTGTCTGCTGAGTAGTGCCTTTAATAACAAAATCAAACAGGGTCTTTAGTGGAGAGGGATAATAAAAAATTTAATAGCGAATTGGATAATAATTCTTTCTTCCCCACTGTTTGAAATTAAACACCTCTTTACAGAGTCTTATTGTTAATAAATAACATTGTTTGCGTGTTATAAAACAACAACGGCAGCCATAAAAACAATAAAGAAATTATTAAATTGAATGTGCAAATGTAAGGATAAACTATGTGTGTGAAAATATACATTAAAATAAACTTAACTTTAGGAGGGGAGGGCGGGGGGACATTTGAAGTGTAATATTCGAAGTATTTCTTTATTTCGATGTGTGAGAATATTTAAAACTATTGTTTCAAATTGTTTACATACTTTAAATGCTCGTTAAACTTAAGCCATGTAAACAGCTGTAGTAGTTTGAAACAATAGGATGTTAATTGCAATTAACAATGGAATGAGAATTTTAAAGCATTGAACAGAATTTGATAAGACATGTAGTAGCTGATGTAAAAATATTTATTTACTGATATATTTAATAAAAAAACATTTAAAATCAGAAGTAAAGTAAAGAGAATTAGTAAGTCAAGGTTCGCTTTAAATTTCAAGTAATTTTTTTTATCTTATATCTTGTTTGTTTAAAGTATTCTCTTTAAGAGGTATCCTAAGAAAAAACTAATTTTATGAATTATTTTTGCTTTTAAATCTGAAATAATTGGAAAGTATTGCTTTTTCTTGCTTATAAAATAACTCTTGAAGGTGAATTCAGACATTTGAATCGACCTAAAAGTTTTTTGCAGCATCAAAATTGTCACCTAAAACCAATCCGGTATGTGATGATAAACAGTTTCGATCGAAATGAAAATCGTCTCTATATTCAAATTTATCTGTTTTAATTAAAGAGTGATGAGTTAAAAAAAGAAAATTTGCAATTATAATAGTTTTGGAGCAACTTAATTTCGACAGAAATCGATTTCCGTCACATACCAGATACCATTATATTGAAACAATTATAAAGGGTGGTTAAATTTAAAAAAACGCTGCAGATTTTGAATAAAACTCAAACTATTGAGGAAATTACTGTCATTTCTCTTTATTGTGATAATTTGATAACAAATATCGGTCAAATGTCCGCCGCAACCTCGGTGGCACACCTCCATACGATGGTTCAAATTTGCTGGCTAATCGAGGTACAAATTTTCTTTCATATAACCCCAAAGACAGAAGTCCCACAGTATCAAATTACGTGATTTTGACATTGCCAGCTAGTGAGGTAATACGGCAATTGAATTTGTCGTGCAAAAGACTCGTTGTTTCGTTAGCTATGTCTCAAGCGTCCACATCCATATCTTTCAATTCGGGTCATAAAGAGTTCGTTATCATCTTACGATAGCAAACACCATTCACATTAACTACCTGACCGACCTCATTTTGGAAAAAATACGGTCCGATGATGACGTCAGCTCAAAAACCGCACCATAAACCAGTCATTCTTTTTGTGGATTGGTTTTTCGATAATCAGTCTTGGATTATTATTCGCCCAAATATGGCAATTCTGCTTATTGATGAATCCAGTGAAGTGAAAATGTGCCTCATCATTGAAGCTGCTTTTCTTCGAAAATTAATCATTCACTGTTGCTATTTCTTGCCAACACTTTACTGCGTTGCTCGATCGTATATCTTTCCATGATTAAAATTGACTTAGTCTAACATTGAGAAATGTCAAATCAAATTCAGATAAAAACTTAGCATTTAGGTGTGGTTCACATTCAACATCGGCCCTTAAAAATTAACCACCCGATACAGACATACATAATTGGCCTTTACAACCTTGCCTAGCTTCTCGCAGCACTCATATTGTGTGTGACAATTTTTATTCATAAAACCGGGACCTATAGTTTAATGTCGACAAGGATCTACAGACTTGAGAAGCTTGTTCATGGCAATCAGTTACTCTTAGAGCTTTTGCCAGAAGTCTTCTAGAAGATAGTCACCGAAAAAAATATATTTTCTTAGTATTTCTTTGCTTCAAGATGTCACAGCCGGGTTTTGAACCGGAGCTTTCGTCTTACTAAGCCAACACACTAACCACAACACCACGACGACTACCGATACAATGCAAAAATTCGTGGATATTCAATAGAAAATGACAGCATGTTTTTTTATACTTGCCCAAATAAATTTAAATATTATTTTTCTTTATTATATATGCAGTTTAATTATATAAATTTATATGTATATTGAATAAAAAATTATATTGTATTTATAAGGTGAAATTATAATTCTTTAAATATTAAATCGCTTTTAAGCTCTGGCAATAGCTGTTCTTAAGTGGAAATTCCATTTATCTGGGTATAATACTTTTCCTTTTTTTTTTTGATAACTTTGTCGTACTTAATTGTATTGTCTTATTAACGTTGAACTATCAACACAAACCTATATTTGGTGCGCAAACCTAACTAGATACAAATTTTAACCTGGAACACTACAAGAAGAACACTGATAGTTAAGGAGAGCTACAATCACTCCTTCTGTTAATAACCGAAAGGAGAAAAAAGACCTGTACAACCCAAAGAAGTTATTAATAAAGGTACATGTGCATATGAATTCTACCCTGCTTAACTTCTTATTATTTCCCGCTATTTATGTACGTCATATGTAAGCAAATATTAATCCATAAACCTTTATACACATTAACATACTTACCCTTTAACCTTTATATGCACATACATACTTATGAACATGTTTTGTTTTAACAGTCCAAACGTAAAGGACATCTGTATTTACAAAATCCCGATTGACGTTTAGGCTAAAGACACTATTGAAAGCCTCATATTGGACAACTTACAAATCAGCTGAACACAGTCTTAATAAAAATAAATTATAAACCGGAAGAAAGAAACGTGCCGGAAGTATTCTCTTATACAAGGAATTTACATGCGTTATCGAGTCATGATTTTATTTCATGCCACAAACTACAAAACTTGTGTTGCATTTTAATAAATTAAAAAAAACTATCAGAGTTAAAACTTGTAAATATTAATATCACACAACAGTGTACTCTGCTATTATTCATTTTAATAAGTTTTAAAGTTACTACTCAAAAAAAAAAAAAAAAAAAAAAAAAAAAAAAACAGAAATTGTGGGAATCCTTAAATATTCATCAAAGAGAATAATTGCACCAAGTCTGCAGATGTACAAACGAACAGCTGTAGTTGGTTACAATTTGACAAGTTGTTCAAACAGCAAAAAAAGTTTAAAACTCTGTTGAAATTAAATTAAAGTTTTGAAAGTTTACTTCTCAACTTTTTTCTTCAAGGCATTTATAGTGCAATAGCAACTAGAGTGCAATTTATTTGAACAACACTCAATAACAGAAAATTAAAAGTTTTACTGTATTTTGAATATTTTTTTTTTTTTGTATTTAAGCAAAAAAAAAAAAAATTCTTTAAAATAGTAGACCAACAAAATTTATTTCTAGATTTCTTTGTTTTATTGTTTCTCTCTTTTGTCTAACTAATTTAATTAAAAGATTTATTAGTAATTAATTCTTTTGGTATGAACTTTTAAAAGGGAAAACTTATTTACTTATGAACGTTCATATGCAATTAATTTCGTTTAGGTGCTTATCCATAACTAAGTGATATTTATTAGATTATTACTGTATAAGTAGATAATGAAGATTTATATAATTTTTGTTAAAAATTTCTTTAATTTGCTACAAGTTAGCAAACAACTCGTACGTAATTTACTTTAATTACTAATCTATCTTCATTAATTTTATATTTATGACCTGTTGAGTTTGAAAACTTGTATATGTCTTTATATTCATTCTACTTTTTCATTAACATTACATTGCCAATATACGAGTATTTCAAGTTTCTTAAGATAAACAAGAATTTCATTTAAATTTGAAGGCAAAATGATCCTTTCCTTTGTATAGCATTCCAATAGCATAATAAACCTCTAAAGAGTTCATTTCAATTCAAAGGGCTTGAATTTGTTTTAATTAAAAATCAGCAATACTTTGACAATAGTTTGCGGAACACTACTTCTACCTTTTTTTCTACTACTACTACTACTACCGCAGAAAATTACAGAAAATATTGAAATTCATTGTTTTGAATACATAAATACATACATAATTGGCCACTACAACCCTGTGTAAGGCTTAGGGCCTAGCTTCTCGAAGCACCCAAGTTGTGTATTTTAATTTTTATCCATGAGTACCATGACCTTTAGAGTAAAGTCGACTCCGAACGACAGACTTCAGAAGCTTGTTCATGGCAATCAGTTACTCTCAGAGCTTTTGCCGCAAGACTGCTAAGAGCTAGTCGCCGAAAGATGTCAGAGCTGGGGCTTGAACTCTGGGCTCCTGTCTTAGTAAGCCAAGACACTAACCACTGTACCACAACGACTACACTGTTTTGAATAAGATATGAAATAAATAAAGCTAAAATATAAAAGTTATTGCTGCCTGTAAAAGTTTACAACATTTGTACTGCAATCCAACTAAAATGCTACTATTGTAAGGACTAACACTATGAAAAGCAAAGGATTTTATTCGCTTTCAAAACCCCTTAGCATATGAGGAATGTTTTGACATTTCAGAAACTTAAATTTCAAATTGTCACACAGGTCTTATTTACGTTTTCGTTCTTGTCATTTCTACTTCGTTGCTTAAAAATAATAACTACAGAAAAAAAGAATGCTGCTTTTTGCTCTTATAGTCATTTCAAAATGGTGAATGTCAATATAAAGGGTGGTTAAATTTAAGGCGCCGATGTTGAATTTAAATAAAGCACAAATTATTTAGGAAATTATTGTCATTTCTCTTTATTTTGATAACTTAGTATGGTATGAATATGAAAGCCGCGCCCTCGTCATCACACCTCCATCCAATGGTCCAAATTTTCAATGACACTAAGGCATAATTTTTTTTTTATTTGAGACCAATACTCAATGTTAAACCCCTACTAAATGCAGTGCATTGCATTTGAATTTTTGGAAAGGACACTACATTTTATGACAGAACGTACATTTGGTTTTTCTTATATTACTATTAAGCGCCTTAGGAATGAGACAAATTGATCACTCAAAGGACAGTGTTATACCTTCACCCTGGAATGCTCAATAGCAATTACCTCATCGTTGCATGTTGATTGTGTGATGAGTGTCTTCGCTAAGTAGGTTAGCTGTTATCTGCTACTTTCCAATAGGTGGAGCTTTTCTCCCAATCATTCCTTTTTTTATTTGACATTGATAGAATGTCGGGGAGCCGTTTCTTTGAAGTTGGCCTTCTTACCGGGGAGGGGGGCACATCTTATTCTAAATTATAATTTAAAAAAAAACCGCAAACTAACTTTTTCATTTCTCACCTTTGCTGGGATTTGAACCTGGGCCGTTTGAGTTTTTGTGCGAACGCTCTAACCACTATACCACGCACCCCTCTTTGAGGTTCTATGCCTTTAATGTGTCCAATTATGTCATACTTTACCTCTTGAATTGTCGCTGGCTTATCGACGTACACATTGTCTTTCAAATGACCCCAAGGAAAGAAGTCCAACCGTGCCATATCACATGATCTTGGCGGTCAGTTGACAACGCCACCACTTGAGAGCCATTGTTTCGTTAGCTGTGTGGCAAATGGTATCGTCCTGTTGAAACCACATACCATCCACATCCATATCTGCCAATTCGGGCCATAAAACAGGTGCAATTATAGGGCACGACAACGAGTTGAAATGAACGGCTCTCAGCCACACTATCGCGAGCAACAGCAATACTTTCTTTAGTACGAGCTGTACGAATATGCACTGGTGTTTTCTCATCTCCTACAGACCTGGTTTGCTTAAATTTTTTCACGATTTTTCCGATTGTACGCACATTTGAACTGAATGAACTGAAAATATCACGAAGTACATGGAAACCATGAATAATTTTAACGCGTTGTTCGATTGTATATCTTTCCATGGTTCAATTTGAGTTAGTCTAAAATTGAGAAATGTCAAATGAAATGTACAACAAAACTTGGCATTTAGGTGTGGTTCACACTCAACATCGGCCCTTTAAATTTAACCACCCGATATTTTCGATAAATGTGCATAAGGCTAACGGTGGCGCCATTTTAAAACCGATTATATCCTAAGTAAACTATAAAAATTAGTTATCCAACAAGAAGACAACACTTTAACTTTTTGAATAAACCATGTCAAAAGAAAAAAAAAACTGTGTTATAGACAGATAGCATGGCGAACGATAACTCTTTGCTCTACATAAGTAGGTTACTTACAAATTTTATTTAATTTTAATAAAAATTCTATGTCTTTGAAATTTTTATCCATAAATTTACTAATAAATACAATAAAATCTTGTATGAGCGACTTTGTGTAGTTTGACTTTAATGGAAATTTGGTTTTAATAGTTTACCCATAAAAAGTATTAAAGAAACCAACATTTCTTGCCGCCATCAAAAGGTAACTTTTACCAAATGTGAATATATTTTTCTAGAAAATATAATCTAGTCTGTTTATAACTGACAGCATCAAATATATCTGAGAAAGAAAAAGCTCTTATGTCTAGAACTCTTTCTAAGAAATATACTTATCTGGATTTCTTTTTTGTTTTGTTTTATAAGTATATTGTATTCTTTACATGAATAAATGTTTAAAAGAAAGGGTAAAACAAGTTTTCCTTAATAGAAACTTTATCCTTTTACTAGTTTAACAAAAAGTTTTGTGATTTATTTTTATTTTTTTTTTTCTAATACCTTGTAAACTTAACTTAAACACATCAATATGGGCAATTTGTTAAATAAAAATTTATAATAAAAGTTGCTTCGTTAACTAATAAAAGAAGAAATATAAAAAAAGTCGAATTGAAACTAATAAAAGTAAAATAAATAAACGGCCATAAGAACAAGCATTTACAAGAATACTTGCATATATTCGTAAAAAACAATAAAATGTATAATGGTTTGCATACAAAAAACAAGAATTTATATCGAATGTGCCTAACAAAGTGCACAATAGTGGCTACTGTTCTAGACCATGATTAAGAAAAAAGCCAACAAAACAATTTTTATTTTTTTTTTTTTATTCAAAATTATATGTTTGAGAACAAATTGTTTTTTTTTTTTTTAAACATTAGTAACTTACATATCTTTGTACCCGATTTTTAAAATTTAGGTCTTATTTGAGTCCTTATAAGACAAGATTAAAAAAGATATGCTTCCAAAAATATCTAAGATTTTGAAAAACTGTGAAAAAACGACAAAATTTGATTTTGTTCTAGCTAACTGTCAGACATACAAAATTAGTTAACACCTGATGAAGTAATGGCGAGAATAACTAAACCAAAAAAAAAAAAAAAAAAAAAAAAAAAAATTGTTTCACAGGTAACATAAGATTTTGGAGGTTTTTAAAAATTCCAAGAACGCATACGTATTATGTACATAAATTAACTTTTGCTATATGGGTATTTCCATTTTGGCGTTACGTTACTTTTGTACGGCACAATATTGCTGTTATAATCGAGAAGTGATTGGATAGTTCTATATTTAGTGAAAAAATTTCAATAATGAGCTGTTGTTACGTTACAAAAAACGGAAGTGCGATTTGACTTTGATAACAAAATTGTTTAACTCTGCAAATTAGCAAGTCTTTTTAATCAAATCTTTTTTGGTAGGATTTGGACTAATATACGTTTATTTTCCAAGTTATCAAATGAAAAAAATCTTTTTTTCTTCTAGGAAAAAAGATCTGGTGTTACGTTACTGCCGTTACGTTACAAAAATTTCCACTTAATATTTATTTTTTAGAAAATTATATAAAAACTACATTTGCTATTTATGTATGCATATATGGGCAATTTCAAAAATTTTCAACATTTGTTGAAACTGAGTTCAGATGCTTATTATTTCTCCAGTTTTTCGAATTGACCAAAACGGTCAAAAGGGAATGGTAGGCCACACTAGAAAACTGGGAAATTCAAAATTTCAGACCATCAGTTCTTTATCTCTAAAAGTTATGGGCACTCAAATATTAAAAAACTCAAAAAAAGGCTTGAAATTTACAAGAGTTTTTTCATATTTCATCACTTTTCTACTTTTAGTTTCAAACTTCCGATGCCCACTGATATAAAATAAAGTCACTAGACTTAGTAGATATTTACACTATAAAAGTTATGCCCATACTACTATTTGGGAAAAAGTTGTACAGCGGTTCATTTTTGAAACCAAAATTTTCCGATTTTTGAATTTTCGTAGTTTTTTCTATAGCGTTTTTGCGCCGTTCAAGAAAATTGCATTTCGTCAACAATATTTAAAAGATGGTATAATTTGCTAAAATTTGCGCCATATCACGTCGATGTCAGGCTGCTAGTTGCTGAGAACGATGACCTCAAACTTTTATAGAATTGGCGTAAATTTGTCAAAAATGACAGTTTTTCGCGTCTGACATTTGCCATCTTATTTAGAACTGGTTTATGTATTGCGTGATCTAAACTTCTTAGTAAATGGCACCTCAACGTCAAGAAGGCGTTAAAATATTTTAAAACGCAAAAATTTTATAAAGAAAATAAAAATTTTGCGAAATTTCATGATTTTGTTTCGCGTTTTTTTTAGTTAATCCGTGGTTTAAAATCAATGTAAAGAATTGGAAATGAAGTGCGGCGGTGAACTAAAGATCATATATAAATACGGTTGAATTCGGTCCATATTCAGCGGGTACAGCGGCATTTTTCTTCAAACACATTTTGCTTTGTGACATCTGCAGTTATGTATAGATTCCGCCGCGATTAACAGCAAATGAAAGGTTTTTTTAAGCTTGATAATAAAACCGAATAGGCATTAAAAAATTTTCATGATTTTAAATTTTACAGATCAAAAAAAAAAATCCTAACCTCAAAAATAATTCTAATATAATTTCTTTTATTTTTTAAATTTGCAAGTCAAAACATTGTTTTTCTGTAAATTAGTTATGCGTTATATAAACACATATTATAACAATCGGTGAAACATTCACATTTTTGCAAAAATTCGCGTTTTTTAATGTTAAGGAAATTTAATTATATGTGATATTTTTTTGTGTATTTTATCAGTGCATTGATGAATTTTGACTGCACTGATGAATTTGAAATGAGTTTCATGCATCCATACAACATTTATTAAAATAAACCAATAAATTTAACTTAAAATTTTTTTTTTTAAGAGATTTTAACTTAAAACCTCCATAACTTTCG
Source organism: Metopia argyrocephala (assembly GCA_963576795.1). Taxonomy (NCBI): domain Eukaryota; kingdom Metazoa; phylum Arthropoda; class Insecta; order Diptera; family Sarcophagidae; genus Metopia; species Metopia argyrocephala. The sequence goes on from OY756210.1 coordinate 52,073,114, forward strand.
CGCCGTTTGCAATAAATGATTAACGCGAACTGTTTTGGTATGCTAAAATATCACCCTTCACGTGACCAAAGCGTCATTCGTGTCATCCAAAAAAAAAATTTCGAAAAAAAAAATATCAAAATGTCGAAAATTTTTGAAATTGCCCATATACATAGCTACATACATACGAGTATGTATTTATTATATATGAGAGTTTTGCAATAATAGTATTATGCAATTGGTCTTAGGAACGTTGATTATAAAGAGAAAATGCCCTTGAAGTTAAGAAATCTTTACCTAAACAAGAACTTTGAATTTGTAGCTCAGTATTTCACTATGCCAACAAAGGAAAACTTTGAACTCTTCCATTTAATTTGTTTTAGAGGTTTCTCTTTTATAAAACATTCGGAAAAAATCTGTTGGTTAACTTGGTGGTGGACTTTTTTCTGGAAATGCCCATAAGTAAAAAATCTTTATTAATAAGTGCAATAATGTTTGAATGTACATATTAGCGATATTTGAATTTAGATTTGTATTCAAATAAATTTTATAATAATAATAAATTTATTAATAATAAAAATAAATTTTATAATAACAAAAAATAATAAATTTTATTTTTTTCAGTAATAAAAAAATTATAAAAAAACCAGTACCAAACGTTGGTAATGAAATACTTCATCAAGAACTCTGTAATTGACAAAACATTTAATGTTCACCAGATCCAAAAAACCTGTATGAAAGTAGAAAGAAGACACTGGAATTTTTCAAAACGCAGACGGTGTGAGTGAATTTCTTTTCATCAGAGAAATCTGGGACCGGGACCAATCGAAGCGTATTTTTTTTTTCTGATAAAAATGATGCAAAAAAAGTGTTTTCAATTTCTTGTCAGTTACAGCGTTCTTTAATTCTTGCGACGATATATTAAACATATATATATATTTGGCAAATACTCAATACATTTTTATTTATTCATAAATTGTTCGCTGTAATGGAAGCGACAATATTAGCAAAAAAAAAAAAACCGATTTTGTTATTTAATAATTTAAAAGCCATAAATATGTATGTGGATATGAAACATATTGTTAAAGAATATTACACATACGAGTATGCAGATAATAAAATATATTAATATTGTTACGAATTGTCCTTTATAATTCGTTTTGTTATTCAAGGGTTCGATATTTGTAAACTAAAACACCGTTACTTTTCGATTTAAAGCTTTATTTACACTCTATAACGTCTAAAATACAACTAACTCTAAACCTTAATGTGTAGCCCTATTTATAGTTCTAATGTTTTATTCTAGTAATTTCAATGTTTTTTTATGTATTAGTTTTTACATAATTATACAACAACAATTTCATTTTAAATTTTTAATTTTATATAATTTTAAATATACATGTGTTTTGTTTTTGTAGTTATATAATTTTTATATACATTTTAATCCAACATGTATTTGTGTTTGTGAGTTTTTATATACATTTTCCCCTACATGTATATTTGTTTTTGTAATGATTTATAATTTTATAAACATATTTGAGAATGTTCCTAATATGTTTGTTTTTGTTATAATAACAGCTAACCTACTTTAAGAGACTGTAATGACGATTTTGCTTTATAAAATATTTCTTCGTAACAATATATATATATATTTTCTTTATTTGTAAACTCGATCATATTCGATTTCATAATACGCTATTAAAGGTATTTTGTATTTTCCGCGGATTTATTTTATTAAATGGGATATACAAATTGTATAGCAATAATAAAATTTTTAACCAAAAAAAAAATGTAGAGCAAAAGCAAAAACACATGTTCAACCAACTTTAAAATTGTGGAAATTTACGAATATTTTTTTTTTTTAATTAATGGCCGGTTTTTTTTAATTTGTTAATATGCCCAGAATTAAACAAAAACAAGTTCAAACACTGATTAAAATGTTTAAAGTCTAACTTCCACTCTGAATTTGATGCTGAGTGTAGAATAAGGACATACATACATATATAAGGACACATATAAAAACTGCTGTAAGCAAATTATCAAATAAAATCATTTCTCTCATTTCTTCGGAGCATGTATCGATAGAAATGCCGTGGTGATTCGATTGTATAATTTTAGAGTACTCCAAGGTATTCTCATTTCTAATTGTAAGGAAGGATTAAATTTCTCTATTGCTCATATCGTAACTGGTATAAAAAACATTCGTGGGAAGATTTGTCGATAAACGAAGACTGTGGCTAAAAAACGAATTCTCTATATAATACATTTTGCGATTCATGGTACTACAAAAGGATGTGATCTGCGACAGGGACGAGTAGAACGTAAGTATATGCCATTATTCGGAATTAATGTTACTATTTCATCAGAACACCTTCCTTGGTAGTACTGATACAACAGTGAAAGGCACTCCACTCTCTATAATATATATTGTGCGACTCATGGTTTACAAAAGGATGTGATCCGTAAGAGGTACGAGTAGAACATTAATATATGCGATTATTTTCTTTTTTTTTTATTTGAGACCAATAATTAATGTTACTACTTCATCAGAGCACCTTCTGTCGTAGAATCTATACCGAAAACTGAAACACACTCCATATCGCACATAAATAAATTGTCAAATAATTTAAACTCCTTAGCACTTAGGTACTTGAATGAACCAACTCGGACAAAATTAGAACCGTATTCACAACTAATAAAAAGCAACAACGTCTTAAATTTTTTATAATTTCGAATTGTCCCACCGATATAGATACTACGATGCACAGTGGGTTAGAATAGCATGTTTTCTTGGATCAAATCAGGGAAGCTATGTTCGGATAATTTTTCTTTATTTTTCAGTTAATACCATTTAAATAAGTAAAACAAAATGTTTTTTTAGTATATTTGAGTATAATTTTATTAAATAATGCCAAATATCAGTGTAGGTATATAACGCAAGGAAACTGAAAACTTAAACATTACATTTTATACATCTTAAAGTTAATCATCAACATCATCATCACCATCATAATAATCATCATCGTCGTTATCATCATCATCATTATCATCAGCAGCATCATCATCAGCAGCATCAGCAACTTCAACATCACTGAAATAGTTCTTGTTCGGAGCTGCAGGTACAATTAAATCAATTGCCTCTTCTGGCAAGCTTTGAACCTTCTTTGTAGGCAATTTTAGCATGCTTGAACTAATTGGGTCAGAGGTTATCAAAAACATATTAAAAATGTCTTGGTTTGATTTTTCGCGACTGCATTTTCGGGTATGAAACTCCCTATATTTGTTAAAATCTTTACTTCGAGCTTCTTGCGTTTCTTCTGATAACTGCCCAATAGGTAAATGGCATTTGACACAATTTCGGATCCTTGAATAAAATACTTGTACAAAGTGGGAGCCATACGTTTCAACAAAAAGTCGTCCTGTATTGTGTGCATAAGACGTACAAAATACATTAAAAAAATCGAATCTAGCCATGAAGAATGGAAAGGCCAAATCTTAAATTGTCTAAATGTACAGGTCCTTCGATCAGTAAGAAAAAAGTAACATGAAAAACAACAAAACACAACACACAACAACAGCAGCAGTCGCGAGATCAATGTGATTTTTAGCTATTTGACTGCTGCAACACTTGCATTAAACAATTCATAGCTTCTAAAAGGCACAAAAAGGCAGCGTAAAATTTTGCAATTTAATAGAGATTTATGCCCTCTTTAATATAAACTAAAAATTATGACACAAATGTGGACGAATAACAACTATATATCCATTTAAAATATAAAAATGCTAATTTTTTTGGCATTTCCAGTATAAATGACTAAATCTAAAACACTTCCATAAACAATTTGATACTCAAGTGCTAACGAAGTATTTGCAAAATAACCTGAAATTGATGGTTCCATTGAAAAATTGTTAAGTTTTGCAATACTTTAAAAAAAAAATAAATAAAATTTTCAATGGGAAAATTTTCACTTTTTTTAGCCTTTTTTGCACAAAAATTTTTATAAAGTTTTACATTGAAGTTTCACTACAAAAACACCAGAAAACTTTTGACATTTATTTTACCGACAAGTGATGTAGAATTTTATATACTCTAACCGGGTACAAAAAAATTTTGACGATACTTAAAAAATTTTTTTTTAATTAATCCAAGAAAACATGCTATTCTAACCCTGTGTGCGATGAATGAAACATGGCTCTAATACTACACTCTAATGTACAACGCACAATAAGCAGAATGCACAGAGCGCGATGAATCGCATACAACGAGTGCAAAGGAGGAGGAGTCCGCTAACCAGATAATGGCATCAGTATTTTAAAATGCGCATGGTATTATATTAGGAGTATATATTACATAGCCTTGTAGGAATGTTGGAAGCATAAATAAAAACTCCAAATGCTGTTTTGTGACATAATGTATCATGTCATACACAAATGAATAGCCAAATTACATGAGCCCCATCCATTGTATACCCAAAATATTGCCCCTAGAAACCTTTTCTAGTGTGGAGACATTCAATCAATATTCGCTGGAGAAAAATTCATCACTAATAAAGAGATAATCGCTAAACTAAAGCTTATTTTAAGTTTTAAGAAAAATCGTATAATCGTATGAATGCTTTGAACGCAATGTAAAGCTCTTAAAAGCACATATATTAAGTAATGAAATTGAATTTCACCAATAATTGATTAATTTTTGAAATGGTTAATAAATAATACTTACATTATAAAGATTACCGCAAACAAAAGAGCAAAAGCATAATCTATTATTAGGTGTTACAAATAGCACAAACACAATATACCAACTACATACCTTTAATGGTAGATAGAACAGGATATAATAATCATCTGCAAACTTTGTACATGACTACAAGCTGAATACAATAGCGAAAAAAAACACTTATTTTTTATTATATTTTCAATTTTGTTAACGATCATAAATATTATGAATATACCAATATCTACTACGGTGGCTGCTTTATACAGACCGACCGTATGTACTCGTATAAGTAGATGACCATTCTTTCTTTTGCACAATAACATTTTTTTTAATAAACACTTAAAAAAAATAAATAAAAATACTTTTATTTTCTTACATGATAAGCGCTTCTTGCATGAAAATAGCTTTTGAAAAGATAAATACATTATGTACTTATACAATATGCTTTTAATGGATGTGTTATAAGTATTATTGACAAAGGACGACTAAAAATATTAAAAATAATACAACTGCCAGCAACCACTTTTATTAGGGTTTTTTATTTTAAGTATAGTGCGTTTAAAGAAATCTTTTTCTTAGCAGTTTTACGTAAACCTAATCAATAGGCACTCTATTTTCGGTGAAACTTTTATTTCATTATAAGGCTTGGAACGACCTTGCCATTGTGAAGAAAATATAATGTTATATAAATGACACCACCATTCGCACATTTCGATCAGTATCGCGACGATATCTATACGAATTCAATACATATAGACATGATCTGTGACGTAGCCATCAAAAAAAAGGCCCAACTGCGCCAAATAACATAAACTTGGTGGCCAATTGAAAATAGAGAGTTTATGCGACTAAGAAATTTAAAGTTAAAATCGGTTGTGAAACCAGATATCGCCCAGGTTATTATATGATTCTTCTAGTCTCATTTGAAAAAAAAAAATATCAATGCAGTGATAACTTTAGACCATAATGTGCTCCAAATAGCCATTTTTTCTGAATGCAATGCAAACACTTTTGAGTTCTTCTAGCTTCATATGAGTCGAGTTTGCTTGTTTTTGTAGCCACTAATTACATCACTGCCTATTTCACTATCACCCGATATATAAGGCATTGGAATTGGTAAACAGGCTTTAGTTATTGCGCTACTTGGACTTTATACACATAAATGTAGGTGCAAATCCCAATGCAAAATACATCATAAGGAGCTCTAACATAGGTCCAATTACTGTGCAGTAAAGTTTCAATAACAGAAGCAATATTTTCGACAGTGTGTACATTGGTATGATATTCGTGCCTCTCAAATTTCTTCATAATCATGCCAATTTCTTACGCGGTAGATTGATTACTAAGACCCTGAATACTGCGTAATACCAAGTGTCAGCCACCATCTTTGTCAAAAGATAACAAAACAAATAGCTCACAGTGTCTATCATGATTGGAATTTTAGTTTATATATAGGCAACTTGGGATCAAATCATACATACATACCAGAGTTGGGTTTATTGCATTGAATTTATAATGCATTATCGTTTCCACTACCACTAAACCACTTAGTATTAATGCAGCAATATTGCAGCCACCACATTTTTAAAAGTAAGAATTAACTCATTCTATTTTCAATTATAATAGCTTTTTTTATTTTTTTTACTAAGACCCATCCTTAGGGGAGTAAATCCCTACATATACTGTCTATTGTATTGGAGTCGAAGTCAAACATACCTAGAAAATTTTTTTTTATTAAGCGCATTTTACCTTACACAGTATGGCGATGAGACAAGCCACTACCACTAAATTTGTTTTTTTAATGCAATAAATTTCCACTATCACTAAATTTATTTTATTTAATGCACTAAATTTCCACTACCACTAAATTTGTTTCTTTTAATGCAATAAATTTCCACTACCACTAAAATGGTTTTATTTAGTGGTTAATTATTTCCATCTGCATTTAGTGGTGGCTGAAATATTGCTGCATTAATACTACTTAAGTGGTTTAGTGGTAGTGGAAACGATAAAGCATTATAAATTCAATGCAATAAACCCAACTCTGATCTATATGTACTTTGATATTCGAATTTGTGGTAAACAGCTTTAATAGCTAAAATATATTACATTGATCGCTGGTTTCTGTAGTCGCCGTGGTCTAGCTTACTAAGCCTCAGCTCTGACGTCTTAAAAAAAAAGAAATATAAAAAAACAAGTATTTCTTTCGGCGACTGCCAATTAGCAGTCTTCTGGCAAAAGCTCTGGAAGTAATTGATTGCCATGAAAAAGCTTCTCAAGTCTGTCGTTCGGAGTCGACATTAAATTGTAGGTCCCAGCACTCATGGGTGCTGCGAGAAGCTAGGCCATAATCCAGACACAGTGTATGTAATCTCTTTAAAGCGGAGAAGTAAACCTGGGAGTATTTGTGAAAAATCCATTTAATTGTTGATAATTGAATACTATCAGGGTCAGCTTTATTTTATTTAAAGACAACGAAGTTATTTATTCTGATTCAATTTTAAATGCCAATAATGATTAGAGATTGTACACGACAGCAATCAATTAATTTATGAATTAATTAATAAAAAAATTGGTTTTGCGTTCATTTCTTCTTGAATTATAAAATCTATTTACAATTTTTCAAGTCATGTAATTGCAACTGCTTATAACTATGAAAGAGTTGTATGATAAGTATTACTTTTAGTTTAATTTTATAATTTAATTCTCGTTATTTATATGTAATTACTTAGTATTTGACTGTTAATTATTTATAATTTACGTACGTATACATGTATCTACATACATACATACATAATTGGCCTTTACAACCCTGTGTCAGGATTACGGCCTAGCTTCTCGCAGCACTTATGTTGTGTGTGTCAATTTTTATCCATGAGTACCGGGACCTACAGTTTAAATGTCGACTCCGAACGACAGACTTGAGAAGCTTGTTCATGGCAACTAGTTACTCTCAGAGCTTTTGCCAGAAGACTGCTGAGAGGTAGTCGCCGAAAGAAATATTTTTTTTTCATATTTCTTTTTTTGAAGATGTCAGAGCCTGGAGTCGAACCCAGGGCCCATGTCTTGGTAAGCCAACACATTAACCACTAGACCACGGCGACTACATGTATCTGTGATAAATTTATCTCTATTTTTATGGTGTTACTTTCAATATTTGATTTTTTTTTTATAAAATTTATGATAATCCTTGCAAAGTTCAACATTTTATATATCTCCTACATTTTGTTTTTGCATACACTGGTTAAGTATCAGATGTTTATGTAAATTTTGTTCATTATTATTATAATTACTGACGTCATCTGCACAAGCTGAGTTAATGAATATTTGCATACGCACAAACCAAACAATGTACACCTAATGGTCAGTATTTCAAATCAAATTTCATCAAAATCATATAATTTAAAACCACTTCCTCCCACTTCCTCCTACTGAAACTCTTAGGAAATTATTACAGAACGGTAACGATTTGGCACACATTACGGTCAAGTGCAAAAACATTAACATTTTTAATGGAAATAACAACAAGAGCTGTACGAGTATGGATGAGTACAAAAACAGAAGCAGTGGAAATACAAAAACAAATTAAAAATTTTTCTCTAAAACTTATTTAATTATGTAAATTAAACCAAAAAAAAAAAAAAAATACAAAAATACAAAAATAATTATACTTTTCAATCTTTATTTTATAAAATTTTATATTTACTCATATAAACAAACCTACATTAGTATGAAATGATCTTTGTGATGGTATTTCAACTGACCAAGCATTTCAAAAAGTGCTATAATTTATGTACATGGCATATTGACGAAAAACTGCATGATTATGAAGGCTGTACATAAGACGCGTGCCACATTTGCTCACAATCAGGGTGCAATAAATAAGGTAAATATGATATACCAGCTGAGCTACTTTTTTTCGGCAAAATGGAAGAAGGAAAGTCAATTGCTTTTTTATTTTATATACAGTATTCCCCGGATAATTGCTCCACGCTTAATTGCCTATTACGCTTATCTACTTCAATTTCTAAATCCCCATATTTTTTCTTACATACTCGTACATATGTACATACATAATTGGCCATTACAACCCTGTGTCATGGTTACGGCCTAGCTTCTCGCAGCACTCATGTTGTGTGTGTCAATTTATTCCATGAATACCAGAACCTACAGTATAATGTCGACGCCGAACGACAGACTTGAGTACTAGTGTTAAACAAAAGAAAATTTTGTACATTGTTTGCATATATTAATAAAGTAAAATGCAGAGTTTGCTCTTGCACGAGTGTGATCCAATCCATTTAAAAAATTACTCATAAAAACAACGAAAGCCCATGATTATCCTGATTATACTGATTTATTGCAGCATTTAAGTGATGAAATAAATAAAAAATAAAATGGGCTGTATTTTAAAAAAAACTAAACTGTTGTTTTATCATCAGCTTACGCTGCGACTTTTACGATGGCCGGCCAAACTCATGCGTAAAATTTAGCTGCCGCGGGTAATTTTTCTTTTTCAAAGCTTAAATAAAATTACTCGCAGCTAAAAGATTTACCAAGAATGAAGACATGAAGTCCGCAGTTGAATGACGACAGTTCGCAGTTTTATGAAACTACACAGTTTTTATTAAAAACAGATTATCAACGCTTTTTCTCATCCAATTATTTTGTGACTGTCCTTGTAGAAATATCCAATTTCTATGTACTTAGAAAAATTTTTAAAATACAATGCTTTTCTTGTTTCATGAACTAAAAATAAATTTTCCAGGAATGCTATACTGTTGCATTAAACTTTTGTTTTCTTGTTATCGTTTGGACAATAGCAACATAATGCTTTAAGATTTTAGCTATCAATTAAAACAACCAAGAATTTAAATGAATAAAATGAAGGGGGAGTATATGTACATATGCATGTACTTTTTATATATAAATATTTATATACATAGGTATGTATGTATGTCTGTGGTGGTCAGGTGCAGATCTATAAGGCAAAGTCAATAGACGATCCTTATGGACAACTGCACAAGAAGACTTACTACCTCCACGTGGTGACCGCTGGTAACATGGTCGGTGCGGGTCTGAGCTGGTCTCGTGTGTCCTACTTTTGAGCGGGAATAGCGTTTCCACTCGGGCCAACTCTCGACCATGGCTAAAGTAAGCAACGTCTGCGGTTTGCTATATGAGATTTCGGGGGACTCTACTAAGGGTTGACTTAGGTTTTCACTTAGCACAGTCCTGATATCTGGAAACTCATATAGAAGTATGATCTTTACCACCGAAAGGTGGTAACCGCAACTAGCAGTCAGTTAGGTCATGTCTCTGGTGACCGCTAGTGAAAACTTGATCATGCGGGAAGTGGACGTTCCTTATAACCGTTCCCCCCAATCCACGGTGGAACAGCATACACTAAGGGATGTGTGGTCAAGGGGTACTTGACTCCTCGTATGCGGACTCTGGATACCGGGCGCCCTCCAGTTTCAATTAGCCTTCCTGCGGCAGGCCGGCAATACCGCAGGTGACCTCTTAATCCGGACATATGATTACATATCTATATGGAGAAAATTCAGAAAGAAAAGAGCGATGCCTCTAATGCATCAAATGAAAAGAGGACAATAGTGTCCTCTGAAAACGAAAAAGAGATAGTCGATACAAGTATCACTATCTCGTTAATTGTACCAGCAATCAAGGACAAAGTTCCTAGATTGGGTGACATTGGTGTCTGTGGTACGCTATATGGTGACGATGAGTCGTCACTCTTATTAAGCAGCGATGAGTCTGCGAATAGCAATAGGTGCTTGACGGAGATCCCTGTCAGTCAAAAATCTGGCTGTACAGAAATTAATGCTGCGGTAAGCAACTTGTCCTTGACACTAGACACTGGCAAGTTTGTGAAGCTTACGTCCTTCGAGAGACGTCGCTTCGAAAGGGCCCGGAAAGACGGAAAGACAAGGGAAGAGGCACTGGAAATAGCCAGAGAAGCCCTCCTTGCTAGAAAGAAAGAGAAACCGTCAGAGACCAGGGAGATTTGCAAGCGCCAACGGTCAGAGGACAGTCCACAGGGGGCTGTGCCAAAGAAGGCCAAGCCCGCGCAAAATGCGGAGCAGAAGATGGCGTACAATATGGTAGCTGGAAGCGTACGCATTGGCCTGCTACCCCGGGATATCAATAATTCCCCCCTAGAGTCTGGACAAATGGCCCAGATACAGGAGGCGATTATTGATATATCCATAGAACAGAAGAACAGTGGAACGAGGCCACAGTTCCTGAATTGCCAGTTTAAGACCTGCTGCTGGCACCTATTTTAACGAAGCGACTGCTGAGTGGCTGAGGATGAATTGCAGTAAAATCGAGGGGAAATGTAAAATTGGGTTGAAGGTGGTGAAAGAGGAAGTGTTCCCAAGACAGCACATCATCCATGGTTACTTCCCTCAGAGCGTCGATGTGGGCACGGAAAAGATTCTGGAGACTATTGAGACTCAGAACGCAGATTTGCCCACGTCAACTTGGCGAGTACTGCAAAAGACGACGGAGAATAACCTCGTCCATCTTGTCATGGCAATAGGGGACTCTGCCCTTAATCGGCTTCGAGCCATTGAGGGTAAAGTCTTCTATAGATTTGGAGTCGTCCATCTGTTATTTTCACGAGGTGAAAAGTCTGTGAAGACGACAAAACCGAAGGCGTCAGATGTGACCCAGAAAACACCAGCTGAAGATACTCGGTTGAGTGCTGAAAGACCGTGCTGTTCAAAAGACGCGGTCGTTCAGCCAAGGAAGAGCCCACCGAAAACTGAAGCAGGAAAGAGTAGATCTGTGGGAGGTACGAAGAAGTCCCCAGGCTACTCACGTAAGGCTGAGGCAACCAAGCTTACCGGTAATTTGCGGCAAGCGAGGAAGAAAGTTGAATCGGCGGCGCTTTCCAAAAAGCGCAAATGATGAGGGATGCCCTTAAAATAATCCAGGCAAATCTGCACAGGGCTAAATGTGCGTCGGCCATTCTTAGCCGCAGATTTGCCACTGAGGATATCAGCCTGGGGCTCGTACAAGAGCCCTGGGCTTTTAAAGGGGGAGTCAGAGGACTTCAAAATAAGGCGTGTAAGTTGGTATACGCGGCTGGGGAAAGGCCCTAGTCTGTTATTTTGATAAATTCTAAAATCACCTTCTTTCCCATTACAGAGTTCATCACTAGGGACCTGGTGGCTGTTAACGTCATACTAAGCACTGATGTTGGTATAAGGGAGGTGATATGCGCCTCTGCTTATTTCCCAGGGGATTTGGAATGTATACCACCCTTGGAGGTTCAAAACTTCATCAGGTTCTGCCGAGAGAAGGGTCACCATTTTATTATTGGCTGTGATGCGAATGCACACCATGAGGTGTGGGGCAGCACGGATAACAACGATAGGGGTGAGTACCTTCTCAACTTTCTTATTAGTAATAATGTGGCTGTTGCCAATAGAGGCAGCAGACCCACTTTCATTAATGCCATAAGGTCTGGTCTTGTGAGGGACTGGCATGTATCGGACGAGGTATCCTCGTCCGACCATATGCATATTAGGTTTGACCTGGCTAGTTCTGCTAGGCTCAATGATAGGCCAACAATTTCTAGGAGGGTAAATTGGACCCTATTCAGGGAAAGACTGGCAAGAGAGGTTGACCTGCTGCCAGATTCTGTATGGTCAGTGGACGAACTGGATCTGGCGGCAGACCAATTACAGTCGACAATAAGGTCCTCACTGGACAGCAGTGTGCGTCATAGTGACCATACGGCTACGCGTAAAGTGCCATGGTGGAACGACACTCTGGCAAAGATGAGGAAGACAGTGAGGAGAAACTTCAATAGGGCCAAGCGCACGGGCGAGTGGCATGTCTATAGGGCCAGTCTCACAGAGTACAATAGGGAGATTAGAAGATCTAAAAGGGAGACGTGGAGGGCTTTTTGCCAGTCCGTTGAGGAGCTGCCGGCTTTGGCCCGGCTTCAAAAGTCTCTCACTGTGGATCACTCTAACGGCATAGGGTCCCTGAGTACGAGTACCGGAGGGTACACTCAGTCTAGGAGGCAGACCTTGGATCTCTTGATCGGAACGCACTTCCCCGGTTCCCAAGAGGTGACTCCTGTACGGGGGTGCTGGGATAGTCCCACACCTGTTCGTATTACCAGGAGAATCAGAGGTCTTGCGGGTAGGATATTCACTCCAGACAGGGTCTTGTGGGCTATTGGCTCATTTAAACCCTATAAGGCTCCAGGTAGGGATGGGATTTTTCCAGCTCTCCTGCAGAGGAGCTCTGACATAATAGTGTCGAAACTTATTGTAATTTTCAAGGCCAGCTTCGGTTTTGGTTACATACCACGAGCTTGGCGGGAGGTTACGGTTATCTTTATACCAAAGGCAGGTAGGCCTAGTGACCTTCCAAAATCATATAGACCTATTAGCCTCTCATCCTTTCTTCTGAAGACTATGGAGAGGCTGATAGATGTTTATATAAGGGTGACGTATCTTGTGAAACGTCCCCTGCATCCAAATCAATTCGCTTATGTGAAGGGCGGATCGACTGAGGGTGCAATATTATCTCTCCTTAAAAGTATTGAGAAAGCTTATTCGAACAGAGAAGTTGCTCTTTGTGCCTTCTTGGATATCCAGGGTGCTTTTGACAATACGGGCTTCGACTCCATTACCGATTCGCTGAGGCGGAAAGGCGTGGAGGAGCCAATTATAGCCTGGATTTAGTCCATGCTTAGGGGCAGAGTTATCAGCGCGTCCCTTGATGGAGAGGAATTGACCGTGTTGGCGTCGAAGGGATGCCCTCAGGGTGGAGTCCTTTCTCCATTGCTATGGACGATTGTAGTTGATGACTTACTCGCCACATTGTCTCAAAGGGGAATCGGTGTGATTGGTTACGCTGATGACCTTGTTTTGACAGTTAGTGGAAAATTTGAGAGCACATTATGTGAACTTATGGCTGATGCTCTAAGGAAAGTGTCAGACTGGTGTTCTCAGGAAGGACTCTCAGTGAATCCTTCGAAAACTGTAGTTGTATCTTTTACGAAGAGATATAGGCTGACGTGCGACTGTATCTCTTTTAGGGGTACTGCTATTATGTTCTCTAAGGAGGTTAAATATCTAGGTGTCATTCTGGATAGAAGACTTACTTGGAATTCGCACGTTCGTGCTGTCCAGACTAAGGCGACAAGGACACTTTGGGCCTGTCGCTCTTCTTTCGGCAAGACTTGGATGACACTGTGGATTTATACCGCCATCGTTCGGCCCATAATTACTTATGCGGCAATAGTTTGGTGGAAAAAGACTGAAGAGTCTACCACCATGAGGAAATTGGTCAAGATACAGCGGCTTGCCTGCCTTGGAGTAACCGGGGCAATGAGAACTTGTCCAACAGTGGCTTTAGAGGCCCTGATTGGATTAACACCACTTCATATTTATGTGATGAGGGTGGCCGCGTGTTCGGCGGCAAAAATGCTCGTAAGAGCACCTCGAAATGAGTCGAGGAACCTGGCCATTCTTCACAAGGTAGTCAGGAATCCAATTTCGGTCTTGGATGCCATGCCTTCGGAACTGTGCTTTGGCAAGAGATTCAAGGTTGAGGTACCAGACCGGGAACGTTGGTCTACTGGGCATTTGACTCGAAGTGAGTTCGACCTAAACTGGTACACCGATGGTTCCAAAATGGACAGTGGAGTAGGAGCTGGGGTCTATGGACCCAGTCGAAACCTGTCAATTCCACTAGGGAAGTCACTGAGTGTTTTCCAGGCTGAAATCCTAGCCATAACTGTATGCGCTGAGATTAACCTGGATATTGGGCTCAGGGGCAAGACAATTAATATATTCTCGGACAGTCAGGCTGCCTTAAAGGCGCTTGACTCTCATCGTGTGACATCTAGGCTTGTCAAATATTGCTACGACATGTTGCAAAGACTATCGCTTAGAAACAGGGTGCAGCTGTTCTGGGTACCTGGACACTGTGGCATAAGCGGGAACGAGGAAGCGGATGCATTGGCTAGGGAGGGGTCTGCGACGTCTTATATTGGTCCGGAGCCCTGCTGTGCGGCACCGCTTTCTACTGTTCTCAAATTAATTGGTGAATGGGAAGTTGGCAAGTGTTTGGAACACTGGAACGCCCAGTCGGGTCTGAGGCATGCCAAGGCTGCGATCCGTCCGCGATTTGGGGGTAAGTCGGATGTTCTAAGGCATAGAAGACCGGACCTGAAGATCCTTACGGACTTCCTTACGGGTCACTATAGTGTGAGAGCGCATCTTATGAGGATGGCGATCACAGACGTAGATACTTGTAGACTTTGCTCACGAGGATCGGACACAGCGGAGCACATATTGTGTGAGTGTGTGGCTCTTGATAGATTCAGATGGATGTGTCTAGGAAGACATATGGTCTCGTTGGCGGACATATCCACCACTCGGACTTCGGACCTGCTTGCATTCATTAGGAGGGCAGTGGGTCTGTTGAGCAGACAATAGACCTAAGGGGACACAATAGATCTTATTGGTCGCAGTGTTCTGCATTAGTGCTGGGTCTGAACCAATTAATAATAATAATAATGTATGTGTGTATTATATTTTGTGATCTACAATTGTACTTACCCTGGTATACCGCCACTCTCCATATGATTTGCTAATGTCACATCATTTGACCAGACATCAAATTGCCATTTTACTAAACCCAATACACCACAATGAACACGTCCCGTATGTATGCCTACACGCATATTAACATTAACCGCCATTACTTCACGTACCAAACTAGTGTGGTACGAGTATGCATAGAAGTAAAATCAGTAAAAAAGAGAGAGAGAGAAAAATCATATTAAATTATTTGGTTGCAGTGTAATGTTGGCATGTAACCTATCACTTTGAATTTTAATTTCCTAACACACACTGGCATATACGATATTAAATAAACACTTTTGTTTACACGCACACACATATCTACATACGTGTGTAAACGCATAAGTAATGAGAATACAATTAAGCAAATAAGAGTGGGAGTAATGTGAGATTTCATATATTTTAGTTTTTTTAGTTAATAGTTTATACATATGAGAGTGTATTTACAATATTTATGAAAGTAAGTGTATGCAATGCATATCCAATAACTTGTTTTATAAACTGACTCCAGCAAATAGGCAGAGATTTTGTCTTAAATCGTTTTGTTGATAAAACTGCTTACATTTGCAAAATTTGCATGTCCTTGATTTTCATTTCAATTTCGTTTACGTGTTGTGAAGTAAAAATTAAACATTTTTTTTTCTTTTTTGTATATAAACCTGCAATGCGTAAACAGTGTAATTTTTCTTCTTTTAATGTGAAATCAACAAATTCATTTCATACTTGCATGCGTTTAAATTAAGATTTGGTTGCTAAACTACGCAATACTCGTACAATATTTTATATTTTTATTGCCTTTTTAGAAACATCCATAATATTTGTATGCAAATTTTTTAAAATTTTAATGGTTAAAAGAGTTTCTCAAATGAAAACATACCCTTGTCGAAATTATAAGATAAATATACAGCAGTTTTTAATAAAAGTAATGAATCGAAATTCACAATAATAAAATAATGTGAAGAACACAATGACCATATGGTCATTTAAAAAATGTATTGGAAATACTTAAAAACGAAATGAATAGTTAATTTGATATTCTGATTATATATTTCTGCATTAAACGTAAGAAAATCAACTTAGAAGAATCATTTAAATGCAGTGTTGCCAAAACGGCAGCTTTTGAGATAGATCTGGAGGTATTTTGTCGCCTATTGCGGGTATTTTCTTTCTACCTGCAAAATATTTTTAGTTGGCAGTTTTTGTTGTTTTTAATGGCCTTCTTTTATTTAAAAAATCTAAAATAGCAATATTTGTCATTTATTTTTTTTAAGTGTATGCGGTACAGAAAAACAATTTAAAATCGATTGTTTTAAAAATTACATTAAGCCTAGTTATTATCTGTTTGATTTAGCATATCAGAATTCTGCAGAAAATAATATCTTTAAGGAAGTAAGTTTTAGTTATTTAAGTTATCAGTTTGACACTGAAATACAAAAATACAAACGTAATGGCATAATTACGTCTGAAAAAGATTTAGAAATAATACAGCGATGCGTGCATTTTTTAGATCGCAATTGAGACTGTAATGCCGAAAAGTATACAAACCTCACAAGCTCCCTATTCTTCTCGTCTAGAGGAGAATTCCCGCCATATCCAACATCAGGAAAGTCAGACTTTTACGCAGTTTTCTCTAATGAGTAGAAATTAGTCCCAGACTATTACACCAAAAAGAAATCAGCTCTGAGTCAAAAAAGACATGGTACAGATATCAACAGGCAGCACTGATGCGATATTTAAAAATGGTTCAAAAATTGATCAGATTTTCTTGTAAATGAACCTTTTGAGTGTGTATGATAGTGTGTCACTATTATACTATTGTTTTACTGTTACATGAGTTAACTTTTTCGAGATTCTACTGTTATATATGTGAGATAATCACCTTGTCGTAATGTGGAGGCTTACAGTACAAGGAATCAACTGGCTAAGCTGGCGGATATTAATAGCTCACTGTCAGGGTCTCCCATGCCAGAAAGTCAGTTGAAGAACAGTAACTAGGAACTATCTCAGGCACTGAATCAGGGAGAATAACAACAACATCATCTCCAATATAATTACTATCTTTTTTTCCTCCCCTGATTTAAACTTTATTGTGCGAGCTTCTTCGAGTTGTTTGCTGTTAAACCAATCAGTGGTGAAGGTATAGCACTGGCCATTGAAGAATCAATCAACAGCAACCGATTTCCTGGCAGTTCACATTGTTAAGGCAGAAACTTTGTTTTATACGAACTGATATTAGCAAGCTAAAATCAAAGGTGCACCTATTTTCCTAGACCAGCACAATTTAGAGCATGAATAGGGGTCGTCCCATGAGTGCTGGCCTTAATAATGAAAAGAAAAAAAACAAATAAAAGAGCTGGAAATACTATTCACTTATCCCAGTATTTAACTTTTACACAAGTTAACCTTATAGAGATTCTACTGTACTATAAAATGCATGACCATTACAATCAATAGTTTATTCTTTATCATTGAACAAGTTTGTAAATGCATTATTTTATGAGTATTATTCTTTTATAAGTAAAACAAAGTTTGCAATAATCGGAAGATAAAGCCTAAAGGGGTGTTTTCAAGATATTGTTTGAAAATTTGTTGTTATTTCTGTGCAAAAAGAAATGAAAAAAAACAAAATCTGTTTGAACATCTTTTTTGTCTTGTGTTTTTATGCATTAAAGAAATAACTTTTCTTTTTTAGTTTTAATGTGTAAGAGTTTATTATCTTTTTTCTTGACATTGTTTGGCTTTATTTGTGTTAGAAAAGTCAAGATTAAGTTTGAAAAAGTTAAATAAAAAACTGATATTTGTGTTGATTAACTTTAATGTCTATTGCTAGGCTTTGATTTACAGTTAATTTAGTATGTGCGTATGTATGTATGTAGGCACGTGCACATAAATCTATGTATGAGAGGAGTCAGTATTAATAAATTTGCTTTATTGTCGTTTAACAAGTACATTTAATATCGTTTATGGGTATTTCTTCTATTAATAAAACTTTTTATTTTTTCTCTGTAAAATCTTTTGTTTTGTTATACTTACGCTATGGCATCAATCATATCCAAACCCATTTCAACAGCACAATGAGCATGATCCGGTCTTGGTTCTGGTAACCCCGAAACACAATAATAGCAATCACCCAATAACTTAATACGTAAACAATGATGTTCTGCGGCCAATCGATCAAATCTATTGAACAGATATAAAGAAAAGAGTAAAAAAAAAACGAATGAAAGAAAACAAAAACTGATAATTTGTATGCAAGCAAATAAGGGATGCCGTAAAATATCTTGATATGTAACACAGATATCCTATATATGTATATGAGTGTGTATGTGTTTATTTGAAAATAAAATACATTGACACACAAAGGATTTAAATTCATTTCTATGCTATTTAAATGCGATTGTGTGCGTATAATAAGGTTATACAAGTATGTGTTGGGAATTTTGCCAAGGATTATAGCAAATCTATTTAGGATATACTTGAAGATTTGCATACACAAGTAATACCATTAGAATTATATCAGTATACACATACGGGTATATTGAATGTCTTCTCTCTAAGAATTTAAGGGGTCTTTGTAACTTTAAAATTTATAACAAAGAAATTCATTGAAGTGCATTAAATGCCTGATAATAAAAATATTGATTTTATTTTATGGCCGTTCAAATTTCATATATTATGGCAATAAGAGCAAACATTTGGCTTACATAAGAATAATATATTTGCCATTTCAAATGGCTTATTTACACGGTTTATAAAAGAAAACCAAACAATAGCACAGTTCTGTTAAGAAACATAAAAATGAAAAGCAAAACTTTGTCTTTTCCTCTATTTCATTTCTTTTTATATGTAGTTTTGGTTTTATGAGAGATAAGAAAACAAATAACTCACCGTGTCTATCATGGATTGGAGTTTTACTTTTAACCCTATAGGCAACCAGGGATCATATTATTCTATGTGAATAACTTCAGTTGGGTTTAAACACATAAGTACTATATGTACTTTGATATTCGAATTTGTGGTAAATAGCTTTAGTAGCTTATTATAAGTGATTCTTAAGCCTTGTTTTCAACAACATGTGATTTGTAGTAGTAGTCTTGTCTTGTCTCTGTAAAAGCACAATTCTTATGGAAGAAATTCTACATTTAGCATATGATTTAGGTGCAATGGCTCTAGAGACAACTACTTTACTTCATATGTCGATACAACCATAATTGGCCATTACAACCCTGTGTCAGGGTTACGCCCAAGCTTGTCGCAGAACTCATGTTGTGTGTCAATTTATATCCATGAGTACCGGGACCTACAGTTTAAAGTCGACTCCGAACGACAGGTTTAAGAAGCTTTTTCATGGCAGTAAATTACTCCCTCCAGAGCTATTGCCAGAAGACTACTGAGAAAGAAATAATTTTTTCATATTTCTTTTTTCAAGATGTCAGAGCAGAGATTTGAACCTAGCGCTATCGTCTTAGTAAGCCAACACACTAACTACTTTGATTTATGTACAAGTAGTTTAACATTCAAGAAATTAGTTCTAGTCTATAGCTACAACCCTTGCCTGTGTATGAAATTTTTTTTACTCAGGAGTAGACCCCTACTCATGCAGTGCATTGTTTTGGAATATTGAAGATAGAAAAGGTCTTTTTTTATTTTATTGATCACCATATATCAATGAAAAAAGTTGTTATCAGTTGATCACTCAAAGGCCAGTGTTATACCTTCACCCTTGAATGATCAACAGAAATTGTCCCATTTGTCGGTGGAGTGACCGGTGAGTAGTGACCGTCGTCACTACTTAGGTTAGCTGTCATCTTCCCAGAAGGTCCTTCTCATCATCATTTGTTTCTCGTGGTCATCTTGGAGGGGGGGCCTCTTATTTTTAAAATTATAATTAAGAAAAACGGCAAATTTAATTTTATAATTTTTGTCCTTCACTGTGATTGAACCTCGGTCGTTTGAGTTTCTGTGTGAACGCTCTAACCCCTATGCGACGATTTCATGCTCGTCTTATGGGCGGCGAATTTTTCGACTAAGTTTTTGGATTTCTTTCTAACATTTTTTCATACCGTTTGTGAAAATTAAATGCTGTTAGGGAAAATGAACAAAGTAAGTTAAATTGAAAGAAAATAATAGAACTCTCCAGTGTGAGAAAAGCGATATAACTTCACGCAAAATTACAGAAATGAAGACTGTTTGAATATTTTGCTGAAGTGTCGACTCTAAAAATGTTGCGAATATTTGAAAATTATAAAAGTGGTACATAGGAACCACTTGAGTTAGAATATATCTAAATAATGTCTTGTTTATCTAGTATAAGTCCATTCATTAAAATATTAATTTCTATGAATAAATAATTAAGGGTCTTTCACTGAGAACTTCCCGCATCTTTAGTTTTTATGTATTAAGCAATTGTTAAAAATTTATTTGAGTCTAGGATCTGTATTTATTTTTTATCGATATTTTCTGCAAAATATCATTAAAATAATTGATACACAAAAACCTAAAATGAAAAGTTTAAATGTTAAAAAACAAGACAAAAAGTAGGAGGGTTTCGATTATAAATAGAAATTGATTATATTTTGGAAAATTTGGAGGAGGAATTCTTTTTTTTTTTTTTTCTATGCCACAAATATGTTTACTTACCTTGCAAAAAGTTCATTAAGTAAACGCACCAATTCCTCGGCTGTACATTGATCTGAGAGACTAGTAAAGCCGCAAATATCAGCAAATAAAATGCTTAAAATAAAACAAAATTTATATATAAATTTATTTTTATCATTTCATAAAAAAAATAATAATTTCACTAATAAAAATTTATTTTTCAAGTTATGATTCTCATGATTCATTAAACTAAAAAGAAATATGAATAATAATGGAGAATATAAATAATCCTCTTGTTTAAATGTCTCAACGAATGGCATAATATATCACAGAAATACAAACACACACTCATACTTCCACACCCACTCCCACTCCCACTCAAATAGATTAAAAAAACGACTTAAGAGCCTTTAAGACATTTTTAAAATGAAAACTTATTAAAATGCGTTGCTTGTACTCTATTGAGTAGTGGAGAAAGAGCGATTTACACGTTAATGAGTTTATGACCACAAATAAATAACAAAAAATAAGTTTCATATTAAAAGCGTAACGAAGATTATTGAGGCCAACTATTATGCAAATATACTTAAACATTTACTGACTTTGAAGAGCTTGTCAGGATAGAAGTCGTTAATCTTATTTTTGCCCTCTTACTATTTATATATTTTCACTGGTAGGAAAGAATGGATTACTTGTAGGATTAGTATGATACTACAGCCTTTACAAATGGTTTTAAAGTGGGCTCTGGCATCAGGGCTGATGTTTCCTCTGTGTCTGAGAACTTTAAAGACTCTTTTGAGTTACCGAAAATTTACACTATTTTTCAGGCTGACTTGATGTGAGCGGATCTCTGTGGTTGGTGTTATCTCGGCAAAGAGAAACTGAAGCAGTTATGTATGTGTTTTTTTTAATCTGGGTTCTCAGCATTATAAGACATTAAGGCGAATGAATGGAAGGATGAACTCGCTAAGAAAGCCTGAATAAGAGATTAATATATTTTTTAATCTTTGTTCTCAGTAGTATAAGACATTAAGATGAATGAATGGATGGATTAACTTGCTAAGAGAGACTCAATGAGGTAGGAATGTATAATTTTCAAGAAGGGAGCCCTCCCGTTTGAAAGAACTAAAACCCCTTGGGCTCAGTACAAGTTGGGTAGAACTGACAAAATTATTATAGATCTCACGGCTATCTTTATCAATTCTCGTAGCGGTATTCCCCACTGCAGAAGTTAGCAAAGGATAACCATAGTGATACTATTCTCCTATTCAAGTTTTTTCTTTTTCTTTTAATTCTTCTTGGAAGAAGTCTGAATTATTTCTTTACTTATGGGAAGGAAACTATTGGTCTGCTTCTCTGTGATTTGCTAGATCTAGTTGTGAGAAAATTTATGTGCCTAAGGGTAGGTTTATTGGATAGCTTAGCCTGGCGCATTAATCTGATTCCAATTTTTCTTGTTCGCTATATAGACAGCTCAAGTTGGCCTTAGTTCTTTTTCCTATTTGGATACTTCATGGTGGTGTGCTACAGATACAGTGTTCTAGATAACACAGTTATTGCTTAATTCAATGCCCGTTTGATGGACAATCTACCAACTTTTGTAATTTGTTACAGAACTTAATTTAATACAAGTTTGTTATCTATACTTAGGAGGATCTTTTTGATTCTAATACCTTTTAAATTTAAAGAAAGAAACAACAGAGCCTTATACATATATTCTCTTTGTATCACTGCTTTTTTAAATTATACTTAGAAAATTGAATTTAAAACCTTGTAAAGAAAATCCCCACCATATTTCTGAAATCCTTAAAGTAAACTTTTAAATTGTGTGTGAGTTTGCTAATGACTGGTCTTTGCCAGCAGCGGTAGCAACCAAAAACAATCTAAGAAAAAAATGAAAACACATGTTTAACCACAGAAACCCCATAGATTTGTTTGTTTGTTTGCTTTTCTGTAAATTTCTCTTTTTTTTTCTAAGTGCCAACAACCATATTTACTCAAAAAGGACTACAAACACGTATACCACTGTCTTGTTTAAAAGCAATTTATTGCCAGTTGGTAAGGGTGAACAAAAAACAAAACCACAAAGTATTTTAGGAAAAACATTTTTTTTTTTGCCATGAGAGCAAAACACACTTTTGAACCATTAAACCCCGCATAATGGAACTCTTAACAAGACACAAAAACTTATCTCCACAAGGACCAACCAAAAAAGGAAGAGACACACAATTATTAGCGGATGGTTTAAAAGCAAACATGAAATTGTCATCAACAAGTTGTAAAACCAAGTATAAAATATGTTGAAACATCGTAACACATATGAACATAAAATTGTTGGCATTAAAAGTAAAAGGATGCGAAAAGTTTTACTTTCAAAAATTACACTTTAAATTAACAGTTAAACAGGTGAAAACATAAAATAACATTAAAACCACTACTCACAGAATGTAATCTTAAACAGACAACAAAGGAAAGGTAAAAATCAACCACAAAGCAGCTTAAAAATAATATCTTAAGAAAATTAAAAGAAAAAAATGTTTCATGAAACACCATAAATGTGAATAGAAGGGGAGGTATGATTTTATTGTTGGTTGTAGGAAAGCAAAGAAAGACAACTTTTGTTCTGTTGTTTGTTAGAAAAAAAGTCTTTTTATTTTCCAACGTCATAGGCTGTCGGTAGTATAGGGACTTCTAAATTTGGCCATTTTCTTAAGGCTGCAACTGTGAAATTAGTTGCAATCTGTTTAGTTTTTTTTTATAAAATCACAACAACACATACAAATAATAAAATTGTTTCATCAAAATAGATATTTTGTTCAAGCAACGAAGAAAATAAATTTTAACGAAAAATCATCTTTAGCTATTAGGCATTTTTTTGGTACGTAAGTTATCCACCACTGTCACTGGTACGCGATATAGTTCCATGATTACTAACCACTAACGAATGTGATTTCAACAAGACGGCGCTACGTGTCACACAGTTCATGCCATATTGAATATTCTGCCCAGGCTACTTCTGGGCATGGTCATCACAAGTAGAGATGATATCGTCGCTAGAATTAAAGAACGCTGTAACTGACAAAAATTCAAAAATACGTTTTTTTCATAATTTTTATCAGAAAAAAAAAATACGCGTCGACTGGTCCCGGTCCCAGATTCCTACGATGAAAACAAATTTACATACGCCGTCTGCGTTTTGAAAAATACCAGTGTTTTCTTTCTACTTTTATATAGGTTTTTTGGCTCTGGTGAACATTTAAGGTTTTGTCCGTTACAGCGTTCTTTAATTCCATCGACGATGTGAACTGGCCATCGAGATCCCGCGATTTGATACTGATGGGCTTTTTCTTGAGGTATTATATTTAAGTCGCAATGGCGGATAAAGCACATAAACTCCCGCACGACGATATACACATCACCAAAATTTTTTTCATGAAATGTAAAATCGATGTAACCAGTCCGCGCTGAAGCAGCTGTAACCGCTATACTAGAAAGCATTAAAGAAGTACCAAATCACAGCCACTTTGTTGAATAGTCGTCATTATTCAAGTTGTGTGAGAAATAAAGTCAAACGATCTTCGTTTGGGGCGTCAATTCGGCTAACCGACTGAAGCACAAACTGATATTTAAATTCCATTAAAAATTTTGTAATGCATTGATGCAAAGTAGGAAGAGGCAACTTGATGATTTTTAAATATCATATAGGAAACTGTCACCATCCGACGACGGACCGAAGTGAGATACTATACGAACACTGAATACGTTGAGGAATGTACAATCTCTCTTTTGGTCGAAGTATTTTGATACCTTTTGTATGAATGAATGAATGAATGGCAATTTATTTTTGTAACGACTTGTAGAAGAAGACAGCATCTACCCAATAAGAAAAGTTTTTTAAGTTTTAGGACATAACAAGAGTACACGCGATTGTAGTTTTTTAACATCGAATGACAATTTTTTCGTTTCAATTTTGAAAAAGTGGTTCGATGGAAAAATCTTTATTTGTATGATTTCCACAACTCCTTTTTATTTTATTTTACTTTTTACTTTATTTTTTCTTTTTTTTTTTTCTTTGAAAGAATAAAAAACAGATTTAGGAAACGTTGAAAAATCTTTATTGAGCTTAAAGCAAAAACTTAAGTTTAATTCATAAAGTAAAAAATCGACTTTAAATTTTTTTTTTTAATTCTTAAAAAGGGTTTCTGAAATGTGCTATCGCCTTAAGATTTCAGTATTGATTGGGTTGTTTCTATTTTTTTTTTTCATTTTGTCTTTTTTGATGGAAATTAATAAATAATTCAGGTATTTTGTCAAAAGAGTTTTGCCATATAAATCTCTAAAGAAGAATTTAAGTCAGTGATGCTTAGATATATCGACAGAAATTAAAGATGATAAACAGGAAAATAAAACAATAAAAAAAGCACACAAAAATCTTTTATTTAAAATCTTCACAGCAACAGATTAGGAAAACAATTTAAAGCCATCAATCTTATTAATATATGTATGTATGTGTGTATGTTTGTATGCATGTATATTGAAATAAAAGGAAGGAGAAAATATAAAAAAAATAATATTAAATACCAGTCAACAGAGCATATCTAATGGAATAAAAAAATTACTCTAATATTGGATTTTAGAACACGCTTGAATTATATTTTAGGGACATAAACTTCAAACTGTTTGTTAAACATAACAAAGCCAACATTCTTTTCATTTATATTAAATAAATATATAAATATGAAATAAATGCCATAAGTATATTATTTTGTAAATGTTTTGTTAAGAAAATAAAATTTCATAATTTTGTTTTTTTTTAATATTCTCCACTTACCTGACATTCTCATGTCTTTGTATATAAATCTTGTGAAATTGTGTATCACGCGGTTGGCCTGCAATATCATCTTTCATTTCCATGGCGACATGACGCGGTAATACTGATAATAACAGACGTTCCTGTTTAAAAATTGTATTCCCATGCAATAGAGCCAACATTGTTATCCACACCACCATTATCAGCATTAGCAACACCAACAGCAGAAGTGAGAGTCAACAACACACGCACATACAGCCATTACCACACACACAACCATATGCATATCCATAAACAATAATAATTTGATGATTTAATTTTTTGTGTTGTTTTATAAAAATCCGTAGAAATTTTAAAACATGTTCAAGGTTGCAGACAGGAGTTTCAGAAAAAAGAAAAACAGAGCAAAAAACAATATGAAGGTACATATAAATAAAATAAAATTAAAAAGAAAAATATAAATTTATTAAATAATGAAATAAATTGTAATAAAATATTTAATTTGCTAAACTTGTTACAGACATTTACCGAATTCACAAGGTTTTGTATGGTTGTTTCATGTACTGAAAACAATTTTTGCTTGTGAACAACAACTATTGTATGTATATGAATATGTTTTTTTTTTTTTTTTTAATTTGCTGCTGACAATATAAATAATTTTTTTGTGTTTACAATTTTTTAAAAACATATGAAAAAAAATGTATGAGTTGTATCAAAATTTTTATATGAAAATTACCAACAACAAGCGTACAACTATTGTATTGCCGTACAATCAAACAGCGAATACAATGACTACAAGGGTTTTGTGAATTCGGCAATTGTTCTTTGTCAAGAATTCATAGAAAAGAATGGCTGTGTTTCATCTGAGATAAAATCGATGGATATGTTGTGCGACTGACTGTACTTATTTGTTTATATGAAATGAATAGAAACTGATCATAACCAATTATCCTTAAGAAGTTTCGTAAGACAAGTCGTACATTGAAAACATTTTCTTTGTCAAGTCTAGAGTTCGTTGGTGAAAGGGGAAATATAAACGGAGGAGAATACAGACTTTATCGTACTCGCAAAGTTACTTTATTTTTCGTTTGTAGCAATAACAAATACAAACAAAATTTAAAAAAATAAACTTTCCTAATGTTGGCAGGGAGCATAGTTTAAAAGCGAAATTACAAGAATATTTTGAACGAAAACTCTGCCAATGTGCCAACAGCCTAAGATGGAATTGGTACGCCACTCTTTTTCTAAAGTTTTTGCTTTTTAATTTGAAATTATAGGCAAAAACCAAAAAAAAATTTGTTTGCCAACAGTAAGAAAATAGTGTAAAAAAATGTAAAAATCACCACCTTCCAATCTGGAGGCATCATATCTTAATATTAGCCAGCTACCGATCCCAGCAGAAATTAGTGCTTACCAATAAGCTATTTTGTTAGTGAGAAATTGTAAGCAATCACTTACTCATGCGCATCAATAAATGTATGATTTTTATATGAAATGAGCCGCTAAAATGCAATTGAAACGCAAGTTTATTGCAACCAGTAAGCAAATATTATAAAAAATCAAAAATAATACCTTATCCTGTAGCATCTTTGTAAGCTTTAAAGTATGCATAAACAATATAATGCTTCCATTATTGCTTACAATTTTATTTATTACTTCCAAATTTGAAAAATTTTCTGCTGGGGATGATTAATCCGCCATTCGAAGGAGACTACTTTCAAGGCAACTAAAATAGAATCCCATTTAGTATGTTTTGGGAAAGAGGCTAAGTGAGCGTATATAACTCAGTATGTTTTTATATATTTTGCATTTCAACTAAAAGGGTAACACTGCATCTATTAAGGAACATTCGCCTGTTGGCTCCTATTAAATATTCTATACGGCACTATGAAATGAGGCCCCAAGAAATTTGGCCCCAAAGTGAAAAATGAAAAATAACCCCAAAAATTAAAGAGAAATAATTGGGGCGTATTTTCATCTGGTGGGGGCTGTTTTCATTCTGGCAAATGAAACAATGCCCCAAAAAACAGAAATGAAGAATGACCTCAAAAGTTTGGGGTCAAGTTTCATTTTTTATGTATGGGGTGGAATTGCGTTATGAAATGTAGTCCGAATTTGTAGAAATGAAAAATGGCCCCAGTTTTTATAATGTTAAATTTGGGGCCAAATTTCATTTTCATTAAATTCGGTTTTTTAGGAAAACAAACATCATTATAACGGTATTGGTTTATGATTGTTTTGATTTAGTTGAATTTTTAACATTATTTAATAGAAAAGAATTAGTTTGCTGGTGCAACGCGTTGACAATAGTCGTAAAAAGTGTATAATAGCGGACGAAAAAAAAAAATTAGCGCGATAGTAAATTATTATATTTAGTGAATCAAAAAATGATTTTTAAAAAGAAATCTAGCTATAAAGATATTGTGAAATATATTTGCTGGAATAATTCATGTAAAGCTAGGATTATTTAATTATATTTTGATGTTACAGATTTATCCAGTGTTTTATGTATTAATGGAAAAGAAATCAAAAAAGGCATATGAAGAATTGCTGATATATGTATAAATTATAAAAGTAATGTGTTCGACTTGGAACCAGCTGTGTTCGTTTCGGATTATGAATCAATAAGGAGCGTTTATAGTGGTGTGAATGGAGCTGGTAAGATGTGATCGTAAAAATTAGCTCCACAGGCGAAAATTTAAAAAAAAATAGCGCGATTTTTGGTAAAAATTTTCAGATAGGTTTTCGTATATAAAAAACAAATAAATTTCTAAACAGGTTTGATTATTGTCAAGTTCTAAGACGCAATGTCATGAAAAACCATTCGCTCTTAAATTTTATAAGATCGTCGGATGCTGCAAAAACAGCATAACGGAAATTGATGGTTCATCCGTTGTTACCACCAAATTTAATAAAAACTGTCTGCCTAGTTTGTCACGATAGAAACCCCGATATTGTTATGTTATGTTACCTTGCAAGTACCTAAAAGTTTGTAGCGAATGCAATCTTTTGCTGCAAGCCGCAGCTGTATAAGAAAATGAATTGAAGTATAAATGTCCTTGTTGTAGAGTGGACTTAATTACAAATTCTATTAATAAATAATATTGTACATAAACAATGTTTTTTTTTCATTCTTCCTATTTTTTTTGAGTTTAATTTTTATTATGAAATTTCATCCCAAAAATGGGGCTAATTTGCATTTTTAAATTGGGGTCATATTTCTTGGGGCCATTCTGCGCAACGCCATTCTACACTCTGCGTCATTAACAGCCTGTTCATAGAACACGAATGGTCTTTGACATTCGTCTTTTTATATGAGAAACAGAAACAAATTTTAGTGTTTTTGTTGTTGTCAAAAACCATTCGTCTTCTATGAAGTAAGTAAGTTTTTGTTTGACTGTCATTGATAACAGACTACAATATGGCTTGGGGAGAAAATGTTTAAGAGTGAATGCCGTGTTCTCATTACAGATTATTTTTGTATGACAAAATTATCACACAATTTCAATGAGAAGAGCATGTGTAGTCTTGCAGTCAGATCTAGAAAGACAGAATGCAAGAATTTTACCACTGTTCTTAGGACTCTCTCTGTATAGTAGCCTACATTTTTGCACTTATGGCAGAGAGGAGTAAGTGATAATGAAAAGGCATTTGCTATTTTGAGACTTCGAGCCATTCACCGCTTTGAAAGGTGCAAATTTATAGGTGTGCTTGATTCCAAAGCTATTGACAAGTTCTTGTACGAGCTACTTATATCAAAACTTATGACGGTTGCTATCGGTAGTTATTTCACTTAATTTATGTCATGTTTGCTTAGATATCGCATTACAAGAATGTTTTTGAATTTCTGACGAATTCAGAATAAGCTTAAAAGTATTACAAAGTTCTGTTCTATGTATTACTTAACTTCTTAAATTGTTTAATGATGATTGCAATATTTGTCATTCATCCTCAGATAGTAGAAGGTAGAGTTTTTGGAGATTGAGGTAAAGAGACATATCATGAAATCCACATAGAGAAACTAGCAAGAGCGTCTGAGTAAGGTCGTTCAAGAAGTGTTGATTTTAACGCGTGCCAAACTCTATGAGGCCTCCTACGGCTAGTCTCGGTGGTGATAATAGTGTCGTTGGCGGTATGGCAATGATTCAACTTATAAGCAAATGTACTTTTTAAACATTTAAATATCTGCTTTTCATAATAATAGGAATTTTGTCCATCAAAGTAGAGTAACTAATTCCCATGAACAAGCTTCTCACGTCTGTCGTTAGAAATCGACTTTAAACTGTAGATCCCAATACTCATAGATTCAAATTTACATACAAAACATGAGTGCTGTGAGAAGCACTTTAATGGCCAATTATGTATGTATGTTAGTGGGTAAAACTTTTCTGTGTAGATCGTCGCTTTAAAAAAAAGAACTTCTTTAAGACTTTCTGATCGCTATGAGTTTAGTAGAATTAGCTTGTGCTTAATTATTATATCGATATGAGAACTAAGTTTTAAAATAAATTAAATAACTCCTCCAATACTCGGAAATGAAATACAATCCTAATGGAATATAATAAAAATAAGCCCTAAACGAAATGAAATAAGACCCCAAATCAAATGGATTCACTGTGTGAAAATATTTTTTGGTAGAAAATTTTACTCTGAAGTCGACCAACGGGTGAGCGTACATGTAAAAAAAAATTTTAGTATGGAGATTTTACAGCTTTGCTATCTAAAATTGTTCCAAATGTAGCCATGGCTGAAGACCAATTGTTTTCATTTCTTTAGATTTTATTTCATATGCAAAAAGCCTTCAATAAAAAAAATATTAATATAAAATGCCACTTACTGCCCTTTTGTACATATTTTGATCTTTTATATATTTCATGTTTGTTTTGGAGACATATTTCATGTCGCCGTTAATTGTGCACAGAGAATAAGCTTTTAAGCCGCACTCCATGGTCTATAATATGATCCAGCACTGGAAGTTTTCACTGACAGGAAATAATTCAAATCAAATGTCCAACTTGCCCCCTTCTCACAATCTATTTTTCTAACAATTGCCTGAGGGAAATAGAAATCATAACAATTTCTTCATATCCTTCTGCAAATTCCTTGGGATAGAATTTCAAGGGAGTATTTATAGTAATCTTGAGTATGTTCTTTTAGTTAAAAATTTGTTTAGATTGCTAATTACTAGCTTTCCAACTAAGATATACGAAATAATTTTTTTTTACAGAAATTTTTAAATAAAGTTCAGTCATTTCAAATCGTTGTTTTCTTTTATTTCATTGAAAAATAAAAATGTTTGGAAAATTTTAAAAACTACTTCACATTTCTTTGCTTTAGATATTTCAAAATTTAAATCTGTTTTAGCATTAAGCTTGATTTTTAAAAGCTTTTTATATACTTTTTAACATTGACAAGGGTCATGTTTATTTCTATTTAACCCATTATGGCAAAATTAAGAAAAAATAAAAAATGAAAAAATAAAAAAAAAAAATTAAATAAAAAATGTAGCACTTGAATCGATACGAAATAAAAAGGCATGCAATAGACCATTTTTTAGATGCTTGAGTTTCTTTCATGCCTCGTTGAATACGAGTATAAAATTTTTCTTTCACTTTTCCAGTGACAGTAACAGAAATAATTGGGAGGATAAATAAATGAAAAGCAATTTTTCTGAAATGCAATCATTTATGTGAAAATAAATAAAAATGGTTTATTCAAACACTTGTTTTAAGAAAGAAAACAACAGGTTACTAAATAAATGTGATTGATTGAAAACTGTAGAACCCAGCAGTTGTTGTTGATAAATTTTTGTAAAAATATTGGCAAAAATCACCTTTAGGGTAAAAATTGTTTTTATTAGAACTTCATTTCATTTACATTCGACAACATCGTATCTTTTTACTTTCCTACAATACTACAGATGTCAGTGATATATTGAGGTTGAGATAATATTGTATTTTGTATCCCTTAAAATATTTTTTTTTTAAATTTATTTTCATTTGTTGTATTAGAATCGCTTGGTTAGTAAAATGTTGCTTTAAGGCTTTGGTAAATTACTGTTTTATGACAAAATATTTTTCTTATTTTTATTATTCATTATTATTATTATTATTATTATTATTATTATTATTATTATTATTATTATTATTATTATTATTATTATTATTATTATTATTATTATTATTATTATTATTATTATTATTATTATTATT
This sequence comes from Metopia argyrocephala, assembly GCA_963576795.1. NCBI lineage: Eukaryota > Metazoa > Arthropoda > Insecta > Diptera > Sarcophagidae > Metopia > Metopia argyrocephala. The sequence goes on from OY756210.1 coordinate 52,105,064, forward strand.
ATTATTATTATTATTTTAATTTATATGTATAAAAAAGTAAATAAACGTTTTTTTATTAAAACTTTTAAATATGGCACTTAAAGAAAAGGTAAAATCGCACAAAACGTTTTATTTTAGCCAATTGTATTGTATTAGAACTTACATAAAAGATTACAAACGAAAGCAAAAAATTAAAGACCTATGCCGGCCACTTATGTACAGTTTTAACTGTCAGTTTCAACTATTCAGTTATAACTGACAAACTTAACTGTGAATTGCGATGTACATACACGTGCAGTTCAATACTTCAGTGTTTTGGCGCTATCATGGTACTCGCTAGATTTAGTTTGCCATAGGCAAGATTCAAATCTATATATTGCAATAAAATCAACTATCACTTGGGTTTGTTTACATGATATGCACTCTCGCTCGACATAAATTGAACTGAGAATGATACATTTGAACCCCCAAATACTTTCACTTCAGTTGAAATTGTCTGTTAAAAATATAAAAATTTTAAATTTCTCACTTAAACTGATCAGTTACGTTGAACTGTCAGTTATTTTTCACACACGTACAGTTTTAACTGTCAGTTTCTATTATTGAGTGGCCGGCCTTAGACTTGTAGAACTATTCTACGAGTAGATTATATTGCAAACAATTGAATTCTTAGAATTAGTTAAAGAAAATTTTCTGTATAATTTGCCTACAAAAAATTAAAAGCTGTGGCAACCTTGCTAAACACTTGTCAACCAGTGGTATTTTCAAATACCCAATATCAGGAGATAATAAATTTATGGCATTTTTTTTTGCATGAAAAATTAACTGCTGCTTATTTAGTCCCAACTTAAACTCTTTTAACTTTTCTTGTGTCAGTAATTCTTCATAATTATCATAATTTTGGTACACTGTTAGCACTATTACATATTAAGCAGATGATTTTATCGTTTACTTCAGAGCAAAACTATTGCAGTTCCCACTTTCCTTGGAAATTTCAATGTTCTTGAGCAATTTTTCGTCTAGTTTTACTGCCACTTGATGTCAATAAAGACATACGAAACACAAAGGCTTGAAATAAATAAATAAAACTAATATTTTCCTCCTAACTTACTTACGATGCTTTCAAAAGGACTAAACGACTGTGACTTATTGCAGGACATTTATCTTCGCTTCTTTATTCAATGGGCGATACTAACTAAAATTTATAATTGAATTACCGTTTTATTCTATTGTAGTCTTATATCGAGTGGGCTGCAAAGTTATATGTAGCGGGACGCATACGGCCCGCGAGCCGCGAGTTTTACATCTATGCTCTAGAGTGTTATATTTTTATTTGCAGAACATAAAAACGAGCTGCCAAAAATATATGATTCTTTATCAAATTTAAATGGAAATGGTTGGTTCATGGTGCAATTACTTATAAGGTGGTGTTGCCAACCCAGCTGATTTTTTTTTTTGGTCATACCGCTCCTGTCAAAAGTCTTGTTTATATTAATGTTTTGTTTATATTTTGCTTTGTGTGTATTCGTGTTTTTGTTTTGGTGTAGAGACATATGGGATATTCCAAGTCAAATCAACCAATGGTTTTAACCTACCCCCTCCGAATTTTATGATTTTTTGTAGAAATATAGTATATCATAGAACTAAATTAAATACAAAGTTTGGAAGCACTGATACATCTGGATCCGCAAATATGAGGTCTTGAAAATCGGAAAACAGTACAAAAATGCACAAAGTTACACTTACTTAATTGTAATTTTCTTGAAAAGTATTATAGCTACGCATCTCGTAAAAGTCGCATTTGTAAGGGTATTAAATTACCTTTGATTTAATATGCAACATGATTTTTTCTTTGAAAAAGTCAAAGGTCAATTTTCTTTATCTATAAGTCGGAAGCCTATATCTCCGAAAGCGACCGCTTATTTTGTAGAAACTTACAAAATAAGCGATTCTAGCTAATCGAAATCGAAAAATCGTATACCATCCCACCACTATTAGACTAGTTTTAATCACATTCTTTTGCGATTTGATTTTTATTTCTTGATCCAGAAATACCTCCACTCTGAAATTTTTCACAGCTGTAGAGAACGAAACTATCTTTGGCATAATTTTTTTTTCAAATTTTTAAAAAGGTCGCTTTCGGAGATATAGGCTTCCGACTTATAGATAAAGAAAATTGACCTTTGACTTTTTCAAAGAAAAAATCATGTTGCATATTAAATCAAAGGTAATTTAATACTCTTCCAAATGCGACTTTTACGAGATGCGTAGCTATAATACTTTTCAAGAAAATTACAATTAAGTAAGTGTAACTTTGTGCATTTTTGTACTGTTTTCCGATTTTCAAGACCTCATATTTCCGGATCCAGAAGTGTCAGTGCCTTTAAATTTTACATTTGTCTTAGTGTTATGATATACTTCATTCATACCAAAAATTAGCAAATTCGGAGACAGTCATTTCAAAAACGGCATATTTTAAGTTGAGTTGATATGGTTTAACCCATATATGTCGTTAAAAATACACACACACACTTCTGACATGTGCTTTTTTATTCACCATACCTGCTTTTGATTTGATTGATTAAAGAGCTGAAAAAACAAAAACAAATTCCCTGTTGTTTTTGAACTGTTTTGGTGGCACCTTGCAAGTAAATTCACCATGGGTTGGCTATTAAAATTGCGTTTAAGATTCATTGAACTTTTGTATCGAAATATTCAATTCAATTTAGATGCCATTTAAATGCGAAGTGAAAAACTAACCATTTATACATAATTTGACTGCTATACTTAAATTTTATTCTCTGACTGTATGTCATCAAATTTTATTCAAAAGTGCAGACTATATTGGTTCGTTCAGTAGTGTTAGTAGATGTAAGAGGGTATTAGATGAGTGATTATTATAATGAACACCAATGTTATATGTTTTATGGTCCTTTAATATGTTTTTTTATACAGTTTGGCTTTTATTGTTGTTTTCATAATCATTTTTACATACCTGTTGTTGATTTTCTCTCTGCGTACGTAAACGAGCTTCAATACATTGACGAGTTTCAATGAATGCTTTGCGTTGAGCCTTTTCTTTTGGCCAATGCGTATAAATGCCGGTCAAATTGGATAAAAATAAAGCCATTAAGGAGCTAAATAGCTACAATAACAATAACAAATAATACAAGAAAAGAGTAAAAAAAAACATAAAATAAAATAAAAACATGTCATAAAAATAGAAAAGCAAAGGGGAAAAAAGGTAAAGAGAAAAAAAAAAAATAAAACAACAATGAAATACAATTTTTGTAAGAAATATTTGTGTAATAAAATTTTATTTTTATAACAAATTGAATTGTTGTTTGTTGTTGGTTCGTTAAGTAAATATTTCTAATATTACGATACATTTGTTTTATTTTCAATTTTTTCTTTTTCTGTAATTCTTTTATTGTGGTCGCGGTATTTCAACAGTATTTTAGTTAAATCCAGTGAATACTTGAAAACCTTTATAACCCTCCAAGAGGATATTCAAAATATTTTAGAAATTAAAGCAAAAAAATTAAATTAAATATTCAGTTTAGTTATGTTTAGTATGTATACAGGGTGTGCCAGAACTCAACGTCAAGACGAAACGGGAAGACAGGATTGACTGTAACCATCATTAGAAAAATCAGGATAAAATCTATCCCATGCAGTATGAAATTTATGGACATTTAAGAAAAACCTAAAAATTTGTTCAAACTGTAACCATTTTCCGGTTATTGTGGTTAATTTTTATTACTTTTGTTCATGTAAACTTTGGAACAGAAACCCTAAAAAAACATTTATACAACCACAGTCAAAAATAATCACGCAATTGGTCTGAATTTTCTAGAATTACTTAGGACTGTTTTTTAAATTATAATTTTAAAATTTTCAAAATTTATCTTTATTTAATTTAAAATCTTTATTTAATCGGGATAGTAAAATGGCACAATACTTGTTAGTTTCACACAAAAAAAAAAACGAGAGTAAAAAAATAAAAACCTCAAGTAACCCGATTTTTGCTACCCCAAGCTCTTGGTAGGCTTTTAGTTTTAACGCAAAATGTTCAGAGAGATGGATATGGACACCCTGTATAAACATACCTACGTATTTTTAAAGTAAAGATGACCAAATATAATTTTGTTTTATTAAACTTTAAGTAAAAATAGAAATTTTACCGAATTTCTTTTAAAAAAAATTGCATCTTTATGAGAATTTTTTTTATTAAAAATGAACGTTGTTGCATAGGAATAACTGTAATAGGCGACACTATATTTGTTTTTTCATTTTAATAAATTAAAGATTTAAAATCTGTTTTGAATTAATAATTAATTTTGTTTTATAATTGCATTTCTATAGGGTGTTTTTTATTGAGGTATAGAACTTTAAGTTGGCATCACTTTTTTAACTGGCGGCCATTTTGTCAGCTGTCAAGTGATTAATATTTAGTTTGGTTTGCCATTTCATCATGAACAGGTTGACAAAAGAACAACGCTTGCAAATCGTGCAAATTTATTTCGAAAATAATGGTTCAGATCGCGAAGTTTACCGCAATCTCTGTCCATTTTATGGTCGACATAATCGTCCATCAGAGCAATTAATTCGGTTAACCATGGATCGTTTTCGCACTACGTTTACTCTATGTGATAATACGCATCCGCAGAGACGTCGAACAGTGCGCACCGAAGAAACAATTGCCGCTGTAGAGCAAAGTGTTGAAGAGAACCCGAATGAATCAATTCGCCACCGTGCACAGCAATTGGAGCTTTGTCCATCAACTTTATGGAAGATTTTGCGCAAAGATCTTGGCTTGCGACCTTACAAGATCCAGCTTGTGCAAGAATTAAAGCCGCGAGACCATGCAATGCGTCGTGATTTTGGTGTATGGGCCGAAAATGAGATTGATCTCGATGCTGATTTTCATCGCAAAATTTTGTTCAGTGATGAGGCTCATTTTTGGTTGAATGGCTACGTCAACAAGCAAAATTGCCGCATTTGGAGTGAAGAGAATCCACATGAGACCCTTGAGACGCCATTACATCCACAAAAACTGACTGTTTGGTGTGCTGTATGGGCTGGTGGAGTCATTGGGCCATACTTCTTCCGAGAGTCAGTTACCGTTAATATAGACCGGTATAGAGCCATGATAACCGACTATTTTGTTCCTGAATTGGATGGCATGAATGTGGATGAGTTGTGGTTCCAACAAGATGGCGCTACATGCCACACAGCGCACGTCACAATCGATTTATTGAAGGAAACATTCGATGAGCGCATAATTTCGCGGAATGGACCTGTCAATTCGCCACAAGATCGTGTGATTTGACACATTGGATTATTTTCTTTGGGGATATGTGAAGTCGCTCGTCTACGCCAACAAACCAGAAACGTTAGGGGACTTGGAAGCCAACATTCGTGGCGTTATTGCCAACATACGGCCCCATATGCTCAAAAAAGTGGTTGAAAATTGGACCTGTAGAATTGGCTTCATTCGAACTAGCCACGGCTGCCACATGCACAAAATCATATTTAAACATTAATGGCATAAAATTATCCTTCCAATAAAGCCAAACCGATGGACATTAAAGCGATTTTCTTGTGTTTTATTTCAATTCGAAGTTCTATACCTCTAAAAAAAACAGCCTGTATATACAAGGTTATCACAATTTTTAATTTAAAGTTAAATAAAACACACACAAAGCTATGATTTGTTGACAAATATTTCAGTATGCTTTGTCAAGTACTTGCCATAATATACAAAATACCATGTTATTCAAATAATCTCTGATCTTCAGAGAAATTAAAAAATAGTTTTTTCCTTTGTATGATTTTGGTCGCCGCAATCTAGTATGTAGTGTGTTGGCTTACTAGACGACGTCAGCTCTGACATCTTAAAAGAAAGAAATACGAACAAATATTTCCTTCTGCGAACACCTCTTAACAGTCTTCTGTCAAAAGCTCTGAGTGCAACTAATTGCCATGTACAAACGTCTTAAGTCTGTCGTTCGGAGTCGACTTTAAACTATAGTCTCCGGTAGTCATGGATAAAAATTGACGCACACAATATGGGTCTTGTGAAAAGCTAGTCTGTAACTCTGAAAAAGGGTTGTAATGGCCAATTATGTATGTATGTATGAGATGTGTACTCCCTTTTGGATCATCGAATGCAGTCACATACATTATGTGATATCTCTACTTAAAACCCACCGCCTTTTTAGAGATTTATAAAAAATGTCGAATAATGAATGTGTCAGCCTACTAAGACATGAGCCCAGGGTACAAACGCCAGCTCTGACATCTTAAAAAAAAGAAATATGAAAAAATTATTTATTTCTGTGACTACCTCTCAGCAGTCTTCTGGGAAAAGCTCTGAATGTAATTGATTGTAATGAACAAGCTTCTCAAGTCTGTCGTTCGTAGTCGACTTTTAACTGTAGGTGCCGGAACTCATAAATAAAAAATTAACAAACCCAACATGGCTGCTGCGAGAAGCTAGGCCGTAATCCTGATACAGAGTTGTGTTACGTATATATGTAATGGTTCATATGCATTACTATTGTTAATGGTTATCTTTTATAAATTAAAATAATGTATTTTCAACCTTTGGGAGTCCTTTATTATATTCCTTTTTTTATACTTTTCAACCATAACTTTTTGATTTAAGACGCCTGTACTGTACTGTACTGGTCAATTTCAATTAAAATTTTTTGTTTCATTTCTCTTTGTCTGTTGAATCTTTTCATATTTGCAAGTCAAATGTTTATTAACCAAATGCTACCCAGATTTTTAAAGTTATATTAAGTGTTGAAAATTTTAAATCTAATGAAAATTAATCTCATTTGCATTTGATGAGGGTTCGTTGTCTTTTTTTAATATCTCTTAAAGAAAATAAAATCTTAAAAAATATTTTTTTATTTCGTTTTTTTTTTCAAATTTTAGCGAATAAATAATGATTTATTAGTGTGGATTATAAAAAATTGTTTAACTTTAGCAATTATGCTGTTGTATATTCAAATATTTGGTACATCTGCCAAAGGCAAGTGGGGCATTTTACAATTACAATTCAACAGAGGAATGTCATCATGAAATAGCTGACAATGAAAATAAATGTTACTTTCGTTACTTTTTTTTTCTTTTTTAATTACAGCAGTATCTGTGTTGGCAGTTGAATAAATAGAAAAAAATATTTTCATAAAACAAATATTTCCTTTTACCCATTACCCACTTTTTCCCTGAAATGGCGTTACAATCCAAGTAAATAAGTTAAGACAAGAAAATTAAGTAGTAAAGAAGACTCCAACCGTTCATATTTGTTTTATTAATATTTAAATAAGTATCCCAGGGAATGTTGTTGATCTCCTACGCTTTGTTGCAACTTTGAAATTTTTAGTTTATATTATGGGGGTTTTATTCGTATAAGAAGCTGTTACCTGTTTAGTGAGACGTTAGTAGGGAAAAAGTACTTTAATTTCATTACTTTTAACAAAAAACTGTTACTTTATCAGATCTGGACCCAAAATGTTTGGGAATAGGAATGGATTGGTTTTTTTATAGTTACAAAGCGCATACTTGTCATATAAAAATGGATATTAAATTATGTATTTTGTGATTTTGAAAAGTGCCGATATACCAAAACCTGATGTACCGTTTATTTAAAGAAAAGTTGTTCATTTAAGAACTCGAATCTTTTACCAACTAAAGAACCCCTGAAAAGATTTTGTACTTTAAATGCACAAATAGAGATTCAAATATGATCACTTTTCAAGCATTATAAACAGATTACTGTGCAAATATTTAAAGGGGTTTATAGAAATTCAAAGAGACTGGCCCGGCTGCAGTTGTGTTCATTGCTTTTGTTAGTGAAGTTGTGGCAGATAATCTTAATTTATCAATTGTATAGTGTCTTCAGCAATTGATTCCATCTTACCTCTTATTATGGAGTACTTTGCATTTAAATTTTCAGCTCTATCCATACAAAGCTGACCATTGACAACGTTCTACAGAAACAGCCTTTCAATGCTAATTTAAAAAAAAAAATTTTTTTTTCAACGAAAAAGCTTACTTCGCATTGGGTGTTTATGTCAACAAAGAAAATTATCGGAAAACCCAAAAGTGATTGTGGAAAAGTCATGCATATATAATGGGTTATTACAACACTTTTTAGAGTGTCTCAATTCTTATCCGTGTGTACTGGGACCTAAAGTTTAACGTCGACTCCGAATGACAGACTTGAGAAGCTATGATATCTGATTTCATTAAGACGGTGAAAGAAGCTACACAACTCCACCGAGTAGAACTTTTCCGGTCAGGTAATTTTGCGATTTGACAATCACATTGCCTTCCAAGATCATATGCTTTGGCACACCATTATGCTTTTCTTCCTTACGCCAAAGATCGTAAGTTTTAACTTTAAAAGTTTCTTAATTTGGCCCAAATAGCTTGATTGTGAATGCAAATCATTAGCTTCTCGCAGCACCTATGTTGGGCGCGTAAAATTTGATCTATAAGTAACGGGACCTACACTGCACCGTCGACTCCGAGCGTCAAATTTGAAAAGCTTGTTCAGTACAATTTGTTATTTTCAGAGCGTTTGCCAGAAGACTGTTAAGAGGTACGAAAGAAATATTTTTTTACATACATAATACATAACTGGCCTTTACAACCCTGTGTCAGGATTACGGCCGAGCTTCTCACAGCACTCATGTTGTGTGTGTCAATTTTTATCCATGAGTACCGGGACCTACAGTTTAATGTCGACTCCGAACGACAGACTTGAGAAGCTTGTTCATGGCAATTAGTTACTCTCAGAGCTTTTGTCAGAAGACTGCTGAGAGGTAGTCGCCGAAAGAAATATTTTTTTCATATTTTTTTTTTTTTTTTGAAGATGTCAGAGCTTGGAATCGAACCCAGGGCCCATGTCTTAGTAAGCCAACACACTAACCACTATACCACGGCGACTACAAATATTTTTTTAATATGTTTTTTTCTTAGATGTCAGAGCTGGGGTTCGAATCCAGAGCTCTTGTCTTAATAAGCAAACACACGAACCACTAGACCACGGCGACTGTTTTATTTCTAAATTCAATACATGCCAGGTAATCTGTTTTTTTTTTTTTTTTTTTTTTTTTTTTTTTTTTGTTGTTATTGGTACGTGGTATGTTTTTGTAGAATTTAGTTTCTGGTGACATTATAATATGACTCAAGAATTCAATACTTTTGCGCCGTACTAACAAATCTCACGGTGTTTGAAAGCAATTACATTTGAGAGAAAGTAATTGTGGCAACCTACCGACGGGTAGGTTTCACATAATTTTAGCCATTTCAACCATGTTTATTATGAATTCATTAAATATTATTTCAATGATTTTATCGATATCTCTAAAATGGAATATAGGTAGGTACGTCTGCATTTAGGAAATCTTTAAGTTATTTTGCGAAACCTTTAAATTATGTTTTCTGATATTTATCATTTTTACTTATATAAAAATTTATTATGCTTTAGCTGCTCATCATACAAAAAAGTAGAAATTATAATCCTATATATACACTAAATTGTAAAGTGTCACAAAGCCAAATTCAACATTCAACAGCATTTTTTTTTACCTGTTTTGAGTTTTTAAATTTTTAATGCTGTTTTTAGTGTTTTCTTGTGTTATTTTGCTTTTTATATATTTGTTGTTGTTGTCGTTTTTTTATTCTTCTTCACTAACTTACTTACCTCTTGCCACTGATAAGTGCCCTCAACATAACGTAGACTTGAATAAATTTGTGTGACAGACAGAATTGTGCCACCAATTAATGATTCCCTTAAACGTAACGGCAACATGGTGTAAGTCATGTAGATAAAAATTATACTACAAACGGTGCCATTAAATGATTTACTGCAAAGAAAGATAAATAAAAAAAGGAAAAATATGAAATAACGAAGTGATTTTTTTTTTTTTTTTTGCAATAAAATAAGTTTGAAATTCCAGGTAATTTTGCATAATTTAGTAAAAGATACATATTTAAACCAACAGTATAAGAGAAAATATTTAGTCTTGTTTTTTCTTTAAACATTTAAATAATTTTGATTAAAAAATATTGTTTAAACAGAATTTATGTTGCAACTGTTGTAGAAACTCTCTCTATTTTTTCTAAACATTCACATTTTGAACATTGAAGACTTTAGACTAATTTGGAGTACAAAAGTGAAAAAGTTGTACTAGTTTTCATTGATTCATTCATAAAGGAGGTACTAAAGTATTTTGGCCTGTAGATCTATTGTACAGCTTTCAACTTACCCAGGATTTTATAGTATTTCCCCCAGTTTCGTCGCTTTGACGACATATTATATATATTTGGCCGGTGCCAACTCTGACATATTAGTTTTAATTTTAAAGTATTAATAAATATCAGAAATAGTCCTGAAATTCGATTTTGAAAAAGTAAAACGAATCCTTTTTCGATTTTATATTAGAAAAGTAGTGGGCTGAAGTTCACAATTTCTTAAAAATAAAATTACAATATAGTTAAAAGATCTATAAGTGAGAATTTGAAGCAGCCTGTAGCTCCAGTAGATATAAGCTAAAGCAAGACCTGTAAGTGCAATTGTACATGCATACATACATAGTTGGCCATTACAACCCTTTTTTTTCAGAGCTACGGTCTATCTTCTCACAGTTCCCATATTGTGTGCGTCAATTCTTATCCGAGGCCTATACACTTACGTCGAAACAGAACAATTTTTCATAACTCTCAGAGCTTTTGCCAGAAAACTGCTAAGAGATAGTCGCCGAAAGAAATACGTTTTTCATATTTATTTTTTTAAGATGTCAAAGCTGGGGACTATTGTCTAGTAGGCTAACATACTAACCACTAGACTACAGCGACTACTGTGTTTGTTTAATTCATTCAAAGCGGAGCCAAGTTATAGTTCACAGAACTACACTATATACTTTATTTAATTCCTCCCTTTCTCTGTTATTGTCTGGAGCGTTCGGTTAACAAGACAATCTATATATAAAATTTCGTTGTTTGTCCGGATGTATGTCCAATTCTCTTTCCGCAGCTTTTTGAAGCCGTCTGACGTCGCAGAAAGCTTCATACTTAAAGGTCATTTGCTATACATGTGCAAGACGGAGACAGATTTTTAATTTTCCGACTGTGGTCGGTGGGTTTATGTAAAATATATGTACGCCTGGTAGGGACAGGCTTTATGACTGGTTAATTAATAAAATCCCACAATGGTGTTAATTAAAATTGTACCTATTCTTAAAATGGTATAGTGGTTACAGCGCTCGCACAAAAACTCAAACGGCTAAGGTTGAAATCCCAGCAAAAGTAAAAAAAAAAGTTTATTTGTGGTTTTTTCAAAATTATAATTTAAAAATGAGTGGTTCCCCCACCTCCTTTCCCCCTCTAAGAAGACCATCTTCAAAGAAACCGCTCGCCAACATTCCACTCAATTCCAACTTAACCAATGTCAACAAAAAACAAATGATCAGGGAAGTAGCAGATAACAGCTAAACCTACTTAGCAAAGGCACTCACCACACTATATACCTGTAACGATGAAGCAATTGCTGTTGATCATTCAAGGGTGAGGGTATAACACTTGCCTTTAAATGATCAATTCACAGAAATTTGTCTCATTCCTAAGGCGCTTAATAATAAACTAAGGAAAAATATATATGTACTATCCTTTCCAATAATTTCAATACAATGGACAGCATTTAGTAGGGTTTACCCCTGAGTATTGGTCTTAAATAAAAAAAAATACTCTTAAAAATAGATTTCTAATTTGAACAGAAACATTCTTAAAAAAATTAAATTAATACTCTCTAGATTACATGATTATAACCAATTGAATTTCTGTTTTCAGTGGGCGGTTTTGCCCCACCTTAATGTATAGCAGCATTTATTCTCGATCTCATCATATTTACCCTGGCTACAGCGGCTTGTAATGTGGCAAGGCTATCATCTCAGGAAGTATAAAAACTGGAACCTATGATGGTGCTGAATCTTCCAACGGGACTACAATTAGTGTATTCCCAGACTTGACAGTATTCTGAAGTCAGGATAATTGCGGATCTTAGGTAATGGAAAAGTCTTTTCTCTGTCGTCATTTTAGAACGTCCAGAATTTGGATTCCCCTGCATTGTAGGTTTGAGAAGAATGAAAAGGCAAACGAATTAACTCTAATTTGATATTAGCCGCTACTCTGTCCCAGTAGGAAGGATCTGTCTAGATTGGCGGCTGTACTTACTGTACACTTTGCCATTAAAAAACATAAATATGCCCTACAAGTAATTAATAATTGCTTTCGTAAAAAGAGGAAAGGAAAAAAATGGTTTAGGCTGCAATAAAATTTTAATAAAATATACTGATGGTTGAATATATTAAGTTTTATCTTCTAAGAATTTTTTGACGTGATGGCTATTCTAACATTTTTGAGTACAAATGACTGTACTTTTACTTCAACTGTAGATGTCCCCTTTCTATGCCACAAGAGTTTCATTAAATCATAATTATTAATTTTTTAAACTGTTGTATTACCTTAATGCCGCAAGTTAAACTCGAAAATGTGAGCAGCAGTTCATAACGGTTGTTTATCAGTTACAATTTAAAAAAAGAACACATCTAAACCCATATTCTCAACACTTTCTGTTCCCAAAATTGTTTTTTCTTATCTCAGTTAATTATAATTATAAATATTCTTTTTTGTAAATACAACCCGCATTATACTACCCATTAGCATTTTTTTTTAAGAAAAAGGGTATAATTTGCCGTGAATGCTTTCTAAAATATTAAAATATTTTTTTTTTTCTTTAAAATATTTACTTACCTTGGCAATGTTGCATATCCTACAGCTATTTGTATTGCTACAAATGTGGCAACAATGACATACGACACCAGAACCAAAAAAATTTCATTCATGGCAGGTTTTGATAAAATGCACAGCAAAACTGTAATAAAAAAGTTAAACAGAGAGTTAAAATGAAAAAGAAGCATCAACCAAACAAAGTTATTAAATAGAAAGACAAATATGTTGTACGAGTATAAAAAAAATAAGAAAAGAAAAACATAGAAATGTTGAAATACAAACAAAGACAGATGAAACTTTTTATATAAAAGAAAAGAAAACAGAAATATAAAGAATTATAACGTTAAATAAATATAATTTTATTATGCTAATGGCATATTAAATATGAGTTTTTGATTATTTTTATTACTTTTATCCTTAATTTTCTAAATTTATTTGCCAAAAAAAAAAAAATAATAAATAAAAATAAAAGGAAAAAATAAAGACTTAAGAAATGAAATCGTAATACGAATATGTACCCAATTATATGGAAAAAAAGACTAAAATATAAGTAGACTGAATAGATACAATGAGGGGAATCCCCATATACAATATTGTCATATATTTCTTGTGTTTTTTCTTAATGGAAAATTTTACTTTGTAATAAAAAAGTTACAACTTTATGACAATCAAGTCATTATGGCATACCTTGTGAAAGCCCCATATTATAAATATAAATATACAGTAGTGATCAAAACGACATAACAAAGTCCCGAGTCCGATCCCCAGGAAGAACGATCAATCTTTTAAATCAAAACGTTTGGAACCGAGAACGCATTTGTTCTTTTCATTGATTTATTGTCTTCAAAACACACCTACTTACTGATTTTTTTTAAATTTATTTACAAATGGTGGGCAAATTTGAGTTAAGGAAGTAAATTGGCTTGAAGACACATTTTTTTGTTTTGACAAATTTAGTTTTTATTTCATTTAATTTTTGTTTTACTAAATTAGAATACAATATTAATATTATATTTAATTATTTCGGACGAGTGACTAAGACCTTTGCTCGGTATAGTGTCACAGACAAGGGTCTCTGCTGGGAATCGAACCCACAACCCTTACACTAGCAGTCTATCACACAACCATCTAGACTACTAGGGCACCCAAATTTAGTTTTATTAATACCAATGTATAGTAGAAATATAGAGTTAGTAATGGAATATGATGTCTGATCAAAGCCCACCTCTAGCACATCGCCCAAACTCTGCTCTTTTCCAAAATTTTAAGCCACATTTTGCAACAAAACTTCGTTTATCTCGTCAATGCGGTGCCGAATTTCGTCTTTCGGAAAATCACTTGTTTGTGGTTTTTTCACGTAAACCCGGTCTTTCAAATGATTCCAGAGAAAAACTATCCAGAGGCTTAAAATCACAAGAACATCGCTAAATATAGAAATTTCGGGACTGGGAAATTTCCTATTCAATAACTGAATTGTTTGGTCGGCTGTGCTGCTTGTGGCGGTATCCTGCTGAAACCAAAGGTAACTGATGCCAATTGGAACCACAATCATTTTCTATCATAGTTTGAAGTTACACTGTTTGTGTCATAATACATAATTGGCCATTTCAACCCTGTGTCAGGGTTACGGCCTAGCTTCTCGCAGCACTTATTTTGTGTGTGTTAATTTTGATCCATGAGTACCCTGACCTACAGTTTAAAGTCGACTCTGAACGACAGATTTGAGAAGCTTTTTCTTGGCAATCAATTACTCCCAGAGCTTTTGCCAGAAGACTACTGTGAGGTAGTCGCCGAAAGAAATAATTTTTTTGTACTGGTTTTTTTTAAGATGTCACAGCTGTAGTCGCCGTGGTCTAGTGGTTAGTGTGTTTTCTTACTAAGACCACTTTTTAATTAAGAAAAAACAATGTTAGAAAATTTTAGTATACTGATATTCTGCTCTATCATCAACCACATGAGATTGAGCGATTATTGTGGCTGTGACATAATATTAATTTCATTTTTCTACTGTGAAATTTATAATTTCAGCCATACGTTTAGGCTCGTTGATATGCTGACAGTAGCGGAGTTTTCCATCCAGCATAGAAAAGCACAAGGCAACTCAAAATATTTCCATTAAATGTGGCCGTCGTTGTGTTACTAATATTGGTAAGCGGTGAAATGAGCCGCTGAAAAACACCGCCTCAACATAATGCTGCTACCACTGAGCCTCACTGTGGCATTTTTCGACTCCTAGTCGTCGAGCACTGGCTCTTTCTTATATGTAGTCTACCTAACCTATAACTAATCAGACAATTTTGCTATCCACTTTCACCGAGAATGATATTTTTATGTATTGGAAATAGTTACAATGGATTTTACTTCTGATACTGAGGGTGTTTTCTGCTCTGGTCTGCTAAACTACACCGAGTATATGTTTTTAGCTGTATCTGTATAGTAATAAAATCCATATAAATAAAAATCAATGTTGTTCGTTATTCATCGCATCAGTTGAGAACGGTTGGACCGATTTTGACGATTTTTTCTTTCTAATGATCGCCGTGATCCAACTTAGGTTTTTACGGAAAGAAAATTTTGACTCGCCCACTTTACGCCCATTTCTTTGATATACCTAAAATCAGAAAACGGATTCATCGATTTGATTAATTTTTATTTGAAATGTTTGTATTAATACATTTTAAGTTTTCATGGAGACCACGCCTACTTTTACGCCCAATTTTTTCTATTTATATCTAAATACTGATTTTTGTATTTCTTCAGAATTGTTAAAGCTAAAGTTTCGGAATTGAGTCTATATGACTTCATGGGCAAGGCAAATCATCCGTCAAAAAGTGGGCGAAATTGGACAAGGGGCATGACACCTCCATACAAGTTAAAAATTGATTTTTTATACATACGTATCTTTAGAAGTATTGAAGCTAAAGTTTCTGAATTTGGTGCGATTGATTTCGTACTCCTTAATAATTACCAGTAGAAAAAAGGGCGGACAAGTAGACGTGGTAGCTTCCAGACATACTAACTTTGGAGTTCAGTATATATTGAAATCAGTAACAGTTAAAGTTTTTTAACTTGGTTTGAATTACTCCGTAGTCACTAAAAATCATCAGTCGAAAAATGTGGACAAATGATAGTGGTAGCTGTAATGAAGTACGCCGGGTTTAATTAGTAATAGTAATAAAAATAAAAATAAAATATTTATTTTTTTATTATTAGTCATTACAATCCGTGTTTAATTGTATAGCTGGCTAAAATGTAAAAATAAACAACGACAAACCAGAACAATTTTGAATGTTCTCTACGAGCAAAATATAATGACAAGTAACGAACAAACACTCACATTTTAAACGTTTGAATGGTCTGTTTACACTTTCAATTTAAGCGTGACAAATTTTCGGTTTTAAAAGTGTTGATGATGGGTCAGTGTTTCATGGCCAAAAAGAGTCGGCTAAAATATAATCTTCTAAAAGTTAGCCTGTTTCTTAGATAGCCAAAAAAAAGGTATAATACGAGTATATCATATATTACAACAAACAAAAGTGAACATCAACACATACAGCAATTGATGTTGATCATTTCAAGGGTGAAGGTATAACACTGGCCATTGAGTGATCGACTGAGAGCAACTTGTACCATACAAGGCAACAAAAAACCTAACTTTTTAATGTAGAGCCCCGTGAGTATTGGTCTTATAAAAAACATAGTTTCCTTTTATCAAAGTATCAGTATTTAGAGTAACATGTGTGTTAAAAATATTCCATTAAACATTCTCATCTACATACAATACCTTCTTTTACACACACACATATATATACAACTGAATAAATAATGATTAAGGAAATTACTTACATGAATACACGCACACACAAATGGTCATCACAATAAGTAAAACGATAGTTTTTTCATCAATTTCCTGAAATATGTCCAAAATGAAATCAATTTGATTGACTGCTTTCGTTTTTTTATTTATTTCTTCTGCGGTGTTACCATCGCTATCACTATTGTCATACTTTGGTGATGATGATTCTTTGGGCGGCGTTACACCATCCTCATCGTTTATTTTAGCATTCGCCTGAAGTCTTGAACTAACTGGACTTTTGCCATGTGTGTCAGTGTCAGTGTCAGTGTCAATATCAATGTCAAAACGTTGAGTGTCAAAACTAGATATGAAATGATTTTTGCTGTCACTGTCAAAAATTGTTGGAATATTTTTGTTCGTCTGTGGGTTATGGATTATTAATGGATTTTGTGTAGCACTCGCAATGCCTACATCATAGTCTTGGCTATTATCCTGATGATAGCGATGATGATTTTCATTATTTTGTAAAGAATAATGTTGATTTTGTTGGTTGTGGTTGTGGTGGTGATGATGGTGAATGTTATGGCTTTTTTCAATTTCATAGGAATTACTTTCATTATTAATACGATTATTAAATATGTTTTTCTTTTGACGTCTTCTCAATTGAATCTGCTTTAGTGGTTTCTGAATTTTCTCTTGATTTTGTTGATGCTTATTTGTTTTCAATTTAACATTTGATTGCAGCCAGCCATCATTCATATTTTTCCAATCATATTTTTCTTTAAACACATTTTCTTTATCACTTTTCGATTGACTGATGCCAATATCAGTCAGACGTTCCCTTGACATTTCATTGTTTTCCGAAGAACTGAAAACCTGTTGCCTCAAATGCGGTTGTCCTTGTAATCGTTGTATGAATTTTTTGCTCATTTCATTTCTATTCCTTTCAGTTGTCTTATGATGATTATGTTCACGATGATGTTCGTTTGATGAAGTTGTTGTATCGGTGGCATTACTGTTTGCAGATAACAAATCATAATTCTCAGGAGAATAGGAATTATGAGTAGAATGATGGTGCTGTAGGTGGTTGTACTGCTTCTGCTGTTGTAAAATATTACTGGTAGTAGCCGGGTGTAATTCGCTTACCATTGATGTCTCCCTCAGCTCTTTATTTTTAGCCGAAATGTATCTTTTCAATCTATAATGGTTAAGAGTTAAAATATGCATAAACTTTAATATGATTCTTGATTCATACTTTGGATTTTAAGAAAATTATTTTAAGCAAAGTTTGTCTAAGTTTGAATTTAAAATTTAAGATTCTATGGCCTTCTATATTGAGTAATTATATCAGAGATCAAATTACATCATTCGATATTGAACGAAAATTCTGTGTAATTTGTTTTAAAATTTTATGAAATTTCGTTCGATATCGAATGCCGTCATTGGCCTCCGGTATTGTGAAACAAATTTATAGTCCAGCTGGTGTTACTGTTTATTTCCGTAAGACAAGCGATTTCAAACGATTTAAAATATTATAAAAAGTTTTATTATTTCTTTTCTTTCTACGATTTGTAAAACAATTTATTAAATCTTTCGAGACTACTGGAACAATACATCCCACTCATTTTCAAGCTTTCGTATTTACTTTCTTTACTTCTCTAAATAGTCCTAAAAACAGACTTCAGAGTTTACTATGAAGGGTAACAAAAAAATCCTGGTTTCTAAGCATTTGCTAAAAGTGCTTGTAAATTTGGTACATTTGGACAAAACTGTTCTTTTTTCTGGTAAAAGGGTGTTTGATTTTTAAATTAAAGTGGTTTGTTTGTATTTTGTAATGATAAATGGCAAGCTATATCTTATATTTATAATAAGATTGGGTTAGGGATAGTCCCAATAAGTTTTTTAAGCGGAATTAATTTTTTTTTGTTAAGACCAATACTCAGGGAAGTGAAGCCATACTCATGCTGTGCATTGTATTGGAATTTTAAAGATATAGATAGATAGATGTGAAGATGTTAAGAGCCTTATATTAATTTGATCACTTAAAGGCCAGTGGTCAACAGCAATTGCTCCATATGTCGGTGGATGTTAATTGTGAGTGGTAAGCGTCTTCACAAAGTAGATTAGCTGTTATATTCCCAGAAGGTGGCGCTGCACTCCTGACCATTCGTTTCTGATGGTGGAATAAACTGTAATGTCAGAGAGCGGTTTCTTGAAGATGAACCTTTTATTTTTCATTTTTCTCCTTCGCTGCGATTTGAATCTGGCCTGTTTGAGTATTTGTGCGAGCACTCTAACCACTATACCACTACCCCCCAATATTTTTTTATATGGGATTATTTGTCCCCTAACACAATTTAGATGCCAAAAAAAGCTTACACGTGAGGACATTTAATGTATTGTATGAAAGGTTTCAGGCTCAGATAACGATTAGAAGGATTCTGGAAATCAATATTTAATAGAAAATACTGAAGACACCGAATCTGACTCAGAAAATAGTGACAATGTAAATGTGACCTAGTAAAATCGATAAAAGAAATGATGGGTCACAGCCTTCCTGTTAATTGGATAAAAATTACGTGTGATGGCTGTCAAGATTTTCAGCCAAGTTCCCGACTGAACAAAACTGTAATGTTCTTCATCCTACAGAGTATATAGTGTATAAAGTGTTTTTAAAGATTTTTCCATACAGTTTGCTCATTCGAATTGCTGAATACACAAATCAGTGCTTGATGGCATTATATCGTCGTGCACAGTCAAAACAAAACTTAATCGATTAAAGTGAAAGCTCACATTTCTGGCCATATCATTGATTATATATTATGTCAAATTAAAATGTCTGAAAGATCATTGGAGCAAAAAACCGTCAATAGGTAATTCAGTTATAAAAATTGCCGTATCGCTAAGATTGTGCAAAAATTTTCAGTCATAAATATAAAGGTTTTCAAAATAAAACTCTACCAAGAACGGGTTAAACAGAGCGTGGGTTATAAAACCTCCAAATGAATAACTCGATATTTATTTTGTTTGCCATTTAATTTTCGTCTGTTAAAATGCTCTTAAAAGCTTTAGCACATAAATTTCATATTTCAAAAATTATTCCATTTGCATTATTCTCGCAACAGAATAAATATTTTTTTGCCCATAAACTATCAAACAACATAAGTATTCCTCTATTTATAATTTAGAAAATAAAACAATTGTATGCTTAATTCTAGGGCCTTCATAAATCTAATACCTTATCGGTGCGTATGATTATTGTTTTAAAACATAGGCGGTTGTTTAACACTCATACGCAACCGATATTTTGCAATGCTGAATATGAGCAAATATGTAAAACATTCTAACTATTGGTAGTGGTCGATATATGTATGTATTGGTTGTTTAAATCGGTTTTTAAGAATTAATGACGAAATAATTCTTGATTATTTTTTATTTTTGTTAATTAACTATTGAGTTTTGATAATTTCAAACATACTCGTATAAATATATAAACTTTTAATTAAGCTTTAGGTCGATTAAATAATTATTTTTTCGATATTTCACTTAATTATAAAGCTTAATTAAAAGTTTATATATTAATCCATAATAAGGTCAACTAAACTTATTGATACTCGTATAAAAAAAATATTTACTTCCCTTGTATTTGCCTTTAAATTTTAAATTAATTGGCAAACAAATGTCCAAGGAATTCATTTTACTCAATTGAAAAAATATCGATAGCAATAAAAATTAAGAAAAAAAAAAATGTATAATCGATAACCAACAAAAGGAAACAACAAAAATTAAACAAATATTTATTATTATGGTCCCTCTCCGGAGTACATTAGATAAATGAAATTGAACGATTAATTTTTTTTAACTTCAAATCTAAAAATAGAACAACAATGAAGAAAGCCATTTAATTAAAGATTTTAAAAATAATTTTTTTTTCTTTTTTTTTTTGCTTTTGAAACTAAAATGTTTAATTCTATTGTCGTTTTAATTTAGATATTGAAGATTAAGAAGACTATTGTATGGAACATTTTAAGTAAACCGGAATAATTTTTAATTATCGAAATGGTTTAAGTGTTTGTTAGATACAACTAACACCAGGAAAATCTTTTCTTTAGGCAAATTAAAGTGTTTTTATTTAAAAAAAGAAGGAATAAGAAAAACAGCAGATTAAAGTTAAACACTAAACCATGGGGCTCGAACCCGAGTCTTCAGCACTTAACTAAACCATTAAAGTTTTGTAGAAGAATTAGTAGAAGTAACAGATTATTATTCTAAAAATCCTAAATACGAGGTTCTTAAGATTTTTTAAATAAAATGTCATGCAGCGATAAAGTCCACATACGCCATCTATCAGGTATCGTAGACAGCATACTGTAAATTTTCTTAACAATTTCTGATGTGAACACCGAAATTGGCTGACTATTACTGTTTTCATCTTAGCGGCTTATAAAACCTCATTTAAATTCCACTACCTCATAGTTTTTAGTTGTAAACGAAGGAATAGACTCACTAGAAGTTGTTTTAATATTGGTTGATCTGAGACCATATGCAGGAAATGATTAAAATTAGCGATGACCAATGTTTTTCCATGTGATAGTTCAGTTCGTTTTAGAAGCAAATAAAATTATTTGAAACTATTCCACAAGTGTTTCAGTCTTCACGGATGGCTCTAAGATGGATTCCGGAATAGGGGCTGGTATTTTCTTTGAGTCTGCCAAACTGGCAGAGTCTTTATATTGCCGGACACATGCAGTGTTTTTCAGGCCGAGGTGTTTGCGATCTCACAAGCCTTGTGGATACTGAGAGAACGATGCATAGGGGGTTAGGGTTTTTTCTGATAGCCAGGCTGCTATCAGAGCCCTGGCTTCGCCTATGGGAAACTCTTCCCTCGTTCTTCGCTGTAAGGAGGAGCTGAAGCACCTTGTGGACGATTGTGGCATCTCCTTGGTCTAGGTTCCTGGTCATAGGGATATCCTGGAAAATGAGAATGCAGATAAGCTTGCTAGGGAAGCTTCTGTTGGAGGGGAGTATGTTGCTTCCTACCCGGATGTCCACAGCCCAATGACTGCCATTAAATAAAGGACATCCAAGTTTTTCCTTGGGAAAGCACAGAGCATATGGAATTCCATCACTATCTGTGCTGTTTCTAAGAAACTTTGTCCTCGGTATAACCGGGGTAAGAGGATTCCTCGTCAGTCCTTGTCAAAACTTATAACGGTGTATACGGGTCACTAGCTTATCGGTAGATACGCAGAGAGGTTAGGCCTCCCCTTTAATCCGCACTGCAGAAGTTGCGGGAATTCTTCTGAGAGGGAGACTGTGGAACACTTTCTTTGTGTCTGCCTAGGTCTGGCAGTCAGACTTTTGAAGTTTTTTGGGTGCCCTTTTTCGACGGCTTGGCGCAATGTGCGAACCTGGACCCCCTTACTTTACCCCACTTTATAGGCAGCTCTGGTTGGCTGTAGTTCTTTTCCTACTTTTAGGTAATTTCGTTTTGGTCCTGCAATGGTTTCAAAACGGCACCCTGTGCTAATTATAGTTGATCACGTTTTTGGATTAACTGGCAATTTGACCTACCAACCTACCTACCTACCTACCATTCTTCAAGTAATTTTTTTTTAATTACTGACGCAATAGCGTCCAAGTCATAGGGTCAATTTGCAAGCTTTTACAAAAGAATTTTGTGATTTCATGCCAACCAGAGCACAAGAGCTTATTAGGGTTCGCCTACATCAATGCTTGCTGCTTTCTTTGCCAAGAAACAGCAATCGGTCAATTTAAAATTGTAAGACGCAGCTATTTTAAAAGCTTTTTAAAGAGCTTAAAATAATTTTTGTTGCCTCAATGCAATTGGCAACAACCATACTTGCTGCTTATCTTGCAAAAAGAAAACAATTAGTCAATTGAAAATTCTAAGACCTTTCAAAGCTTTTTACATAAAACAATCATTTGTTACTCGGTTAACCCGATAGATCTCAATATTGATAAATGCAAGCATACGTATGTATGTATGTCACTTTCTCGAAAATTCCTGCCATTCTATTGAATAGGAAATTGATTTTTAACTCTCACATTACCACAGTAATTAGGGCGAATTGTATTCCAGGTTTTATTAAACATTCGGCAATAGAATTTTCCGATGTAAATATTTCTAAAAGTTTATTTTGTTCTTCGGTAAGAACTATATATATAATATAAATCTGCAGCTTGGAATCTGCAGTATAGCAAACTATTTTTATCATTTTGTCTTTATATATTAACAATCTGTTTCTATAAGTGACACAACTCAAAAAAAAAATTTTTTTTTTTGCTTTATTATTTTTACGAATAAACAAGTGCATTCTGCATAGTTTAAGCATGTAAATAAAAAAAAATTTTTTGAGTTGTGTCACTTTTGAACTAGGTGTGCGACATGACAAGCAATTTTAAGCAATTAAAAATTTATGTGAAAAGTGTTCAAAATTATTTGAAAAATTCAGTGTTTTTCATACAAATTTTCAATCGCTTGAAATTGTTTTTTTACAGAAACAGGCAGTAAATTATTGTTTTTCATATAGTAAATGGGATATGTAGTCGCCGTGATCTAGTGGGTAGTGTGTTGGCTTACTAAGACATGAGCCCTGGGTTCGACACCCAGCTCCGACATCTTAAAAATAAAAGAAATATGAAAAAAATATTTCTTTCGGCGACTACCTCTCAGCAGTCTTCTGGCAAAAGCTCTGAGAGTAATTAATTGCCATGAACAAGCTTCTCAAGTCTGACGTTCGGAGTCAACATTAAACTGTAGGTCCCGGTACTCATGAATAAATCCTGACACAGGGTTGTAAAGGCCAGTCATGTATGTATGTATGTAAATGGTATATGATTCTCATTTAGTTCGTAACTTTAAGAACATAAGAATTTATAGTTTTGTTTACCATTTTTGGGAAAAAAGTCTCCTTCGCAGTAAAAAGTAAATGGTATAGCCCTACGTACATTTGTACTATATCGGCTTCTCCACTTTATGCCTAAAATTCATTGTAATTAAATAGCTTTTAAATAAAAAATGCTTTTACTTTTAAAGTAAACCAATAGTGTTTCTTATAATGAAAATGAAATTAATTTTTTCTCCATTTCCTCTAACCAATAACTGAAATATGAAATTAAAAAGTTTTTTTTTCTCTCTGTATTTAGAAATTTACTGAAATTTATTTAAAATTTCTTTTTATTTTTTTTTTTTTTTCATTACGCATCCCAATACAACATACCTTGAACGATGTTTCAGTAGATGCCTGTTTAAATATTTTCGTTTGCGCCGTTTAAATGACTGCAAAACCAAGGAGGCTTTTGGCTGAACAGCCACATGATTTTTATTCTCATGCTGAAGTTGTTGCTGTTTATATAGTTGTTTTTGTTGTTGTTGTTGATAATGATAAGGGTAATGTTGTTTATGCTGTTGTTGACTAAAATTTATAACTTTGGCACTTGTTACGGGCTGTGTTAAAACAACATCATGCTCAACTAATGTTGACGCTGTTGATTTTTGGTTATAAGAAGAACCATTCGAAGTCTTTGTCTGTGCCACAACAGTATCGATACTGTCTTCTCCATTTGTGGGCTTATTTTCTTTAATGGACAACAAACTTACAACTGCCGGTTGCTGTGTGGTGGTAACAGTGATGGCATTAACAATATTGTGAGAAGCAGTGGTAAATTTATTGCTGTATGGTATTGTAGCTGTTGTTGCTTTATATTTTGGTGGTAATTGATTGAGATCTTCTACGTTTCGTTGCAAAGCGGATGTAAAAAATGTATTTTCTTTGGCAGCAAACATTTCAGCTGCCTCATCCTCTTCTAGTTTCTCTCTAATTTGTGGACCTGGTTGTAATAGTTGGGTTTCAGCCATAATAAATGTTTTGTTGCTGCTGTCAACATTTAGATCATCGTGAAAAGTTGTTGAAAAGTTACGTTTTACTTGCATGCTTGTGAAAACAATATGAGCACTTGATAGAGCCAAAATAAGAGCTAATAATAATACCAGTACATGTGTGGTATTACTTTGATTCATGCGCAGAAAATAACGTTGATACAACATTTCAACCTGCAATAAAATATTTAAAAAACAAAATAAAAAAAAAACAGTAATAAAAGGTTAAGTGGTCGTTTTAAATGAAATTTTCTAGTAAATGAATGGTTCCACAACATGAATGTATAAAAATTTATTTTATGTTTTCCCATTTCATTTTTTGTTTTCTTGTTTTCTTCATATGCTTAAAGTATTACTTTTAAAGATAAACTTTTATATTTATTAAAAGGAAATGCAATATATTTACAAGTGGGCTGTTGTATCCTTTAATTTTGTAGGTTGTTAAGGTTTTTAATTTAAATTTCATGGAATTTTTAATAAAAGCAAAACAGATATATAAGCAAGTAATTTTTAATAGATTTAGTTTTACGATAGACCAGAATTTACTTTATCCATATAGATGATTAATAGACAGTAAAGTGCATACAAAATGTAAATAAAAAAACAAAAATGTTTAAACTAATTTCGGGTACTATTTTTCTTGGTTTTGTCTTTATTTTTCATGAACTTGCTTTTAACGCAAATCTGCTTCCAATATTTGCTTTCTATCACTGGCTTTCTGTATAAGTTTTTTACACTTTTATTAAGACAATTATTGCAAGCGTATAATCTAATTAGTTTTAGTATGAAAGAAATGTTGATATTGTCTGAGTGAAAATTATTTTGTTTAAGAACCAGCAAAACTTTGTTGAACACTACGAATATGTATATGCAGATTTTAGATTATTACAGTTTAAACAGAAACGTCATAAAGTGATTGTTAACAGATGGAAAGTAAACATTAAAGAACAAAAAAGCAGAGTTTATTTCAAATCCCCTTATGGACACGCCCACAGCCTAAATATCTATATCTTCCAAAATAGTTAAACCCTACTCATTATCACTTTCGGATCCTTTTATTTTAATTCACTAGGAAATATTAAATCCTCCGCTTCATTTATACGTATAATTTAGGATTTATTAGGGATGAATTTTTGAAAACTGTTTCTGGCTATAGATCGAATTCTTTAGAAGATCCTTATTAGAGTAAATCCTACTTCCTCATATTTTGCTAAAATTTTAAAGTTTGATTTATAGCCTTATGGGAAATATTAGACTTTTAGGGTCTTTCAATGACGACTTTCAAACTTAGACAGTGTTGATAATGGCCATCTTGTTGAAGCTATATCTTTTTTTTTTTTTTTTTTTTTTTTTTAAGACCAATACTCAGGGGTAAACCCCTACTCATGTAGTGCATTGTATTGGAATGTGAAGATGGTTGATAGAAGGTTTTTTTTTTTTTTCTCATAGATGTTTGAATATATTGCGTCTTTTATTGTTGATGAAACAAGTTTCTGAAAATTTGTCCACTCAAGAGCCAGTGTTATACCTTCACCCTCGAATGATCAAACAGCAATTGCCTCATCTGTCGGTAGATGTTTAATGTGAATGGTGAGCGTCTTCAGTAGGTTAGCTTTTGTCTTCCCAGAAGGTGGCGCTGTACTCCTGATCATTGGTTTCTGGTGGAATGGATTAGGAATGTCAGGGGGCGATTTCTTGCAGTTGGTCTTGCTGGAGGGGGGGGGGGGGGGGCACCTCTTATTTTTCTTAAATTTAATTTAATATTTAAATTGTAATTTATTTAGAAAATCGCAAATTTTTATTTTTATAATTTCGTCCTTAGCTGGGATTGAACCTTGGTCGTGTGAGTTTCTGTGCGAGCGCTCTACCACTATGCCACGACCCCCCCTGCTAAATTAGTTGTTATTTTTTCAGTGTGTTTTGTCAAATGACCATGGGCGGATATTGTTTCAAACAATACGGGCAAACAATACAATTTTTGTTTGGTTAGGACAACAGAAAAGTAAAATTATTGGAGAATTATCTTCATGTGAACAACAACTGTGAGGGTTTATCGTGAGTACCTGTCCTAAGATTTTACCACACGCCGCCCGTTGCCTGAGCGGTAGTTGATTTAAGTGTCCAACCAACGCCACCCACAGCCGGTACCCTCGAATTTCGGATATGTCAAAGACACACCGGTCAGAGGACAGCCCATGGACATTGGGTTAACAATTTCGTCACCACCATTTCCTGGATAGCAGCAACACCCCTTGTTGAGGAAGTTAAACTACTACCCAGCATATTCCACTGCCACTACGTGTACTCCCCGAAGGGCAGCACCCAAGCCATCAGGCTGGTCTGCATCTCTACTCGAATGACAGGGAAGCCCAGGCATAACCGGGGGCTACCTGATGCCCATAGTACCAGATTAAGGCATTTTTGGTCAGTCCTTGAGAACGCCAGAAAATGCGTGCCACGCACACTTACAGAGACAAGACCAGCACCACCAGGAACAAACTGGGTATCCTATGCGATCTCGGGTACTACAGCCCCCTGGACTGATGCCAGTCAAATCTCCGGTAGCACACGTGGCACAATGACCATGCACCATGCACCATGCACCACCAACCATTCCTTACCTATAGCAAGCGCCAGGCCACTCAGAGCTAGGTTGAACTCCATATTCCCCGGAGAAAACAGGGCCCTGGTGTGAGTAATCACCAGCAACCTTTACTGTATCCCCGGGGGGGGGGGGGGGGGGTCTTCATGTGAACAAACAGAATTTTCGAATTTGGAACGATATGACTGAAGCGCAGGCCTTTCGCAAAAGTAAATACATAAGAAAAACTCCATGTAGTTGCCATGTTCTACTGGTTACGGTGTTAGCTTACTAAGACGATAGCGCCGGGTTCAAACCTCAGCTCTGACGTCTTAAAAAAGAGATATATAAAAACAAACAAATATTTCTTTCGGCGACAGCATCTTAGCAACCTTTTGGCAAAAGCTCTGGGAATAATTAATTGACATGAAAAAGCTTCTCAAATCTGTCGTTCGGAGTCGGCTTTAAATTGTAGGTCCCGGTACTCATGGATAAAAATTAATACACCGAACATGAGTGTTGCGAGAAGCTAGGCTGTAACCCTGACACAGGGTTGTAATGACCAATTGTATATGTATGTATGTATGTATGTAAATAACAAAAAGAAATTTCAATAGAAAGCCTTAAGTTTATCTTTCATTTACATATATATATATATATATATATATATATATATATATATATATATATATATATATATATTTTTTTTTTTGTTGAAAGAGTTTTAACTGTGTGGATAAGGGATAGAGCTTTTTAGTTTTTGGCTTCTTTATTTTTTTTTTTTTTTTTTGTTTTCTTGCAGTTTTTGATTTTTCTTTTTGTGGTTTGGGACCCATTTTTACCACTATTTTTAATTGGGTTAGCAAGTGTGTTGGTGTTGCGGTCACTCTTGTTGGTTGTTGTTTTTCCTTGTTGTGGCTTAAAATTTTAAATTTAAAATTCATTAGAATTTTAGACGGTTACAGAGCTTTTTTATGCGGTTTTATGTAAATTGTATCTGTACAATAAATTGAAGCTGCTTATCTTAAGAATAATAAATATTTCGTATACAGTGGCAAATAGTTGTACATTTTATAAGAAATAGCTCCCTAAAGAAAACACTAAATAGTAATCAAAAATATCACACAGATTTTTGTAGTAATACTTAAGTGGAAAAATTATTTTAAATGTTGCTTTAAAAATATAATAAATCTTCATTGAACTTGAATGAAAGTTTAAATAGAGAAGTATTCATCAAATGCATATTCATAACTCGTTGGCATTTTTCCACAAACTCCCAGAATTATAATTTTATTTTAGCAGATTTTTTCTTTATCATATGGCGATACAGTGTTAGAATTTTTCATTAAAGGGCGAAAAGTAAGAATCGTTCGTTTCCAACAAATTGCAAAATGATTTCAGCTTAGATGTAAAATTTGTTCTGCTTTTCGAAAGATAGTATTTATCCGATTTTATATTCGCAGATGCAAACATAAATGGACATTACAACCCTGCTTCAGGGTTAAGGTCTAGCTTCTCGCAGCTAGCTGTTCACAAGCCTCTGTACAAAGTAGGACTTTCTATACAGACTAGAGATTATTTTCATAGAATAACAAAAACTGATAAAAAGAAACAAACGAGAATTGAAATGGAGGCTCTGCTCTGCGTATATTAAAGTCAATAATTTTTTAAATAATTAACGCCATATTATATTATATTACCAGAAATCATTGGCTGGCATAATATAACTGATATTGTTTGAGTTTGTCAAATCTGAAAATCATCTTTTCTATAACAAAATTTCAAATTAAAGTAGTTTTCAAGCATCCCATTATGAGCCTTTCCAAACACTCTCTTGTCGTTTAAACTTTCTTTTGTTTCCGTGAAAATTATTAAATAATTCAACAATTTTTCATTTTAATTCTATTTCTCCATTTTGTTTTTTTTTTACAACCATTTAATTCCATTTAAGTTTTCCATTCATAAGTTCCTTATGGTGGCTGTAATTGTACCTTTTTTGAAAATATTCTAAACATTTTTACCTGCCTGCATGACTGACTGCCTAAAAAGGAAAAGTAAGACAAATGATAGAAATCATATAAAAACTTTCAACTAAACAATAAACAACAACCAAAATCCCCCTACCTCCTAAAAACAAAAAAAGGGAGACAATTTAATTATATTTTATGTTACAAACGCCCCAACAACTACAATACTTTGTTTTATTGCTACGAAAAACAAAACCTTTACAAATTTCACTTTTTGTTCTAATTTTAGTTTTGTTTTATTTGTAATTTATATTTTATTCAGAATTTATTACAGTTTTCAGCTCCCTTCAACACAATATGCATATTTCGAAAGTATGTATGCAAAAGGCAAAACTTATTAATTTATTCTTTTGTGGAACCTGTTTTTTTTCTCTCAAAAACAAAAACTATTTTCGTTTTATTTTTAAAAACTATTGTTTTATTTTGAACTCGAGAAGAGAGAAAACAAATCGTTCTTTGTAATGAATCTCGTTTTACTTTCTCATTGCATTTAAATTGAATATGCAATAGTAAATATGGAATCATAAAAAATTTAACAGTGCCACAGCAAAAAACAAACAAAACTTTGAGAATCAACGGGTTTGGGTCATAGGTAGGATGATCAAAATTTTTAAACTTAAATCCCAAAGTTTAAAGTCGACTCGCAGTTGCCGACAGAATTTTTTTTCATATTTTTTTTATAATGCCAGAGCTGAGGTTTGCAGCCGGAGCTCTTGTCTAGTAAGCCAATACACTAACCACTAAACTACGACACCGGCAAACAAAATACACAACAAGAAAAAATGTAACCAATATCAATTATATCATATCATCGCAAGAATTAAAGAACCCTGTAACTGAAAAAAATCGAAAATACGTTTTTTTGCATATTTTTTTTTGTCAGAAAAAAATACGCGTCGATTGGTTCCGTCCGCGCCATCTGCGCTATGAAAAATACAAGTCTCTTCTTTCTATTTTCATATAGGTTTTTTGGCTCTGGTGAACATTAAATTTTTTGTCAGTTACAGCCTTCTCTAATTCTTACATACATACATAATTGGCCATTACAACCCTGTGTCAGGGTTACGGCCTAGCTTCTCGCAGCATCTATTTTGTGTGTGTTAATTTTTTTCCATGAGTACCGGGACCTATAGTTTAAAGCCGACTCCGAACGACAGATTTGAGAAGCTTTTTCATGGCAATCAATTACTCCCAGAGCTTTTGCCAGAAGACTGCTGAGAGATAGTCGCCGAAAGAAATAATTGTTTCATATTTCTCTTTTCAAGATGTCGGACCCAGCGCTATCGTCTTCGTAAGCCAACACACTAACCACTAGACCACGGCGACTAATTCTAATTCTCTAATTCTTGCGACGATATAAAACAGGTCCCCACCGGTTAGCCGGTCCTCTGTTAACCGGTTACATGGTGTCTGCCATTTTATGCTATACTTCTATTAATCGTGCTTTATATTTATTATCCGTTCAAAACATTTGGTTTTTTTTTTTTTGTTTTATCAACACATCACATACATACAAGGTATGATAAAAAAAATTAGCGTTATTTTTAAATTTCGCGAGTTACGTATGTTCGATTTTCGCATTTTTTTCTGTTACGTTGGTACACATGTCTGTTATATACATATGTTGGTAATATCAGCCATTTTGAATAGTCAGTTCGTTTTTGACAGATAAAAAGGTTAGTCGTGTTTTGGTGTGCTCTTCGAAATGAAATTAAATGCGCAAGGACATTTTAAATGTTGACTGTGGCGTTTGGCGAGTCTACTATGAGCAGAACACAAGTTCAATTGTGGTATAACCGGTTTAAGGAAGTCCGAGAAGAAGTCAATGACTATGGGTTTTGCACCATGATAAGGCGCCAGCTCACACATAGATGCTTGTGCGTGACTTTTTGGCTAAAAACAAAACCATTGTAATTCCTCGGCCAGCGTATTCACCGGGCTTGGCCTCCGCTCACTTTTTGCTCTTCCCAAAACTGAAGACACCGATGAAAGGAAAGCATTTTACTACGGTGGAGGAGATAACAGAAAAATCGAAACAGGAGCTGTTGGCGATACCAAAAAGCGTGTTTCAGAAGTGTTTCGAGGATTGGAAAAAACGCTGGCATAAGAGTATTATTATATTTGAGGGAGGTTTCTTTAAAGGGGAGAAGATAGTTATTGATGAATAAATAAATACGTTTTTAAAAAATTTAAAATAACGGTTATTTTTTATCATACCTTGTACATTGTTCGAATTTGGGTATTACTGTTTTTGTTCTAGCGTATTTTTTTCATATTATGAATGAAAATTTGTTTCTTTAATTCTTCCATTTTATGTTATTTAAAAACTTTTGGAAACACTTCAAACTTTGTTATGTAAAATTGATTTGGAATTCTGGAAACACTGGCTTAGAAGCGTTAAAGATATAATCATGCCTATACATCATCGGAATGTACTCACTTACTTACATTAGTAAAAGTCCAGGGATAATCCAAATTTGTGGATTCCATGGCATTTTCAGCAATTGAGTCTATCCTAAGCCTCATTGCAAAGTATTTTGCATTTGTTCCATATAAAGTTCAGTTTACTCAACAACGCCGTAGATGCTCTAATTCTAATTGGTTTCAACAAGAATATATCATATATAGAACCTGAGAAAGGATAAACATGTCGATTGAATGTACCACTGAATCATATATGAGAACAGTCTTATTAAAGATGTTTAAAAACGGAACACAATATCGTCGTGCGGGAGTTTATGTGCTCTATACGCCATTTAATATATCTCGAGTTAATGATTCCACTTTATGTTTTTGACACCAAAATTATTTAAAACTGCAATCTGTTTTCGGCTATTTATCTCCGAAACTTGACGAGATATCCGAAAATGGATTGCAGACTTGAAAAATTTGGGGTCGAAAACCTAAAGTGGCATCATTAACTCGAGATATATTAAAAATATGAAAAGGTGGATAGAGCACATAAACTCCCGCACGACGATATGTATCCCCCAAATATAAAGCTAATTAATAATTCAGAGATAGAAACACAATTAACCGGAGAGATTAATATATGCTAAGATATGTGTATGCTATATCTGCCCACAGTAATTTGACATAATAAACTGAATATATATCAAGTAATGTAGCAGATTAAGCTTCAATCAAATGCCCGTTATCAACTGTCAAAGTTTGGAAAGACAGTTGACAGTTGAAACACCCATATATTAATTAAACACTGATGGTACGTATAATTCATCTGTTGCGTTTGCTCATTTCATTTAATATTTGTTACTTAACATTCTATTGGCCTTAATAGTATTCTACACGTAGTACACTGATTAATTAAAATTAATATATAAATTTTTATTTTTATTCCAAATACATTTTAATAAAAATTTTAAAATTATTTTTTTATCAAAATGCTTGCATGTAAATTTCGCTTTTATTAAATGTTGACAATTATGTCACATTGTTAAGAAAGTTAAAATAAATTTTTTGTTTTTTTTTTGTTAAAAAATTCAATAAATTTATAATTTTCATAATTACACTTAATTAAGTAATAAATAGCGTAAAAATTAATGTAATTTTTACAAATTTTAAAATGTAATTTTATTAACTAAGAATGAGCGACATGGAACGTAATTTCTGTTTGTAAACCATATAAATGAAATGGTGAACTGGTATATTTAAAGCAGTTGCAAACAGACACTATTAGTGAAAACCACAAAGCAAACAAAATTATATATTTTTAGTATATGTCGATAAAACATTCATTTTTAATGAAGAAATTTGAACATGTTACATATTATTTTGTTCATAATTTTGTAAAATAATGTGTGCTGTTGAAGACTTTAATTTATTCTATAACGTTACGCCTTTCAATATAATTACTTTCTAGAAAATAATTAAAAATACTTGGCTTTTCGTTGAGATTTCTAGAAAAAAAGCCAAAAAGTAAGTAGAGATGTGTAGGCTGCTTACATTTTAATTTAAATTGGGCGTCATTGAAACTCATAAATAAAAACTCATAAAATTAAAATACTGCATTATAAAATTTCATAAGAGAATAATAATTTTATTAAAACACGCGCAAGATTTTTTTTATATTTATATGTTAATAACTCTGATTAAAAAAAATGTTATGACCATGAGTAGAATTTGATTTATCGCCAAAAAAAGTGGAGTTTGTCAAAAACAATTTAAAATATTTTACATAGAAATTAACATTTAGAACTTAAAATACAATCTATAGGAGAGCTAACTTTCTAGCGTAACATCTAAATAAAGCGATTACACGCTATTTTTGGCTTTAAGTAGCGTTTTCTTTACAAAATAAAAAGTATTAACATTAAAGTAAATCGTCGTGCGGGAGTTTATGTGCTCTATCCGCCATTTTATATATCTCGAGTTATTGATATGACTTTAGGTATTTGACACCAAAATATTTAAAATCTGCAAACCATCTTCGAAACTGAACGAGATATCCGAAAACGAATTGCAGACTTAAAAAATATGGGGTCGAAAACCTAAAATAGCATCATTAACTCGAGATATATAAAAAATATTAAATGGCGGATAGAGCACATAAACTCGCGAACGACGATATTCTGCCACAGATACAATATGCCACCGTGATTAGCCATAAAGCACTATTCAACTTTATTTTTGAAACCAATATATGGATAAGACTTATCCAAATACATATTTACAATTACACTTCGGCTGGGGTTTATAACTCTGTAGTACTATTTTGCTGCATTTCAAACAGCTTGAAATTGTTTTCCTCTTCCTTGGCTTCGGCAAGACACTTGTAAGTATCAGTATATATAACTTAAGTAAGTTTCTTTTAAATTGTTTTCGTTTCTATTTTCTCTTTTTCCCCCTTTAAATTTCAATTATATCCATTTGTCATTTTAATTGTTATTGATTTTTAATAAAACCAATATTTTTCTAATTTATTTGCCTGTAAAGTAATAAAACTGTCATTTCTGCCTGCTGTCTATACTTTTCATTTATCATTTGTATTATATTACAAGTAATACCTTTTTCTCATTAAAAAAAAAACAATTTTCAGTTTCAATTAATTTTAATTCTCATTGTGAGTGGTATTCCTTACAATTAGAAAAAATTATTGTCCTTTAACCATAACAGCCAATTAAAAAAAAATTATAAATAAAGCATAATATTTAAACTTTTCATATTGAATACTACATAGTACTGTTTTCTTTTGTAATTTAATTTCGATTTATTAAATGTTACAATTACTTACAATACATTTTTAAGTTTTCCTTTATTCTACTCTTTCATTACTTACTTGTAGGTTTTTAAATTGATGGGTAGAACATAAACGTAAAATAATACGATTTAAACGAAACCAAAAGGATATTTTAGGACTCAGGTTAGCATTTATGTTTGTGTTGGCCTCCACATTACGTCCCGTTTCCGAGGAATCATAATCTAAAAAAGAGAATAAAGGAAATAAAGGAAAAATGTTACAAGAAACAGTTAAAAGATTTTCATAAAACTTTGAAAGAAAAAAATGCGACCGGAGAGAGAAACACAAACATAGATTTCTTTTGTTGCCTGGTTGAGAAACAATCCTCAAAAGAAAAAAAGAAAAATAAAAGATTATTTCTTAACAATGTTTTATGAGTAACCATTGATGTGTCGTATTTTCTCAATATGAATTTAAAAAAAATAGAAAGGATTGCAAAAGAGTATGCCTTATGGGTATTAATAAATAAAGACACAAATTATTTTAAGATTCTTTAAAATAGAGGCACTTGGTTTCCCACCCAATGGATAAACGCAGTTTAACATTTTCTATGCAAAAATAAATGTCAGTTCTTTAAACAATTTCGTTTAACTATGTATGAAATGAAACTGAATGATAGGTGTTTGAAATAGACTCATTTTTAAATACTCGTATGATAAAATAGTGCATATTTTTATAATATGTTGAATGATATTAAAATCCTTTTTTTATATTTTGTTTTCCCACTTTTTTACTATTTTTTAAAAACACCTAATTGTGAACACGGGATTTGAATTGGTATAATGCAGCCTAAAAACTTGTATTACTGTCTGTATCTTGACAAAAAAAAACATAAACTTATATTGAATTCGCAGAATTTATATTATTTCTAGTTGGCAGCACTGTAAATCGTAAGGTGGGAAAAACAACAATAAAAATAGGAATTTCCCTTGCCAAAATGCCTTAAAAATGGAGGCCTTGCCCTTTCTGACGTTGCTTAATGTGCCGATATCATATCAAGGCGCTCAGAATGTTAGAGCAGAAGAAGAAACTACAGCCCATTTCACAATGTCGAAACAAACAGTCACTGAGCGAAAGAAAGACACACGAAAGAAAGGTATTTTTGGTTTCTCTATGTCTTTCTTTTCTTTTCTACGTCTCGTAAAAATAAATTGTTACCTGTTGAAAATTGTTAATGAATTTCTTAAAAAAATATAAACTACTAATTTACTTGTGAACAAATGCAACTCTGTTTAAAGGTGCTTACTTGTACATATCCGTTACAAATATTCTTCCAGCTGCCATCCATTCTAAGCAAATTGCTTTGTGATTGGGTCAGTTTCATGTTCTAATTGTAAAGGCCTATTTAGCCAAACGTAGAATTCGTAAATGTTGCGTAAATGTAAATGTAGCGTAAACGTAAATGTAGTTGCACTTATACAAACGTAAAATCGTGTCAGCTGTTTTGGTCATACATACACATTGAGATGGCAATTCAGTTTGTTACTTCTTTTTGATTGTTTGAAAAAGTACGAAAATATGTGCACATTACGCGAAAAAAGTACGAAAATTATTTAAATGGTAATAATTTAAACTTTTATACTTAAATTTTAATAATATTTAAATAAAATTTTTTTATATACATATACACATATAAATGTGTATGTACAATATATACATGTATGTAATGTACGAGAATTATAAAATTAATATAAATAAAATCAATTTTTTGCCGAAGCTACACAAAGAAGTAGCGAAATATCGAGAAGAAATAAAGATACTCGTATTAAAAAGTATCCTTGGCTTGGATAGTTATTAATATGTAATTAAAAAATTCGAAAAACCGGAATAATAATAACTTTTATATGCAATTAAATTATAATTCTGGTTTTCCACTTACATACATATATTACTACAATGTTTTGTGGTTATAGGTCAGTGATTACCATTTCATAGCACAATTGGGCAGAGAGCATTCACACGTATTGCTTACGCTCTTTAATTTTTTTCAGGTTTACTCAAAAAAACTGATCGATTACACTCAAAAAATATTTTATATTAAAAAATTCAATTTTTTTAGAAACATTAAAAGCTTAGTTAGTAGGTTATTAACCAAAATTAAATCCTAAATTGAAAATCGCGATTACAAGCTTAATAAGCTTAAAAAATGTTAGAAAGCGTAGATCATTTAGTGATGATGTTTTTATTAAGCAATTGTTGATAAAAAATTTGGAAAAGGCCTAATTATTGTATAATACAAATATTTTCCGACTTAAAATATATTTGTTCAAGCAACGCAACAAATTACTTCTACAATTACGAAACTGTCAAATAAAAATAAATGTAGAAGATTTTATCTTCTAAAAGTCTTATTTTATCCCAGTTATATATATACTTATACTTTTAGAGAATTTTTTTTAAGAAGAATAAATAGAGTCAAACATTTATAACTTTATGTATGCATATTGATGAAATGAATGTCAAAATAGCGTATATTACTAAAATTTTTCTATGACTGTAAACAAATAAATTCTGTCAACTTTTTTTTCTCTCCTACTCACTCAACCAAAAAAATTTTGGTAACCCCTGTTATAGGTACATATATATTATGTATATTATATACATATATTTTACGTATATGTTATATATATGTTGAAACACTATATTTATTTAATATACATATATGTACGTACCAAAATATGTAAGTACCAAAAAAATAAAGAGTAAAATTATCCCCATATTGTTCCAATTACAAACAGCCCAACACTGCTTGGCAAATGTCACGTAAAGTAACGTCGAATTCTATTTTCAATAGGTTGCTACGATACGTTTACATTACTCTACGCTTGAGTAACCACTTGTATAGCTTTTCATATAACAGAAACGATCAGCTGACACGACTATATTTACGGGTTTACGTTTACGTTTGGCTAAATAGACCTTAAGATCTGTTTGTACGTATCTATTGTACAGTGTGTGATTATGTGTGTATACAATTATTTCGTGTTTTTCATCAAACGAAACCAAAAAGGCAAGTGAGTCATTTTGACATTTGCCTTTGCTGCATTCGACATTGTGAAATTAGTTTCGTATGAAAATCATTACGTTTTCTCGTTTCTTTTTCTTATTCGTTTGGCTCGAACCTAGAGCCTCAAACACATTAAACCAAAATACATTTTTTTCGCCCAGCAAGCGAAAGAAAGAACTCACCTGATATTGTGAAATAGTCTGTTAATGTTACACAAAAATCTAAGCAATGATGAAATCATTGATTTTGTGCTTATGGCACCTAAAGAAAGAAAAAATGTTTTGATGTTTCCGCTCTAACTGCATCCATAGTTAAAGAAAGTCTTCAAATGGCAGCTAAAAAGAGTGATCATTTTCGCAAACATGATTATAATGAGGAAAAAGCTGCAAAATTTCATCGTGATTTAAAGTTTTTAATCAAACTTAGAAATCCATGATTGATTACTGAATTGCTGATGATTTTAGCAATTAAAGTGAAGTTTTTTGTAAACGAAAGCGATTTTTCTTAAAACCTACTCATTAAAAATTTATTTTTTTATTTTACTTTCAAGTTTTTTAATTACACTGTTCAACATAAGAAAAAATTACGGGGCTCTGACGATTGATTCTGGTAGAGAAGACTAAAGAAATACATATATACGTGTGTCGGCGTTTTGACAAATCAGTGTACAGTGTTATTTTCTCTGATTGAATGTTTTATTCAATAATTAATTTTTTATTGTGTTTCTTATGAATACTTAATTTTTTTACGAGAGTTTCCAAGAAACGTATCTATCATGTAAAAACAGAATTAGATGTATTTAATGGTATTAAAATGTGCATTTCAGAAAAAATGTCTATTATATTGATATGAATTTAAAAAAAATATAATATTTAGAAAATATTTATTTCATAAATTGCATTTTGTTTTTATTCTAATAATTTTCACACACACACAATCACAATTCTAGGAAATAAAACAAAAATTAGCAACTAAAATATAAATAAACTCATGACTTTCATATAAAAGTAAGTACATATATACAAACGAATTGATAAAATATGAAAATTGCATATACAAACTATGTATTTGCAAACAAATATTATAATTGCTGGCATTCAAATGAAGTTGTTTCTTAAATAATTATTATTTTAAATATTTAATTATTTATTAAAACATGCATATTTAGTATACCACCCATGGAGATAAGCTAATATTGAAATATTTGCTTTATAATAAAACAATTTTGAAATTTGAACTTATACAGGCGGTTGTCAAATTATAATGGACAGTCAAACATTTTATTGTCATGTAACTTTAGTGGGCCTAACTATAATTTTAAATGAATATTGGAAATCCAGATCAGATATGATTTAGTTATAAATTAGTTTAAGTTTTCTTGCAACTTTAATGGTGTATTTGATTCCTGAAGAGGTTTATACTCGTATTATAGCAAGAATTAAAGAACGCTGTAACTGAAAAAAAATCGAAAATAAGTTTTTTTGCATCATTTTTATCAGAAAATCGATTGGTCCCGGTCCCAGAGTTCTATGATGAAAAGAAATTCAGTTACGCCGTTTGTGTTTTGAAAAATACCAGTGTCTTCTTTCTACTATCATACAGGTTTTTTGGCTCTGGTGAACATTAAATATTTTGTCAGTTACAGCTTTTTTTAATTCTTTCCACGATATGTTTAACAAAATAGAAATAAATTTCGATCTTAACAAGTTGATTTCTTCGAGTAGGAAGGGCAAAAAAGGAAAGAAACGCATTACCACACTGTCCACAGATGGAAAAATTATAGGCATCTGCTAACAGAACCGAGAAAAAAGGGAAAAGATATGTAGGAAAAATATAATTTCAATATATGACTTCTATTGAAAAGTGTGAGCTATATAAGTATTTGATAATTATGTACAGAATACAAAGAACTTTGTACTGGAGACGGAGATACTCCCACAGCTGGAGTCGATAACTGGTTGAAAAAGCATTGCCAACGATAATCGTTTAATAGAATTTAGTTCTCATCTAATTAACGAGTTTTTGATGAAACAAAATTAATTAAAACAAAAAATTATTATCTTACTGGAATGCGAACTCGGATTTCTAAATCATTCAACAATATAAGCAAAGCGCTAGAATGTTAACACAAATATTCAAAAGTCTGGTATATCAGTTAAAGAACTATACAGAGAAGATAAGCAGAAGAACTATTGATAAAACATCGTCCTTTTAAAAAATCTCGGTTAATAGAGGGAATGGAGAAGAAAAAAATTGTCGCGGGCATGAGAGCAACGCCAGATTACTGTCAAAAACTCTAATAATGTAATTTTGATCTAATTTACTTTTTTAAATCAAATAATGTGATATTTTTACAAATTTTAAGCCCCGTTTTCTTCTTTCTTGTTTTTTTCTCAGTTGAGTCAATTTTTGATTGATTTTAACCGATAATAAAAGCAATTTTGTGAAGCGACACCCAGGTGAAAACTATACAATAATTATACCATAGAAAAGGTAAAACATACAGTCAAGCTAATGCTTTCATATGTTATAAGTGCTAAAGGTGTTGGACATCTTTATATTGTCGAGGGAGCAATGCAACAAGATCAATACAGACAAGTCCTACAAATGACACCAACCCAAATGCCGAAAACTTTATTTTTATGACTGATTCTACATTATGACATAAAGTAGGAATGTTACAGGGCTTTTTGAAGAACAATAGCAATTTAGATTTGCCTTGAACTGGCAGTTCTCTTTCTCTCGAATGAAAATCTATGGGAGAATACAAACGCATAAATACGAATAGCCAGAGATGTAATGAAAACCTAAAAAAACGCAATAGGAAAACTAATTATTATTTTGTATCACAATCCAAAAAATAAAAGAAAGTGCCAAAACTTGCTTAAAAAGCAGTCCCAGGCCATTAGAAGCCTTAATTATATTACAAGGCAATGTAACATACTATCAGATTATATCGAATGAAATGCATTTACTGAAAGTATTTGTATATTTTAACATCAAATTGTATTATTTCTTAAGGATTTTTATTTAAAACATTATTAAATTACGTTAACTTTTCTTGAGAAAGTTGAGGCTAAAGTTTCAAATATATCTTCTTCATTAGAATCCCTAATAATTTGGCAACCGGCTGTAATTTTTGTTGAGTTATAATAAAAGTATGTGATAATCACGAAGCAAAATTAATATCTTAAAAGGAGAAATTTTACATTTAAAGCAAGGAAGTTAATTAGTTCATATAAACCGTTCATAAAATTTTACAGAAGAATAGAGCGTTGGCTGTAACATAAATCTCGTAAAAGATTACGAGGGCAGTACCAAATGTTCTTAATGATAAACAATAGATAGATTATTAAAATACTTTTATTTTTTAATATACTCATAATCTCCTAAAACTTCAATATATTGTACTTTTGGCCCAACATTTTTCTAGAAATTTTATACCTTAACTGAAATAAATTTCCTGAAGCTCCTCAAAGTAATCGTTTACACCTGCTATTGCCTTTTCCTTCGTGGTAAAATATTTCCTAGAAAAGCATTTTTTAGATTTAAAAATAGACAGAAGTCCTTACTTGAAATCGACATTAATTCGCTGAATTATGCAACTTTTAAAATAATTTTGTAAGCTGGTGTGTTGTTTAGATAAAAAAATTTTTTATATTGTAAATCAGGCCGTTTTTCTAGTCTATTGAAATTCGATTAATTTCAAAGTTCACAATAAGATTCCAAATTTATTGCTTTACATTTTCGAAGATAGTAGATCATTAAATTGCCTTTGCAGTTCTAGCTAACCGTTGTCATGATCTTAGCAACCGATGGAACGGTTTGTGCGTTCTATGTATAATGTACTACCACCAGCTTAAGTCCATTGTTTGTATTGCTCTTTTATCTCTGGTGTATAGTGATGGAAGCTTTGTTATGAAACAATGCTTAAAACCCATTTTATTTCGCGTAAGCCAATATAATCAAGCTTGAAAAGTTTTTAGCCAAATGCGTTTTGGGTTAACTGGCATCCATGTTGCAGAAAGTTTTGTTATGTTTAACTTTGCAATTCTTGATGCAACGTAATACTATGTA
The DNA here is from genome assembly GCA_963576795.1 of Metopia argyrocephala. Lineage (NCBI taxonomy): Eukaryota > Metazoa > Arthropoda > Insecta > Diptera > Sarcophagidae > Metopia > Metopia argyrocephala. The sequence goes on from OY756210.1 coordinate 52,146,501, forward strand.
TTCGCCGAATACTATTCGGTTATGTAAAATAACAATAACATTACCTACTTAATACGTTTTCATTTATCGCTTGTGTAATTCCATATCGTGCACTTTAGCTCTGATTTCACGCATGGTTTAGTTTACTTCGTGATTCATCTTCAATGCTACACCACGGTTAAATTCAGAAACTAAATTTGTTTCTAACTTAACTCGACTAACCTTTCTTATGTATGTATATATTTAATCATACCTCGAATTGGTAATTTTTCCATAAAAAAACCACAGAAGGATTCAAATCTAAGCTTTGACGTCTTGAAGAAAAGAAAAAGTGAAAAAATTATTTCTTTCGGCGACTACCTCTCAACAATATTCTGGCAAAAGCTCTGGTAGTAATTGGTTGCCATGAAAAAGCTTCTCAAATCTGTAGGTACACACACAATATGAGTGCTGCGAGAAGGTAGGCAGTAACTGACCTGAGGGTTGACAGGGTTGTAATGGCCAATTATGAATGTATGTATGTATGTATGTAATTATACAAATGAGTTTCAAAATGTGTTCACATACAGATGGAAGTTTTTATTATACAAAGTTTATTATCTCTGTATATGTCAGCCTAAATACATTTTATACTACCCTCGTAGCCTGAGAGAAGAGGATAAATCAAAACAAATTTGTTTTCTTTCAATTAGACAACTACTATTTTTTTTTTCAAAAGAAATATTCCATTACCATTAAATGCTTCACTATGATTTTTCTCAAACAACCTCAGTGTTATGCTGAGACAATTTAATTATGTGGCTGTCAATAGTAGAAATTAATTGCAATACTTACTCTGTTGCAGCAGATGAGCCTCATCACGTTGATTTGTCATAGGACTTTGACAGGTTGAACTTGAATTTGTTGAATCTATTGATTCATCAATATTGCAACGTGTAATGCCGGCCTAAAATAAAAATATAAAAAGTTCTTCAGTATTGGATAATAAATTAAAGATTTTCAAAATAATATTTTTTATGTGTGTCTCATTATTTAAACTTTAAAATGTAGTATTAAAACTTTTAAATATAAAAAAAAAATTTTTTCAAGCTAATTAGCTGTTTAGCAATTAAAAGACATTTTCTCAGAACTGATTACAAAACCTGTCAGTAACTGTAACTGGATAAGAAGACTGATTCTTCTACAACTAGCTTCGCGATATCCAAAGAATGCTTGTATTCACATCAGAAATCACAGTAAGAATATAATATATATATATATAGAATATATAACAATAAAATATTGTTTCAAATAAAACTCAAAGTTCTTTATTGCTTTAAGTCATTTATAGGACATTCAGTTAATGCTGAAAATGGTCTAAGTCAATTCAAACTTTAAAAACAATATTATCGTATGAAATTCACACAAAATTTCATATTCATAATAAATTTCCATTAATTAAGACTAATAAAATTAAAAATTAAAATGTCGCATAATGTAAAAATATTTTTTAATTTATTCAAATGCAATTCATTAAATATCTCGAAACAAGAAATATATGACTTAGACCACTTTCATAATTATGGGCACATATAAAACCTTAATATATACCAAAAATGGTAAAATATAATAAGATATTGGAAATACCTTCAAACTAACCCAGATTAAATAAAAAATCTTGCCTAGTGATGTAATTTATCACACTGAGATTATCTGTATCATGTCAATATAGATAAGGTAAGTGCACCAGTAATTGAGAGTTTTTAAAGCTATCATTCTTTCTTCTGAGATTTTGAGATTTGTTTAATCTTTAATTTATTGAAATTTATTAATTTGCTTTGTTAAGGATTCAATATGAAGAATAAAAAATTAAGATAAATTATTGTCAGCCAAACATGCAGCCAACATCATTAAATAAATTTGGGCGAGACAGGAAGTCTCTGTATATTATCTATTTTAATTATTGTGGTACCATATTTTTTTCATTGAGGTCAGCACTCCTCTGAATGCCCTTACTTATGCAATGCACTTTGCTGGTTTTATTACATTGTAATAGACATGAAAATCTTTCACAGTAAGGTTATGTCAAACTAAAGAACCGACTCTCGACAATCAAGTACAAAATAATGTGCTCTGTGAAAAGCACGTGTAGTAGTTACGTAAGAATGTAAGATTATTTGGAATAAATATTTTTAATTCATCAGAATACCTCTCGTGGTAATACCATGAAATAGTGAAATTCACGCCAATGCCCCAATGAATCTATAGATGTGGACACCCTAACTTAGCATTTCCTGTACACTATAGAGAAGCCCCAAAATAGATTTTTAAGAATCTCAAGATTATCCGCCTTGTCAACATTTACACATTACAAGTACACAGCAGAAAAAAGTGCTTACCAGTAAGTTAGTTCGTAAGGAAAAAAATTGTAAGCTATCACTTACTGGTGCGCATCAATAATGCATGATTTTTATATGAAATGAGCTCTTAGAATGCAATAGAAATGCAAAATCTATTGCAACCAGTAAGCAAATAGTACAAAAAACCGAAAATATTACCTTATCCTGTAGCATATTTGGAAGCTTTAATGTATAAAAAACAATTACCCAATTCACAAAATGTTATAGTTGTCGTAGATCGGTAAAAACTATGACAAACTACAACTACTTATTGTACATAATGTTGTTGGTAATTTCCATGACGAAAACTACTACAACATGTACGACAATTTTCCTATGTTTCCGAAATGTCGTATCAATACACCAGAGTTGGAAAACTTTTTTTTTATTTTTTATTTTTTTTGTATTTATTTATTTAACTATAATCTACAACAATATAACATTTTGTGAATTGGATAAATATAATGCTTCCGTTAATGGTTACAGTTTTATTTATTCCTGGGTAATTATGGGCTCAACAGTGGCACTATAAATCCAAAGGGTCCCTGTGTTGAGACATTTAAATCAATATTCCCTATATGTCTTTTCCAGCGTACGGAAATGGTAAACAATTAAGAAATAAATATTTGTAAAATATCTACAACAAAACTATACTTTTACTAATTGCTGCTGCATGTGAAACTTATAAGTTTTGCTCCTTATGTAACTAAGCAATAATTAATTACATTTCTTAGTTTTACTCAATTAAAATAAACCATTATTTCTTCATTTTTTCTTTTCTTTTTTAACGTAAAACTCACCGCAATCAAACTACTGCTAACAACAGCTTTACCACCTTTAGCACTTGTATTGAAATGTTCAATGACTTCCCAATTCGATTTTTTTGGTGTTGAGGGCTGTTGCGGCTGCTGTTGATTGTGAAATGAACCAGATTGTGTAGAGCATGACTGGCCAGACACACCCAAATCCAAAGATGGTTGAGTCGTTATATTTGTTGATTGTTTTAAAGAGGATGAGCGATTGAAAAATTTATTCTTTTTTGAATCCTATAAATAAAAAAAAAAAATAACAACAGCATGTAAAACTTCAAGAGAAGAACCAAAGCATTATACATATTATATGTGTGAGAAAGAAGTAAAGAAGTAAAAAATAAAACTAAATAAATAATAAAAATAAAAAAAAACATTCGAATATGTAACACTTACATCTTTGCCTGCAGATGAACTATGGCCAGAAGTGCCATGATGACGAATGCCACGCAAGGACAAACGTTTGGACCAATCTTTCTTTTGACTTTCTGACGACAGCGAACGAAATATGTGGGTGTTTGTACTGGATGAAAGCTGTGACATTTTGTTGTATGTGGTTGTTGTTGTTATTGTTGTTTAAAAAAATACTGCAATAAAAAACAAATAGAAAAATAGTTCAAATACAAAATGTTTTCTTTTTTTTTTTTTTTTTTTGTAACGACATATGTACATATGTATGTACATATTTGGTATATTGACACTGTAGCGTATACGTATTATATTTTGTTGAACGAACGTTTTTTATTAAGTATACGTCCCCATGTGTACTACAAAGTCGTAATAAAACAGTGGGTATCAACGCTGGGTGGTCAGACACCCAGTATATTTTCATTTTTTTCACACTACACGAGTGTTAACGAAAATCACTGCAATGAGTGTAAGAAACTATAATTTATTCAGTTGTGTGATAGCTTTTGTCGCTTTTTAAGGCAAAAACAAAAACAAAGCACATAGTTGAGATTGAAAAAAAAAAAATTAAGCAATAGATCACAATTGAGTAGCCCCATGTATTTTTATTTTTTTAGCTTGTTGAGTATTTTAGATTTGCTTTGAATATTTTTATTATTTTTTACAGAAACTTCAATCTGTATGTTGAAACATTGACAGTAGAGTGGGAAACATAAATATATAAATTTTTTATTTCCATTAAATAAAATATTTTAAAAATATTTAATAAAACTGAATGCCTTGTAGGCAATCTAACATAAAAAAAATCAATTGCATACAGTTTTCAACGTCATTATGACAGCCGTCAGTTAAAACTTCATAGTCTAACTGGAAAGGACAGATTTAGGATTATTACAAAATTGAAAAAGGAATTAGAATTGCAAAAGTGATAGTGATTTAAATAATTTTAAAAGCATATTTGTTTGCACTAAGATCAGCAAAAGAGGGGGAGACCTTTTGAAAGTGGTATATTTTTTAAACATACGGTTTGCTAATTCTGCCTTTATTGGTGCAGAAGAACATAAAAATTCAAGACATAGTAACAAAACGTCTTTATCTTCAAGTACAGTAACCATAAGGAATTTGTTTTTGCAGAAATTTGTATGGAAAATTTGATTTAATAAATAAGGAATTCAGGTATATTGTGGGTTTAACACCGTGTTAAGCAAAATTTCTTTATTTTTAAAATGTCATGCCTTAAAACCAAGCAATTCTGTTGTTTTATTTATTTATTTATTTATTTGTTAATTATTAAAGTCTATGGAAGATAATCCGTACAGACTAATAACACTACATATAATGCTTAAATAATAAAATTGAAACAAAAGTGTACAAGAGGAAAAATAAAAGTAAATGTAAATGACAATGTTACGAATTAAGAAATATAATTATCTTATTCTTAATAGTAATTAAATTCAAAGAAAAATCAACAAATTCTGACAAATTATTATATTGGCGACAAATTCTTATAAAAGGGTCAGCAAGCATATAATTAGATCTACATAATGGAATGTACAAAGGTGTATGATGACGAGTATAACGACTAGGAACATTAAATTTAACACAGTTCAATAGAAATTCACAACATATATTGCCATTTAACAGATTCATCATAAAAGACACGTTCAACATAACACGACGACTTTTAAGAGTAGGTAGTTTAATTAGAGCAAGTCTTCTAGTGTAGGAAGGAAGATTGGTATAATTCCAACCAAATTCACGCAAACAGAACAACAAAAATTGCCTCTGCACAGATTCAATGATATTATTATTTATATTATAGTAAGGATCCCATATAATTGATCCATATTCCAAAATGGGTCTCACGAGAGATACATAGAGCTGTTTAGTAATATAAGGATCGGAGAACTCCCTAGACCACCGCTTTATATAACCAAGAACGCTTCTTGCTTTGTTAACAGCCATAGTAATATGAGCATTGAAATACAGCTTAGCATCAAGTAGGATTCCAAGATCAATGATTGATTCAACCACCTCCAAATAATTCTTACCCAGAGAGTAATTAACTATGTTTATGTTGTTTCTACCAAATTGCATACATTTACATTTTCCTATAGTTAACTCAAGCATGTTGTGTTCGCACCATATGAAGAAGTCATTCAGGTCGTTTTAGAGAAAGGCATGATCATCAAGATTAGCAAAAGAAAGGAAAATTTTAACGTCATCAGCGTACATCAATATATCAGCGGATTTAAAAACATTTGGAAGATCGTTTATTAGCAAGGAAAATAAAAGTGGTCCAAGATGACTGCCCTGGGGAACACCAGAAGGAACAGATATGTGTTTAGATACACAGTCGTTAACTCGTACTGTCTGTTTCCTTCCTGTTAGGTATGACTCCAGCCAATTCAAACTAATTCGTGATACACCCAACAAATCAAGTTTAATCAATAAGAGCTTATGATTAACCTTGTCAAACGCCTTACTGAAATCAGTATATATGACATCGGTTTGCTTCCCTCGAACAAACGCAGCATTGGCTAAGGAAGTAAAATGAAGAATATAAGTTGTCGTAGAGCAGCCTTTTCTAAATCCATGTTGTGAAGGTGATATTAATGATGCAGTGTGATGACAGAGAATATCAGCAACCAATTCTTCAAACATTTTCGGAATAACACTTAATTTTGCAATGCCCCTATAATTTTTAATATCAGTCCTACTCCCAGATTTAAACAGCGGTATAATAAATGAGTCTTTCCAAATAGTAGGAAAAAATCCAAACTTAACAGAGGTACTAAATAAAAGAGTCAGTGGTGTAACAAAAGATTCAGCACAGTGACGTAAGATACTACTTGGTAAAAGTAAAAGTTACAATAAAAAATTTTTCGGTAAATAAAAAATCCTAAAAAAAATTGTGCGGATTTGCTGAATGACAATAGAATACAAATAGCGTCGTGAAATTGTTTCAATGAAGTGTTTGATGATTTTGCATCGTAATAAAGGCGAGAATCCACAATTTCGTACTTTAACAAGAAAAATACTTGTACAAACTTCAAAAAAATATACTCGTATTAGTAGGTTTTTTCGTTGTCTTGCGTGTGGGTTTAACCCCATGTAAACCGTCAACAACTTTTCCAAATACCTTTTAACGATCACCTAACCATGCTGTTTAAACAGTGCATATAAAAATTGTGATCCATTGGAAATCAATTCCTTGTATAAGCCATTGAAGGTATGACAATGCCTGTATGTTTTATTATAAAATTTTCATTTTCAAAGTATTGACCGTCTGAGCGGGCATATATATTCTTTGTAACTAAAGTCTCTTTCAATAGAACACTGAGCTGGAAATTTCTTGGCAGTTTTTGTTAATATGTCTGGTCGTTACTCTATAATAGTGCAAATCAATGGTTGGCAGTTCGCTATTAAGCTGAAGCTCGAAAAAACTCATTTTGAAAGTTATTAAAATGTTGAATTTGACAAAGTCCACAGTGGACACTGTAATAAGCGGTTCGTAATCAAATGCCCCTACCAGCGGATGTCCAAAGCAGACAGATAAACAACCTTAAAGAGCTGGGAGACAGAAAAGTTACTGATAATCTCACAAAAGGTGCAGTAAAGCTATCCCAAGTTAATCGTTATTCATTTAGAAAATAAATGGTTTAAACTTACACGTTTCCAGGAAGCAAAAAACGACATTTAAGTGCAAGAGAAAGTATAGAGATATGCACTCAAGTATAACGACGTGTATTTTTTTTTATCCACTGAGACAAGAACTCAGGGGAGTAAACCCCAAGTCATGCTGTGCATTTAAAATGGTAGAGTTTTTTCCTTTTAAGTGTCTTACGAATGAGACATCACTCAAAGGCCACTGTTTATACATTCACCCTTGAATGATCAACAGCAATTGCCCCATCTGTTGTTTAATGTTGATTGTGGTGAGGGTCTTCACTATGCAGGCTGCTGTTATGTACTACTTCCCAGTAGGTGGAATATTTTCTCCTGATCATTAGTTTTTAATGCAAATGCCAAAGTTGGAATAGAGTGGAATGTCAGGGAGGATGGAACACAAATTTTTATTTTTAATTTTTCATCTTTGCTGGGACTTGAACCTGGGCTGTTTGAGTTTTTGTGCGAGCGGTCTAACCACTAAACCATTCAAGCGTTTCAAAACGCGTTATTTTAATGTATGAATAGGAATTCAACGTTTTGGTTGTTAGTGATGACATGAAGAAACCAAATTTAGTTTTAAATTGTTAAAATTTAAGAGCTACTGTCATACACGGAGAAGGATCCATCCCATCCTATTATATGGGGATGCATATCCGCAAAGGATAATAAATTCACAAACGTATTTGTATATCTTAAAAAAGAAGATCCTTACTATCCTCAAAAAACTAAACTCAAATGTCGTTTACACTTTAAAAAATTACAAGGACTTTATATAACGCTTGGTTAGAATTAGAACATACTCCTCTGACCGTACTATTATTTAAAATTTCATGTGCATTATTCAAGACTTTCGTGAAAAACCAAAGCACATCATCTTTGCAGCAGTTGGAATTATATGAAAATATGAAAACAGTTCCTTCACAATTAATGAAAAATCTGTTAAACTCAAAGTCTAATAGATGGAAGAAATCGGCGTAGTTAAAAGGTGAACCAACTAGCCAATGAATGACAAATCAAGTATATTGTATGTACAGATTTAAATATAGTCGTCCGTATACTTTTGTAAACATGAACAAGTATTTGTTTTTAAAGAGCAAACTGAATTTTAAGTTTTTATTAGCATTTATCTGATAATAAAGAAAATATGTATGCATGTCGTGCAGATAGGACATGAAGTGTGTGCTCGATATCGTCGGCAAATTAAAGAATCAAAGTCAACTTGACACAAACCTAACAAACTACAATTACTTTCTGATGTACATAGTAGTTAAGGAAGTTTTTTAAAACTAAATACAAGAATTTTTTTGTTGAAGTTGAGTTTTAATTTCAAAAAGAAAACTTTAACTTTTATTTAAAAACATTTTTCTTTTTTTTTCATTTACGTGTTTTGGCAGTTATTCAACTTTTACGTCAGTTATGTGTCATGTCAGAAACAACAGAAGGTTTAGAAACAAAAAAATATACTCAACTGGGTCCGTTCAATGTATGTGATTTTACACACATGAATACACTTGAATGCACACACGCATATACTCAGGGGAATCTAAAATAAAAACAACACAACAATAACAACAAAACAATGATTTATAGACGCAAACACACAATGAAAAAACATTGACTAGTTGAAGAAAACAAAAAAGCCGATTTTAGTATTTGGCTGGTGATGTTGGTTTTACAGTCCTTTACTAGAAATACAAACAAAAGATTTAAAATTTTTTGAATTTCGATATGGCAAAAAATAAAATTGTTTCAATAACATCGAATGTTTATTTTGGTCTCACTTTAAATTTAAGCTACAAATTGCTGCTGTAGGAGATTAAGAAAATAAGAAAATTGTAACATTCTAAGTAGTTAATAATTTCGAATAAAATATTGTACTTGAATTTCATTGCAAACGAATTGTAAGTTTTAAAGCCAATATATAAGAGCTAATTTGCATCCGAAATACTACCTGGCAACGGTTTGTTCAAAAGTATAAAAGGTTTCTTTGTGAGATTATAATTTCATTTTAAATATTTTCTTATTTTTTGGGATAAAGACTAACAAAAATTAATTTAAAAAATTTATCACTTTACCTGAGTCTTGAACCCGAGTCTTCAGCATCTAAAGACTAACGGTGGTTTTGTTTTACTGCTTGATAACTATTCCAATCAGAGTTCGGCTTATTGCACTGAATTGTAAAGCATTATGGTTTCCACTTAACGACTTACTATTAATGCAGCTATAATGCAGTGACAGATGGAAACAATTAACCGGTAATTTAAACAATTGTAGTAGTAGTGGAAATTTAGTGCATTCACTTAAACGATTAGTGTGATAGTAAAAATTTAGTGCACTAATTCCGTCCTAAAAATCTGAAAAGGTGAATTGAATAATTCATAACATTTGAAAAAACTAACATAGTGATTAAAACAACAACAACTAAAACTTTTTACAGGCGAACTCAGCAAATAAAACTATGTAGGCATATATAATAGTATCACGTTTCTGTATGAAAGTATATAAAAAAGGCAGTGGAACTGAATATGGATTTCTAGTCCATTACCAATAATCATTCAGAATTAGTGCATTAAATTTCTACTACCACTAAAATCGTTTCACGTAGTGCACCAAACTTTCTTCGTTTCTTAATGAAGAAAAGCCAGCAATACTTGAAACATTGAAAGTCATATTCAAGGCATCATTGATGGCATATCGTATCTGCTGCGGCCATTTGTAAAACAACATATTAAAACAAATATATGTAATGAAATTATCAAACACATTGTGTGAGTCAATTTTTATCAAAGAGTACAGGAACGTACAGTATAAAATCGACTCCTAACGACAGACTTGAGAAGTTTGTTCATGGCAACTAGTTACTCTCAGAACATTTGCCAGAAAACTAGTATTTTTTATGCCATATTTCTTTCTTTTTTTTAAATTACAGAGATGGGGTTTGAACCCCGAACTCATGTATTGGTAAGGCAACAGCCGCTATCAGAGCAGTGGCGTCGCCTTTTGAAAACTCTTCTCTGGTTCTTCATTGTAAGGAGAAGCTGACTTGGAGATGCTTGTTGCATATCTTTGGTCTGAGTTCCGAGTCATAGGGGTATCATAGGAAATGAGAAGGCGGATGGGCCTGCTAGAAGCGCCTCTGCTTGAAGGGAGTCTGTTGCTTCCTACCCGGATGTTCACTGCCCTATGACTGTCATTAAATAAGGGATAACAAAGTTTTTCCTTCAAAAATTACTGAACAGATGGAGTTCCATCATTTCCTGTGTTGTTTCTAGGACACTTTAGTCTCGATATAACCGGGACAAGACTCTGGCAATCTTGGGGATTTCTAGTCAGTCTTTGTCCAGATTTAAAGCGATGTATGTGGGTCACTGGCAGATCAGTAAATTCGCAGAGAAGTTGGGTCTACCCAACGGGAATACTTCTGAGAGGGAGGGAGGTAAATTTCCTAAACACTGCCAGGTCTGGCAGACAAACGTTTAAGCTTTTTTATGGGTGCCTTTTTGCGATAGCTTAGCGCAGTGTGCGAACATAAACCCCCTTGTTTTACTTCACTTTATAGACAGTTCTAGTTGGCTATAGACCTTTTTCTATTTGATTGATTTCAGTTTGCTCCTGCAATGGTATCAAAATGGCACTTTGTGCTAATTGTAGTTGATCAGATTTTGGCTGACTAGCCATTTGATCTATCTACCAAACTTCTTTTAAGACGTCATAGCTAACATTGTAACCCGTAGCTCTCGTCTAGTAGTCTATGTATTAAACTACGGCGACCACATCTGTTTAACTAAAAACAAACAAATTCATTCCAATATTATGCATTTTTGTCTGGTATTTTAGTTTTAAATTTGCAAACTCTGAAAAGGTAATGAAATAAAATCGAAAACAATTTTTAAGAATTTTACAGCAATCACTTAGAATAGGCGTTCTTTTAAAGTCAATAGAACATTAAACTGTAAAAATAAAAATATAATACAATAAGAGATTATATTTAAAAGAACACGACATTATTATGATTTCGAATTTTTGGCCACCGTGGCTTTTTAAACAAAGTGCTTTTGTGTAAACCAGTATATTTGTCTTCCTACGAAACAATTGAAAGTTATGAAATCGTACAACCTTAAAGATCACCTGAAAGTTTCATTTTTCGAAGTCCATGCATACATATATAATTGGCCATTACAACCCTGTTTCAGGGTTACAGCCTAGACTCTCGTAGCATCCATGTTGTATGAGTTAATTTTCTTCCATGGGTACCGGGACCTACAGTTCAAAGTCGATTCCGAACGACAGACTTGAGAAACTTTTTCATAGCAATCAATTACTCTTAGAGCTTTTGCCAGAAGACTGCTAAGACTGCTTTTTTTTATATTTCTTTCTTTTTAAGATGTCAAATGTTTAAGATGTCGTTTTAGTAAGCCAACACACTAATCACTAGACCATGGCAACTAGGAATCCATTTATAAGTAAATTTTAATTTTAGTTCCTCGACATAACGACGTAACGTTATGCCCGAAATAATGTCATACTCTTTGAAAAAAAATCATTTGAAATATTGTAATTTAAAAATCACAACAACACTTGCGTATGTTAAATATATCGGAATTACCACAATACTCTCTTTAAATCACTGATTGATATTTTAATTTTTAATAGCTGCTATAATCTTTTAATCAGAGTTTTTGTTAGATATTAGAAAAGGAAAACAAAAATGTGTCTTCACACAGAAATGTTATAAAGACCTTAACAAACACAAAAATAATAAAATGGAAACAAAATTGTATTAAAATTTTAAGTACAAAGTGTCTTACATTGAAATTTTTTTAAACAGTTACTAATGAATAGTTCGATTTTTTTTTAAATCCTTCAATTGATTAAAGACTTTAAGAAATTTTAATTTTCATAAATATTTATCAAAAATTCATAACAATTTTTGCTTCATTGACAACTGCTGTGATATAAATTGCTTACTTAGTAATGCGTAAATTTAAATGAATTCTTATTGCAATAAACATTTTTCCAAAAAACCGAAAAAAAATTCTACAGATTGTTTCAATTTAGTGGTATGTAGTCTTTTGCCACTTTGCAAAATTTTGTGGTGATAAAAAAATCCCTATACAGAAATGTATGCAAAACATTCTTGACAACAAAAATTTATTTACAAAACAGAAAAACACAGGGTTATACATTTAGAGGTCGTAAGAGTAAAGTTGAATAAATGGCACATAATGCTACAATTACGAAGCAGCTTTATTTCAGTTTTAATGGATGGGACGGGCCTTATCATTATGTACGCAATACAATGCCATTTAAATGATCACCTAATAACCACCATTAACTTGCACATTTCGGGCAGTTTCTCGGTGATAACTTGGGGATAACTCGTATATGCGCCGACACAGTCTATGACGTAGCCCTTCACATGACTTTGTTAAATGGCACATTTCTAACAGTTGGTAGCCTTGTCACACCAATTATTTAAAACCACAAAATGGATTACCCGTTACATTGTATTTATATAGAAATATTTTTTCTGATTAACAATTTTGTATAAAAAAATGTTTACAAAGTTTATTAAAACTTAATTTTTAATAATCAAAGAATGAAAGCCATTTCACAGAAAACATATTCAATCATTTACAGAAAAAAAAAATAAATAACAAATGAGACTGAAATTATTAAACTTAAAAGTCAATGAAACAAAACAAAAGTACATGAATAGAGAGAAAAAGAAAAAAAAAAGAAATAAAAGAAGGAAACCAACAAATTTATTGGCGTCTAGACATTTAAGGAGCAGCATATTAAAGATTTAAATTTTGCCTTTAACGATTTTATTTTCAAATGTAGAAACGTGGTGCATATACAAAATTATAAATCCCCATGATTCTCTGTTAAAAATCAAAATTTATGAAGTTTTATCTGTTAGGTTTTAAATAATCTAAAAACGGAACAAGATTTAAATGAAGACTATATTGGATGTTACTAAAACAAAATAATAAAAATTGTTTTTAAACTGATTCCAAGTTTTTTTTTTCATATAAAAGTTGTCTTGGGGTTTACTTCGCTAAAGACATGTACATAAAGGCGTATAGTAAAATATGGTTAATCAAATCCTTGATTCTCGAGAAGCTAGGCCGTAATCCTGACACAGGGTTGTAAAGGCCAGTTATGTATGTATGTAAATCCTTGATCCCAACGTTTTCTATAATATAAAAGACTATTAGTCTTGTTAACCTTCAAATGTAACTTTAAAATTTAAAAACGTCTGTTCCATTTTCAGTACCAAACCATACAATACCATTTACAAAATACTCATCGAAGGAAGTGGAATGTATAATAAAACCATGACGTTGTATTTATTTTAATTTACCACTCTCGGATCCAATCAAAATAGCCCACAACAGAATATTCAATGTCTAATCGAAATAATTAGAAAATCTTTGATGGAACCCAAAAATAAAAATGAAACAAAAAGCAATGGTGGCTTGTCTGAGATATAACTTCAATGTAATTTTGATCCCGAATTGTTGAATTTAAGACTCGGCTTACAATAACCAAATGCTCGTATATTCTAATCGATTTAAGAAAATTATTAAATAATGAATTCAGTAAGAAGGGCTTTGGCAGTGACAAATCCATTACCTCCTATTTAGATATCCCATTGCCCTATGACTGTCATCAGAGGGTAAATCTTCAGGTTTGTTTCTGGAAGGGTACAGAATAGATGGAGTGGCATCACCGATACACACATAGATACATACATAATTGACCATTACAATTCATTTTTAGAGTAACGGTCTAGCATCTTACAACACCCATTTTATATGAGCCAATATTTATTCATGAGTATCCCAACCTACAGTCTTGAGAAGCTTGTTCATGGCAATCAGTTACTCTCACAACTTTTGCCAGGAGACTGTTAAGAGGTGGTCGCCGAAAGAAATATTTTTTCATATTTATTTTTTTCAAGATGTCAGAACTGAGGTTTGAACCCGGAGCTCTCGTCTAGTAAGACAACACACAGTACATACTAGATTACGGCGTCCACCGATACTAATCTTAAAAATATGGATCTCAGAAATTTCTGTATTACTTCTGAAAAGTAATGTGCTTGTTATTTTCGTTGCGCTTATCCGGATCTGGTAGTCAGGAGTTTTCGGATTTCTAAGGTGGTTTTTTTCATAGTTTGGCACAATGAGTAACCCAGAACTGCGTCGTTTAAGTTAGCTTTTACTGCTGTGGGGATTCATTGAGTTTCTCTATATTATTACCTATAGTAGTTAGTCAGTTATCAAATTGCAGACGGCTACGCTATCCGAAGATGTTATTTTTTTATTATATGTTTGCAAAAATGTATTTTGCCTTTACAAACAATATCAGTACGAGTAGTATTAGTTAGCTTAATTAGTAATATTATATAGTGTGAAATGAAAAGCCAATTCAATTTTTTTTATATTATCAACTAAAAAACTCTAAAAAAAATTCTAAAATTCTAAATGCTACTCCTTAACTTTTTTAACGAAACTTTTCTGGCAAAACTTTGTTCTATGTAAACGAAAGATTTATTTTTTTTTTTTTTTTCAAAGAAAATTTTCACAATTTGGAATTTTGTTATGGCATTAATCACTTGAATATGACGAAATGTTAACCGTATTAGATGTCGATTGTTTTCTTGCAACTAAAAAACAACAACAACCCTATACAAAATTAAAATTCATGTATTTCAAAATTAATTAAATCTAATTTCTTATCTAAAATAATACATCACTTATACTGCTGATGTTGAAAAACATTTTTTAAAGATTTTATCATATATTAACATATTTTCCCAATGAGAACCATCAATCATTCATTCAATGCAAAATCAAACAATAGATAACCCTGGTTATTGTTAACAAAATCTTTTTTGCTTCTCCTTTGATTGACGCAAATAATCCAACCACATTTCATTGACATTATCGCCGTATCCATTTAATCTTGTCAAATCTGTTACAAATAGATACACTTTTAATGGAATATATTATTGGTTTAATAAATTAATTACATTCATGGTATTGTGGTAATCGAAAGAAAACAATAGGGGTAGTTAGATATACAAATTTATAATATGAAAATATAAAATCTTTATCATTTATGAAATATTAAAAAAAAACTTTAAAGAAGTGTTCGTATAAAAGTTTGTCCTTTTCGCTGTCAAAAAAAAAAAAAAATAACAACAATAATTGTTAACTAAAAATGACTGATTATAATTTAATACATACATACATATATTTAAAAAGACTTTCTATATTTAAACTCATGTAGATATGTACATATTTATGTATACCTACGTATGTATGTATGTGTATATATATATGGGCAATTTCAAAAATTTTCGACATTTTGATATTTTTTTTTCGAATTTTTTTTTTTTTTTGATGACACGAATGACGCTTTGGTCACGTGAAGGGTGATATTTTAGCATACCAAAAGAGTTCGCGTTAATCATTTATTGCAAACGGCGCGAAAGTTATGGAGCTTTTAAGTTAAAATCTCTTAAAAAAAATTTAAAGTTACATTTTTTGGTTTATTTTAATAAATGTTGTATGGATGCATGAAACTCATTTCAAATTCATCAGTGCAGTCAAAATTCATCAATGCACTGATAAAATACACAAAAAAATATCACATATAATTAAATTTCCTTAACATTAAAAAACGCGAATTTTTGCAAAAATATAAATGTTTCACCGATTGTTATAATATGTGTTTATATAACGCATAACTAATTTACAGAAAAACAATGTTTTGACTTGCAAATTTACAAAATAAAAAAATTTATATAAGAATTATTTTTGAGGTTAGGATTTTTTTTTTTTATCTGTAAAATTTAAAATCATGAAAATTTTTTAATGCCTATTCGGTTTTATTATCAAGCTTAAAAAAACCTTTCATTTGGTGTCAATCGCGGCGGAATCTATACATAACTACAGATGTCACAAAGCAAAATGTGTTTGAAGAAAAATGCCGCTGTACCCGCTAAATATGGACCGAATTCAACCGTATTTATATATGATCTTTAGTTCACAGCCGCACTTTATTTCCAATACTTTACATTGATTTTAAACCACTGATTAACTAAAAAATCGCGAAACAAAATCATGAAATTTCGTAAAAGTTTTATTTTCTTTATAAAATTTTTGCGTTTCAAAATATTTTAACGCCTTCTTGACGTTGAGGTGCCATTTACTAAGAAGTTTAGATCACGCAATACATAAACCAGTTTTAAATAAGATTGCAAATGTCAGGCGCGAAAAACTATCATTTTTGACAAATTTACGCCAATTCTATACAATTTTGAGGTCATCGTTCTCAGCAACTAGCAGCCTGACATCGGCGTGATATGGCGCAAATTTTAGCAAATTGCACCATCTAATAAATACTGTAATGAAATTTTCTTGAACGGCGCAAAAACGCTATAGGAAAAACTGCGAAAATTAAAAAATCTGAAAATTTTGGTTTCAAAAATGGACCGCTGTACAACTTTTTCCCAAATAGTAGTATGGGCATAACTTTTAGAGTGTAAATATCTACAAAGTCTAGTGACTTTATTTTATATCAGTGGGCATCGGAAGTTTAAAACTAAAAGAAGAAAAGTGATGAAATATGAAAAAACTCCTGTAAATTTCAAGCCTGTTTTTGAGTTTTTCAATATTTGAGTGCCCATAACTTTTAGAGATAAAGAACTGATGGTCTGAAATTTTGAATTGCCCAGTTTTCTAATGTGGCCTACCAATCCCTTTTGACCGTTTTGGTCAATTCGAAAAACTGGAGAAATAATAAGCATCTGAACTCAGTTTCAACAAATGTTGAAAATTTTTGAAATTGCCCATATATATAAGTATGACTTATCTTATAGTCACAATATTACTACTGAATACTTTCATTGCACTTTCTATGATACGAGTATGTACGAGTATTAGGGACGCTCATTGTATATTCATGCATCGCGAACATCGATGTTTTTAATTCGAAATATCGATGCGTCGAATGGTACGATATTAGTCGATACATTGATATATTTTTGCGATGCATCGAATTAAAAACATTATGTATAATTGTGTATTATATCCATGTTTTATTAATAAATGTAATAAAGAATGCTGCCATATACAATTTTTATAGTACTAACCCAGCAGAAAAAAGTGAAAAGTCACAATAAGAATTTCTAGTTATCGATACAATTTAGAAATCACAAACAAATTATACAAAGTGGTAACATTTGGAAGCAATAAATAAAATTGTAAGCAATAATGGAAGCATTATATTGTTTTGTATGCATTTAAGCTTACAAATATTCCAATATTCCATACTGGTACTATTCCATTTTAGTGGCTTATTTCATATAAAAATCATGCGTTATTGATGCTCACGAGTGAGTGATTGTTTACAATTTCTCCGTTACAAAATAACTTACTGGTAAGCACTATTGTCTTCTGGGTACATACTTATCATCGCAAGAATTAAAGAACGCTGTAACTGACAAAAAATCGAAAATACATTTTTGCATAATTTTTATCAGAAAAAAAATACGCGTCGATTGGTCCTGGTCCTAGATTTCTATGATGAAACGAAATTCACTTACGCTATCTGCGTTTTGAAAAGTACCAGTGTTTTCTTTCTAATTTCATACAGGTTTTTTGGCTCTGGTGAACATTAAATGTTTTGTCAGTTACAGCGTTCTTTAATTCTTGCGATGATATGATGTAGTTCGTTAGTTCGGATTTACACCTAGGAAATTTAAACGACAAAAATTTTTTCAATTTTTCAACAGGATCCACGCTTTAAAAAAATTAATTTTGTAACCCAATTGCTTGTTCCAAACCCTTTGGAAAAATTCAAAAGATAATAGCAAGGGATAAGATAAGGTAGCAGACAGCTTTAGTCACTTCACAATTAGTTCACAAAAATTTTAAATCAAATAGAAATCCAGAAAGCCCTTTAGAAGTATGCCAGTTCCATTCAATTGCTTTTTTCAAAAGCATCGAAAACATCGATGTTTTTATTCGATACATAGCAAAACATCGATGTAAGTTCACGTTGCATCGCATTGGCAAAAACATATTTCGTAAGCATACCTAGTATGTATGTAAAACACTTTTATTATTGAAACACTATCATCTATAAGTATAATTATCAATATCAATTAATATACTCGTATGTATATAACCTGTGTACATAAGTACATAAATCTATTGAAAAATTCCAAAGTTTGTGTAAATAATTTTACTATAAAAAATCAATAATTTCGTGTATTGATGGTAGGCTTATTACACGGAACAGAAGCACATTAAAATTCTTATAATTATTATAGTTCTATTCTGACTTCACTGCAGCACCACAAAAAAAAAACAAAAAGGAAATTAATTTGGCCTTAGGTAGACTTAAGCTTTTATTGCATATTAACAGAGAAGTATTGTAGTATATTTAATTAATTATTCTTTATTTTTCACATCTGTTCTGCCTACAATTGTTATCAACTAAGCAAAGTTGTGATTGATCTAAAAAAAACAAGCAGATGTTGTTTTAAGGCCTTTTTTGTAGAAATATTTTGCTTATCTTTTGTCCCGCAGCAGTAAAGCTGTATAAACATGATAACAAAAAAATTCAAATTAATGATAAGTATAGAATATGTTTTAATTTCAGGATTCATTGTTTATATGTTAAGCAAACAAATGAACCTCTTCGCTAAACACTTTTTGGCGATATTAAAAATTTATAGAAGATTTTCAAAGGTAATCGGAATAATTTCTCACTGTTGTTAGTGAGCTGACTATTGTTAAAACATGACCAACTTCGTTATGTAATTTCTTTTTGTTAGACACGGATAGCATGCTATTTATGATTAAAATTATAATTCAACTCGAGATTAAAGGCCGAGTGACACAGAATCCGTCATACGTTGTGCTTTGCCTCTTTCAACTAACAAGTAAGTTAAAATAGATACAGGTTTTCTTCTATACTTTGTTTCATTCGGTGCTTCTCCGCTAACGCAACGTAAAAAAGTTGGGCAACTTTTAACTTTTAGCGCAAAATAAAAAGGATTCAAAATAAAAATTTAAAATAAAATTAAAAGAAAGGAAAATGGGAGATATGTAAATATAATTTTTTTTCGACAAAAGCAAACAGGAAAAGCGGAATAAATTAAAGAAGAAAAAGTCGTGGGTTTTATAAATTTACTTTTTTAAATTATCTTACAAATATATGCATTGAAAAAACTTAAATTTTATTTTTGATTAAGTATCCATCAAAGTACTCATTGTAATTACCTCATACGTTAATACGTTGCTGTCAGTTGGAAAAGGCAAAGTACAAAGTATGACGGATTCTATGTGACTCGGCCTTAAGTTGGCTGATATTATGCAAACTTTGTTTTATCAATTTTAATGGTAAACAAATGTTAGTTGTAGAGTTCAAGGCAGCAATAGGCATCAGGCTTATTAAGTCGGGTAATGAGGATTGCAAAATGAAGCAAGAAAAACATTAGTTTGCAGAAGAACATTACAACAACGCCGCATTATACTACGGTTTGCTCCGCCATCTACATTCTTCGGATGAAGCCTCATGTGCCAAATAGTTGCTTTCGAAACTAATTAAAATACCACCGGCGGACAGAGATTTGATTTCAGAAATGAAATTATCTCACTGTTGCCTATTTTTATGATCTCGATAAAACTTAGGTTTTTAAAAGGAATAAAGAAAAAATTTTATAAATGTTAGACAAAGAGCATGGAGGCCGAAGCGCCTATACTGAAAGATTTTATGATTTTTTTTTTTCAAAAAAGCTGTAACTCTTCTAAAAACTCTCTCATACAATTTTATAATATCAGGGCTGTTAGATTTATTTTAAACTCTTTGGCAAAATTTAATGTGAAGGATCGTCAAAATCGCCAAATCATTTAGTCTGTTTTCACACGTAGAAATTCCTATTTTGAAGTTTTTATGTTTGTAGACGAAGGCGGCGAGGAGTAAAGAAATGAGTACACTCTATCTTGTACTGGCAATACGCTTTACACTCTCTCATTCGTAATTGCACATTAGAGACCTGCATGACTCAATTCATCTCTTTAACACACAGTGAATGCAGCTTAACACTGTTACAATACTTTATGTATACACACACTAAATAAAGAATGAGAGTAACAGAGGAAGAAAATGTCATTCAACAATGTGTCACTCATAACAGCTTGTGTAGTACACACCATACAGCATATCAATAAAAAACAAAAGAGACCACCAAATCAAAAGTATGAATTCACTGAAAAATATACATCCACTTAAAAAACTAGCACTCATTAAGAAATTGGTTTTTGTTTTCTTGCAAGACGCCTTTTGTACAAAGACAGCTTTGAAAAATTCTGTCGTCATTGAGAGAGAGAATATGTTTAAAATGTAAATACATACATACTATGTAGGTGCCCTCTGCTTTGCTCTTTTTTAGGAATATTAAACTATGTATGTAAAATTTATAATTTTTACTCCCTAAATTTTGTTATTTGTTTAATTAAACAAAACAAATGAAAAAACAACAAAAACACAACTATAACACAGTGAATGCTTACTGTTAAGAATGTGGTATTCATTGTTGTTTTGAGTTACTGTGATTATGACTCACTCATTCAAATTAAATGGATGCAGTAAAAAATAAATTTGGTACACTATTTAGTCTGTTAAAGAGATATCCACATTTTTACAGATTGTGAATGATGAGTGAGAGCACACCAATGAGTCATTTAAAAGCATGTGCACAATTTTAGGTTTTTTCACATTCATTGCAGGTCTCTATTGCACATATGCATTCACACAATTATAAATAACATACGTGACGTCAATAATAAGAATTGTATTGTCTGAACACCGAAGATAGTTCAAAGAAGAATAAACCAAAATCTTAAAAATAAGAATCTCTACGTGTGAACACAGACTTATACTCGTATTTTAGATTTGTTTCATTAAATTACAAAATGTATGTATTAAAAACATCTCATATTTAAATATCACACACAGTAAATTTATTTCGAAAATCTTCATGATATACATGTTATTCAAGGTTTTTTTTTTGTATGGAACTACTCGTGCTATTGTTCTTGATAGAAATGGAATATTATTTTATTCTCAGCTAAATTTTGAATATTTTCAAATGTACGAGCATCAACAATGAAACCAATTTCACGAACTTTAGCAATAAACTTGCGTATACCGATCACTGTTGGTCCTTCTCTGCGACCAAATTTTGTACGACATTTTCGTGCAATTTCAGACCGACTGTTTTTGTTTCGGAAATAAATTTCCAATATATGGCAATTCTGCTCAAGCATAAATCGATTCATTTCGTTCAGTGGAGATAATAAACTGACAAAATAGAATGACACAAGTATTGTCAGATTCAAAATAACCGATGATGGCGATAAAAATATATTTTAAAGATACAATTAGAAAGAAATTTATGGTTAATATTTAAGAAATTTTATACTTATTTATACACAGTTTCATTAAAAACATTCATATATAGTACACCTCATCGTGTTCATCCTTGTATTCTCTTTGGAATACATTTTATGAAAACTGTTGACCAATTTAAAAACAACAAAAAAAAGGCAACATGTTACTTAACTTGTAAGTTTGTTTTGATTGTCAGAATAAAAACTAATACCCGTATTCATAAAAAATAAAATTGGTTTATAGAGTGTTTATTTGACATATTTCTATGGAGTAATTGTCATAAAAGTAATTAATAAAACTGTTTTATTTTTTATGAATACGGGCATTAATAATTATAATTTAATTTAAAAATTACAACACCAATCAACACTTAAAATTACTACATTTACAAAGAAACCGTCAGATGACTATTAGAAAATTATACAAATTTTAAAAGATTATCACTTGGATTTTAATTTAATTTAAATTTTTTTTCTTTTCTTGACAACAGAATATTGAAATTTCATTTGTTTTAATGACTGTCACTTACATATATTTAATTTTTTTTTTACAGGAAGCATAACAACCATTAAAATATTTGCTTAAGTAAATAAACTTGGAAAATATTCATTGAATATTTTGAATAATTTCTCACATACTCTGTAAAATAAACGAACAAATTCTGTTTAAATACCTGATATACATATAGATACGTCCGGGATTTCATATAGAGCAGAGTTCACAGGGGGTGCTGTTCATTTAAACAGTTCGTAATTCGTCGCCCAATTACAAAAAGTGTAAGTTGGAGGATTAATTCATTTTTTATGCTAATGGCGCTAATCGTATTTGTAAACAGACATTTTCACAAATACACAAACAAACCAAAAAAATAAACACACGTTTACTGTCTTTCAGTCTCATTTGCTGTCTATTGTTGTGTAAAAATTTATTGTCAAAAATAAGCCACAAGCAAAAACGTATACAGGGTGGCCCAGAAAGACCGAAGTGGTGTGAATTCCTTATAACTTTTTTATTATAATTTTTTTTTACTTTTCTTTTCAGTATTTTGTAAATAAGACTTGGACAATTTATAATGGAACAATACAAAACTGAACAACGTGCCCAAATCTTTGAAATTTACTTTTAAAATCAACGGTCCTTTGTGTTGACTCAGCCTGCATACCGTCATCAATTTAATGTGCGCGTTGCACCCTCTCAGTCTACAATAAACCATCTGGTTGCACATTTTCGACAACAAGGAGCAGTAAGGAACCTTCCTGGTTCAGGCAGACTACGAACTGTCCACACGTTTGGCAATATTCAAGTGGTACAGGAGAGTATTCGGGAGGATCCAGAAACATTAATTACTAGAAGACGTTCGACACAACTTGGCCTCTCAAGAGGGTCTCTGCAGCGAATTTTGCATACAAAATTGGAAAACCATCCGCAAATATGGTTCCAACAGGATGGAGCCATAGCGCACACTGCGAGGGCCACAATGGCTCTTTTACGCGACATCTTTCGGGAAAGAATAATTTCGCGTAGAAGCAATTTTAATTGGCCTCCGCTTTCCCCAGATTTAACCTCTCCAGACTGTTTCCTTTGGGTTCATTTAAAAGGGAAAGTTTATATTAATAAGCCTAGGACTATTGAGGAATTGAAAACCAATATTCGAGACGAAATTAACAACATAACGCCGGAAGTTTTGCAAAAGGTCATGGAAAATGTGTTAGAAAGAGCACATTTGTGCGAAGCAGAAAATGGCCACCACTTGCGGGATATTATTTTTAATAACTAATCCAAAAATATTCCCTATAAATTTACTGTATTTACAAAACAAAAAATTAAAAAAATATGTCTTAAATAAAAAGTTATAAGGAATTCACACCACTTCGGTCTTTCTGGGCCACCCTGTACAAACATTTTTACAAATATTACCAAGCACAACACACCACAAATATAATATTTTTATATCCTAGAAATCAGCATATATGTATACTGGAAGTTTGTATGAAGAAGTTCCATAAGTTTCTGTACGAGTATTATTATTTAATTTGAATAATTCTACTTATTTTGCTCCGAAATTTATGGTTATGCTCAACAATGCTACGATGGTGCATAGGTTTCAAGTGTATTATGTTTGTACTGACAACTACAAGGCCTTTAAAAATAATTCGTCTACTTCTTTATTAAGCCACTGCCTTGGAACTATAGTTGAACCTGGATTTTTCGGCAGGCATAAGACCCAGAAAAAAGGCAAATTGAGTACATGCGTACACAACCCTGTTTCAGGGTTACGCTCTAGCTTGTCGCCGCACCTTTTTTTCATTGCGATCAGTTACTCTCGGAGCTTTTGTCAGAAGACTGCTAAGAGATAGTTGCAGAAAGAAATATTTTTTAAAGTTTCTTTTTTTTGGAGGGGCGGGTGCGTGGCATAGTGGTTAGAGCGCTCGCACAAAAACTTAAACAGCCCAGGTTTAAATCCCAGCAAAGGTGAAAAATTAAAAAGTAAATTTGCGGTTTAATGGAAAACCAATTCCAAAAATCTTTATTTTTATTTTTTGCCACGCCTACAATTACCAGCCATTTAGAATTTTGGTTCCTGTGTCGCCATTTTTAGTCCAATCATAGCATGCCTGCGTTAATGGCTATGTATCGGCTACATTTTTGTCTTTATATGTATAAAGCTCCAATATTGATTCCAGTTAGGCATTCAGAAATAAATAATTTCTAAACGTTTATACGTAGTAGTCGCCGTGGTCTAGTGGTTAGTGTGTTGGCTTACTAAGACATGGGTCCTGGGTTCGACTCCAGGCTCTGACATCTTCAAAAAAAGAAATATGAAAAAAATATTTCTTTCGGCGACTACCTCTCAGCAGTCTTCTGGCAAAAGCTCTGAGAGTAACCAATTGCCATGAACAAGCTTCTCAAGTCTGTCGTTCGGAGTCGACATTAAACTGTAGGTCCTGGTACTCATGGATAAAAATTGACACACACAACATGAGTACTGCGAGAAGCTAGGCCGTAATCCTGATACAGGGTTGTAAAGGCCAGTTATGTATGTATGTATGTAAACGTTTATACGTGTAAGGCTCAAATACCTATAATGCGTTTCAGTATCTTTCAACGATTTGTCAAATAAACCCTTAATAAATGTTTTTTATTTGTTGTGAATTCAGTAGTTAGTTCGTACAGGTTTTTATAACTTTTAATAAAACATAAAAACTGTTTATTTTATTATTCTTTCTAGATATACAATTTGTAGAGAAAAAGAAAAAGAACAACTAAAATAGAACAACAAATAAAAGCCCATTAAATATTTATAACCACATGACATGAAAGCAATTTAATTGTCAACCAATTACACCACTAGCAGGCCATTCTTTTTAACCAGCAACTTAGCACTTGACACCTTAATTTAACAAATATTTAATTGAAAGTTTTGCTGAAACGCTTCATTTATGTTACAGTCTTAATTAGTCCGGAAAAAAAGAGAAATTTTTGTAGCAATAATATTAGAGAGACATATTAAACAAATACCATAATAAACCTAATGAAAGATATAAAAATACGAGTATTACACAAACAAAAAGATATATTTAGAAATCCTAAAACCATATACCAGAACATACAACTTAAACAATACAAGAGTGAGAACATAGTCCAAGATTCAAAATTTAGGTGGAGGAACATAATGTCAGCAAGTTGCTGAAGACTTTGTTCGTCAAGGACAATGGTTAGGAATGTGCTCTGAATTTTAAAATCAACATACTCACTTCATACATTAGTCTACTCTAATTAACAAAAGCAATTTATTCGAAATTCCACAGTGTAAGCTACTAAGATAGTAGACGGCATAATTATGCCAGTGTTTGTAAAGATTAAAGTTTGTTGTAAAATTAAAGTGGAAAATCGTTTAAAGGAATGATTAAAAAAATGTTATAAAAAGTTTGAATTGTTTTTATAATTCGTTTTATGAGAAAATTCGAGGTTCGTTTATTTTAAGATAAATCACCGAAACATTTCCCTTTAAAGCATTTATTAACACTACGGGGGTCGATTTGTATGGAAGGAAAAAAGTCAACAAAGCGTATAGCAAAAACGAAATCTAGGGAAAATTCTAAGAAAATTTCTCCAAGAAACCATGGGTCTAAAATAAATTCGTAGCTCCCGAAAATCAATTTGAAAATTTTATGTCACGTTTTATACAAAAAATCATTTATTTTTTGAATATCTGAGTAATACATTCTTATTTGTTTTATTTGTTTATTATTATATGAATTCTATATGCAATGGTGGCTTGTATTATTTATTATAGGGTTATGCAATTATATTATAATACGATTTATGTACAATAATCGATCGGTTTTCCGTTTGGTCATATTTTAAAAAATAATTACAAAAAGTAGTGTTTTTACGACAATTTTACACGCTGTCTTACCCTTTGAAATTATAGGAAAATTCCAATTAATGGTTTTTAATAGAAAGATGTATACCACCGTTTACCTTCGAATTTCAGCTTTCCAGTTGTAGCTTGAGCATTCTAATCGGGGTTGCCATTTAGTCAGGGTTCATTACAGAATTTAAAAAGGATGTTTTTTTGACAAGTTGTAAAATTAATGCTTTTTTAGCAGGGACCCGATTTAACTCTTATTATTTTTTAAATATGCAAAAGGTTATGGAAAAAATAGCTGAAAAAAAATTGGGCCTGTAATAATAATTATAAATTACCCAGAAAATTGTAGTGCTGCCATAATCATTATGAAAGATTTTTATTTTTTTTGGTCTTTGATAACGATTATGAAAGATTATTGGTTTTTTTGGTCTTCCGTAACCATTACAAAAGATATTTATTTTTTTTTGGTCTTTGGTAACCATTATGAAAGATTTTTATTCTTATTGGTCTTCTGTAACCATTATAAAAGATTTTTTTTTTTTTGGTCTTTGATAACCAATATGAAAGATTATTATTTTTTCTGTCTTCTATAACCACGTTTCAGTTCGCAAATCTTTAGATATTTTTATAAAATTTTGCACACTAACTTATCTATATTTGCAAAAGGATGAACTTTTTTTTATTGATTTTGGTTAGGATCCGCAAATCTTTCTCATATTTTTTTTCTTCTTACATAGTCATTATAAGTAACCAAATTAACCAATTGGATCCTAACAAACTGTATGAAACTATAGCTTTGAAATTAAAAAAGTGGAACATTTTGAGATATATATACATATGTATTTTCTAAGAATTTAATTTTACAAACATTAATGAACGCAATGTTCGCTCAGATAAATTGCAGCGTAAGTCAGTTAGTATAATTTTCAGAGCAGAAAATGCCCTTTCAACGCTGACTTGTGTTGCTGGAACGGCATGAACTATTAATGCTAGCTTCCTTAAAAAGGGATATGAATATTTTTTTGCTTGCCAATACTCTATCAAGTTTGTATCAATGTCAACTCTTGGACTAATTTTATTGCTATTTTTACAGAAATCCGTATTTTAACTAAACTACTTTTGTAATCCTTATTTTACCAATAGTTTAATTAATAGTTTCTTCTAATTTTTACTAAATTTTATGTAGAAAAATCTTTCATAATGGACATGGAAGACCAAAAAAAAAGAAAATCTTTTGTAATGGTTATAGAAGACCAAAAAAAATAAAAATCTTTTGTAATGGTTATAGAAGACCAAAAAAAAATAAAAATCTTTTGTAATGGTTATAGAAGACCAAAAAAAATAAAAATCTTTTGTAATGGTTACGGAAGACCAAAAAAAATAAAAATCTTTTGTTATGGTTATGGAAGCCCAAAACAAAAAAACAAAAAATATAATGGTTATCAAAGACCAAAAAAACATTGGTTATTTGTAACTATTATTCAGAGAGCAGGTTTTAAAAATTCTTGATTAATTATTATTTCAGGATTTTTTCAAATATTGGTTATAACTCTTATGTCCCTGTTTTTTAGAATTAAACAGTGTAAGAAAAATAGGATACTTTAGTTATAATAGGTTATTGTACATGATCATAAGACTAAAAAAAATAAAGAAAATGTAGTATCTTGATCAATACATATTCGTAAAAGCAAAATTTTTAACTTTCGAAAAATCTTAATAACTTTTTTATTTTTTACTCGATTTTATTTATTGGAAGCTTGTTTAACTCAGAACTAAATTAGCTTTAATAAAATATATACATAAGGGTATGTTTCTAAACAATCTAATTTAAAAAAATGGCGCCAAAGTTAAAAAATTTAGAAAAAATAAAATTAAAATCAGATATAATTAAAAATAACACTGCAAAAATGTAATATATATACAAAAATATGTACATACTTAAAAAGGCACATATTTCTTCTTTCTGAAACCGTTTAAAAATTTAAAATCGGATTAAAATCAACTGAGTTACGTGTTCATAAGTATTCGAACCTACCCGAAAATAGTTTTTTCGGAATAACTCCGAAATTTGAGGGTGTTTCCGAACTTTTAAAAATTAATTTATGATCTACTCAATAAGGCCTACAACTTACACTAGGTCACTTTCCAAGTATAAAAAAAAGTTGCTCATTTGTAGCACCGTGTAATTATTGGTTCCCCATTTTCATCGTTAAAACCAATGCCTTTGAAAAGTGATGTGGCAAAAAATAAGCAAGCTTATTCCCGATACCGAACCTATCACACGGCATAGCGAAATGGGGTGTATCATACCTTTTTGTGTGAACTTGGCTGTCCTGCAGTTGGTATGGAAAACTCCAGTTCAGACTCAATATCCATATGTGATTGACCAGGATTAAACGTTGGATCGCGACTAGCTGGTGGCAGTGTTGATTATTGGTCAACAGTAATCGCATCAAATTCGGGAATGGTTAGCTTTCTCCTACTGTGCTGATCAAACTCTTGGAGGTCAATGGTTATCAAGCCACAGCAGCAAAACGATGTTTTTTGCGCACTGACATTTCATAATATAAAAAACACGCCATCAAAAGTGTGCAGAAATGTTAAAGACTTGCCGGAATTTGCTTGACATTTGATTTGATATTGATGTTTAGTTAGTAATGTTTTTAGTTTTATCGAGATTTTTTAGATTTTTCGTGAGTTAACGGAATATTTAGCTTATTCCAAATTTCAAACAATTTTTTGCCACTGTGGAATATAAATTCTGTGCGATTGTAGTTTTTTTTTCTCAGCTTCGTCTAAAAACAAATAGTATTTCAGTACGTCGCGATTGTTTGGTAGATTGAGCCAACTTAAATCACTGGGCAAGCCAATGTTCAGACTGGGTAGAACTCAAGACCCAGAGTTCATTGAATTTGTATCAATTACTGAATGTGTAATCAGGTGTAATCAACTCACATTACAGACGTTTCAATTATAATTTCATAATTAAAAACTATTTAAAAGTTGAAAAAAGTAATTTGGAATACAGGCTGGTTATTGAACTCAGACAGACTATCTGACATTTACGAATCACTCCCACACTTCTAGTCAAGGCGAATTGTGCCAAATGTCCAAAAAAGAAAGACAAAAGCACTGCATTGATAATGGCATACTATTGTTTTTAAATTATTCTAAAGAAAAATGCTAGTAGGTTTTAGAGAACAACAACATCATAACTTCAAATCGACTGTCGGTACCTACGAATTTATTTTAGACCCATGGTTTCTTAAAGAAATTTTCTTAGAATTTTCCGTAGATTTCGTTTTTGCTATACGCTTTGTCCGAAAAAAAAACGCCCCCCCCCCCCTATTTAACACTCTATGACGTTTTATATACCACTAACTTTAAACAGTAAGGTGAGACTCTATTTATATTAACTTCAGTTTTTCTAGTTATTTTTATTGTTTTTATGTAGTAGTTTTAACTTAGTTCTACAACAATATTTTCATTTACGATTTTTTTTTTATTTTATATAATTTTAAACATACTCGATTGTTTTACGTGTATTGTGTTATTGCAATAATTTAAAAACATAACCTAAATGCTAGAAATAAAAACAAAAAATAATTTAAAGAAATGCAATGATGATTTTGCTTTATAAAGTTATTTCATTGCAACAATATGTTTTTCCGAAATTCTCCTACTGAATTCCATATTCAATGTCTCATGTATGTATTGTCTCATATAAAAAATAATATAAAATTATAAAAACAAATAAGAAAAAATATATTTATTATTCAATTCTATTAAAATCATACTTAATTAGACTCTATTCAGACAATAAACAATAGAAATAAATTTATATTTCTAATAAATATTTTCATCATGTATGCATATGTACATGAAAAAGCAAGGCTCAAGGCTTTCTCATGCACAGATTAAATCACTATAAGGGAAAGGGTTTCAAAACGTTACAAAAAACAGTAAAAAACACTCCTTCTTCGTGGCATACTTGCAGCAAAAACAAACAAAAAATCATACATAAAACCATATGCATACTCTAAACACAAGGAATGGTTTTTTATTATAAGAAGATTATTCTTATTGTATAAAAAAGAATCTATTTTTTTAAGTTGAGAAAACATTTCAAATCATCATCAGCCCTTTAAATAGAAAACAGATTTTATAAAAAAAAATATGAAACATTAAGGGATAAAACATGTTGAATCCAAAGGATTTCGAAATAAAATTAAATTAAAAAGTGGGCATCAGTGAAAAACACACAATACCACTCATAAGCTACAGCTACGCTCATAACTTATTTCAGCTAGCCCGTTTTTAAGGAGATATAAGACATTTTATTTCGCAATGAAACAAAATACGTATGTACTACTTATATAGATATATATGTAAATAGGGTACTCACGAAGGGCCTTGCAAACTGTGCAAACGATGCAAAGTGTGTAAAAATACATCAAATTTTTCTCTGCAACAACAAAATATACGTATTTGAAATTTGCATTAATTGCACTGAAAAAACCTTAAGTAAATTGGCTGTGTATTTTTGCTTAAAACCTTTTAACATTTTTACAGCCATGTATTTACGAATGTAAAGATAACAACTGAAACCAAAAAATGATATTACTTCATATATACAAAACATGAGCTTTCTTTTTTAGTTATTGCCTTTATTTATTAAAAAATTAAATATTTTTTTCCTTTTCGCTGCATTTAAGCATTTTTATTTGTAATAAACTTATTTTTTTTTGCCATTTTAATAATGAGATGCCAGATTTTTTGAGTCTATAAATCCGGCAGCCCTAAGTCAAACAAATACTTCAAAAAGTACAATTAATTATAAGAGGACGCTCACGATCTATAGCCATTTGCACAGCAAATTTGCTTAGTTTTAGTTTGCACAGATTCAATCGTGAGTACCCTTAATAAGTTAATTTCAGTCATAAACTTAAAGTGTTAAACAAACCAAAAACAGAGATACATAACTAGTGAGAGATTATTTCAGACAGTTATGCTAATAATTGTTCTTTTATTCTGCACTTCTTATCTTTAAATTTAAATAATACAAAGTCTTAGTATAGCTCTAATACTATCATTTACTGTATCACTTCATGAAAGTTGAGCAGCTTTTCTTCGTAATCAGGCTTCTTCACGAGACCGCTGTTTGTTGATTAATCCCTAAATTCGAGTCTCACGGTACTGTTGCCGACAATAGATTAAAACATTTTGGCCGTAGTGATGCAAACATAACCGTGTACTTATACATCAAACTGTTGAGAATGAGCCTGAAACATCTACTCGTTAACTTTGGCAAAATCTGGGCATAATTAGAGGCACTTTGCCCAACATTTTACAAAAAGATCTTCATCTTCACGCTTATAAAGTTCCACTCATTTCAGTGCTAAAGCCAACCAATCATTGATTGCGTTTTACGTTTGTACGAGTAAATTGGCTGCTAACGACAAAATTTTTTTTTTTGATTTTTCAACAAAATCATCTTTAGTGATGAGGCTCATTTTCAATTAAGTAGCTATGTTTAAACAAAAACTGTTCCCTATCAGTCTCACAAAATCCACAAACACCGGTTCTGACATCTTGAAGCAAAGAAATATTAAAAAAAAATTATTTATTTTGACGACTAAGTCTTAGCAGACTTTTGGCAAAATCTCTGGGAGTAACTGATTCTCAATTCTGTCGTTCGGAGTCGACATTAAACTTTAGGTCCCGGTACTCTTGGATAAAAAGTGAAACACACAACATGAGTGCTGCGAGAAGCTAGACCATAATCACGACACATTGTTGTAAAGGCCAGTTATATACATATGTAATTTGTATGTACAAAGAAATTGTCTGGTTTGTGGTTAGACGGCATCAGCGACCCGCTTTCCTGTTTCGAAAATGAGCAAGTCAACTCCGCAACCGTGAAATCTCTGCGCTACCAAACCATGATAACCGAACTTAGTTTTTAGCAGGACGCCATAAGCCACACAGCCGAGCAAACAATTCAGTTATTGCATGAGAAATTTTCCGGGCCCACAATTTCTCAATTTGGCGATTTCAAATGGCCGCCTCATTTTTGTGATTCAACGCCGCTGGATTATTTTCTCTGGGGACATTTGAAATACGTGAAGAAACCACAAACGACTGGCTCTCAAAAAGAAGAAATTTGAAGCTGGATTGACAAGATAAGCGAAGCTTTGTTGCAATATGTGGTCAAAAATTTTATGAAAAGAGCGGACGTTTGCCGACGTGCTAAAGGTAAACACTTGCCAAACATAATATTCTATTATTAAATCCCATATTTCTACCAGAGTAGGAAAATAAACAAAACTGAACGTTTGATCTCATTTTGCTGTATTCTTTACAATGAGTAAAATAAAGATAAAACAAAAACAGTGAGAAAGATTGTCCCATTTAATTTTGTATATTGTTTTTGGTTTGAGTACTACAAATACACTAACTCAAATGTGCGTATGTACAACAAAAAATGAATGAGAAGAAAAAGAAAAGAAGAAGAGAAAAAAGAGCAAATTATATGAATGTAACGGAATAATAAAGCAAGCACAAGAGCGAGAAGCTAATTGTTTCATTTGCGCTCTTTCTCATTTAGAAAGTATTTGTTTTGGTTTTGCTCATGTACAATACCATTAAAAAAATTTTGAAAAGTGTATGACTTTGTTGTTACGTTTGCGAAATGTTTTGTTTGTTTGCCCACTCTGATTTCTTCTTTATATTGGTAATAATAAAACTGAATTTATATATATATATATTTATTTATTTATTTAATTATATAGTTTGGCTGATAAAAAGGTAGTCACTATATTATCTATAAAAAATGATCTTAAATGTGGTTTTAGAGATGAAGGAGTAATCGGAATACGGTGTTCTTAGTTGATTTTTTGCAAAAAGTGAAATATTAAAAATGTTGAGTTGATAACACACCCTATTATTGATCAAGTGCAATATAAGTATTCTAAACTTAGTATACGAGTACTTCGACGTTGCAAATAAACAAATAATTTTCTTAAATTATATTTTTTACTTCAATTTAATAGTCTTTTAAATAATTAAAGTAATCTATTATTAGGACAGGGTTTTCAAGTAAGCCTATAATTAAATTCTCATAATATTTCAGCTAAGAAAACGAACAAAAAACAAACAATTTATCTGAGACTTAGTTTTATTTTTTTATTTTTATTTTTTTTTTTTTGTCAAACCAACAGAGTAAGTGTTGTATAATAAACTACTTCAATGGTATTATTTTCAAACTTAATTTTCTTATATTTGTCTCTTCCTTTTTCGATTCTTTGAAGTGGAATTTAATTTAAAGCATTAAACACATAGACGACAGCAAGCAGCAGGCAGCAAGTTGTCAAAATTAGAATACACATGTTTATGTGAAAACGATTAAATTAAAGGCAGCACAGCAAAACCCTAGATAAAAACCTTTGCTGCTGCTGCCCAACTTAGACTAATTACAATTTTTTAGGCAGCAAAGACTTATTAGTGTTGTAAATACAATATGAAATATTAAATAAATACGGCAAAAAAAATATTTTTATTACAAAGAAAAAAAAATTGTTTATTAATAAAGAAAATAACAATTAAAAACTTTTCACATTACAAGTCGGTATTTTTTAAATAAATTTAAAATGTTAAAGTTATGTTTGGTGTTTCACAAGGAGCAATATGAATTGTTGTTTAAAATACATGCATAATGTGATGGGAAATGCGATGAAGTGGGTGAATGTAAAACAAACAACTTCGTTACGTATGGTGCACCCAAATATATTTGTGATCAGGCAATTTGTTTGGGAGATATGCAGCCGTACCAGTTGAGAAATACACAGCATTTCAGAATTCAGCGGGCAACATCAACGGCGATGCCTAAATTATTATTTTACAAGAGTATTATATTAATGTGTTACCAAATAATTTGAGATTAGAGTAAAAGAGAATGTGAAAAATTAGCAAGAAATATATTTTGTAAATGAGTTTTGTAGTAAAGTTTTTTAATACTACCTAATAATATATAAATAAAAAAATATTAATTTTAAACAAGCGATTTTATTTTTGCGATTTTTTAGACATGAAAGTTGTATCACTGAAGTATTTATTTCAACAATAAAAACATGTTCATTATTTTATTTGTTTTATTATTTTTTTGCTTTTGCTGCCTTCAAAATATTTATGCTGCTGATAGCATGGCAGCAAATATTGTCGGCTACATTTGCTGCTTGCTGTCATGCTGCTTGTTGCTGTCTATGTGTTTAATACTTAAGGCTTAAAATAAATTTAAATAATTGTTCGAGATTAAGGTCTTCAAAAAAAATTTCGAAGAAATATAGAATAATAAAAAACAAAAAAAATCAATTAAAAATTGTAAAAATAAATTCAAACGACGGTTAATTAAAAGGCAATTAAATTTAAAAGGATATTAAGTAATTAAATGCATCTACAAAAAAAACTATTTATTTTGATTTTGTCAAGCCATATTCAGCTACTTGGACATAATAAGTGCATACGTACTAATCCATACATACACATGTACATACATATTTTGTTATATTTTTAATGTCAAGATTACAACACACGTACTTCCAAATTTTTGTTTTTTTTTTCTTTTATTAAAAGTTTTTATATCCTTAAACACACAAAAAATATGCTGCTGTTGCAATATAAAAATATTATATAACGTTGACTGCTGGTGTGTCGCATATTCAAAATTGGCAAAATGCCCATCATTTGTTGTACAAGAAAGAAAATTTGTATTTGTTTTTTTTTTTTAATAAAGAATTTTAACGAAAGCTTGTCTGTGTATGGGAGACTAAAATTAAAATTGACACCAACATTGTTCTTGAGACACTTAATTGTGATTTAATGAAAAGTTATTCGTAAAATGCAATGGCTTTTATTTTTCGTCTTTAATAGTTATTTTGGTTAATTAAGCGAAATGGTAATCCAAACAATTCAATTTACATTTTTGCAACGTTTTGATGCCACATTCTCTTTACCAATTTGTTAAATGGTTACATACTGCACGACTGTATCTTGTCCGTTCATCTGTTTTATAGTGTCCAAGCAAGCCAGCTGCTCAAGGTTCTCGAACAGTGATTTCCCTAGAAATCACTTCCTTAAAACAAGGAATTTTGACAACTATGTCAGTTTTAATTGTAAGTAAAACTAGTTACACAACTATAATCCTGTAAGTATCCTAACGTTTCATACTCAACAAAGTTGGGTATCTTGCTAGGGTGATCTGAACAATCCACCTACTACCCGCTATGCCATAGTTTTCAAAGGAAAATTTCTTCTGTATTTTACGTGAGAGAAGAAAATTATGTCTATGACATTTTCAGGCTTAAGCAATTCATCTGTTTGGTATTAAGGTTCGATTGAGGTTTTCTCAGAAGATGTTTAGGTTTCTTCTGTTTTGCACCACGAGTTTAGAGGTTTTTACAGCCTTAAACGCTAAAATCCACAGTAATTAGCTTACATGCTATTACTATCATCATCACTGCAATCTAAAGATTACTAAAAGTACCAAAATAGCGCACAGACTTCGAATTTGTAAGTCTATCACAGTAAATATCGTCTCTTACGCCATAGTTAATTCAAGACCTAACCGCGTTGACTGTAGTTTTCCAGTGAAAGGCTAAAAGAGAGTGAATAAGTGCATTTTGTATGACACCATCCTTACAGAACAGTGCTAGCAATGGGGACGCTTGTACGCTGAAGCATAATCGGTTCTGTATAGAATAAAATACATATACAGTCGAATGAAGAAAAATATCTTTCATTCTCGCTTTAGCCAACACAGGTTGTCTCTGGTATATTGTCAAGTCCAATGTTTCACTTCATTGAACCTTCTAATTCTCATCGTCGTCATTTCGTAATGTAAATATCAACGAAAATTACATAGGAAAAATATGTTATAGCGCGACCTACTTACACCTACAGTCATCGCATATGCAGTTTTCTGTATCCTGGCGAGCAATTTAATGTTATATGCCCTCTCCAACGCCCTCCAACGAATAGCAGAACTGTACAATAAAATTGGATGTATAACCGCCTTATAAAGACAAACTGAGCAATTTCTTACTTGCAAGAGGATAGTCTGAGCTTCCAATTAGGTACTCATACTAAATTATTTGTGCAACAGTGTTATTTGTTAATTAAAGTTCTTAATTTTTTTTAGCTTTTCAGTCCTCTCTGAATGGCTTAAACTCTCCAGATATGCTCTGAAAATCAGTTGTCTATTCCTGCTAATTGTCGATAATTTTCTAATTTGTTTATGGCGCTCATAATCATCAGTCCGTTTCTGTCTTAACTGGTTTGTTTAGAGTGAAATCCATCCAAAAACAGATCGTATAGACTACATTATATCTAGAAAAGTAAACTGTTTGATACGGTCCACACACTGGTGGTGTCGTTTCACTGTATTTCTTCAAAATTGAAGCCGAAACGGTCTTCACAATCTATGGAAATCGTTACTGCACAATTATTAACGATTTCATTTAATTTGTAAATAAGGTTGAAATAGAACGCCCTTCGTCTAGAACAACTCTGTCTGAAATCCGTTTTCATACGTTACGTTCTAATTGAAAAGTTTAATTTTTTAAATAATTACAACTGTGTTTTAAATTTATTAAGGGGCTTATTTAAAAAGTATCACATAGAAATTTGTCAAATAAACCTTTAAAAAAAGTACAATATTTCTTTATGAATACAGCAGGTAAACTACAATTGGGCTTTAAAAGAAAATACCCTACATAAGAAAATTGTGATATTCCTCTTAATGTCCAATTGTAAATGGTATTGAAAGGAAAAATATTTACCCATATGACTGGCGGGGGTTTTTTAACACCTCTCGTAGTTGCTCTTTTATATTCATGAATCTCTGACCCACAGTCAATTCGGCAGCAATATAATATACCAGTACCTTTGATGGTCAAGTTTATTTTCAAGCATGTGCTAAAGCTCATGTTTTTCTTGTGGCTTTTTGGTTTTATAAAAAAAAATAAAATATGTATAAATACGAGTGTATACGTATGTATGTGTGTACACTGTACATAAATACATAGATATAAAAACGAAACGTAAGAGATCAAGTTTTTCTGCTGAACAGCTTATCTTTACAGACAAAGTTTATATGTGGAGAACAGCGTGCATTGCAGCAGCAATAAATGCAATAATTTTATTTTTTTTTTCCAAGCCAATAAATACTGAAATAAAAAGTGACACAAAAGTAACGTCAAAACACGAGCTGTCTGCCAATTTTGCAGATGTCACCAAAAGATTCTGTTCTTTTACTGTTAGAATACATATAAATAGAGAATATCTTAAAATATTTTTTTTTACTGATTACAAGTGTTTCTTAAAAAATGGATTAGAATTTAAGGCCTAAGTAACAAGTTTTTTTTTTATTTGTCAGGAGTTTCCTCAATTCAGAAATAGCTTTCAAAGTTGATTTCCTGAACTTCACCAAAATTGGCATTCAATCTGTAGGATACTTATCAATTGTTGTGTAGGATGTGAGTATATAGATATTGCAAGGAGTTTGAAAAATTGCCTTCAGTGGTAGCTTTGATCTCAATCGTTGGCCGAAAAGTGTCTTCAGCGGTAGTTGATATATGTATGATATAAAAAGTAATAATTGAAATTCCGTCCAATGGTTTTACAAGAAAAGCAAAGAATTATTTTTTATTTGACACTGGAAAAACCGACGAGTGAGCAAAACACAAGGAAGGCAATTTAAAGTGAACAATTGCATTGTAAAATTAATATGTTTCTATACAATACAAAACTTTCTGATTATAGATTTGTTGACAATTTTGGTATTTTAAATTCAAAGTAAATTACGTTATAAATACAGGGTGTTTTTTTAGAGGTATAGAACTTCGAATTGAAATAAAACACAAGAAAATCGTTTTAATATCCATCAATTTCGCTTTATTGGAAGGATAATTTTATGCCATTAATGCTTAAATATGATTTCGGGCATGTGGCCGCCGCGGCTAGCTCGAATAAAGCCAATTCTACAGGTCCAATTTTCAACCACTTTTTCGAGCATATGGGGCCGTATGTTGGCAATAACGCCACGAATGTTGGCTTCCAAGTCCCCTAACGTTTCTGGTTTGTTGGCGTAGACGAGCGACTTCACATATCCCCAAAGAAAATAGTCCAATGGTGTCAAATCACACGATCTTGGTGGCCAATTGACAGGTCCATTCCGCGAAATTATGCTCTCATCGAATGTTTCCTTCAATAAATCGATTGTCACGTGCGCTGTGTGGCAGGTAGCGCCGTCTTGTTGGAACCACAACTCATCCACATTCATGCCATCCAATTCGGGAACAAAATAGTCGGTTATCATGGCTCTATACCGGTCTCCATTAACGGTAACTGACTCTCCAGCACTATTTCGGAAGAAGTATGGCCCAATGACTCCACCAGCCCATAGAGCACACCAAGCCGTCAGGTTTTGTGGATGTAATGGCGTCTCAAGGGTCTCATGTGGATTCTCTTCACTCCAAATGTGGCAATTTTGCTTGTTGACGTAGCCATTCAACCAAAAATGAGCCTCATCACTGAACAAAATTTTGCGATGAAAATCAGCATCGAGATCAATCTCATTTTCGGCCCATACACCAAAACCACGACGCATTGCATGGTCTCGCGGCTTTAATTCTTGCACAAGCTGGATCTTGTAAGGTCGCAAGCCAAGATCTTTGCACAAAATCTTCCAAAAGTTGATGGACAAAACTCCAATTGCTGTGCACGGTGGCGAATCGATTCATTCGGGTTCTCTTCAACACTTTGCTCTACAGCGGCAATTGTTTCTTCGGTGCGCACTGTTCGACGTCTCTGCGGATGCGTATTATCACACAGAGTAAACGTAGTGCGAAAACGTTTCATGGTTTACCGAATTAATTTCTCTGATGGACGATTATGTCGACCATAAAATGGACGGAGCTTGCGGTAAACTTCGCGAACTGAACCATTATTTTCAAAATAAATTTGCACGATTTGCAAGCGTTGTTCTTTTGTCAACCTGTTCATGATGAAATGGCAAACCAAACTAAATATTAATCACTTGACAGCTGACAAAATGGCCGCCAGTTAAAAAAGTGATGCCAACTTAAAGTTCTATACCTCAATAAAAAAAACACCCTATAAAAAAAAATCATTTTAAATTCAAGATTCGAATACAATTCAATATTTTTGTAATAATATGATTTACAATTAATATAAATATAAAAGATTGATTGTCCAATCTAAATTGGACACTGATAATACACCTACTACCAATAACTAGTCATATGATGCATAATTGCTGCATGCTGGCCGTTTAATTCACATTGAGTTCATTGGATTATTTGCATATATAGTTTAAGTTTGCAGAACAGAAGACAGAAAGCAAATACCGACAGAACCTCTCATCGGTCTTCATATAGTATACGACCGGTACCGGCATATTTTTTTGCGATCATACCTCTTTACTCAGTGGCATTCGTGCCAACTGTTCTTATACGAAGGAGTACTAGCTACTCACTTCTCCCATACGAAGGGGTATTTATCACCCACTTCTCCCTTACCAAGGAGTATTTGCTACTCACTTCTCCCATATGAAGAGGGAGAAGTAGAAGTAGAATGAAAGTGTAATTCTTGTTATTTACTTAAGGTTCGTTAATCCGTAAGTAGACCCTGAACGCGGCTGAGTTACCTCAGCCTACGAGAAAATCACGTTACACGTCTTATGTCAATGAGATAAGTTGCTGTCAGTTGATCACCCAAAAGTCAGTGTTTTAAATTTGCTTTTAATATTGCACGACATGTCACCTCATCTACTTTGTAAGATGCAACTTGCATAAGAAAAAAATATTGCAATAAAATGCACAGCACCCTACAAATGGTTTACCCCTGAGTATTAGTCTCAAATGAAAAAAAAAATAGAAAGCTTTTTAAAGAATATATTGTCTGCTTAATCGTTATTGTTTTTGTTATATCTATGGTGAATATACATTGAAAAAAATTAGGACCGATTTCCACAAACCTTGGTGATTTTAGTGAGGAACAGGGTGAAAGGTTTCATCAGTATCTTCGTACAATCAAAAAGCGATATCAGGGAAGTTGGGGCTCATATATGATGGTAGACAACTGCTGGAGTTTGCAACGAGTTTTACCTAAAGTCGTTCGATAGAAATTTTGTATTAATTAATATTATTTAGTATTGAGTACTCAAATGAAAGCACTCAATAATGAAAAATAGGAGAATTTACAAGCACTAGTATACAATTAAAATTTTTGCAGCTTACTCTGTACGTATCATATCGGGAAGAAGTTGCTTACAACGCATTGTATCTTTTTAAAAATGTGTTCTAATACAGTAGTCGCCGTGGTCTAGTGGTTAGTGTGTTGGCTTACTAAGACGATAGCGTCAGGTTCAAATCTCAGCTCTGACATCTTGAAAAAAAAATATTTCTTTCGGCGACTACCTCTCAGCAGTTTTCTAGCAAAAGCTTTGGGAGTAATTGATTGCCATGAAAAAGCTTCTCAAATATGTCGTTCGGAGTCGACTTTAAACTGTAAGTCCCGGTACTCTTGGATAAAAATTAACACACGCAACATGAGTGCTCGGCCGTAACCCTCACACAAGATTGTAATGCCCAATTATGTATGTGTATATGAATGTATGTAATACAGTATGTAAAGAGGCTCTATGTTTACAAATTTGGTTTTATATACACTTTTTAATATGAATTCAATAATGTTAACAGCTTGTGGGCGGATGTAATCTGCCTCTAGTATGCCAGAATGTACTCGTATTTGTGTATTACAGATAACATTTCTGAGGAAAAAGAAAATTGGCTCAAATATATTAAAAAAAAAACAAAATATGTTCATGAACTTGACACCCAGATGTATGACATTTTAAATTTTTTTTTTCTATTGATTTTTATTTCATTTATTTAAAAATAATATTTCTTTTGTTTTCGTTGATTGAATATTAAAGATTTAAAGGTTTTCATTTTACTTTGTAACACAACAGAAAAATAGAAATAAAAGAACAATTAGGCCAAGTTCAGGGTCTATGACACTCTCATAGAAAAAAAAAACAGCAAAAAGAAAGCATTTATATTGAGAGGCACTTTGTCAAGATTAAAATATATCCATACAAGACACTGCAATAAAATTGCATTGGTTATAATAAAATAGACAATAAAATACAAATTTGCTCTCAATTTCTATTCAAATATTTGTATTTATTAAACAGCCAACCAGTATTTGTTGGCCTTTTTCTCAATTAATTAATTTTTAATTAAATTTAATGTCATGCAGACATAGAAGTAAATATATGGATTGAATTTAAATGACAATACTAATTACTGAATTAAACTTACATTTATTTTTAGAATATGATTTGAAAAACATTTACATTTGTCTATATTCTTAAAACTTTAATAAATAAAAGATACAAGGGCGGTCTCAAAATGAGCTGACCTAACAAATAAAACAAAAATAATTAATAAAAAAATATTTTTTTCTATTAGATCGTTACACTTTTTCCAACGATATTCAAAAGCTGCTATACCCTATTTTTTATAGAGACCAACACTCAGGGGTATACCCCTACTAATGCTGTGCACTGTATGGGAATTTTTGTGGGAAGGGCAGTACATTATTTTCTTATTCTTATATTATTAAGCGCCTAAGGAATGAGACACATTGCTGTGAATTGATTATTTAAAGGCCAGTGTTAAACCTTCACCTTTGTATGTTCAACAGCAATTGCCCCATCGTTATATGTTGATTGTGGTGAGTGCCTTCTCTAAGTAGATTTTTAAGCTGTTATCTACTACTTCCCAATAGGTGGCGCTTTTTTCCTGATCATTCGTTTTTAATTGTAAAAACTGTTTAGGTATATAATATAATCATCAAGTCTCCATGGCTACATCCATTACCAATGAGCCATTCGTTTAAGTTTAAAATTAAAAAATTATTCAAGGGAACTAAGTCTTGCAGAGGTGCGTGATAAAGCAACATGTGTTTTAAATCATTGATTTTAGAAATCTGTGAATTTGGGATATTATCTTGAGGAAGCCACACTTATCTTCTTCTTAAATGCGGTTTTTTTCACTTAAACGCTACAAAACAGGGATCGTAACTGTTATGACTTTTATCGAAAAAGTCAAGAAAAAAAAATTATTTTTTAACTTGAATTTTTTAAGACAGAAATAAAAGTTATTTATTAATGTTTCGTCAGAAACGCTTTAATTAGATCAAAGTTAACTGTAATGAATTTGTTGGTAATCAAAGCAGAAATAATGTCCGTGGAGGAATAGTACACTAGCCAAACTGAACAATTGTTTTCGACTCCAGCTACGGTAGTCTCATCAGAGTTCTTTGTGTCCTGTGCATATTCAAGACCAAACATCAACTATTTAACTCACACTTTTTCTGGAAATCGCATACTGAAATTATATTCTTTCATATGTATGTACATACACTTGTATGAGTTAGTCGAAGTAAAGTCACACAACAGTTTTTATCATATTCTCCTTTTCTTACCATCATTGCTGTTCTTGTAATTGTCATCTTATTTGGATGAAACAGAATTACAATTTTTATTTTGTTTTTGCCCTCTTATTCCATTTAATCCACATTAGTCGGCATCGACGACATGTACGACTGTAGCCGTGGTGGTTAGAGTGCAGCGCTAGAAGCATGCGCATTATAACTTTCCCGGGGCTCGAACCTAGAGCCTCAAACACATTAAGTTATTTATTAATTTTTATGTTTTAAGGCAAAAATTAAGAGTTATTTTTATCTTTTATTATTTTACTCAATAAACTAAAGTTATTTTTTAACTTTTAATACTTTAAGGCATAATAATACGGTAGTTTTATTGCCTCCAATTTATAGGTAATAATAATTTAATACATGACTTTTATTTTTGCCTTAAAATATTAGAAGTTAAAAATATACTTTTATTTTTTGAGTAAAATAATAAAAGTCAAAAATAACTTTTAATTTTGCCTTAAAAAATAAAAGTCAAAATTAAAAGTTATTTTTCGACTTTTATCAAAAAAGTCACATACTTATTTAAAAATCATACAAAAATTTGCATGTACATCACCTATGCATCATAATGATACCAACCAAAATTTTCTACGATCATTTTTTATGTGTGGTTTTTTTATGTAAAATTTAAAAAATAACTATTAGTTTCTGTCCCTGCTACAAAATGTTAAGAATTAAATTTGATTTAAATCAAAATTAGATTAAAAAAAGTAATTAAATTTAAAATTGGTTAAAAGAAAATTTTTTTAACAAAACATAATAAAAAAAATATCGATTTTTTATAAAATTTTCAATTTTGACTTCGGTTTTGTTAAATAAATTTTCTTTTAACCAATTTTAAATTCAATTACTTTTTTTAATTTAATTTTGAATAGCAATTTAATTAAATACTTTTTTTTAAGTTTTACGTGGACAAATCGTAACACTTTTAGGTTTTCTAACAGTGTTACTATTATTATTTTGACATAAACCTCCAAAACCATTATTTGTGTAAATAATTTTTTATAAATGAGGACAGATATAGAAAGCTGAGAAAATTTTCTTTAAAATAAGCCCTCTTCCAGCGTTACAGGTCAACCATTCACCAATTGCAATGAATTGCAATGAATATTTCCAAAAAATAGCATTATTTTCGGATGACCTGAGCACCAAATTTTCTCTTAAAAAACCGGAAGCTCGATTTGATTTTAGAACCATGGTTTCTTTGGGAAAAGTTCTTAGAATTTCCCCTAGATTACGATTTTGCTATACGCTTTGTCAAGTTCTGTGTTCTGTGTTTTTTAATTTTTTTTTTAAGTAGGGAACCTCGAAATGGATCACGCTTAACATAACTGATCATACTACATTAGTAGGATATCATATTAGTAGGTTATATGGATGTATACGAGTATATATTGTACATAAAACAGAATGTGAGCTCT
Source organism: Metopia argyrocephala (assembly GCA_963576795.1). Taxonomy (NCBI): domain Eukaryota; kingdom Metazoa; phylum Arthropoda; class Insecta; order Diptera; family Sarcophagidae; genus Metopia; species Metopia argyrocephala. The sequence continues at coordinate 52,190,602 of OY756210.1, forward strand.
GTTTTACGGGCGTTGGAACTATACTTTGGCTTCATTTGAAAAGCTACAAAGTATCTGATTAAAAACGACATTCGTCTTCTTTTTACGAAGTCTGGAGTAAAAGGGACGACAGTAATTGATGAGCATTGTTATACCAGCAGGTATAAACATGAAGTTCCATCATTGATAACTACAGTAGAAGACTAAAATTCTTTTAGGTCTCAAATTCTTCTGTCATAATAATTAATAATAATAATAACAAATAATAATTTACTTGTTTATTAAAAAGATGAGACATACGCACCAATTGAGAACACAATTTTGGTGAAATTTAAATGTCAACGAAAGACAAGAAGCCCTCTACAGCCAATGATTAGTCCAAGTTGACTGACTACAAATGTCTTACTTATGACGTAAATATATTATCTCAGCCCAGCAGTTGTTAGAAATAAAATTCGTGTCAATCATTTCTGTTAATAAACAATTTATTCATGCATTGATAATACCTTTGGCAACTGACAAATATTTGTTTTTTGAATAGTAAGTTTGTCAAAAACAGTAAAAACTGTCAATACTTTAGATATGTTATCAGCAAATATTTATGAATACAAGAACAAGAGACGTAAATTTTTAGGCTAAAATAACAAAATAGGCCCAAATATTTGATAATTTTTTTTTTATTCATAAAAACTTTTATTTGATAAAACAAAAAAAAAACGAAAATTGTTTTTCTTTTGTGTTAATAAAGAAAATTAAAAACAAATATACATATGCATGGATATGTACAAATGTAAACCATGAGAAAATATAAGAAGACCCTTCAGGTAGTTATTAATGCTTCAGTTATTATAAGCAAATTAATTTAAGTTTATGTATAAAGTCCTTACTTTAGGAAACAATTTTGTTTTCAATTAAATATTTTAAACCTTACTTACCTTCATGTTATTTAAATGGCTTTAAGTAATGAAAATAATAAATATGAAATTAAAAGAAAATAAAATTAAATTGCACAAGCAAATACACCTGAATGAATTATAATTCTAAGGGAAACATTTCGATCTCCTTTAAAAGTAAAAGTTTTTGCTTTTAAATAAGACGAACAGACAGTCTGTCAGACATTTGTAAAATCTTTTATTATAAACTTCTCTTTTTTCTTTTTTGTATTTGCTAAAAGTAAACAAAAAAAGTTTAAAACTTTCTTTTATTATATGTATAAGTACCTGCGTCAGTAAGGAAAAATAGCTTAAGTCAAAACATAAAAAAATTAAAGTTTTAAATATTCCCAAATTGTTGTAGATTTGAATATAGTTATTTCTTGTAGCAAAAATTTAATTTATTATGAATTTTGATAACAAACTTATTAGACAACCAAAGTACACTACATTACTTTACATTATAATACAAACTTGCCTAAATTTCGATTTAAGCTGTTCTTCCATATTACCATATACATATATACATATGTGTGGTAATTATAAGTACAGACAAAATGAGCAACTTTTAAATTCCAAAAAAAAAAATTTTATTTTATTTTACAACAAAGCAATTGGCGGCAAATTTTTCTGGCAACAATACAATTAAGTAAAAACCAATAAACAAAAAAAGTTTGGAATAAAAGTTTTTTGTTGCTTGCCAAAAAGTCTTTTTCTTTTTTTTTTTTTAATATTAAATCAATAATAAAAAGAAACCAAAAATTTTATTTAGACTTTAAACATCTCAAGAATATACTAATATTTTACGAAATTAAAAGCTTAAAATTGTATATAAAGAGAACAACACATTGGTTGACATTGGGTTAGAATATTTTTTAGTGTAGAGAGAGAGAGAGAGAGAGAGAGTATTTTAATACTTTTTTTAATATTTTTTCATCTTAAAAATACCGCAGTACCCCTGTATTAGTTTTGGTAATTTTTAATTACATATTTTATACTTAATACTTCTCAACTTTTAATAAAAGATAGTTCAACTATAATGTACGATGTTAATTGTTAGTCACAAATATTTTTCTTCAACATAACTTGAAATATTGTGTTTCACTGCTTAAAAAAATTCAGCCATGTAGAGGTATATAATTCAGCAGGGCGTTAATCTTTTTCAAGTTTTTTACGACAAAAGGCGTTCAAAACAAAATTCAATGTGTCCATGCCGGGTCTGTAGGAAATGTGATAACAGCTAAGCATGCTCACCCAGTTTTTCTGAGGAAAATTTTACTGTTGTTCGCCATAGAGTGACAGAAGAAGCGTCAATTTCGACTCGTTGTCGTGTACAGCAATTGAACAATTATAGAGGACTTCTTGTGTCTATAAATGGATGATATAAACCTGGACGATATGAGATTCTAACAGGATGGTACTACTTGTCACATAGCCTACGAAACAATCGTTCTTTTATGCTAGAACTTCAATGACCATGTTATCCCATGTCGTGGCGATGGTTATTCACCGCCTATATAATGTAATTTTACATTCTTGGACTTGTTTCTTGCGGGATACTTGAAAAAGAATTAGATAATTCGATACATTAAAGACATTGAACTCCAATTATGTCTTAGATTCATTGAAAATATAAAGCATCGGATAAAGGTATACCACCAAAGCCGGGTCGAACGTTTACCCGATATTTTGTTTGACAGATAATTGCAATAGATCACTCTACCATAATTAAAATTACTAAGATAATTCTCTGAAAACTACATATTTATATTTTTTACAATTAAAGTACGGAATTAAAAATAAATTTATTGCAAATAAAGGTGTACCTATTCTATTGACGTTTCCTGTACGTTTTTAAAAAATTGCATAGGCTTTTAATCAATTAAAATTGTTTTTCATTACTATGAAATATTAACAAAAAGCCCTTAAAAACTATTCCTCTAACAAGGTTTTCACCAATGTTCAACACAAAAACAAAAATTAAAAAAAATTATTACATTTTTTTTAATTCAAAACAATTAAAAATGCTCCACTTACACTTAAATCTCAATGGGATTTATTTATTTATGTTTACTCACGAATATTAAAGTGTGTTTATTTGAGAGTTTCAATGTTTATAAAAAATTTTCACAACTTTTTCTCTATTCAAACATTTTGCATAATTTATAAATATAACAACAACAACAACGGTATTGCTGCAACAACATCAGCATTAACAAATCAAACAAACAAGTAATAAGACGAGTAAATAAAATGAAAAATAAACAACAAAAAAGTAAACGTGTATGAGAATTTATATCAGCGTTGCCATTTCAACGAGTTTCGTTTTCAACAAGTCAAACGAGCTTTTTTTCACAAAAGGGCGTTTTCGTAAAGCAAGTAAAAAAATAATTTCACACAACACACTGCTAGTTATTAAAACTGAGATATTTCATTAAATTTATTTTAGAAATTACAAATTTAACCACGATCAATCTTCATTTAAATTTTCTAACTTCTTTTTTTTTTAAATATTAATCAGAATTTTAATTTCCGTATTTTAAGAAAGAAATAAAGCCTCTTTGAAGAAATTTGTATGGAAAGTGCGATTTAAAAAAACACACTGGAAGTGATATAAATAATTTAAGTTGTAGACAAATAAAGTCCGACCTTCGTTTAAATATATCCAGAAGGCATATTAATTAAATATTTAATGAAGATCAGCATGTAAAGAGGCAAAAAATGATAGACACAAAAGATGGCGTTTGCAAAAACATATAAATTTTGGTGAAAAAAGTGACGTTTAGCGACGAAAAGCAGTATAATTTACATGTTTAAGAATCAGCAGAGCATAGTAGTACGGAATTTTGAAGCAGGCTTACTTATGGCTTGAACTGCGCTTGTGTTCTCGTACGTTCTTCAATTTTCTTTGTATCTTATAGACTGAACGCAGAGAACTATTTAGATATATCATAAATATAATAGGTGGAAATATGATGAAGAAGGTGAAGAAAATTATTGCAACAAAAAGGGATTATAGGCAATATAATATAATATAATAGCCTAATTCTTCTTTATAGAGTAATTAATAATTTTTAAATATTTTTCCAAGTCTGTAGTTATTAATTGTGTTTTAATAAACATTTGTTTTTTTTTTTATAATATTTAAATTCAGCGCGTTTTGCTAATATAAACTGACAACACTGGTTTATTAAGCACGAAGAAATAAACAAAGACAGTATGTCGAAAATATAAGACAAAGTGTTTATTTAGAGGGCTGCGCAAGCATAGCTTAAATGGCTTACAAGCAATCCATCCATTTTTTAAATATTTCATGTCAAGTACTTTCTCTTTATGATATAAATGTTAATAAAGAGAAAATATTTTGAACTGCAAACAAAATCAAAAACTCAAAACTCTCGTAGAAAAAAATACAAAGGATTTAAGAGAAAAATGAAAAAAAGACAAAATTGCTATATAACATAAGGAAAGGAATCATAATTCAAACACAGTCAATAAAACATTGGTCGGCAAAATTGATTTGTAATTGTGTTAGTGAGCTTAAAAGAGACTACATGTAAACAGTGATGCCAATTTAGTGCTTTAGGCACTATTGTTAGTGCTTTTTTATGTTCCAAAACGGCAAATTTTCGGCTCTGATGCCAAAAATAGAAAAGACACTAGCTTGGTGCTTTTCAAATTTTCCAAAGGTGCCTTTAGTGCTTTTTATAAATTTTAATATTTTTACATTGTCTAATAAAGACTTTTTACAGCTCTTTTACTTTATCTTTGTAAAATTTAATATTTTTTCTTTGTATTGGTAAATCCTTTGTAAGATATAATTTTGAAAAGGAATTTAAAGACGAAAAATGTAAAGAAGGAGATACAAAATAATTGTGTCCGCTTTACAAAAATCTTACAGGAAATTAGAGCAAGATTGTCAAATATTTGGAAATTTCGTAAAAGGTTGAACTTTTAAGTACATATTGCTAATATATTTGATAATAACAATAAAAATTGTATTATTAGTTCCGTACAACATTTCAATATGTGTCGATACTATTTCTAAAATAGAAAATGGCTTAAAATGTTGAGTTGTGTTGTTGTTGTTCACAATGATCAAATAAAATAAACCTTGTGCTCTTTTACGCCTTTGTCAGTTCTAAATTACACTTTTTATTCCCTTTTTTAATTTATATGTGCTTTTTGTTCCAAAAAAGCTTACATCACTGCATGTGAACTCTCTCAGCTCAATTGAAATGCCGATCTATGCAATAACATCAGCGTTGTCGACTTGGTGCGATTCGTATTTCGGTGCGTTTTTTAATTTTTGGTGGCACCAAAGTAAATTCAACGCAATTTTTTTTTCAGGGTGAGAAAAAAATATCAGTACAATAAAATACATCAGTTTCAGTACCGTTTTAAAATTTTTGCAAAACAGAAGAAAAACTTTTATAATTGCATAGGTGAATAAGTGGATACATACATACACACATGCATACATTTTATTTGCACTTTAGTGCCAAATTCATTTCTTTGCTAAATAAAGTACAAATTTTGTAAGTATTCTCCTTTGTTATGTTTTTCTTAATTATATTGTAAAAGGCTGTTTTATTTTTAAATTTTTAATATAAAAATATTAAACTAAAATAAAAAAGTGTTTTAAAATATTATAATAGAAGAATAAATATTGAACTATTTTAAAGGATTCAAAACCTTGCTATTAAAGGTTGATACATATATATACATATATAGTATAAAATTTTGATATTACAAAAAATATTATCTAGAACAAATGAACGAATTTGGTTAGTTTTTAAATTTTTTACTTTATATTTTATTTTCTAAAACCCCTGAACTGTAAAATATTGTAATACTTTTTATACAAAATTATTATACTTTTTTATGCAGAATTAAAATTTTAATGGTGCGATTTTTTCTCCGCTTTTGAAATTTCAAAGTTGACAACGCTGAAGAGAACCTTGTAGTGGCGACATGCATATATTTCTTGTTGTTTGTTTTTTTTTTTTTGTTAACTGTAAGCCAGTGATGCCAGAATTAAAGTTGGATTTTACACATACAAAGCTTACATTATCCACAATTTTATAAATTGCACAAAATAAATTTATTATTTAAAATGTAAGGGATATAATATTTATGTTATTATTTAAGACCATACTTATGCGTTCATATATCACTTAAATATTTTTATACATGTCTATTAATTACATTGTACTAGAGGAAACGTTAATTCTTTTAAAGTTACTAGTATAATTACTAGTACAGCACAAACGATATAAAAGAGTCTACTGTTCTAAATAGTTCAGGGGCACTGCTTGGAAGTTGAAGGAATGTTTGTGTTACGGAACAAACGATTATCATAAAAATGGGCTTTAAATAAAAATACATGAAATATAAGCTCTAAATTTAATTGCATTTTCTGAACTTTTACTTTCATTTCAGAACTTTCTCTAAAATGGTATACATTTGCATTTAGTTATATTGAAAATATTTAAATGTTTGGTAGTTAATTAATGGTAAAATTTTGTTTTAATTAACTTACGTATATATGTGTATAAAATTTGCTAAAACAAAATAGTAGTGGAACGAAATTTCATGGTTTACAAATAAACAATTATTTTGTTGTTCCATTTTTGAATAAATACGCAGAAATTGGCAACGCTGTAAATACAAAGAAAGTAAATGAAAAATGAAAGAGCCTAAAAATACATGTGAACTCGCTCAGCTCAATCAGGGTTGTCAGATAGTTTTCAATTTTTATCCCCAATTTTGAAATTCATATCCCCAAAAATCCCCAAAACATTGATTGGTTCATCCCCAAAAATTCCCACATAAACTGCATCAATAATTTTGCATGTATGTACATATGTTTTATTTGATATGTAAATTTTAAATTTGGAGACTGTGCAGATCAACTTAAAATCTTGAAGACATTCTTTTTAAACCAACCTCTTGCTCGCTTGGATGTGTGTTTCGGATCGTTATTTTTTTGAAATACCGATCGCTGTGCCAATTTATATTCATCATAAGACATCATTATGTCGTTTGAAATTTTTGTATAATATACGGGATCTATTGCACCTCAATTCTAAATAGATGTCCTGTGCCATAGTATGGAAAACATTCCCATACCATAAAGTATAAGTGGAGAAGTAATTGTGATCGGACGAAACTAAAATTTGTTTGTTTATCCCCGAAACAAGTAATTTAGCTGTAAGAAGACCTTCTAATACTGAATTCCTCCGCAATAAAACCATAAAAAACGCTTTCGGAAACATAATGATATTGGGATATTTGGATTGATTAAAACGAAGAGCATACGTTGGAAAAATTTACTATGAAAGTATGAGTTTTAAACAAGTTTATAAGCAAGTCTTGAAAATTTAAATTCTTTCATCGTGTGTTCCGAATGTAAGAAGTCTATAATATATAATTAAACAAGCAAATAAATTTTAAAAATTTTCGAAAACTTATCGATCATCTCCAATAAAATCCCCATTTTGGGGATAAATCCCCTAATCTGCTTACTTTTTCCTTTGAAGCAAAAGACAATCACTCCTTATTTCAACGACTTAAATTCAAAATAATAATTTCATTATTTGTTAATTATTTTGCCGCATCGTATTTAATTTTGGTTATTTTTATTCCATTTCGGTTACATTTTTGTTGAAATATGGTTACAAAAAATTAAAAGTCGTGGCAACACTGATAATAATAATAAAAATATAATGGTAGTAGAAGAATGAGAGTAATGTCGTACATTATACGTATGTGTGTATATATGATGTGAACAACACAAAATTGTTTTTGTGTATATTGTTGCTAATGGATATCGTCCCCTCAAACAATAATGTATACATGTATACCATTTATTTCTTATTTTTAAATAAGAATCTACATAATTGATTCTAAATATGGTCAAAATTTGGCGAAATTCTACTTCCACAAAGTGGACCAATAGATCAATTGAAATATTAGCGTATAATTGAGTTGTTGTTGTTGTTGTTCATTAATAATTGTGTAAGTTAAGGTATGGTGTTTTAATTAGTTGTTACTCTGAACATAATTTCAAAGAAAAATAGTGTATAAAAATCATACCCTTTTTTTATTATTTACTATTTTTATTATCTCATAACAAAATAAAATATATTGATATACCTACACAATTTTTTTATAATATAAATGATTCAAATACAATAGTATTTTATTATTATTTTTATAGTACAAAATAAAAAAGTGATAATAATTTTCATACATATTGTAAAACAAATAAAATAGCCTAAGTGACATCATGGTATTTTGAATCGCATTTTTTTGTAATTAAAGGACTTGTAAATTAATGAAATATCATCAACTAGTAGCCTGATTATTCCACTAAATATTTAAATGGCCACAACTTAAAAACATCGATTATTTTCTGAAATATTATTGTTTTCCCACATCTCTAATAATAATAAAATTTTAAACTCCATTATCTCGAAATGGCAAAAAATTATACACTTTTGTTTTATTAAGGGGACGATATGTTGTGAACAACAGAAAAATGTTTTTATTTTCTTTGTTGCTTATATATGTATTCTTACGCTCTTGCTTTCAGGCGCCACTGAAACAGCGGTGAGTTAGCATGCGTAATGGATGTACGCTGATTTATTGTTTACAGTGAGAAGAAAATTAATAGCAATGAACTCAAATATTTTATTATTATAAATACGTTTGGTAATCACCAAAATCTATTTATCATAAAACATTTAAAAATATAATTTAAAAGTTTTTCAGTGATATTTTCATTATTTTTATTTAATAATTTTTTTTTTAATAAATTCAATACAAAAAACCACCCTTAAAAATTTTTTTTTTTTTGTTTAAAAATGAAAAGTTCTTCTTATTCCTTATAGGAGTATAGTATTTATAAATTGTTCTTAAAGTAATTACATTTTGAGATAGAATGTTACATACAAATTTTAATTAAAAAAAAATCATATAGTTGCTGATACTGCTACTTACACGTTCAGCAGTGTATTGCTCATTTTTTCACCAACACAACTACATTTTTTCTTTGACACAGGCCTGTAATAATATAACGTGAGTAGGAGAATTAGAGAAAAGGAATGTTGTATATATTATACATGGTATCGTTTGGCCTAATTTCTCTTAAATGTATAGTTTTGCTTTTCTTCATATAGTCAATATGCTTTTGAATGACAATGAGAATATTCTCTTGAAAAAATTTCAAATTTTACAAGAGCTTTTCTCTAAAGACACAAAACCACAAAACTTTTGTTTTTAATGAAGAGATTGAACTAAATTTTGTTATACGTTAAGTTGCATAATAGTGTCGTCTGACTTTCAAATGGTCTTGCGCAGCCCTCTAGTGTTTATCTTTAACTTGCTTTCTATCACTATTTATGTTTGTTCACTTTAATTGCTGTTGTCACTGAATTTTCCTTAACTCCTGTTTTGTTTCTCTTTTTATAGACTACTTTTCTTCTTTATTAAATTACATAAATTATTATTTGTTAGTTTTGTTCGGTCTAAGCTGGGGTATTTTTTTATAAGTTTGGAACCCTTATTAATCTAATTGTTCTGATCTGATTGAAAGTGTTGCGCTAAAATTTCTAAAGTACAACCTCCTTGGTGAGTGTGAACTGTTCAGATCTTTCTCATATTAGTATCGTTACTTACTTTTATGCTTGAGACCGCTTCATATGAGAAGAGTTACCCGTTCTACGATTACTGATTGTTATTATTTGTTTAATTTGATTGTTATTATTTGTTTATTATTTGTATAATTTTGAATACCTTTAGAAACTAACATCTTATACTTTGCAGTACTAACTATGTATGTATGTTTGTTAAATAGTATGAATGCTGTGCTCATGCTATGCTCACCAGGAAATTTTAAGCTTTATTTAGAAAATGAGGTTAAAAATAATTTCACGTTTGGATAATTAATATTTCTAGCCTGTAAAGAAGTAGTCTCCGTGGCCTAGTGGTTAGTGTGTTGGCTTACTAAGATGATAGCGCCGAGTTCAATTCTCAACTCTGAAATCTTGAAAAAAAGAAATATGAAAAATTATTTCTTTCGGCGGCTACTTCTCAGCAGTTTTCTGGCAAAAGCTCTGGGAGTAATTGATTGCCATGAAAAAGCTTCTCAAATCGGTCGTTCAGAGTCGACTTTAAACTATAGGTCCCGGTACTCATGGATGGAAATTAATACACACAACATGAATGCTGTGAGAAGCTAGGCCGTAACTCTGACACACGGTTGTAATATCCAATTATGTATGAATGTAGCCTGTACAAATACATTGTTATTCCACTGGCAAAATAATTAAATATATTGCTATGAATCGTTCTTTAGAATTCATTTTATATTCAAGGGTTCGTTTATTTGTAAACCAAAATACCGATACTTTTCGATTTTAAAGCTTTTGTTTACACTCTATAACGTTTTATATAAAATTAACTCAAAACAGTTATGTGAAACTCTATATCCCTTTCAGACCTGCCACTAAATTAATGGGAATTTTTTACTGATTTTTGGAATATGGGCATTTCCTCAAAATGGTAAACCAGGATCGAAAAAAAATATGTTGATAATCATAGCATTTTATTGCTTATAATTATAAAAAAGAGTCTATATTTTTATAATATATTGGATTCTTATCATATTTTAGGTGTTTTACTTGAGAAAATTGGGCTAAAAACTGAAATATTTAAAATTTCATTTTTAAACTACTTCTAAAGACATTTTTATATTTAATTATTTTACATGCAAAAACTGTATTATGTTTGCACTCTTTCTTCAAAATCTTTCTTTTTCAAACAATTAAGAAGGAAAATGTGTAGGGAGAAAAAAGAAAGTTCGATTAACGGTAAATTTTTGCTTTGTTTCTTGCCTAGGTTTTAATCGTACGTTCGCGACCGAAAACATCATTTTATTGTTATTGCTTTGCATAAAACGTCAATAGGTGCAAAGACACACCACATTTTAAATAATTTCGGTGTCACCTATTTGTATATAAATAAAAGAAACTTCTGGGTTACCATTAAATAGACTTTTTTTGTTTGCAAAGTTTCGTACGTTCGCGACCGTAAGTAAATTTTTTCTATAAGCAATGAGTTTATAATTGATAAGATGTCTCTAATTTTACTTTAAAAGTGAAATGATATACCGAATATTCCAGTATTAGAATGATGCACTGGATTTTCTGTGATGAGGACCTAAAATAAGCACAATTTTAACGGCCTGTTGAGTAAAAACAATAATATCACAAATATTGTTAAAATTTCATTATTTTATATTGAAAATTGTTATTAATAAAACAAATATTAAAAAACACTGTAAGTGCTTTACTGAAATCTATATATCAGAAGGATTACGTTGTCGCGAAGTTTTCTTATTCTTTTGTCAGTATCTGTAAACGAATTGTGGCATGCTCTAACTTAATTATATTACAAAAATATTATATGTATGTGTCACCTCTTAATAAAAGGAAAAGATATTCTTTGTAAGTGAATTTTTGCACAAATTTTTAATTGAGCTTGTTGATCATTAACTGTAATAACGTAATAATGTATTTTTAGACGGAGTTTTGTTTTGCTGGTTAAAATTTTAATTTTCCACACAACTTTAATGTAAAAGTACAAGTACCCAAAAATTAGTAAAAATACTCGATACGTGGTACTCATTACTCAATACTTTGCCAGTACTAGTTACCACACACTATAAATAGAGAATTACGTTTTTCGTAAAGGAAATTTGACCATATTTATGGGATTAAGCACGATGATAATACAAAAAAAACCTATGGAAATATCGTACGTTCGCGACCCGTACGTTCGCGACCGATACTTAAGCCAATTAAACGAAAACCAATAGAGATATTTTATTGTGTAAATACTGGATAGAGACCTACATTGGTATGCTTTAAAAATTATTTTATCGCTTTTGAATATTCCGTTGCATTTCGCAGAATTTTACATTTCACTACTGTCAGCTAAAGTTGAGTTCTATTTTGCGTACGTTCGTGACCACGTCTTTATAACTATTATTATGAAAACTTCAACTCGATGAAATCCATCTTTTGCACTACATATAGAGCTACTAAAATGCTATCAAATCGCAAAAAATAAAGTACTAGAAAAAGTTTTTTTTCTACCTTCTTTGTACATTAAAAGCGTACGAACGTACGTCCGTTACCCCAGGAAATGCCCATATATGGTCTCCATATCGTACGAAAATATAATCAATTTTTAGATTTTACCATTTTTATATCCTTCAAGGTTTTTCAGGACACACACACAATTGATGCACTCGTTAACCTTTTTAAATGAAACGCATATTTATTGCATCAAATGACTTCAAATGATATGAAACATTAAAACTTATAATTTTTTTAGTTAAAATATGCCCCAATTCACTATTTATTAGCCGTTAGTAGTTTTGTAGTTCTAAACACAAATTGTTCCTTCCGCTCATTTTGACAAAACTGAAATCTGACGCATGATTTTCGAAATAATTTAAATAACGGTAAATCGAATGGCAGAATAGTGTGAGAAACAAATATAAAGAACAGTCAGCGCAATCGATGCATGCCGGTCTTTTCGATGTTGATCAAATATAAACGAAAATAGTGAGACCTAAACCCACCCGCACAATCGATGCATCAGTGTCTGAAAGGGATATATAAATAGTACCTACAGTTTTTCTAGAAATTTGTTTTATTTCCATGTATGTAAGTTTTATGTTTATCACAAAATATTCATTAATTCATTTATTTTAATAGTTCAATAATTTGAGTTTTGAAAATTAAATAAAGGTTGAGAAATAATTATCTTTCTTTAAAAAAAAAACTACAGCTTTATTTATTATTATTAACGACTTATAAACTTACAACACTACCGTCACAACTTGAATCCTTTTTTCGACTGCCTCTACTTTCTAATTACTTCAGTTTTGTACTTCTTTGCTTTCTGTCTCATATTTCTCTTTTGTCCGTCCGTACTTCCGAATTCTATTCTATTAGTCTTGTCAGATTGTTGAAATAATTATCTTTCTTTAAAAAAAAACTACAACTTTATTTATTATTATTAACGACTTATAAACTTACAACACTACCGTCACAACTTGAATCCTTTTTTCGACTGTATCTACTTTCTAATTACTTCAGTTTTGTACTTCTTTGCTTTCTGTCTCATATTTCTCTTCTGTCCGTCCGTACTTCCGAATTCTATTCTATTAGTCTTGCCAGATTGTTGTGTCTGTCCGTTAAATATATCCCTACATGTATTAGTTTTTACATAAGTAATTCTACAACAACCATTTTATTTAAATATACTCGATTGTTCTACGTGTATTTTGTTTTTGTAATATTTATGTTTATAACCCAAGTGCTGGAAATAGTAACAAAAAACTAATTTTGTTTTATAAAATTATTTTTTCGTAGTAATATATAAATCTTTTGCCATGCTCCTTAAAGACCGTTAAAGCTTCATTCCATTTGATTCTTTTTGTGTTCATGAACTTTCGCGTCACCAGTAGTTCATACCATAAGAAAAATCAAACTTAAACTCACAGCATTCAATTTAATATTTTGTGCTTTAATAATTATATTTCAATATATACATATACATATATTTTAAATGTGTTATTTTTTTTTTTTTTTTTTTTTTTGTTATTTTGCAATTACTTTGTTAAGAGATGTTGTTTATTTTTAACAACAACTACAATATAATGAATTTTAAATATTTGGTAATGAAAATTTTTTATGAAAGCAGGAAGCAATTACTTATCTAAAAATGGAATTTTCCTTTGCTTTGTTTTTTATAATTGTTATGAAATTTATTTCGTTTTTTTTTTATTTTAATTTCTTAATTTTTTTAAACAAATCTAAAGTGAAATAAAAATAAATTGAAGTGGAAATGTTTAAAATGAAAATGTTAAAAGGTGATGAAAATATGCTTAGTGTCATAAAATTTTATTTTTTTCCAATTTTGAGTTTAATTGAAACATACATGTATTCAGTTTTATTAATAATATTTCATTTGTTTTGTTTTTCACCACACAGTCAGTATTAGTAGAATATATAAGAATAGAACATGTAGTTCTATTAATTAAGGACATAAAATAAATTAACGCATCGTTTAAAGACAGTGTAATAAAAAAACCCTTCAATTTATGATTAAACCAGTAAAAAAATTCCCTTGCAGCCTTACAGTACATTGACTCGGTTTATTAATAGAATCACACATCGGACAAACAGCCCTCATCGTAGCTACGTAGGCACATTCTCACTTTTTTGTTCAAATTAGTGATGACTATTTTGTGTAACTGTTTCTATACAGTGGTTCAATGAAAGGCAAGTTGCAAGTTGTTTTTTTTTTCTAATTTTACTGAGCTTGCTTGACAATACATAATTAAAAAATCCGTATGTGACATGGCATTATCTGTTCTAAAACCAAATAACACCTGTAAAGGGTGTGATAATCTATAAGTATTCTCCTATTAAGACAGGATAGGAGGAAGTGGCAGCCTTGTACTAACAAGGCACACTTTAGCACGCATAGCGACCCGTTGTGATACCACATGATATAGGGAGCCCTGATAGCCAGAGGCTATTCCCCAGAAAATTATGCTGGAAACCAGACAGAGAGCCTAATGAATTTGACAATTGGGAAAATGTCCAGGATCGATAGGTCAGTCAAGCTATAAAGAAAAGGAGATACTAATGTAAGAAATCTATCTATTCTCCTATTACTACCCACTACTTTTTATATATTTATTATTGATTTAAAAATAAATAGCAAACGCCCTTGCAAGTCTTGCATTATAATCAAGTGAAGCTGTGACTTGGCACAGTTGAACTATTTTCTGTGGGACGCCGTTAAAGCCAAGTGTTATACTGACGAACCAGAGCTGACAAATTGAGCAATTCAAGGTCAATATTCGTGATGCCCCTGTCGTTATACGAGCCCAAACACTCGAAAAAGTGCTCGAAAATTAGTCAGATTGAATGAAGTACTGTGAGGCCAGCCGCGTCAGCCATATGAATAAAATATATAAAATATATAAATATTTCTTTTCTAACCGGAACATTTGTATTTCACAACACAACATAAATTTGGCAAAACTTCAAACCGTTATTGTTTTATTGCGTTTTGAAATGTAAATTTTTAAATGGAAAATAAAAAACAGACAATTCATACAATTGTTAATCGTAACCTTTTGTATGAAAAGTTCTACAAGAAGTCTATCCCTGGCATTCCAAACTCTTTCACCTTTGCCATGCCATTTAAAATATATATAATCAGGAGAAAAAGAGCCATCCACTGGGAAGCCAACAACTACCTAGCGAAGATGCTCTTCATATCAGAGTCAACGTGCAGCGACAAATGGGGCAAATGCTGTTGATCATTCAAGGGTAAGTGTGTATAACACTGGCCTTTGAGTGATCATATTTATGGCAACTTGTCTCGTCTTGTTTGTAAAGCGTTAAAAAAAATAAAACAATCTCTATTCTATCAAACTCCAAAAATAGTTTTTCTAATTTTTTTACGAGTACAGAAAAAATTGGCAAGCAAGAATATTAAAAAAATATATTTTAATATTCCCTAAAACATCCCTCCATCACCAAATTAATGCTTTTGTCCACACCAAACATCCTCAAGGCTAACAGCAATGCAAATTACTGTCTGAGAAAATTCCTATTCTCAGAGTTCTGTTATAAAATTTTGAAAGAATCATTATTGTGAAAGCTCTTAACTCGCTAGTCTCTCTCCTTATGGATTAATTTAAAATATTTTCCAAATTATCAAAAATAAAGTTCTTCGAGAAAGGGCATTAATGAATTAAAATATTGAATATTAATATGAGGGTTAGCAAATTTGCTTAATTACCTAAATTAGACGTCAACCAAAAAAGAAAAAACATTACATACATAACATAATCGGCCATTACAACCCTGTGTCAGGATTACGGCCTAGCTTCTCGCAGCACTCATGTTGTGTGTTTCAATTTTAATCCATGAGTACCGGGACCTACATATTAATGTCGACTTCAAACGATAGACTTGACAAGCTTTTTCATGGCAATCAGTTACATAATCTCAGAGCTTTTGCCAGAAGTCTGCTAAGATATAGACGCAGAAAGAAATATATCTTTGATTTAGGATATTAGAGCCGGGACTTGAACCGGAGTTCTCATCTTAGTAAGCCAACACACTAACCACTAGGCCACGATGACTACAAAAACATTACTATAATGTAAATTTAAAATTGTGATAATTAAAAATACATTTAAGATAAACCCTATAAAATTTATTTTTAATCTGAAATAGTTATCATACATTTATATGTACGTATGTAAGTATGCATACAAATAAATAATTAAATCTTATGAATGTAGTGATTTGCTTTACTAAACTTATCGTGTGTCCTAAATAAGTAAAAAAAAAACAGTTTAATTTATGTTGGTGACTTTATCACTGCAGACAATACGAGGAGCCACTACATAAAAAAATTTATTCGAAATAATTTTATCTATAAAAATAGGAACGAAATCTTGTTGTTTTGGCTCCTGCTCAAGCACGTTGAGTTATATAATGTGACAAATAACTCAGTGTCTGTCCAGGCACATATTTTTATGTACTCGCAGCTAAAAGTCACTTGACTTTAGCAATTAATCCTTGAAAGTCGTTTAGTATTTTTTTCTTTTTTTTTTACAACACAAAAACAAAATATCACTGATTTCTCGATTGCATGTTTCTAAATATAAAACATTTCAATAAAATTTTAACTTCCTTACCCTACTTTCAGCCATTTAACAACAATATTTACTAGCAAAACCACCTACAATACAAGAAATTGCATTGTTTTAAGTGGAAAGATAATGAATGAACAAATTGTCTGCCATGCAATGCCGACAATTGAATGTTGGCTAAAAAATAAAAAAAAAAATGAAAAAAAAAAAAACAAAAAAAGAACAAAAAAACATTTTGTTTCCTTTCAACAACACTGTAACATCATTATTACAATCTAAAACATAAAAACAACCGCCAATAACAGGTTACAGGTTTTGCACTCAACAACTTTAAAAAGTGCAAAAATCATTAAAAAAATAACAAAAAAAAATTAAAACGATATGTTACTAAAATAGTTTCAGAACATTCGAATACGAGTACTATTGTCATGTAATTTTTTGTGTGCTTTTTTTGAACTTAAAAATAAAACACAAGCGGGTAAATAAGGTGCAAATCCATTCACAAATTTTGTTTTTATATTTTTAAATCGTTTAGAAAATAGAAATTCAAAATGTAGTTGTTTTTTTATCACCCTCTTACTTTTGTATGTCAATGACTTTTATTTGACACAGTTGTTGAAATGAATAATTTAATGATCAAACAAAACAAAACAAAAGTATGGAAAATATACAATAAAATAAAATGTATAGTGGAAAATTCTATGATACTCGTATTTATTAGAACAGCATTTAAGTTCAATATTTTCTACATCTGTTAAATATAAAATTGTTCCTGTTAAATCTGCAGAGACTATCAAATGCTTCTTTTAACGATTTAGAAATCTAATATTTTAATATTACCGTTCCATCAGAATTTTCAATCACTGTATTATTAGTCTATAAGAATTTATTTTATTTTAATTTCATTAATGAATTTCTATTTCGTCACTAAATTCCTTAATTAGAACACAATTAAATTAATTTTTCAGAAACTGGAATTAATAAAAGATTTGGACTTGAAAGCATTTTGCTACAAATGAAATTCTTGATTAGGTAACATCAATGGCATGTAAAACAGTATCTTATAAAATGTATTTCTTATATACTATCTGAGAAGTAAAACCATTTTTCTGGTAGATATTATCGATATATAGAGAATCTGTTTTTTGAAATTTGACAAGGTCGTGGTATAGTGGTTGGAGCGCTCGCACAAAAATACCAACGACCGAGGTTCAAATCCCAGCGAAGGAGAAAAATTAAAAAAAATAAATTTGCGATTTTTTAAAAACAATAATTCAAAAATAACAGGTTACCCTCCCCCGCCCTCCCCCTCCAAGAAGTCTATCCACAAGAAATCTCTTTCTGACATTTCAAGTCTATTCCACCAGAAACGAATGATCATGACTACAGCGCCACGTTCTGGGAAGATAACATCTAACCTACTTAGTGAAGACACTCACAATAAGCATCCACCGACAAATGAGGCAATTGCTGTTGATCATTCAAGGGCGAAGATATAACACTGGCTTTGGGTAGTCAAATTGACAGCAACTTGTCTTAGCAACAAAAAAAGGCGCATAAAATATATCTATATAAAAAATCTATACATCTATATATCAATCTTCAAAATTTCAATACAATGCAAAGCATGAGTAGGGGTTTACCTCTAAGTATTGGTCTCAATAAAAAAAGCACATTTACAATGTTGAGCCAAATGTCAATACTTGAGCCTGTTTAAACTTTCTAAATAATTTTCAGTTTAAGACCATGAGACCTAAAACTTGTTTGATTTCTTTTAGCTAAAAGTTTAGAATATTATGTAAGTAGTTCATTTTATTGATTTGAACACTGTTGAGATATTGGTGAGGGTAAGATACTCCTTACAGTTAGAAAATATTAATTTGATTTATAGAATACCAGTGTTAGAACTTTAAAAATTCACTTGAAAATATTTTCAATTCAGATAGATAAAACCATGCAGAATAGGGACAAATAGAAAGACATCCCAACTAGTGCTGGCACATTCTAGTACTTAGCATTACTCTGGAGTATCGAATACTTCTAATTCATTTACTCAACAACCAATACATACGTAACTAACCATTACAACTCTGTTTCAGAGTGACGGTCTAGTTTCTCGCAGCACCCATGTTGGGTGTGTCAATTTATATTCATGAGTACCGGGACCTAAAGTTTAAAGTCGACACAGAACAACAGACTTGAGAAGCTAGTTCATGGCAATCAGATACTCTCAAAGCTTTTGCCAGAAAACTGCCAAGAGGTATTCGCTGGAAGCAATATTTTTTCACATTTCTTTATTTCAAGATGTCAATAAACACAGTTCGCAAAATGCGAAAGACTTCTCAGAGAAGAAAGACTTACTTGCGATTTCAAGGCAAATTTTTTTACAATTATAGATTAAAAATAGTTCTGAAGATCTTTCCAATTTATGACATAAAAACATTTCAATAAAAAGTATCGGAAATATTTTAAATATACTAAAGCAGTTGAGGGAAAACATTTCAAAGAATGATTCTCTAATAAGGAGAGCAAAAATATTTACAACTTTAATAAGGAATTGCAATCCAAGACTTCAATAAAAAACTTTTTGACACAAGCCAGGTTTTTCGAATCGGATAGTACGCCCAACTTCGATCATAAATTAGCATGTCCACAAACAAAAGTTGTTGTTTTGTTGTTTTATTTTTGTTTGGGTTTTCAATTAGTCTAGTAAGTAGTATGTTAGACTGCTAGTACGAGGGTTGTTGGTTCGATTCTCACCAGACACTACACCGAGCTTATGGTCTTAGTCACTTTGCTCGTAATAATTAGAATATAATATTAATATTGTTTTGTAATTCAATAGCAGTATGTAGTATATTCATATATGGGTTAAACCATATCAACTCAACTTAAATAATGCCGTTTTTGAAATGACTGTCACCGAATTTGCTAATTTTTGGTACGAATAAAGTATATCATAACACTAAGACAAATATAAAATTTAAGGGCACTGACACTTCTGGATCCGGAAATATGAGGTCTTGAAAATCGGAAAACAGTACAAAAATGCACAAAGTTACACTTACTTAATTGTAATTTACTTGAAAAGTATTATAGCTACGCATCTCGTAAAAGTCGCATTTGGAAGGGTATTAAATTACCTTTGATTTAATATGCAACATGATTTTTTCTTTGAAAAAGTCAAAGGTCAATTTTCTTTATCTATAAGTCGGAAGCCTATATCTCCGAAAGC
This sequence comes from Metopia argyrocephala, assembly GCA_963576795.1. Classification (NCBI taxonomy): domain Eukaryota; kingdom Metazoa; phylum Arthropoda; class Insecta; order Diptera; family Sarcophagidae; genus Metopia; species Metopia argyrocephala. The sequence goes on from OY756210.1 coordinate 52,210,508, forward strand.
GACCTTTTTAAAAATTTGAAAAAAAATTATGCCAAAGATAGTTTCGTTCTCTACAGCTGTGAAAAATTTCAGAGTGGAGGTATTTCTGGATCAAGAAATAAAAATCAAATCGCAAAAGAATGTGATTAAAACTAGTCTAATAGTGGTGGGATGGTATACGATTTTTCGATTTCGATTAGCTAGAATCGCTTATTTTGTGAGTTTTAACAAAAAATACATGAAACAAAAACGGGGGATGTGGGATGGAGGCAAATGGCTCTTCATCGGGGTCAAAGGTTGGGTTGAAGGAATAAAAATCTACAAAAAGCTCCACAACTGCCCTGGAGTAGCCCCAAGAGGGATAAAATGTAAGACCGACTCTTACTAATATTTTACCTCGAACTTTTTTTTCGAACATACCTACCCCCTATCTCCACTGCCTAGAGTGGTAGGAGCATTTGATTTTTATTTCTTGATCCAAAAATACCTCCACTCTGAAATTTTTCACAACTGTAGAGAACGAAACTATCTTTGGCATAATTTTTTTTTAAATTTTTAAAAAGGTCGCTTTCGGAGATATAGGCTTCCGACTTATAGATAAAGAAAATTGACCTTTGACTTTTTCAAAGAAAAAATCATGTTGCATATTAAATCAAAGGTAATTTAATACCCTTCCAAATGCGACTTTTACGAGATGCGTAGCTATAATACTTTTCCAGAAAATTACAATTAAGTATGTATAACCTTGTGCATTTTTGTACTGTTTTCCAATTTTCAGGACCTCATATTTCCGGATCCAGAAGTGTCAGTGCCCTTAAATTTTATATTTGTCTTAGTGTTATGATATACTTTATTCATACCAAAAATTAGCAAATTCGGAGACAGTCATTTCAAAAACGGCATATTTTAAGTTGAGTTGATATGGTTTAACCCATATGTAGATATGAAATTAAATTTTAATTTTAAATTCTAATAAATGAAGTTTTTATAACTCTTTAAAAAAATAATGAATACTTAAAAGAATATGTTAATTACATATCTACCATATAAGAAACAAATTTGCAAATTGAAAACAAACTTAAATTTTTGCCTGAAGTGAATGTCTGCTACAATGCGATTTCTCACAACACGGTAATTTTTAGAAAATTATCAACAGCGTTGTAGAAGGGTTAAATGTATTTTTGTTTTTAATTTTTTCCGTAATACTCCAACACGTGTATTTTTTTTTATAAATTTTAATATAAATACCATAATACCAGTATGAAAAATTGTTTATCATGTCATCGTCACAAATAAACACACAGCAAATAAAGACTAAAAATTAAATGAAAAAAAGGAGATATAAAACAAAAACAAAATAGGAATTTTAAATTAAAATTTTATAATAACTCGAAGGTTGTTAATATTCTATGAAAAGCAATTTAAATATAAATAAAGTAAAAATCATGGTGAAATCATCATATGGTAATCCCAAATGGCATGCAACCGTGTGGTTTTGCAACCCTGTTTTTCTGCCGATTGTCAAATAAAAACAATACTGTGGTTGACTGTTGTACACAAATAAATTTATTATTGTAAACAAGTTCTTCCTCTTTTTTTTGTGAAAATTTTTTTTTAAATGTTGAAAAAATTTAGTTTAAAAACGTTTTTCAATTTATATTTAAAATTAAAATAAAAAAACTAAATTTGTTTTTGTTTTAAATACAAATTGTCAAACGTTCTGAAAAGTTATTTTTACGGCAAAAGTCTATTAGCCTCTAGAGTCTAGACCAACAGAACGATATCCAGACATCAATTTCATTACGCAAAGATTTCTCAATTGAAACAGAAACATTACATCCGTATAGAAAATGTACACCAACTGAACTGAACCAGTTTTCTTATCTAACTAGGGAAGCCTCATGAGATTTCTTTGTGTTCTGTACATATTCACGATAAGCATCAACGACTAAATTCATTTCGGTCTTTTCCATAGAAATCATATGTATATGAGTCAATTAGTCAAAGTCCTATCAACTACATCACTTTCTTTTTGTATGTATTTTCAAATTCCTGCTTATAAAAATGACAATAAAATCATGTGCAATATTTATCCGGAATACACACAAAAAAATTTATTTCTACAAAAATAGGAGGAAAGTTTAACAATTTTCCAGGAAACTTTTTAATATGAACATTGTTTTATAAATTTCAGAGTTAAATATCCAAAAGCAATATAGATCAAAAACATAATAAATTAAATGATAAATAAAATAAAAATAGAACTCATGTAAATTCAACAGTTTTAAACAAAACAAAGAGATTTAAATGGAATTTTTGTTAAATATTTATTCAACTTTTATTGGAAAACAAAAAAAAAACTATGACGCGAATTAAAAATTTTTAAGGGAAAACAATAAAATTTTTCCCTTTACCTTTATACAAATAAAATTTTCGGTTTAAAACAAAAACAATATTTTGCTGTGAAAATTCTAAAAATACTGCCTAATTCCTTAAAAAAGCCTTTCAAATAAATCACCATGTCTGCTTCACCATTCTCCCAAAAAAAGAATAATTTTATTTTAAGACATTTGAAAAGAAATTAAACTTTAATTTCTGCTCAAAAATAAATCATTATTTTTTCTTAAATATATTGTTCAGGGATTTTATTAGAAAACCATTTATTTTGAAATTTGTATTGTTTTGTTTTTTGTTTATTTGATTTTATTTACAATAAAAATTGCTTAACCGTAGGCAAAGGCAGAAAGCAATAATTTTTTTATATTGTTTTTTTAATTAACCATAATTATTTGAATAAAATAATAAATAAAAAAGAAGAAAAAAACAAATACAAAATACAAAATAAATTATGCAAACATTAAATGTACAATTTAATCTATGAAAGTAATTTGCTGCCACAGAAATGTTGGCTCAATTGGAAGTATAAAATATTTTATTTCAAATACATAAATACCGCGAAAACGTACATTTAAAATCTATAGCCAATTGTTTATTTATAAAATAAACAAAATTTCAAATATTTTAAGCGTATTACCTATTAATTGCTTTAAATTGAAATTTTCTAGATAATAAATAAAAATAATTTCTTGTTTTTTTTTATTTAACTTTAACTTTGGAAATAAATTACAGGTTTTTGTATAAAATAAATAACACAGAGTAGCACACAAAACAAAAAACTTTGGAATGATACAAAAAAAATTTTTATTTTTAGTTTTTAATTTGCCAAAAAATTCCCAAATCTGTAGGTTAAAATTCAAAGAGTATAGGTTATGAATTCGAATTTTAAACGAATACTACACCAAGCATAAGGTAGTTGTCACTCCGTTCGAAATAAGTAAATAAATAAATGAACAAAAAGAAATTAGCTTAGTTCTTAGGGGCTGCAAGTATTAATTCAAATTGTTTATCAATACAGTGAAGTCGCGGAAATATAAATATTCGAAAGTGTGAACAGCCGTGGTCTAGTGGTTAGTGTGTTGGCTTACTAAGACGATAGAGCCGGGTTCAAATCTCAGCTCTGACATCTTGAAAAAGAGAAATATAAAAAAATTATTTCTTTCGGCGACTACCTTTCGAGAGTCTTCTGGCAAAGGCTCTGGGGGTAATTTATTGCCATTAAAAACTTCTCAAACCTGTCGTTCGGAGTCGACTTTAAACTGTAGGTCCCACTACTCATAGATAAAAATTAACACACACAACATAAGGTGCCTATTTCACTAAGCTACAAGTTTACAATTACAAGTGTTTTTGCCTTTAAAATTGTAAATTGTAGATAATTGTGTTTCATAAAAATACAATTACAATTTTGTAGCTACAAGTAATTTTTACAAGTCATACTTCTACAAATCGTTTTGTTTCATTAAACTAAATTTTCACTTGTACACTTGAGGAATTGTTGAAAAAAAAGCTTAGGGTCGACGGAGACTCTCAAAAATATTTTACAAGTTACAAGTGAACGATAAATTGAATTCAAATTTGATTTTTAACTATTTTTTTATAAAAATTAGTTCAAATAAACACAAAATCAAACAATTTTAATACTAATTACCATTAATTTATTTATTTTGTTTGTTTTTAATTATTTATTTTTTAAATAAGTGATTATATGTAATAAAAAAACTATATCACATTGTTTGCTTATTACAAATTATCGATATTAAAGTACCCATAATTGTAAAAGTATTTAAAATAACTTTTGGAATTTTCAGACTATATTCATAAAACATATTATATGTTTATGAACCTCTCAATAAACCTATAATATTTTTTATGAATACAGCAGTTCTATATAATTCCTGGATACTCTAATATACATACAGTGATTCAAACAACTGACCACGTGTTTGAATGTCCTATGTTCAAAAGCTTACAACGCCAGACCTCTCCCCGATCTTGTTCATGGCGCACTCATTTGTTTTGTTATTGTGCTTTCTTTTAAATGGATGCATGAGAAAAACAATCTGTTTTGGAGTTGTTAAGAATATCTCTAATCCTTTTTTAAGAAGTTTTGGTACATTTATTATTTTTAAAGATAAAAATGGTACGTTTTTGGCCGAAGAATATTGTGGAGCGTAATTCACTAGTTTTTAAGAAAAGGTAAAAAAAATCTTTAGCCAGCAGAAAGTGGAGACTGCAGTTCAAATTTTTAAAAATTTGATGATATTTGACAATTTTAATCTGTCTGTGTAGCGAGTTAGAAATTCATTTCATTCTGCTGGTCAGGGTGGCCGAGAAAAAGTAAACAAGCCACTGACCACAAAACGCCATCGAAAGCTGTGCCTGGATTTTGATCGGACGCACTTAAATTGAATTAGATTATGGAGGATTGGAAAATGGACTATTTCCGGACTAATCCAAAATTAAATTTAATTAGTTTTCCAGCAATACAATAATTTGAAATTCACCGCCAAAATAACTCAAAAGTGGTTAAATGATAGCAAACTGAAAGTAATATAATAGTGACAGAAATCGCCTGACCTCAATCTGCTTGAGTCCTTCTGGGAGAGCTGAAAATGAGTTTAGTGGTAGTCCCAAAATCTTCGAATGAATTATGACGGCATGTGGTTAAAACCTCTCACTATCTATGAAAACCTAGTCAAAAGCATGCTACGAAAAATTGAAGCTGTAATAATTGCGAACGGTTGCTATATAAAATATTAATTTATGTATTTACTTGAAGAAATTTTATATGTTTAAGCAAACAGAAATAATTTACCATATGCGCTTTTTCATTTATTTGAATATAAAAAGATAAATTTCCAAGATTGTTCTCCTAATGCACTCATTTAAAAGAAAACACAATAGTAACAAAAATAAGTGCTCTACAAGCAAAGCCGAATAAGTGGTTTTGGAGTTGTTAGCTTTTGAACATGGAACATTCAAACACGTTCTCCATTGTTTGAGTCTGTATATTCACACATATGTTTAATTTATCGAAATAACTTTGTAGAAATATTTTAGTTTATTTAAAAAAATTGACGAAATATTATTAAAATGCGTTTTCATAGGATATTTTAGCATTTTGAGTAATAATAAATAAGAATTGTAAAATTAATATACAATATATACAAAAGAACTTGTAATTGTAGAAATTGTAGTTTACAAGTACAAAAAGCTACAATTGTTATGAAAATTTTAATGAAACACAATTCATCAGCACTTGTAAGAATTGGACTTGTAATTGTAACTTGTAAACTTGTAGAATTGTAGTTTAGTGAAATAGGCCCCAGTTCTGCAAGAAGATAGGCTGTAACCCTAACGCAGGGTTGTAATGGCCAATTATGCATGTATGTTTGTATGTAAACAGCCTTAAAAAAAACTCTTCTTCTTGCTACTAAAAGGTTAGAAAACCTCAAAAACTTCCAAGCGTATGTAAGAAAAATTCTTAAAAAAAATCTTAAGATAATTGGCTGTATTCTATTATTCGTTTTTATTAGTAAACGAAATGCAAACCAATAGAATAGTATCACCGTTGGGCTTATCAAAATTTATCAAAAATATTGAATGGCCGTTTCAAGCAAAAAGGACATATTTTTTCTTTATGATTATCCATTTTCGCAACGAAGTTGAAATGAAAAAAAAAAACAAAAAAGAAGCACGGGTAACGGCTGAGAGGTTTCGAAAGCGAATAAAACCTTTTAAATTTGAAGGGCATTGCTAGTCCCTACAACTTATGCATTTTTTATTATATATATCCTTCCGATATTTTGACTTGTCTCTTCAAGTGTCTGTATTACAACACGTTGAAAAGATTATCGCTTAGAAATAAGATTCAGTGGTTTTAGGGATCCAGACACTGTGTAAAAAGCAATAACAAGGCGGCGAGTATATTGACTAGGAAGGCAACTATGACCTTTTCTATTGTTCTGATAACTTGCTGTGCACCACTACCTTACACTATTCTTAATCTAATTGGAGAAGAGAAAATTGGCAAATGCACTAAAATGCTCAATCGAGTTTTAAACACGCCAAGACGGTAATCAGCCGTTAATTTGAAAGTAAATCTGTTGTTGTGAAATATAGAAGGCCGGCTCTAAAACCCCTAATGGGTTTTCTTACCAGTCATTCTGTTATGAGAGCACATTCACAGTTTCTATGGTTGCAAGCATCCGCAACAGCGGAACACATATTAGATGAGTTTGGAATTCTTGGTAGATTTAGAAAAATGTGTCCTGCTGGCAGACATATCTTCCACCAGAGTTTTAGACCTGCTGGTATTGATAAAGAAAACCACGAAAAAAAACCGGGAGAGTGTAAAATGTTAACAATTGAAACTCCCAGTATGTAACTTCTAATATAGCTTTTAGGCCCCTTGTAGTGCTGCGAAGCGAAAATTTTTTAAGTTCGTGTCTAGTGTTAGGTAGGTACTCTAAATTCTACTAGAATTAGCACAAAGTGCAATTTTGATACCATTTCACAACCAAACTGAATTTACTCAAGTAGAAAAGAACTGCAACCAACCAGAGCTGTCTATAAAGTAGAGTAAAATAAGGGGGTCTAAGTTCGAGATTTTTATTTAAAATTTTAGTGCTTTCATTTATGTTTTATTTATTTTTTTTTTTTTCTTTAGGTGTTATCAAATTTTAATTTAAAATAACATTTTTGTTAATTTGTTAATATTTACCTTAAGAAAACATAGAAATTTAAAATTGCCTATTATATAAGGTGGTTTAATTTAAAGGGCCGTTGTTGAATGTGAACCACACCTAAACGTCAAGTGTTTTCTGCACGAAATGAAACACAATTAAGCAATGCGTTAAAGTTAATCAGGCTCATTATGAAAATGGGCGTTCAAATTAAACTGCATATCGTGCACTTCCTGATTTTTTTGGTCAATTTAATCGTCCAAATGTGCGTACAATCGGAAATATCGTGCAAAAATTTGAGCAAACCGACTCTGTGGGTGATGTGAAAACACCAGTGCATACTCGTACTGCAGAAGATATTACTGCTGTTCTCAATAGTGTGGCTGAAGAGCCGTCAACCTCAACTCGTCGTCGTGCCTAACAATTTCACGTCTCACGCTTGTCGTTTATGAACATTACTATGTGGACGATATGTAATTTCAACAGGACGGTGCCACTTGTCACACAGCTAACGAAACAATGGCTCTTTTGAGCGACAAATTCAATGGCCGTGTTATCTCACGTGGTGGCGATGTAAATTGGCTGCCAAGATCATGTGATTTGACACCATTGCACTTCTTTCTTTGGGGTCATTTGAAAGAAAAGATGTACCTCGATAATACAGCAACAATTCAAGAGCAAAAGGATGAGATAGTTTGTCATGTTAACGGTATAGAACCTCAGCGTTAACGAAAATTCGGGCCAACGGATGGAGGTGTGCCGCCGAGGTCGCGACGTCCATTTCATACATAATTGAACAATACCAAGTTACCATAATAAAAAGAAATGACAATAATTTCCTAAATAATTTGTGTTTCATTCAAAATCAACATCGGTCCTTAAAATTTAACCACCCTTTACATTTTCAAAACACAAAATTTTGTATAAAACTTATAAATCCACAAAGATCATTTTATTAACTAAGCGTGTGATATAACTTCGATTAAAAGTTAAAACATCTTCATTTCGATTTTTTATTTTTGATGTTCTCTGTACACATGTTTGATGTAAAGTAAAAAGAAAAACTATTTAATTTTTTGCATGAATATTTGTATGAGAATATTAAAAAATACCTCAAATTAAAAACTAAAATTGTATTAAATTTTGTTAAACTTGTTATCACATATTGTAATAAATCTTGTTGTTGTTATACTTTAAACAATCCTTTTTTTACTGTATGAACGTAAAAAACACTGAGGTATTCCACTTTCGAGTAAATTCGAATTCTGGTTTGTTGTAAAATTTGTTTAATCAAAATTTTTATTTGTAATTTTTCCTCAAAAGAAATAAACGTTTATAGCCCCACTTAAATATAAATACATAGGTATGTAACAAGCCCTAAACAATCTTTTTTAAATAAATTTTATTTAATTTACTCGTAAATTGTGGTAACATTACTGCATCATATAATATTACAATGTTGTCTTTAGTGAACACATAAGACGGCGCCGAAATTCTGAAAATTCATAGACTTTATATGTCAAATTCGTAGACTTTATATGTCAAATTTATTTTTAGTATACATTAAAATATAAATTATGGTGTATGTGAAAATTAATCTCATTTGTAAAGCTATTTAGTTTTTCAATCTTTTGATCTATAAAGGGTTAAATTTATATTTTTTCCTGAACAAAAATTTGATGCCAGTATTTCACCTAATTGATGTACATTCATATCGTCGCAAGAATTAGAGACTGACAAAAAATCGAAAATAGGTTTGTTTGGAATCATTTTTATCAGAAAATAAATACGCGTCGATTGGCAGCGATCCTAGATTTCTATGATGAAAAGAAATTCACTTAGGCCGTCTGCATTTTGAAAAATACCAGTGTATTCCTTTTACTTTTATACAGGTTTTTTGGATCTGCTGAACATTTAAGGTTTTGTCAGTTACAGCGTTCTTTAATTCTTGCGACGATATGTACTTATACAAATATGAAGAAATCATAATTATTTTCTATTTTCTTTACACTCACAATGAGAAATGATTTAAGCAATCAGTAAAAAAATATATAATAAATTATATGTCAAATAAATAACACTTACGTTGTTGTGTACTTTTTAATTAATAGATGATTTTTTTAATGGCAACTTAAAATTATATTTTTTTGTTTTTTTTTATAAAGCGCTGTTTCTTTAGAAATTAAAATTTATTTTTTTTTTCTTTCTACAAATTTCATTTAATTTCAACACTCACTTATATATATAATACATTTCTAAGTAGGTATGTTTGTACATTAATTATTTAATTATTTTGCTTTTTTAATTCAATAAATTAATTTACACAGAAAAATTAAAACTAAACGGATACCGGAAAACAATAACATGGATCAATTTTTTTTAATTTATTTTTTTTTTTTCGAACTGTTTTCATTAGATATTATGGTAGTGGTTTTTATGAAAATTTTTTTTTATTTATTATTTACCAATTTGAGTATGTTTTTTATGTAAAACTGTTCTTTAAACTTCAACAAAAAAAAAATGATAAAAAATAAACCGAAATATTCATTGTATTGTAGTATTAAGAACATCAAAAAGAACTCTTGTTTAATGCACAACAATAACAAAAAGTGTACTAATAAATGTTTTTGAAATAAAATATTTGTAAAGAAAAATATAATTTTTAAAATAACTTGTTTTTTTTTTTTTTTTTGGTGTTGATCTTAAATCCACAAGTGTTTTTCTTTTTATCTTTGATGCCTTCAGTAACACACAGTAGACACTTACATATTTAAATGTCTGTGTTAAAAATATTGTAAAGACTGTGTTTTTGTTATGCTTTTATTTCACAAAATTTTTATTTTATTTCCGTTCATTCACACAATCTCACGAATCCCACATTCATTCATAAAAACACTAACACTAACACAAGCACCGTTATAATATTTTTCATTTTCAATATGATTAAACTTGTTGTTATTTTATTTCATTTTTTGAGGGTATAAACTCAACTTTCTCTTTTAGAAATTTTTCAATTTTTTTCTTTCATTCTTTAAGTGTATGTGTGTGTATGTATGCGAATACACAAACACTATTACATTTTATAAATTTTTCCATCGGTTAATTTATTTTTATCCGCCTTCTCTCGTTTTATATTTCTTACAAAAAAGTTATTTTTAATAACGCTGGCAAACCGCAACTGAAGAACTGCTTGCCTGTGCTTGGGTTTTTATATGAATTTTGCGAGTCCTCGTTAAGTTTTTAAATGCTTCTAAGCTTTTTTACGTTTAAAGCTTTTTCTCATTACTACACTGTTTAGTTTCTCTTTTTCTCTCTCTTTATAAAATGTGTTTGCATTTCGTTAGGTTGACTTGTTTTTACGTGTAGCAAACAGGTGTTTGTTTAGAATTTTTAGCGCCAAATATATATTTTTTTTTATTTATTTAAAGTAAGCACAACGTTCAAGTTGCACAGTTAAAGAAACAAGCAAACATTTGTATTGTTGTAGGTTGTATGAAATACATTTGTGTCATTGTGTTAATGTAGGTTGTGCTATAAACTTCAAACAAACAAACCAGAAAAGTACATGCAGCATAAGTTAATTTCTCATAAACAAAAGAAAAAATAAAGCAGAAAAAAAACGAAATTAATTCCTTTTTCTTTAGCGAAAACTATAATTTCGAGACTTTAATTCTTATACCTTTTCGAATTAAATCCGAATATTTTAATGGATCCTTATTATACTTATTGTATGAAATTTAATAGCCTAAGATCCTAATACTGGTATTCTTAAGAGAATTAACATCCGTTAAGGAATAGCAGCTAGCAGTTCTGTAGTATTTCTTATTATTTGAGACCACTGCATTGTATTGGAATTATTGGAAAGGATAATACATATACATACATACATACATACATACATACATACATACATACATACATACATACATACATACATACATACATACATACATACATACATATATACATACATACATACATACATACATACATACAAACATACATACATACATACATACATACATACATACATACATACATACATACATACATACATACATACATACATACATACATACATACATACATACATACATACATACATACATACATATATACATACATAACTGGCCTTTACAACTCTGTGTCAGGATTACGGCCTAGCTTCTCGCAGCACTCATGTTGTGTGTGTCAATTTTTATCCATGGGTACCGGGAACTACAGTTTAATGTCGACTCCGAACGACAGACTTGAGAAGCTTGTTCATGGCAATTAATTACTCTCAGAGCTTTTGCCAGAAGACTGCTGAGAGGTAGTCGCCGAAAGAAAAATTTTTTTTTATATTTCTTTTTTTTTCAAGATGTCGGAGCTGGGTGTCAAACCCATGGCTCATGTCTTAGTAAGCCAACACACTAACCACTAGACCACGGCGACTACATATACATATATTTTTTCTTATATTATAATTAAGCGCCTTAGGAATGAGACAAATTGCTGTGAATTGAGCATTAAAAGGCCAGTGTTATACCTTCACCCTTGAATGATCAACAGCCATTGCCTCATCGTTGCATATTGATTGTGTGGTGAGTGCCTTCGCTAAGTAGGTTTAGTAGGTTTAGCTGTTATCTGCTACTTCCCAATAGGTGGCGCTTTTCTCCTGATAATTAGATTTTTTGATTTTTTTTGTTGACGTTGGTTAAGGTGGATTTGATCATTAACCATATTACTGGATCTGTTTATATGACTCTCTTTCATATACATATTACGGCGACTTAAGCCTGATGTCGACCTCTTCAGAGTTCTTCGCATTATAAACGCATATTATGATTGGCAGATATCTTATTGAATTCCTGTCAATAACCCTGCAAGATTTCACGATGACGATGCCTTGCAGCAGCACCTGTAGGTGGAAGCTCAGCCATACTCTCCTTTATCGAAGAAAGCTTATCTAACATTTGATCAATTTCTTCTTATAGAGAGTTAAAGACATGTTCGTCTAATAGGGGTGATGTATCAGCATTTGAACTGTGACCCATTGACGATGAACCACTTCCAGCTCCAATTTTACTAAAAACCACCAATTTAAGATCGATTTCGTTTTCCAATAGATGCGCTTGTTTACGCAGAACATCACAGTTTGGAAATACCACAGTTTACTAAAATAAAATATAATTATTGATTTTTATTTATGATGAACAAATATTTAAAACGAAGAAATGTACGAATGAACCGTGAATATAAATTTCCTTTCGCATTAATTTTATTTTTGTTTTTCACAAGAAATTTGTGTTTTTAAATCTTTTACTAAAAAAATTACATTCGCTTGATGCGAACATATACAGGGTTTTTCAACAGGGACGCTACAAAAGTAGAGCGACAGGGACAGCAAACGACACCATGTTTCTTGCCGCCCTTTTGACATTTCTCTTCAGTAAGGTTTGCCATTTCATGATGGAAAGATATACGAGCCAACAACTAGTCGAAATTATTAAAATTTACTACCGAAATTCTGAGTCAGTGGCCTCACTTTATTGTCGTCATAATAGTCCTAGCAGATCAACAATTTAGGGTCTAGTGGAAAAATTTAAATCCACAGGCTCAGTACGAAATGTTTCTGTGCCAGTGAGACAAAGAAGTGCCCGTAGTGCCGAAAATATTGCTGCCGCTGAGGCTTCAGTTGAAGAACGCCCAAATGTGTCTCTTACACGTCGTTCTAAAGCGTTGGGCATCTGTGTGACGTCGTTGTGGTGAATTTTTCAAAAAGATCTTGACCTACATCCATACAAGATTAAATTTACGCAAGAACTGCAGCCGCTTGACCACCAAAATCGTTGTATGTTCGTGAATTGGGCTGAGCAACAACTTGAAAATGATTCAGATTTTTATGGAAAAATCATCTTCAGCGATGAGGCTCATATCTATCTCAATGGCTTCGTAAATAAACAAAATATGTCTTATTGGTCAGGCAATCCTAACGTACTCCATGAGTCATCATTGTATCCCGAAAAAATTAGTGTTTGGTGTGGTTTATGGGACGGCGGCGTGATTGGGCCGTACTTTTTCCGTGATGATCAAGACCGGCACGATACTGTGAATGGGAATCGCTATCGGATGATATGGGCTTGGAGGACATATGGTTCCAACAGGACGGCGCCACAAGGCTCACAGTCAATTTGACTTCTTTTGACGTACTTTTACAAGAATAAAAAATTTCATTGATATCCAAAACTGTTTTTGTTTTATTAAAAAAAACCTTTTGTAGCGCTCTTATTGAAAAACCCTATATTTGTTTGAAGTTTATATTTATACATGCATTGTATAAGTATAGCGTGGATTATAGTTAATTCGTGTTCTGCGAAAAGAATGTAAGTTACTGCGACAATCAATGCTGAATTATATGCCCATTAACGTATTTTCGTCATCTTTTTATTAGAGGACAGCTGAAAATTTAAAAAATGTGAACAACCATATTTGACACATTAATGACATTTTAAAGCCACAACAAGATCCCAAAACACCCAAAGATAAAAGAAATATGAAAAAAATATTACAGACACCCTAAGCTGTCTATGAAAAATGAACTAAATTGGGGAACTGGAGATAGGGGGTAGCTATGTTCGGAAAAAAGTTGGGTTGTAAAATATTAGTAAGTGTCGGTCTTACATTTTATCCCTCTAGGGGCTAATCCGGGGAAGTTGTGGAGCTTTTTGTAGATTTTTATTCCTTCAACCCAACCTTTGACCCCGATGAAGAACTATTTGCCTCCATCCCACATCCCGTCTTTTTGACTTATGTATTTTTTTGTTGAAACTCACAAAATAAGCGATTCTAGCTAATCGAAATCGAAAAATCGTATACCATCCCCCCACTATTAGACTAGTTTTAATCACATTTTTTTGCGATTTGATTTTTATTTCTTGATCCAGAAATACCTCCACTCTGAAATTTTTCACAGCTGTAGAGAACGAAACTATCTTTGGCATAATTTTTTTTCAAATTTTTAAAAAGGTCGCTTTCGGAGATATAGGCTTCCGACTTATAGATAAAGAAAATTGACCTTTGACTTTTTCAAAGAAAAAATCATGTCGCTTATTAAATCAAAGGTAATTTAATACCCTTCCAAATGCGACTTTTACGAGATGCGTAGCTATAATACTTTTCAAGAAAATTACAATTAAGTAAGTGTAACTTTGTGCATTTTTGTACTGTTTTTCGATTTTCAAGACCTCATATTTCCGGATCCAGAAGTGTCAGTGCCCTTAAATTTTATATTTGTCTTAGTGTTATGATATACTTTATTCATACCAAAAATTAGCAAATTCGGAGACAGTCATTTCAAAAACGGCATATTTTAAGTTGAGTTGATATGGTTTAACCCATATAATTAATAAATATTAATTTAATAATTTAAAGTCCAGTTTTATTCATAATAAGCCCATTTTGTATAAAAAAGTGAAAACTACTGTGGAGTGTTTTATTTTTATTTGCAGAACATAAAAACAACATGGCGTAAACATATGTTTATATGCAAAACTTAAATGAACCTTAAGTGTAGAAGAATCATCATTTAAGTTTCAATTTAAATGTCTTTCAACTTCTACTGAAAAAATGATTTTCGTTCTTAAATGGCATTTAAAGAAAAATAACTATTAATTAGGGAGTCAATTATTGGGCATAAGTATTCGTTTTAAAAATCAATATTAAAATATGTTATAACTTATATAAATAGTTTTGAATAAAATTAAACATCATTATATGGAAGATATGAGAAAAGACTTTTAAAGTCATTTTTTTTATCTTCAGAAATATTTGGACATGTACTGAGTTCTTTTTCAAACAATGCTTCTGATTTTTAAAAAACTTCTTTTCTCGCTTGTTTTTAAACTTGATAGTTGAAAATCATTTTCACTTACAGATGTTTTATAGAGTAAAGAAAATAAATTGAATTTATTATATTATATTGCTTAAATGGAACGTTCTGAAAATTTAGTTGATTTTTAAAAGCAGTAGCAATTGCGGGCACCGAAAACTCATATTGAAATAACAGAGCAATAGTGTTAGCTACGTCATTATGCTTATAAAGAAATAACCTTGAAAAAAATTCATATTGAATTGTTAACAACAAAAAAAATATGCAAAAATAAAGAGTATTTTTTCATTATTAAATGTAGTAATAAATACTAAATGTAAGAATTTTGCTTACTTAAGTATGTCGCATATACGTCAAGATAATTTCAGAAAAAAAACAATTCAAAATTTCTATCGGTATTATTTTGACGTATGTGCCAAAAATAAAGAAAATGTTCCCAAAAAGTGGCTTATACGGCAAAATGTTATTTTTTATTTGGAACTAAAAATGTTAAAAACTTAATAAATTTTCTCTATGACCTACGAACTTTTTGTACTATTCGATAAAGAATTATTAGCACTACATCCGATAAAAATTTTGAGTCACCTTTTTCGACTCAATTTTTTTCTATAAACTGATAAAACTTTAAATTTGATTTCCCAAAAAAATATTTTTTGGAGTTACGTCAAGATAACTTCGGGACGACGATATGTATGTATCTATATATGCAGGTCAATAAAATTGTATTCAAAGAGAAAAAAAAGTCAAAGAATATTAATTTGATAAGAAGGCAGACCTGTTGAAGTTAAAGTTGTGACCACAACAGTTGGCATCTGTCACATTAAGATCGTTGGGGGCATATTGATAATTTTGAAAAAAAAAAACAACTTAGCTTTCAACTTATATTATGCAGAGCTGTAAATCATCCAAAGATGTTTTATGTTTACATCATATGTACAGATTGAAGTCTTAAAAGCATATCGTCGTGCGAGTGTTTATGTGCTCTATCCGGCATATCATATTTTTTATATATCTCGAGTTAATGATGCCACTTTAGGTTTTCGACCCCAAATATTTTCAGGTCTGCATTCCGTTTTCAGATATCTCATAAAGTTTCGAAGATAAATAGCCGAAAACGGATTGCAGATTTTAAAAATTTTGATGTCAAAAACCTAAAGTAGCATCATTAACTCGATATATATAAAATGACGTTTAAAGCACATCGATATGTTGATATATTAATATAGTAACAAGTGTCACATCATGCAATTGCCATGCCATGTTATGTCGTTCAAACATTGTCGACAGTAACATATGAAGATAATGCAAAATATTTTGGAGTCAAACATATGCATTGTTTTTACACTCATGTGTCACCACACGCGATATATGTATGTTCTTAATTATGAATTCTAATAATTTGTTTGAATTAGACATTTTTTAGATTAGAGACCTTAAGCAATAATATCTGTAGAATTTTGAAAAAACGTCTTTTCTCGAAATAAGACAATTTTCCAAGATTTTTATAGTAAATATAGAATTTCCTTGTCCTTCTTTTGCTCTAATCCCCGTATTTCTACGACCTTTGGAACGCAAGATATCGACGATGGAATTAAAGAACGCTGTAACTGACAAAACTTAAATGTTCACCAGAGCCATAAAACTTTCATAAATGTGGAACAAATACACTGGTATTTTTCATTTTGCAGACGGCGTAAGTGAATTTATTTTCATCGTAGAAATCTGGGACCTGGACCAATCGACGAGTATTATTTTGCTGATAAAAATGATGCAAAAAACGTATTTTCGATTTTTTGTCAGTTACAGCGTTCTTTAATTCCATAGTTGATATATTCTATTTCAAAGCAAACATTGTATTGTCCACTGTATATGTACAGTCATGGACTTAAGTCTTCATACACCCCCTGTATTAGAGAAAACTTCTTCTTACAGCAAAAGTAATTTAATTCATTTTAATCAGTGTACAAGAATAAAAATTTTAATTCCCCTTAAAATTAACGGAATACACTAAAAAAACTAAAAGTAAAGAGGGACAAAAATGTTCATAGAGTGTAATCTCTTTTGCTTTATTCCAAAGATTCGCATTGTAACTTTTTAAAAACCGTTAGTTTTTCATATTGCAATGAGGTGAGGTGTTACTTGAATGATTAGTGGATATTTTAATGGTTTTAAGTGATCAAGTGTCAAGATGAGTACGCGTAAAGAGCTTAGCCTTGAAATAAAGAAATTAATTGTGCAAGAGCACAAAAACAACAAATCCTATCGGGAAATAAGCAAATTATTAAATGTGCCGTTTGCTACAATTCAGTATGTTATTAGAAAGTATAAAAATACTGGTTCCATCGAAAATATGCCAAGGCCAGGACGCCCGAAGAAACTCTCCAGAAGAGATGTAAGCTTTGTTTTGAAAAAAGTTAAAAAAAATCCGCGTACTACTGCCTCAAAAATTGCAAAAACTATTGCTAATACTTTAGACAAGACTGTTCATCCTAAAACTGTTCAGAGGGCGTTGCGAGCAAATGGTTATGCAAGCAGAGTTCCCCGCAGAAAACCTTTGATATCTGAAAAAAATAGGAAACTACGCCTTGAGTTTGCAAAAAAGCATTTAAATAAAGGAATAGACTTCTGGCAAAAGGTTTTGTTTACGGACGAAAGTAAGTTCAATTTATTCGGAAATGATGGTCGTTGGACGGTTTGGTGCAAAAAGAATGCTGCACTTGATCCAAAGAATATTGTTCCAACAATAAAACATAATGGTGGCAACGTAATGGCTTGGGGAGCAATAGCAGCATCTGGAGTTGCGCGGTTAGTGTTTATAGATGGTATTATGGATCGATACTATTATAAACAGCTATTAGAATGCAATTTACATCCGTCTGTTGATATGTTGGGTCTTGGCCAGCATTGGATTTTCCAACAGGACAACGATCCCAAACACACAGCGCACATTGTTAGAGATTGGTTGCTTTTTAATGCACCAAGACAATTAAACTCACTTCCCCAATCGCCGGATTTGAACCCCATTAAGCACGTTTGGGATATTTTGAAAAGAAAAATTGATCCTACTGCCGTTACAAACAAGGAATCCTTAAAGCAAGCTTTGCAAAGGGCCTGGTCTCAAATAACTCCTGATATGACTGAAAATCTGGTCGCATCAATGCCAAGGACGACATGTTTGAGACGACATGACATAGCACAACATGTTTTTTTTTATTAATGACATAAATTGTTGCGTTTAGCAATATGTACTTTAATGGAAAATTTATAATTTTTTTTAATTGTTTATAAGTTTTTTTTACTGAAATTTTTCATTTTTTTTATTTTAAACATAATTCATGTAGTATGTACTACACAACTCATTCAATTAAATTAAATGTAGTGCAGGAGAAAAAAATTTAAAATTTAAATTGGTATTAAACTATGAAACTGATAGTAATACAAAATTTTTTTCTATTTGAATTTTTAGTTAAACACCTACAGACATACAAAATAAATGTTTTAATACAGTATGTTGCCTTCTTTTGGCATGCAAAAAAAAAATGTGTTTTAATGCTAACAACTCGCTTTACCATTAACTCAGGCTAATTGCTTCTATAAGAATTTTTTATATACATTTAATCATCACAATGTAATTTAGTATGAAGCACTCATATTATTATTAAATTTGACACAATATTTAAAGGGTGTTAAAATCAGTGTTCGAAAATAAACTGTACATTATTATATGTACGGTTCACAAATCCAAGAACGGTATTTATTTTTTTAGTGTTTGTGTATTTCTACACAACCAGAATAAGTCGTTCTGTTTTTTGTTTTAAAACAGTACAGTTTTAGTGTTTGTATACATTTTGGTTTAGTGATCTTGGGTTATTTTTCCCCAAATTTCAAAATATTTTCTTTTTTTGCATTTTTTATCAATCATTTTAAAATTAAAAAATTGAAAAAAAAAAAAATTACAACAAAAAGAATATTTTTCCTTTGTTTTTTTTCTATAGGTTAAGAACAGTATATTCGTTATGTAGAAAATTCAAAAATATTTTAATGTTTTTTGTTTGTTTTGAATTTTCTACACAAACACTTTTAGTGTTTCTGTACTTAATATTCTACAGTTCAGAACACTAAAGTACGTTTTATAAGGTAAATTTTCGAACACTGGTTAAAATATATTTTTTAAAAACAAAAATATTCAAAAGTTTCATAAAAGTTATAAAAAACCTTTTTGTTTTATTTATTAATTTTTTTAATAAAATTATATAATTTTCAAAACGTATTATTTTAAATGTTGAACTTTGTAAAGAAAGCTTTTAAACCTAAAAAACAATGTTTAAAAAACCCAACAAAAAGCGGTTATTAAAGTTATTTTATGGTGTTTAACACTTTGTTAAAATAAAAGTTGGAAAGTGTGCAAAATTTGAAAAAAGCATTTAATTTAATAAATGGTGGCACAAAATTGAGTTAAATCTGATGAAATTTGGGTACAGTAAAGGGTAGATGGTCGTTTAATTATAAAAATAGACTTAAAAACACTGCTTTTATAGCCTCATAATAAAGGATTGTCTTTAAAAATAAATTTAAAAAAATATATGCAAATTTAAACAAAATTTACTTTAAAATTTAAATTGCAAAACATTTGTATTTTTTACTTTTCTATTTTAAGTAAGTTGTTTATGAATATTTTAATGCAGGAACTCCAATAAAATTATGCACATGCAACGGTTTTAAATTATCAAATATTTTATAAATAGTGTAGTAGCCGTGGTATAATGGTTAGTGTGTTGTCTTACTTAGACGATAGCTCAGGGTTCAAACTTTAGCTTTGACATCTTGAAAAGAAAAATATATCTTTCGGCTGCTACTTCTTAGCAGTCTTCTGGCAAAAACTCTGGGAGTATTTGATTGCCTCTCAAATCTGCCGTTCGGAATCAAATTTAAACTGTAGGTCCCGGTTCCCCCCGGGGATACAGTTAAGGCTGCTGACAAGTGTCCCCGTCAGTAGCCTGTTTTTCCCCGGGGAATATTGGGTTCGACCTAGCCCTGAGTGGTCTGGCGCTCAATATAGGCAGAGAACGCCATTAATGGCGACTATGTGGTGCATGGCCGTTAAATGCCACGCGTACTTGGGGTGCTTGTCCCTTTAAGTGCGCGTGGCAGGCATTTCTGGTGTTCTCACGGACTGACCAGAGATGCCTTAATCTGGTACTACGGGCATCAGGAGCCCCCGAACTGACAACCCCCAGTCATTCGGGATAAAGGTTCGGCCTGATGATTGGTTAGATCCTCCTCGGAGGTACACGTAGTGGTTGTAGTAGTACCTAGATAGATACCCCTCAGCAAGGGGGGTATCATCACCCAGACAGTGGTGATATCAAATTGCCAACTTGTTGCTATGGGCTCTCCTTTGACCGGTGTTACTTTGTAACAACCTAATTGGAGGGTACCGGCTTCGAGTGGCGGTGGTTGGGCGCATTGAACTCAACTACCGCTCCGGCAACGGGCGGCATGGTGTGTCTAAGGACGGTACGCACGATAAATCCCTACATAGTTGTAGGTCCCGGTACTCGTTGATAAAATTAACACACACAACATGACTACTGCGAGAAGCTAGGCTGTAATCCTGACACAGGGTGGTAATGGTCAATTATATATGTATGTACTTATGTAATATTTTATAAATGAAACAAATTTGATTTATTATTGAAATATTTGTATGAAACATGCCTGTTTATTAATTATCCTGTAAGAGATAAAGTAGAAAAAAATTTACAATATTTTCATTTTGCATAAGCTGCTCTTATTCGAATAACAATGGAACGGTTTCGGACGACTTTTATTCTTACTGATAATATGCTTCAATGAATTTGAAGCCGCTGCATAAAACGCTTTTTTTGTCAAAATCAATTAATTCGCCGTAATTCTCAACCATTGGGCTTATCTCCTTCCACCTCATAGAAGATTTTATATAAGTTTCTTGGCTTAAAGGCTTTTAAGATTTAGGCATTTGCATTGACAATAAAATACTGCCAGAGCTTTTGCCAGAAGACTGCTAAGAGGTAGTCGCCGAAAAAAAATTTTTTTGTTATATTTCTTTTTTTTTAAGATGGCAGAACTGGACTGGACCACGGCGACTACCGAAATACAATTATTTTCATAAAAAAATTACTATTTAAAGCGTTTAATATGCTGGCGGCGTTATTGTCTTCATATGTATGTCTTACAAAACATTGATGTTCAAAATACTTCTGGGAATTCTAACTGCTTGTAAATATTATTTAAATATTTATTAATAACCATATGAATGGTAAATATGTACATTATTTACAGGCTTGACCATTTTCTGAACGGAAGAACCATTCGCTTCAGCTTATTTTCAGCATAAAATATATGTTCATTTAATGCCTTTATTAGCAAAGAAAAAAAAAGAAACAACTTAAATAGATTTAACTGGTGCCTTCTTTCTTAAGGATATTACTTGCTGTTATTGCAGTGTTATAGTTTAAGTTATAATACTACAAGCAGTTGAACGTCGTCTTTCTTGTTTCATTTTCCTCATTTTCTTAACAAACATATCCTACAACTACATCGAACTGATAAATTAAACACGTAGGAGAAGTAAATGTGTATCCCCACATGATGTTTAAATGGAAAAATAAAAATGTTTCTGAAGGTTGTACGAGTCAGAGTATGAGTATAAAACATTAATTAGCGGTAATTGGAAATTACAAGAAATTACTTTGACTTGTTGCTGTTGAATCTCTGTGTGGAAGTGGGTGGCTGGATTATTTTAGCTTTAATCTTATTGCCTTTTTTGTCTTTGCTTTTTGTTTAGTTTAAAAGGTCAAATAATAAAATTGTTTAGATTTTTATAAAATAAAATTTTATCAACAGGATTAACAGAAGTAAGAATAGGCATAAAAAAATTAATCTTCTTAATAGCTTTTACGGCAGATTATTAATTTCTTTTTTTTTTAAGAGTTCGTATTTAAGGCTTATTTAATAAAATGGCAGGTCTGTCTTCACTGCTTTTATTTACCGACTTGTATGTGGCAAATAGAATTTCTTAAAGAGCAAAGGCATACTTTACAACACTAGCTTAGTTTCTAAAACTTTATAAACATTTTGTTTCCAGACAAGAGATTCATCATGCAGGTTCGTATTGCAAACAGAAAAATGAAATCTCTATAATTGCCATTAATGACCCTTACTGTTCAGACTTTATACACTTACCCAGAAGAAAATTATTCAAATTTGGAAGCAATAAATAAAATTGTAAGCAATACTGGAAGCATTATATTGTTTATGCATACCCTAAAGCTTTCAAAAATGCTACAGGATGAGGTATTATTTTTTACTTTTTTTACATTTGCTTACTGGTTGCAATAAATGTGCATTTCTATTATTGATGCGGACGAGTACGTGATTGTTTACAATTTATCCCTTACAAAATAGCTTACTGGTAAGCACTAATTTCTGTTGGGTAATAAGTATTTTTAAAACTCCACTATTGTTCTGAACCAAGGATCTTTACTACATTACTCTTTTATTAAGGCTTATCTACAAAAGTTCATTATGGCAACATTTTGTTTTGGAATATTCAGGTATTGTTATAAAACTTTTGTTATATTCTTAACATGCAGTGCTACCAGAAGTTTAGATTTACTAATACGCAACTCAAAGATTTTAAGATATTTGCCTAAAATATGAACCTCGGCCATCGGCATACATACATATTGTTCGAATATGGAGATTACTGTCTGTTGAACAGATATACATACATACATACATACATACATACATACATACATACATACATACATACATACATACATAACTGGCCTTTACAACCCTGTGTCAGGATTACGGCCTAGCTTCTCGCAGCACTCATGTTGTGTGTGTCAATTTTTATCCATGAGTACCGGGACCTACATTTTTTTGAACAGATATATGATCTATTAAAATCAGAAATTCAAATGATTTTAAACATCTGAACAAAAGAATATGTTGCGGTTTGATTAATAAATTTATAAATTTTTTCTTAATAAAGTCAGTATCTCATCTTTGCATGTATTCTAGGTTTCCTGAGTTTAATACTGATTCAATTGCATTTTATGGAATTTAAGTTTCCACCAACTCTTCTAAAAGTTCTGTAGAGATCGGACCAAATAATAATCTGTAGATGTAATGTTTGAGCTACATTCTAGATGCATAAAAACTTCTCAACCAACCTGATTGCCATGAACAAGCTTCTCAAGTCTGTCGCTCGGAGTTGCAATTAAATCTTTAAAAAGTCCCGGTACTCATGGATAAAAATTGACTCACACAACATGAGTGCTGTGATATTCTAGGCCGTAATTCTAGACACAGGGTTGTATTGTTATACAACAATAAATAAATCATAGAAAAAACTATATCGATCTATTTGGGGTACAAATGTCCTTTAACTTTATTATAAAGGGTTATCCATTTTGCGGTTTCAAAAGTAAGCGTAAATAAAGCACATATAAAATATTTTTTTCATAATATTTCTTTTTATTATAAAGTTTGAACGTTGACATTATGTGTGAAACATCACATCATTTAAATGACTTCCACTCGAAGTGTTGCAAGCATTGATTCTTTTGAGGTAATTTTCGACCACTTTTTAACACATATTGGGTGGTATCTCAGGTATAACTTGACGAATGTTGATTTTAAGGTACTCAAGAGTTGAAGGCTTATCGGCATCCACACGGTCTTTCGCGTAGCCCCACAAAAAAAGACTAATGGTGTTAAATCGTATGATCTTGTTGGCCTGTTAATATCGCCACGACGAGAAATTACGCGGCCAAGAAATGTATCTTGCAATAAAGCCATATATGCTCGAGTTGTGTAGCATGTGGCACCGTCTTGTTGAAACCACATATTCTCCAAGTCGTATTCTTCAATAGCAGGCAAAAAAAAGTCAGTTACCATATGACCATAACGCTCTGAATTGACAGTGACAGTCGTACCATCGTCGTTTTCGAAGAAGTAAGTTCAGTGATTTTTTTGGATGTAATGGCCTCCCTTCAATTTCATGAGGATTCTCAGAACCCCAAATACGACAATTTTGTTTACTAACATACCAACCGAGTGAGAAATGTTCTTCATCATATATACATACATACATAACTGGCCTTTACAACCCTGTATCAAGATTACGGCCTAGCTTCTCGCAGCACTAATGTTGTGTGTGTCAATTTTTATCCAGGAGTACCGGGACCTACAATTTAATGTCGACTCCGAACGATATACTTGAGAAGCTTGTTCATGGCAATTAGTTACTTTTAGAGCTTTAGCCAGAAGACTGCTGAGAAGTAGTCCTCGAAAGAAGTATTTTTTTTTATAATTCTTTTTTTTAAGATGTCAGAGCTGGGTGTCGAAGCCAGGGCTCATGTCTTAGGGACCCAACACACTAACCACTAGACCACGCTTACTACGATGTCATATTTCATCGCTAAAGAAAATTTTGTTCAAAAGTTCAAATTATGTGGCTGTGGCAGAATCACCATTTTTGTAGTAAGTTTTGATAATTTTTACGAGTTGTGTGGTAGTTAAGCGATCCATTTTCGTCAATGTCAGACTTTCAACTGAAAAGTTTAAGTTGTATCTTCTTTTAGTACTATTTTAAATGTGATTTAACTTTAATTTATGTGAAAATCTGAGAGTTTTTATTACAACGTATAGGTTTGTAATAAAAAAAAACTTCTAATATTTTACTGAAAATTTTGTGTTTCTTTTCAGTTAATTTACTAAAACAAATTTATTTTGTTTTTTATTTAATTACTTAATGACAAAAGCGTAACCACTATTTAATTGAAATATTTATTTTGTTTGTTGCCTTAAAAATAATTGGTCTGCTTTAAATTCTATAAGAAATGTTTACACAAAATAAAATAATTATATAAAATATTTCCATAAAATAGTGGCTCCGTTTTTATCATCAAATATTTGATAAATGTGAACGTAACTTTATATATCAAAACAAAAACAAAAACAAAATGAAAAAGACAGTAAAAGAGAAAGAAAATTATGAAACAATTATAATAAAATTAACACTTTTATTGGCAATTAAACCGGCAACTTAGCCGATATAAATAAAAAAAACACACCCGCCACTCAGCCCATTAACCAAAGTCTGAAATATAATGAGGCTTCGAGTATGCTGTACTATGGCTTATACAGGTGAATGATTTTAACGTCTTTTAGTGTTATTTGGCTTATGGTCTATGACACATAATAAATTCATGTTCTTTACAACAAACCTTTCTTTTCGCAGTGGGTAAATTGTAAGTAAAATCTAAAGCAATAACCATAAAGATTTTTTTTTGAAAAACTTTTTCAGTTACAATCTTTCTAAGTACATTAAGGGGAAATATTAAAAACTCTTTGATATTTACAGTTGCTTAGGCATTAATAATAAATTTATAAAAGAAATAAAAGAAAAACTTTGTTAAACAGCCAATGCTAGAGGTTAGCAAAACTTTAGTTTGTGAAGTTAAAGTATACACTGTGGGGAGGAGAGTTTTTGCTTTATGTTGTTAAAATTGCCAATTACTTAATTACTTAAACACAGCACTGTATAATGTTTTACTTGCGAAGGTTAATAGACCCCATGACGTATGAGAAATAACAATTAATTTGTATTACTCATACGCATCAGTGCCTCCACATTAGTAAACCAATATAAAGCAAATGTAAAGAAAGTGATGAAAAAAGAAAGAGAAAAATTTTATTTATACCCAACTTTTTGTAAGAAAAATTTCCTTTTTAATGCTGTACGAGCTGTAATTTTTGTTTTTTTTTATTTTTTTTTTTTGTTCTGCTTGTAATTTCCCTTGGCATCTTTTTTGTGCGACCCTAAAACTAAAGAAAAAACCACACAAAATGTCAGCAAACAATCAGTTCACTTTTTTGCTCAGTCTCTTTCTCCTTATATCTTCATAGAAATTGTGTTAAAAGCTATTTTTCTTAAGCAACAGTTGTGTAGTGTTCTGTAGAGTATTTTACCGCGGTTTTGTGCAAATGAAAGTCGAATGAATTCAAGAATTGGTTTTAATGTTTGTAGATTTAATTTTTTCTTCTCTTAAGTACCAAGAATTTTGTAAATTATATTAATTGAATGTTAGAGAAAAATGTGTGCATTATAAATAGTTGCTGCAGGGTACCACATTTTTTTAGTCCGCAACAGCAAGTATTTGCACTTCATTCCATAATATTTGTTTTGTGGCATCATATTACTTTTCATTTTTAGATTTAATATTTTTTTTTCTTCTTATATTTGTTTGTTTTACTTATTTACCCAAGTGCGTGTTAAATTCCCAAGAATATTTCTAGTTTGTATTTTATTTGTTTTTTCTTTATTTATTTTTTCTCAATATTTATTTGTTTCATTATTTATTTGACTTTTATAATGTGTCTTGCGTTTCTTCACCCGATTGTTATTCATGCTCGTTTTGTGGTTACAATTACTCTTCATTGTGAAAATCTCAACTGGTCTTAAAACAAATATAGAGGAAATATGAAAAATAGATTTGAAAAATTATTGTTTGATTACAAAGAAGGTCATTTAAAGTGAAAAGTATATAAAACTTACATAACAAAAGAGAGAGCTTTAATGTTTGAAGAAATTTAAATTTGTTTTCTATGAGAATTGTGTTCGATGACCGTTTCATTAGATTGAAGACGGTTGTTGGTATACAATGTATCAGCCTGCGCCTCACTTTCGAATATATTTTTCTCATCAGAACTTAGGACAACCAACGTTTTATAGCCAAAACGTTAGAGAAAATATTATAATACAGTTAAAGTATTTGGTATGTAGTAGAGTCCAAGGCATACAAAGAAACTTAAAAAGAGAGCCCGATTCCTAGCTCTCAACAGAGAGTCTACAAGTTGCGTTAAATATAGCTATCAAGGATATTTAACCTTCTGCCACAAAGAGACGGCCAACTGCAGCGTTGATACTCTATCATCACCGTATTCACCTTATACTCCATATTCTATAAAAATTAAACTGAAATCGACCCCAAATTTCCGATCTTACATAACAAGGCGTCGTAATGACTAGACTTATTAACTAAGTCGTATCATCATCATAAATGGATGACTGACATTTCGTACTCACACGACAATCAGACCTATTCTGCCAACGTTCTGGCCATTTACTGATTAGCCTTTAAGAATAGCAGATACTCCATTTAAAGGATGAGAATCTAATCTAGTTATGACATCAGCCCTCTCGTTATTAGGAGGCAATATCAAGAATGAGTGAACAGAACAGACTTTTAATACGTTGCAGTGATTATTTAGACTAAAATGCAGCTCCAGCCTGAAATTTAAACTTAAAATTCTCGTACCAATGCGTCCGTCCCCTTTCACCTCATCAGTAAAACAACCCGATTTAAAATTTTTCTACTATTCCAGAATGATCTTACAAATATGAAAATCCTTACATTAGGAGGGGGGAGTTGGGGGGTATGAACATGGTCTCGGGTACCATATTCTCTATCCCTTTTATGTACAAAGAGTAGTTGTCTTATGTTTGGTATGTAGAAAAGGGCTAATTTAACTGATGGTGAAAAATGGGCGGAGCTGCACGCCCACTTTAAGAAATAATTATAGCTATAACAATAAGATTTATGAACTACTTATATACGTATTTTTTCGGAAGAAAATTTATAGGCAGTTAAGAATGGGCGTTGCAAATAAATGAAAACTAAATAACCCGATAAATAATAATTATAAATGAATTCGACAATTTTTAGAAATTTCTCAATTACAAATTGATACCAATTTTGAAACTTTTTTTGTGTTAATTTTATTGTTCTAATTTTCATTATTCAGTATAGCTATACGATGTGGTCTAGTGGTTACTGTGTTAGCTTACTAAGACGATAGCTCAAGGTTCAAAAATCAGCTCTGACATCTTGAAAAAAAGAAATATAGAAAAAAATATTTCTTTCGGTGACTACCTCTTTGCAATCTTCTGACAAAAACTCTGAGAGCAACTGATTGTCATGAAAAAGCCTGTCAAGTCTGTCGTTCGGTATCGTCTTCAAGCTGTAGGTCCCGGTACTCATGGATAAGAATTGACACACACAACATGAGTGCTGCGAGAAGCTAGACCGTACCTATGAAACAGGGTTGTTATGGCCAATTATGTATGTACGTATGTATTGTATAAGTGTCTCTACGTGTCGTTGTGTAGAAGCTTACACTCAAATAGCAGGGAATGGATGAAGGAGATTAACAACAACATTATCTCCAATATCATTATAATCTTTTATTCCTCCCCTTATTTAAACTTAATTGTGCCAGCTTCTTGGGGTTGATTGCTGTTTGATTAGTTAGTGTTGAAGGCGTAACACTGGTCATTGAATAATCAATTAACAGCAACCAATTTTTTGCTGTTCGTATTTTTCAAGTAGGAGCTTTGTTTTTTTTTTTTTTTTTTTTTTTGACGGATATCAGATACAACATTAGTAAGTTAAAACCAAAGGTTTACACAAGGAACTGCATGAGTAGGGCTCACCCCCTGAGTGCTGGACATTCTAAAAAAACGGCTAATGAAACATGTTATAATAAATGGTAAATGATAAGCGCACAATTGGATAGTAAACAAGAAAACTACTTAAGTTAAAATTAGGATGTGTATATATTAGAAACCTGCATGATTGACAATAATTCGCAAAATTGTACATTCACTTTAAGATGAATTATTGCTGTCATAACATTCAAATCTCTATTTATTTTTTTTTTATTGAGGCCAATACTCAGAGGCAAACCTCTACTAATCTGTGCCTTGTATTGGAATTTGTTGGAAAGAAAGGTACATTCATGACAGAACATATATTTTATTTTTGGTATATTACTAGGGTATTCAAACGATTAATCGTTAATCGATTAATCGAAGAATTTTGTTCAAATAATTGTTCGAACAATTAAAAATAGTCAAATTTCGAATAACGAATAACTCGAATAATTCCCTACGATTAATCGATTAATCCATATAAAAAAATACTTTATTTATAGAAATAATAAATGGTATTAATAACCTTCCTAAGTGTTGTAAAATACTGCTACATTGATAGATTTAGAAGGCATTATACAATTTGTTATTAATACAATGGAAAATGCAAACAATCCTTTTCCAAATTATTTATTAGAAAGGCTTAAGATTCGAATAAATGAAAGACGTGTAAAACTACTTAGTACACTTATTTTATATCTAAATTCTGGAACATTTTCACTTTTTTAAAATATTGCACAAAATCTGAAATAAAAGATTTTGCAAACAAATTGTTTTTGAGAATGTTTTTAGAAAATATGGAACAAAATGTGCCAGATGATGATATGATTGCAGAAGATTTAATTGAAATAAACGAAAATAATCTATTATCACAATTCAATGAAGCAATTAAACATACATTACATACATAATTGGCCATTACAACCCTGTGTCAGGATTACGGCCTAACTTCTCGCAGCAATTAAAAGTGTACAAAATTTTAAAAAACCTAAAAGAGGCTGCAACGATTTAATGGGTGATTTCTTATATTTAGAAAAAACCAAAAACAGAACCGAAAAATTATATATTCTTTTCCATGCACTTCTCTCAATTTCTCCAACATCTACAATCAGCGAGAGAGTGTTCTCAAAATCGAGTTTTATTAAAACTAAAGAAAACAATCGGTTGAGAGCTAAATATATAAATTACATCCTTTTTTTAAAAGACTACTTTAATAGAAGGGCACACTTTTTTTAACTAATTTTTAACTCATAATATGAATTATTTTTATTTACTTATTTAATATTTTTATTGCACACGAAGTAGTAAATTTTTACTTTTATATATTAAATAGTTATTTCAAATATTAAAATTATTTAATGAATTATTTATGGTTTAGTTTTTCAATAATATGTTCGAAAGTAAAATATACGATCTCATTACATTTTCCACACTACACATTACTATGTTTTTTGGTTATTATTATTTGTTTTTTTGAATAAAATGTTTTAATAATACGCAAAATTGGTATGTTATTTTATATAAAACAAAATACGATTAATCGAACAATTTTGAAATTTTATTCGATTAATCGATCAAGAAAAAAACCCGAATAATTACTCACTCGATTAATCGACCAAAGAAAAAAGTCGAATAATTGAATACCCTATATATTACTAAGCGCCCTAGGAATTAGACATATTGCTGTGAATTGATCATTCAAAGGCCAGTGTTATACCTTCACCATTGAATAATCAGCAGCAATTACCTCATCGTTGCATGTTGATTGTGGATCTGATACTTTCTAATAGGTGGCGCTTTTCTCCTGATCATTCGTTTTTTTGTTGACATTGGTTAAGGTGGAATAGAGTGGAATGTCAGGGAACGGTTTTTTTTTTTGTAGATGTTCTTCTTATTTTTAAATTATAATTTTGAACAAACCGCAAACTAAGGTGTGCATCACTATAAACTGTAACACCCATTTTTCTTAATAACTTTTTTCAGCTTTAATCAAAGTTATTTTTCTTAATCACAATATCTTTGAAAAATGTGTCAGATTTTAAAATGTATCAGTTTGTCAAATTTGACTTGTTACTTAGTTCACAATGGATAATCAAAGACAAGTGCATACAAAAATTATTCAAATAATTCAAAAAAATCATATTGGAGTTATACAAAAGTTGCTAGGGAAGTCCACGTGACCAGGCAATGTGTTTCCAGAGTGTTCAAAAAGTTCAACAAAGACCTAAAAATTGAAAGAAAGCCTGAAACAGGTAAAGCAAAACTGGTAACGAACGACGCGAAAGCCAAAAAGTTGAGAAGCTTTTGCTGGCTCTTCCAAACATTTCTGGTCGCGAAGTGGCCCGGCGCGTGCAATGTTCGGAAAGTTTTGTGCGCCGAGTTAAAGCTAAAGCTGGCCTTAAAACATTTAAAGTCCAAAAAGTTCCGAAAAGAAATGCTAAGAAGAATATTGAAGCAAAAAAAAAGAGCAAAACTCCTCAAAAAATAATTTTTTTAAAAGTTCGAATGTTGTGTAATGGGTGATGAAACTTACGTTTTTGCAGACTTTGCGCAGCTTCCTGGCCAAGAGTTTTATGTAGCGGATAGTAGAGGCAATGTTTCTGAAGAGTTCCGTACTAAAAAACTATCAAAATTTCCCAAAAAGTTCCTAGTTTGGCAGGCTATTTGTAGCTGCGGCAACAGAAGTGCATCGTTTGTTACATTGGGATCAATAAACTCAGATATTTATATCAAAGAGTGTCTTCAAAAGAGGTTGCTCCCATTTCTAAGACAGCACAACATATCAACATTCTTCTGGCCAGATTTGGCAACATGTCACTACAGTAAAAGCGCAATAGACTGGTATAATAAAAATAATGTTATTTTTGTTCCAAAAGAGGCTAACCCACCAAACTGCCCAGAGCTGCGGCCTATTGAAAGATATTGGGCTCTGGTCAAAAGAGAACTAAAGAAGAGTACATCTGTTCCCAAAACCATTACTAGTTTTCGATATAAATGGACAGCTGGTACCAAAAAATCACCGAAAACACTATAACATTGCTTATGGATGGCATAATGAATAAAATAAAAAATTTTATAAAATTTAATTAATTTTTAAATAAAATAATACAGAATATAAATCTGTAATAAAAATGCAAAATAAAACTGTTTTATTTTTAACTCTAGCTTACTCCAGTCAGTTTTTATTTGACTTTTGATGTGTTACAGTTTATAGTGACGCACATCTTAACTTTTTTCATTTTTCACCTTTGCTGGGATCTTAACTTGAGTCCTTTGAGTTTTTGTGCGAGCGCTCTAACCACTATTAAAAGTGAGCATATCTCCTTGATATACTGTCACAGTAAATCCAAAGATGCCTGGATTTTTCTAATATGATTCTAAATATTTTGTGTTTTGCTGTAAGATATTTAAGTTCAAAAAATTTATACATTTTCATGCCACTTAACATTTTGCACATATTTAATTATTTATTTATCCTTAAATCTCTAAAATCCAAAGGATAATATTGGCTTATACACGCTTTTATAAACATTTAAGTATTTTGGTCTTTAAGAAGATTAGAGAGGCTAAATAGGGAAATGTATCTTGTAACAGTACTCGTATTCTATATTTTCTCTCATTTATGCAAATATCCATAAATGTAAAATCAACATCCTCCACTTATAATTCGCATACATACATACAGTTCTCAATATACACTTATACATATGCAAAACACACATACTGCCTTCAGTGTGAAACGTTGATTCATCTTGCGGTATATTTGTTTATTTACCGTTACTTACAGGTAATACAAACAATAAATTCATTGAAGTGAATTAATAATAAAAGCAAGCAGGGGCATGTAATTACCTTCCATGACATTACTGTCTTTCCTATCCGAATACATTTCTATCAGGCATTCATCTTAAAACCATAATTGTAATCGCATGACTTGCACAAATAATAAGAGATTTTACATTCATTTAAAGAATCATAGACATTGAGGTTGGTTATATGGAAATGAAGATACAAATTATTGTAAGTTAAGTGTTTTTTGTTCTTTTTTTTTTTTTGTTTTTGGAAGTAAACAAAACATGTCTAAGCCCTAATGAGTGGCTTAAACGGTTTTTATTACTAAATTACATTTAAACTTATCATTGTACTGCTAATAAACAATTTGTTAATGCTTAATTTAGTTTTTATTATTTTATCTTAATTATGGAGTCTAGTAATGTATAAGCAAACAATACAAGTGTAAAATTTACAATGACTTTTGGCGTTTTTTGCATTATTTTTTTCTTTCTTAAAATTTGGCGAAAATTTGTATTTTAATAAAATATGCATTTAATGAATGTATTTGATAAACTTTGAAATGTGTTTGATTTGTTTTTTTTTTTTTTGTTTTTTTTTTCAATCCAATTTAGTTTCACTACCAATTCAATTATTTTTTCTAAAAATTTCATTTCACTTTCAGTATTCCACAAACCATTTACAAACTACTTTTATAAGCGACAAAAACTACTGAGAGTAATTCATATGATACTCTTTTACTTCTCACAAGAGTATATTCACAAAATATTGCAATCAGGAATGTCAATTTTCTTTAATCTCCTGCGTATATGGTGCAATTAAAAACACAACTTTTAGCCCAATGGACATCAAACCTGTAAAGTAATCCAGGATATGGTAAAATGTTTTGGTAGAATCAAGTTGTCAGTTAAAGGAAAATAGTAAATGACTACTTAGGACTTTTTAGACTGTTTTAGTTTCTTTGTTAAAGAAGCGAATTGTTGTAAACAAGAACAACAAAAACTTCGAAAAATAAGTGCATATATGTATAGGCCCTTTTACAATCATTTGTAAGCTGCAATGGTTGGCGAAATTAATGCCGACTTGTGTTAAGTACTCAGTTTTATTCTGTGGCATAATGCTGCTGGTTATTGATAATAGGGCCAACAATGTTGAAGTCTTCTTTGAATGATAAATTACCTGTTAGTCTTAAGCCCTAAAAGCACATCTACAACGAACAGTTAAACCACGCATTCTGTGAAGGTGGTTTCATTATTACTGCTTTATGGTGTTTTCTAATGAAGGCAATACGAAAAATTGGGATATATTAAGACAAACACAAATTGTTTCTAATTTTCAAATGATTAAAATTGTAAGAAGGGATATGAGTCATGTTTAATACAAAGGCAGCCAAGAACACTGACATAAACAGCATAAACAAACTAAAACAAAAATTGATTATTGATTGGGTGGTGCGTGGTATAGTGAATAGAGCGCTCGCACAAAAACACAAACAGCCCAGCAAAGGTGGAAAATGAAAAATTAATTTGCGGTTTTTTCAAAATTTTAATTTAAAAAATAAAAGGTTTCTCCTCCCTCTCCCTACAAGAAGACCATCTACACAGAGACCGCTCGCCGAAATTCCACTCTATTCCACTTTAACAAATGTCAACAAAAATCGAATGATCAGGAGAAAAGCCCTACCTATTGGGAAGTAGTAGATAACAGCTAAACCTACTTAGCGAAGGCACACTCATCACACAATCAGCATGCAAAGATGATTGCCTGTTGGTCATTCAAGAGTGAAGGTATAACACTGGCCTTTGAATGATCAATTCACAGCAATTTAATTCATTTCTAAGGCGCTTAATAATAATATAAGAAAAATATATATGTACTGTCCTTTCCAAAAAATTTCAATACATAGCACAGCATTTAGTGGAGTTTTACCCAATCAAATTAAAAAAAAAAAAAAAAATAGGCGGGTCGAATTAAAAATTGCCCAAGTGACAAAAAAATCGTATTCTAGTAATCAAAATTGTGGGGGTAGGTCTTACATTTAGACTCGATTGAGGTCCTTTAAATCGTTCAAAGTGGGATTTTTTAAAATTTGACATTTGGGTCAAAATAAGGAACATCAGAATTCATTTGAGAGGTATAGTTCCTTGGGCAAAGTTTCTTATTTTGAACCCTCTATACGATTTTCCTTGTCATTTGGGCGAATTTTTTGTGTCTCTACAAATATAAGGACATGCTCTAATGTGTATTGGAATTTTTTTTATTGATAAATTTATAGAATTAGGTTTTTAATCAAATTTAGGCGTTGTGATGTTCATCATATTGTTGTTAAGTAGTCAGTATATTTATAATAAAAAATTACAAAAATCTTATTTATTTACATAAGTGGCCATAAGAACCTGTCAACGGGTTTCGGCCTGCTTTAACACTAGTCTCCAGGCGTCTCTGTTAAGCGTGCGCCTTCTCCAGTTGCTCACACCAATTGATGACAGGGCTTCATCAACTTGGTCCTTCCAACGTAAACATGGTCGTCGGCTACGCCAACGTCCTGTGACCTTCGTCTCGAAAACTTTTCTCGCTGGAGCAGATTCTTCCATATGAACAATATCGCTGAGCCCGCGTAACCGCTGGATGTTAATGCGCTGAAAAAAGTCCACTTTGTCTAGGATCTCATACAGCTCATGGTTGGCCGCGGCTTAGAGGACCAAAGATCTTACGAAGAACTTCTCTCTCGAACACTCCCAAGACAGCTGCATCGACACAATCAGCAGCGTCCATGCTTCCGCACCATAGAGAAGCACCGGAAGAATTAGCGGCTTATAGAGTGTTAATTTCGTCTCACGAGAGCGGTGTCTGTTACTAAACTGCCTACTGTTACTTAACTGACCATAGTAGCACCTGTTGGCCAGTGTGATTCTTCGTGTGATTTCCAGGCTGCCATCATTCTTGTTGGTAATGGCGGTGCCAGGTTAGATAAATTATTTAATATCATCGAATGTATAGTTGCCGTCTGTTACCTGGGAGATGATGCGTTCAGCATCCCTACACGTCGACAACATATACATCGTTTTGCTTTCATTTACCGCCAAACCCATTTTTGCAGACTCCCGTTCAATAGCTGCGGTAACATACCGCTTGGTATGCGCAATGAAATCTATATCATCTCCATACACAAGGAGCTGGACACATTTGTTAAAAATAGTGCCATTACAAGGCACACCAGCCTTCCATAAAACACTCTGTATGACGAAATTGAAGAGGTCGCAGGATAAGGCCTGTCTAAACCCTCGCATGGCATTAAGAGGCTTGGAGAGGTCTTTTCCTACCTTGACAGTTTTTCAGGAATACCGAGCTCAGACATTGCGGCATATGCACGACATCTTTTTGGGCTATCGAACGCTGCCTTATAGTCGACAAAGAGGTGGTATGTGTCGACTTAACTTTCATGGGTCTTCTCCAGGATTACAAAAAACAGTAAATGAAGAAAAAATAAATGGTTTCATAACCTTCGTTTATTTAAGAAGAAATATTTAAAAACAGGGGCCACCTTACAAGCATTATGAAGTAATTATGGTCGTTATTATCAACCCACTTCGCTAGAAATTCTCAAATTGCTAATAGTGCATTTACATATGTCATGAAATCTCTTAGATTTTCATTTAAATCTTCTCAGAAATCTGCACCGTTTACATATCAAATTACTAGATTTTGCTCTGAAACAGCTGATTTATGTTTACAAACAATTTTTTAAACAGCTGTGTCAATTACTGCGCCAAATTAAATTTTTTTTTAATATATTATAAAATGGATAATTATAAAAAAAGACAAGTTTTATTTATACCATATGTATCTAAAATTAATACAACCCAAATGCAAATAGAATGGCTGCTAAAAAAAAGACGACAGCATTTAGTTAATATTATGTTTGAGAATCATATGCAATTTTACGATTCACAAATGATTACACAGAGGATGAAATGGATACATGTAACTACATAAAAATTATTTTGTTTTTATATCATTTCTGATTTATTAGAAACATCACTCATTTTTAACTTCTTAATATTTATGCATTAACAATTTATTATTTATTTATTTTTTTTAAAGCACAAACATCAAACAGCTGTTAAACACTAAAAAATAAGTCACAATAGTCCCAAAAACAGTGTCGTATCTTTAAGAAAACAGAGCTGTATTCTCGAAAATCAAGCAGGGACCGCAAATAACAGTTATTGCTTAAAAATTAAAGTAAAAAAATCAATGTATTAGAGTCGACAGATATATGTGATGTTATTTACCAAATTAATCGTCTCGGAGAGCTCTCACAGAATATGTGGTGATCTCGCATAAGTGATCATTAATCAGATTTTAACTGTTACTTTTTGACGGAAAAATAAAGGGTTAGATGAAACCTTTAAAAAGAGAGTTTTATTTTTCCGTCATAAAATAAAACTTATTTTGTGAGTTTTATTTTTTTCGTCATAAAATAAAACTTATTTTTGAGTTTTATTTTTCAGTCGGAAAATAACCGTTATTTTTCGAGTTTTATCTTTCCGTCAAAAAATAAAACTCTATATGAGTTTTATTTTATGACGGAAAAATAAAACTCTATTTTTGACAGTTTTTTTTTTTACTTTTATTTTTCCGTTGAAAAATAACTTTTTTTACTGACCTTTTTTGGAAAAACTCTCAAAATAACCATAAAAAAATAAGTTTTTCGATATAACTTATAACCGTTACAGTCCCTGAAATCAAGAAAATTTTGTTCGATTTTTTGAAAATCTACAAAATTTTCTAGATTTTATTTGTATGAGAAATCTAGAGATTTTAAAAAGATTTCCATCAAAATGTCGATTTTTCTAGATTTCTCTGTATATGTAAATGCACTATAAGGGAATTTTCAGATAATAATTTTTCGTCTTTCTAAATCTTAAAACAGAAAATAACTGATTTTTTATGGCGCAACAAAAAATACTCGTTTGTTTATAATATTCCTTTGAAATTTTAATATTTTCTTCTGAAGAAGTAACTTTTTTTTTGTTGTTCTCTTTTAATCGTACTACTTAATAAACACATTTCGGCCTAAAGCATTCTTTAATTATAATACAGAATTAAGTTGAAAAATAATTTTCATTTTTATATATTTTTTTTTTCTTTTTTTTTTTTTTGTGTGGTTTTGACCTCTTCTTTTTTCTACTCGTAAGAAAAACATTTTAATTCCTATCTTTAATCTGGAATTTTTTTTTTGTGTGTGCTCACAAATAAATAATTTATAAGACAAAAACAGGCATTTAATCTTCTTTATGAAAAGAAAAAATGCCCGTTAAGGGGTAAAAAATTGTGTGAGAGTAACTAATTATGTTTTAATAAAGCAGGCAGAGTAGAAATACTATGCATTCTATCATATTTCGTATTATAAGTATAGAAATACTCAAAAGTAGACAAATTTAATAACATACATACATAATTGGCGATTACAACCCTGTTTTAGGATTACGGCCTAGCTTCTCACAGCACCCATGTGGTGTGTATTAAGTTTTTATCCACATGTTCCCTATGTTAAGTGTGACAATTTTTATTCATAAATAAGGGGACCTACAGTTTAAAGTGGATACCGAACAACAGATTTGAGAAGCTTTCGCATGGCAATCAATTACTCGCAAGGCTTATGCCAGAAGGCTGCTGAGGGTTAGTTCCCGAAACAAATACTTTTTTCATATTTCTTTTCTTTTCAAGATGTCAGAGCTGAGATTTGAACCCGGCTCTATTGCTATTCATTTAGTATTACTACGAGTTGTGTAGCGTACAAACAAAAAAATTAAACTTCTGATGAAAAATTATTCTCCCTGTCTATACGTACTTATACATGTTGATATTTGCTTTGAAAACAGAGTATGAGAAGAAAAATAGGCACATAAATAGTCGATGTTATAAGGATGTGTATGCACTTAAACATAAAATCCCGGAAACTCTTTAAGGCTCTTTCTCTCCCTCTCTTCAGCTGATGTTGTTTGTTTATGTTTTTAAAAGAAAGAAAGTGAATGGGAATGTGTTTATATGAGAATGTCCCCAGTTGGCATAATGGCCGTGCATGATATTGTCGTCAAGTACGAGTATGTACTTATGTCTTAAAGATTATCGACAATATCATGCAGATGTTGGAGCACCATATTTTTTGGTATGTTTCCTTGCATAGTTCATATATTGTGCGGTCGATGACAAGCTCATTGACATTGTAACTCAAGCACGATTTTTGCAACATTTCTTTCAAATGTCGTTGGTAAATTGTTCTGGCTGTCGTTTATGCATCGTACGGGATAGTCTATTGTCTTGCACCCATCCTCGAGAATGTCTTTAAGGCAGCGCCAACTGGGTCTTTCTACTTATTTTCTGGTTTATGAGCATGTATTATTATTCGTCAAAAATACAAATACACACACACACATACACATGAAAAAATTAATCATTTTTTCCATTTCCATTTACATCCCCCTTTTAAATAATATTAATAATTTTGCTCGCAAGTGAGTTTTTATTTTAAAGACTTTCTTGTTTTTAGTCGTTGCTGTTCATTTGCTTCAAAATATTTTTCATAAAAATGAAATGCCAAAGGTTATATTTAAAAATAAATAAATACACTTCTTTACAGAATATGTAAAAAACAGATATCGATGTGCTCTTTTCCAAAGATTTTTTATTTCTTTTTTTGCAGCTTAGACTCAATTCTTTGTTTGTTTTTATTTTAATAATTTATTACGATTTTATTATTTATATATAAGTAGAAAAAAAAAAGTTTTCTGTTACAACTAAATATTACAATTAATATTTTTCTCGTAAAAAAACATAGAAATATAAAAATAATTCCTTTTAAATGTAAAACACTTGTTAAAGACCTTAAAGCACTTTTACTCAGTGTTGCCACGACGTTTTTTTTTTTTTTTTGTATTGGAATTTTAGAAACGAAAGAACATCTATAATTATTATTAAGCGCCTTAGGAATGAGACAAATTGCTGTGAATTGATCATTCAAAGGCCAGTGTTATACTTTCACTTTTTCATGATCAACAGCAATTGCCTCATCGTTGCATGTTGATTGTGTGGTGAGTGTGCCTCCGCTAAGTAGGTAGCTGTTATCTGCTACTTCCCAATAGGTGGCGCTTTTTTTCCTGATCATTCGTTTCTTTGTTGACATTGGTTAAGGTGGAATAGAATGGAATGTCGGGGAGCGGTATCTCTTTAGATGGTCTTTCTGGAGGGGGAGAATCTCTTATTTTTTTTAAATTATAATTTGAAAAAACCGCAAACAAACTTTTTCAGTTTTCACCTCTTCTGGGATTTGAACCTGGGTCCTTTGAGTTTTTGTGCGAGCGCTCTAACCACTATACCACGCACCCCCCCACTTTTAC
The DNA here is from genome assembly GCA_963576795.1 of Metopia argyrocephala. Lineage (NCBI taxonomy): Eukaryota > Metazoa > Arthropoda > Insecta > Diptera > Sarcophagidae > Metopia > Metopia argyrocephala. The sequence goes on from OY756210.1 coordinate 52,250,183, forward strand.
TTCAAAAAAAGAAGTAACCAAGATGGAAAATATTCCACATGTACACACCGTAGAGAAAATAACCGATTGAGATTCGAACTAGCCTTCAGCTCTTTATTTTCTTTGAATTGATCTCTTAGCAGTTGCCAAAAGAGTATAGAAACGTTAAACTCTTTGTTGCAAACGCTCATTAAATAATTGCTCACTCATCCCCATACATTTTCGATTCTGTTTAGTTGGGAGAATAAGGCGGCCCATTTGAAACTTTAATGTTTTGGCTGTCAAAATAGCTTTTTGCAACCCGGACAGTTGATATATCCATGCTAGAGGTTTAAAGAGATTTCTAAAAGCCGTGAAAGCCCTTTGAAGCACCCCAATATATTAAATAACCCGATTTAAACATAATCAGAAATGTATGGGTATGGTGGTAAACATCCCGTAACGAATTCAAAGAGACATGGTCATTTACAATTTTTCATGGACGTATCATCGTCACACAATCAGTATCAAGTCGCATTTTATATGAAATTTTCAATATGAACATTATGCATGACACTTATGCATGAAAATTTCATTAAAGTGACACTTTACCTAAGAATGTCCCAAACTTGGCGACATGGTCTGTTATGAGTCGTTTTTAAGTTGAACCCTAAACGATTTTGTCTGCTATAGGTCTCCATTGATGAATTAAGCAGAAATAACGGAATAGTTTTGCTTTTTTGCTTGAAGGGTCATGGTATAGTGGTTAGAGCGGTCGCACAGAAACTCATACGACCGAGGTTCAAATCCCAGCGAAGTAGAAAAATTCAAAAATAAAATTTGTCGTTTTTCAAAAATTATAATTTAAAAATAAGAGGTTCATAGGTGAATCAAAGTGATATTTTTCGAAACCGTCTCTACATTAGTGACACATTTTCTAAAAATTCACTATGACTCTCGATGATAATGTCTGTCAGAACTCACCAATACCCGGACTTCTACGAGAAAAAATCAACTATAGTCATATATGACGTTTTGGACAAATGCTTTAAAAATTCTTTCAACTGGCGCAAATATTTTATTAGTAATCCGCAAATACTCGATACATTTATTTCGAATAAACTAAACCATAAAAAATACAGCCCTTCCACATTATGAGGTTTTGAAAAAACAGATATTATTAAACCGCAGAGGATTTGCTTTTCAAGTGAACCGCAGTGTAAATACAAGAAACTGTGAGATTGTGTGTGTTATTCCATTGTTTTACCGTTTGTTATCTTATTTTTTTTTTTTCGTAAAACAACTTGAAAAATTTTAAATAAATATTGGCATGTACTATGTGTGTACAAGTATGCACCATTACAATTATTTTTCACAGTTACAGCCTCGCTTCTCACAGTACCCATATTGTGTGCGCAAATTTGTATCCATGAATACCGGGACCTACAGTTTATCGTGGAATCCGAACGACAGACTTGAGGAGTTTGTCCATGCCAATCAGTTACCCTCGGAGCTTTTTCTAGAAGACTGCTAAGAGCTGATTGCCGAAAGAAATATTTTTTCACATGTCTTTCTTTCAAGATCTCAAATCTGGGGTTTGAAGCCGAAGATCTCTTCTAGTAAGCCAATTACAATATAATGTTAGCTCTTAAGGTTAGCGAATATAAATATATAAAATGAACGAATAATTCGCAAATGTTGAGCGAACATCAAATTTATGGAATTTATTGAATATTGATAAATAAAAGTATTTTTTGTTAGGTCTGGTAATATTGTAACCAATTTCGTTGCATTATCTTGATAATGTGCGATGAACATAAGCCTTTAGAGTCTTAATTTAAAGCATTTCATGAGCTTAATAACACTTGCCTTATATTTTTTTACATTTCTTTTAATGTTTTTAAAGTAAAAAACCAAAAAAATAGTGTTTCTAGATTTTTATAATTAAAAATAAATCTTTATTATCCTTTAATCTTCTGTATGTGTATTTGTATAATTATTTTTATTAATTAAAAATCACTCATGCCCCAGTGTTAAGTTAATAAGAAAACAAACGTGCTAAAACATATTTCCAAATGATTTACACGACTTTCTTATAAACACAATTTAAAATTAATTTCCTTTTACTTTTAATGAACAAATTATTCAAAGAAAACATAAAATCTCAGGTTAAGTATCAAAACTCATCCCTAAAACATGTTGTGTTTGGCAAAATGTATTAAAACCAGTGTAATTATTAAACGATTTCACCCTCAATGAACTTTAAGCTTAAGAACATCATGAACATGAAAACACAAAAATTATCCATTTTTACGATTTTCTAAAGCATAAATATGTGTGTACGAGTATGTACGTGTTTTCGTTTGAAGACTAAAGAAAAGTTTACTTAATAAAATACTTTATTTTGTTACTCTATTAGTCTAGAAAATGAGCTGAATGCGTTGTTTGTTATTTTACCTATCAGTTGATTTTTTTTTTTTTTAATCTTTATAATAAGTTTCAGTCACACTTTTTTCAAGCCAAAGTTTTATTAAGTGTTTTACTTAAATTTTTTTCCTTTTTTTGGTTATAAATGTTTAATAAAGTTTAATGTAAAATGTCGGTTTGCCATAAAGTTTGTTTTTTAAAACTTTTCGATGTTTCTTTATGAATATTTTAATAAAATCGTTAAATAGTCAATGGCAAACAGGTAATATATTTGGCAAAACGAAAAAGAAAGTAGAAAGTTTTTCGGCTCAATTAGGATTAAAAAATAAAAAAAAATAGAAGAAAAAATAACACCAGGAAAATACGACGTAGGTTCTGTACAATACTTGATTTTTAAATGAACAACCTGCCGGAAAACTGATAACGCTCATAAAACTAACAGTGATAACCAATATAATTCGGTAATAGGGAAACCCCTACTAAATGCTGTGCATTTTATTGTAATTTTTGTGGAAAAGACGGTACATTTATGGCAGAACCTATATTTTCTTTTTCTTATACTATTCAGCAGCTTAGGAATGAGACAAATTGCTCTGAATTGATCATTCAAAGGCCAGTAATATACCTTCACCCTTGAATGATCAATAGCAATTACCTCATCGTTACATGTTGATTGTGGTAAGTGCCTTTGCTAAGTAGGTTTTAGCTGCCTTCCGCTTTTTGTTCTGATCACTGTTTTTTTTTTTTTTTGTCAATGGTTAAGATGGTCATATCGAAAAGCTAGTTGGCTTAACACCGACTAATAATCAGTTAAAGTTTCGTCAACGATATTCCAAGCTCAATTAAAACAGCTGTTAAGAGTCCAAACTTTCATATACCTTTAACAAATATTAAACTATATTTATATATAATGCCCGCTTACTTACCTTCTTTATTTTAAAACTGCTTGTATTACATACTTTACAAGCTTTATTGTTGATCTTTACGGTGTATTGGGGCTATTTAGAACTCTTTGTTTTGTAGCTTCGAAGTTTCCATAACAACTAGAAATGAGTAGAACAAGCATCAGTTGTTGTTATTTTAAATGCTTTAGCGCACTTATGCGGCAGATGATTAATATTATAGGGCGAGTATTGTATTACAATATAACGTAGTTGTTATTGTTACTTGTTCTACGAAATGCTGCCACATTTATTTTTATTGTTTATGGAGTCGCCGTGGTCTAGTGGTTAGTGTATTAGCTTACTAAGACGATAGCGCTGAGTTGAAATCTCAGCTCTGACATCTTAAACAAAAGACATTTGAAAAAAAATATTTCTTTCGGCGACTACCTCACAGCAGTCTTCTGGCAAAAGCTATGGGAGTTGTTGATTGCCATGAAAAAGCTTTTCAAATCTGTCGTTCGGAGTTCGACTTTAAACACAAGATGAGTGCTGCGAAAAGCTAGGCCATAATCCTGGCACAGGGTTGCAAAGACCAGTTATGTATGTAATTGAGGTACAAAAAAGTTTCTTATCACGTCCTTAAACCGTTTACCATTGACAGTTAAATTCTGTCTATCAATGTTTTCGAAGGCATATGAAGCAATGACTGTGCCAGCTCATAAAGTGCTCCAAATAGAAATTTTTGTGGAGTATTGGTCTTGTGATTACTATAGAATGTCTTTCTGGTATCACATTTCCAAAGTATGACATTTATAGGCAAAATATTTATGAGACAACAGGAAAGCCACAAAGATATTGTACGGCTTTATGGCTCAATTTTTTTCTAAAGATGCATTAAAGTTTTTGCAAATGAATCTTGTCGTTGAAGCAAAGACTTTGTCAGAATTCTATTCTGTTCTGTTCTATTCTATTGTATTTTATTTTTTTCATTACTTAGATCGTGTTATCGTTTGTTTTTATTGTTTTTCGAACTGTAGATTCACATATACATATGTCTTTCGGTGACACTTGAATCGAAATATTTTAAATTTTTGCGACATATTATCTACAGATATTGACCAAATTAGTCATTTAACTAAAGCCTGTAAATGTAGGTCTAACTTGTGCATTGTTTTCCGACATACTCTTTCTCCAAATCTATGCCCAAATAACCATTTTAATTTTCATCACAATGATTAAATCTTCGTATTACGAGTATATCTTATTTCACATCCCATACCCAACGAAGCGTTTGATGGAGAATATGTAACTCCACATGAATTATGGCCATTAAGACATTAATAATTTCTTTTTTTTAACTCAGTCATATACATATTTACTCATACATGTTTGTTTAATAAATATTAATGCGTACATACATATAAAAGAAAACAAAATGACGGTGTAGAATATGACGGGATATTATCTTTTTAACTTTATCACGGTTTTTTGTTCAAATAAATGTCATTTAACGTCATTGCTAATAAAAACTTCCACTTTTCTTTATTCCTTATTCTGTCGCTTTTTTTTTAAGACGTTCCTTACGACTCTGTCAAAAGCCTGTTGATTGTCAAAAATATTTTTTTTAACATTTTTATGAGCTCTTAACTTTTTTTATGATTTTGTATGTCAATTTAAATTTTTTTATGTGTTTTTGAAAGAAAGTAAAAATCATGAATAAAAATCATCTTCATCAACGTGCCATTAAATGTAACTGGTTTTTCTTAGAATAGAAAAAGGTAATGATGGTTTTAAAAAGATTAAGAAAACATTTCTTATTTCAGCTTAAGTATGTATATGCATATATGTACATATAATTACATATGAAATTACATATGTAATGCAAATGTGGAGGTTGGCTTGTTTGTATCTTCGTCCTCAACCGCTTGACCTAACTACCACTATTAAATTTGGCATGGATAAGCGTGGCAAATAAATAAAAACTTTACAACTCAGCAAATAATATCATAAATTAATATAATTTGATGGGTTTTTGTTTGGGATTAGTGTTGCCCAAACACGCCAAAAAAAAATACCAAATGTTTTTAAAATCATGTTGGAAAAATCTAAAATAATGCTAAAAAAATAATTTTTAAAAACGTATTATAAATAAAGTATTGTAGCATATGTTTTTATCAGACTCATGGTATAAAAATGGCAATTCTTTTGATTTCATTAATAAAACAAATAAGTATTTATGCTTAAAAATATAGTTGTGCTTACAAACAATTAATTTTTTCTTTTCTTTTCTTAAAAAAAGGCAGCAAAATCATACAATGGGTTACATTATGCACTTATATCCACCTTTAACAAACATATAGGAATATATGGCTTTTGTCAGGATAAATTTAAATAAGCTAATGGCACTTCGTATTGAAAGCAATACTTTCCACATCGTTCTAAAGCATGTCTGTAGTCTTTTCTGAATCATAAACTAACTCTTCTCTTTTTAAATTTTACTAAGCTGTCTGCTTTTTGTAGGTAAAACTTTGCAGTGAAACCCACTACTGCTTCTAAAATAATATTTTTTTCTAAAGAATGTTATCCCTGACATTCCACTCTATTCCACCTTAACCTCTGACAACGAAAAACGAATGATCGGAAGAAAAGCGCCACCTATTGGGCAGTGGCAGATAAAAGCTAAACCTACTTAGCGAAGGCACTCACCTCAATTAACATGCAACGATTTGGCATTCAAAGATGAAAGTATAACACTGGCCTTTGAAAGATCAATTCACAGCAATTTATCTCATTTCTAAGGCGCTTAATAATATAAGAAAACAAAATATATGTTCTGTTGTCATAATGTACTGTTCTTTCCACAAAAAAATTCCAATACAATGCACAGCATTTAGTAGGGGCTTAGCCCTAAGTATTGGTCTCAAAAAAGAAAAAAAACAGGGACTGTAACGGTTATAAGTTATATCGAAAAACTTATTTTTTATGGTTATTTTCAGAGTTTTTCCAAAAAAGGTCAGCAGAAAAAGTTATTTTTCAACGGAAAAATAAAAGTTGAAGAAGAACTTTTAAAAATAGAGTTCTATTTTTTCGTCATGAAATAAAACTAATTTTGTGAGTTTTATCATTCCGTCATAAAATAAAACTCTATTTAGGAGTTTTATTTTTTCGGTCATAAAATAAAACTCGTTTTTACGAAAGATTTTTTTACACCTAATCCTGATTTGATACATTATCATCTGTAAACTATTACAAATGTCATTTCTATCATATTTTGTTCCTTGCAGAACGTCGTAATAAACGCAGTCATCGAACCCGCTTTCATCCTTCTAATCAAATATTTCTAACATTTTAGCAAGCTCCGGCCATTATCGGTTGTAATTGTGTAAATTTGCATTTTATTAATATTGAAGCACCCGAAAACTCGTTTAACTTGAGATTTTAGGTATTCAGCTATAAAAAAACAATAAAATAAAGATACCACAAGCAACTGGATTAGATTAAAAGTAAAACCTGTATTAAAAACGAGTTTTATTTTATGACAAAAATAAAACTCTCTTTTTAAAGGTTTCATCTAAACTTTTATTAATCCGTCAAAAAGTAACAGTTAAAATCCGATTAATGATCATTTTTACAAGATCACTACAGATTCTGTGAAAGTTCTCCAAGACGATTTATTTGGTATATAACATCACATATATCTGTCGACTCTAATACATTGATTTTTTTAGTTTAATTTTTAAGGAAAAACTGTTATTTGTGGTCCGTGAAAAAAAATCAATCTTTCTATTTCTTAAATAGGAAGTTCGAATTTTTATACACTTTTTTTCTTATACTGTATTAAAATTATACAAAATTAGAACACCTTTATATACGTAAATATTTAAGAAAAAAATTGATTAAGAATTTCAATCATATTTTTTTTTTTCATTTTCGATTTAAAATTTTGTTTTTTTGAAGGCACAAAGAAAATACTAACACTCTGTATTTGAATTTCATGAATATTAATTAGACAAAAAAAAAACTTTTGCTTAAGTTTGTCTAAAATCAGTACTGAAGAAAGAGTGTGATAACAAAGCTCTGTTAAAAAATTCATGTAAATTGAGTGCAAATATTCAAATATTCACCTGTGGCAGTAGCTTAGGATCTGCATTAAAATTAAAAATACCAAAAAAGTTCAATTGGTTACATGATGGCAACAAAATGTGTAAGAAAAATTTAATCTTCTTGATAAATTTATTGTAAAACAAAAACCTTAAGAGATATTCCAACACATGTACTCTTGTATTCTAATAAATAGGTGGTGTTACACTAGTGAACAATTAAATTATTGAAGTTATTAGTAACACAATGCAACACGAAAAAAATAACCATATACGGACACCACTACGTGATAAAAGACCAAAAAAACAGAAGACCCGTGTCTTCCAATTTTACCCGAAATCATGAAATTTTTGTTATAGGCCTCCAAACATTTGGGGCCTTGGTGTAAATTTTGCAGAACACTGATCATTTTTTTAAGCTCATATCTTCCAAACCGTTTGGAATTTGGTTTGCTTTCGAAAGCAAAGTTGTAGCTCTTATCATCAAGAATAAAAATTGTTAACCCTGTTTAGGTCCATAGGTAGCAAACCGTTCAAAATTTAAGGAAACAATGAACTACAAAAATTTATCTAAGATTTCAATAAACAACTCTCTCGAAAATATATGAACTTCGTAGAAATGATTCTTATCTCCGTTCTGGGGCCTTATTCTGTAATACTCTTAAGCTAAAATTTTGGGTTGTTGAAACAGGCTGGGCGTTAAAATATATAAAATTAAAAAGTTTAGAGGTAATAGGTATAAATAAAACTACAATAAGCGTTCAAAATTTCTATTCGTAGCCAAAAAGTCATAAATCAAAATTATAAAAATTTTTAGCGTTAGAGTTTTAGCTTAGGAGAGTTACAGAACAAGGCCTCTGGTAGGGCTTGTGTGCTGCGTTCCTTGATGTGTGTGCTAAATTTACTGTTTTACCTGTGCTACTGTGGTCGGTGCGTGATCGCGTGATCGGTCTTGCCTGTATTGGTAACCAGGAAATAGTTTGAATTTCTTCAACCTCCAATTTTCGATGTTTTACTCCACATCAAGTTCAATTAAGACATACTTAATTGCCACGATATGCACATTACTAAGGCACCTTCATTATCTACAAGCGCATCTTTCAAGAACTCTCACTACCTCATGCAGATCAACCGCTATAGATCGGCCTCTAAGATATACATATTGACGCCTCGAAGTCTTCACTTCTGTTGCTAATATAAATTTGGACATCGTCAGCATACATTCTAATGTTGCAGTTCATTATTGGATTTGGAAAATCATTTGTATATATGGAGAAAAGCAAAGGCCCCAAAATTGAACCATAAGGGCAACTAACTAATTACAGGCAGTAAAGTTGATGTGGCTGATGAGTTGATCTCTACGTATTCTTCTCGACCACTGAGATAAAAGCATATCAACTTAGCAGACGAGGAAGAGAAGTGCATCATATTATCTAACTTTAGAAGTAGGATGGTATGATCAACAGTATCAAGAGCAGTTGCTACGCAGTTTTTCAAAATCCTCAACAGGAACGGGGAAGACTAACGGGTTTAAATTTCTTTGACATCTTATGGCTGGGCTTCTCCATAGTGGGAAAAATAAGTCTACCACTCCAATCCAACTTCTCGGAACATGTGCCAAAGAGAGAGGCACATTGCAGAATTTTGAGAAAAATACCATTTGGTCGTGATGATTCAAAAGAGGGATAAATGTTGATGGCCTACATTTTTTGTGTCGCTGCCAATTATTTTATCAACATCGGGATCAACAGTAAGCAGTACCTGACGATGCAAATATTAATAGTGAAGCGTTTAAATAACGATATTGCTACAGAACCAGCCTATTAGGCCGTAAAAACAGAATTAGGTGTAATATTTTTATATTTTTATTTTACGTGCACACTTGAGATTTTTTTTTACATTACGAGAAACAAAATTAAAAATAAAATGCCATGTTGTTGTTGTACTCTTGTACCCTAGCACTACCTTTATTATATCGTCATGGTTTACATTTAATTCACTTTAACAATTTAATATTATTTATGAAACGTTTTTTTTCAATTTCCTTTGATTGAATAGTTACATACAGCCATATGTACAAACATGGTATAGTATGTATTATTCACTTGACATCAGTTGACCTTTTTATTATTGATTTGTGTGTCATTACTATTCCTGGCAATAAAGCAACATAACAATTTAATATCCTGCTCACAAGTGTTCATTAATTTAAACAAAAATTTAAAATTAATTCTTGAAAGACGTCAATGTTTTTTGTGTTTTTGTTGGCATTTTTTTTTTTTTTTAATCTTTTTTGACAGCATAATTATACGTTATGGCATTTAGACACTTAAAATAAATTAAAACTGTTATCATTTGTGATTTATTTGTAATACCCCTTTATTGAGAATAATGTCCTTTAATTAATTGGAAAGTTGTTGAAGTAATTATAAGCGGTTATTTAAGAGGTTTAATAATAATTCAGCTAAAATAGAATCAATTATGAGTTTAATCTTATCAAGTGTTATCATAGTACAGAAATTTGACTTGTAAAGTATTTAAATAGGAGGGCCCTTAAAATATTTACTCGTTAATTACTTAGTTCTAAAGAAATTGTTCAAAAGAAAATGTCAACAATGCTGTAAATGAATTGCCTTTATTTACAATAAATTCCTTTGCGTGTTTAAATTATAAATTTGTCAATATAAGTAGTAATCAGTTAAGTATGCCTACAAAGGCATTATGCATAGGTCTGCTAATCTGAAGGTCATGGATTCGATTGCTAGCAGATACACTGATCAAAACCATTGAGTTTGTAATTTGCTGGCACAATGAAAGACACACAATGTTTGGGTATGTCACACAAATATTTAAAGTAAACATGTTTTTATCCCAAATAAATTGCTAAATTAAAATTACAAAATGAATAATTTAAATTCGTTACTAGTGAAGCCAATTCTGGCATTATCAAACCCTGAAAATGGGGTAAAGAAAAGTAAAAGATTACAAAATATTTTGTGTAAAAACACACCTAAATCTTAAGTATATATGCCGAAAAGCGAAAAAATCAGTTTTTATCTTTAGATTGTTAGCCATTGAACAAAAAACAAACGAATAATTCATATCAACAAAATGAATTGAAATAGAAATACTAGACGAGAGCTCCGGGTTCAAATCCAAGCTATAACAACTTGAATGAAAGAAATTTGAAAAAATGTTTCTTTCGGCAACCACGTCTTAGCAGTCTTCTGGCAAAGGCTCTGAGAGAAAATGATTGCCATGAACAAGCTTCTCAAGTCAGTCATTCGGAGACGACATTAAAACTGTAGATCCCGGTACTCATGGATAAAAATTGACACACACAGTAAGGGTGCTGTAAGAAACTAGGCCGCAACTCTGAAAATGGGTTGTAATAGCTCTCTATTCTCGGGTATGAAATTTTGAGCCGAAAAGACGAGCGAGACATCGTAAAGCATTCCATTGTGCATAGATTTCTCGCTATGAAATTTCCGTCAATTTCACATACGGAATTGACCATTGCAATCCCGTGTCTGGGTTACGGCGTAGCCTTTCACAGCACTCATGTTGTGTGCATCAATTTCTTTCTGTGAATACCGGAACCTACAATTTAATATCGACTCCAAGCGGCAGACTTGAAAAACTTGTTCATTTACTTTCTGAGATTTCGAAAGAAGACTGCTAGGATGTAGTTGCTGAAAGAAATATTTTTTTTTTTATTTCTTTTTTTTAAATGTCAGAGTTGATGTTTGTCTAGTAATATCTGAACTACTATGAATTATAACCTATTGTTGCTTTCATTTAATTTTCAACCTGATTTGTTAAAAGTCTTACCTACAATAAATTGAAAAAATTTTGGAATTTCATTCATTCCTCTCATTAAATAACATTTTATATTTTGCAACAACTTTTAGAAATTAAGGTGTTTTATTTTTTAATTCTTTTTAAAATATTCTACGTTTACGGTTTTTTCTATTTTCCTACAATTTTCTTTTAAAGCAAATTTTCGGTTTGGTGTTGAAATAGCATTTATTTTCCGAAATAAGGTCTACTATGTAGTTTATGTGCTACTCAAACATTCAGCTATTTCTGAGAAACTTAATTTAAAGATTTTAAAGCGAAAGAAAAATCTTAAAATACCTCTGAGCTAAGAAAACAAATTCTTAAATTTGAGCGTCTGCTAATGACTTGTCTCTTCTAATATTAGAAACTTCATTAACAAAAATAAGAAAAATATTAAAAAGTTTCGTAAAACGTAACCACAAAAACCAACAGATGTTTTTCCTTTTTTAGTTTCTAACGCATCTCAATGAATGGCTAAACGTACTATGTATGTATGTATGTGTGAAATGAAGTAGATATGTATGTTGTAGGTTGATTGTATGAATTTTCACAAAAAAGAATAAAAACCATAAAAATCTGCTGCTACTTCATTTAAGAGGAATTTAATGCCATCTTTAAAAGAAAAAAAAAAAGAAAAGATATATTTTAAAAAGAAAGAAAATTCCATAAATCTGAGTTAAAAAAAATGTGTGTTTCATAGGAATGCTTAATGGAACCTTCAAGTTACTGCAAATAACAAATGAAAGTAAATGATGTAAAATTCTAAGAAATAACGAGGTTGTCGAAAATCGAACAAAATGTTTGTCATCAACAAGTTTTAAAATCTATAGCAACGAATTATAGCAGAAAAAAATGTAAAGCCGGTCAAATTTAGAATTTAATACCGACTTATTGACTTATTTACCAACGCATGAAAATATATTTTTAACCTTCTGGGTACAGATTTATATGACAACTGCAAATACCAGTACTTATATAGACCAATTTAAAGCTTCTGATTTCGTTGTTTTTTTTACCAAATTCTTCTTTTCTTTCACAGTGAATAAACAAACACCGCAAGTTAAAAGTTAATTGCTATGGCTCAGCAACATATATTCCAGAGGAAATAAAATATTGGTGGCATGAAATAAGGCCCTAACAGAAAAATGAGGTAACTTCCCGAAAAAAAAAAACGGCAGAAGACACAAGGGTTTTATTTCTTTTTTTTTTTTTATTAGGGACTTATTCAATATGAAATAAAATCCCAAAAAATATAAAACTAAACAGAGTCCCAAAATAATTCGTTATACATATGTAAGTATATAAAGCTCTTATACATATGTTGCCGATCTTAGGACGAGCATAAGCATTACAAACTTTGGTAAAGCGATGACATACCTTGGCTGCATTAAATTCTTCCTATAGAACAGTATAATGTTAAGTCATGTGATCAATTTAACTGGAATAAGGAATACAAGTAGAAGTTTATGTGCTCTTTCCGCCATTTCATATTTTTTTATATATCTCGAGTTAATGATGCCACTTTAGAATTCGCAGATAAATATCTTTAAGTTATAATTTTATAATTTTTGTCTCGTAACTGAGATTGAACCTCGGCCGTTTAAGCTTCTGTGCGAGCGCTCTAAGCATTATACGTATTATCAAGAGATAGATCATGGCTAACCCAGTGCAAAATTCCTAATTTTTCATTGTCTTCTTATTTTTGCCTCTTTTGGATTAGTACACATATCTGTCAGTTTTGCGACAGTCGTTTTACAACTGGTAACATGAATGGGTCAAAATGGAAAATAAAAAATATTCTTGTACTGCTATATTATATTATTTAAAAAAAAGAGCAAATTGTTACGACCGGCTCTCTTAGTTCAATTGAGTAAGTAGTTCAATTGAACTAAGTTGTTAATGTACTACACAACTCTACAGTGCTGGCATGTGCTGTTATTAGACACAATTTACACAGGCATTGTAATCAAACTCTATACTAGCCGAGGGCTAAGTGTACAATCTGAGCTGCCCAGTAGTTTCTCTATATATAAGAATGGAGACGATTGCGGGTGTACTGATTTTAACCATACTTATGGGACATCTATGGTTTACATTAATCTTTGATTAAAACCTAATCTTAAAAACGGTTTAAGGTAAAGTTTCTGAATTTAGTCTAAAAGAAACAATAGTCAATGCAAATCATCACTTAAAAATTAAAAATTGGGCAGAGTTGGACATATAGGCGTGGTACTTCCCAAACAAACTAAATATTAATTTTGCGTATTTGGAAACGGTTAAAGTAAAGTGTCTAGATTTGGTTTGGATAATTTCACAATCAATAAAAATCTTCATTGGACAAATGAACGTGGTACCTTCCATACAAACTAATTATTAGTAGTTCTTAAAGTATATACCTTATGTAAAAAATTTTTATTGTATTTTTTTCTGGCAGATCCTGATACAGGATCTGCTCGTTAGTATGTATATCTACTTAAAAATTTAAAAATGAATTATTCTGAAAAAAGCTTCTTCGTGCTTATTAAGTATTACATAATGAATTCCTTACAAATGATTTGTGTAAGGTTCTTGCCATATATCAATTTAAGACTTAAACCAATAACTTGCTTGTAAGCATTCTCGAAAATATGTATAGAAACAAAATAAATAAACTTCATTGTAATGATATTCCTATGCTATGTCTCTAAAATTCTTAATTTTTCGAAAGTCTTAAAAATATATTACACAATATGATATACTCGTTAATATCTTTTACCAATAAATTACATTCCGATGATTTAACACACATTGTTATTGGCTCAAGGCCATTATATCTATAACATTTTGTTGGTTTTTTTTTTGTTTTGTATAACAAATAAAAATATTAACATTTAGATTTATAAAATGTTTACTAAAGTTGTGAAGATTGTGCTTTTTATTTGATTTTTTTTTATTTTTGTTCACATTAAGTAATATAAACTTGAAGGAAATAAAAAAAAAGAACCAAAAATTTTTTGTGATTTATTGGGCAATGTTAGGAAATTCAATTATTTGGTTTCCTATTAAAAAAAAAAAGATAACACATGCTTTAATAAAAAAAATAAAAGAAATTTAAAATTTGTTCGTACTTTTGTATAGAATCTATGCCTATTTCTTCGTTACAACGAGTTTGTGATTTTTTTTTTTTCTTGTTGCAAATGTATTGAGTTGTTGAGGATTTTAAGGATTTTAGAAGTATAAACATGAATTAATTTTCCTTTTCAAGCAAAGGAAAGAAAAAAAACCTTAAAATGTATAATAATCCGAGTGTATTAAAGGTTAAGGCTATATTTGGGCGTCTAAAGTAAAATTTATTTTGATTGAAATAGGAAACTTAATTGAGACCTGTAATATAAGTATATAATTTGGAACTAAGTTGTGTTATTCTATCAGTACATACTCGTATTTCGTTGTTACATCTATAGAAAAGCAGCTTTGCGACTACTTTTACTTCTTACCAATCTTTAAGGTCCGCGCAAATAAACAATGGCTATACTACTAAGTGTTGAGTCCATGATTTGCAGCTAGCAGACTTGTACACAAAGTATTAATGTACTGCACTGGAAGAAAAGCCTTTATTTCAGTCACGAATGAAAACATTAAATGCATTGCTTAAAAGACCCATCAAGTAACATTTTGGCAAAGATGTTATTACCTTAGCTTCTCACAGCATCCATATTGTGTCTCTCAATTCTAACTTCTAGGCCTACAGTTTAACGTGAAATACGAACGACAGAATTGTACAGCTTGTTCATGGCTATTAGTTAAAGGTGGTCGCCAAAGGACTATAAATTCTTATTTTTCAAACTGTATTTATTAAATGAGAATTATCTCGATACGATAACAATTATTTTTAACTGCTTGCCAGGTTGTCAATAACAGAAGAAATTTTCTGAAATTCGAAAATGTGTAAACATTTTTTTTTAATTTCAACAATAAATTTCAATTTTTAATTTGTTTGAAAAATAAAATATTTAAATGACTGAATATTAAACATACCTTTCGTGTATTCTAAAGTATCATACGCAAAGTTTAAACATTTCATAAAAGTTTTAATTAAAAAAAAAATATTTTTTTTCATATAGAAATAAAAAAAGGAATGATTTTAGAAACATGAAAAAATTCTGATTTTGCAGGAGTGCACAAAATTCAGCACAAAAGTTAGCAAATTCAAAGCATAAAAACTGAATTATACATTTTTTTTATACTAGATTTCAAAAAAAAATAAAAATCAAAAACTATTCGAATAGTTTCTATGAGCATCCATTAGCCTATTGAAGGAAAGTTTTAATCGCAAATTTCGGACTAGTTGCGTAATTTGCTAATGCTTACCATTCCGTTTTAAAAAAAGGGTTATATTTATTTTCTCTTTTGGACTGGGATGGAAAATCCAGTACTTTAGTACTTTTTCAGTACTTTTTAAGTCCAAAAAATACTAGAGTACCCCCGCGACAAATTTAATACTTTTTTTATTATCACTTGGAAAGAAAATTAAATGATCATTGGAAACATTGCGCTTTCAAGTAATCGATAATATGTAAAGTTCAGATGTACACCAATTAGAGAAAGTTCGTTTTGTAAGCAACCGTGTTATAGAAGGCTGACCTGTATTGTAAATCTTTTTATGACTACAATTGAGGGTCGTAGTATAATGGTTAAGGCGCTTGCACAGAAAATCAAACGACCGAGGTTCAATCCCAGCGAAGGACAGGAATTATAAACAAAAAAATAAAAGAAGTCCATTTTCACGAAACCGCTCCCTGATATTTTCAGTCCATTCCACCAAAAAACGAATGATCAGGACTACAGCGCTACCTTCTGGGAAGATAACAGCTAACCTACTGAAGACGCTCGCCACTCACATTCAACATCTACCGACAGGTGGGGCAATTGCTGTTCATCGTTCAAGGGCGAAGGTATAACACTAACCCTTAAGTGGTCAAATTAACAGCATATTGTCTCATCAACAATAAAAAGCGCATAACAAGAAAATAATCAAATAAATCTATCTATGTACCTTTAAATTCCAATACAATGCAAGGCATGAGTACTGGTTTACCCCTATTTTGATTTTTAAAAATTCAAGAAAACCTTTGAGATATTTAGCAGTATTGAGTCAATACCTAAAAAGTATCGAGTTTTATTGATTATATAAAAGTATGCGAAATTTCACAACTCTAATGAATGTCAAGTATGTTCAAAATAATAAAAACTTCAGATAAGAGATTAGAATGGTAGTGCTGTTTAAATAAAACCCTTAAATGTATAAAATCTCTTTTATATTTCTAACAAAACTCAACAATATTTGATTTTATTCTTAGTAAGGGTTTCTTGTTTTTTTTTTTTTGAAATTGAAATTGAATTTTCTTTTTTATTTATTTATTCGTATTTGTTTTTTTTTTTCAAAAGTATTTAAAAAAAATACAAATCATTTTTAGCTTCCAGCTTAAAAATTATTTTAATATTTTATTATTTTAACAGTTTGTTTTCACATTGACAAGGGTCATGTTTATTTTTAATTTGCCCTTTAATAGTAGATGATATATCCTGCCAAAGAAAAAAAAAAACAAAATAGAGAAATTATAAATGGAAACTTTAAAGAAAATAAAACAGTTGCAATGAAATTAAAGATAAAAAATATGCCTTTTTTACTATTTGCTTGTTCCTTTTTCCGAATGACTAAATGTAGGTTTTCTTTAGTTATTTATTTTTCTTTTAAATGACAAAAAAACACATTTAAATGAAAATATAAATAAAGCAGAATATTTTTTATTGAATACAGTCACTTATAAAAATAAATGTTTATTTTAACCCGACTTTTTCTCCCGTTCGAAATTTTAAGTTTGTCGTTAAAAGTAATAAAAAAACATGGAATTGAATTGATTGACTTAGAATATAAATGAAGCAAAACTTAAAAGGAAAAAAAGGAAAACATTTCGTCATTTTTATATAATCAAGGCGTATCCATGGAATGTCCCATCACAACAACTAAGATTTTTTCAAAAGCAACAGGCATTATTTTTAAACAATTTGAAGTCCAAATGCCAAAACAATAAATTTAAATAAAAATTTCGAACTATGGTTTGCTACAGTTCATATATGTGGGCATCTAATTTTTATAAAAAGTTTTATATTATCTGTTGTATATGTACTAGAGTAACACAATCCGCGCTGCTGTACATTACTATAGTTTTTATATTAAAAATGGGATCTTTTCGGAGGTCTTATTCTGTAACTCTCCTAATAGCTAAAAATTTCTACACTTTATATAGGACTTTTTGGCTCAGAATACAATTCTTGAATGTGTATTGTAATTTAAAAGATTCATGCCTATTATCTTAAACATTTTATATATTCTCAAGCCCAGCCTGTTTTAAAAACCCAAAATTTTAGCATTTAAGCTTAAAAGAATTATAGAATAGGGCCCCTGGCTAGTATCATTTTAAGGATCTAAAAATGTATAAGCGTGGAACCGCCCGCGTTTACAAAAACCATCAGTGGAAGTATACATTTCCAAACGGTTTAGTGGTTCTTGAGTTATTAAAAGACGAACATACATTGGACAATGTAATGTAATATGTACATAAAGTATATATAAAATATTTTTCACTTCTTTATTTATTTGCTTTTGGACGTCTAATTAAAGCGATTATACAGTTAGAAAAATAATTTTTATATCATAAATTTTGAAAAATACTTAATATAACAATACCAGGTTCTAATCTCTTCCAAAAAAAAACCCACTTCTTAAAACCGATTTCTCTTTCCCTTCAAAATTTCTTTGGAGTATAAACTGTAACATTTCATACTTTGTTTAGTTTTCGATTATGTGCCTCAAGTATATACAATAATAGTTGTATTAATCTTCGTAGAATCCACATCTCAAATGCTTTTAATCTGTTCATATTAAATATTTTTAAGGTCCGTATATCCTTACGGTATAGCAGAACAGTCCATATATTTTTTGAATTTTCATATTTGAGAAATGCAGGTCTATATATTCCAGCGTGGTTCTTCCAAGGAAAAAAAATCTATTTCGCCTTTAATTGTATTCATATTTAATTGACCAACAATTTCGATGTCAATTTACTGCCTCCAAGTATGCACATGTCTCCCATGGCGTTTTGATGGCCTGCTTAAAATATTAGGGCTTGTAGTCGCCGTGGTCTAGTCTTACTAAGACGATAGCGCCGGGTTAAAATCCCAACTCTGACATCTTAAAAAAAAATTTATTTTTTAATTATTTCTATCGGCTGCTACCTCTCAGCAGTCTTCTGGCAAAAGCTCTGGGAGTAATTGATTGCCATGAAAAAACTTCTCAAATTTGTCGTTCTCATGAATAAAAATTAACACACAAAACATGAGTGCTGCGAGAAGCTAGGCCGTAACTCTGAAACAGGGTTGTTATGGTTGCTATATGTTATGACCACTCGAAGGCCAGTGTTATACCATCACCCTTGAATAATCAACAGCAATTGCCCCATCTGTCAGTGGATGTTGAATGTGTATGGCGAGCATCTTCAATATGTTAGCTGTTATCTTCCCAGAAGGTGGCGCTGTATTCCTTATCATCCGTTTTTTAGTGGAATGGACTGGAAATGTCAGGGAGCGGTTTCGGTATATTTCCAAATTATAATTTAGAAAAGCCGCAAATTTTATTTTATAATTTTTGTCCAAGATCTTGCCATATTAAAAAAGTGAAATACATTGAAACTGAAGAAAAAGCGAAACATATCTTAACACATATTATTTAGATTTTTTGTTAATTAAATGTTATTATTCTTGTCTAATTTTGTTCTTTATTTTACACAAGTAAATAAATAAAAAATTTATATTTAAATAAGAATGTATTTGAAAAACAAAGATTGACATTTAAATACTTTCTGATATACAAACATACATACTTGTAAGATGATGTTACAACTTTAATAAATTAAAGAATGTTTTCTAATAAAATATCTTTTTTTTTCATATATTTTCTTCTTTCTATTTATCATCGTTTTTGGTTTGTGTGCATTTTTATGTAAAACGAAAATAAATATTCCCCGGAATAATGTTGATTTCCACTGTAATACTACAACAGCATACTTGTTTTTATTTTAATGACTTTGTTTTCAGTATTTTATGTCTCTAAACTCCTTTTAACAATTTCTATTGGATAAACAAAAGTCCCCTCAGCATTGACTAGTACAGATTTGTGTTGCAAATTAATGGTGGTATGCCAGCAGCTTATGTTTCTTGCAAAAGCAGCAGCCAATATGATGCCATGCTTTGTGCAATACAAATCACTGTAAAAGAAGAACATTTTTTCTAACAGAATGAAAGCTGAGAGAAGAAAATATTGTTTTCTTTTGTTTGAAAATATTTGAAATTTCATTAAATTATGCATAATTCAGTGTAAGTTAATAAAAATGTTTTCTTTTTGTTTATTAATTTAAAATTTTTAAGTTTAATTTTTACTTATAAATCTGCATGTGAAGGAAAACATTTTTAGGAAATTACCCTGGCAAGTATAATGTATAAGGAAAAGAAGTGCCGAAAGTAATTACATACATACATACATAATTGGCCCTAACAATTCCGTTTTAGGGTTAAGACAGCACCCATGCTATTTGTGTTAATTTTTATTCATGAGTACCGGGACCTACAGTTTAAAGTCGAGTCCGAACGACAGATTTGAGAGGCTTGTTCATAGCAACTGCTAAGAGGTAGTAGCCGAAAGAAATATTTGCTATACCTGGGGTTTGAACTCGGAGCTCTTGTCTTGGTAAGTCAACACACTAACTACTAGACCACGACAGGAAGTAATTATTTTTTAACTGAAAGATAGTAGACATACATATGTATATACGTGGCAACACATTAATTTTTAAATTGTTACTAACAATGGCAACATAAAAAAAAGTACAGGCCATGGTTCATATTATAAATTTTAATTTAGTCTTTTAAACTTCAGATGTGACTGCACTCCAATGAAATTTTTTTTATAAAATTTTAATTTTTCCAGCTTAATTCGGTTTCACCAATTACTCAAAATAGAGAATCCCACAATACGCGATAGGATTTTATGCCATGGGATTTTTCTTTCTCTTCTTTTCAACAAACTAAACTTCCCATATAAAATATTTTCACAATGTGAAGCGTGTCTGAATTCGAATATTTCATTTATGATGTTTTTTTTTACAGTTTATTTTGAACAAAAATTGTGTTGAAAAAAAAATTCTTGAAAGCTTCTATTGGTGAATGTGTGACCCAGCTACAGTGTCTTATATTTCTTTAAAAGTTCTGTTGGCACACTTGATTTTAAAGCTTTAATATACTTTTTTTTTCAAAATCAACTGTAAAAAACGTTTTAAAAAAACCATGAATGTAGTTTCAATGAATTATGGTCGAATTTCAACCACTGGGTAAAAATTAGTAAAACAAATTGTTCTGTTTATTTAAAAATTAATAGTGTTATTGATGAGTAGACTAAGGAAATATACCAACGCACTATATTTTGGCAAAAATTTAAACAAACTTTTCAAGAAATCAAGAAAATACTCGTATATTACAAAAAAGAAACATTAGGAAACACTGCTGTGTGTGTTTATTTTTATTAAACAACTGTGTGCTACAATTGTATAACAAGCAAGCATTAGAAAATCAAATATGAAGTATTTCAAAATTGGAAAAAATATATTTTTTTTTCTTGAGTCCTTGTCAAAATGTTTGATATTGAAATAATGTTTCCCCCCCCCCCTTCAAAGCAAATATAACCTGAAATAAATGTGAAAAACAAATTTGTATCCTTTCAGATGCAGTTTTCAGATAAATCTTAATTTAAATCATTCATCATTACTACGGTTATTGATATTTAATTAAACTCAACCATCATCAATTTACTATTCATCTCCTATTGCCTTCTGTTATTGTGTTTTCTCTCTTGTATCGAATGTCAAATGCTTTTTTGGATTTCTCCTTTCCTATTCGAAAAAATATTCAATTTCAGATAATTTGAATTTAAAAAAAGATTCTACTCTGTATTGCCATTGTAAGGAGAAAATTTTATTGACTTGCAATGCAAAAGGACTTTATTATCGCCCTGGTAAAATGTAAGTATTAAATTTTCAAAAAAAATTGTATTAAGTTTTACTTTTCACCAGTTAATATTGTTTTTCTTTTTATTGTTATTTTTAAAGTTTTTTTCAAATCTTAAATTCAAGAATATAACAAAAAAAAAATGTAAAAAAAAACGGTGTTATATGAGTTTTTAGCTAGAAAACGCTTTAATATGATCAAAGTTAAAATTCTATTAAGAAAATGGATTTTTTGCAATAATATTTGTTGATAAGGAAATAGTACACAAGCCAAGCTGAACATGATTTGACCTCAGCTACTCTGGTCTTATCCGAGTTTTTCGTATTTTCTACATACTCATGATATAGTTAAAGCGTTTTTGACAAAACAAAATTAATTTAAAAATTGACTGCTCTTACTGGTATTCGAACCCGGATAACAAAAACAACAAAAAACCAAAACAAGTTCCCGAGATTGTATCAGCTATGGCAAGGTGGGTATCTCTTTTACATTCCACAAGGTTTCTTCAAATATGTGAACCCTTCATCACAATAAATATTGTTTGCCATGATGTTTCAATAGCGATCACGAATGAAATTTTAAGGAAAACTTTAGAAAATATGGTAAAAAATTGTCACATTGCAGAAATATCGAAAATTTGTGAGCACTAGAGAAATTTCATATTTTTCCTTAATTTTTTTTTTTTTATTTAAGACCAATACTCAGGGGTAAACCCCTACTCATGCAGTGCATTGTATTGGAATTTGATTTAATTTTGTTATTATGCGCCGTTTTTGTTAATGAAAGAAGTTGCAGTCATTTTGACCACTCAAAAGCCATTGTTATTTGTTCACTCATGAATGATCACCAGCAATTGCCCCATCTGTCAGTGGATGTTAAAGGTGAGTGACGAGCGTCTTCAGTAGGTGAGCTATTACCTTCCCAAAAAGTGACGTTGCTGTACCCTTAACCATTCCTTTTAGTGGAATAGAGTGAAAGGGAACAGTTTCTTGAAGGTGGATGTCTTGGCGGGGAGAGGGGACCTCTTATTTTTAAATTATAATTTAAAAAAAAACCGCTAATTTTATTTCATAATTTGTGTCATTCCTTGGAGTTGAACCTCGGTCGACCGCCCCTAATTTGCCTTAAAAGCCTATATCCCCGTAAATATGGGTTCAATCGAAAAAGTACCGAAAACTCCTGATGACCCGAAAAATTTCCAGCCTCCTTTTTGCATATTAATTATGTATTCAATATGTCAAAATTTTATGATTTTATCTCCAGTCAAAGCAGCTCCAAATTTCAACTTTCGGAGCGTCAGTTATTTATGGTGTGTTCACGTCAACCCGGTATTTCAAATGGCTAAGAAAAAATAACCCAGCGGCGTTAAAAGATCCATAACTAGGTGGCCAATTGCCATCGCCACATCGCGATCATGCAATATGTGGCTGCATTCTGCTGAAACCAAAAATCATTGATGTCAACATTAGCCAATTGTGGCCACAAAACATTGATTATTATGGTCTCATTACTGAAGATGACTTTGTTAACAAAATGCTTTGTTTTCGTTCAATCTTTCAAACAGCCAATTCACATACCGTCTTGCGGGATTTCATATTTTCATTATTCTATCCGCCATTTCATATTTTTTAGGCTTTCGACCCCAAATTTTTCAAGTTTGCAATCCGTTTTCGGATAATTCGTCCAGTTCCGGAGATAAATAGCTGAAAACATATTGAAGCTTTTAAAAATGTTGGTGTCTAAAACCTAAAGTGGCATCAATAACTCGAGATATATAAAATGGCAAATAGAGCACATAATCTCCCGCACGACGATACGTTCGAAGCTAACAATGGTATTGTAGCTCTACATGTTTAAAATTTCCCAACTTTTTCTAAATAAATCTCAAAGGCTGACTGCTCAACTCATTTGACAGCCAATATACTTTCTAACCTCGATTTTGCCCACCCTGTATATATATTTTTTTTAGTTAATTTAGTTTTTCATTTTTCTTATGAGTGAAGAATTATAATGAACTATTATATAATCCATATACATATTTTAAAACTCACTTACGCACGTTTCATAAATTGTTGTTTTTATTGCTCACTTTGAGTACCTTAAACTCTTCTTCTTTTAGTTGCATACGATACATACATATGTACTTATGATTTTTCTTCTTTGAAGCTTTTAATTTTATGCACAATCATATTGGATTTTTTTATATATTTTTTTTTTTTTTTTTGTTTTTGTGGTAAAAAGTAATTCATTTTTAATTATTTTACAATTTGCTTATCTTATTGTGACTGTGTGTCTTTTCTGTGTCAATTAAATTGTTTTTGTAAGTAATTTTAGTTTGTAAAGAAACAATTTTTATTAAAATAAGCAAGATTGTACTGAAAGAGTAATTTAAGTAAAAACAATTTTCAATCAAAATAAGCTTTATTTTATGATTCAGGTTTTAGGTTTATAACACAACATTCTCTTATAAAAATAATTAAAAAAAGAGAGAAATACATACAAGGATGTTAGATATCTTATATGATATGAAGTCTTTAAATCAGTTGCGTCTAAACTTACACAAATAGACAAGGTAAGACTGTAGGTGTTTAAATTAAAATAATTTTAAATCAAAACAAATTTTAATTTTAAGATTTAAAATAAAACATTTTTAAGTCAAATTGTATGCAAAACGAAAGGTAAATAATAAATATTTTACGAATTTAAGTCTACAAACTAAAAAATATCTATAGTTTAATCAATAAACCGACACACACATACATTTTTGTGCAACAAATATAAGGAGTGGAACTAGAAACTTTAGAGTTTAAGAAAATAAATAGTTTCATGAAAATCAGCCACACCCATCGCCCACCGCCCATATAATCAAAATGGATATTTTCTCATTAAACCGTTCGTATAAAAGCAAAAGTCTTAAAATTTAGTACATATATAAAATCTGCCACGCCCATTGCACAGTCTTGCACTCTGTGAAGGCGGTATTTTGATGACAAAAATTCAATTTTTTAACACATCAAATAATTCCATTCCAAAGAAGACTGTTTCACTGGGGGAAATTCTAAATTCTAAGCTTCAAAATTCGCAGTTTTTCTTTTAAATAAAAGATAGGTCTGGCCTTATTACTGGAACCGAATGAACCCTAAAAGCCTATTCTTTGAATTTACCCAAAAATATCTACAAGTTTTTACAGATCGTTAAACAAACTTATGAATTTTCTTAAAATGGCAGGGAAAACTGCAGACAAGTTGCAATAAAATCTGTTGCCGAAAAGTGCAATCCTAGAAGTATGCCACAGATTTTAATACAAACCTCTACTGCGATTACATGATTGTTAACTATTTTTAGTTTTTTAAACCGGAATTGCTTAGGGACAAAAACGGGCAGCTGAATTTTTAATATATAATTAGCTGAGACTTCAGGCTTTAATTTGATATAAGTATGTGGCTGAAGCTCGTTGGAGCTCAGAAGATGCAATCTATAGAATTTGGAGAAAATATATATTTTTGGACAATTTTTTGTAGTAAAAAAAATTATTTTTTTTTAAATTTGAAAATTTTTTTATTTGCATATACATATATCATAAATAACGTCCAATTGCATGAAAAAAAAAAACTTTATAGTGTCATTTCAAGAGTATTTTAAAAGCATGAAGCGATAAAAGATAGCGTATATAATACGGCCGTTTTAAACGCAATCACTTAGGTCAAATTTGAATGTCTCTGGACAAAAAAGTAATAAAGATATAAGTCTAATATTTCTGGAAAATGATAATTAGAATGTTTGTTACAAACTTTAAAAAAATTAGGTAGATCAGAAGACATGACAAAAATTAATTACTGCGCTCTTGAACCAGTGTGCCACATTGGTTTAGTACCTCCTTGGGCGTATAAGTAACGAAATGAATGACTTACAAATATCCCATTATCAAGTATACGCCCCATGTGCTCCTGTATTTCTTATGAATTTTTCCCAAAACTAAGATAAAAACAATAAAAAAACATTATTTGCATAAGAAAAAAAAACTATTAAAGCACTTGTTTAGAACATATTTTCATTTTGAGGCGAAAGAAAAAATGGCATACTTCCTTCATACCAAGTAAAATTTGTTCGATACAAGTATGTATTAAAGTTGTTAAACTATGTTTGAAGTTTAATTTTAATTTCATTTATTAATTGAATTGTAATAGTAAAAACAACTGACATCAAAATATCCTCAACTAAATGAAAAAAACGATTCTTGGAATCGCATTACCCAAATATGCATTGAAGGAAATTAATTTGTTTTAAATCGAATATCCAAAAGAGTTATTTATAAAAATTCTTCATATTTTTCCAAAAGTTTCCAAAACTTTCTAAATTTTATTTTTGAAAGAAAACATTTTTGCCCAAAATACGAATGCAACTACTTTTGTTTAATATTCACTTCAACCTCGCGTATCTCGCCACAAACAAAAAAAACATAAGAATTAAACAAACGAAACAGCAACAAAATGAAAAGAATATTTAACTGGCGTCATTACCAGAAAACACAAAGACAAATATCCACTATCCACTTTATTTTTAAGACCTCAATACTTAAAATAAAGTGAATATTTATTTATTTTTTTATTTATTTGAAATAAAAGCCAACAACACAATACAAATAAGACAATACGTTAAGACAACTGGTAAATCGATTGAATGTATTTTCTTACACACAGACTTGTGAAAAAGTATTAAAACTTAATTAAAAGTAAACAAAAAATTATAATTGAAAAGAAGGATATTTTTGCTTCAGGTAAAAATTTTCAATCGTATAACCGATAAGAAGATAAGATAATACAATTAGAATTAAATACTAATTATTAGCACAGTTGTTGACATTGCGTTGAAAATTTTTCGTTAAAATCTGAGCATGCTTGGAAGCGGGCTGGATGTAACATCTACAATATGATGCATTGAGGGGGTCATAGATAAAATTTGGCGATAAGATGATTTCAGGAAATAAACCCGTCAATTCGGCGTTACGTCTTAAAGGCCAAGACTATTTCTGTGGCTTGTGATATAGTCATACATACATATGTATGTGCATATGACCAACAGTGTTTAATTAAATTGACACAAAATAGCCAAGAACAGCTGCGATTGTCATACGTATTACACTTGTTTACAGCCAGTGACATTGTACTCTCTCCGTGCGTACGTCCACTTCGCTCAGGCCAAACTTTTCGGGTGGAATGATTCTGACGGTCACGGCTGTCCCATAGATATAGAAAACATAGAAACTTCGTGTTGCCCCATTGCACTTTTTATTCAGTCATTTAAATATTTTCCCCACGAATTTGGGCTCCGAAAGTGATGAACAAGGTGAAAGATTTCACCAGGAAATGGAGAGAGACGTTACAAAGGCTGGTGGGATGAACAAATGATGGCGGACTATTGTTGGTTCCTTATTCATTTAATTTAAATTTTTTGAATTTACGCCGAATATACTGTGTGAGCAATGAAAATGAAAATATTGTCGTTCCACAAAATCTTTAATAAGAACTTGATTTTTCATTCGATTTTTTTTTCAAAATACGCTTAAAATATTGGTAATTAAATAAACTATTTGATAAAAAATAAAACATTCCAAATCTTCAATATAACGTAGGAAAAAATTTAAATGAAAATGAAAAATTTTGAAAAAAAAAACGTAAAAAATTGGCAAATTTTGAAATTTGAGCTGCCATATATCAGCGATTTCTTATCAGATAGAATTTTCCAGCATATCAACGAAAAACGCATTCAATTACCTTTCCATCGATATGCCACTTATTTCGATCGGACTTTTCGGTTGGACTCCACAAGGGTTTGAGTAGGGCCATACACCGACAAACACAAAAGTACCGTTATCTAAAAACGGTACTTGGGAAAAAATAATAACAGCGTTTTTCATGCTCAGGAGGTTCCAATTAACTTATCTAGGCATGTGGCGTTCTTGGTATTTTTCCAAATTAAAAATTTGTAAACCTGTGTTATTGGCCTTTGAAGTAAAACATTTTTTAAATAAAAATTTAAAATTTTTTGTGTAGTTTTGCAATTTCATCCTTATAAAAAAGAGACATTCTTGAGTTCATGCCTAACAAACTTAAAAAAAATTGAACATAATCAAGATTTCATGGTTTTTTTTTCTTTTTTTTTTTTTTTGTATTTAACTAGCTAAACTTCAACAGGATTTGTTGTCTCCATTTAAATTAAATTAAAAACGAAGTTGCTTTTTTATATTTCAGAACTTCTCTTTTATCGATTTTAAGTCATATAAAAATCAACATTTTTTAAAACATACTAAAATCAATATTTACTTTGTATGGACGGTACTATGCCATGCCCACTTATTAACTATGAAGCAATTTGTACAAGTTTAGAGACTCACTGTTAACATTTTCAATATGTAAGATAATTAATATTTATATTGTATGGGCCTGACACCGCCCAGCTGAAGTTTCTGAAATTAATATACCCTATAAATGCATGTAGACAAACAGAGAGACACTGTGAAAATTTGAAAAAAATCGGTTTAACCCTATAGACTTCCAACAGGCAAATACACTTTGACTTTTATGTATAAGATTCAACAAAAATTGTAACAAGAGTTGATCTGTTATTTCTTCACATTAGTTTTTATTTTATTTTGTTAAGAATTTTTATTCACAAAAGAGAAGAATTTTAACGCATTTCTAAAGCTTTTTTCCTTTTGACTTGGAATTAAAGCGATTGAAATCCTTTTTTTACAACTATTTCTATTGTATCTATTGTTTGTCCAATTTCCCACAATATAACCTGATAGGAACATCCTTGCGAGTGAAAAGCATCGATTTTGGCTTTTACAAAGGCGAATAATTGGAAAAAAATCAAAAACGCAAATTATTTTTAAGCATATAAATGAAAAAAAAAATTTTTTTTTTTATTGTTTTATTTTTTCCAATAAAATCCTTTAAAATACTGTTGCTTTAAACTTAATGTTGGTGTTGTTATTTTTGTAATTTTAAAAAATAGCCCTTTCCGATGGCGGTAAAATTTGAACTGTCGTCAAAAATTACCGTCCAATAGCAGTGTGTTCAACATTCTCCAAAGTAATGGAGAGTATGATAAATCACCACCTTATGAGGTATTTGGAGGCCAATAATTTGCTGAGCGACAGTCAGTATGGCTTTCGTAGAGGTCGCTCCACTGGTGATCTACTGGCATTACTCTCTGAGCGATGGAGTGGATCTATTCACCGTTTTGGTGAAAGCAAAGTTGTTGCTCTGGATATCTCAAAAGCATTTGATAGAGTCTGGCACGATGCTCTTATTTCTAAACTACCTGCCTTTGGCGTCGGTAACCATTTCTGTCGTTTCATAACGAGCTTTCTCAGAGACCGTTCTATAAGAGTGGTTATAGACGGTGTCTCTTCCAACGATTTCAGGCTGAATTCGGGAGTACCGCAAGGCTCTGTTCTATCTCCCACCCTATTTTTAATTTTCCTTAACGATTTTCTCCTCCTAACCTCTAATCCTGTTTACTCCTTCGCAGATGACAGTAACATTTGTCACTCATATTCAATTGATCGTAGGCCATTTGTTGTTGATTGTTCAGCGAATCGCACAATGCATTATAGAGAGAATTCGTTCTTTGCCGCACCGCTCGTTTGTGGAACAATCTTCCGGCGAAAGTTTTTCCTGCCAATTACGATATCAGTAGGTTTAAATCAAATGTCCACAAACACTACTCCCTCTTTCCCCCTTCCCACAACATATTTTCCTAGACCAGCACAATGTACTACATGAGTAGGGGCCGTCCCCTGAGTGCTTGACCTTGAAAATAAAAAATAATTAAAAAATATATAACCTATTAGAAACAGATACTTTTAGTTGCTCTAATCGTCTGATCGAGAATGTCTATAAATTTTGTCCAAGGCCTCTTAATAAGGTCACCGCAACTCTACCGAATTACAACCACAAAAATAGCAAAAGACACGATAATGATACTGACAAAAAAACTAGTGTTTTACTAATAATTTTGGCAATTATACAATTGCTAACATTTAAAGCAGCCTTATCTAAGAACTTTAATTATATCAGCAAAAGTAATGTATTTAAATTACCACTATAATATAACCAAAAAATTAAAATAGTAGTAATCTCTTAAAATTATTCAAAACCAAACAATAAATCAGCAATCATAATGACATTAATAAACAGAATTATTTGCCACAAAAAAGAAAAAGAAAATTGCCTGGCGTCTAGACTTTTCAGCAGCAACATATTGCAGAAAAGTTTTGTTCTATTTTTTTTTTTTTTTTTTTTTTTTGATGTTTTAGGATTAAAAAGTTGGTTTTTTTATGAAAACATATCAATCAATAAGCCAAACACTGTGTGAAAACACAATAATCAGACAAATCAAAATGGAGAAAACTTTTTTTCACAAATAACAAAAAAAAATCATTTGACAGAAGAATTGTGTCACCAGTAAACGTCAGTAAATTAAATTTAAAGCTGTATTTAAGTCAAATAAAGTTTTTCATTAACTTGTTAAGGAAAAAGAATAAAACAAAGTGTGATAAAAGATTTATAACAACATTAGAAATAAATTTTTGGGAAAAAAGCAGAAACAATTTCTGTAAAAAACAAAAAACAAAAAAAAAAACAAATTTGCTTAACATGTTGGACACAGTAGGGGTGTACGATAAGATGTAATGTTGACGCAAATGAATGTAGTGTTTACTACGCATATCAAAAGAGAAATTTTGAAAAATTCTACAAATAATCGATTGTTTTTACTTTAAGCAACAATCTGTAACATAAAACGGAATATATTTTCTTCCACCCTCAATAATAAATTCTTAAGGCCAGTATCATTAGTGAAATTTTATTGTTGCTGTTTTTGTGTCTTAAATAAATATTTGCGTCAAAACAAAAACTCAATAATAAATTTAAAAAATTATAAATAAAAACAAAAATGAAACTTCTGGATGTGACAGCATAACCAACAGCAGGAAGAAAATTTTCTTTCATAAATTTTTATTATGACTGTTTTTCTTTTTGCGACCAAATTTTAAATATAGAAACATTATTTTTTTAATTTTGTATTGTACTTACAGAAGATGTGAAAAAAAAGTATAGCACTTCGTTCTGGCACCTTAGAAGTATGTTTGTGCAGTTCTCTAGTACACAATCGCAAGCCTCATAATTTCCTAATGCTTACCAATGTATTTGAAATTTTCTACATGTTGATCTATGCTTGCTACCAACAGTCATTTTTATCATT
The DNA here is from genome assembly GCA_963576795.1 of Metopia argyrocephala. Lineage (NCBI taxonomy): Eukaryota > Metazoa > Arthropoda > Insecta > Diptera > Sarcophagidae > Metopia > Metopia argyrocephala. The sequence goes on from OY756210.1 coordinate 52,280,760, forward strand.
AATGTGTTGTTACATTCTCTTCTATTTTATTAACTACTTTGAGCTTTCCCAGCTAGCATTTGGTTGAGTCTTTTCAGAGTACATTCAGTAGTCAAAAACTGATTACAACAAGCTGAATGGTAACTGAAAACAGTAGATGCAGGTGTTCGAAATGTTACTTTTTTTATAATATGTTTCGGGATTTGATTGAAAACTGCTTCATTGAAAACATATCAAAAGGGTGTTTAAAGCTCATGATACGAGTATATTTATTCAAAAGAAAGGTTTCTTCGATTGGGTTTTAAAGCTTTACCAATAACAGCTGAAATATTCATGTTACTTGAAAGTTATATTGAGAAATGGAATACTAAACAAAAGATTTTGATCATTTGTTTTGCATAATTCCCGAAAGCGGTGTAGAGTATATATTGTATATTAATGACATTTTATTCATTTCTTTCATTTCATCATTATATAAAATTTACTATTGAAAATGAATGATGGGCATCAAGTTCCCATATATTTATAATATAAAAAAAAATTGCAAAAAATTTAATAGAAGAAAGGAGTTCTTGACAATGTCGTCAAGTATGTCTTTAAGACATGTTACTAAGGGTACTAAAGGTCAGTAATACAGAGGTGTTCGTGCACGATCTTTTGTAGTCTATTTTGTTGAAGATGATAAACATAATACTTACGGTACGCTTGCATAGTTCATACAAAGTGCGGTCAACGCCAAGCTCACTGACATTGTCGCTCACCCAGTCGTGCACGCTATTTTGTAAATATCGCTGATGAATAGTTCTGGCTGTCATATATGCGTCGTGCAAGATCGTCTATTGTCCTACACCCCTTCCCGAGGATGTCTTTAAGACAGAGTGAATAAGGATGTGTTTTTTGTTATGCGTGCAAACAAAAATAACGAATAAAAAACAAAAATCACTAACGCATACATATTTAATGCAGAAAAATTGTTTTCTTAAATACTCTTCAGGTGTGATTTCTTATAAAGTTATAAATTATGTATGTATGTATGTATGTACATATTCATAATATTCCACTCTATTCCACCTTTGACAACGAAAAACGAATGATCAGGAGAAAAGCGCCACCTATTGGGAACTAGAAGATAACAGCTGAAAACCTGCTTAGCGAAGGTAATCACCACAATCAAAATGCAACAATGGGGCAATTACTGTGTGAAGGTATAACACTGATCTTTGAATGATCAAATCACAGCAATTTGTCTCATTCCTAAGGCATATAATAATATAAGAAAACAAAAATGTATGTTCTGTTGTCATAATTTACTGTACTTTTCATTAAAATTCCAATACAATGAACAGCATTTAGTAGGGGTTTACCCCTGGGTATCGGTCTCAATAAAAAAACCCTAAATAAATAAAGGAGTGTTCGATTAATAAAATGTTAAACATTTGTATCATAAAATTTTGACCACAAGCTCCAAAATTAATAATAAATATTGTAATTTACTGGTGAGTCATAAAATAATATTTTATATTTATTAAGAGATAATTACTAAATTTCTGTGCTAATGTTTGAGAAATAAGCCCTTAATAAATGTAAAATATTCTGCAGTTATTATGTTCTTTAACAAAATTGAAAAAGAATCACTAATAAAGTAGATAAGACTGACAACAGATTCGAAATAAGACAATAAATAAACTAAAATATAAGAAACATATGCAAATGACTCATAAGAAAAAATTACAGATAGGATGATCAGAAACTGATCACATACTCTGCATTTTTAATCGCTCAGAAGAGTTGCAAAAGACTTGAATTTAATAAAAAAAATTAAGAAATTGCTAGCTGGGTAGAGTTTTTTATAAGTATACATACATATTAATATTTTTATTTCTCACTTGAAGTTTATTTTCATGCAAAACAAAACCTTAAATATTTACTTTATCATCAACCCAAAATTTTTTTCTCTATTTCACGACACAATTAATGACTCTTTGAATGCTAACAAGCACGTGGGTACATACAAAAGAAATTTATAAATTTACTCTATTTGCATAAGATTGAGCATGGAAGAGAAAGAGAGAGATAGAGGGAGAAAGAATAATGGAAGACATATCGTTGGTCTCAGGTAGAAAGGCCCTAACTCGCATTTTTTCAAAACTTACTTTTTTTCAGTAAATCCAATGCATTTTAGAAATATTCCGCTCCTCACAAAGAATGTTTACAATATTATTAAAAATAACGTTATTACAAGCAATAGTACAGCATTTAATAAAAAGTTATACATTAATAATTACAGTATCTGTTGTATCTTTACCGCCTCCTGTAAATTTTAAATTATTTGAGTTAGGGCCTTTCTACCTGAGACAAACGATATTCATTTATTATGCTAATGGCGCCAATAGCTCTAGTAAACAAGTGTTAATAGCCATAAACAAAAAAACAAACACACAGTCTAATATAGATAATATTTACATATGTATACATACTTATATACTACAATTTTCAATTGTTTGCTAAACATCTTTCGTAAAGCTATTCAGGTACACATACACATACTTTACCAATCATTTATAAATATACTCGTACTATGGGTATATGCACAGGGTTCTACGGTTAAGATTTCCGGCTAAGATTTCGTTTAATTTTTTTTTTTTTGTTATTTTATTATCGGTGGCAACATTAGATCCTTTTAAGGGAATTTTTGAGTATTTTGTACACATTTCTAGCGGTACTGCTGTGTTAGCTTTGTTAGTTTTGGTCTTTAAATGCTCCAACATTAGGGGATTATCAGCGTAACCCACAAATGTCGCCAAATCGCATGATCTCGTTTAGCAATTGCTGTCGTCAAAACCATAACTTAAGTTACGGTAAAATTGTTCGAGAAATGAAGTCTTACGAAAACCATATAATGTCGAAGTTGTAATCTTCAATCACAGACCAAAAAAATTGTTTGTCGTCTCAATTACCGGTAATAGCTTTTCCAACTTTACAATAACAATTCCAGATTCCTTATTCTGTAGCTCTCTTAAGCTCTATCGCTAAAAATGTATAAACTAGATTTAAGACTTTTGGCTACCAATACAAAATCTCATTGTAATACCATTAGGTTAGGTTATACGGTTGCTAAACGATCCATGGTCGCCGTGTTCTAGTGGTTAGTGTGTTGGCTTACTAAGTCATGAGCCCTGGGTTCGAAACCCAGCTCCGACATCTTAAAAAAAAGAAATATGAAAAAAATATTCCTTTCGGCGACTACCTCTCAGCAGTCTTCTGCCAAAAGCTCTGAGAGTAATTAATTGCGATGCACAAGCTTCTCAAGTCTGTCGTTCGGAATCGACATTAAACTGTAGGTCCCGGTACTCATGGATAAATATTTACACACACAACATGAGTGCTGTGAGAAACTAGGCCGTAATCCTGACATAAGGTTGTAGAGGCCATTTATGTATGTATGTATGTAAACTATCCATATTTATAAATGACAAACTTTTCACCAAAAAGTGGGGACTTCAGATGGCACAATTTAAACGCTGCTTTTAAAATCATGAAATCCTTAACTTGATACTCGTATACTTACATACGCGTAATGTCCAATTTCTGTTTTTTTTTTTCTCTTTAATAAAAAAAATTTGTCGAGATATTTAACATCTTCCACAAGTTCAACGAATTAATATTTTTTATGACTGTTTATGGCAAAAATATTTTTGTTTTTTTTCTTTTTTTTTTTTTTGTTTTTTTTTTTTTGTTAAATTTATAACTTTATTAATGTAGCCCAACAAAATAATAATAATTGCAATTATCTCAACAAAACAATAAATCAAAGAGTCAATAAAGTATTAATAATCACTTGGCATGACAACAATTTATTTGTCAACCATTTAGCCACTTTCCTTTATCGCTATACTTACATGCCCTTAAAGCCATTCAATTGTTTTTAATTTATAAATATGTACTCGTATGTACTCGTATTCTAAATGGCTGTCATTGCATATAGGAAAAAACCTTTAATTCATTATTATTAATTATATAATGAGCAGTTTAAACAAGATGTCCATTTTTTTGAAATATTCCCCCTTAACCCTAACTCTCATAAAGTCTGTTGGAAAAACAAGTAATAGGAAGAAAAAAAATGAGTAGAGTTTGTAGGCCTTTGATTTGATTTTAACCTGTTCATATTCGAATAAATTTAAATTTTGCTTATAAAGTTTATTTAATATGAACTTAAAATGATGAGGTTAAATGCCAGCGAAGGAGGGGAACCCCCCCCCCCCACTCCAAGAAGGCCATCACCAAGAAATCGCTCCCTGAAATTTCCAGTCTATTTCACCAGAAAACGAATGATCAGGAGTACAACGCCACTTTCTGGGAAGATAACAGCTAACCTTCTGAACACGCTCGCCACTTACATTCAACATCCACCTAAGATGGGGCAATTGCTGTTTATTATTTAAGGCTAAAGGTATAACACTGGCCTTTGAGTGGTGATATTGACAACTTCTCTCATCAAGAAAAAGACGCATAATAAAAAAATAAAATCTATCTATGTACTTATCTTCAAATTCCAATACAATGCACTGCATGAGTAGGAGTTTGCTTTGTTTTTTATTTTTAAGAGATAAAAATTTCAAAAAGTATTGTATTAATTTTTTTGGCCGTTAAAATTTAAAGTATTAAGTAGTTGCTTTTAAGTATTGAGTACCCAAAAATTAGTATAAATACTCGATATTGGATACACTTTACTCAATAATATGCCAGCACTATAAAGAAAGTTTTTTAATGTAATTGTTTTATTATAGCCAAACTGATGTCAAATACTTACTTTAATGTATGGTATTGATTTTTTTGTTTTTTTTTTTACAATAAAGCACGAACCCACTTAGAGATTGTCATTCCTATTCTACCATTGCACCCCAATTTTTAAAAGTGTCGGCCTTTGATCAAATATGTATGAGTGACATCTGTGAAAAACTTGATAGAATTTGAAGTCAAAAGGCAATTACGGAGTAGAGAACTACGGCATTTTCAAATTTAGTCTATATTCGTTGGGAGAGGCGCCATCTATAAACAATCTTAACTATTACCCGCACCGAAAGCAGCAACTTCTGAAATGGGACTCTCATACCAGAATTCATTAGACTCCTTGGAGATGTCCAACGTAACAAATTTGTTTTTGCCAAATCGTTGAATTCACCTGTATAAGAGCAATGCGAACAGCAAAGCAGTAGAGCGGCCATTGTGAAAACCATGTTGATGGTTAATTAACAAGTAATTAGACTCTAAATAGTGTGGATTTATTATACTCTCACTCTCTCTTTCAGAGAGTGATGAACAAAGAGCTGTTTGATGGTAATATTCAATATTATTCGCTTTACTCTTTTTAGGAAGGCGCCTTACATAAGCAATCTTCCAGTTGGATGGAAAAATAAGTGCAAGATAAGCCTATAGAAGCGCACGATCGAAGAGTACTGCTTCAGAACCCTTGCTGGTATACCATTCGGTGCAGAAGATTATGTGTATTTCAAGATAAACACACATACTGTGGCCGTTATGTAAGCAGTCTAAAAACTAACAAATCCATGTCACTTTTTTAATTTCTGTAATTCTAAATTTATTTTTAATAATGAGTGCAATGTTTAAGACCTTTCCTTCGTTATTAATTCAGAAAATAGAAATTCTTTAAATTGAAATCCCGCATATGAATGGGATCATATGCAGCAAAATCTACTTTTCGCTCTTCAGCAGTCTTACATTCTGGCTCACATTCTGCACAAAACTTTAAAGGGTTGTTTTTGATTTACTAAATATCGTAAACTGCTTGTGTTTTCAGTATTACTGTAAGATTTTTCTCTAAATAAAATAAAGAAAAATAGAGGAAATTACGATTAGCCAAGTAAAACAACTCAATCGATACGGTAATTTTCACAAATAGTTAAACACGGTTATTCCAGGTCTCACTGTAGTAACAAATAATGTCAATTGAACCTTTTCTATGAGATTGCTATACAAAAGGGATAGGCCCGGTTCATATAAAGCATTTAAACGCAAACGAGTCACGTGATTAATTTGATATCAATTTATTTCTTCATAGCGATAAAATGTTTTGCTTGTAGTCTAAATATAAAATCAAATCTAAATATAAAATATCAAAATGAGTCAAAAATTAAAGTATTTAATGATTTTATGGGGAATTATTTTTTTGGCTGCAAATTCCTTAAATCAACACTCAAAAGGCGGCCTTAAGGTTATTTAAATATTTATTGAATTATAAGATTGTGCAAATCTTTTTCTTATTTTATAGAAATATTCTCAAGCGCCACTCACTAAAAATAAATATCATTGCCTTTTGAATACAAAAATAAAACATTCTAATCAATAATCTTGACATCGAAATTATTTAAAAACAAATAAAAAGTTTACAACCTTTTCTATTCTAAAAGCATAAATTCTTGTAAAATTCTAATTACAAATAAGATAATATCTTATAAAATCCAATATTGTATTGGTGTATTTAAGAAGAATAAATACTTTTATATTTTATATTCTAAAAATTATTTAATGCCATGAGTTTCTGTACATACTCGGATGGCGAAAATAATAAGAGTACAGAAGAATGTTTTACACGCTTTTTTTTTCAAATGCTAATATTAAGAAAAACAAGCAAACATTTTCTCAGAACTACTCGCATTCAATTCTAAGAAACTTAGAAAATTTATTTTTATTTTTGACTAAAAAAAATATAAAAATTATCATCAAATTATCAATGAAACGTCATTTCATAACCTTTTTTGTTTTAACCACTACTACTGTAACAGCTTTAACAACCCTTTTTCAGAGTTACGGCCTAGCTTTCGTAGCGTATTCATAACATATTGTTTGCATCAATTTTTATCCATGAGTACCGGAGCCTACAGTTTAAAGTCCAATTCGAACTACAGACTTGAGAAGATTGTTTATGGCAATCAGTTACTCTCAAAGCTTTTACCAGAAGGCTGCTAAGAGGTAGTAGCCGAAAGAAATATTTTCTGTATATTTCTTTTTTTAAGATGTCAGAACTGGTGTTAAAACTCTGAGCTTTCGTCTGGTAAGCCAACACACTACTCGTATTAAATCTTGAAAAAAAGATGTAAAAAGTAACTGCATATCTTAAGAAATGTACGTGTACTTATTATTTTGTCCATATGTGTACATATGCTCAAGTGTTTATTGAAGTGTCAAAGACCCTGAAATTGTTGTCAATTTCAATTTTTATATATTTGAAAATAAAATCCTTTAAATCTGTAATTCCCATTGAAAAAGTTTGAAATAAATTAAATAAACCAATATGAGAGAATAAAAAGTATACCAAAGATTTTGGCATGACGTTTTCTTTTTTTTTATTTTGAAAGTACAAATCCCATGGCAAATTGAAAGATCATTTAAGTAAAGTCTATGTAATATAACAAAAAAAATATAGACTGTTTTTTCCTTGACTATATGATATGAAAATAATAGTAAAAAATACAAAAAATACAATAATACAATTTTTGTAATATACGCTTAGTATAGACCAAAGTGAGGTATTTATTCTTTGTCCTTATACAAGTAGGAAATTTTTTCAATAAAAATATATATACGAGAGCAGTTCGAAATTACCTTAGCTGAACAATAAAAAGCAAGAGCTAAGTTATTGAAAATATTTTATTTTTCAACATAATTTCCTGAAAATTCAATAATTTTTCTAACAATTGTATTTTTTTATTAAAAAAACTTTCCTGCAGCTTCTCAAAATAATTGCTTATATGTGCCATTACTTCTTTATTCTTGGTAAAACGTTTGCCAGCAAAGAATATTTTTAGGTTTGGTAACAGATAAGAAAATCAGAGGGAGCTAAATCAGGAGTTAAAATATGGTGGATGGACAAGCAATTCGAACTTCAGTTTCGTTAAAACATTCTTGTAGGATTGTGCGTTGTCTCGAATTTTCAAATTCAATTAGTTCAAAAAGTTATATTGTTTTACTCACTCAAAAGCCAGTGTTATACCTTCACCCTGGAATGGACAACAGCAATTGCCCCAATTGTCGGTGGATGTTGATAGTGAGTGATAATCGTCTTCACTAATTAGGTTAGCTCTTATCTTCCCAGAAGATGGCACTGTACTCCTGATCATTCGTTTCTGGTGGAATTGACTGGATGTGTCAGGGAGCGGTTTTTCTTGCAGATAGTCATCTTGATGCAAAATAAAATGTATTCGCTCATTTGGAATGATTATGGCATTACCTATTCCACGCAATTTCACTTATTGATCGTCTAAAGTAGAAGTACATAACATGCGTGGTGCAATTTGGGTGTTTCGCCCGTCTGTCCAAAAATAAGGAATTTTTATAAAACAATTTATTGGCAAAATTGGCACCGTATCTAACGTATAGAAGTTGAAAAAAAATTTAACTTTTAGATGAGTTAACTGTTAAATAGTTGGCTTACATTGTATATGGTTACCGCTATTAACGGTATGATATGGTATGGTATGGTATTAGACGATCCACCTTGCGATTAGTTTTCAATGTTTATACCAACACGTTTAAGTTCAGCAACTCAATTTTTACTGCTTCATATAAAAGAGCACTTTCATCCAGCACACTTATCTTATTATTACCATTTTCTTGTCCCTTTGAACCTTTCATATGTAAATATTAAATCATATCACGAATTTATAAACTATAAATAATAAAAAAATAACTAAATTACATACATACATACTTACATAACTGGCTGTTACAACCCTGTGTCAGGATTACGGCCTAGCTTCTCGCAGCACTCATGTTGTGTGTGTAAATTTTTATCCATGAGTACCGGGACCTACAGTTTAATGTCGACTACGAACGACAGACTTCAGAAGCGTGTTCATGGCAATTAATTACTCTCAGAGCTTTTGCTAGAAGACTGCTGAGAGGTAGTCGCCGAAAGGAATATTTTTTTCATATTTCTTTTTTTTAAGATGTCGGAGCTGGGTGTCGAACCCAGGGCTCATGTCTTAGTAAGCCAACACAATAACCACTAGACCACAGCGACTAAATTCTGTTTTTAAACACCTATTACATTACGAACCAGTTGCCAGATCTAAATGAATTTTAACATGTGTTCTATTACGTGTATTTTCGTATGTATATAGCACATTGTACTATACAGTAATGTAACAAATGACAGATCCAAAAGTAAAATTCAGGAGTTATTAATTTTACTACCGATTTTTGCTTAGCAAGGGTTTGCATTTATTTTCATTCATCTAAGAAAACTAATGTGCGTAATAATAATTAGAATTTGTGTGCCGCAAATCAGCTGTTTGCCATTCAAAACTATAACGATCGAAACATAAGGCTGAGTTTTTTTTTATGTATTGTTGAAATATTGCTTTGTGTGGATTAGTGTTTTAGTTTTGCTGTAGATAGTATGATACATATATGTTGTTAAAAATACACACATACACACACTTCTGACATCTGTTTTTTTATTCACCACACCTGCTTTTGCCATTTAAAGAGGGTTTAGACGGTAATACTTTAGGTACGTATTTTAAAAATAAGAGTAAAAATAATACAACTGATATTTTTTGCGTTTACAAAATTTTTAAAATAATAAAACAAAGTAAAATGAAAATATAAAATGCACATATACATGCAGACACAATTTACATGCATTGTGAATACATTTAACATAAACAAACAAAAACATAAAAATTCCTCCCTGATCTAATGAAATGTGATGGTTTCTTAAAAAAAATTTAAAAAACAAAGAGGGCCGTACGACTGAAAAATTTTTATCCGTATTTTTTCTCAATGTAGTACGCTCTTATTACATATCAAGTTTACACGATACTATTCATTCTCTTCCACACAAAAATGTGACATGTCGTACGAATTGTATTACTGTCTAAACCCCCGTTTAGGAGCAGAAAAATCAAAAACAAAATCCCTTTTGTTTGTTTTTTTTTTGTTTTATTCACCTGCCACTACCTTCTGTAATTTAACCATCGTTCGAAATAGTGCACTAGGCTGTTTTAGTTTACCTCTTCGTTGTTTATTATTACTAATTACTTAATAGCAACTGTCCAAAATTTTACTTAATTCAGCTTCTTTTGTAATAAAAGAATTTAAGGCAAACAACTCTGAAAGAAAAGAAAATTTACATAAAAAACGAAATAAATAAATTTTATCAGTAACGATGTTCATCTGTTTCATTTCAATGTTTATTCTTGTTAAGAAACCGATTACAACAAAAACAAAAGAAAAAAAAAACAAAAAAAATCCTACAAAATCACACATAAATACCAAGAAAAAAAACTTTATCACACGTGAGTAAATGAACTTAAACATCAACAGTAATATCTCACATACGAGTGTGTATATAGATAACTTTCGTAAGAGCCAAGTTGTCTATGGGTCAGATGCATGCATTCTTCTGCTAGACACGTTTTAAAATAAAACAAAAAAATTAAAGGACAACTGAATAAAAGAGAAACATGTTCAGATTTTTGTATACAAATGATTGGCAATTTGCCAAAGACTGTAATGCAACACAGCATGAACCACTGCAAGTACAGTAACAATTTTCTTTCTCTTGGTTATCTTGAGTTGGTTTCCTGGTAGAGAATTTCTCTGCAAACACATGCATTCGAGAAAATAAACGTGTAGCTGTAAGGATATTGGTTTCCATGACATTGAATTTATAAAAATTAGCAATAAAAAAAAATTAATTTCTTTAAAGGGATTTTTCTACGAGTACAAATGCATATAATATGAGTCATCAGATAAAAAGTTTTGTGTTTTTAGTGAATTTAAATTTCTTTTTGATTGACTTTCTTCACACTTAAAATCACTTAAAATTACTTTCAAGATTTTTGTTTTTTCTAAGTTTTGTATTCTTATTAGCTTTTTGTAGAAAGAAAATAATAAATAGGGGTGCGTGGTATAGTGGTTAGAGGGCTCCCATAAAAACTCAAACTTTCCTGGGGCTCGAACCCGAGCCTTCAGCACTTAACTCAAACTGCCCAGTTTCGAATCCCAGCAAAGGTGAAAAATGAAAAACTTAGTTTGCGATTTTTTCAAAATTATAATTTAAAAATAAGAGGTCCCTCCCCCCCCGCCCTCCAAAAAATCCATCTCCAAAGTAACCGCTTCCTGACGTTCCAATCTATTCCACCTTAACCTTTGAAAACGAGAAACGAATGATCAGGAGTAAAGCGCCACCTATTGGGAAGTAGCAGATAACAGCTAAGAACCTACTTAGCTAAGGCACTCAGTGCAATCAATTGCTGTTGATCATTCAAGGTTAAAGGTATAACACTGGCCTTTGATGATCAATTCACAGTAATTTGTCTCATTCCTAAGGCGCTTAATAATATTAGAAAACAAAACAAATGTTCTGTTGTCATAATGTACTGTTCTTTCCATGAAAATTCCAATACAATGCACAGCATTTAGTAGGGGGTAAACCCCTGAGTATTGGGCTGAATAAAAAAAATTTGAATGAAAGAAAGCATTTCACATTTCTTAAATTAATATTTAAACAATTACATATAAAGAGATTGACTGGAGGTTAGTGATAGAAAAAGTCGTCTAACACTTTGGCGAAAAAGAAGTTTCCAGGAAAATATTTTATTGTGGATTTTTACTCGGAATCGTAGCACCCATTTAAGGTCAAATTGTTGTTAAAAATTCTATGAGAAAAATCATAGAACATAAGTATGTGTCACATACATATGTCGTCGAAGATATTCAGCATTTAAAAGCATTTTATCCTTTAACAAAAAGTAAACATGGCCTTAAAACATTAAAATGAAACCTTTTAAGACTATACACCAAAAAAGAAAAAAAATACTCCATCCTACTCTCTTTAGCCAGCCTGGCCAACAAAACATTCCTGTAATCGGGTTTAAAAACTTTTAACTATAAGACATTCGAAAAGAAGTAGAAAATGTGAACTTTAGCGATAATCAAGAATGATAGAACTACAGATTACGACTTCACGCACACAAAATTCTAATTATCTGCTCATCTAGTTGAAATGACGCATTAAAAAGTACACAAAACAGTGCGCGATTTCTTATTTCTCTCTTTATTTTCTCTTAAACATCTACGCCATCTAAAAGGAAAACATGAGCATGTAGTAATCTTTAGTTCTATCATTCTCGCCGATAATCGTCAGCTGTGTTTTTTCTTTATGCTTAGATTATAATAATGGTTCACAATTTTTGCCAGACCAAATCCCCTTTTCAGATGGTCTTACAAAACAGTGGGTACATACATACATACATAACATAATTGGCCATTACAACTCTGTGTCAGGATTAAGGCCTAGCTTCTCGCAGCACCTATGCTGCGTGTATCTATTTTTATTCATAGGGATCAGGACCTACACTTCAATGTCGACTCGGAACGACAGACTTGAGAAGCTTGTTCATGGTAATTGGTTACTCTCAGAGCTTTTGCCGGAAGACTGCTAAGAGGCAGTCATATTTCTTTTTTTGAAGATGTCAGAGCTTGGTGTCAAACCCAGGGCTCATGTCTTAGTAAACCAACACACTAGACCAAGGCGTCTACAAAACAGTGGGTGCGATTTTTTAATCAAGCATTTATAAATGTGAACATACCTTAAGGTTTTATACCTTACAAATACTGTCACTTTTTGTAAAATGCCAAGCATCTTTAAGATTTATAGCAGAACTAATAAGGGAAATCTTTGTTGTAATGCAGAGCTTGTATACTTTGGAAATTATCAACGGAATTGCATTTTAGGTTTTTTTTTTGTAATCTAAAGAAAACAACAAAACATGTAGGCTTTTGTAGTTTTATAATATTTTTGGGTGCCCAAGTAGTCTAGTGGGTAGTGTGCTAGACTGCTAGTGCGACACTAAACCGATCATAAGGACTTAGTCACTCCGCTCGTAGTAATAATTAGAATATAAATTTTACAGTGCTTTGTAATTTGGTTAATAAATAAATAATGAAAAGGAAAAACAAAATAATAAATAAAAAAATAAATAAAAAATAAATCTATTTAATTGTATATAAAAAAAAAATTTCTTTTTTTGTTAAGTTTTGTTTTTCTAATATTCTGAACACGTACTTTTCGGATGTCACTATTCTATATCAATAGAAGAAAATAATGTTTCCCTGCTGCAGCATTTCTTTTGAACGCTGCTTAACCACAACTAAAAGCTTTTTTGTGTCTGTTTAGTGTTATATACGAATATAATAATTATTCGTTTAATTCTTTTAAGTTCGAAAGCTTCCAAAATTTATAAAGCTTTTCATTACTGCAACATATCCGATAATTTTGATTTTTCTCTTTATTTTTGTTCTCTTGTTTTAATTTCTTTTGTTTACATTTCGTTAAAAGTGTTTATTGTTTGTCCATAGCAAACAGGTGTTTATTCGGTTCGGTATTATTTTTATTAAATTGAAAGCACAATTTTAACAAATTTATTCAATGTACTTCCAAACAAAAAGTCCTAAGGCGTTAGAACTATATAATAAGTTTGATTTATTACAGGTTTTTAAAACAAAATACCGTTTTTAAAAGAATTTTCTTTTTTAAAATCTTAAAAGTTATGGGTTTTCGAAGATAGTCTTTGAAATTATTCTGAATTTATTAATTCCCTATTTGGCATGTATTGCATAGAGATTTGTTAAATTTGTTTTTTCAATTAATGAAGAATGAGGAACAAGTAGGATATGCATAAATATTGGTATTACAGTCTCCACGGATGGTTTTTTACGAGTTTTCAAACTTTGCCGAGTGTTTTTTATTCTGAGCTCTTTTAAAGTATGCAAGCTTTGCGAATATAGAAAGATCACGGATCTGTACGCGGAATTGGAATTTTTCTGGTAGTCAGAATGCTATTAGGGCACTGGTGTCGCCTTGTACCGATTATTTGTTGCAAAGAGAAGAGCTGAAACTTCTTAGTGTGATGTTTGAAGCTTGAATTGGGAGCAAGGAGAGGGCGGATAAATTCAGCAGGAGATCCTCCGCCGTAAAGAATACTGTTTTCTCCTACTCTGATATCTTCTGCCTTATGACAGTCATTAAGGGATTTTCACGGAAAAAACAGAGCAGATGAAATACTGTTACTTCCTGCGCTGTTTCAAAGAGCCTTAGGCCTATGTATGACAGGTAAAAAACTACGCCTTTAACAGCTTAAGCTATCAGAACCAAATCTTTAGCTGTATTTAGAGCTACTTTAGCGCCTAATAAAAAATTAAATAATCAATTTATTATTCTTTGGCAATTAATATCTAAAAGCAAACTCATAATGGTTGTTACTCGCTGGCAAAGGAATCGTAAATAATTTCATTTGAAATGAATGCCACGAAATCGATCAGAGCTAACTTTATCCGCCGTGTTTAGTAAAATTAAAGTTAGTCAAATTCGACAACTAAACAATAACTTACATTTGAAAGTCTATTTGAAAGGTCATCTTAATTTTACAAACAAACAAAAAACAACGAGCATTTTATTGTTTTGCGACAATGATGATATTATCAAAAAACAGCCAAAGTTTCCAGATTTAAAATAAAAAAAAAATACTTTATTATATAATAAAAAAGAGTCAACACCGCTTAATGCAGATATGCTAATCGTTTTGACAATTAAGCAATTTTTTACATTTAAGTCAGCCCGAGAATTGAGTAGACCTCCTTTATAAGCCATGTTATAGTCTTTAACAGCTTAAAGACCAAAGTATCTGGAAAATTCAAATAACTTTGGAAAAACAATAATTTAGGTAAAACAAAAAAAAAAACAGTTTTTTATGACTAAAATTTTAAAAATGTAACATGAGATTTTTGTTGCCTCGGCTTAGGTTGACAGGTCGCAATAATTCGTTACCTATAAGGAAAAAAAAAGATTAATAGCTAGAGAGTTGGTACGGTATTCAACCGGACGATGTATGTACATATCGTCGTGCGGGAGTTTATGTGCTTCATCCGCCATTTTATATATCTCGAGTAATTGATGCCACTTTAGGTTTTTGACACCAAAATTTTTAAAATCTGCAATCCGTTTTCGGCTATTTATCTTCAAAACTGGACGAGTTACTCGAAAACGAATTGCAGATTTGACAAATTTGGGGTTGAAAACCTAAAATGGCATCATTAACTCGAGATATATAAAAAATATGAAATGGCAGATAGAGCACATAAACTACAGCACGGCAATATGTATCCCCCAAATATAAAGTGAATAAATGATTCAGAGACAGAAACACAAATAACCGGAGAGATCAGTGTATGCTAAGATATGTGTATGTTATATCTACCCACAGTAATTTAATATAATAAACAGAATATATAGCAAATAATTTAACAGATTGTGCTTCAATCAAATGGCCGTTATCAACTGCCATAGTTCTGAAAGCCAGTTGACAGTTGAAAGACCCATATATTAATTAAAAATTGATGGTAATTCATCTGTTGTATCTATTTGTTCATCTCATTTAACATTTGTTACTTCACATTCTATTGGCCATGATGGTTTTCTACACGTATTACACGGATTAATTGAAATGAATACATAAATTTTTATTTTTATTCCAAATATACATTTTAATAAAAATTTTAAAATTCTTTTTTTTATTAAAATGCTTGCATGTAAATTTCGCTTTTATTAAATGTTGATAATTATGTCACATTGTTAATTAATTTTTTTTTTTGTTTAACAAATTCAATAAATTTATAATTTTCATAATTACACTTAATTAAGTAATAAATAGCGTAAAAATTAATGTAACTTTTACAAATTTTAAAATGTAATTTTATTAACTAAGAATGAGCGACATGGAACGTAACTTCTGCTTGTAAAGCATACAAAGGAAAGGGTGAACTGGTATATTTAAAGCAGTTGCAAACAGACACTATTAGTGAAAACCACAAAGCAAACAAAATTATATATTTTTAGTATATGTTGATAAAACATTCATTTTTAATGAAGAAATTTTAACATGTTATCTATATATTTTTTTGTTCATAATTTTGTAAAATAATGTGTGCTGTTGAAGACTTTAATTTATTCTATAACGTTACGCCTTTCAATATAGTTAATTGCTAGAAAATAATTAAAAATACTTGGCTTTTCGTTGAGATTTCTAGAAAAAAAAAAATGCAAAAAAGTAAGTAGAGATGTGTAGGCTGATTGCAATTTAATTAAAATTTAGCGTCATTGAAACGCATAAATAAAAATCCATGAAATTAAACCACAGCATTTTAAAATTTCGTAAGAGAATAATAATTTTATTAAAACACGCGCTAATATTAATAACACTGATTAACAAAATGTTATGACCATAAGAATACTTTTTTGTTTGTTTGGAATTGTTCAGGATTTGATTTATCAATAAAAAAAGTGGAGTTTGTCAGAAACAATTTAAAATAGTTTACATAGAAATTGACATTTAGAACTTAAAATACAATCTATAGGGATGCTAACTTTCTAGCGTGACACTTAAATAATGGCATTATACACTATTTTTGCCTTTAAGTAGAGTTTTCCTTACAAAATAAAAAGTTACCGTAAATCGTCGTGCGGGAGTTTATGTGCTCTATCCGTCGTTTTATATATCTCGAGTTAATGCTACCACTTTAGGTATTTGACACCAAAATATTTAAAATCTGGAATCCATTTTCGGCTACTTATCTCCGAAACTGTACGATATATCCAAAAACGAATTGCAGACTTGAAAAATTTTGAGTCAAAAACCTAAAATGGCATCATTAACTCGAGATATATAAAAAATATTAAATGGCGGATAGAGCACATAAACTCCCGAACGACGAAATGTAAACACAAAAGCAAAAACAAATATGAATAGTTTGTTTATATTTTTTATATTCCGTTTTATCTATCATTTGTTGTTTCTTTCTTTCAATTCTTTAACAATTCAATACAGAAAGGCTTTCATAAGTGGACAAGTCTACCAGCCTATATATTATAGGTTCGATTTCCACAAAAGCGTTAAGTTTATAAGTTACCTGCGAAAAATCAACGCAATGAGGAAATAAATTTTGGGTTGAAAGTTGTTAAAGATTGTGAGAATCCAGCTTAGTTGTAGCAATAACAATATGTATAAAGAAGGAAAGAAAAGCAAAAGATATGTGATAGTAGTTCCACTGGTTTTTAGACAGCCAACATTCATTATGTTGAACAACGCACTGGTTACAGTTGTTTTTCATTAAATAGAAAATGGCTAGTTTTTAGGGTTGGCTTTCATGTACAGAGCGGCGCAGGAAGAAAGACACCAAGAAAACACTTCTTTATCGACTGTGCCTTAGTAGCATTCCAAACCGTAACTCCACTCGCTCTACTATGTTGGCTACTTAAAAATTGCTTCCCTTTTCTGATATTATATAAATAATAATTGTAACCATCCAAATAAACACTGTTTTCTTATTATATGATAAAGACTCGAGTTCGAGCCCCAGGAAGAGTGATAAATTTGTCTATATTAACTTTATTTCGTCAAAAACGCTTTAATTAGATCATAGTTAAATTCTATAGAGAATTTAAGTTTGTTGCAATGAATATGGTTTTTTTTTTATTTGAGACCAATACTCAGGGTAAACCCCTACTAAATGCTGTAAATTGTATTGGAATTGTTTTTTGGAAAGGACAGTATATATATATTTTTTCTTATATTATTATTAAGCGCTTTAGAAATGAGACACATTGCTGTGAATTGATCATTCAAAGCCAGTGTTATACCTTCACCCTTGAATGATCAACAGCAATTGCCTCATCGTTGCATGTTGATTGTGTGGTGAGTGCCTTCGCTAAGTAGGTTTAGTAGGTTGGGCTGTGCTGTTATCTACTACTTCCCAATAGGTGGTGCTTTTCTTCTGATCATTTACTGCTTTCTTCACAGTAAGCACAGCACGCCAATCATTAACCACTTATTTGAATACAACATGTTATATGCTGTCTTGCATGTTTTAACCCATTTTCTTTGCGTATATAATTCCGAAATGGTATTTTCTTGGGTTAGTATGTTGGCTTAATAGACAAGAGCTCTAGGTTTAAAGCCCAGCTTTGACATCTTGAAAAATATGGAAAGATATTTCTTTCGGCTACTTCCTCTTAGCAGTCAACTCTGAGAGTAACAACAACTCTGAGAGTAACAGATTGCCATGAACAAGCTTCTCAAGCTTGTCCTTCGGAGTCGTCAATAAGCAGTAGGTCCCGGTGCTCATGGCTAATAATTGACACACACAATATGGGTGCTGCAAGAAGCCAGGCCGTTCAACAGTGTTGTAATGGCCAACTACGAGTATGTAGGTCTGATATTTTCTTGAGTTTTCTTTTTTTTATTTCAGGTATTTACAGCTTGCAATAATTGTTTTTTTTTTTTTGTTTTTTTTTTTTTGCTAACACAAAATTTATATTATAAATACAAATGTATGTAATTTTATTTATTAATAGTAGTCTTAATAGACAGTAAATATTTAATAACAATTTCAATATTTAATAGGCATATACACGCTTGACTTAATTTTACCTTTGAATTCTTTATTTTCAAATATACTCTACATATAAATGCTTTCTAAATTGTATGCAAAAATAATTTTCATATTTTCTAAATATCGGCTTTAATATGTACAAACAAATATTAAAAACCAATACAAGTGGTTTGCATAATAAATAAAATATTTTGTTGTTGCCTTAAAATGTGATACAACATGTTCATGACCAACGGAAATTTCATTTTTGGTTTTCTAATCCCTTCTAAACTGATTCTCTTTCTAATAAATATAAAACAACACACCACAGGATACCTTTTGTGTTTATATTGTTATTTCATACCTAAAACTCAAGTACAAAATGGAAACAAAAATAAATAAGTAAAAGTGAGATGGAGAGGGAAGAGAGAGAACTTTTAAATTCATTTAAACACAGCAATGAAAAAGGTATACAAAGAATTTCTATTGATTTTTGCCAGGATTATTCCTTTCAATGCTTCTATTTATGGCTGCAAAAATAAACAAAGACAACAGGCATATGAGCATATTGGCCAATAGATTAAGATAATGTTTGGCTTTGCTTTTTTTTTTGGTATGAGATAGTATTTAATATTTCTTGTTGTTTATAAACAATGTTAACACATGTAGACTTTTTTTCTCTTATTTTTTTGGGATTATGCTTATAATGATACATTTTCTTGTTAATAAAGACAAGTATTTAATAAAGCTGTATTTAATAAATTATTGTTTGAGTTTAGATGCTCTTTTGTATTTTGGTTTGTTGCTCTTTTTAAATTAATTTAATTGAATGGTCACTTAATGGTTTCATAATATTTTCATGATTATTTTCTAAATCGTTTTGTATCCTGGATAGGGTTGCCATCCATACTGTTTCAACCAGTACACGTACTGATTTTTATTCAATGTACTGGTTTATGCATAACACCCAAATCTCTACGCAAATGTACAGGTTTTTTAAAATTTTGCCTTCAAATAATTTTACTTGTTTAAAATTTTTTTACTTCCCTTATTACTTTTGATTTATTATGAATCACACAGTTAAAAATCAGTCTTACGTTTTATTTTTGTTTACTCCTAACTTACCATATACTTTGTATTTAAATAAATAGAACTGTCATTAGTGCTTTTCAAAAGAAAATGCTACTTTTACTTTCGTTTGAAATTCAAAAACAAAAAGTTTTAAGGGGTTTTAAAATTATAACCTTTGACAATATGATTGGGTAGGAGACCTCGTGAATACCCTCATTATATTGACAATAATTTGTATGAATTTAATTTTTTGTGCATTTACAACAAATGTGCCGACCAATGACATTACTTCTATCAATTTTTAATAATTTGACGTGATGTTTTTGTTATTTGTATTTTGTTAAGTTCTTGCCTTAAAAAATAGAAAAGTTAATTATTTTTAATGTATAATTTTCTTTTTGTTCTAATGATCGTTTAAAACTTATGAATTCAAAAAAATTTTGGGTTAAAATTTGTGTACTGGTTTTTTTTTTCGAATGTACTGGTATTTATCTTACGATGTACTAATTTTTCCAATTTCAAAAATGGCAACCCTAATCTTGGATAATTGAAAATATAAATAAATATCCTCTTTTAAATGCCGGTAATGTTTTCGCATATTATTTATTACTAGCCTACACCCGACGTGCTTCGCTACACCTTCCATTACCATTTGCCAAAATTTTTCGGCTGATAATTTTTAGTGATTACGAAGTAATTCAGAAACTTTAGCCATACTACTGATGATTTTTATTGGCTACAAAATCAATCACAACAAATTTAGAGACTTTAGCTTCAACACTTTTCAAGATATAAAGAAATCAATATTTAGAGTACATGGGAGCTACTACGCCCAATAGTTCAATTCTGCCTACTTGTCCAATTCCGGCCACTTTCTGAATGATGACTTTGCTTGACCGTGAAGAAGTTCAGACCGTATTAAGAAACTTGAGCTTTAACCGTTATCAATATATACAATAAACGGCATTTAGTTTGTATGGAAGGCACAACGCCCACTTCTCCGATTATGCCCACTTTTTAAGTAAAGATATGCCTTGACCGTAAAGTCGTTCAGAACATACTTAGAAATTTTAGCTTTAACCGTTTTCAGGTTATACAAAAATTGCCTTTTAGTTTGTATGGGAGTTACCACGCCCAAGTACAAACTTTCGGTCGTTCAGGCAATCTATGTTTCAAATTTTAATAAAAATCAATTCAATCGTTTAGTCGTGATTGACCAACAAACAAATAAACCTACAAAGATGGATTAAGTTTATAGACATGCATACATACATAATTGGCCATTACCACCCTATTTTAGAGTTACGGCCTAGCTTCTCGAATTAAGCTTACTTTGTATTTTTTACAGAATATTTTCTAAAGATCATGCGTTTGGTAACGATTTGATGACAAAACAGTGAAAAAGGTCAAACATTTCATTGCAGATTAAAAACAGGTACATACGTTCTATTATTATATTCTATTCCTATTATATTATAATAATTATAATAAAACTCGGCAGTCGTTGTCATATTCATCAAAGTTACCAGTTTAGGGACTTTACCCTCAGACTTAGTGACACACTTAACAGGGAAAATTTTGGGGAAGCCTAAATTTATATATACGGGGTTTTTGAGGGTTTACTCTATTTGCTTGTCTATACAATAAATAAAAAATTCAGAATCTTTACTCGCGTCTTGGCAAGAATTTCACTTATGCATTATAATATTATCGTAGAAGGAAAAACACGAACAGTGTAACATAAATACGCACAATAATACTTTTATTTTTTTTGAATGCCAAAAACACTTTTAAAATATATGTTCTTTTTAAAAATTTTTATGGTAAATCTAATGTCGCACACGAAGATTTTAATTGCTTAACTTTTTATCAATTTTCTTTTGAACTTGCCTTCGTGGCTACACACAAATATTTTCTTCAGCAAGTTTTGCCTTGTTTTTTGCTTGTATTTTCGAAGAGAATAAAACTTTTTGTATAAAAACAAATGGGACAACTGTACAGAAAATAAGAGTACAAGACGTGAAACAAAGTATTAAGGAAAAAGTAATATTTTCAACTAAAAGAAAAATAAAATCTCGAATGAGAGATATATGTCAATCGCCGTGAATCTGCAATTATTTTTCTCTTTATATTCCCCTCTCCGGAAGCTTCTATAAACTCAAAAGTTGAGAAACTATAATTGACCTGTATGGCTTGGCTTGTTAACAGCCTTAAAAAACCGGTACATCATTCTAACAGTCAAACTTGGAAAAATGTCGATAGTAATTTGGAGTTGCACTTCAAGTGAAGGAGTAGCAGATTTAGCCTTTATAGCAACAACAATGAAATATTTAAACAGTTTTACAAACTTATTTAATTAGAAATACAAACGAATTTAGCTTTCGATGGCAAACAAAACCAGACTTTAAATTTTACAAAGATAACAATTTTAAACACAAGTCGCATATTCTAATAATGTGGCTACTACATATAAAATGTAAATTTGTGAACTTATTTAAGAGAAAAGTTAATTAAAAATCAACCCACAAATATGGCAGCTTTAAAAGCGATAATGTTGGATGGAGTGGCAAAATGAATTATCACGCTATGAGTTAAAGAAATTAATTGATTTGAAGCACAGATTATAATGTGCGGTGGAAGCAAGGGATGACTATAGAGGTATATATCGCATCATCATAACCGATTTTTTCTTTTGTGCCCGCTTCTAATCGACCACCAAGAAGCTGCGATTTTGAACAGTTGGATTATTTTCTGTGGAAAGCCGTTAAAGACAAGTATTACGCCGACAAATCAGAGACAATTAAGCATTTGAAGCCCAAAATTCGTGACGCCATTGTCGAGATACAACCCCATAAACACGCAAAAATTTTTGGAAAATTGATCCGATTAAATGGGATAATCTGAGGCAAGCCGTCGCAGCAATATGAATGAAATAATATTCCATTTCTAACCGGAACAACTGTATTGCTGAATAAAAAATGAATTTTGTCAGAGTTACTGCCTAGGTTCTTGCAGCAACTTATTCTTGTGTGTGTTAATTTTTATCCATGACTACCGGGACCTACAGTTAAAAGTTGACTCCGAACAATAGATTTGAGAAGCTTTATCATGGCAACCAATTACTCCCAGAGCTTTTGCCAGAAGACTGTTGAGAGAACAAAAAATTTTTTCATATTTCTTTTGTCAAGATTTCAGAGCTGAGATTAGTAAACCAACACACTAACCACTAGACCACGGCGACTACAAAAAATGAATTTAGCATTTTTAAGTTTAAACTTTTAAATGGCCCACCCATTACAAGTGCAAAAAATTTCTTCACACCCAGAATTTGGAATAGTAATAGTTGTTTTTTTTTTTTTTTTGTTTATTTTGCCATGATCTGGAGTAATCCGAGTTCAAATTCCAACACTATTTTGCCTGACACGCTTTAATTAGATCAGAACTAAATACCATTTAATTAATTTAAATTGCTTTTTCTTTACCATGAACTCTCTGCAACTAATATGAAATTTATTTTTTTTTTATTTATTTATTTATATCTTTGTACAAAATATTAATATTTTTTTTTTTTAAGACCAATACTCAGGGGTAAACCCCTACTCATGCAGTGCATTGTATTGGAATGTGAAGATGGTTGATAGGAGGTTCTTTTTTTTTCTTTTTTTTTTTGATAGATGTTTGTATATTTTGCGCCTTTTTTTGTTGATGAAACAAGTTGCTGACAATTTGTCCACCCAAGAGCCAGTGTTATACCTTCACCCTCTAATGATCAAACAGCAATTGCCTCATCTGTCGGTGGATGTTTTTGAATTTGAATGGCGAGAGCGTCTTCAGTAGATTAGCTGTTATCTTCCCAGAAGGTGGTACTCCTGATCATTGGTTTGGTTTCTGGTGGAATAGATTAGAAATGTCAGGGAGCGGTTTCTTGCAGATGGTCTTGCTGGAGGGGGGGACCTCTTATTTTTTTAAATTTAATTTAAATTTAAATTGTAGTTTTAGAAAACCGCAAATTTTTATTTTTATAATTTTGTCCTTCGCTCGGATTGAACCTTGGTCGTGTGAGTTTCTGTGCGAGCGCTCTACCACTGTGCCACGACCCCCCAAATTAGAATAATAGAAATATCTTTTTACTTTATTGTGAAAACTTATTCTTAACAAACCGTATATGTCCGCACTACATGGTTATATTGGTTCTAATTGAGTTCCATTTCAATTCTGCCATTTTTATTTTACTTCAATTTTCTTTTTATCGGTTTTTGGTCTGTTATTTTCTTGGCGATTAAAACATTTTCTTTTTAAAATATTTATTTTAAAAATCCTATAAGCAAAAAAAGCAGTATTCAAAATAAGAGATGATTGTTTGTAAGTTATTCAAGTTATATCTATGCAGAGTATAAGTACAGATATATAAAAGAGTAACAATAAAGTATACATATATAAAAAAATGTATAAATAAGTATGTGCATGAAGATGTAAGAAAACAATTAAATTCGTAGAGCCGGGTAACAAAAAAATTAACAATTATTTAAATGAGACTCATGTTGAGCAACAAATCTAACGATTACTTAAATATGGAATAGAAAACTAGTTAACAATTTAAAAGCGGCGCTTAATAGCACGATAATGATAACCATCCTCCTCTAATGTGGACGTTTCACCATTTAAAGGTCCTTCAACCTCTACCACATCTTCTTCTAGGGGTAACATATATTCTCTGGCTGGTAAAATATCACGGCTTTCAGTTGGAATCTTATAGTGATAACCATCGTCTTTAAGTACTGCTGTATCTTGTATTATTTCGGTGTGAGACTCTACTATTTCAGCTGAATCAGTTGATTCTGCAGCTATTGTGCTCACTTCAAGTTCTTCTTCAGTTTCAGGATTTGCATCAATTTCAAACAAATTTTCTTCTACAGTTTGAACAGGTGGTAGATATTCATTGGAAGGTTGGGTAATTTCAGAGATTTCTTCAGCTGATTTAACTTCAACTGTGGGAGGTAAATATTCTTTGGTAGCTGGTAAAGTTTGTGTTGTAATTTCGTTTTTTAAAGGCAAAGCTTCATTAGAAAGATCTTTAGGTAGTTCAGTAGTTTCTGCTTGTTTTTCATTTATCACAGGAGGTAAATATTCGTTGGAAGGCAGAGTTGCTTTTATGGTGGGTGTCAGTGGAGGCAGATAATTGGTGGCAGGTGATAAGTAATGTAAGTCTAAATGAGACACATCACGTCTGAAACGTTGCGTGGGTCTAAGAGTAAAGCCCTTAATTACTACAGCTGCACCCAATAATATTAAAAATAATTTCTGTAACATAATAAACAAATATTTATATTTACATTAGAGTTGAGCAATCATCTATCTTTTTTTTTTTTTTTCTTTTTTTACCATTTTTTCCTCTTTTTGTTGTGATCACTTCGTTATCAACTTCTTAACTGTTAAATCACTGATGTGATAATGCTGATTTTCAATTGCTAATATTTTCTATTTATATAAAAAATTAACGCTATTCAATAATTAAATTGCGTTCATGCCAGTCGAAAGAAAACAAACATAAACAGAAGACAACTTGTTAAACTATATTCACAAAAAAGGCTGTTGATAATTTCCAGCGAGCACCAGTTGTATCAAACTTGTCTTTCATACTTTCCATTGTTTGAATTTGTTTTATTTTCGAAATGAGTTTAACACAGCAATACAAAACGAAATGACTTGATAGTAGTAATACGTCAAAAGTAAAGTTGAATCACTTGTGAATGGCCGTTAAGAGCCAGAGTACAAAATTATTAACCCTGGTCAGTAACACTTCAGACGTGATGCTATAAGAAGAGATTACCAGTGTATATAGATTAAAGGAAAGTATTGCTTGTTTGACTGGTAAATACTTATGTATAGTACAGAGGTCGACTTAAAATGACTCTAACCAAACCTTAAATCTATGTTTTGATTATAAGCGAGTGCCAATAATGATTAAATACTTTAATTTAAATATTTAAAACACATCGTTAAGGAATATTTCAAGATGTCGAAAGAAAATCTCTTGGTACTATAGCATGTTGGAAAAATTTATTCAATTTATCCTCGCATAATATGTAAACGAAAGCATTCTTTCCATTTCTAAAATAGATTATAAATTTTTCATAGTTTTAAAAATATTTTTATAAGTACGATTATGTTCTCAAAATTAGACGGCTTAATAAAGAAAATACTTACAACAAATATCGGGTTTTTCAATAAGAGCGCTACAAAAGTTTTTTCAACTAAAACAAAATAAAAATGTCTCATCACCATTACCATCACATTTATACAATCGTTTAACATTTCTGAGATCTTCCCGGGGAAAAGGAATACTAAATTTCAGAAATCGTTGTTTAACAGCCGAATGGCAATTTTTCATAAATGCCGTCCGCGTTTGGAATTCTCTTCCTTGTAATTTGCAAACGATAAGTAACGCTTCGAGCTTTAAAAGGGCAATAAATAGTTTTTTTTGTCCCCTTGATAGTGCTGATAATTAATTTTTTCTTTTTTTTTTCTCAGATAATTTTTTCCTAGTATATAATTTTTATTGTTTGTTTCAAATTATTTTCTTTTTTTTCTCAATTTTAAATTATTTTATTTTTAATTGAATTTGAAAATTGTTAATTCCTTTTTCTTTATACTTAACTTGTTATTTGTATAGTGCTATTTTGATTATTTCAAGAATATTTATTGTCACTGTTGTATGCCATTATTAATTATTCCATACCGTAAAATGAGACTTTAAGTTTTGTGTGTGGAATTGAAAATAAAATAAATAAATAAATAAAAATAATAATAATAAATTCTTAATTTCTCGAAATAATCTACTGTTAGTTCAAGAGACTTATCTGAGTGATATTCAATAGCGTCGATATCAATACAATCAATATTCATCAAACGCAAACTTCGCCTCTTCATTGTTGGCACATATTTTATAACCGAAAATTTTTTATGACAAGAAAGAGAAAACAATCGGCTGAATTCTGTGCATGTTAAAACCAGCTCGATCTTTAATTCAGTGATTTTGAAAAGCTAATTAGTGCAAAATTTTATTCTCTTACAAACTGTACACTTTTCTCTTTCATTTGATCACTTAAACGCTGCAAAAAAAATGATGTCGCAGTGGTCTAGTGGGTAGTGTGTTGTCATACTAAGACGATAGCTCAGGGTTCAAACTTCAGGTGTGACATCATGAAAAACAGAAATATAGTAAAAAATATTTCTTTCGGCGACTACCTCTTAGCAATCTTTTGGCAAAAGCTCTGAGAGTAACTGATTGCCCTGAACAAGATTCTCAAGTCTGTCCTTCGGAGTCGACTTTAAACTCTAGCTCCGGTAGGTAGGTTAATCGAAAACGTGATCAACTACAATTAGCACAGGGTGCTGTTTGGAAGCTATTGCAGCACCAAACTAAATTCAGCCATAATAGGAAAAGGGCTACAGCCAACCAGAGCTGCCTATAAAGTGAAGTAAAGCAAGATGGTCTAGGTTCGTACACAGAAAAAAATATCACTAAAATTCAATCAACAAAGTGAGTTGTTAATGTGGGATTTTATTTTTAACATGTGTTTTATAAATATGTCTTTGATATTACAAATATTTGTATTTACAGAAACCGTTGTTAGCGCAAAATTGAATAATATTTTAATTGTATATACAAAAAAATTTATTGTATTTACAATATATTTTTTTCTGTTTACTCTTAAACTTCTATCGTTTGGCTGCCAGACCTGGGCAATCACAAGAAAATGAAATACAGTCTCACTGTCAGAAGTATTGCCGCAACTTCTGCAGTGCGGATTAAGGGCAGACCCAGCCTTTCTGCGTATCTACCGATAAGCCAGTGACCCGTATACACAGCTGACTGACGAGGAATCCCCAAGATTCTCAGAGTCCTGCCCCGCTTATACCGAGGCCAAAGTGTTCTTGAAACAGCAAAGAATGTGATGGAATTCCATCTGCTCTGTGCTTTCCCAAGGAAAAGCTTGGATGTCCCATCTCTGATGACAGTCATAGGGCAGTGCATATCTGAGTATGAAGCAACAGAAGCAATAGGTCCTGGGGTTAATGGATAAAAATTGACACACACAACATGAGTGCTGCGAGAAATTAGGCCGTAACTTTGAAACAGGGTGGTAATGGCCAATTATGTGAAGCTCGCCGTTGGTTGTTGTTTCTTTTTCAAAAACAAGTGCTAGGATCTAGCCTTTTTATGGCATCGTATTGGCTTTTTTGTACAGGCTTTTTCTATTCTAATTCACTGTTTACATTGTTTCTGCCTCATGGCTTACAAATTGAGACAAAAATTGTGCTTTATTACGCTGAACATCTCAATATGTTGAGCATTACAGTGTTTGTCTTTACACCTCGTAAAGCCTCGTTTGAATTCGGCTACACAATATTTTATAGTCGTAGACAAAGGAAGAGAGACCCACAAATTAAAATCAAGCTCGATTCTAATGTTGGTTAGAGACTGGGAAATTTCTAATAAATTTATGATGGAAAAGAAACACTAAAATAAACACTAAATAACGTGGCCCCTTATAACTTAAAATACATGTCTTTTTTTCAAAGTATTGGCACCACCTACATATACGTCAAATCGGCTAGTTTCAACACGTCATTAGCCATCCTATGTGGTTGTGAAATGTTAACTAATAACTTGTATATAATTTATATTATAACTTAACTTAGCAGGTCTAGTAATACACAAGCTATCATAGCGCATGTATTTGCTTTTCATACCATGTAACCATTAACCAGCATTTGTCAGTTTATTTTTCAACCGTTTTGCAGCTTCTATTAAATCTAAAATATAACACAAATTAACACTGTGCTAATATCTTATAAATTATTCAGCTATTTGGAAAAAATACATACATATACTCGTATGTACATACATACTGTATGTATAGATGAGTATGCCAGAAATTTTATAAAATTGGCGCAAATGTTGAAATTTTTACACTCTTACCTGAAATTTAAATTAAATATTTTAAATTTTACAGCAATTTTCCCCTTCTCATGTATCTATTTGAATAATTTGCGTTTGTTAAACAGTTTGATAAAAAGTTCAGCGTAAACATAAAGCGCTAACGAGTTCTCTCCATGTGACAAGATTAGGGATGCTAATAGACAATGACTTTTACACATCCCGGTATTCGGTATTTTCAAAAAAAACCATAATCCCAAGCTTATCGGAAAGCAAATTTGTTAAAACATTGCTTATGTATTATGTGAAGGAAAAACTTTTTACCCCTTTATTAGAAAACTTACGCTGAAATAAAGTTTATACGCAGAAGAAATGCAGAAAGTTAGGTTTTTGCTATAATTATGTTAAAAAAATGTAAAATTAAGAAACGAAAAAGAGAAAATATATTTGAAACACACAGAGATGTGGGTGGCAGAGATTTTCATAGACAAAGTCTATCGTACACATATTTGTGGCTATAAAGAAAAGTGCATAATCCTAAAGATACATACATATGTATATAAGAAATGAAAAATAAAATTGATTTTTTTTTTAATTTTTAAAAAATTGTGAATAACAACATTTTTAGGGTACAAATTTGTCTTCGTAAGCTATTTTGGATAACTCGACACATTCAGATTGTATTGATATGTTCAATAAAGTTGTTGAGATTTCCAATGGCTACAATATTGTCATACACTGTTATTGAAAAATTACGAGTCCCTGTAAGTTATGCTGAAAAAACTAAAAAAAAGTAAAAAATGTTTAATACATTTTTGCGAAAAAGTGCAAAAAAAGTTATTTTTTACACAAAAAATATTTTAAGTTTGTGCAGTAGAGTCTTCACTACATTATTGGCAAACATAGTTAAGCAGTATCTTTAAGTTGGTTTTAAATCTGACCAAACCGAGTACATGGTTTTACTAAGTTTTAGTAGTACAATCGAACCTATAGTGTGGTTTCCGTGCATTTTTTTTGCTTTTGCACTGTGTAATTTAAAGAAAAAATTGGGTATGAACAATATTTTTTCAGCTGACTGAAAGGGTAACCATTTTATAACATAAAAAAGTATTTTTTACAAGAAAAAATGTAAACAAAAACTATAAAAAAAGTAATGGCAATATTGGTTTTGACAAAACAAAATTGTTTAACGTAACATAAAATAAAAGCCCAACTATAATGTACTTTTGTTGACGTAAGCTAATGCCAAAAATCAACTAAACATCTGTCAAAAGTCTAACGAATCTTTTGAGTGGCTATAATATAATTTTTGAACTTAAATGCAAGCTGTTGCAAACATTAGTACTTATCTAAAACTTGATTTGTCTCTATATTTCATAAATATATTGATTTTTATCACAAAATGTTATTTAATATCTACAACTGTTAAATATTTTATCAAAAACACGTCAATTATATTTATTTTTGTTAATTAAAAAAAAAATAAATCATAAATAAAAAATAGTACTAAAAAATACAACCACTCGTTCATTCCAATTGTAAACACAGGCACATTTGTTTAAATTTTGTTATTAATGTACTACAAAATGAACAGAAAAGAAAAATATTTGTCACAGAGAAATCGTTTTTTTTACATTTTCAATAAAGTTATCCTCGGTTTCCATTGCACACTGCGGTCTTTTGTTTATTATTTTTACCCAAAAACAGCTGTTTACGTACGTTTGATACGCTCGGCTTCGCACCAAACGTAAACAAATGAAATTGAACGAAACTCAACGAAACGTTTGTTATGTACATTATGGTTATACACATTTAATTGCATGCATTCGCATAGTTGTTTAAGCACATTATGGTTGGGCCTTAAGCCAGACAAAAATTTTCTGTAGTGTTACTGAAACCTAATTTCTTACGTTATTGTTGTGTGACAATCGTCTGTATGGTATTGTAATTGTTTTCTGGAAACATGCTATTAATTGGGGAGGAATAAAAATTGAAAAACTAAACATTAAAATGAGTTTTATGTCAAAGTTTCTATACTGTTTTTTTTTTTTTCTAAAATAAATTTAAAATCTACTTTAATTCTCTATGAATATGGGGGTTTGTTTTTAACCGTTGTCCGGATATTCAAAAACAAATATTTAATTTGTATGGAAGGTACCATGCACACTTGTCCAGATAAACCCATTTTTTAACTGATGCTTTGTTCGTGTATGAAGTTTACTTAATATGGTTTGAATTGGTTTTAATGTGGTGCAACCAAAACGAAATACTCTCTTAAAGTCCGAATTTGTGAAATTCTAGCAATCTTTTTTGCCTTCGAAATTTTACAACAACGTTTAACTTAACTTTTTGGTGTAACTGGTTATAGGGTATTCCTTAAGACTAATGCCCCTCCCCAATTGACTCAATAACTTGTACAGCAAACAAGTACACTTGTACACTTCACTTAAACTCTTCAAAATTGTTTCAACTTTTTTTTCTTTTTCTTGAACAGAATCTTTGATTTTTTAACTATTAAAATATTGAAACACTTAAGTGTTAATAATACTTCTTCTTCTTCTTATTCTTGATTTAAATAATATTATTACATCCATAGATGAGTTATATATTATTTTTTTATAAAAAACAGAAACGCATGAATTGTTGGTTTTAATAGTAAAAATCTTGTTTCTTCTTTTTTTTTTTTTGGTTAAAAGAAAAAATAAAAATTATAAATTGAAGTGCTGAAATAATTATTCCATTGTTTGATTTTTTTTTATTAAACGGTTTAATATTGTAAATAAACAATCATATGAAAAAGAATTCAATGTCATGATGATATTAAAACCAAAACTCAAAAACAAATTAAAATGTTTGTTAAGTGTTTATAAATAATATATTCCTTTGACGTTAATAATATTGATGACTATGATGATGTTGCTTTTGACCAATGTAATCCAAATCTTCATTTTCTGTACACAAATGTGCTACAGACGCATTTCATATATGTATTGAGAGTTTTGCTTTAGACCAAATTTGACCCTGTTACATATGTAATATTCAAGTGTTATTTATGATATTTTTAATTGTAAAATAAGAGAAATCATAATGGGGTGAATAGCCGTTTGTTATTAATTTTGTGGAAGAGGTAAAAATAAAACGTCTTGGTACTCATATTTTTTTTTTTATAAATGAAATGTAGTTTTAGAAAAAATAATAGGTAAACCTATAATTCAAGGATACCATATTATTCCAGACTATATTATAAAATCAGTAATTAATCGTATTGTAATTGGCTTATTTAAAGTTATAAATAATAATATGAAATGTCTTGCTTTGGTGTATCACCATGTCTTCATGTATAACCATTTCGTCTCTGCTCAAAAGTTGAGGAGTTTTTCTAAAGTAGTTCTTAAAAGTATAAATTCTCATATTCAAAATCTTACATGCATAAAAATAAAACTTAAATGTAAACAACAGAAATATATTGCTTATAAATGCTTATAAACTACATATAAACATTTGTGATAATTCTCGCTTAGTTTATAAAATTTTACACAATAAAATTTATAGTCTTAATAAAATCTGTGCAAAAGTCTCCTAACGAAATGGCTTTCAACACATGCTTATCGCCATAAGCAATCCACTTCATATTATTATTAATATTGAACGGAGTTGCCTGTAAAGCGAAGAATATATTTTTGTTTTTTTTTTTTAATTTTATATATTTCTAATGAAACATCCTGAGGCATTATTCTGTAACTCTCCTAAGCTAAGACACTATCGCTAAATTATAAATTTATAAATTAACTTGATTTAGGACTTTTTGGCTACAAATAGAATTCTTGAACGCTTATTTTAATATAAAAACTTCATGCCAATTACCTCTAAACTTTTTAATTTTATATATTCTAACGCCCAGCCTATTTCAAAAACCCAAAATTTTAGCATTTAAGCTTAAGAGAATTACAGAATAAGGCCCCTGGAGAAACTAATTTCCAGAGTAACTGTGAAACAAGTTTTATTTTTTATTAGTTTTAGGCCCATTACTACAACTTGCCAATAGTTAAAGGTAGAATGTTATCAGAGAGATGAATTGCTTTTTGTTATTACAAGTAAAATTTAACCTAAAGGTAAAGGTAAGACAATCTTCCCCATAACTTTATCGGTCACTTTAGGTTAAAGTTTACTTGTAATAACAAGTTGTTATAATAGACCTTAGCCTACAAATATAATTTAAAACTTTTATTAAGAGCTGAACATTTTTTATAACTTCTTTTTATTTAAAGTTTAATAAATTTTTTTCACATAATTTCCTACGTTTTTAATAAACCTTTTACAAAACAAAAACAAACAAAAAATATACAAAGTTGGATCAGAAAGTGAAAACAACAGAAGACACAGTTTTTAAAAAAAGCAAAACTTTTTTAGGGTGAAGCAACAACTTTTCATACAGAAATTTTAATAAAGGGTGGTTATCTATTCTTCCATAAAAAATATATATAAATCTATGATTTCGACCAAGCATGTTTTAATATAATGCTTGGACTTTGCTCAAGGTGGTTTGATTATAAGGTGCGGATAGTAAATTAGCTGTCTATTTATTTGTTGCTGGTTGAAGCTGTCAAAACGTATTTCATGTTTTTCGTAGACTTGCGCACACCTTATATTCAATTTGCTTTGAGCTTTGTTATGTACAAAATATAATGTCACTTAAGTAACTGCCCCCTAAATTAATTGAGTTATTCAATCTTTTCGAGATATTAATATTATTCCAATATGTAGTACTCCCATAATTAGACACTACAACCCAAAAGGTCTTTTGTGTCTCTTTGAAGACAAATTTTAGACAAGTTTTTCCAACATTTCGAACCGTAGCGAAAGTTTAACGGCGTCAAATAGAATGATCATGGTGACCATGTAATTAAACCAAAATCGGTCGTATTATGTAGCACATAACACATATCTTCCACTTTACAATTTTCAATTGCAGGTCAAAAAAATGTCGGTTAATATTCGGCGATATTTATACATATTTGGCCATTACAACCCTGTTTCAGGATTACGGCCTATCTTCTCGCAGCACCTATGCTGCGTGTGTCTATTTTTATTCATAGGGATCAGGACCTACACTTTAATGTCGACTCGGAACGACAGACTTGAGAAACTTGTATATGGCAGTCAGTTACTCTCTCATTGAAACTTAAAATATATCCTTTATAAGGTCACCACTATTCATCAGATTAATTTTTTTCACCATCTAGACGTCAAATCGCCTAATTTTGAGACTACCCTCTTATATTTTTTATAAAAGAATAAAAGGACAGCGCAATTGCATGAACTTAAATTATTTTGCTACCACCATTCATTATGTATGTATTTGTGACAATTTTAAAATCTCATTTTAAAAATATTTACTTTTTAACTCCAATTAAAATATAATCCCTCAAGATAATGAGTAAAGCAAAAGCAAAAGAAAGAAATCGTATGTCATTCCCCATTACTGAAAAGGAGTGTTTGTTAACAGTTTAATATTCTACGCAATTATTTTTTGATTTTCTTTCTTTTGCTATTTAATGTTTCCTTTTACAATGAAAATGTTGGTGGAAAAAGGTTCTGATTTAATAAAATGTAATTAAAATGCCAGTTATTGTATCCTACAAGACCATCAATTTTAAAAGTCTCTTATAAATAATAAAAGGATTTAGTCCATCTGACTATTACATTAATTTCATCGATCCTCTTAACATCATTTGTCGTTTGCATCGTTTTTTTTTAGTTTTTCAATTTAGAAATATTTAAATGCTACACGTTGTCTAGACATATTTTAATCGAGTATTTAACTACTTTTTTTTAAATTAATAGAAATTAATTGGGAACTTTGAGTGAGAACTTTAAGTGGAACTCATAATATTTAATTAATTTTGTGATCGAGCTGAAACTTGCATAAAATTTTTAATTTTTTAATCACTTGCTATTTGTTACCTTCACGGAAAAAACTTAATGAATAATTTCAATTACAAAAACAATTACAAAAACAATAAATTGTTGTCTGTAATACCTTCGATGAACATGAATTGTTTAAAACATAATAAAAAATTGTTTGAACAGTTTTTTCTAACACTAAAATAATTGTTATTTTGAGCAAATAAAGTATTGAATCAATTAAAAATTAATTGATAATAATTTAATTTGTGTACTTGAAATACAAAAAGTCAATATATAATTTGAATAGGAGGTATCATAGTTATGTATTGACTCGTTTAGAAAATTCAATCTACACTATATCTTCTTATTGTAAATTAAATAGGATTTTCTAACAATTTGCTGGTCGAGGTCGTCCAGAACGTAGTGTCTTATCTTGCTAAGACAAGAGTTCCCTATTCAAACCCCAGCTCTGATGCCGTGAAAGAAAGAAATGTGAAAGAAATGTTTCTGTTAGTAACCACATCTCTTAGCAGTCTTCTGGCAAAAGCTCTGAAAGTAACGGATTGCCATTAACAAGCTTCTCAAATCTGTCGTTCTAAGTTGACTTTAAACTGTAAGTCGCGGTACTCATTTATCAAAATTAAAACACACAACATGGATGCTGCGAGAAGCTAGGCTGTAACCCTCAAACAGGGTTGCAATGCCTAATTATGTATACATGTATGTATGTACGATAATTATATCATAGCTTGAATATATAAATAAAACAGAATACAACAAATATTATTAGCATTATCATAGAATCTAATGTTGACGGAATTAGATTTAAAAAGAAAGAAAAATCATAATATTTAATGCTATATCTGTTATGTTTGCTGTCCAACTAGTCGTTTTTTCATGTACATGTCGCATTCAAATTTAATTTTATGTAGGGTGTTACCCGATCGAGCAAATTCTTTTATTCTGCTTCTGTATTAAGTTCACCTATTAAGAAAAAAAAATATTTCCTTTTTATTTCTTGTTCTAATAGACATTAGAGAAGCAGTAAATGATTATGTCGACAGTCTATTAAATTTCTTTTATTTCTAACAAAAGAGAAACAGCAGAAAATTAATTTGAAATTGGAGGGTTTTTGTTTTTAAATAAAATCTTTTGTATTTTTTGAATCCTTTTTTTTTAACTAATTAATATAATTAAAGGGTTAAAAATGTTAAAAAGGTCGAATTGTTTTCTTTTTTTGTATTTTTTATTTAAAATTGTTTTCAGTGAAATGAAAGAAACTTTACAGTAGAAGCAAACGCATCAGTTAAGCTTTACATTTTATATACTTTTAAGTACTTTACTAGATAAAGTTTGATAAAACTCAATAAGTCTTTTTGTTTTGCAGCTGTAAATACCAGTTCCGACCTATTTCGCTATCAGGAAAACGATTAATATCTTCTATATACAAGAGGTCAATTTTAGTACACTAGGATACACTATACCAAAATTAAGGGCGCTTCAAACTATACAACATACAGATACATAATTGGCCAATACAACTCTGTTTCGGTGTTAGGGCCTAGCTTCTCACAGCACTCATGTTGTGTGTGTCAATTTTTAGCCATGACCAACGCAGTAGTTGCCGAAAGAACTAGTTTTTCATATTTAATTTTTTTTGTCAAGATGTTAGAGCTGTGGTTTGAACCCCGAGCCAAGACACTAACAACTAGACTACAAAGACTATAAAACGAGTCGTATAATTTTCCAAATTTTTTTCTACAAGAGTAGCAGTGTGATAGTCGAAATATAATATATAATCGAAATATTCGATATTGAGACAAAATACATATGAAAACGGGTCAGTTGCATGGATTTCACTGTTTTCTGAAGGAATTTTGTTATACAAATAATAATTTTTTATTTTTATTTTTTTTTTTATTTTGAATTGGAATTTTTTGGAAAGGACAGTACATATATATTTTTCTTATATTATTATTAAGCGCCTTAGGAATGAAACGAATTGCTGTGAATTGATTATTCAAAGGCCAGTGTTATACCTTCAATGTTGAATGATGAACAGCAATTGCCTTATCGTTGCATGTTGATTGTGTGGTGAGTGCATTCGTTAAGTAGGCGCTTTTCTCCTGATCATTCGCTTTTTGTTGACATTTGTTAAGGAGGTATAGAGTGAAATGTCGGGAAGCGGTTTCTTTGTAGATGATCTTCTTTTTAAATTATAATTTTGAAAAAACCCCAAATTAACTATTTCATTTTTCACTGTTGCTGGGATTTGAACGTGGGCCGTTTGAGTTTTTGTGACAGCGCTCTAACCACTATACCATTTGCGACAACTATACTATTTTCTGACAACTGATATTTTTATTTGTTTTTTTGTTTTTTTCAAACCCCTGCTCTGAAATCTAGAAAGAAAGAAATATGAAAACATATTTCTTTAGTCGATCATCTCTTAAGCTATATTTATGTACACTACCTAAGTTTCTAGTCTAATTATGAAGATTATAACAGTTACAACTCAGACGGCAATAATTTTGAAAGTAGAAAATGTTATATTTTTAACTGAGCTCAGGCAAAAACAATAAAAATTAAATTGGATTTGCAATTAAAATGTCTGAGTCTATCTGCGTGAGCTTCTGATATAAAACTCAGATGAAAAACTTAGGTAGTGTAAATAATTGTCATGAACAAGATTCGAAGTCTGTTGTTCGGATTCAATGTTGAACTGTAGGTGCCGGTACTCACGTATAAAAATTGAAGCACATAATATGGGCTGTTGTGAGAAGCTAGACCGTAACTTTGAAAAATGGTTACAATGGCATGTATTTTACCTTTGATTTAATAGGGAAATACAAAAGTTAATAGAAATTTTTTAAGAGGTAACATTCAAATTTATTCGAGTCCATTTATGGTTTGTATTGATCATGAATCTATTCGGACCAAATTTAAAAATTTTACTATTACGTTTCTAAAGGAATACAAATATAAAAAGTGCCATTTCAACGTATAGGAGGACTTCGTTTCTTTACAAAGAGATCGATCAATATTATTTTCTATTTTAACAAATTCACTATAATCACTCTAAAGAAACTGTCGGCCGCCATTTGTACATCGGCTAGGCTAATTTTGTTACCGTCTTCGTTGAAGACCTTGTCTTCTCATAATTTGAGACTTTAACTCAAAAAAGTAAAACCTTCAGAGCTTTGAATCAGGTATTACATTTAATCACTAATTTTGTCAGAAAGACAATTATTTAAATTTTTTATTTTATATTATTATAAAATATTTATAAAAAAAATAAACATCCTATTAAAACTTAAGGCTCTTATTTAGCAATTTTTGCTACTGCTACGAGTTTGTGACTAGACATACATCTGACAAAAAGAGGAATCCTTTCTACAACAGTATTACTCTCGTAAATATTCATGATAATTCTTTATTTTTGATTTTTTTAAGTCATTAAATAAGGGTTTGCAATATGTTGCCATTTAATGAATTTATTTTTATTTGCCAATTAAATCTCATGCTCATACAGAAGACTCCTATCAAATAGAAAATTGTTTGTAATGACAGAGCAATAAAAAGTAATTAAAGCAGCACACAAAATAAATCTTATATAAAGATTAATGTTTTTTGCATTGGTTGTATAGTAGATGTGAATGCATAGATACATACATACGTATATGATACTAAACCAAGTCAACCACCAATCGCAAAAATAGGTCACCTGGGGGTCAATTCTGGTTCTGTGAAACAGTGAAACGTAAAGTTTTTTATCATTATCGTTTTCATGAGCACTTTACGCATTATCATATCACAATTACACAATTTGCGATTCTGGTGCATGTTATGAAAAAATTGTTTCATTCCAACCGTAGTCGTGAAACTTTTGCTTGTATATTACTAAAATTTTATGTCAAAATGTCAAAACAAGAGTACGAAGCCAACCGGCTGAAGGAAGCGGCTTAGCCGCCATATACCTTTTTTAACTGCTTCGACTTTTACTGATACTGTTTTTAGATATTAATAAAATTATGGTATTATAACATACAAATATGTATTTCGTTGATACCACTTTCAGTTTTACGCGTTCACAAATACATTTATGTATGTATATCACTTTCAAATCGAAAAATAAATTAAATCAACACCGGCTTGTAATATAGAAATTTTTGGATTCACTAGTTTGTTAGCGTACAAGAAATGATGATAAATTAATGGTTGATTTTAATGCATGTACCTAAAAGTATGATCGTACAGTAAGATATAAGATAAGATAAAATAAGTATGATCGTTCATAAAAAAGGTTTTGATAATTGTTGCTATTCGCTCGTGGTATTCAAAGTATTTAAAAATTACCTAAATGTATAAATATACGTACATATAAGAAAAATTAAAATGACTTTGTGTTGCATAAACATACATACAGGGCGTCCGCCGGGAAGGTATACGACTTTGTTTTGCCGCCATTTTGGTAAACATTAGTCTTAACAGTTCATATTTGGCAATCGTGAAGTAGAGACGTGGCAAATTTATTATGGAGAAATATGAACTGGCGGACACCCTCTACATATGTATGTACATACTTAATTTCGTTTTGAAACCAATTTTTTTTTTTGAAAAAGTTGTAGGTATGTAAATCTTTTTCAATATGAAATGTGTATGCATGTAAATATTTAACAACCGCAATTGCATACATTTCAACTAATGGAAAATTTCTAATTGTTATCATAAATATAAATTAATAAGATATGTTTTGTACTGTTTTTTCTGTTAAAAAAATTAATCAGATTTTTGCTGGATACAAAATTAATATTAAAAATAATTGCAACTATCGCCGATTGATTTTTTGTGCTGCCGGTTTCGCCGCTACCGCCGTCAACTATTTTTATTTGGCTCTGTATTCTAGTACAAACAAAACACCAATGTGACGCCATATTTGTTTTGGTTTTTGAAATAAATACACTAGTATTAAATATTATATTAAAATAAAAATATGACGGTTGCAATTATTTTATTCGACTTTATTAAATATTCTTTTTTATTTTTGCTAGCACGCTTTCCTTTTGTTGGTTTTTTCATGGTTTTAAGCCTCTATGTAATTTTTTCACATAAACATTTTCTGTGCAAACTTGTTACACATATGAAACAATTTTGACAGTTAATTTAACAGTTACACAAAACACGAATCAGCACTCTTGTGAAACTGTGAAAATATTTTGTTTCATTCCACTTATTGTTACATGAAAAAATGATATGTAGCTTTTAATTTTTGCACAAAACAAGAATCAAAAACGCTGTGTAACAGTGAAAAAACTTTTCATTTCACCGTTTCACAGAACAAGAATTGACCCCCTGTACTAATAAAACATTTTGTGTTTTCCAGTCCCTTGAGGAAACAGATTCTCTATATACGAAGGCATTAAAGGCTACCAACTATCGACCAGAATCTGTCAAAAATAGAATACATGTGTGCATATGAGAATAATTATTTTAGTGGCAACACGACTACCACACGATTACTATTGTACCCCGTAGCCAACTTAGGCTAATTTCTATTTTGCTTGGTACCAATACAATAAGTTGCATGAAAAATGTGCTTAAAAAACGCAATACATGAAATATATACATATGTATATTAAAAATGCAAAAAAAAAATTTAAGTTGCACTGTTGAGGTATTTATTATACACTTCATACACTAAAGCAGTTGTTTGGACTATTTTGGCAATGGTTGTTATACAATTAAATAAATTGTCTACAAATATTTTTTCGCTTTAAAAAAACAAGTTTGTTATGTTTTGTTTAGGTTATGTTGAACATGTCAAAACAGATGTTTATTTTGTAGCTGTAGTCGTTATTATAATTAAGTAGTTGACTACTTGGCTACTTTTGTAGACAGCAAATTTTGTAGTCGTGTGTTCGGTGGTCGATAGCCTTGAATGTGTTTATAGCATTACAGATTGCACCACATATTAAACGAAATGGTGTCCAAAATCATATTTAAACATTGATAATTTAAAACTATGCACCCAATAAAGACAATTTAATTAATATTAAAAATGCATTTCTTTGCTTTAGTTTAACTTAAAAAAATTTTAAGAAAATTCATCATCTTTCTTGATATGATTGTTACTGCAAGTGCCACTTATCTTAATAAAAAAAGAAAGAAAAAATATGGAAAAATTATTATGAGAACCCACACACTTAAAACACACTTTTGATTGTGTTGTTGTTGTGCTAAGAGTCTCTTATGACAGGAAACTGGACAGGATTAAGTAAATAAATCTTTTTAGCACCTTTTAAAAAATGAAAAAGCAAATTGTATAAATTTTTAACATGTACATGCATGTAAAAGAAATAAAAATGCTCACATATTGCAATATAAGACGTAATACAAAATGTAAACCTGGCTAAATCAAAGGAATATGGTGTTTGAATGGCATGAATACTTGATACAAAATAAAGAATATCTCTAAGCCTATTTGACAATGTAAACCTATGAATTTAATGCTAGGATGGGACTTAAAGGGTACAAAGGGTGTCTCAAAATTAAAGCAAGATTTGAATTTGCCAACATTTTTACAGTAAATTAGTTGTAGACAACCCTGAATAAATAACCAGTTTGATAGCAGGGAATTAAGGATTCTATCATACGATACAATAATGTTTTTTTTATTGAAATACAAAATGTATAAAAAACAATGTTAATTTAGTAGTCACAGTTGGAAAATATTATACAATAATATGGTCAAAATAGTGCTTTAAACTCTTTAACTGGTAAAAGATTAAATAAAAAATTCAGAGAGACACACTAGTCGTCCAAAAACCAGCCGTTTAAATGTCAGCATAGAAGCAGTGCATCACAGTGTTGGTGGAAAACCAGGAACATCAATTCATCGTCATGAACAAGAATTACAAATTCCAAAAAGCTTTCTACAATAATTAATTAACACAACAACTAAAGCCTAATGACCATGAACGGCGAAGAAAATTCGTTAAATGAATTATTATTCATCAACAAGTGGATGTTAATTTTTTTAATAAAATACTTGTTCCGTCACAATCGTTTAAAATAACAATAGCAATATTAAATATGTATTTTTAATGTATAAATTCTTTTAAACGCTTTACTTTATTTCTCGCATTAATGCTTGCTATTACTGCACACATTCAATTACGAATATATACTAACACATAACGGTACACACATTCCTTAAATATTTTTGAGTTTCAACATACTGTAAATTTTAACATACATTACTGTCTTTTGAATCGTTGAGCAATAAAGAACTACTCGCTGAGTACATAATTTCAAGATCTTTTTAAATTTGTATTCTTTTTTTCTCAAATCTAATAAAGCACATTGTCACCTCGACGGATTTTTTAATTTTCAAAATTGCTGCGCTTGAGGCTCGGAGAATCCACAAATGGTTGGCAAACAACAAATGCGTCATTTTTCAAAATGAGATTGGTCAAACAGCAATTATTTATCAACATTTTTTTCTGTGTATTTCTTTTATACTTTTCTGAGAAATCTTAATAAAAATTCTTGTATTTCTTTTGGCCAAATATAACTTTTGTACTTATTTTTAATTGCATTTATTTGTTTGAAAATTTGCAATCATAAAGTTTTACCACTTTTAAGTAGACATTTTACTTTTAGTGATTTTTTTTTTTAAAATTTAAAGAGAAGAATAGTCATCTGTATGAGTATCACTTTGTTAAAATCAAAATAATTTAATGTTTTCAAATTATGACTTTAATAAACTTTAACTTAATCTACAACAAAATCATATTTAAAAAAAATTTTTAATTAATTTTATTGTTTGTATGGCTACAATAAATTCTTAATTTTCATGGACATGGTAAGTAAAAGTTCTCACAGTATGAATTGGTTATTTGAAAAGAAATTAATTTTACATAAACATTTAATTAAAACATTGAAGTTATATAACAAGAAATCAACTTTGCGGGAAAGAATGCGTTTCAAAAAAAAAACTAAAAAATTATATTTTTTAAAAAAAATTTTGCTGAAACTTAGAAATAATAAAAATGTTTGGAAGACGATAAAACCTTGTTTTGCCACATAGAAAAACAGCCTAGCAAATTCTGAAACTTTGTTTAGCATATGATATTCGATCAGCTCATATCGTCGCAAGAATTAAAGAACGCTGTAACTGACAAAAAATCAAAAATACGTTTTTTTTATTCATTTTTATCAGAAAAAAATACGCTTCGATTGGTCTCGGTCCCATATTTCTATGTTGAAAAGAAATTCCCTTACTCCGTCTGCGTTTTGAAAAATACCAAAATACCAATACCAGAACAAAGACAGTGGTATTTTTCATTTCGCAGATGGCGTAAGTG
Organism: Metopia argyrocephala; assembly: GCA_963576795.1. Classification (NCBI taxonomy): domain Eukaryota; kingdom Metazoa; phylum Arthropoda; class Insecta; order Diptera; family Sarcophagidae; genus Metopia; species Metopia argyrocephala. The sequence continues at coordinate 52,323,480 of OY756210.1, forward strand.
AATTTATTTTCATCGTAGAAATCTGGAACCGGGACCAATCGACGCGTATTTTTTTTTTCTGATAAAAATTATGCAAAAAACGTATTTTCGATTTTTTGTCAGTTACAGCATTCTTTAATTCTTGCGACAATAGGTATGTATATTTTTGAAATAGTTTTTACTTTATCTTTAAATCTAAGGAGTGACTGACGCAATTTTTTCTTTGTTCTGAACCACTTTAAAAGGCGCAGTGTTATAAAGCCATAGGTAATAAAGTCATATGGCCTAATTTCTCAAAGGAGTAGGAAATAAAGCCTTATGGTTTTAATTCCAGATAAGGAATGAAATAAAGCCACACAGAAAAAATTTAAAATCGATTTCAATTAACAAATTTGTACTACCAATAAAATTGTTTACTAGTTTTGCCCCTACAAACAATATTAATAATATCAATTAAAAAATTAATAGTGTCGAACTTTTTGAAAAAAAAAAAATATTTCAAATAAATATTTAATTGGGCCAATTAATCTTTTAATTAAAAATTCAGGAAAATTTTAATCAAATAAATTAATTGGTATAATTAAAAAATTAATTGACGCCGAAATTTTAAACCGATTAAAAAATTAATTAATATAACTAACATTTTAATTGATCCCGCTGATATAAAATGATAAATTTATTTTAAATGCAACCCCCAAATTAACAAAAAATTGCAAATTATATTAATTTTTTTATTAAAAATATACAACTAAGAACATAAATATGAAAAATACAGAGATGAGTACATATTTAACCAATACGACAAAAAAGAAATTACCCACTTATTATTATTCTTTATACTAGTGCATATTTGATTTGTCTATTTACCATTAAATAATATTTGGAAATAGTGTTTCTGCAAATATTTAATTATTGCCAATTCGTCGTACGGGATTTATGTGCTCTATCCGTCATTTCAATTTTTTATATATCTCGAGATAATGAAGCTACTTTAGGTTTTCGATCTCAAAATTTTTAAAATATGAAATCTGCTTTCGGCTTTTTATCTCCTAAACTAGACGAGATATCCGAAAGCAGATTTGACAAATTTGGAATCGAAAACCTAAAGTGGCTTCATTAACTCGAGATATATAAAAAATTGAAATGACGGATAGAGCACATAAATCCCGCACGACGAATTGAATAACGAAATAATTAACCAAATTCTAAAAAGATACATTAAAAAAATAACAATGTATATACATATGTATTTTAACACACACCATAATTGTTTAAATTTGAATTAATCTTTTGCAAACTGAGGAACTGGGGAAGTTATTGATTTCAAAGCACATTAATTCTTTTAGAAAATATGACCAGCGTTCATCTATTTTTCTTGCTATTTGAAACTTTAATGCGAAATCCACGTCAATCTAAAATAATAATTTTTTTATATACATGCATAACATAACTGACCTTTACAACCCTGTGTCAGGATTACGGCTTACCTTCTCACAGTACTGATTTCGTGTGTCAACCTCGAACGACAGACCTTAGAATGAGTCACTCTCAGAGCTTTCTCCAAAAGCGGTAGTCGCGAAAAGAAATATGTTTTTTTTAATATTTCTTTGCTTCAAGATATCAAACCCGGGGGCTTGAACCCGAGCTCTCGTCTTAATAAGCCAACATACTAATCACTAGACCACGGCGACCACATAACATACATATGTATGTATGTATATTATATGTATTATATATATTTGTATGTATATTATATATATGTACACAAAAAAAGCAAAAAACAGACACATACACATAAAACAAAAAAAAAAAATTATGAATACATATTTTTTTTTTGCTTTTTATGCTAGTGATATTAGATTTTTTATCGAAAAAATGTTCATGGTTAATTACATACTATTTTTAATTACATAAAAATTAAATTGTGTTTCTTTTAATACAAGATGTTGTTTTTAAGCTAAAATACTTGTAAATATATGTATACAGGAGAACCTGTTTTTATGCGGACTATTTTTGTGCGATTTTATTTTTATGCGATTAATATTATATAATAATAAACAAATTTATCAGCAGTGTTTATAAAAGGAATATACAGAATTACGAAATATTTCTGAAATTTTTTATAGAGCGTATGTATGTTGTGGACAATAATATGGGTTACTTTTTTATATCGATTATTGATATGTTGTTCGTCAAAATATGTAATGGTTTGTTCACACGGTAATATGAACCACTTGGTTTACTCTCTGAATCACGGTTGAAAATCATAACGTTCACACTAGACTTTAGTTGAGCTTCGCAGCAAGATTAAAAATTAAGTACGATGGTTTGCTCCCAAAATTTTTATGGCAAATCTACTTGTTTCAAAAAAGATTATTCCGCGAACCGCGTAAGTGATATAACCAACGTCACAAAAATTACATGGTAAGCGAGATGGTATCTTTTATTGGTGAATGCCATTGTGAAGGATAATGATTTAGTTGATTTTTATATGAAAAACAAGTAGATATGTAAATAAAATGTTTAAAAATATCCACATTTGTACTTAATTTAATGAAATAAAAAAGTTTTGGGTTATTTTCGACGTGGAACTTTTTTTATTGACCGCTTAAGAAAAATAATTTTTATTTATGTTGCGAAAACTAGTTTTAATTGCGTTTTGTGAAGTTTTGTGTAATTTTTTTATGCGATTTTATTTATACGGTACCTATCTACCGCATTAAAACAGGCTTCTCTGTATAAAATATGTTTTCTTTATATATTAATGCTAAACATTTTTTTAAATTACTTAAATAACAATATGTATTCGAATTTTAAATTAAAAAACAACACTAAGGCAAAAGAAAAAAACATACGCACAAACATTTTTATTTTTGTTATTCTATTAAAAAATTAATTGTATTAATTAACAATTTAATTGGAAATATTGAATGATACTAAATAATTTGTTAATTGAAATTATTTCAACAAAAATTTTTTCTGTGCATTATGGTGTTATTGCTCATTTAATTTTTTTATATAATTCAAAATTATTTAATTTTTTTATGTATAAAAAAATTTATAAATTCTTAATAATTAACAATATATGAATACGCCATAATGGCACGACAAATTGGGCCGGATTTTGTAAAGAGAAGGAATTTTTTTTGGAAAAGGTTACAAAATTTAACATTTAGTACCATAGAAAGCTTGAAATGTTGGTCATAGCAACAAACAAAAATGTTTTCAATATATTGAAGAACGGCGGTTAAAATTCAATATAGAGCGCACATGCCGCGGGCCTGCCGCGAACGGCGGTTATAATGCAATATAGAGCGCACCTGCCGCGCATGTCGCGGGCCCGCCGCGCTCCCCCCCACCTCCTCAGTCATTTGTTTTTAATTGATAATGGCAACTCATTCTTTTAGAAATTTGTAACCATGACAACTACAATATTATGGCTTTATTTCCACTTTGGTTACAAAACGATTATGGTCATATGGCCTTATTTCTCAATAAAATGAGAAATAAAGTCATATGACTTTATTGCCTATGGCCTTATAACACTGCGCCACTTTAAAAGGCGTCTTCACCTTACTTCTTATTCTATTTGATGAAATAAAAATTATATAGAAATTCTTCTCGATTGCAGCAGTGATAGCAAAAAAAACAAACAAACCTTCTTATAAATCATTCACGTAAAAATAATACAATAATAATGAATATGGGGAAAATTTTAAAACATATTTAATTGATGGCTATTTAATGACAATTTATGTTTTTTTAGGTTTTTACGAGTGAAACAATAATTTAATAAGCACTAAAATCCCTAAAATATTTTAGAAAATCCTTCAGAAATTCTCCAAACCTCAAGTTGAATCCAATGTTTCTTTGATTAACAAGAAATTCTCAACTTTGGACACAAAACCCAAAGTCTGACACCCCACACCTACTTACTATTTTCTTGATCCTGAACCACATAGAAGAATATGCAACAAATTTAATAAATTTTAAACAATTATTGAATGTGGTTTAAATTCTAATGTTGTAAAAATATTACTAATTTGTTTGTTTATTTGCTTGTTTTTATTTTGTTTTTGTTTTTACCACATACTCGTAGTGCGTATTGTCCACCTGAATGCATAATAAATATTCAATTAACATTAATCATACGCACAGGTGTTTTTCTTTATCTCGCATCTCATTAGCAATTCCATTTGTAATTTAATTAAAAAAAAAATACAAAAAGTACCACCAAAAGCGAAAAAGGGAATAGCTTTAATTGAAATGAAAGAAAATCTCTAAATCTTTAATTGAAAATTTATTATACTCGTTACAAGGCCACAGCTGTCTGTTATAATGACAACAACAAACCATTAAAATGAAACGTTTGAGGTAAAACGTAATGAAATCCGTAAATATTGTGATTTTTAATCTCTTTTGAAATGAATGTTTATTTTTTGCCAAGACCCTTTTACAGTCTGTGCCATAAGAAATGTTTTATTAAAATATTTTTTTACATACCCTACACTATTATAGATTATGGAAGTTTGAATTGCTTTTAGATTTGTGTGTTTGTAATTTCAGTTTAAATTATACTGTTCGAACTTAAGTTATTTTTTTATTTTTTTAATGGGGCATCACTATTTGTTTATTCCAGGGACTGTAACGGTTATAAGTTATATCGAAAAACTTAATTTTTAATGGTTATTTTGAGAGTTTTTCCAAAAAAGGTCAGTAGAAAAAGTTATTTTTCAACGGAAAAATAAAAGTTAAAAAAAACTCTCACAAATAGAGTTTTATTTTTTCGCCATAAAATAAAACTCAATTTGTGAGTTTTATTTTTCAGTCAGAAAATAACAGATATTTTTTGAGTTTTATTTTTCAGTCAGAAAATAACAGTTATAAAATAAAACTCTATTTAGGAGTTTTATTTTTTCGGTCATAAAATAAAACTCTTTTTTATGAAAAAATTTTTTTACACCTAATCCTGATTTGACACATTAGCTTCTGCAAACTATTACAGATGTCATTTCTATCATATTTTGTTCCGTGCAGAACGTCGTAATAGATGCAGTCATCGAACCCGCTTTCATCCTCCTAGTCAAATATTTGTAACATTTTTAGCAAGTTCCGGCCATTATCGGTTTTAATTGTGTAAATTTGCTCTTTTATTAATATTAAAGCACCCTAAAAATCGTTTAGCTTGAGATTTTAGGTATTCAGTTATAAAAAACAATAAAATAAAGATACCACAAGCAACGGGATTAGATTAAAAATAAAATCTTTCATAAAAACGAGTTTTATTTTATGACGGAAAAAATAAAACTCCTAAATAGAGTTTTATTTTTTGACGGAAAAATAAAACTCTCTTTTTAAGGGTTTAATTTAAACTTTTATTTTTCCGTCAAAAAGTAACAGTTAAAATCTGATTAATGATCACTTATGCGAGATCACCACAGATTCTGTAAGAGCTCTCCAAGACGTTTTATTTGGTATATAACATCATATATGTCTGTCGATTCTAATACGATGATTTTTTTAGTTTAATTTTTAAGCAATAACTGTTATTTGGGGTCCCTGGTTTATTCGTATGGTCATACAAAATTTTGTAGTCAATGCAAAAATTGTAGTTTAAGTTTTGTTTTTAATTTTATTTTTGGAGAACTTTGAATCTTTCTATTCAATGGTATTTACAAGCAGATATATCTATCTAGTATTAAATATATATTCATTGTCTCAACATATTGTCCTTTGTTTTGTAAAAATAATAATATCTCAAAGACTTTAAAGTTTGTTTGCTTTTATTTTAGCTTTTCGTACAAATTCTGGGTTAACATCTTGAATGTTTATGCACAGTGCGCGGTTTTCAGTCTTTTAGCTGTAAAAATCATAATATATAGAATGTTAATACAAGATATTTCAGAGTCTATTCATTGATTTAACAAATATTCATGAACAAAACTTCCGCATACGATTACAGTTTTTGTTGCTTACATACATACATACATAATTGACCATTACAACCCTGTGTCAGGGTTACGGTCTAGCTTCTCGCAGCGCTCATGTTGTATGTGTTAATTTTTATTCATGAGTACCGGAACCTACAGTCGACTCCTAACGGTAGATTTGAGCAACTTTTTCATGGCAATCTATTGCTCCCAGAGCTTTTAACAGAAGACTGCTGAGAGGTAGTCGCTCAAAGAAATAATTTTTTCATATTTCAATTTTTTTTTTAAGATGTCAGAGCTGAGATTTGTACCCGGCGCCATCGTCTAGACCATCGCAACATATTTTGTTACATATTCTTTATAATTTTGCCCCTTAATATTTATTGTCACAGATGACAAGATACCATCTCATTACCACCACACCTTTATGTGAGAAACCTTGAGAACTGTGTTGTTAAAGCCACATATCGTTGATGTACAAATCATAATAACTGAGTAGTCATCGACTTATAGCACTTGCAGTTGACAGTGATTTTCCGGCTAACGTCGTCCTCAAGGACGTTTCCAAAATGCCGTGTAAACGCTTTTGGATCTCGAGTGGATTGGTGTTGTCCTGAATTTGACAATTTTGTTTGTTCACTTATGTATTCATCCACAAATGGGTCTCATCGCTGAAGATGAATTTTCAATATGCTATACACATCCATGATGCTTTGTCAAAACGGACTGAATAAATGCCAACTAATTTGACACATGTGGCTTCAAAAGGATGGCCGTTATTAAGTGTAAACCTTCCGAAGTCCATGTTGGGAGACCCTGTATAAATGATACGAGTACCAATGTTCAAGAAGTAGTTCAACTTTCTGTACAAATATTCTCTTAACATTGTACTTTAAAGTTTATAGTACTGGTATGCTCCTTATAAGTGTAAATTAAGATAACGGTTATATGCATTTCGGCCTGCAAACTAGATTCAGTCTTTATATTCATACCTCTAGTAGAAATTTTACTACTCGTAAGTTTATCGCTTGTTTTTTTTTTATTTTGAGACCAATACTCAGGGGTAAACCTCTACTAAATGCATTGCATTGTATTGGAATTTTTCGGAAAGGACAGTACATTTATGACAGAACATACATTTTTGTTTTTTCTTATATTACTTTAAGCGCCTTAGGAATGAGACAAATTAGCTTAGTAATTTACCCACAATACCAGAACGTATCTTAACTGATGACAGATTGATCGCACTGTAGCGAACAGGAAAATTTAAAGTAATTTTCAAAGTTAAAATTTTATATAATTTATGTTGCCAGAAACAATAACACAAAGACTACATTAAATATAGTGGTTAAAAAAAATCACTAAAACGGAAGAGAAAAAAAAATGCTTTTTTTTAATTGAAATTAAGAAACAGAAAACACAAATAAAAAAGGAATGCATTGAAACGGAGGAGAATTTTTGTTAATTTTTTCTTTTTTTTTTTTTTTCTTTTGGCAATCTTAGTTTTAGTTTGTAAGTTTTTAATTGTTTATTTTGCTTGATATTCTGTTTGCCATTTCACTGAAATTTTTTTTCATTACATTAAATTAAAGCAGAGCACAGTGGGGCAGTCCGTTCTTAAAACCAAGAGTTGGTGTATCAGTTAAATATAACATATCTGATTTCTCTCCAAATTAATGAAGATATGCATACACGTGTAGGTCAAATAAGCATTAACGTAACAAATGAAAAATATTGCTAAAATACTTCAAAACCAAAGTCGATTTTTGTATGAACTTTTTACCGTTGTTATGCATATTTTTTTTTTAATATGTTTTACCACAAAAATAGTAACAACTTTTACATAACAATGATAAAAATTATTTTTTTTATTGAGACCAACACTCAGGGGTATTGGTCTCCTGATGCTGTGCTTTGTATTGGAATTTTTTTTTTTTTTTTTTGGAAAGGACAGTACATATATATTTTTCTTATATTATTATTATGCGCCTTAGGAATGAGACAAATTGCTGTGAATTGATTATTCAAAGGCCAGTGTTATACCTTCATCCTTGAATGATCAACAGCAATTACCTCACCGTTGCATGTTTATTGTGTGGTGAGTGTCTTCGCCAAGAGGTTTAGTAGGTTTAGTTGTTATCTGCTACTACACAATAGGTGGCGCTTTTCTCCAGATCATTCGATTTTTGTTGACATTTATTAAGGTGGATTAGAGTGGAATGTCAGTGAGCGATTTCTTTGTTGATGGTCTCCTTTTTTAAATTATAATTTTTAAAAACCGCAAATTAACTTATCGTCGTGCGGGAGTTTATGTGCTCTATCCGCCATTTCATATTTTTTATATATCTTGATTTAATGATGCCACTTTAGATTTTCGACCCCAAATTTTTCAAGTCTGCAATTCCTTTTCGGATATTATCTCCGAAAGACGAGATATCCGAAAACGGATTGCAGACTTGAAAAATTTTGGTGTCAAAAACCTAAAGTGGCATTATTAACTCGCGATATATAAAATGGCGGATAGAGCACATAAATTCCCACACGACGTTATGATAACACAAAATATGAAATATAATGTTAGTTAGCGGGATACTTTTTTTTATCTGCTATTGTCAAGAGTTTTAGTAAGTGTCAATTGATTTAACCTGCTGGGAGTTTTTATTTTTTTGCCTTAAATCTTTTTTTTTAAATCGTTCTCATATTCTTGTTTCGTTTATATGCGTTTGTCTTTTCTTTTAAGGATTTATATTCATCTTTCAAAGTTATACTTTTTACAATACGTATTGCTTCCTGTTTTATTAGCTTCTCTTTATAAATAAAATTGCTTTTCTTTACCTTAAGTGTCTTAAATTCTTCAGCCATGATTTCTCTCTATTTTTCTCTTTTTTCATATGCATATTTTATTTGGCTTCATTTACGTGTTTTGTGTTCGGTCATTTGAATGGTATTTGTTCTCCTGTTGTGTTTGTTTTTTTTTATTGAAATAAATCGAACAACATAAAAATGAAAAAAGAGTCTTTTAAATGAAATATGACTGAAAAAATACGCAACTACATGCAAAGTTTTATTTTTAACTTTTGACTATTATTTCATACTCTTCTTATAATAGAATACAGTGCTGACCAAATAAAAATGAAATAAATTTAACTTTTATTACAGCTTTTCGAAACTTTAACATTTTCTGATACTTCCTGTAATAAAATTATTTCTGACAATTTTAGCCCATTGCTTTGGTTTATAGCCAGATATACATAGATGTATATGTATGTAGTGTATAGGCCGTATTCCGTCGTCGTCGTGTAACGATTAATAGATTAAAGTCAAGAGAAACATTTTTTCTTTACTCTGCTACAAAAATGTCATCAGACGACAACGACATCGCCAACTGGATTAGTGAACTTTATGAGGGGATAGTACATGAACAATTGCACATTTGAATATATTCCCTTCAAATTTAATCCACATGAGTGATGAACAAGGTGAACGATTTTACCAGAAAATTTTTATTACTGCTTAGCGATATGTTGGAAAAAGTAAAAACAGAATGATCTCAAACTACTGCTGGTCTTTAAGGCGAGGTACTAGCAGCGATTTATATAAAAGAAAACGGACACGGAGGCATTTCTAAGAAGAAAAAACAAACAAAAAAAAGGAAATAGTCGATTTTTGTGTACTTACATGTTTTCAAGAGTTACTGTTTAGGCGTAAATCCAAGATATCCCAAGGGAGTAATGCAAAACGAAAAACAAAAACAACACAGGCAGTAAGTTAATGTGTTATATAGGAGAACAAATTCTCCTGCGTGCAGTATTCAAAAGAAACACAAATATTTACCTTATGCCTTATCAAATAAATTCAAAACGTTCGATATTTTCGTTTATTATTACGTACGTAAGTACACTTTATTAAGACTTTTGTGAATTCCTCTAAAGTAGAAATGTGACTATGTTAACTTAATATACATACAAAATATAAGAAGGTGGAAGACAATTTTTAAACACCGTTAGCGGTTCTCTTTGCTGAATAAATTTCCAGCAAAGATATAATTTTAAATCTACCACAAACATTTAACACAAAATTCAGTTATTATTTAAACACGAACCGTGTGTTTAAACAGTTACTTTAGCACGCTTTTTTACAAACGTAATAAAAAAATATTCTGCCTCACAGCCAACTTAGAGCGTGAATAAAATGAAATGAAAAAATGAAAATTTATTGAAAAAAGTGTGTTTTGTTTAAAGTTAATAAAACGTCCGAAATTCGAAAATATTACTTCGTTTAAAAGGTAAAACTAATATCTTCGAATTAAAAAATATTTTTTGGAAATCGGTTTTAAAACAAAAAACTTATGATTTTTCAATTTGTAATTTCGTGAATATGGGAATAACGAAGTGATCGAGAAAAACTAAAACGATTTCAGTACTTTATATGCTTCCACAAAACAGATTTGCTATGTCAGAACCCTTGCATATTATTTTCTTGACTTTTGTAGCATACATTCTGAAAAAGTATTTATTAATAATAACTTTTTAATATTTTTTCTATAAAATAATTATACTCGTACTAAACTACAGACACATTTTATTTATAAAAATTTCCTTTATTATATAGCAATTTTATTAAATTTAGAAATATTTAAGTAAAATGTCTTTTTAAAAAAATTAATAATCTCAGTTAACTGACTATTCTGTGTTGTTTAAACTCTCACGTAAAGTCTTAACAACAAAAAATCATTAAAAAAATCTTTTATGAAAACGTACTTGTTGGTCCCCTATTAATTTTAGCCAAAAATATACTCAAAAAGAAAGGCCATATTTTATTTCCAAGACAACATTATAAAAGGGCTCATTTTATCTTTGACAATAACAGGAACAAAAAAAAAAGAAAACAAGAAGGAAAAGAAGAAAATAAAGTATAAATTGAAAAACTCATACTCATGCTATATTCTATTAAAAAAAAATGGTAACAACAACAAGTATTGCATGTAATCTTGTGTAGATTTGTTTGGTTTTTGTAACTTGCAGAGCAACAGTCAGGCTGTTAATACAGCAACAAATGCCAACAATATAAACGATAACAAAAAATATCGGAAATGTTTGAAACGAAAAGTACAGTAAAAAAAATAAAAGCAGGAAATAAACTAGACATGTCAATGAAATTGGCGTGAAAGCGGAAGTACACACACAGACACACACACAAACACACATATTATAATTAAAATTAAAAGGAAAGCGTAACACGCAATTTTATAAAGAGAAAAAAAGCATATAAAGAAGGTAGATTTTCTAGTCAAATCCAACTAAGTAAGTATCATTTGTAAGGTTATCCCAATGTTGACAATAAATTGTACTTTAAACATAATTTAACATAAAAATAAGTAAAAATAAGAAAATTTTAAATTAGAATAGATGGTTGGTTAAAACAGGGTTATGCACTTAATTTCAAAGTCGTCGGCAAAATGGCGTAGGCGTCAGCTAATAAATATCTGTGATCTGAAGTGTCATTTATTCAGAGCAAAGTTTGCTTTTTAAAAATATGGATCGCTTAACAGCCAAGGAGCACAAATATTTTTAAAACTTTTTTTACTACAAAAGTGGTAAAATTATGATGAAATTTGAAGAGATAAGAAGCGTTACAGATGTTGTCAGTCATGCTCATCATCGCAAGGTACATCCTTTTGCGTATAGTCCGAATTTATCGGTATCAATAGGTTCTGTTAAACAATTAGAAATTTACTTTTCTTTCATTTTCTTTTTCGCTATATCAATACCAATGTCATGCATTTGCAAAACGGCTTAAAGCCGCTGCGAATTTGATTGATTGCGTCATCGATGTATTGTCGACACAATCATTTTAAAAGTTTCTTCTAACCGAAATTACCTTTAAACTTGAAATTGTTAAACTTGTGTTGAAAAGATAATATATTACTTGTCTTATTGTATAAAGACAAAATTATATAAAATCTAATTAATTTATGAATTCTATCACATGCTTCCTACTGACGGCTAATGACACTACACATAACCCAGCGCCGATAAATATTTATGCCCGACATAGACATTTGATGTCATATGTGTTTTGTCAAAAGACTTTTCTTGTGTTTTTTTCACAAGGTGTGTTTAAGAAGTCACACACGACATGTAGCTGTTTGCACATGTAAAAGTTGCCATAAGATACATACATAACTGGCCTTTACAACCCTGTGTCAGGATTACGGCCTAGCTTTTTGCAGCACTCATGTTGTGTGTGTAAATTTTTATCCATGAGTACCGGGATCTACAGTTTAATGTCGACTCCGAACGAAAGATTTGAGAAGCTTTTTCATGGCAATCAATTACTCTCAGAGCTTTTACCAGAAGACTGCTGAGAAGTAGTCGCCGAAAGAAATATTTTTTTCATATTTCTTTTTTTTTAAGATGTCGGAGCTGGGTGTCGAACTCAGGGCTCATGTCGTAGTAATCCAACACACTAACCACTAGACCAAGGCCGAGTTGCCATAAACTTAAAAAAAAACATGTAAAAAACAAGTCGTGCAAGTTTGCCTTAAGGAAAGTGATGATAAATAGAGGAGTTGAACTAGTTTTAAACAAAAGCTGTGGATGATATAACAGTGTCTAAACCACTTTAATTTGCTAACTCGACAGCGTGCACAAGAAGATTAATGGCTGAAACCTTTGCTTTTTCTGATTACTTTAGCACATATTTTTGGCATTGAAATTGGTAAATGATTTTATTGGTAGTAGTGATCAAGCACTTGCTATTATCTTAGCTACTCTCGACCACTTCTTGTTTTATTTTTTAGTTTACTATTTCGTATAAATTTTCTAAGGGATTAGGGTCCGACAACCTTTTGTTATGCCAACCAAATTGGTATGGTCAAAAACCAATGCTTGACGAGTGCATTTAAACACCAATTTAATTAATAAAATATTAATAAATGGCTTCGTCAATGAAATTAAAGTAGCACCATTAGGTTTTAAATTAGTTGTAGATTAAGTTGTGGCTAAAGTATATTCAATTTGTAGTTGCTATAGAATAATTATAATTATAGTCAATCAAATATGTATAACAATTCGATACTCCCCACATCTTAACTTAAAATTTGTAGTTTTCAGTTTTTATAGATATTTCGTCGTTATAATTTGTTAAATGCGTGCATGTGATATAGAATTGTGATTTTTGCTATTATGACACACAACAAAAAGATATGAAGTTGTACAAAAGCTGTTGAACTTTTCTTTTTTTTTTTAATCCAGCTGCTTAACATGTCTTCTCGTAATTTTTCCTTTATTTTTTCAACCTATTCACTATCACAATTTGCATATGATCCATAGAAATATCCGTAGTTAATATGTGTAAATTTGATTTTATGAATTATTTGGATGAAGAAACAAGGTAAGTGTTGTGTCCCTCTTTAGGTATAATTTCAAACTAATTTTGTATTTTTGCCCAAAATTTACGATGCCATGATGAATAGAAGAAAATCTTACAATAAATATTAGCCAGGTAACTGGAGAAGATATCATAATGACATGAGACTTTTACTCACTTTTAAGAATTACATTATAAAAGGCTACCTTAACGGTCTGATTACTAAATATAAATTGTATATACGAGGACAGTTTGAAGCTAAAGCTTCAATGATGGAAGCTTCCATCTGTTGTATGAACACATTAAGATCTGGCGACTCATGCGTATAATATAGTAATAGGTGATCAAAAAAGGCGCTTGAGTAATCTTTTTGTAATGGAAAAATTATAAATTCGTGGTGTGAATAAATAATTACGTAAGAAAGATTTATAGGGATTTTTGTTTTCGTTGGGGCCAGCACTCAGGGGATGACCCCTACTTATTCAGTACATTGTGTTGGTCTAGAAAAATATGGTATGGGAAGGAGAAAATATGAAGTAGTGCTTGCGTACATGTGATTTAAACTTGCTAACATCGTAATTGGCAGGAAAAACGTTCCCGGGAAGATTGTTCCACAAACGAACGGTGCGGCCAAAGAACTAATTCTCTCTAAAATGCATTGTGCTATTCACTGAACAATCAACCACAAAAGGATGTGCTCTGAGAGAGGTAGGCGTAGTCCTCAAGAATACGCGACCATCCGGAATCAAATGCCTTATTTCATCAGAGCACCTGCCATCGTAGTATCGATAGAACAATGAAACGCATGCCACATTGCGCCGATGTTTCAACGAATCGATAGAGTTGGATACCCTACCGTCGCTGATGAGCACCTTTGCTCTTTTCTATATGCAGTCGAGAGGCCCCAAAATAGACTTTAAAGCACCGGCCCGTACATGAGATTTGTATTCTATCCTAGGTCGGATATAAGTTTTGTATACATTGAAAAAGTCAGATAAAGTGAAGTACTTCTTGCACCGTTTTAAAAAACCGAGATACTTAAATGCTACTTTCAACACTCCAGATATGTGATCATTCCAACGGACATCACAATTAATTCTCATGCCCAGAACACCAAGAGCGTCCGCCTCCTCAATATTTACATTTTCCATAGTCACAGTTGGCAGGATTAAATCATCACAACGTCTATGTGTGATAAAACAACATTTGGTTTTCCACGCATTAAATTCGACCCTGTTCGCGAGACCCCACTCGGAAATTTTCTGCAGGTCATTCAAGAGTGTGTCACTCATATTAAGCTTTCTCACCCCGATCTCCATTAGGCTCGGCCTGCGAACAAATGAATATGATAAGTTAACCAATCTTACTTCTGCTGTAACAGATTCCTTATTTCTTTTAGAGATTGTATTATTCGTTATAGGAATTCGAATGTTTTATAAATGTCATAAGTCCTTGTGCAACTGATCGTCTATAGTCAAGTAAGGATGACTGTGTATCCTGAGATGACAAAAGACAATATAAGAATTGACAAATGCTATCTTAACAAGAGCCCAGAATATTCTGTGCGACCAGAAAGAAAGTAGTTGATCTGCGCGGTCCACTGTACCCATGTAGGTATTATAATCTTTAACAACCACTGGACAATTTACTTCATTCTGTTCCTCTTTATGATCTCGTCTAGACACAGTTGTAGACTCACTACCATAGAAGTTCGTTCTTGAGTAACAGATACCAGTGTTAGATAATCTCAAGTCGCTTCTTTTCATTTTCTTATCAGGCTTTAAATTTTGAGGAGTAAATTTTCTATTCGGACGAATTGTGCCACAAGCTAACATTTTTTCGGTCTGTAGTTTTTCCAAAAGCGGTATAGAAGCTAGACCGTAACCCTGACACAAGGTTGTAATGGCCAATTATGTATGCATGTATGTATGTATGGTATAGAAGTAAAATATTTATCTAAGTAAATTATTTTATTTTTGCCCCATGCATTTTCTTCTTCAAAGCTTTGATTCAAACTGCTGTTTTTTGGGATCAAAGTATTACCATTGTCATGTAAAGATTTCAGCATCATCTCAAACCTATTGCGACTCACATTTCTGCTTACTATAGGTGTTGCCAAATCTTCGCTCGCAGCCCAATAGTTTTTCAAACTTGAAAGTATTTTATATAATTTTTTTTATAACAAGTGCGTTTATTGACCAACGGTACTTACCAGTCCATGTTAAGAAAATAAACATAAATAACAAAATACTAATTATGTCAGTCTTAAAACAGTTTATATACTTATTAGACTATATATTTCACAATATAAAAACTTAAAATGCGCACTATTTCTATTTTATAAAAAGTTTTAATTGTACTAAAAATTCAAACTTCACAAGCACGGGTGAACGCTAGCACTGTGCAAAAAAAACTAACTTTATTAGCAATACATTTCAAATGACTGAGAAATGCTTATTGTGATCGGTAGAAAATATGATACTTTCCCAAATTACAAAATTATATTCCAAAGGTATATCTGGGTAATAAGCAAACGATAGAAATATGTATCGGTACTTGTGAGTACCGTCGGGCGGTAAAGGGTTAAAATAATATTAATAATTTTTAATTTTCTTCTTTATCTTTGTTAGACTAAGAACATTTTTAACTGTCCTCGTACAAGTTTATACATGGGGTCTGGCGTAAATACATATTTTTCAACTGTATTTACATATCTGTGCATGTGTGTATGTTCTCAGTACCCAATCACGTAAACCATTATGTCTGTACATGCATATATGGTACATATTCATATTAAGTTGTAACAGTATTCGCATTAACACTCTCTCTGTAATGCTTTAGTTAAACTTATAAAAGACATTTTAAGTTTATAATGATAAATGAAAATGAAATAAAGTTTATTTGACAGTAACAAATGTGTATTTACCCTACAACTGATTAAACTGGAAAAAGATATTTCTTCATTCATTTTATCTTTTACTGTAAGAAACAAAAGATAAGTCAATACAAAAAAAAATTTTTCTATATAATCTGAATAATAAAATCATTAAACCTTATAGAACTTTGACTAAAAAAGATATGAGCCCTATGGAAAGGATATGTATATAACTCAGTCTATTTGTAAATTGTTTCTCAAAGTCACAGAGTTTCTAAAAAGTTCACTGTGCGACGTATTTCTGAAAATCATAATCAAACTTACTATGGCAAGACCACTACATATTGCAGCGATTCCATGGCTAACTGACAACTAAATTTTATAAATCAAAAATATCACAATAACTTTTGACGCCATTTGCAAAAATCCCACCCAATTCAAATTAGGACTAAAGTATAGTTAATGTTACATTAAAGCTCTAAAACTTAGTTATTTTCTGAAAGGGTGATGCAAACTAAGGAAACTTTTTGTCATGATGATCCAACGTCTTTTAGGAAAAATTTTGTGGTAATATAGAAAAATAGTGCAAGTCAACATAAGATCGAATAAATTTACTATTTGAAGAGCTTCATAGTAGTCAGGGTAATTCTGTAATGTAAAGTAATTTAGTGTACAAATTATCAATATGCTAAATTACGTACTTTCTGCAGGTATTCGTAGTAATTATAGTAAAATTTTCAATAAACTTGGGAATATTTTAAAATTTAATATTTTTTACTTAAGCTGTTCTTCCATACCGACACAAAATTGGAGAGTAGGGTAAAACAACGTGACAAAACACGTTTAATGTTTCCATTAACTACATATTTACTGGACTATTATATGTACATCACATAATGTTATATATAAATATAAATAATGCTAAGAAGGTTGCTTGCAAAGTATATATTTTTTATATTTTTATATGTTTATTAATACTCATTGTAATTGCCTTTTTTGAAACATTGTTATTATATTTTAAAAGAATTTCATTTATACCATACAGTTATTTTTTTTTTTGTTTGCCTTACAATTAACAGACATACCTCGTTAGCAGAATTTAGAAAAGCATTATATAATTTCAGTATATTGTTGCCAATTAGTGAACTACTGTCCCATTAATAATCGCCTGCCATCTCAACCAACTATTGTTATTGGAATAATTAAACTAGTGTTTAAATTTAAATTAAAACTTTGTAAAATAAATAAAGATTAACAAAAACTCGTACACTTTAATGTAGTTGATAGAACATATACTTGCATGCAATTAGAGAGAAAATAGTAGCAGAAATTCTATTTGAAAATATTTTGGAACAGAAAAGAACATGGCCATAAATTTGGAATTGATTTTTATTTTTCGTGAACTTTTAGTAGTAAATATTTCCCAGCCAATGATGATTGTTTATAAAAAAAAGCGGTAATCACTCTTCGTTGTTAGTCTTGCAAACGTAGCAAACTATGACAAACAATAAAAAATTATAGGTGCTACGATTGCTTCTTTGCAAAGCTTGCAAGAGCGTTTGAAAGTGAATTACCACAAAGTGATTACCGCTTTTTTGTAAAAAATTTTGTTGATAAATCTTAAAATCAAATTTACTTTAAAAAGTATACAATTTTACATTACAGTTTAAACATGGGATTTCTATTTTAGAAAATTCTTTATTCCTAAACTCAGTTTCAACAATCTGTTACGCCAAATATGTGTTCTAATCAGCAGCGTGTAAGCCACTGTTTGAGTTTTGTTACATATCATATGACTCTGTTAGAGAAATCATAGCTCTCCGTGAAAGATTTTATATTATTTTAGCACTTCTCGTTTACTCTCTTTATAGCAGACCGAGTTACAAGCATATTTCTACTCCAGGATAAAACAAGAAATTTACAAAGGATAGGAGCAATTTTCTCCTTATATGAGAACATTTCAAATAATAACCAGTTAACATAATCACCACTGTTTTAAATGACCAAAAATGCAATGGACAAGGAAGAAGAGAAACATTAACCTGAATGACAGCCTGTTCATAGAAGACGATTGATTTAAGATGTTCGTCTTTTTATATGTGAAACAACAAAAACAAAAATCAATTTTTTTAGTGTTTTGAATCTTATTATGAGACATTTGATATTTCCTAATCAAGTTGTATATCGTTCAGTCTGTTAAGGTGCCCTAATAACTGGCTAAATATTAATAAAGGTCGAAATAAAAAACAAACAAAAAATCAGCACATGTAATATTATATTACATGACACTAAAAGATAACTTTACACAAACAAATAAAAAATTTTAAATTCTAAAGGCTTTGTTACTCATATGTAAACGTTACGGATCAGTATTTTGGTTACCAAGTTTATGTATAAACCACGAACCACTACGTCTACGTTTTTCTCTATCAACTGTTATAAATTGTTTGTTTATTTTAAGTAGTGCTGCCAAAAAAAAAGTATTAACCGGCGGTTTATTTTTAAAAAAGAAGTCAAATTGAAAGGAAAGTAACAAAAACATATAACGAGAAACGGCTGTTGAAACTAATAAGTTAATTAGAGATGACAATTGAGATTCAGTTGAATTACAAATGACAATCAATATTTTCATTGCGGAAAAAAATATCGGTCACTACAAATTTTTTGAATTTTAATGAAGTTGCAAAACGTTTTCAGTGTATGGCACAATTTTTTTATTATTTTTTTTTTTATATATGTATGTAAATTTTGTCCATCCTAAAACAGGAGAGAATCTTTTTTTTTGTTAACTGTGTGCTTCTAAAAACTGATTTATGTAATGTCAATCTCCCTTATACCATGTTCACACGAATAGCAAATATCGAGGTTCGCTCTCTCATTCGCGGTTCGCGGCTGAATCTAGTTTGAAACAAGTAGATTCGCCATACAAAATTGTGAGAGCGAACCATCCTGTTTCATTTTGAATCTTGTTGCGAACCTCGAAGAATTTGCTATCATCTCTGATTTTGATAACAATTTATAGCTGCTTTATCTGAACTAACTGACAAAACAAAAAAACAACAAAACAAAAATTTGCTAAAAATTAAAATTTTTTTTAGAAATAAAGAAATAGAAATTTACTTACGTAAATATGTAACATAAAAAACAAAAAAGCAATATACAAAATCATAAAAAACCGAAATACCGTCTCAAATATGTAAGAATGTATGTGGTATGTAGATTATACATTGTGATATACATACATACATAAAACAGAAATGCCAAAATGAAACACTAAACTGTCGTCTGAACAGTGAGTTTCGCAATCGTGGTTCGGAGAGCGAACCAAGTGGTTCATATTGTCGTGTGAACATAGCATTAAAATGCCATTGTCAATGATTACAGAAGATAATAATTAAGGTATGTTTTAATATTGATACATTTTGAACTAAGAGAATATAGGTTGTTGTCTTGACTATATTTTATTTTAACATACTTTTAAGATGACAGTGGTGTAAATGGTGAGTTCGTGCACTACACCTCTTACATCCTTAACCTTTATGTCAATTGACAATTTTAAAAAAAGTGTAACAAAATTGCCATTAAATGAAGAGAATCATATTTTAAGGTACGTTCACATTGGTCAAATATTTGAGGAAAAAAGCGTAACCACTATTTGAGTCATCATGACTAATTTTGAACAACTTTTAAATAATGGTAAAATTTTATAAATACACAACTAATCTGTGATAAAAAGAAAACGAAAAGGATATACAAAAAAGGGATACTGTAATGAGAGCAGAATAGCTACCACATTCAAAATTGTGGTGTAATAGCGCTTTATTGCTACAGATGATTCCTACAAATCATTAGAATTTTGTTCTGAACAATTTGTCTCAGAATTATTAGGAGCCATTCATGAATTTTTGTCATTTTACAATATTAGATTATCAAATTCTTTTATTTTAATTTGAAAATCCATTTATACAAAAGTTGTATTCTAAATAACAAAAACACTACATGACTTTTGTATAATTCGTTATATTTATTTCCTTTATTTAAAAACATATTTAATTGTTATTTTTTTTTTATTAATGAGGCCAACAGTCAGGGGATGACCTCTACTCATGCAGTACATTGTGTTGGTCTAGGAAAAAACAAACGAAATTTGATAGCGGCAAAATTTTTATTTAGTTTACAACAGCTATCTTTATTACAGTAACTTGAAAGACTCTCTTGAAAGCAAAATTTATAATCAATTTCGTTTCAATTATCGTGTTTTAAAAATTGAAAGACAAAATTTGAACATTGTTTTTTACTCATACTTCGTATTTTAACAATCGAGATGTTAATATTTGATCTCAACATTTAGATTATTAAAAACATAGAAATATGAATACAAATCATTAAATATAGAAAAAATTAGTAATGCTAACTTAATATAGAAAAACTCGCTTTTTGTCAAAGCAAAGTAAAAAATTTCGCAACTGTAACCCTACCAACATACTATGCATTAGGCTACTAGGCACATACATACATATGTATGTACGCATGAACATATTTAAAAAAATATGGTATATTTTTGCTTTCAAAACCGATTTTATTATAATTATCAGAGTTGGGTTTATTGCATTGAATTTATAATGCATTATCGTTTCCACTACCACTAAACCACTTAGTATTAATGCAGCAATATTGCAGCCACCACTAAATGCAGATAGAAATAGTTAACCACTAAATAAAACCATTTTAGTGGTAGTGGAAATTTATTGCATTAAAAAAAACAAATTTAGTGGTAGTGGAAATTTAGTGCATTAAAAAAAATAAATTTAGTGGTAGTGGAAATTTATTGCATTAAATAAAAAAAATTTAGTGGTAGTGGAAATTTATTGCATTAAATAAAAAAAATTTAGTGGTAGTGGAAATTTATTGCATTAAATAAAAAAAATTTAGTGGTAGTGGAAATTTAGTGCATTAAAAAAAATAAATTTAGTGGTAGTGGAAATTTATTGCATTAAATAAAAAAAATTTAGTGGTAGTGGAAATTTAATGCATTAAAAAAAACAAATTTAGTGGTAGTGGAAATTTATTGCATTAAATAAAAAAAATTTAGTGGTAGTGGAAATTTATTGCATTAAATAAAAAAAATTAGTGGTAGTGGAAATTTATTGCATTAAAAAAAAACAAATTTAGTGGTAGTGGAAATTTAGTGCATTAAATAAAATAAATTTAGTGGTAGTGGAAATTTATTGCATTAAATAAAAAATTTTAGTGGCAATGGAAATTTATTGCATTAAATATATCGATTTTAGTGGTAGTGGAAATTTAGTGCACTAATTTTGAATAATTAGTGGTAATGGAATATAACTCCATTGGCACTATAGTGGAATGGAAATTTAGTTCCACTACCTCAGTTCCACTATCGTTTTAATATACCTTCATATATGGATATAATATTATTATATGCATACATAGCTTAAGTCAATGTCAAAATAAATTGTTGTGAATGTTATTTTCTTAATTTACTGAGTCCGCCTGTATAAAGTAAATAATTGTTGTTATTGTTTTAATAAGAATTTTAGTACTTTCAAATGTAATATATTATTCAGTTCACCATAGGTAAGATTTTAATGGCGCGGACTGCTAATATTGCCAGCCGCTAATCATTCAGAAGTAGTGCACTAAATTTCCATTACCACTAAAATCGATTCATTTAGTGCACTAAATTTGCACTACCACTAAATTTATTTTATTTAATGCACTAAATTTCCACTACCACTAAATTTATTTTATTTAATGCACTAAATTTCCACTACCACTAAATTTATTTTATTTAATGCACTAAATTTCCATTACCACTAAATTTGTTTTTTTTAATGCAATAAATTTCCACTACCACTAAATTTGTTTTTTTTAATGCAATAAATTTCCACTACCACTAAATTTTTTTTATTTAATGCAATAAATTTCCACTACCACTAAATTTGTTTTTTTTAATGCATTAAATTTCCACTACCACTAATTTTTTTTTATTTAATGCAATAAATTTCCACTACCACTAAATTTGTTTTTTTTAATGCAATAAATTTCCACTACCACTAAATTTTTTTTATTTAATGCAATAAATTTCCACTACCACTAAATTTGTTTTTTTTAATGCATTAAATTTCCACTACCACTAATTTTTTTTTATTTAATGCAATAAATTTCCACTACCACTAAATTTGTTTTTTTTAATGCAATAAATTTCCACTACCACTAATTTTTTTTATTTAATGCAATAAATTTCCACTACCACTAAATTTTTTTTATTTAATGCAATAAATTTCCACTACCACTAAATTTGTTTTTTTTAATGCATTAAATTTCCACTACCACTAAAATGGTTTTATTTAATGCACTAAATTTCCACTACCACTAAATATTATAGGCGATAATGCACTATTTTTTCCACTACCATTAAATTTAGTGGAAAATTAAATCTAATGCAATAAACCCAACTCTGATAATTATAAAGCTTTTTTTAATTAAAGTTCATTATTACTACCTATTGTATATTTTAATTAAATATTGTACTTAAAATGTTAAATTAATGGAACAGAAATATAATGATTTTAAGAATTATTTGTTACTTAAAAATTTGTATAAGCTTTGTGGAAATTATTTTAACTTCAATATTATCAAACAAAACAAATTACTTTACAGGTTTTGTACACTTTTCATAAATAAAATATTTTTACAAATAAAATTATTGTACATGAATACAAATTGAACTAAAATAGAATTACAAGAGGTATCCATTCAAACTGCTAAATACTCCCTATACCTCTAAAGCTCTTCTAAACTTTCTGACATTCGTATGAGTTTAAAAGGTATAAGAGTCATGAAATTGATGAAACAAATACCCCAACTATTGTATTTTGTTATATAGTACATATCAGAGTTGGGTTTATTGCATTAGATTTAATTTTCCACTAAATTTAATGGTAGTGGAAAAAATAGTGCATTATCGCCTATAATATTTAGTGGTAGTGGAAATTTAGTGCATTAAATAAAACCATTTTAGTGGTAGTGGAAATTTAATGCATTAAAAAAAACAAATTTAGTGGTAGTGGAAATTTATTGCATTAAATAAAAAAAATTTAGTGGTAGTGGAAATTTATTGCATTAAATAAAAAAAATTAGTGGTAGTGGAAATTTATTGCATTAAAAAAAACAAATTTAGTGGTAGTGGAAATTTATTGCATTAAATAAAAAAAAATTAGTGGTAGTGGAAATTTAATGCATTAAAAAAAACAAATTTAGTGGTAGTGGAAATTTATTGCATTAAATAAAAAAAATTTAGTGGTAGTGGAAATTTATTGCATTAAAAAAAACAAATTTAGTGGTAGTGGAAATTTATTGCATTAAATAAAAAAAAATTAGTGGTAGTGGAAATTTAATGCATTAAAAAAAACAAATTTAGTGGTAGTGGAAATTTATTGCATTAAATAAAAAAAATTTAGTGGTAGTGGAAATTTATTGCATTAAAAAAAACAAATTTAGTGGTAGTGGAAATTTATTGCATTAAAAAAAACAAATTTAGTGGTAATGGAAATTTAGTGCATTAAATAAAATAAATTTAGTGGTAGTGGAAATTTAGTGCATTAAATAAAATAAATTTAGTGGTAGTGGAAATTTAGTGCATTAAATAAAATAAATTTAGTGGTAGTGCAAATTTAGTGCACTAAATGAATCGATTTTAGTGGTAATGGAAATTTAGTGCACTACTTCTGAATGATTAGCGGCTGGCAATATTAGCAGTCCGCGCCATTAAAATCTTACCTATGGTGAACTGAATAATATATTACATTTGAAAGTACTAAAATTCTTATTAAAACAATAACAACAATTATTTACTTTATACAGGCGGACTCAGTAAATTAAGAAAATAACATTCACAACAATTTATTTTGACATTGACTTAAGCTATGTATGCATATAATAATATTATATCCATATATGAAGGTATATTAAAACGATAGTGGAACTGAGGTAGTGGAACTAAATTTCCATTCCACTATAGTGCCAATGGAGTTATATTCCATTACCACTAATTATTCAAAATTAGTGCACTAAATTTCCACTACCACTAAAATCGATATATTTAATGCAATAAATTTCCATTGCCACTAAAATTTTTTATTTAATGCAATAAATTTCCACTACCACTAAATTTATTTTATTTAATGCACTAAATTTCCACTACCACTAAATTTGTTTTTTTTTAATGCAATAAATTTCCACTACCACTAATTTTTTTTATTTAATGCAATAAATTTCCACTACCACTAAATTTTTTTTATTTAATGCAATAAATTTCCACTACCACTAAATTTGTTTTTTTTAATGCATTAAATTTCCACTACCACTAAATTTTTTTTATTTAATGCAATAAATTTCCACTACCACTAAATTTATTTTTTTTAATGCACTAAATTTCCACTACCACTAAATTTTTTTTATTTAATGCAATAAATTTCCACTACCACTAAATTTTTTTTATTTAATGCAATAAATTTCCACTACCACTAAATTTTTTTTATTTAATGCAATAAATTTCCACTACCACTAAATTTATTTTTTTTAATGCACTAAATTTCCACTACCACTAAATTTGTTTTTTTTAATGCAATAAATTTCCACTACCACTAAAATGGTTTTATTTAGTGGTTAACTATTTCTATCTGCATTTAGTGGTGGCTGCAATATTGCTGCATTAATACTAAGTGGTTTAGTGGTAGTGGAAACGATAATGCATTATAAATTCAATGCAATAAACCCAACTCTGGTACATATAAATTAAAGCAGTTTAAAAATTTAAAACAAACAAAAGAATTAGAAAACAAGAGTTTAAATAGAAATAATTAAGTAAGAAATGGCAGCCATTAAAAGGGTTATTAAGGATATGCTCATTGTTGCAGCACCATCACCACAATAGTATGAACTACAATCCGCATTTAAGATTGTACTATAACGTTTCTTCACTTCTGACCAATTGCACAATCCCACCTGGCACCAGTCCAAGTCCACAGCATTTTGATTAAGAAAGAAAATAACTTTTTCTTTTTCCAAAAGATCTGCATCACATTGATACTTTACAGCTAAGAAATTGGCAGCAAATGGATCAATATTTGATGTCTTCCATTTGCGATGAGTCAAGTTATGATAGTTGTTGGCCAAAAGTGTTATTTCATCTTTGCTAATACCCAAGGCTGAAATTAAAGTTTGTAGACCAGAAGAGTGACTAAAATAGGCAACAACATTAGGTAGGTCAGGACTGCTTAAATGTTGAACCATATCCTGTACAACACGGCAGTTTATGCGAGAATTGGCTTCATAACCATAGCCTGATTTGTAAAAGTAGTTCAAATCTTCCTCATATTCAAAAACAGCAACTTGTTCAGGTAAAAAGGCCTATTAAATTACACAAATTATAAAAGAAATATGTATACTTATATATGTAATATATGTATGTATCGTTTTATACTCACTGCACACCAAACGCTAACACGATCTACTTGCCAAGCCTGCTCATAACGACAGATGTCATACATTAATTTTACATCGGAAGACTCTAAATTATATTGGAATCTGGTAATCAAAATATTTAACAAATAAATATTAGCATTTTAAGTTTATATTGAAAAAAAAGCAGTTTCGACACAACTCACCCTAAACGTCGTGATATATTTGCTATTGTTTCATTCCATATAGCCGAATTACGAAACTTAAACGATTCTGAACCTTCCTCTTTGTAATTTTGAACATTCCATGATTCACAGTAATCATAGGGACGTAAAAGTAAATCTTTCTCAGGTATATCTTCAGCTACTGCATTATTTCCGGCACCGAATAGACCTTCAGTAAATGCTTTAAAACTTTCAGTTGTACGTTGGGTATCAGTGTGACGGAACTGTTATTTTAGAAATTATTTAATTAAGATTTTAGTCGCGCTTATCGCAAATAAACTTTCACATGAAATTACTTAGTTCTCAGTCTGTACTTTTGTATAGAATATTTCTGTGTTTTATTTATTTTTTTTTTGTGGGGAAAAATTCATGTGAAAATTTTGTTCGCTTTTTATTTACCATAATTTATATTTAACTTACTAAATAATGGGGACTGTTGTATTCCCTGATTAAAACTTCTGGATAATATTTTTGATAAGTTTTAGCCGTGCCGCGTAAATCTTCATAACCCTGCAAAAGGAAATAAGAAAGGAAAATTAATTTATTACTGGTTGCCCCAGTAGTCTAGTGGGTAGTGTGATGATGCCCTGTTCGGCACACTACACCGAGCATATGGTCTCAGTCAGTCTACTCATAATATTATTCAATAGTGTAAGCTAATAAATTTATAATTTATTACCGCCTCTAATCTATATATTTTTATTATTTGTTTATTATGAAATCATTTAAGACGAATTAATAAAAGGTTAACGCATTTTAAGAACGAATACAACTCTGTAAGTACCACACTACGCTGTCAAAAAAATACAACACTGTAATAGGCGGATATATACAAAAGAGGGAAACGGAACCTTAAAAAAACCTTTATAATATTTATTGTATGTATGTATGTGATATGATGATTTTGTATATATAAACATGTTGTTTTTAAGGGATAATAAGGAAAAATAAGTAAAATCAGCTGTTATTGTTTTGGTAAATTCGGACTATAGTATATTAATTCATCTTAAAATCATACATATATGAATATATAGGGGTCCCCCTTCAGAGGATTGTTTTGTATAAACTTTACTCTATTACTATGGAAATCTTCCAACATTCACATAATGCTTCTCAAATCGTGGGTTATTTTTATATCTTCTTTATTACGTTCTCAATCGAAAGCAATTGTAAAGGAGATAGAAAGACAAAGAGTAAAAGAAAAGTAATAAAGCCTCTTCATTTACTTCTCCAGTAAACAAAAAACTCTGTGATTGACGCATACAAAAAGTCACGAAACAGTCATCATCTGAATTCAGGGTTATTTTAATGCTGACAGTGATGCACATATTTTGTTTTTTTAATTTTAAAGGGCTTGATACAGTAGTTTTTCAAAAATAAAAGTACATACACTCGTATGCCATAAATATTGAGTTACATACTTGACCCGTTAAGTAGTTTTCCTTTTCATCGGTTATACTTGAATTCCATTTCCACATTTTTAAAGCAATTAAGTCCTCTTGACACAATGCATTCGTTTCGGGTGCTGTTCTTAATACTTTATAGTTGTTGACAATAGAATCACGCATCTAAATTTCAAAAATTAATTAAATATTTAAAAAAAAATTATGAAAATTGCTTCTTAATAACTTCTTACCGCTTCCAAATGCGGCGCCTTATCAATTGTGCTCTTCGATGGCAAAGGTGTACCATGTCTATGGAATATCCAAATTTTTTTTGGTACACAGCCATTCACGTAATACTGTTTATCCATATTTGTGCCCTTAATTATTTGATATGCAGTCTTTGAACTAAAATGACGGGTTTGTGTACGTTCCTTATCTTTGCCAAAGCAATAGTCATCTTGAGCTCCAACCACAATAAAGGAAAGTGCTAAAACAGCACTTAAAAGGAAAAGTTGTTTCATGTCTAAAATGACAAAAATGTTTGAAAAATGAAGTTAAAAAAGGAGATTTATTACAAATGAATTATTTAATGTGTTTTTCTTATAAGACAGTGTGGAACTTAATCTAATCTTTTATCTTTAATCATTTTCTATCATTTAGTCATAAAATTATAAAAAATTAGGTCAAAAATCCTATTAAAATTAAATAACAGCCAATACAGATACAGTTTGTCATTTAACTACAAGGGAAATTATATGTAAAGGAATGAAATAATCATTTGGCAACTCCATTATAACAACACATATAGCAGTTTAGTCTGGTATACGTACATAATTGGCCATTACAACCTTTTTTCAGAGTTACTACCTAACTTGTCACAGCCGACATATCATCGTGCGAGATTTTGCTCTATCTGCCATTTTATATATCTCGAGTCAATGATGCCAGGTTTAGGTTTTTGACACCAAAATTGTTAACATCTGCTATCCGTTTTTGCCTATTTATCTCAGAAACTGGACGAGATATCCGAAAACGGATTGCAGACTTGAAAAATTTGGCGTCGAAAAAAAAGTAGCATCATTAACTAGAGATATATAAAATATATGGAATGGAGGATAGAGCACATAAACTCCCGCACGACTATATTCTGTGCATCATTTTTTATCCATAAGTACCGGAACCTACAGTTTATCGTCGAATACGAACGACAGACTTGAGAAATTTTTTCATGGCAATCAGTTACTCTTTAAGCTTTTTCCAAAAGACTGCTAAAAGATGATGCCGAAATATTCTTTCATATATCTTTCTTTCAAGAGTTTGAACTACATACTCTGTTTCACTCTTTGTAAAAATCCTATCAAGTCTTGCAGACATTAGCAAGCCACAAAATGTAGGCAAATAGCTACGTTTGCAACAAAGGGTTATTACCGCTATTACTTAATTTTGATCGACTTATACTTGCGATCTATAAGATTTCAATTGATAAGCTTCAGCTGGGTACATTACCACAGCACTGATACATTCTTTGACTTTCCAACTTTAAAAAATCTTGCTGTTGTGTTACAGATATTATGTTCCTTCCGCTTAAGAGTTGATCAAAAGATTTTTAAAATTTTACTCAAATAAATCTGTAATTCATTTTTTTTTTTTCAATTTCTTTTTTTGTATTTGAATTTTTTATATTTTTATCGTTTTTCAATTCCATTTAATTTTAAGTTATATTCTTGTAGAAACATACATATTTTACAAGTAAATCAATATATTTTTATTTAATCAGCATATACATATTTTATGGAATCCTTCAGTTGATGTCTTTATATTTTTAAAGTATTTGTTTGGCCCTTTCTTTGGCTTGACTTAATAAATCAGAAATTAAAGGGAAGTACTAGTACATGTTATCCCACTACACATTTTTGTATGTGTATTAGTATATGGCACGTGGAAACTAAGTTTGAATATTATGGGAGTGCCCATTATCAATATTAAAATAAGAAAAATGAATTTAAATAAAAAGAAAAAAAGAATGCCTTAATAGTGCATTAAATATGTCTTTCTTATTACCGACAAGTTAAAGACTTTGAACATGCAACTTTTGAAGAAATTTGTAAAGGAGAAACGGTTTATTGTAATGGTTTACAACAGGCTTGTTTGTGTCTAAAGACATATTAAGTTGTGTAAATCAAAATATTTTTAAAATAAAAGGAGCAGTAGTATATTTTTCGCGACTTTTTAAAACAATGTAATTAAGTGTTGATTGTTTTATAGATATGACTTTTTATATACTTTTCAATATGTAATATTAATATAAGAATATATAAATTTCTATGTATAACAAGAAGCTGTAATGATCACTATACTGGAGTTTATGTGCTCTATCCGCCATTTCATATTTTTTATAAATAAATATATCTCGAGGTAATGATGCCACTTTAGGTTTTCGACCACAAATTTTTCAAGACTGCAATCCGTTTTCAGATATCTCGTCCAGTTTCGGAGATGAATAGCCGAAAACGGATTGCAGATTTTAAAAATTTTGGTGTCAAAAACCTAAAATGGCATTATTGACTCGAGATATATAAAATGGCGGATAGAGCACATAAACTTCCGCACGACGATTTGTTTAGTACATATTTATATAAAATTATAAAAAAAAAACTTTACTTGTTTCATTATAAAACATTTATTTAACGAAAATGTAGAGAATATTTGAATTTAAATTATACGATTTAAAAAGTGTACAGCCTGTTTTACGATATCGCAACCACAACAATTCCATACCTAGGAAATAATTTAGTGCAATGAATTTGAAGACGATTTGCCGTAGAAAACGCTACTCTAACACGATTTTTTACATACTCGTATCACTTTTGTTTTCATGTTTTGAAAAATCAAGAAGTAACGTTTATTTTTAATGTTAAGCCATGGGCTTAAATGGTAAGTTTTCAATATTAACAAATTAAACATGAACAAATGAATAAATCTCCGAACGTTTGTATAAAACAGAAAAGTATATGATGGTCCAAACATTTTTATTAAGACTAGTTACTTAATATTTAATTAATATGTTATATGCCAACTTCCAATAATGTATAAAGCCATATCACTATGAAGAAAAGTCCTGGCAAATTTTGATGGAAATAACTGCGTATATCATATGCAAAAACTTTTACTTGAATACATACACACATACACACATAATTGGTCATTACAACCCTGTTTCAGGAACACGATCTAGCTTCTCGCAGCAGCCATGTTGTGTGTGTCAATTTTTAACCATAAGTACTGCAACCTACAGTTTAGTCCCGACCCCGAACGACAGCCTTAAGAAGTTTGTTCATGGTAATCAATTACTCTTAGATCTTTTGCCACAAGACTGCTAAAAAAGTAGTAGTCCAAAGAAATATCTTTTTCTTATATCTTTATTTTTTAAGATGTCAGAATTAGGGTTTGAACCCGCAACTCTTGTCTAGGGGGATTACAACTTTAGTTTTACTTGAATAGGAAAACTTTATTGCAAAAAAAATCAACCTGGGGCCTTATTCTATAATTCTCTTAAGCTAAAATGCTAAAATTTTTGGGTTTTTTAAACAGGCTGGGCGTTAGAATATATAAAATTAAAAAGTTTAGAGGTAATAGGTACAATAAGCGTTCAAGAATTCTATTCGTAGCCAAAAAGTCCTAAATCAAGTTTATAAATTTTTAGCGATAGAGTTTTAGCTTAGAAGAGTTACAGAATAAGGCCTCTGGATTAAAAGCTGGGTGGGACAATTTTTATGAACTTACATTTGCTCTTACTTTAATCAATAGAATGCTCACTGCCAATTTTTCAATCTACCTCGACTCCTTATATTTTGTACACACAATCTGTAAATTTGCAATGTACTCGTATTCTAATAGGATTTTATGCAGGACGGGCATACGAATTTTGATAGCATTCACTTCTTATCTTAATGTAAATAAGAGAATGCTAATTGCAAACTTTTAGTAATCTAGCACTGCTTCTTCTGTTCTCTATCAACAAATGTATAGAGCCACCATACCACTAGAGAATGATGGATGGGGCCAATTTTTATGAGGGAATGTGTGTGTGCCATACTTAAGAAATATTACTTGAATAGGAAAACTTTAAATCCTAACGATCACAAAAATCGATGAAAATCTTTCTTGACTAAATGAATAGAATGCTAAATGCCAACTTTCTATGGTTTTTTGCACAAAAATGCATAAATCTGTGAGTGTCAACGTAATTTATCTGCCAAAAATTTTCACACTATATGCAATACAAAATATATGGGACAAATACAAATAGCACAAAGTCAAATGGACTACAATTGAAAAATCAAAGTTTTGCGTGAAAAAGTACTACTAAGTTTAGATATTTAGAGCAATCGATTTGCTAAAATATGAACAATATGGATTTGGATTATTCTTACTCGACCATCATTAATGTATCAATTCTTTCGCCAACTGTAATTTTGTTTTGTCAGTTGCAAAATTTCCAAGGATGTTTCTGATTAAGTTATAATTTCCTTTAACGAGTTCTATCTGGCGTATATACTTGTAATAGAGACTTTGGAGACGCTAGCTAGCACATTGTAATTGCTAAATTAATTGATTTTTTTGACTAGTATACTTCTTTATAAAGAACATTGTCTTCTTTAAAATTAATTTCTAACAAATGATGAGACCACAAATGATGAGATCACAACAGCATGAAATTAATATTACAATGTATGTTACCTTCCTTAATGGCATCATAAAAATTATTTTATTTTCTTGTTTCAATTTCTCCCAGCAATTTATTAACGCCTTAAATTACATTGGGGATATTCACTAGGTTTTTTATTATGTGTTATTATCATAAAGTTTTTGATTTTTTTTTATTAATACAAAACGGACAATAAAGCGTAATAGCAAACCTTGTGAATACCCCAATTGTACTTAATTGTGTTATATTACGACTTCCACTGCTTGCATATTCGTGAGTTTTTCTCACAAAATAATCAAATAAAATGGATTTATTTATTATAGAATAGGGGTTAATAGTTGCATCACATACGTAAAAACAACATACATACATAAGACAATAATTTTAATTATTGCACATATTGTCTGTTTGTTTGTATGTTTCTCAATAAAAAAAAGCCAATAAAAACTATAATAAATAAAAATATTTGCCACATCCATTTAAGAAAAAGCAATATTCACAAATTGAAAAATGAATTCATGTAATATTATTATACTCGTAAGAAAACATGGACAGACAAGTGGGAATTCATGATAAATGTGAGAAAACTATTAGGGTGTTATAACATATTTATGTACATATATTTTTACCTATAAATGTAAGTTTTTCAAGAGTACATTTTTAAAATTCGGTAATTTTTTTAGAACTTTGTAGAAAGTATTACGACAAATATTTTCATAGAACATATTAATCCTCTAACTCCCTCGCAAAACTATGTTTTTGTGAATTTCAAACCAAATGCATAGACTCCAACATATTTGACATTGTCTTAATATGTTATTGTCGAACATATTTGAACGGCAAAACATGGCATGGCAATTGTATGATGTTTCACTTATTACTCTATTGTATAGATCAACATGTGCACGGCTTAAGTTTCTATAACACATTAATTCATTTTTCCTCAATTTCAGTATTTCAATTCAGCAATAAATCTTGATTTATTTACGTTTGAAAACTTTTGAAAATTAATTATTATTTTAGCACATAAAAGAGTAATCCTAATGTGTCATGCATAAATGAAAACAGCTGCTAATTGTAAACAAATAAGATAAAAAGAAATTTGTTTTTAACAGTTTGGGCATATCGTCGTGCGGGAGTTTATGTGCTCTTTCCACCATTTTATATATCTTGAGTTAATGATGCCACTTTAGGTTTTTTACACCAAAATTTTTAAAATCTGCTAACCGTTTTCGGCTATTTATCTCCGAAACTGAACAAGATATCCGAAAACGGATCGCAGACTTGAAAAATTTGAGGTCGAAAACCTAAAGTGGAATCATTAACTCGAGATATATTTAAAATTTGATATAACGGATAGAGAAAATAAACTCCCGCACGACGATATATAATTTTAAATTAAAATGTAAAAAGATATGTTTGAATCAGTGTGAATAGTAGAAATATTCGGTGTTGTTTTACACAAGAAATTCGTGTTACAAAAACCAAAACAATGGCATTTGGTTTATACGAACGCAAATTGTTTGACGTTTATTTCTATTTATACATACGTGCGTTATAGGCATTTCGTGTTTTCTGAGCGGACCTGTATATGTTGATAGAAACTTCGAAATTTAGTACAAAAAACTTTCTTTACATTAAGAAGTACATGAGCAAATTATTTCCCTTTTTATTTTTTTTATTTACTTCAAACAGAGAGAGCAAAGCAAGCTGGCATTATAGTTTTCGTCAAAACTGAACCACCCTAATGCAAATTAAATATTGGAATATACATATGTATGTATTTTAGATCAGTTTATAGAGTATGTAGAATGTGCATTAGTAGGTTTTTTAAATTTATTACTTTTTAAACAAATAAATAAATAATAAAAAAAGAAGCAAAAAGTTCTTATAGGGAAAGAAACCATGGAAACGCGGGACATTAAGTTAATCTATTGTTCTATCAGTCTTATAAAAAATATATATTTAGAAATGTTTAAACAATTACATCAAATTTCAAATATACGAATAAATGAGAAAACTGTTGTAAAATTATTGAATCATCAGCAAAATTTTGTAATTTTTAATAAAGCGCAGAAAAAATAAATTGAATTGAGTTGAAAGAAAATCGCTTTTTGTTTTCTTTGTTTTTTTTTTTCTAAAATGAATGACTGCGTGTAGTTGACGGATATTTTTTTTGTTTCTTTTTTTAAATAGAAAATTAAATAAAAGATGCCAAAAATATTTTACAAAAAAATTTAATTTTTATTGTCTTTTTTACTTATTTATGTACGTTTTTTATTTACAAAAAAATTTTAATTTTATTTTATTCATTTGTTGATATAGAAAATTAGAAAACAACTGTTACAGAAATAAATGTTTAGATTTGTTTATTTATTTATTTATTTTTTTTTAACTTTCAGTTTTGATTAATTGCCGAGTTTTCAACATTTCAAAATTATGACACTTTATTTTCGATTATGATTTAAAACTATAATTCTTTTAGATAATTTTTTTAAATAATAATATTCTGTGTTATAAAGTCTATAAACGCTTGACGTTCAATTTCTGTTTATCTATGACAAGTTGTCTTGTATTATGTGACACTTAAGTGAATATGAGTAAATCTATTTGAACCAACATTTTAATTAAAAAAATATATTCTTTAAAAATTTTTTATAAAATTTGTTATTCTAAGTATGTTGACTTTAAACTTTATTTTTTTCAAATGTAAAATAAGAATTTATTGAATTTAACAAGTTTATTATAAGCAATCTTATAATGACATATGCTTATATAAAAAGACTCACATGCCAATATATCGATATTTAGGAAGCATCATAATTTTGAAATATTTTTTTTTTAATTTATAACATAAAATATTGATTGACAGGCTTTTAGACGATATGATAAAATATTTTTCTTCTGAATTAAAACATTTTATAATTTTTCCGGCAAATAATTTTAGTTTAAAATATTTTTTAGGTTCTGGGAAACTTCAAACTTCCGAAAATAGTTCTAAAGAAATATATATGTAAATACTCATATACACCAAGAAAGGCTAAAATAAAAATAATTCGAAAATATTTATACACATTTATTTTTTAGATTTCTATTTCTTTGATTAATTTTGCTTTAGAGGCCAATTTATTATGTTGTGAAGCCATTTGAGATATAAATATATATAGAAATATATTTGTAATTATTATATCGGTCTTAAGATTCTCAAACTGGTATTCTTTATGAGAATTAAAATCCGTCAAGAAATATGTATAAATACACACTAGCGAAACTGAACTAGTTTTCGACCTCCGCTACAAAGGTCTCCTCAGAGTTCTTTTTCTTTTTAAGACCAATACTCAGGAGTAAACCCCTACCCATGCAATGCATTGTATTGGAATATTGAAGATATAGAATAAAGAGATAGATTTTTGTTTCCTAATTTTATTGATCGCCATATGTCAATGAGACAAGTTGCTATCAGTTGATCACTCAAAGGCCACGCTTAAATGATCAACAGCAACTGCCCCATTTGTCAGTGGATGTTGATAGTGAGTGGTGACCGTCTTCACTAATTAGGTTAGCTGTTATCTTCGAAGAAGATCGCGCTGTACTCCTGATCATTCGTTTCTAGTGGAATAGACTGGATATGTCAGAGAGCGGTTTTACTTGCAGATGGACATCTTGGAGAGGGAGGACCTCTTAATTTTTTTTAAGTTATAATTTAGAAAAATAGCAAATTTTTGTATTTTATAATTTTTTTGTCCTTCGCTGGGATTGAACCTCGGTCGATTGAGTCACTGTGCGAACGCTCTAACCACTATGCCACGACCACCCCGTCTTTGTGTTCTACATATTGATTTTTTTTTTATTATCCATTTAATTCGCCATCTATTTAAATTAGATTTGCGAATTGCATATATGTATGAAAAAAGGGCTGTAAGGGTCAATTATGATTATCTTTCCAAAAAATAGTAAAAATATACAATAAATTGGTCCAAAGTCAGTCATTTGAGATAATAAACTTTGTGTTAAACACAAAAACTTTATTTAATTATTACAATAATTGAAATCACTTTCACTAGGGACCTACAGTTTAATGTCAATCCCGAACGACAGACTTGAGAAGCTTGTTCATGGCAATCAATTACTCTCAGAGCTTTTGCCAGAAGTGTGCTAAGAAGTAGTCGGCGAAAGTAATATTTTTTTGATGTCAGAACTGGTGCTCTCGTCTTAGTAAGCCAACACACTAACCACTAGACCACGAAGACTACAACGGCTTAAGATAACCGTACAAAAAATCCAACGTGGTCAAAACATTCGATCTCGATGGAAAGTTTGCATCATCTTCATGTAAAAGGATCATGCCCTCAAATCGATCGTGTACAATATTTAATATGGCGTGAGTTAAAAGTAATATTGCCACAAATGTAGTAAAAGCTATCAGAAACATGGTTAGACTTTTGTAGTTTTATAATAAAATCACTTAATTCGGAAAATAACATTAGCGGTACTCACCCTTCGTTGCAAACGCCTTTGCAAACAAGCAATTTTAGCATACTTATACATATGTATGTATATGCCTACATTTTGTTATTGTTTGACATGGTTTGCTACGTTTGCAATACTTCCAAGGGCCTTTGTAACGAGGAGTGATTACCGCTATTGTATCACCAAAAGTAAGTAAAATTGAAATACCTCGGAATTTGTAGCTATTTTTCTGGTAGATATTGTCGAATTTAAAACAAATATGTTTTTTTTTTATTTTTACAAACACCTTTCAAAATCTGAAGTTACGTGTAAAAAGCTGATTCCATAGTTATTTTTTCTTATTTTTAGCTAATAAATTAGTCGAATTAAACCGGCTTTAACTATGTTTGGTGTTTGGCAAATTTCAAAACAGATCAAATCTAGATTTTTTATCATTTGGAAAATATTGTTTAATTGTAAACCTTTTAATTGGTCAATATAGAAAGCATTCTATCAATTAGAAATACCAATTTCATTAAATCTTAAAAGCTCTTAAATAACAGTTAAATTAGAATTCTAACAAAAGATAAAAGAATTGAAGAAATTATGCAATTAAATGGCAAAATGAATGAAATCCATTGTTTGATTTTCCACAAATACTCGTATATCTTAACGAGTATGTTTTAATTTTATCAAGGCATAATAAAATTTCAATTGAAATTGAAATTGATCTGTATAAAGATTTTTAAACTGAATATAAAATATACGTATGTATGTGCGTACGTGTATGGTACATACATACATACATATGCGCATATGCATAATAGCCCAAGTCATAAGTACTCAGATTTAATAATCTAATCTGCACGAAACTACTTTCAGCTAAAATATATTTTGCAACAAATTAAAATTCCATTAATTTTCCGCTTACTTTTACTGAACGGAGGAGATCATATAAGAGAACTGACCGACAGCCCGATATACATATAGAGATGTTAAGCATATGCGATTTTTCTAGATTAGCTTTTATTTTACTTTATTCGATAGAATAATTGTGAACAAATGTTTGTTGTTTCAAAACTATTTTCATATTTCTAGGTCACCATTAACGACAACACCATCGCTACCGCAATGAACACTTGATTAAAACAAAAATTGTTTTTGAAAAAAAAAAAACATACTTTTAAGAACGCAAACCATAAATTATTAGAGAAATTTATTTAATAGGTTTTTATAAATTTTTGCTATTTACAGAAGAGTTGGCAGAAGGAATAAACAAACATTTTACTACACTTGAAAATTTATACATATTTCTCAAGTACATACATACATACATATATGAAAATTATATATACAGACATGTATTAATAAAAAATGTGTATTTCGTTCACGTCTTTTAATTAATAATACACTGAAATAATTAAAGCTTTTCTTTAAAAAAATATGTACATACGTACGAGAGCAGTTCTTAGCCTGACAAAACGCTTTGTCTAGTGGAGCTTTTACCAGAAGACTGCTAAGAGGTAGACGCCGAAACAAACATTTTTTTCATATTTCTTTTGTTTTTAAGATATCAGAGCTAGGGTTTGAACCCGAAGTTCTTGTATAGTAACCCAGCAGAAATTAGTGCTTACCAGTAAGCTATTTTTAAGGGAGAAATTGTGAGCAATCACTTACACGTGCGCATCAATAATGCATGATTTTTATATGAAATGAGCCGCCAAAATGCAACAGAAATGCAATAATTCCTTATCCTGTAGCATTTTTGGAAACTTTAGGGTATGAATAAACAATACACAACTGCTAAACTACGACGAATAGAAAGTGTTAGGAGAAGGAGCTCTTTAACTTAAACGTGGTCATTCAAGCATTGAACGTGAACAAAGAAGTTTACATTCAAAGTCATAGCTAAACTGCATGATAGGGTATTAGACGATCGCCTAGTGAAAGTGTGTGAAATATTTAATGCCATAAGCATCTCTGACATTTTATTTTTCACCTAGACGTACTGATGAAAAAGATTTTCTACTGCTGTTTGACCAAAAACATTTTCGAATAAAAATTTCCCAAGCTTGTGCGAATCGTTTTAAAAAAAATAAAATGGATTTAAAGCACGGTTTCAAGACTGTTATTGAGATATGGATCCATCACTATATACAAGAGACAAAAGAACAATCCAAACAAAAAAGGACTGAAGCCGGTAAAAGTGCATTAAAGAAGGCAAAACAATTCAACTGGCTTGTAAGGTTTTCATTGATTGCAAATTTATCCACTTTCTTCAAATGTAAAATAATAATACGACAATTTTGCTTGTTAACATACCCAGAGTGTTGAAAATGAATTTCATTCAAAAATATGATTTTTTTTTCATTTCGTGCAATTTCTGACCAATTGTGTTTGTTTTGCAAATAAATGGCCAATAAATCCCAACGTTAATCAAGCATAAATCGTTCAGTGGAGATAATGTAGTGAATTTTTATGACAGAATTAAATTACATAATTTAAAATAACCGGTGGTTCAAATTTAAACCGATAGATAGCCCACCCCATAACAACAGCAAAATTAAACGAATAAAAGTTCGATTTATTTGACCGTCCATCTTATACACCTAATGTAGACACCTTAAATCTAAAAAAAATTCCTTGCAGACAAACATTTTACCTCGAATTAAAATGCCATGGCAATTGTAAACGATTATTCTGAGGAGCTTCAGAAAATTATTTTAAAGACGAAAAAAGCTAAAATTTTGCTTTGTGTTAGAATTTCTAAAACAATTTTTAGTTAGAGACATACGAGTGTAATATAAAGAAATTATATTTAAAGTTTAATTGTAATAAATTTAATCTGAAGCAACAAATATTAATAAAAATCAAATTTTTTATACAATAATGGTTACGCCTTTTTCGTCATATACTCGTAGCTTAGCGTATTAAAGTTTCCAAAGTTTATACTGCAAAATAAAATAGTTTTAACAATCAAGGTCTTCGTTTTTTTTTTTTTTTGTTAGGCTAAGAACATTACTAACAGCCCTCGTATGTATGTATGTATGTATGTATTTTAATTTCCAATGTAAAAAAATTAAATTATTATTAAACAAAGTGGCGTAAAGCATAAATTAATTTAAATTTAATTTTAAAAGTATAAAAAAAGTTAAATAAAATAATATAAAGACGAAAAACTCTTATCAACAAAAGGTGCTTTGCCTACTAATTTGAATGCCATTTTAATTTTAAAGAGGTTTAGTTTTCTATGTCGCGCTTATTTGTTTATTTAGCCTATAAATCACAATTCTTCACAACTAAAGTATCATAATTAAGATACAAAAATTTAAAAACATTGGTAATTGTTAATTCAAATACCAATTTCTTTTCCTTTTTAAATATTTTATTTTCTAACTTTATTTCTATTTTCCTTTTTGAGAGCAATTTTTCTTATAAATAAATTATAATACGAAGTTTAAATAAATTTTCTTTTAATATTAAAAAAAAACTAAAAGTGCAGTTGTGAGAAGCTAGGCCGTAAACCTGACAGAGGGTTGTAATGGCCAATTATGTTTTTATGTATGTATGCAAACGTGG
Organism: Metopia argyrocephala; assembly: GCA_963576795.1. Taxonomy (NCBI): domain Eukaryota; kingdom Metazoa; phylum Arthropoda; class Insecta; order Diptera; family Sarcophagidae; genus Metopia; species Metopia argyrocephala. Next base: position 52,363,466 of record OY756210.1, read on the forward strand.
AATTGTACGATTTTGACTTATAAACAATGTAAACAGGTTTTTATTTAAATCACTCAATTCTAAATGTAATGGTTTGACAATTGAACTGAATTTATTATTTTAGGAATAAACAGAATATTTTTAGAAGATGAAAAGAAGTTCAATAACTTTGAAAAAATTATTTACATAAATATTAAGAAGACTTACGAAAATAAAAACAGAACCAACTGAATATTATGTCACCACTAAAAATGTAAAAAAGTAAAAAAGAATGATTATGTTGATGATCATTGACATCATAGACAGTTTGTTACAAATAAACTTGGGGTCAATAAAATTTATGCCACAAATTTAGACGCAATTGATGAGATATTATCTATTATAAAAAATATACATATACACAGATATACATACGTATGTACTTATATAAGTATATGCTCGTACATATATAAATAAAATTGAAATGTTTAGACAAAACGACTCTTTTAATAAGAAGATCACGTACAATTTATAATAAACATTCGTTGATTAAAACGTAATTGAAACATATTTTCTTTTCAATTGTAAGCAGCTCATGACTCTGATCATTATTTTCCTTTATTTTAGCGTGTTATACTTATAAAAGCTGAGTGTTTTTTGCCAATTTTGTATTTAAATTATTTTGCAAAATTACAATTTGCCCATACGATTTTCTTTACGTGCATTGGTTTGATATTGAAATGTTGTTTTAAATTTCAAATAATTATTTTACAATTTTATTAATTTACAGATTTTACACTTGCAAAATCTAAATCGATTAATTAAATTTCAAAAACGTTTTTATGATTTCAAAACGTGCTTTTAAATCGATATTTTAGCATTTTTATTGGAACGAACAATTAATTTAATTATATAGATTGAATGTGATTAATTAAGAAAATTAAATTTTAATCACTCGTATTTTTTTTCTATTATAGTGAAATACATTGCTTATGGGGATAAGTATGTCTCTACTCAAGAGACTCGTCCCGAGACGTCCGTTCTCAAAGATGGTATCAAAACTATAAATTGTTATCATAGATGGGCATTTTTCAGCACCAGTACTTTTTCAGTATTTTCTTTTTTTACTGTTTAGTGGAAAAAAAATTATATTCACTAAATTTTACTGAACACTGAGACACGTAATTCAGTAAAAAATAGTAATGCAGTATGCCCATGTATGATTCTTATGTTTAAAAACTGATACACTAAATGAGAATCATATCCATTACAGGGTGTCTCAGAACTCAAAATAGTGACAAGATTGATTGTAACCATCATGAGAAAAGTCAGAAAAGAAAGCATGAGCATTTAAGAAAAACCTAAAAATTTGGTCAAATTGTAACCATTTTGCGGTTATTGTAGTTAATTTTTATTATTTTTGTTCATTTAAATTTTGCAACCGTAACCCTAAATAACATTTCTAGAAGCACAGTCCAAAATAATGACACAATTGCGTAAAGTTTTCAAGAATTAAGACTATTTGTTAAATTATGGCTTTAAAATTTTCAAAATTTGTAGACTTTGAAAGGCCCTCTTTAAAAAAATTCGCTAAAGTGCCTTTGCAAGTACCATTAAAATTTCGCGCATTTAATCAAGATTTTAAAATGGTACAAAAAAAAAAACGAGTAAAAAAATAAAAACCTCAAGTAACCCGGTTTTTGCTAAGCCGTTTTACTCAGTTCAATTGTTGTTTAGTAGTTTTTTATTACGTTTCGGCTTGACGGTGAGTTCTGGGACACCCTGTATAAAAAAAAATTAAAAGCAATACATTCCTTGTTTTCTTTTTTGTGAATTTATGAGAAGAAATTATTTGATAGCTGGTTTTAATAATTCACATACTTAAGGGTACGTAATAGGGTGGGTCAATTTGTTCGGGACCGAAAAACATGACAAAGCGTATAGCAAGGTCGTAATCTACGGGAAATTCTAAGAACTTTTCCCAAAGAATCCATGGTTCTAAAATCAAAATCGAGCTTCCGGTTTTTTAAGAGAAAATTTGGTGTTTTAGAAAATATAAAATACTAGATTGTTTTTATATTTTGCAGAGCATAAAAATTTGTAGTGAATTGCATTACTCTACACTGCCCATTTGTGGAAACATGTAGTGCAAATTTGGATATGAAATAATTTAAATCACACCTTCATAATGTTTGCTTTCTTTTTATTCGTCTTATAATCTATCTAAGTATATTCACTATATGCATACATATATAAGTATAAGTATAAGAAGGAGATTACCACTAGTTGTGCGAGAAAAAAAACACGATTCTTTAAATGCACTAGACAGATGACAAATTCTTATTGATCAAGGCCATCATCATAAACTACTCGTACATACATGCATATATTTATGATAATAACGTCACTATAATGTGTTGGTGCCGAGCATACATTTTTCAAAATGAAACAAAATTTAAAATATATAAAAACTTATGGGACCAAAAATATTAATATTTTTTAAAGCATTACTACACAGAAATCTATTTTCAGAATATTTGTATATTCCTTTTTATGAGAAAAAACTGTTTCAAAAAATACAATTTTTAAAAACATGAATGTTAAGGTTAAGTGTGTTCCCACACGCAATGACCGTTAGTTTTGATTCCTGCCAAAAATGAAAGGAAAAGTCAATTGTGCTTTAAAACAAAGTAAACTTTTGTATAAAACTTATTAAAGTTTTAGTTATCGATGATTTAAATACTCGTACAGAATAAAATCATTACAAACAAAATTTGTTTAAGAATTTTTAATTTATCAATTTTAAGATTACTCCTTTATATACATATGGATGTGCCGATTACTTATAATTATATTTTCATATATACATACATATGTCAGTATATATATAAAAATAATTGTTTTTGAAGTTGACGTGATAACCTTTTTTAATAATTCACTTCACGTTAAATCACCTTTTAAGTAAATGGTATGTAGTAGGTGTATGCTGGTATCAGTGACAAAAGGTATAAACCTTTTGTAACTGCAGTTAAACATTTTCATTATAATGCCGGTTTAGTGTAGACAACTGGAAAAGAAAACTGAAAATAAATTTTATAGACAGTTACTACCTGCGTATGAATAAGCTATTCATCTATTGTTCCTGTTTTGGAAATGGTATAAATTGCATGAACAACACAGAGGCAAGAAGTACACACTGTGATGGGTAAAGGGAAAATAAAAGAGTTTTTTTTTTTCTTCTTTTATTTCAGCTATATATAGGGTGTTTTTTATTGAGGTATAGAACTTTAAGTTGGCATCACTTTTTTAACTGGCTGCCATTTTGTCAGCTGTCAAGTGATTAATATTTAGTTTGGTTTGCCATTTCGTCATGAACAGGTTGACAAAAGAACAACGCTTGCAAATCGTGCAAATTTATTTCGAAAATAATGGTTCAGTTCGCGAAGTTTACCGCAAGCTCCGTCCATTTTATGGTCGACATAATCGTCCATCAGAGCAATTAATTCGGTTAACCATGGATCGTTTTCGCACTACGTTTACTCTATGTGATAATACGCATCCGCAGAGACGTCGAACAGTGCGCACCGAAGAAACAATTGCCGCTGTAGAGCAAAGTGTTGAAGAGAACCCGAATGAATCGATTCGCCACCGTGCACAGCAATTGGAGCTTTGTCCATCAACTTTATGGAAGATTTTGCGCAGAGATCTTGGCTTGCGACCTTACAAGATCCAGCTTGTGCAAGAATTAAAGCCGCGAGACCATGCAATGCGTCGTGATTTTGGTGTATGGGCCGAAAATGAGATTGATCTCGATGCTGATTTTCATCGCAAAATTTTGTTCAGTGATGAGGCTCATTTTTGGTTGAATGGCTACGTCAACAAGCAAAATTGCCGCATTTGGAGTGAAGAGAATCCACATGAGACCCTTGAGACGCCATTACATCCACAAAAACTGACTGTTTGGTGTGCTCTATGGGCTCGTGGAGTCATTGGGCCATACTTCTTCCGAAATAGTGCTGGAGAGTCAGTTACCGTTAATGGAGACCGGTATAGAGCCATGATAACCGACTATTTTGTTCCCGAATTGGATGGCATGAATTTGGATGAGTTGTGGTTCCAACAAGACGGCTCTACATGCCACACAGCGCACGTCACAATCGATTTATTGAAGGAAACATTCGATGAGCGCATAATTTCGCGGAATGGACCTGTCAATTGGCCACCAAGATCGTGTGATTTGACACCATTGGATTATTTTCTTTGGGGATATGTGAAGTCGCTCGTCTACGCCAACAAACCAGAAACGTTAGGGGACTTGGAAGCCAACATTCGTGGCGTTATTGCCAACTTACGGCCCCATCTGCTCGAAAAAGTGGTTGAAAATTGGCTTTATTCGAGCTAGCCGCGACGGCCTCATGCCCGAAATCATATTTAAACATTAATGGTATAAAATTATCCTTCCAATAAAGCCAAATTGGTGGACATTAAGCGCATGGCGGCAGTGCAACGGAGAGCAGCGCTCCGCATAGCGTGCTCCTACCGCACGGTATCGGAGCCGGCTATCTTGGTGGTCGCCGGGGTAATACCCATCGATCTCCTCGCCAGGGAGCGACAATTCGTCCACCAACACAAGGGCGAAATTGGAAGAGAAGGCGCACAATCTGTGGCAAGGTCTCAGTCCCTCCGTGACTGGCAGTTACGGTGGGATACTGAGACACGCGGAAGGTGGACTTACGCCCTTGTCCCTCAAGTGGACGCTTGGCTAAATCGTCAGCACGGTGAGGTAGATTACTACCTCACGCAGTTGCTGACGGGCAATGGGCACTTTCGGTCTTTCCTGTCTAAAATAGGAAAGGCCGTAAGTCCCACATGCGTCTACTGTGGAGCACAATCCGACTCCGCTTTCCACACTTTTTTTGAGTGTGAGAAGTGGATGTTGGAGAGGCGTGCACTGGAGAGGGATCTTGGCATCTTGACTCCCAACACCATCACGGGAGTCATGTTAGGAAACCTTGCTGCATGGAGAAGGATCGCCTTTTTTGCGAGGGGGATCCTTCGTCGGAAGGAGAGAGACCTTGCAAGGTCGATGGAACTGTAGGGTCCAAATGGACCGGCATATAAGGCTCCATCCTGAAGTAAGGTCATAAATTGACGGTCCCAGGATGGAGCCTGGTGATATAGAGAGGGGTTTTAGCCGGTAGGCACGCAATAATTGCGTGGAGTCCGGCACGACGGGTGGCAACAACCACCTAAGTGCGTAAATACATTTCCCCTCTCACCAAAAAAAAAAAAAAAAAAAAAATTGGTGAACATTAAAACGATTTTCTTGTGTTTTATTTCAATTCAAAGCTCTATACCTCTAAAAAAAACACCCTGTATGTATTTTTCCATTATTATACGTATATAAAGCGGATTACAATTCGGCTTTCAAGTGCCTATATAGCCAGCATTGGCTTTAACGAATTCCTAATTCATTAGCCTTGATGTGTGTTCGTTAAAGATTGTACTCAAAAAAGTTTTTTTTTTTTCTTTTTGTTTCATTAACAGTCAGTACAGTTGTGCTCAGAATAATAGGTAAAAGTTGCAAGTCATAAGTAGGAGAGTTTAAGAAATCTATTTAATTTTTTGTAGTAAAATACTCGTAATAGCGTTAAATAAAGATTTAAAAAATAAACTTTAAGTACATGATTTGTTAAGAAAGAAATTTTTTTAATGATCTGAAAATCCGTCTTCCAGTTCCAAATGAATGAGTGATAATTTGTTTTATTAAATTTGTTTCGTCATAAAACGCCTTAATATATCAGAAACTAAATTCTAATAAATGAATTTAGATTATTTTTTGCGGAGATTTCTCAATCAAAGAAGAAAATGATATTCCTGAAGGAATATACCCAGCAGAAAATAGTGCTTACCAGTAAAATATTTTGTGAGAAATTGTAAACAATCACGTACTCGTGCGCATCAATAATGCATGATTTTTATATGAAATGAGCCGCTAAGATGAAATAGGAATGCAAATTTATTGCAACCAGTAAGCAAATAGTACAAAAAATCAAAAATAATACCTTATCCTGTAGCATATTTGGAAGATTTAATGTATAAAAAACAATATATGTAATGCTTCCATTATTGCTTACAATTTTATTTATTGCTTACAAATCTTAAAAATGTTCTGCTGGGTATTGTGTTTGACAATACTTTGACTAACTCATTACAAAAAAATATATAGTTCTAATATAGAATAAATATATGATTTCCAAAGTGTTAGTTAAGTAGTATTTAATTGATGATTGTCATGAATATGTACAAGTCGAAAGAGACTATCGTTAATCGGAAACATGTTCAGTACGGCTGGTTTTTACTCCATAAATTTAATTTTCTTGTTCGATAGACAAATCATTGTTTGCAATTTATATTCATTTAGCAGAATTTAGTTTCTGTAAAGTACTTTTTAATATAATTTGAAGCTATTTCCTGTATTAGTCTGGTGCCCGACTTCAAACTGTTGTTAATATAATTACAAATTTAAAAATTGGCAAACGCTTAGAACAGTAGGTCTTAAACCATAATGTTTTCTTAAACCATAATGTTCTCAAGTATTTGAACGATTAGCGGAAACTGGATATTTTTGTTTGTAAGAAATAAACTGCAACTGTTTGATTTGTAAAATTATAAATGTACGTGACTGTAAAGATTAAAGTGTATTAAATTTGAGGAAAATCAGATCAAAATTGTTTCATTGCGCAAATAAATTTCTTGTAGAATATTATCAAAATCGTTGAAATAGAATGAAAGAATTTTGGATTTTGTGACATTTAATTTCAATTAATTCTATTTATCTCCTAGCAGATATTGTGCATGAAATCTACTACTTTTGCGAATTCCATCAAAATCTAATAGATTTTAACGAAATTTCCCATACATATCAAATTTTAATGCGCTACAAGATTTCGTTGAAATCTACTACGTTTTGTGATGAAATTCTGTTTTCTGTAATAAAAAATCTTATTTTTAGTACTAGAAATACAACACTGTAAGAGATACAGATGACGTTAGAAACAAAGTAGAGATAATTTAAAAAGAAAAAAAAAATACTTTTTGGAGGAAAAAGAATCAATCAAATAGTATTCATACCGCAAGTAAAATGCAAAATTTTAATAAATAGTAGTATAGCTGATTTTTTTTTTTTTTTTGCAAACAAATGTCAAAAAATTAAATTAAACACACTAGATTTTGAACAAGATTTCAACACTAATTGCCGATGTAATGAAAGAGACATTAATTATAATATAAGTTTTCTTATTAGAATTTAAATATAAACAAGGTTATTATATAGATTAATACAAGTTTAACAAAAAAATTCAAAAATAATTTTTTTAGTACATTTTAGACATATGCGCGTATTTTGAAAATTCACAAACTGAATTGGGGTCGACATAAATTGTTTGTTTATTTTTTCCAAGAAAAACATATAAATTTATAGGCGATTAGAAATGCTTAGAAATGTATATTTTTTATACAAAACTATCTGTCTGCCTGATAGTTATTTTAAATTTTATGAACTTACGAAAATGTCCAAAATATCTGTGAATGTGTCTATTTTTGATCAGAACCAAAATCTCATAAAAATGTTTTTATTTATTTATTAGATGTCTGACAATTCAAGAAAATCAAGGTCTTTAACATTTCCTGCTGTTCTTTTTTTTCTATGTTCTTTAGACACGCTACACTGTCGTTTGTTTGAATTTTAATTAAAGGAAAATAATTCTTTTAAAGAGAAGAGTAGTTAAAGAACATGTTCAGATATTCGAAACTTATTATATATGCCAAACATGTAATCATTTGTCCATTCAATAATCTTAAAATCAATTTCCTTTTTGTTTTCACGTTAGCAGTCATTTTTTTATTGTTATTGAATATTAAATTATTTACAATTAATTGCGCATAAACAAAGTACAAGAAAAAAATAATAAATTACTAGGTCGTCAAACTTTACAATTTAATAACTGAAAAACAACATTTAAATCTTTCATACTCATAAAGAGTGGATTTTTAGTTGCATTAGAATTATGGCTATCGATAACTACTCGTATGTGTTGACATTTCTATTCATCAATGCTCTTAAATTGTTTAAATTTACTTTGGAAAAGAAAGATTTCTATTTATGAATATCATATTGGACTTCGTCCATTTTGCAGTCAACATAATTGCTAATCCCGTAAATCCCGGGATTTTTCGTGATCGGGATTTCGGGATTGGCATCCCTAGTTAGTACTATTTATGCTATACTGACTAACCAGTTAAGCATCAACAATTAATCGGCCAAACATTAACAACTTTTGGTTTCAACAAGACACACAACTTGCCATACAGTGGGGCGCTATATGGTTGCTCACAACTTTTCCTCTAGAAGTGCTCCAGTTCTCTGGCTCTGAATTGTTGCGATTTAACGCCTTTGGATTACGTTTTATGGGGCTTTGTTAAGTCATTAATTTATTCTCTCAAGCTGGCATTGAAGCATTGACAGCCAACATTCAAACCACCGTTAACGACATGCGGCTAGATTTATTAGAAAAAGTAATCAAAAATTGGATTGATCGAATATTCATCAATTCTTATAAAGAATTTTTACCCCTATTAAAATACGAAAGAAAATTGTGAAAAACTTACTTTAAAAAAATTACAAATTGGACTAATTGTATGTAACACATTCTACTAAACGGAACCATGTAAGTTGAACTTATAATAGGAATAGAGATTTACAAACCTGAAATATTTAAAGATAAAATGTTCTTACAAGAAGTGCTTTAGGATTTGGATAATAATTGGCATTATACGAGTGTATTATATGAAGAGTACATATATAATTATTATGATCTGGTTTAGACCCAGCACAAATGCAAAACACTGCGACCTATAAGTTCTATTGTGTTCCTTTGAGTCTCCTGTTTGTCTAGCAGACCAACTGCCTTCCTTACGAACACCAGCAGGTCCGAAACTTTAGTAGTGGATATATCCGTCAGTGAGACCATATGTCTCCCTAAACACATCAATCTAAATCTATTAAGAGCCGTACATTCACACAATATGTGCTCTGCCGTCTCTGATGCTCTCGCCATTCTCATCAAATGCGCTCTCACACTACAATGACCTGTAAGAAAATCCATAAGGATTTTCATGTCTGGCCCTCTATACTTTAGAACATAGATGCCCAGTAGTGGCTGATATCAGCAAATTAAACTCACACGTATACTTACGCTCTTTTGTTTGATCGTCAATCAACCAATAGTTGTTTGTCTCTCCCAGTCAACATGCTGATTTCCTCTTGGTTGATTGACGATCAAACAAAAGAGCGTAAGTATACGTGTGAGTTTAATTTGCTGATATCAGCTACTACTGGGCATCTATGCTTTAGAATATCAGACTTACCCCCAAATCGTGCTGATGAGGAGTATAAGATGGTGTATAAAAAATCATTCTTGGAAAACCTTTAAAAGCTTCATTTTTACAAACCTTGTAAAAGTTTTTTAATTTTTTTTTAAACAAATATTAAAAACTTCACTCAATCAATGATAATTTGTGTTCCAACTTTTTTGCTTTAAAAGGTCAATCGATAAAAGTCACATCAATACTTTTCAAATGTTATTATTCAAATATCTAAATTCTAAATTATAAATAAAATTTTAACAACTACTATATGAGTCAAACAGACATAAATGTGTATATTTAAGACAAAAAGGGTAATATGTTTGTTATAAATGAAACAAAACGTTTGTTAAAATCACAATTGCTTGCTAAATATTTATTGTTCTCTATTTGTTAAATTTAAAATCTTGTTTTATTTATTTGTTCAAATCTGACACTTTATAAGTCTGTTTGTTTATGAACATGTTTAACTTGTGCAATATTTAATATGAAGAATAAATGTTTTAGTTGTTTAATAAATGTTTTGATAAGCTCATAATTATTATTTATGATGTGAGACAAATTACATTTTAAATAACATTTAATTGTGTTCAAACATACAACAGTCTTTCTGTATGTTTTCGATAAATTAGGGTATCCCTTAAAAGGAGGAAGTCAAATTAATTCAAACCGATCATTTGTCTTAAAACAATTTATTGTTGGTGTATATGAAAGATGTAGTAGCCGTAGTCTAGTGGTTAGTGTGTTGGTTTACTAAGGCATCTTCGAAGAAAAGAAATATAAACAAATTATTATTATATCTAAAACTCTAAAACGTCAACCAAACCACAAAGCTCTAAAACGTCAACTTAAAATAAAAGAAAGTTTCTAATTTAGCAACAGTTAATATGCACAGATTTGTGCACACACACACATTTATATTATGAAGTTAGTTCCGAAATTCGGGACTCCCAAAAAAAAAATCTATATTCACATATGAATAGTCTTTCTTATGTTCAGTTGCTTTTTTGTTCCCGTAAGTATATAACAGATTTTTTTTAGATTCATTCATGATTCATAACTATGTGAAATTAAAAATATAATCTCATTTAAAATGTGTTCTTTTAGTTTTAGTTAGGATGAAACCTCTTTTTTGTTTCTTTTTTGGACTTGTTTATATTTGGTTTTAGTTTATAGTCAATAAAACCATTCTAAAGCACACTATCAATATGTTTTTTATTAACATTTTTACATTCATAAACGTCAACAATTTGTTAAACGTCAACACCCGCGGTTTTAATTAGTTGACGTTTTCCCGAGTGCACTGTTATTCCAAATGGGTAATAAACCAGAATTTTTCAAATATGCTGATTTGTATGCCAAAATTGTACATATACATGGTATCACAGAACTCAACGTCAAGTCGAAACATGATTGTAACCAACATGAGAAAAGTCCCAACAAAAATCTATCCCAATTTTGTCAGACCATTTCGGCTTGACGTTAAGTTTTTTGACAGGCTGTATACTCATAGTATTATTTCTACAATTTACTCTTCTATATATATATTTTTTTTTTTTATTTGAGACCAATACTCAGGGGTAAACCTCTACTAAATGCTGTGTATTGTATTGGAAAGGACAGTACATACATTTATATTTTTTCTTATATTAATATTAAGCGCCATAGAAATGAGACAAATTGCTGTGAATTGATCATTCAAAGGCCAGTGTTATTCCTTCGCCCTTGAATGATCAACAGCAATTACCTCATCGTTGCATGTTGATTGTGTGGTGAGTGCCTTCGTTAAGTAGGTTTAATAGGTTTAGCTGTTATCTGATACTTCCCAATAGATGGCGCTTTTCTCCTGATCATTCGTTTTTTGTTGACATTGGTTATGGTGAAATTGAGTGGAATGCCGGGGAACGGTTTCCTTGTATATGGTCTTCTTAGAGGGGGCGGGATAACCTCTTATTTTTTATTTATAATTTTGAAAAAACCGCAAACTATTTTTTTTATTTTTCACTTTTGCTGAGATTTGACCTGGGCCGTTTGAGTTTTTGTGGGAGCGCCCTAACCACTGTACCACACACCCCCTTCATATATACATATAGTAGGGGTACGATGGTTTTCGTTAATGCTTGGTGTAATACTAAAAACAGCTGAAAACTCAGTTTATAATTAAAAATTGTATCCATTATTAAATCATATATGTTTGAGTTGAAGGTAAATCCGATGATGTTATAAAAATGATTATAGAAAATCGCAGCATATTACCACAAATGGAGAGTAAACAATATTTAAAAAAACTGATTGAACTTTCTTTCTCTAAGCGCAGTTCTTCATTTAAATACTGGTATTTGAAATAAAATAATTTAACTTTTGCACAAGTGAATTGATTTTAAAAATTTTATAAATATGGATCTTGTTATTATTTCTCTTGCACGGTTATTTTGGGAAAATATTTACGGCCGTATGTATAATAGAAAGTTAGCACCTCGTTAACATGTGGAACAAAACACTGGCCAGTTTATCACCCGCTATAGACTGATACCAGTAAAACTTTCCATACCTTCTATTTGATAACTAGTCAGAGAATCCAAAAAATTAAATACCTTGTACGTTAGAGTAAGAATTTCCACGTATAGGAATGACAAACTTAGCCACTGTGTAGAACGACCTTCCATTTTTTTATTATAAATAAGGCTGTTAGAGTTTTTGTATTTAACACGATTTTTTTTAAGTTGTGGAACATATCCCTAAATTGACACGATTTTCTTATGCTTTTCTAAGGAACGCATCTACCGTGTAAAAAAGAGTTGGGTGTACTTAAAGCAATTATCTTAAGTATACAAAAACACTTTAATATATACAAATATTTTTTTTATTTGGGCCAACTATGGTTTTTCAAACACTACATAAATCACTTTATTTCACGTACATATGTAATTAGTTCTACAAGCTCTAAGTTTTGCTTGTATTGCATTACAATTGATATTCTATTAGCCTTTTTAGCAAATATTTAATATTTTTACAAGAGGCCCTATAAAAATTCTAATTTTTCCTAAGAATAGCATGCAAAGTGTATACATACATACATACATAATTGGCCATTACAACCCTGTGTCAGGGTTACGGTCTAGCACTCATGTTGTGTGTGTTAATTTTTATCCATTAGTACCGGGACCTACAGTTTAAAGTCGACTCCGAACAACAGATTTGAGAAGCTTTTTCATGGCAATCAATTACTCCCAGAGCTTTTGCCAGTAGACTGCTGAGAGTTAGTCGCCGAAAGAAATAATTTTTTTCATATTTCTTTTTTTTGAAGTTGTCAGAGCTGAGATTTGAACCCAGCGCTATCGTCTTAGTAAGCCAACACACTAACCACTAGACCACGGCGACCACTATGTATAAAAGTGCAAAGTGTATAAAACGATATAAAAGTCAAACAAGTTTTCTAACATTTACTCGTATCTTTACATACATATGTACATACTTATATGTATGTAATTACAGAAATGATGTATTTATGAATTATCGTATATTTATTAACTTTTTCTTTTGTTGGTGTGGAAAATCGTGCCACTGACCTTTACACGGAACAACAAACACACTTTATTGTTCTGTTTTTTTTTTCTTTTTTCTTAAATTGTTTGTCACAGTTTATTTAAAAATATTTATTTCATTTGTTTGTTTAGTTGTTTTATTTAATTTAGTTTTTTAACAAGAAACCTGTATTTAATTAGCGTTCTTTTGTATTTGAAATTTTTTAGGTTCGTCAGATCTTAACTAAGTACAGACATATATACATACAATATAACACTTTAGTTGCACGTTGTAAATAAAATGCGTCAGGCTTGAAAGATCAACTTTTAATAGAAAATGCTTAAAAGAGTTTGTCTTATAAGATTGTCACTTTCATGACTTCTTCATCATAAACAGAATTTAATTTATTTTTTAACAGTTTATTAGCATGAAATAAATGTCATTAAATCTTTTATGGCTCCAATAATTTTTTTTTTTAATTAAAAACGATTTGTATACTCTTTCGCATAAACTCATGATCACCAATGGCACGCACGCTTATATCAGAAGACATGCATGTTTTATGTAAATTTCGCCACTTTATTTTATAGTACTTTTGTCAAGTAATTGGTCGCACCTTAATGTACAAGTATTTGTAGTCAAAAGACAAGTATTTAATACTTTTATGAGAACATTTCCAAGGCTTGATACAAAAAATTACAGATTTTATGAAGCTTTTTTTCCGTTTTCTGGAAAATAACAATAAATAGAGTTACGCGTTATTTTTATATCACATTTAGAATTTGGCTGATAGTTCGTTTTGTGTGAACATATGCTTAAAAGTTATTTACTTAATTAAGCAATTTTAATAAGAGAATTTATTTCGATGTTTAGTTAATCAAACCAGAAGCAGTAGAAAATTAAAAAATAAAGTTTTCATAAAATAGTAGCTACGCTTTTTAGTCAAATATTTGTCTAATACCAACCAAATTTGTTTTTGTATGTACTCTTAAATAGTATTTATGTAAGTGTTCTACGTTTTTAATAATTACACAAAATATTCTTCGTTCCAGCCAATATTATGAATTGTTTTCTAATATAGAATTAAAATTTATTATAATTATAATAAATGCTTTTTTGATTCTATAAATTTATTGCTTAATACTCTTAAATTTCATATTTATAATACTAGTGCATGTAGAATTAAGTCAATGTAAAATGTTAACATTTCGCTACATATTTGGCATACAGATATAAGTATAAAAAGCATACACATATGTACATACCAATACATAGTGTATAAACAAATTATGCATTAAAATTTAAATATAAAAAATCGTTGTCTTTAAATTACACTTTTAGCACAAATGTGAAACTAGAAATACTCGTAAACAAAAGAACATAGATTTTTATAAATTTGATCTTGGCAAGGAATATCAAATTAAAATAATACAACAAACCCTCTCATTCATGTATACAAATCAAAATGTTAAAATGCGAATAATGGCCCGATATGCCTAACTATAAGATACCCTATGACATCTCAGCAAAATATTACAAATGCATCTATCATGCGTTCAAGTGATGATGAATTGGTTTTGTTTAAGTCAAGCATGCATGATCATATGTTTTTGGGAGAATTTTGAAAAATTGAGTTCATTTAAAATGTATGAAGCCAACCCATGCATATTTTAAAGAAAACATTACAAATCATCTAAAACTGTGGTCACATTAGGCAAATATTTGACGAAAAACGATGCAGGATAAATTATCAGCTGATAACTGGATACAAAAGCAAGATAGATCATGCATGCATGTTAAAATAAAAAACATGTAAATTTCAAATGATAAAACTTTTTTCCAATTATGAACTAGAGAAAATAAAACGTGTAAAATTGTAAACATGTCTGAGAGTATTAAATGTGTTTTTGGAGGAGTACCAGGTACCTTTTTAAGTCGAATAGTATTAAAAAAAAAGATTGATATTTTTCAATGTGTTACATATACATATTAGCATTAATACAATATACGTACATACGTACCCTTTATTAGTGTAGAGTATTGAAATTATATAATTTTTTAAGTTAGTAGAAGAAATAACAATATTATTCATTTTGATTTTCAAATATTTGTAAACAATGAAGAAGATTATTAATATTTAGTAATGCCAGAACTGCAAATTTTTGTTTGTTTGTTTTTTTTTTTTGTTTTGTTTTTTAAAAAAAATATTATGATTAAATATAAGAAAAGAATAAATTTATTATTAACTCGTGAAACCAGTTTTGCTTTGCTAGCCCTGAGTAAAAAAGTTAATTTGTATAACAAGTTAAAAAGTAAAATTCATAATAGTTAGACTGTATATAGAAATTTTGAAACAAACTAAAATGATTTTTATCGCTGAAAGGAATTTTGTTAAAAAATTAACAACCTAATCAGTATATGTGCGGCTTTTAGAATGGACAATCGGCTTTAATTATTGCATGAGCTGCATTTTTTACGCAACTTGAAAATAATTTAAATTACGTTCCGAACGGAATTTAACAGACTGGCCATTACATTACATTCCCACAGCACCCATATTGTGTTCGTCAGTTTTTATCCATGAGTACCAGGACCTACAGTTTAACGTCGAATCCGAACAACAGACTTGAAAAGCTTGGTAATGGCAATCAGTTAGTCCCAGAGCTTTTGCCAGAAGACTGCTGAAAGGTAGTCGCCAAAAGAAATTTTTTCATATTTCTTTTTTTCGAAGATGTCAGAGCTGGGGTTTGAACCCTGGGCTCATGTCTTAGTAAGCCAACACACTAACCACTATAGGTCCCGGTACTCATAGTTAGATAAAAATTAACATGCATAACATGAGTGGTGTGAGAAGCTAGGCCATAACCCTGACACAGGGTTGTAATGGCCAATTATGTATGTATGTATGTTACCAACAAAAAGACTTATTCAAGGTTACATACATACGATGTGAAAAAAATTCAATATCTTTTTTTTAATTATACCAAACGAAGGCAATTAAAAAGATTTTTTCACCAGAATATGTACTATTAAATTCGAACTAAAACTCTTAACTCCTCTTGGTAGCTCTAATTAATATAACACTTTAAATGAAGTCAAATTTAAAAAAAAGAAAACGTATTTAATGGGATATAAAGGATAAATCCTTTTCATTTTCACGTTTTTTACTCGTAATTGTATTATCATTTTTGCACACTTTGCTTTGACGACATTTTTAAGGTGAACTTGCACTTTTCATGTGAATTTTAATGAAATGCTTTAAAGCAAGTTGTTTCTTGCAAAAACATTTCAAGACAATACCTTCATTTGTAAAAGCAAAGTAATTTAACTTAAATAGTTTAATGAACATTAATTAAACTTTTGATTGCTATTAAAATGTGTTCAACCAACAACAACTTATAATCTTGTAATCGATCCATGAGTGATTAGAAAAAAACTTCAAAAGCAATATTTTTTTGAGTGGCGTTTGCAGAAACTACGAGTAGCAAGCAATATAATTCTTTTTTTTTCTGATTACATTTGCAATCATATTTTATTGTAATAAATTAAAAATTTAATTTCTATAGAAATTGATTGCAATTGTTTAGAAACATTTTCATTAAATTTTATTAGTTCTAAAAAAATTTTGTTTAAATAATTTTGATTTTTAGTGCAGTTAATGAAACAAAAAATGAATACATTCTTTTACGGCTTTATTGTATTCTCATATTAAGCACAGAAAAACAACCACTTGAAACCGGTTGGAATAAAAAACCAAAGAAAAAATTTGAAAAAATTAACGTTGATGTTATTAACGAAAAAAAAAATAATAAATAAACAATAAACAGGTGACTTCATATGAAGAAAAAAATATTCAAAATTTTTTTTATTTTTTTATTGAGACCAATACTCAGAGGTAAACTCCTACTAATGCTGTGAATGGTATTGGAATGTTTGTCGAAAGGACAGTATATTTTTCTTATATTACTAAGCGCCTTAGGAATAAGACAAATTGCTGTGAATTGATCATCCAAAGGTCAGTGTTATACCTTCACCTTTGAATGATAAACAGCAATTGCCCAATTGTTGCCATGTTGATTGTGGTGAGTGCCTTCGCTAAGTAGGTTAGCTGTTATCTACTACTTCCCAATAGTATTTTTAGCCATAAATCATGAGAAAATTGTGAGGAATTTCAATATTACAGCCTAATTGATTGTGGTGAATGCCTTCGCTAAGTAGGTTAGCTGTTATCTACTACTTCCCAATAGTATTTTTGGCCATAAATCATAAGGAAATACTCAGGTATTTCAATATTACAGCCTAAATACGATGCTAGATAGGAAAGAAAGAAGTCGTGTTTTTTATCATATTAACCACCTCCAGCGGCAAGTGTTAAAATCTTTAAATCATGCTGAATCTCAAACTAACATAAAATGTACAAAAATGTATCACTTTGTGACCACTTTGTGTCTCTGCGGTCACTCCAGTGCACATTAAATGTACAACTAATAGAATCTTCTTAATATTAATACTCGTATGTAAGCATACTTATTATGCATATGTACACAAATACATATTGTACATATATATAAATTGTCAATGTTTTCAAATGTTCTCAAACAAATTAACACCTCACATATCATAATATTTTAAAATATTTTCGTCTAAATCTCTTTTAATTTAATGATGGGAAAAAATAGTTTGTTTTTTGTTTTAAAGTGTTTAAAATATAATTTTATTAATACCATCTATTGCAATATAAACTTTTAACAATTCGTTTATAAATTTTTTTATTATATGCATAAGTACATGTATGTATGTATATATATATATACATACATACATACATACATACATACATACATATAAATTTTTGTTAAATCACAAATCATTTTCAGCACATTTAACTTCTTTTTATTATTGCAAAAATTTTAAATATTTGATAAGACATTACAAATTTTTTAAATTGATTTAAGTATTTAACAAATATATTATTTCTTTCAAATGCAATTTCACACCTACTTTTTAATATGCAATTAAATTGTGTTTTTTTTTTCAAATTAAACAATTTTTATATTTTCAAAATAATCAAATACGTTTTTATATATATTTTTTTTTCTTTTTATTTGTGACTTAGTACGACCGACCCGCGTTCAGTATAATGTAATATATTATTTTGTTGTATTACTTTAGCGCAGTGGACCGCACGTATGTAACGTTTGTTTAAACGTCTCTCTATAAACTGTTGTACACAGTTGTTGACCAAACAAAACAAAGTATATTTTTTTAATCTACCAGATACTTATAGACAATCGTCCGCTTATAGACTTATAATACAGTAGGTTATAGATACTCTCACATTTAAATGCGAGTACACTAACTAAAGATATTGCCATACTAATAGATGATATCTTAAGCGTTTTATCGAAAACTCAAAATGTTCAAATGAATTAGAAGCATGTACAGTTGCGGTATAAATAATAGCAGCAAGCCATATATGTATTTACAAATTACTTTGTATAACTCGTTATGTGTTGCTGTTTGGAATTTATGGTGTGACGTTAAAAAAGCAGTGTCGGAGGCAAAACCAAAAAAATTGTGAAAGAATAGAATACAAAAGCATTATTTTCCCTTCATACTAAATGCACATTTAAAAAGTACAAAGTAGATTAACTTTTTTTAAGAAACAAAGTAGTATTTGGATAGCTGCTGCCTTTTTTTTTACTGCCAAATCAGTTCAAATGAATAGTTTTAAATTTCTGATCTCTCAACCTGAAGTTATTTTTTAAGTTTAAATGTAAAATAAATAAAATTTACGATTTTCCAACTGAATAAACAGCATAAAAATTTTTGGCGTTAGTTTACGACAACAGCCATCGTAAACACCGCACCACTGTGGTGCGATTCAGTAACATATCTTTACGATAATCGCATTGATTTCAACAGTAAACAACAGAATTGTCGATATTGCTATTCATTATTTTTTGTTTACGATGGCTGTTGTCGTAAACTAACGCCAAAAATTTTTATGCTGTTTATTCAGTTGGAAAATCGTAAATTTTTTATATTGAAATTTTGTAGAGAGATGTGCCTACGCTATTAACTAGTTTGTTTGAGAACCATTTTTGTGTGTTTGTATACCCAAAGAAACTAGAGGTTTATAGCTTTGCTAACTTTCTACCCAAAAACTGATTGATTTTATACAGTGCTGCCAAATTATTGCAATTTAAACATAAAGAAAACTACAGTTGTAGACTGCCGATAAAACGTACTTAGTGAATCACATAATCGTTACTGCAAACAATAAAAACTGTCGACTTCTTTTGCGAATATCGTATTGTTAAAAGTTACTGAATCCCGGTACTGATATACAATTATTAATATTATTATTAATTTATTAACTTTCAATAGGGTTTACAAAATTAAAAAGTATCGGTATGTATTGTTTAAGATTTGCTATAATTTGATAGAAATCAATGAAATAATTATTTATGTCTGTCTTTTAATGAAATCTATAGGATTTATGATATACAACCAACTCTTGTCTTTTACACGGTCTTTGAAATAACGCGGTTCATCAATAGGAATATACATATTCATACACGAATTTTTTGTTCTAACACGAATCCCTAAACAATTTTTTAATCCTCAGAAACCTATCTATGTATGTGCACATATTAATTATAGCTTTTTTTCTTTATACTCGTATCGTTATATATCAACTGGAAGACAGCATTTCGTTATTTATTATATTAAATGTTCAGTTCGCAAAACGTAATAATTTCAATAAAGTACTAAAAGTTAAAACTTTTTGTCCACTTATTAGGTAGTTTGTTGTAATGATGTTGTTGATAAGTTTTTCCAACTAAAAAAGATACATAATATTGTATTAAATTTTCTGTTTAGAAAAGATCTGTAAGCAATACATACATTGAAATTTACACAAGTGGTGTTTTTTTCGATACCTATAGCCGCTTAGATAAAGTGCTTCGAAAAAAACGACATACGTGCTTAAGATATTAAATTGGGCATTACTCACAATTTTTATAAAAAAAAATATGTAATTATTTTTTTAAAAACAATTCAAACACTATAAAAATAATTACATTCCTTCACCTCAGCCATATTTACAATCTTTATTCTTTTTTTATTTTTGAAATATCATAGAATTTTAAAAGGATAACGTCAAGATAAAAAAAAAATCCAACTTGGCAGCATTTTTATATGTGCTTAATTTTTAAGCAGTTTTAAAATTAACCGCTTATATAAGCGGATATAAACAAAAATTTGTATGGAATATTTATATTCGTTTCGAAAAAAACACCACTACAGTAGATAGATATCAATTTCTTGTAAAAAGTGAAATTTTTAAAATCTTAAGGTAATACTCTATTGTTGGTCAAGTTCGATATGTATGTTTAAAAAGTAATTTCTTATATAGAAAAATTACATACATAAAAAATGAATATGTTAAAGAATAGTTAAACAAGTTTTTTACAAGAATTTGAGACTTTCTCTATAGTCGAATTCGCAGATAAGCACGCCGTTTAAATGAAAAAATCAGATAATTTCAAAACAAATGGTTTTAGTTTTGTTTTCTATTAAATTCAAAGGTTTTTAACTTCGTTTAAAAGAAAATTCGTTTTAAAGAAAACCCGCTTAACATGTTGAGTGCCATGTGTACCGCAGGCGGTGCACAGCTACATACATGTGAATTCAATTGAATATATTTTATCTTTTATTTAACATGAATTAGAAAGGAACAAAAAATTAAATTAAAAAAACTCTCATACACAAACAGCGATTTTCACAAATTAATTTCTTATCAGAACAACTTTAATTTGAATCTGTTAATATATATTGGCACCTTGCGAATATATTTTTAATTTGTATGGTGGCACTCAAAGTGTTAAATGAAACAGATTTTGCCTTAAAAAGCACAAAATTGTATAAAAAGAACTCCGCAAATACGAGTATTAAGAATTTATCGACGACAATAACAATTTAGCACCGGCTCATTTCTTTTTTATTTTGTGCATACCTAAATTTTCAAAAGTGTCTTTTATGGCAAGAATTTTCATTTATTGCTAAAATTGTTTAAAATTTATCTGTAAACTTTGTCAGAATTTGAATTTTTCTAAAACATGTCGCTTTGTTTTATTTTTCATTCTATATTTTAAGAGTTGGTTTAAACGAAATAATTCTGCATTTATCCGATGTCCTTTTAAAGAAAAATTCCGCTTACAAGAAAAACAAACCGAATTCGACTGTACATATTTATTTTTAATGACAATGTTGAAATTTTAGGGTTTATATAGTAAAACATACGTATAATGATTTTTGCAGTAAACAAAGAAATGCTTAACATTCAATTAATTAAAAGCTGCATCCGGTATTTCTTTCTTTTCACAGAGTTGTGTAAATATTTCTAGAGCTTTTTCGAAATTCCAATTAGCTTCATCTAAGCATCTGTAATAAATAAAGTAAAAAAGCAAGACAATGTTCTTAAGTTATGGTAGAAAGATCTATATGATTTATTGTAAAGCATTATATTTAGCTTTAGTGGTTTAAATTAGAGACCTGCATGACTCAATTCATCTCTTTAAAATACAGTGAATGCAGCTTAACACTGTTACAATACTTTATATATCCACACACTAAATTAAGAATGTGAGTAACAGAGGAAGAAAATGTCATTCAACAATGTGTCACTCATAACAACTTGTGTAGTACACACCATACAGCATATCAATAAAAAACAAAAGAGACCACCAAATCAAAAGTATGAATTCACTGAAAAAAATATACATCCACTTAAAAAACTAGCACTCATTAAGAAATTGGTTTTTGTTTTCTTGCCAGACGCCTTTTGTACAAAGCCAGCTTTGAAAAATTCTGTCGTCATTGAGAGAGAGAATATGTTTAAAATGTAAATACATACATACTATGTATTTGCCCTCTGCTTTGCTCTTTTTTAGGAATGTTAAACTATGTATATAAAAACAACAAAAACACAACCACAGCACAGTGAATGCTTACTGTTAAGAATGTGGTATTCATTGTTATTTTGAGTTACTGTGATTATGACTCACTCACTCAAATTAAATGAATGCAGTAAAAAATGAATTTGGCACACTATTTAGTCTGTTAAAGAGATATCCACATTTTTACAGATTGTGAATGATGAGGTCTCTAGTTTAAATACTCCTAACTCGTAAAAGCATCTCATCGACAAAATTAAGCCTGTTTAATTGAAAATTAATTAATTGTTAGGTTTAAATACAAACAAAACAATTGCTGATTTTTTTAATAAAATATGCGTCCTTTATTGAAATAGCAAGACCCACTAAATTTGAAGACTTTCATTATATTTGCTCTGTATGTTTTTGTTAGGAAAAAGAAAATTAATTTATTTTTTCTATCTCACCGAATTTCTGTCTTACAACGCCAAAAATTTATAAATTATCTTTAATAGAATTTTGTTAAATTTGGAGTATTATAGTCAATTAAAAACAAAAATGATAATTATGAATTATGTATAAACAATTCAGACTATGAATAAAAAATACAGCCTTCTTTTAATTTCTTAAAAAAAAAAGAATTTCGAAAAATTTTCTAGCGTTTATATTATAGTAGGGTTTTTTATTTTATCTTCTTTACTTTGTCTTTCGTCTAAAGCACGTGCAAGAGATATGGAAAGACAAAGAGCAAAAGAGACTACAAAAAACAGAATACATAGTTTTTTTCTATTCTTCTCACCCACAAAATAAAAATGCCCGCATTGAACACACGAAAAAGTCATAGTCTGAATCGCATGAACCTTTTTGTAAGCCACACCTTTAGAGGCTTTTCACATTTAACAACATCGAACATCTGCAATCAATTTGCGAAGATATTGAAATTTTTCCATAAGAATTGTACAGAGCTAAAATTCAGCATCTTTCAACAACTCCACGAAATGTTCCCGAATTATTTTTTTCACTCAATATCATTCCTAAATTTGAGTGTCATCACCAGGATAGTGACTTTCATACAAGTGCATATTTGCAGTCAATAGCCAAAAATTATTTTAATCAAATACTTTTCCGAATTGAAGAATTTGCAACAAAATGGCATCTATTTGTTTTTACATATTTTGCTATAAATTCACATGTTTGCATATTTTGCTTTTTAGTGCATTTTTCCGTGCATAGTTTGTGATTTTTATTGCATATTTTTCACTTTATTGTATATTTTTGCAAATTTTTAATTTTAATATTTGATTGCAGAATTTATGCTTATTACGTCAAGAGAAAAAAATATTTGGCAATTCTGTTGTTTATACAACACTGCACTAAAAAGAAATAAAAAATAAACGAAATAAAAAAAATTGCTAATACATTTGATTTGAAATCAAATGAAGCATATGAATTTAAAAAGTAGTATTCCCTAAATGAATTGGCCTGTTTTAAGTATACTCCTATAACTTCAGTAGAAGTAGAGCGCACAATTTCTATGTACAAAAACTTATCGATCGAACAGACTGAGTTTTGTATTAAAAAATTTGAACAAAAAAATGTTTAGTTATACAAATAAAAATTTAATTTAAATTCGTATTTAAAATTCGAAGATTTTATAACTTGTAATTTAAAATAGACTGAATTGTTTTTTATGTATTTCTAACTGTAACTAGTGTTTAGATTTTTTTTTTTTTTTGCTATTTTAACCGATATTTGTTTTATTTTTTCTGCGACCTTTACGATTATAATACATACATACGCACATAACTGGCCATTGCCAACATGTTTCAGAGTTACAGCCTAGCTGTGTGTGTTAATTTTTATCCATTAGTACCGGGACCTACAGTTTAAAATCGACTCCGAATGACAGATTTGAGAAGCTTTTTATGGCAATCAATTACTCCCAGAGTTTTTGCCAGAAGACTGCTGAGAGGTAGTCGCCGGAAGAAATAATTTTTTCATATTTCTTTTTTCAAGATGTCAGAGCTGAAATTTGAACCCGGCTCTATCGTCTTAGTAAGCAAACAAACTAACCACTAGACCACGGCGACTACAATTATCAGATCTAACTTTTTTTAATTTTCTAAAAAACTATATACTAACCTGGTGCACCATATAGATTTTAAGCTTGTAGCCTGTTGAAACATAACCAAAAAAGCTTCTTTATCGCTCAAGGACAATTCATCTTTACTAGATTTATCTTCACTTTTAAAGTACTTGAAAGCAATTTTAGTTTGTACAGGCGTTGGACTGAAAATATTTAATTGATCATTGATTATTTGATAATTCGTTACCAAATTAAATATGCCCTACAAAGAAATATACAAAAAAAATATAATAATAATGCCTTATAAATGTTCAAATTTCAATTGTGTATGCATGCTGGATGTAACTGAGGACTTACTGTTTTGCGTTGTATGGGTGTTAAAATAAAAGTTCGTGAGAATCCCATTAATATGTCAGTTTCCATTATACTGGGTGCTTGATCTAAATAAACACCATTTACAACTATAACAATCATGTTTTCCTAAAAATATATAAAAAAAAGAAATTGTTTTTAATTTTAAATTTAAAAACATTTTTTTAGCACTTACATTGTAGGTTATGCAATCAGTGTTAAAAGTTAATATATCATGGGTTGCTTCAGGAAGTTCCAGTAAAGTTCTTAAGATTTCATTTGAACCATAATGCATTGTAGTATAGGCTCTACTAAATTCGGAGATTTTCTGAATATTTCGAGCTAAGTTTGAGTATTTTAAAATACGTTTACTGATTTGGGGGGGCAGTTTGGCCATATTGTAATTGCATGTAAGAGTTAATATTGCTTTAGAATGATATAAATCTATAATAAAAGGTAATTTTTTTTTTTAATATTTCTTGTATATGATATATGGTTTATAATGTTTACTTTTTAAATAAGCGCGATCATTTTCGTATGTTTGAAAATAACGTGTTATAAACTCATTAACGAAATCATAGCCAGCTATGTTGCAAAGAAAATTTCTCTGAGAGGTTAAATTACCTTTAGTAGTTATTTCTATGTTATCCTAAAATGATGCATAAAGTTTAAAACGCATTTATAATAAAATAAAAACTTATTTAAGAAATTGTTATTACAAGTATCTGTAGATCGGGAAAATATTGCTTTACAGCTTTTACATATTCACCAGCAAAACTGTACTTCGAACACAATGGATTACCATCTAAACGCAATGATTTTATGCCTAATGTTCCCAAATCTTTAATATCATGCAAGTCATGTATCCAATTATTACCCAAATCTATGGCTTTTAAATTACTCATCATAGCCAAAACCTTTGAAAAATTCGCTGACAATATTTTATTATGGGCCAGACGTAACTCAATGCATGTAGACAAAAATTTGCGAGCAGTTTGCATTAACACACGGGTCAGTATATTGGGGGAACTTAAATTAATTATGATGTTCTCTAAACCTAAACATGAAATATATATATATTTATGCATATAAATTAAAATGATTTATTTTTTTAATAAACCATACCTTCAATACTTTGAAAATTATTCAAATCTAACATTCTATCCATTGCACTAAAGCGTCTATTAAGTGCTTTTTCTATACATTCCATAGGTTCCAGTTGTCCCTTTTTAAATGGACTTATATTCATCATTAGATAATAAACAACAACTGTGTCCATTTGTAATTGTGGAGAGAAATCAGATGTTGTAGCTGTAGGTGGTGGTGGTGCTTCTAGACGTGGTATTTTTATTTCTAAATTGCAAGTCTCTATCAAGTATTTGATTTGCTCAAAACAGTTTCGTACCAAAAATTGATGCTCTCCAGAATTAAACTGCAATAGTTTTTATTATATTTACTAAAATTCATTTATAATTTGAAATGATTTAATGTTTTTGCTTACTTTGTAATAGCAAGGATATATATCACTTAGCGTATTTGATATGGTAAGAAAAAAGTAGTCAAATATTTCCTCTTTGGAGTAAACGTGTTCCATATCGGGAATCTATTTAATTGATTTTTTTAATAATTATTGCGAATATAAATATAGAATTCAAATTAATTATTTTAATTTTTTTAAACAGAACTTACGACAAAGGCATGCCAATATGTACTGCTTTCAAATTTATTTATATCAGATTTATTTGTCCAATCGATGCGATAGCCTTTTGATTCAGCTTCCATTAAATTATCTAAAGGTGTGTATTCAGTAGACAAATTTTCCGATAATATACCATCCTTTTTGAATTAAACATGATAATTTTTTTTTTACTCTATCCACATGAATTTACTTACAATCTTTTTAAAATTTTTTAATATCGGTCTTAAACATTCAGGATATGTGACAGATTGGGTTATTGGATTTCCTTGCAGCATAAGTTCATCAGCTTTTAAGGGTTCTAAATCACGACATACACGAGTTGGAGAACGTAACTAAAAAAAGAGTTTGAAAATTCATACGAAAATCTTAGTTTTAGCTGTAAAATCAGTATGTATTCGGTTATGTGATGAAAAATTGTGACCGAATGAAGCTTCAAATTGCCAAAATTTATTAACTATAACAAGATTTTTATTTTATTTTTTTTTAACCATTAGTTCTTATATGTAAGTATATATCGTCATATTAAATGCAAACGGACGTAACTACACAAAATTTTGAATTTGAGTTTTTTATTAATTATGGTTTGTTTTATCAAAATACAAGTTCGTGTAAAATTTTAGATTCCTACGATCAAAAATGGCGATTTTATTAACGAAATTCAAACGGACGTAACTACAAGTGTGTGTATTACTAAATGCAAGAAAACATAACTACATACATATTTATATGAAAACAAACTCATTTGTTGTATATGAGGATGCTAATCCTTATATCTCGGTACTGAAAATTATGATTTTCAGGATTTACAAAATTTTTGATTTAAGGTTTTTTGCTTTTCCTCTAAAAAAAACAAAAAGTGTAGTTACGTCCGTTTGCATTTAATATGACGTAATGTATGTATGTATATTAAAAGATATTATTATGTATTTGAATAGGGCTGTAAAACTGTCCTTATAAATCATTTTTTGTTGATGTTTCTTTTTTTTTTATTCGTCGAAATAGATTTGCAAACGCAAAAAGAAAGGTAAAAAAATATACTCGCTGTACGACACGAATTATGGTGATGAAGTAGGTATTTCAACATATTTTACTATGCCGAAAGATTAATTTCGTTTGTTGCTTAAGCATAAGCAATAACAATAAGGAGGCGAATGAATGCATTTTTTCGATATCCTAAACCAGACAAAAGAGTCTTTTTAATGTGCAGAATCCAATTGACAGAATTCTGAGATAATCTGTTACTACTTTTAGACTTAACCAACTGCCTTGCACTAAATTTTTTTCCTTGTAACCTTTCCGTTTAAATACGATACATACATACATACATAACTGGCCTTTACAAACCTGTGTCAGGATTACGGCCTCGCTTCTCTTAAATACGATACTAAACTTAAAATTTTGAGGTAATTTTTATTATATTTGTAAATATTTTACAAACTGTATATCTATTTGAAAATTTCTTAAGAGCAATGAGGGAAACATTTTAAAAGCATCAATTTAGTGCTTTTTCTTACTTTGGCTCCAGAGCTAAAAATTTGGCGTTTGGAAACATCAAAAAGCACTAGAAATAGTGTTGAACTCTGACTTTCTTGTATAATTATAAATTCAGAAATAAGCATTCAATTTCTAACTTTGTACTTCAATTTTTTTTCTGAATTTTTATTTCCTCTTCGTCATGTTGTCTGTGTCTAGTGGCCGGCGGCAATGGAACAATATATTTACAATATATTTATTTTGATTTACTATGATTAATTCTATATACCTACAAAACTGATCTTATATTCATAAAGAAAATTCTCTAGCTGTAGTTTTTTCAAACAATTTAAAAATGAAAAATTCGACATAATGCGTTGAATGAAATATTAAAACTAAAATATTAAACTTTTTCAATCAAAATTACTTAAGGCACCCTTACACGACATGTTTTTTACACGTGTTTTTTTGGTTTAAAATACATAAGTTTTTCTTTGTGTATGTCAAAATTAGTTAATTTACATAAGGTTTATAATTTTTACTCACAAACGTATATGTACAATTGCATATGTAAATAAATAATAAAATTTTAGACACAAAATTTATAAAAAAAAACTATTTTACACATAATTCATCGCCGACTAATGTTTGTACAGGCATAGAAATTTAATATCATATGTGTGTACATACGAAATTAGAGAATGCTCTAATTGAAATTTTGTCATAAGACTTTCCTTGTGTTTTTTACACAAGCAATGTTTTAGAAGTCACACACGACATGTAACTGTTTACTCATGTAAAAATTGACATTAACAGTGTAAAAAACATGTCGTGTAAGGGTGCCTTTAATAGACTTACCAAATTATCTCTTAAATCCAGAATGGCAAATTGGACACCGCTAAATAATTTTAGAGGAGCCAAAGTGACAATATCATTATTGCTCAAAATAATTCCATTAATGTGTCGAAATTGTTCATCGTTGCGGTAGATTAAATCACAAACACGTTCAAAAGATCCGCGATTGCTTAAGTTGACAACAATGTCACAAAACTGGGAATTTTGAGAAAATAGTGACAAATTTAAAATACCATCTTCACCATTACGACGCTCCATACGACCATAAAGGAAATTTAAGGCTTTAGTCACCTGACTAATGGGCGATATTTGACCATACTTAAATTCTCCCACATTTAATTGGACCTTTAGATAGATAACAATACCTTTAGGCATATGTAAACATAAGTTCTGAGCAAACAGTCTGTCCAAAGCTGGTTGACATTGGCGAACTAAGAAACGATCTTCTTTGTTGCCACGCTATAGCAAGTAATTTTGATTTATTATTAGGAATGATTAGACAAACATAAAATATGTATATATACTACTGTTTACCCTATATGCTACTGGATAAAACTCTTCACCCGCCACTGCCGAAAAAATTCCTTCCAAAATAGAATACTTGCCTTCGATGCCCATAAATTTACCATGATGTTGGACAACAATTTGATGCCAAACAAAACCCTGATTCATAAGTTTTGGATCGTACTCTTTACATTTATAGTATGATACAGCATTGCGATAATTAATTTCAATGCTCATGTGATTTGGAAAGTGTAAAATTTCATCTGGAATGATGCGGATTTAATAGCTTTTTATATATATTTAAGAAAAACATACCTGGACTCTTAAGTAAAGTCATTTTCTTTTTTTTAGTTATCACTTTAAAATTTTAGAAACTTCTCAAATACCGGTGCAATGCATAAAAACACGAATTAGATTTATTACTTGTTTACTAACGTATGCTTCTTCTTTTTTTAATTACAATTAATATGAACTGATAGTTTTGTATTTTGTTTCTGCAATTGGTGAGCTATGTAGAAAGGAAGCATGTACTAATTGTCGTAATATTCGTTACATCGTTTAAATATAATATCATATGCAATAAAATGTCAAGTTCAATATGTTCAATTCTTTTTATCTTTTTATTTTAAAACTACATACAGTCGGGCCTCTATTATTTGTAATCTGGTTAACCGGTAAACCCGATGTTTTTTATTTGCAATGTTTTCAAATTATGTGCTTCGATTAACCGTGATTACCTCTATTACCGTGATGAAAACGGAGAGTTTCCTCGTTTGCATACGATGAGTCAGAAGCATTTACAAGTGAATAGATCTAAATTCATTTATTAGGTGTGTTTCTTTACTTTTTGGGTAAAGTTAGCTAAATAGAGAGTAAACAATAATTTCTCTCAATAAAAGACAAATTTACCCAAAAGTACGGGAACGCAAAAAAGCAAATATTTTACCCATTCACATAAAAATATGAAAAAAACACAACTTTATGTCACACACACACGCATATTGAACATGTACTTTCGCAAAAATAAACAACAATAATTCAACTTATACATGTTAACTAAGGCGAAGATAAACTTTTTTATATAAATATCGCATTAAATTATAAAAAGCTTCTCAAATCTGTCATTCGGAGTCGATTTTAAACTGTAGGTCCCAATACTCATCGATAAAAATTGACACACACAAGAAGAAAAAGTACGGCCTATTTCGGGCGTGAAGACGAAGAATGTTACTCTCTCAGAACTTCTCTCATTTACCCAAATTTTGTGTACGGGAACGCATTTCGGTAAAATTGGAATCCCGCGGGCGCCCAATGTAGAGTAAAGAAATTGACTTATTATGGCATCATTACCAGTGGTAAAGAGACAAAGAAAGTTTTTAAATATTGAAAATAAAGTTAAAATAGTTAACGAACATTTAAGAAATAATGGCCCAACTGTATAATAATGATGATGAAGTAAAATATAAGCATAAAGTGGCGGATTTATCATAAGGTGCCTTTGAAATGACAAGTAAAACATTAACAAAACAACATTGCTTTTTTTTGTTGGTTAGGACAAAGAACTGTCAAGAAAAAGCCTAAACGAAAAGTGTAAAAACAAAACCAATTTGTATGAATTGGAAAAAAAATCAATAATTCTCTTTACAATTTGTCTAAAAAAATACAAAAATCAATTTGTCTAAAGATTCCTTATGCTTAGAAGATTCTTATTAAAAACGTAAATGATATTTTTATGAATATAGGATACAATTTAGTCGATCTAGGCCATCTGATTGCAGAGCCCCTTCACTGTCTATGGCCCTATTTACAATATGTGCAATTTGGTTGTCTTATCATCAAAAGCGACAGACATTTATATACAAGTAGTAAACTTTAATTCCCATTAGCTAGTTTTTTATATACAAAAATATGAATAGATTTTTAAAAGTTTTCCGTAAAAAGGCATGCAATATAATTGGCATGATCCACGTAGAGGCTTTACCAGGTTTGTTTTAAAATAACAAACGTTTTCTTGAATTTTTAAGTTCTCTACCACTTTTGTTTTAGGCACTCCTTTATACAAAGGCAAATGGAACGAAATTATAGATAAAGTTAAATATGAAGCAAATATTTACAAAAAATTTGAATTGGTAAAAACTAATACTCACATTACTGCCTACATACATACATGCATACTTACACACAGAGGCGATCAAAAAATTTCATATTTTTGAATGAATGGGCTCAAGCCAAAAAATTCTTTGCAAAAACATTTATTTACTTGTTGCTTACAAGTGATGTCAGATATAGGAAACATATTTTTATAACTTGTCGGCTTGTGCTCTTTCATTAAAATAAAGTATTGAAGATTGAACACAAAGCTTACCACTGTTTAAATATTTTTGTTCCCCTCTGTAAGCACAAAAATTATTAATTTTGAACTGTATTTTTTTTTCTGTTAGGATTCGTTATTAATAGAAAATATGCATGACGTTCCGTACACACAAGACCAACAATTGGGGCCTGAAACTGTTGCTTGCATGACCCGTGTTGCACATGAGATTAGGCAAATAGTGCCAAGTAAAGATATGCCCATGGGCATACAAATTTTAGCATGTGGCAATAAGCAAGCCCTAGCTGTAGCGAAAGCCTGTGATCTTCAATATATAAGAGCAGAAGGTTTTGTTTTCGATCATGTAGCCGATGAAGGCTATACAAAAGCATGTGCTGGCAATTTGCTAAGATATCGGCAGTATATAAATGCATCAGATGTTCTTGTCTTTACAGATCTAAAGAAAAAACATTCCGCGCATAGTATCACACAAGATGTTACACTACTGGAAACAGCCAAAGCAGCGGAATTCTTTTTAACCGATGGCATTATAATTACTGGTAAATATCACATATTTTGCAACACATTTGCTTAGTAAAGTCAGTCATTTTACACACAGGTAACTCCACTGGTGATGCTGCTAAGCCTCAAGATGTAAGAGATTTATACGGTAAATTACAAGTTCCATTAATAATTGGTTCTGGAGTAACTAAGGATAATCTAATAGATTACTATTCTTATATACAAGCCGCTATTATAGGTTCACATTTTAAACGTAATGGTCACTGGGCCAATGAGGTGTGTGAATCATCCATAGAAAATTTTATGTTAAAATTTAAAGAATTACAAAAATAATTTCTGGGCATAAATAAAAAGACCATTTATTTATAAAAAAAATTAATAAAAAAACGTTATGAAATAAAAAAATGTTTTAAGTTTATGCAGTGTAAGAGGTTTACTCTCAAGCTATGGTTAGCTCCGGGAGCAAGGGCGCCTTCTTTTTAATGTTTTTATAACTTTCTATATCTTTCTAATCTATTGCTAAGTTTGGTACTGTTAATTTAACACACATGTTTTTAAGACAATACATTAAAATCTTAAATGTTCTCTATTTAAATAATTTTGTAATGTATCTTTTATTGTTTTAAAATAAGGCTCAATAAATTAAATTGAAAAAATTTTTTAAGTACATACTTAATAAAAAAAATAATTAATATATTTTAATATTAAATTAAAAAAAATTTGCAAAGAAATCATAAATCTTTTCACGTAAACTATTACGTGAACCGTTATCATTTTTAGGTTGTTGCTGTTGAAACTCGAAAAAAGATGGTGGCTGTTGGTCGTGTAAATTATTCAAAGTTTCTTCAAATTTTACACGTTTCTTTTGAGGCGGTGTAGATATATTAAAATCGTTAAAATCTACCTTTAAAGAAGACGGCAAACAACAGTCTGCTGTATTGGCGTCTACTGTTTCTGTGGCATCAATACTATTTTTACTCTTATTACTGCCATTACTAGACCTTAAAGGGAATAAAACATCTCGAAAATTACTGCTGTAGTCAGTAGTAGCACAAGCCTGTAATAGATCTTGACGTTTTATTGCTCGTGGTATAGTATTGTCCACATTTTGTGTGCGAAAATAAGATTTTGAATCCGAATATCTACTGGCAAAACCATATGTTGGATCCTGATCTGTTGTAATATTACTGAAATATTGTTGTTGGTTGTCATTATTACCATTTTGTTTTTTAGACTGTGCTGTATTATGCATGGTATTTTTTAAAATGCCCTGTGTAGTCGTGCGCATTTTATCATTCGATATGAATTTATATAATTTCGATACACGCTTTTCTGGTGGAACTGTTTTTTGCTGCTCTATTTTACGTAAAATATTTTCATCATTATGCAGAGTTGATATCGGCATTGAAGCTGTCCTTTTCAGAGCTTTTTTATTGGAGTTTTTGACAATGTTGTTTGTGGAATTTGCTGTCATAGTAGAAGTGGTAAATTTGCGTTTATTACCTCCAAAGCAAGACTTTGAACCAAATGAAGTATCCATTTCTCCTTCGTCTTCCGAATCTGTAGTACGATTTTTATTACGGAAAATTGTTTCATATTCCTTTATAAAAATCAAATTATAAAAAGTGAAAAAAAAGAATTTTACCATAATATTTCTTAATGGTTAAAATAATTTATTTTTTATTATTGTTGTTATTTTAACTTTAGTTATTTAAACTTTAAATTGTTTTTTTTTTTACATTAACTATATTTACTCTATTTTTTATTTTTATTTTTTTTATTCTTCTAATACTCACTAACACTATCAATTACAAGATTTTTGTTATATTGTTGTGTTAGTTCTCAAATAAAAAAATAAAAAAATATAATTTTTATTAATTTATATAATAAATTATATATATAATTTTTATTAAACACTTAAATATTAACAGTTACTACACATTGTCTACTCACCGATCTCTTTAGCTTTGGACTCAGCATATAGTCATCGCCAAAATGTTTTATATCCTTTTTTCTTAATGGTGTACGTTTACTACTTTCCTTTCTGAGTGTTTTTCTACACTGTATATGCAAGTCTATGGCATCCCTTAAAAATCCAACCCAGGCACGACAAACTTGCAAGTCTTGTGAGCCAAATATAATGCCATCACTTTGACAGGTTATTTTGAAATTACCCGGCAATAGTTCATAAACCTTACACTTCTTTAAGGGAAATATACAACAACATTCCAAAGAGTTCTCCACAACTGTATTAGGTGTTCGATCTTTTAATATCTTACAGTACATAAAAATATCGGACATAAGCACACAATATCGTTTAATTTCCGTGCCTGTACGAGTGACTTTGTGCAGTATACCCTCTTTAATAACTTTACGTGAAGGCTTTACAATGTTCGGTGAACGGTTTACAAGAGAATTTTGTAAATTAATTAACAATTGTGTTACTTCTTGATCCTCCACACAAGAGTTAATGTGAGATACAGTATTTTCAATTTGTTTAACAGACTCCTTAAGTGACCGAAAATCGGCATCAGCTGGACTGGTATAGAGTAAAACTTGTTCTAGCAATAGCTTATAACGTGGTACTCTTTGTATGGGTACAATCATAAAAGAATTAAGTTTCCTTTGAACCTCAGGGCGAGATTCATTCATTTCTAAGAATTTACGAAAAGCGGCGTTTTTTGATATTAGCTCTTGCAGAATCAGTAAAGCATTACGATAATCAAAAGCATAAACAGAGTAAACTTTAAAAAATGGAGCCATTTTTAAAAAAGCCTGAGCTACATTATCCATATCCGATTCAAGTTCTTTTAGAAATTCACCATTTAAATTGTGTATCATTTCGATTTGACCAAAAAGTGTAGTATGACTTGCATCATCAATTATTTTCTGTTCCTTTAGAGGTTTCACAAAAAATTCTATTAATGTTTCCAGTTGCTGTAAATACGTCTTTTCAGAAGTTATAATTTCTTGTACGGCCTGCAGACGAAAATTTCGTCTTTTATCCATTTCGGTATTGGGTGAACAGAGTACAGGTGAACAACCTGAACCACCAGCTAACATGGAACAAACTAAAATTAATTGCGTTTTAATAAAGTTATATGAATTTTATTATTATTAATATTTTAATAAAATTTAAACTTTGTTTTAAGCTCAATGTCTATTATTATTTGTTTTTTTTTTGCAATATTTCACTACTTATTCGTGTAGCTTCGTAATGTTAAAAATTTTTAAAAACAAATTTACGTGCATACTCGTCATGCATGTATGTATGTATGTACATATATATTAAATAATTTTTGTTTCGTCAGAAACGCTTTATTTAGATCAAAGTTAACTGCAATGAATATTTTTGGTAGTTAAAGGAGAAATTGTGTCCGTGAAGGAATAGTACACTAGCCAAACTGAACAATTGTTTTCAACTAAAGCTACGGTAGCCTCATCTGAGTTCTTTGTGTCCTGTGTATATTCGAGACCAATTATCTTTGGGTTCTTTATGTGTAACTCTCTGTCACTAATTGTCAATATCCATCTATAAAATTTTTAGCGGTGTTTTTAATAATAAAATTGTCATTCTT
Source organism: Metopia argyrocephala (assembly GCA_963576795.1). NCBI lineage: Eukaryota > Metazoa > Arthropoda > Insecta > Diptera > Sarcophagidae > Metopia > Metopia argyrocephala. The sequence goes on from OY756210.1 coordinate 52,398,693, forward strand.
CGAAAAGTAATTAGTAGTTAGTCATGAAGCTGTAGGTTTTGATACCAGTCTACTGTCAGGTTCCTACATCTTTTAATTAACAAAGTGTCCAAGTAAGGAAGCTCGAAGTCTTTTTCCTTCTCAATTGTAAATCTAATATTCTCGTGAAATCCATTATATGTTTCCAAGATTCCATCAATTGTATCGTCAGAGATTATACAAAATAAATTGTCCACATATTTAGTCATCAGTTTTGATTTCATTCAATTTCCCTATAGATGAGTCCAGTAATGTCTCCATAACAATATCCGCTATAATTGTAGAAGCAGGTGACTCCATTGGAAGCCCTTTCCGCTGTACATAAATTTTACCATTATGCTAAAAGTATCTGTTATCTTCTATACAAAATTTGAAAATGCAATTAAGCAACAATAATGTCTTTAATTACTTTAAAAATTAATTATAACCTTGAGTTTGATGGCGCTTCCTTTTTTACAAAAAATTTACGAACATAATAGGCTTTATTCTGTTTGGCGGTGATGTTGTCGACATTTTGTAATAGAATGAAGAAAAAACTTGATTTTAAATTTTTTTCCAGTAACGCCATTTCCATGTTATAATATTTTTTCAACGCATAGGTACAAAAAGGAATTTATGAGTTGTGAGAGAAACATTGAACGAAGCGTTTAAGGCAAAAATTAATATTAGCCTATAATACTGCCACTCAGAAGCATGCCAGAAAGTGTATATTGATGTAGAAAGAAATGTAGAAAGAATAATGTATATTCGAATTGATACCGGTATGTGATGAAAAACAATTTCGATTAAAATTGAAATCGAATGAAATTTCAAACTGCTGTAACTTCCAAATCTTTGCATATTGGGACTTTCCTTTTTTCTCATTACCTTACTGACTATTGCCACTCATTCATGATTATTAAAATATTAAAATAATTAAAGCATATAAGTTTTATGACTTTGAAAATACAAACTATTTCAATTTCGATCAAAATCGTTTTTCATCACATACCGGATGAACTCGGAATTACATACATTTATATATATGGACCCTACATATCTACATTTTGAAAAGAAAAGTTAAGCAGAGTTCTGTAATGCAGATGCTGTCTATGCTGAGTTTTATTTTCATTTTTATTCAAGTTTCTGAAGCTTTGGCTCTTACAATCTTTAAGCGCTATCAACTAAAAAACCATTACCGACACTCAATGTCGTTGCAAGTTTCGCAGACGAACAAGCCTGGTATGTGTGCTACACTTTGTTGTTCTTGCTTAAAAGATTAACACAATTGATAATCGTAATTTGTACACATAAAGTTTACCTTCCGACAGCAGGCATATGTATGTACATATCAGAGATCGTAGAAATATAAAAGAAATTTTTGTGGGCACCTTGAATACACTGTACTCCAATACATTGAAGGCATTGCCTTTCTTTCGGCATGTACATCTGATACTAATATGTGGCTATGACTGTACTGGTGTATATTATACTACTTCAAATACATTAGAAATTTTGTTTTTTTTTTCCTTTGTAATATTATCATACAAAATAAAGCATAAAACTGTTATAAAGAAATCCATGGTGCTCTAATAAGTGATGTCTCACCCTTGTTCCTAGTTTTTGCTGTTAGTAAATTTCGTTCCTGCAGGACCTGACGTAGTTCGCGGCTAAAACTCAGGGGGGTCTCTGGAGTTCTTGGAGAAGCCATTTCATTGATCGCACTACTATTATGTTTCTTTATTGGTGTATACATAATAAAATAATTTATTTAAATAGTTTAATAAAATAAAAACATTAATTAATAATAAAACTTTAATAAAAAAAAACTTTACTGAAAGCAAGCCAAAAAAAAAAAATGCCAAAATCACCAGCGGCTTTAAATTATTTAAATTTGACAAATGATTTTGTAAGGTATTGCCAGGTTATATAATAGATCATAATAACAGGACAAATCATATATGCATTTTTCGTATTTTAGATAAAAATTATTCTTTTTCTATTATTGAAGTAAAATTAAAGAAATAATAGTAAAAAATCGTAATTAGGATGAAAGAACGAAAGCTAGGAGTACGTTTTTTTATATTATGTTTTAAATGTGAAATTAATTATGCATTCTTATATTTACAAATCATTATTGTTAATAAGTTGGCCTCTATAGCTATGTATTTCATATAAGTTTATTCAAACTACTAAATAGTAATGAATAAGTAATAATTATTGATACCATCCTAATAATTGTATATAAAGTAATGTAATTGCTTGGGAACTACTAGCCATCTCACGTTGCATATATCATAAAATTAAATCGTTACGCCATAAGCCAGCTGTATTATTTTTAATTGAATATAATAGTTGTCAACATCGATAACGCCGCAGCTGGCAAATTATGACATTTGCTGTCAATTTTTTTATTAATGTTAAAAATTCCAATAAAAGGTTGTCGTGTTCAATATTATTATCATATATATTTTTTCTTTAAATCAAAATCCTGAAGGAATATTTTGCAATAATAAGTTAAGAATGCAAACAAAAGTTGATATTGAAGAACGTATTTTGGCAAGAATAAATCAAGAAATTGGCGGCGATGTTAAAAAATTACACAGAGCATCCGTTTTAGTGGAAGACTATAAAATAAGATTGGAAAAACTCAAGTCTAAGGTTGAATTTTTTTCCGCTAAATTAGCATATAAATTATAATTAAATATATTTAGCTTGACTATGAAGCAGCAGATAATGGTTCCAGTTTCAAGTCTGCCTTTGAAACAAAGTATCAGACTTGTGAAAGTATTGACTTTCAAATGGAAAAGTTGGATCAGTTTGGAAAGAAACTTGCTGCCCGTATTAAAGAGTCGAAGACTGCACTCAAAGCTGCTAAGCCGGAGTTAGAGCATGTACGAAGATTACAACAATTAGTACAGTATTTGCGTATTGTTCAGGATATACAAGAAATTAGGTACATTATGTCTTCTGGTATGCAAACTACTATTCTATCTAGTATGTTGTGTAGTTATATGATTTAGTTCATTTACAAAAGTCATAAAACTTTAAATTTGGCTTTACAAATACAGTCGATATCAAGATCACCCGTTGTGTATATTCATCACAACTAAGAAGATAATGTTTAAAAACAGAGCTAGATAAAACATAAATGTATAAAGTCAGGTATTTAGATACTGTATCATTTTATAGAATCATCAATGAAATTGAAAAGCCAGCGTACATGTTTCTTACTATTTTATTTACCAATTTTACCTATATATACATACATATATTCTTAACAATGAACTTGAAATTATAGTTAGTCCTTAAAGATTATGATCGTTTTGACAGTTTTATTCTAAGCCCTAATAGTTTTAATATTACTAATTTTGATATTATAATAAAGTAACAATTTACATTTAAGCCATTCCTTAACACAAACAATTAATGGTAAAGATGAGGCAAAAATGATAAATTTATATTTAAATCTCTATGAAGAAAACGACTATGAACACTGTATTGTTGGGCGTCTCAATAGTGTAGAGGCTCCGTTTCTTAAATCATTTGCCATACGTACGGCTATATACTGGCATGGACTATTAAAGGAACGTTTCTCGAAGTAAGAATAATAAACCTCTTTGTTTAAATTTATATTTATATGTTTATTTTTAGAGAATTTGAAGTAATTTTAAAGAATATTAAATGGGGTCAAAGAGAACAAGATTCCTTAAATTACAAACCATCTACGGATAATATTGCAAAGGCGCAATTACTGGCCGAATATCTCTTTTTGGTAATATTGTTTACAACTTTATTAAGCGAATTATTTAATTGTTTAAAGAAATCTATTTAAAATAGTTAAAATCACCATCAGAGGAAGCTGAACAATTAAAAGTGATTACATCCAGTATAATATGCCAGCCAATATCAACTGTTACCAAATTTTTATTGGAACCCTATAAACAAAGGTTTCTTATCATATCAATTCCTTTAATATTAATTCAATTTGTGTTTGATATCTTTTAAATTATTTTAAGGTTCTTGTATCATTTTACCGGTGTTAAGCAAACAAATCGCTTTGATAAACCAGAATGGTTTTACACACAAATTCTAAATTGGGGTAAAGAGACACATTTATTTGTAGGTAAAACATTTCAACCTTCTGCAGTTAAGGCAGGAAAACTGGATTTTAATATAAGGGTATGCACTACTTTTTATAAAATGTTTCACAAATCTAAAATTATGATTTTTTAAAGCTTGAGTTTATACGGGGTTTAGTACAATTAACTATTGAAAAGTTAGCTTTAGATATCGAAGAAATTAGTCGTGATGAAAATCTTTTTGCCCACCTATTAGACGAAACTTTGGCATTCGAAGCTGAACTAAGAGAAAATTTTGGCTATCCAGCTAGTTTTCCTAGCGCTATATGTATTATAACTCAACCCATTTATTTATTAAAATGGATTTCCTTAGAAGAACGCTGTAAGTTCCTAATTTTTATATAATATTCAAATATGTATATATAAAGATATACATATATACATCAGAGAACAGTTTGATTGCCTGTTTATGAGCTTTGAAGGTATTCGCATAAAAATTAGTATAGTGTTGTTAATTCTCACTATTTCATTTAGTTGTTTTCCCTTAAAGTGATCTAACATTCAAAAAAACCAACGAATGTAATGAATCGCTGACGTGCGTATTGAATGAAACGCAATGTATATTTTTTTAAAACGTATTTATGTATGTATGTATATTTCAGGGACCGTAATCATTATGAGTTTTATAATAAAAATTACACAATAATGATTATATTGTGAGTTTTAAAGTTTTCTTCAATTGTAATGATTATTTTTGAGTAATATTAATAAAAATCAGCCATAATCATTATTTTTGAGCAAAAGAAATAAAACTCAAAAATAATTATTATTTATGATTTTTATTTTTTTCGCTCAAAATAAAACTCACTTTCAACTTATGACTTTTAAAACATTAAAATATTTGGTCAGAACTAGTAAAAGAAAAAATTATTAACAAATGCTTATTCATTTTGCTATATAAAATATTCATTTCTTGGACAAAAATTATAAAATTATAAAGTCGTAAATTAAAAATGAGTTTTATTTTGAGCGAAAAAAATAAAAATCATAAATAATGATTATTTTTGATTTTTATTTCTTTTGCTCAAAAATAATGATTATGGCTGATTTTTATTAATATTACTCAAAAATAATCATTACCATTGAAGAAAACTTTAAAAATCAAAAATTTAAAAATCATGACCGATATGCAAAGATTGTTAAAAAATAAAAATAATGGTGCAAAAAATGTTTGTTTATGATTGTTCTAAGTGATTGATTTTTTGATTTAAAAAAACGAACAATAATCATTATTTACGGTCCCTGGTATATTTACAACTTATGTAAACATACATACCTACATACATGTAAAATCATTAGTTGCACAACATGTAACAGCATTATAAAAAAAGAGTATACAAAAGGCAATCAACAAAAACAACGAGTGTGAATAAAGCAACATCAGTAGAAATTGATGTTGAATGAATACATAGCAAAAACATGAATACTTAGCAAACGTGAATATATTCAATCTGTTCTCTGATATGACCATACATATACATATATTTTTTTTATAAATTAAATTTTGGTTTTTCCACAGTTTGTTCTGAGAAAATGGATTTGATATTGCAGGCAGAAAATCCATGGATGTTAATAGATCCCAACATATATGACGATGAATTGAAAATACCCAAATGTGCTGATCAATTCATACGTCTTTTGGAAGCCATAAAAGATCGTTACTATTCTTTAATACAACCAGGTCATCAATTGCAATTTCTTACACTTCAGCTTGAGCTGATTGATAACTTTCGCCGTAGACTAGTTCAATTGCATAGTAGTGGAACAGTTGAAAGTATTAACATACTTAATGCAATTAATTATATAAAAATGGTGCTCAGTGAATGGGGTGAAAATATTCATTACTTACATTTACATACGGCATTAGTAGGACCAAGTGCTGAGGAAATAAATTCAGTATTTGAACAGCCAGTTGATGAATTTGAACATTGGACTCAACAACTATTGAAGAATTTAGCTACCAAAGCTGTAAATGAAATCAAAGCCAAATCAATGCCTTACAGACACGATTGCTGGCCTTCAATGCCTGACCAAAATTCTAAAGAGCCTTTTATATTGTCACCTAGTGCTGGTGAAATGTTTCAGGTTATGGTAACCGTTTTGCATAATTTAGAAAGGGAGCTTTCTTCGAATCTTTTTAATTTAATATTAAGACTTATTGCTAAACAAATCGATGATTATATGCTAGACAGTATGATAATGAACACAAAATTTTCACCAGCTGGTGCCGCACAATTTAATTACGATATGACAAGAAATCTATTTGCTTTATTTGGCCAATACTGTCGGCGACCTGATTTGCTTTTTAAAAAGTAATTATATATAAGTTTTTAAATTTAATTGAAGCTATTACACTGTTCAATTTTTTTTTTAGAATTCATGATGCTAACAAACTTTTGAATGTGGCTCGTGGTACTGCGTTACTTTTACATGAAAACTTAAAAAATACGAACAACACCCTGGAAGATAAAATGAAGACTTTAAAAGAAGTTGGTATTGTAAATTTCAAACCAAAAACTTGCGTTGAAGTTTTAGAAAGACGTACTGATATACGTATGTTTTAAATAACTAAAAAATAAATGATAATTTTATACTCCTTTGTTAATAAAACATTAAAAAAATTATAAATAAATATTAGCCAAAAATAAAAGAAAAAAAAACCATATTAAAAATGTGTTTATAAAATAATTGAGAAACACATTTCATACTACTGTCTGCAACAACGCCTTCGTTAAAACTTTCGTTGGCTACAAAGTAAATTTGGCATAAAATGCGAAGAAAAATTATAGCCCTAAACGAAGTTTAAATTCTGCGCATTTTGTTTTACTATATAGTCTTCTTTGCTTGTTTTTTTTCTTTTGCCTTGATAAAAAAGAAATTGAACATCTGTTTTAAAAATTTCAAAACTTGCGTTTGGAAATACTGAAAGAACAAAGACATTTTATTTCAAGGCTCGTAATTTTAAAAATTTTCATAATCCATTTGGAAATGCACTTGGACATAAAATGTTGAATTCATTTAAAATATGGTCTTTTTTTTTTTTTTTGTGCGGGAAGGAGGGAAAAAGCTTTATGCTTTCGCGGAGGTCGTCACCTCGCATGATATGTCGGACTCGCCCAGAAGGGTATACCGACTAAAAACCCCCCTTATCTCCTCACCAGGGGAAATACCACCTCGAAACCACATTCGCATTACTTCAAGGTGGACCCCTCTTTGGCACGGCCAGTTCCTTCTAAGTTGTCCTGCGTCCAGGACCCGCACTTTCAAATGCCTCAAGGTCCCTCTTCTTTCGCCTTAGGATACGTTCAAAGTATCCTGAAACGGCGGTCCAGTTCGCCACATTTGACATCATAATATCAACGATATTCTCAACCGTAATTCTTCCGACTTCAGACACCAGTTCCGCTCGATAGCAATGCCAGCGCCTGCATTCGAAGATGGTATGCTCCGCGTCGTCAATCACATCTTCCTTGTCCTCATAAATGCAGAAAGGGGAGTCACACTTTCGCATGCGGTGCAGATATTTTCTAAAATATCCGTGACCCGATAACATCTGTGTGGTGTAATAATTCACCTCTCCGAATTTTCGATTCATCCATGACCCTATAGTCGGTATGAGTCTCGCTGTCCATCTTCCTCGTTCTTCAGCGTTCCAGCGTTGTTGCCATTTGAAAATGGTACTCTGCCTGATGGAACTGGTTACGGGAAGGCCTCCCGTTTTGGCCCTATATATTATCGTCCGCTCTTCGGCTAGAAGATCCACAGGGATTGTGCCGGCTATGACTAGAACTGCAGGTCCTGACACTGTGCGATAAGCAGAGGTGATTCGCAAAGCAGCGACTCTCTGGACAGATGTCAGCAAATAGGCGCGTCCTTTTACCTTCAACGTCTCGGCCCAAACTTCACTTCCGTATAGCATTATGCTATTTCCGGCCTCCATCAATAGCCTCCGTTTCGCCGGCAACGGTCCTCCAATATTTGCCATTAATCTGCTAAGTTGTCTCACGAACGTCTGAGCCTTATCACTGGCATATCGAATCTGATCTGCAAAGGTCAATCTAGGATCCAACCTTAGACCCAGATACTTAACCGAACTCTTAGTCGTAAAAGTTTCGCCTCCAATATTCATGTCCACTTGCAAGGGAATATGACGTCCGGTTATCAACAGCAATTCTGTCTTGTGGGTGGCCAGGTCTAGTCCGTGGTCACTTAACCATCTTTTCGTCCTCAACATGACCCGTGTGAGCTTCCGTTGCGCCTCGTCGGTGTTCCTGGCTGTGATGACAGCTGCAATGTCGTCTGCGTAACCAACCAGGAAAGTACCCTCTGGCATTACTTCTTTGAGAATTCCATCATAGCTAGCATTCCATAGATTGGGCCCCAAAATGGATCCTTGTGCTGCTCCTGATGTTATCTGCTTTGTTCTCGATCCTGCCGTTGTAGAATACATAAGACGCCTGTTACTTAGGTAGCTCTCAACCAACTTCAGGATATACTGCGGCACTGAAAAAATATTTTCCAGCGCATCCAGTACGTCGCTCCATCTAAGACTATTGAAGGCGTTCTTCACATCTAGCGTTGCGAGTAAAACCACGGGTCTTGTGAAGTGGCTGAATTGCCGTATAGCCGTGGCCGCCTGCGTCACTTCTACCAAAGCACCAATTGTGGACCTGCCAGATCTAAAACCGTACTGTCTAGCGGATAATCCACCGCCGTTCTCGATCGCTGCATCAAGTCGTGGTTTCAAAAGCCTTTCAAAAAGTTTTCCCGCTGTATCCAGCATGCACAGTGGTCTATATGAGGATGGGACTTCCGAGTCGCCATTTCCCTTGCGAATTAGTACAAGCTGTTGTCTTTTCCAAATTTCTGGAAAGGTGCACTCTCTTAGGCACGTGTTGTACATCCCCAGTAATAATTCCGGTCTTCGACTAGATATCTCTCGCAGTATCTCAGGTGGTATGCCGTCGGGCCCGGGTGCCTTTCCGGGTTTTAGGCCAGATGCTGCTATATTCAGCTCCTGTGTGGTAAAAGGAATAAACTCCGTGGCGTGCATATCTCGCCTTCTCTCTCGCCCTACCTCATGGGTCGGGAAAAGCGTGTCCACAATATTTCTCATTACATGGTCACTCATAACTCCCACTGGTTTTCTGGTGTTTAGCTTATCCATCACAATCCTGTATCCCAGACAATAAGGGTTTACGTTTATGTCGTTGCGTAGTTCCTGAAAAGCCTGTGCTTTTTTGAGCGTTATTGCCTCCTTCAAACGGTCTTAAAGGAGATAGTTTTTGATTAATTCCTTGAAATACCTGTAATAGTAGTAACATTATCTCTTACTCATAAAAAATATTTTTATTTAAAATTTTAGTTGTTCGGCTTTATTCTAGTTGGGAACGAAAACAAAACATTTTTTCTTTTTTCTATTACCAAAACTGTCAGAAGACAACAACATCGCTAACCAGAATAGGGCAAAGGCCCATTAATACAGGTCATTGCATCTCTACAACTACAGAAAAAACCACACGCATTTTCTGTCGCGTGATCTACCCGTAACTGTCAAAATTATAAAAAGTTTTTGTAGAAAATGGTGGGAAAGAAACTAAAATCAGTGTTGCCACAGTCCGTAAAATTAAGTAACCAAATTTCAATAAAAAATTCAATAAATTAAAACTAAACATTTAAATGTCGGCTAATTTTATACATATAAAATTCAATTTCAACATACGTTCTATGATATAAACTGTAAAATAAAGTGAAAGTCTTCCATATAAAACATATTGTTACGAAGAAATAATTTTGAAAAACAAAATCATATTTGCATTCCCTTAAATTAGTATTTTCACTATTTCTAGCATTTGGTATATATAAAAAAATTATTACAATAAGAAAATACATGTCGGAAAATCAAATTTAAAATTATATAAAATGTTAAATTATAAAAAATTTATTATTTTTATTGCTTAGTTAAATACTAAGCAATAGAGACAATAACAATTACTAGATAAACTGTAGGTATTATAAATAAGGCTTCACATTACTCTTTTTAGTTATATATACAAGATTATAGAGTGTAAATAAAAACTTTAAAATATAAAAGTGTCTGTGTTTTTAGTTTGCAGTAAAGAGCCCTAGTATACAAAACGAACTATAAAGGACAATTCATAACAATATTATCCTGCTTGAACCTAAAATATTACAATGTTTAGTTAAAACTATTATTATTCATTTAAAATAAAAATACCGTTTTCTTCTTAAAGAAAGAAAAAACACAAAAAGAAAATATATATGTAAGAAAAATGTAGCCAACTTTGGTTAGATATAGCCAATATGGCAACACTGATTGAAAACATAAACATTCAAATAAAAACAAAAAACATAAAAATGTAAACAAACTTTGACGTTTACAGGTAGGTTTACATAAAATCACTGCGCACTTATCATAAGGTGCCTTTGAGATTATAACAAGTAAAACAGTAACAAAAACAACATAGCATTTTAATGCTGGTTAGGGTAGTTAACTGTCAAATAAACCAAAACAAAAAATATGAAAACAAAAACAATGTACATAAAACAAAGCAAAAATTGACAACTAAAGTGGTGTTTTTTTCGAACCGAATATAAATATTCCATACAAATTTTTATTTATATCCGCTTATATAAGCGGTTAATTTTAAAACTGCTAAAAATTAAGCACATATAAAAATGCTGCCAAGTTGGATTTTTTTTTATCTTGACGTTATCTTTTTAAAATTCATTCAACATTTTATAAATTAATAAAAGAATAAACGTTGTAAATATAGCTGAGGCGAAGTAATATAATTATTTTTACATTGTTTGAATTGTTTTTAAAGTAATAATTTCATATTTTTTTATAAAAATTGTGAGTAATGCCCAATTTAATTTCTTAAGCACTTATGTCGTTTTTTTCGAAGCAGTTTATCTAAGCGGCTATAGGTTTCGAAAAAACACCACTTATATTCACAAATTGTCTGAAAAAAAAGTAGCTCAGCTGGCATGTCAAATGCACCTTATAATCAATACGCCATGCCATAGTATTTCCATTTCAGCCTTTTTTATATGACTTCTTAAGACTTGGCAGCTCTGCGACTTTTGCTTATAAAAGCGTCATAAATGGACAACTGACGGCGTTGGTGAGACGGTAATTTTCAATTAGTCGGCGTAATTATTCTGTGGTCCATTTTTTGTTTTAGTTCAATTAATTTCATGTGCGGTTTAGAAGTCGAGTGCTTGTTTAAATAAGAAAAAAACATTTTTATGTGGATTTTATTTAATTTCCTTTGATTTTCTTCTTCGCGAATTATATTTCTAACAAGGAATTTTAATTTCATACTGCTTTAATTTACTCTAAATCTTCACAATTTTCTTTTCCACTTAAACATTTTGATTCGTTTGTGTATGTGTTATTTTCTACAAAATAAAAGAGGTGGGCTGTTCATTTAACCAATGTACGAAAAAAGTTAATTGTTTAAGTAAAAATTATTGATAATAGAAAGAATAGATAATAAATAGTCGAGAATTAAAAAAAGTGTGTACATTGTGATAATAAAAAACATATTACAACAACATGTATTACTCATCAGTCACTATTGCGCCCCTTTAATTTTTCGATATTTTTAGTCTTTGCGCGTTTGAAAGAAAAAATTAAAAATAAATATCCTTGATACCCTTTACTGCTGCTGTTTTATATCGCTTATATACAATAGAATTATATTTCTTTTTTCTTCAATGTATAAACTTGGAAGTGTTTAGGGCAGTTGCATTTATTAAACCTGCGGTAGACATATGTACGTCAAGGAAAAAAAAAATCTGTTTTTACATTGTTTTCCTCGATGTTCGTTGAACTGAGTACCAGTGTGCGTATGTGTGTATACTGTTTACTTTTCAGTTAAGTGTGTTGAATTTTTGTTAACCGAGATTTTTTACTGTTTTTTTATATCTTCTTATTCGCATCATCTTAACCCGCATTCTTAATCTTTCGCTTATCGTCGCTGTACATTTATCAACCTAAATTGCAATTTTTCATTTTTATAATACAACAGAACATACAATATACATATTTTTTCTCAAATAAAAATATACATACATACATATATGTATATTGTCTTTATAAAATAATCAGACTGATGTGCAGAATCAAAATCTAATTTTATTATAATTACACCCGAAGAAAATATACAATAATAAAAGAGAGTAATAACACAGAACATATCAAGGTGAGTAATAGATGCAAGATAAGAATTTTCAAGTACTTTATAAGTAAATTTCACTCTGCACCATAGCAATTTGTGGATGTTGTACATCTTGGTATGGTAAATAGAGATGTAATACCATGTTCACACGAATAGCAAATATCGAGGTTCGCGACCGAATCTTGTTTGAAACCAGTAGATTTGCCATACAAAATTGTGAGAGCGAACCATCGTGTTTCTTTTTGAATCTTGTTGCGAACCTCGAAGAACTTGCTATCATCTCTAATTTTGATAACAATTTATTGCTAATTTATCTTAACTAACTAACAAAACAGAAGAAAGCAAAATAATAATTTGTTAAAAATGAATATTTTTTTAGAAATAAAAAACTAGAAAATTAAATTACGTTAATATGTAATATAAAAATCAGAAAGGCAATAAAGAAAAACATAAAAAACCAAAACACCATCCTAAATATGTAAGTATGTACATACAGCTGCGTGCAACTAATTAAGAACAGTAGTACTCAATATTTAAATCATTATGTTGAAAATAATACTATTAAAAAAACCGCTAAAATTTGACCCTGTTTAGTTAATCCAACTTTGTTTATTGAAACTTCTCAATGGCAACCCTATTTTTACCGTTATTTTTTTCTTTGTGGTGTTTTTCATAATTTGTGAAATAAATTACTCGTGCACTTAATTAAGGACAGTGAAAAATTTTTTAAAATTTTAAGATTCAAGTAAGTTTTAACAGTTAAATTCAAATAAATTAGATTACTCAAGGTGTTTTTCAGAATTTGATAGACTTTTACTTATTGCTAAACATGGGTAAAAATAAGTACTGTGACGTCAGTACTCGAAAGATTATTGTACAAATGCATCAGGAAGGAAGCTCTTATAGGGAGATCGCAACAGCCTTTAAGCCCCTATGACACCTACTTTTTTTGTATTAAATTGTTATAGAAGTGAAAGAAAGAAACAACAAATGCTAGAAATAGTGGAATATAAAAAATGTAAACAAAATGTTTATTTTTGTTTTTGTATTTATATTTATTTCAATGTTGATACTTTTTATTTTGTAAAAAAAACGCTACCTTGAAGGCAAAAATACCCTAAAATCGCTTAATTGTAGAATAACACCATAAAGTTAGCAACACTATAATATTTTAAATTCTATATGTCAATTATGTGGATTTTATTTATTTAAGAATTCAAAGTTTATTTTATTTATTTTAATTATGAAAAAATTAAATGTAAATGTTTATTTCAAAAGGATATTAATGTTCAAGTAAATTAATTATAGAAAAACCAATATTGTACACGCGCGCACGTCTTCTTTCTTCGGTTGCGTTAGTTCAACTAAACTCTCTTTCCCACAACTCGGCCGTCCTGAACCGGATTCGCCTCGAATTCGTCCTCACTCAAATCAATGCACCACTGCTTCATGTATTCAGCACAAGTAGTAGTGTTTCGTGGGCCTTCGGTACCTCCAACTCGCTCGACATTGTAAGTATTATTTCTCTTCACCCTCGTAACTCTATATGGCCCTAAATATTTTGGTTTTAATTTGAGACCAGAGCCAAATTGGGTCCTCTTAATCGCCACTAAGTCACCAACGTTGTATTGAACGGCTTTTTTTCTCCGTAAATTATAGCCTTTTCGGTTCTCGTCCTGAATTTTCATTATCTGCTCTTTGGCACTTCTTCTAATTTTCTCTCTATCTTCATTAAATTGTAATATGACTTCCTGCTCGATTAGGTTCTTTATATTGCAATACTCAGAAGTGCGCATTCGGACACCAACCAGTAATTCGAAAGGCGTATTGTTGATACTCCTGGAGTAGGTAGAATTTATTACCTGCTGCACCTTCCAGACGTGTTTGTACCATTTAGTAGGATCAGATACACTCAGTTTAGACAATACAGATATTATAACGGCATTTAGCCTTTCCACTTGCCCATTTGCTCGTGGTAGTCCTGTTGTAATAAGATGATGCTTAATATTTTCATCTTTACAATAAGCTTCGAAACACTCAGAAGTAAATGCAGTGCCCCTGTCCGAAATTATTTGCACTGGATTACCGAAAACTGCACTTTGCGCCTCTAATTTAGCTATAACTTCGTTCGTCGCTGTAGTTTTGGTGGGATACAGCCAGCAAAACTTCGTAAAAGCGTCTATAACGGAAAATATGTGTTTGTACTGCTTGCTCGTGGATTCTAAAGGTCCTAGATGATCTATGTGATAGGTGTGTAGCGGTATATCAACTTTACCGATAGGATGAAGTTCACCTTCTTGCTTTCCACATTTCTTATTGTTTACTATACACGGGATACAGTTTGAAATATGATAATCAATTTTCTCATCTAATTTGGGTATATAATATTCTCGGCGGATAAGTTCTTTAACCTTTTTTGCGGCAAAATGACCTTTTTCGTGAGCAAGTCGAATGATCTCTCTTTGCATACCTTTTGGAGCCACGACAACTTCATAACCGTCGACTAGCTTGTGTAAAACATCACCTTTAGTAAAATAGCCTTTATAATCACTTTTATCCTTTAAGATGGAAAATATTGCTTGTAGTTCTTCGTCCTTTAGCTGTGCTTGTTTAATTCTTATTAAAGTGGAATCTTCATCTATCAACATCACGGGATATCTGCTTAGCGAATCGACGTGTTTCATACCAGACCCAGCACGGTGTTCAACCTTGTAATCGTACTCTTGTAGCATTAGAACCCATCTTGCGACCCTAGTGCAAAGATCTTTTTTCTCCAGCGTCTTAGCAAATGCATTGCAGTCGGTTACGATTCTGAAATGCAATCCGAGAAGATAAACTCTAAACTTTTTCAGCGCTTCGATGACAGCTAGTATCTCTAATTCATAACTTGAGTATTTTCTTTCAGCATCCGTCGTTTTTCTACTCATATAATACACGGGATGTAAATTCCCATCTTCTGATGATACCTGCATCAAAACTGCACCATAGCCATCGATTGACGCATCCGTGTGAACTTCAGTTTTGCTATTCTGATTAAAAATACTAAGAACGGGTTTATTTGTTAATATGCTTTTCAAACGGTTAAACGCTGCTATTTGTGGATCTTTAATCTCAAATTTACTGTCCGATTTCGTCAAATCACTTAACGGCTTTGCTATCAGGGAAAATTGGGGAATAAATTTTCGGAAGTATCCGGCCAACCCTAAAAAGCTTTGTAATTGTTTCATATTTTTAGGAATAGAAAATTTTATTACTGCTTCGACTTTACCAGGCGATGGGGAAATCTGTTGATTTTCTATAATATGACCTAAAAATTCAATTCTAGTCTTCAAAAACTTACATTTCTTAAAATTTAATTCTAGGCCGTATTCCCCGCAAAGTTGCATCACCAATTCTAAATTCTTGATGGCTTCGTCTTCATCCTTGGCCGGTATAATTATATCGTCAACATATGGTAGGGCGACGCCTGTACGAGTTAAATCACGAAAAATGGTATTTATAAATCTTTGAAATACCGCCGGCGAATTTGAGAGTCCAAATGGTACTTTCGTGAATTGGTATTGCCCGTTATGAGTAACAAAAGAGGTATATTTTCGACTTGCTTCTGCTACACTCACGTGAAAAAAGCCATTTCGAAGGTCGATCGAACTAAATATTTTGGCACTCTGGAGCCTATCTAGCTGATCTTCTATCAGTGGTAACGGATAACGGTCCTTGACAATGACGCTGTTCACCCTTCTATAGTCTACACATAGTCGTAAAGAGCCGTCACGTTTTCTTACCATAACTATTGGGCTACTAAATTCCGAATCTGATGGCTCTATTATTCCTTCTTGCAGCCATTGGTCCACCTGGTCTTCGACAGCTTTTCTTTCTGTCAGGGGCAATCGTCGTGGACGTGAGAATATAGGTGTTTCTTCTTTTAACACGATAGTCATCTCGACACTGGTTGTTTTACATTTTTTCGGCTTATAATTTTCCACCAAGTCTGTAATTTTTCTTTTAGCAGGATCACTCGCGCTTATATCGACGTCAATTTCTTCAGGCAGAATATCAATTTTCATTACGGAAAATTCGTTATCAATTTTTCTAAAATGTAAACCGTCACGACGAATGTCTATTTCCGCGTACTCGCAAAAGTTTTCACCGATAATTATATCGACATCTATGAGTTTACACGACACCACGACAAAGTTCATATTGTATGCTTCATTATCGATTTCAAAATCACATACAAATTGTCCATCAGGTTTTATTTTGTTTTGACCGAAACCTACAAGTTGAAAATCGGTTTTTTCAAGTTTCGCGCCATTTAAGTTCTTAAACACAATATCACTCATGATATTAAACTTACTACCGGTATCAAAAAGAGCAGTATAATCGCGACCGCCGATATTTACACTTTTTGTCATTGTTGAATTTTGTGTTTTCAAAAGCCGGGTATTAATTTTATTGTTCTCGATTTTTTCCGGACAATCTTTAGCTATATGACCGAATTTATTACAATGGAAACACTTTGTTCCCTTTTCTCTATTTGTACATTCTTTCGACTTATGTCCTTTCGACCCGCAATTAAAACATTTTATATCATTGTTGTTCTTTGACCTGTAATCTGATTTTTCACGTTCGCGATTCACTTTTTGTCCATCTTGTGCCCGAATTTTCTCGTAGCTTACTAGCTTATTTTTAGTCTTTAATATTTTTTGCACCGTATAAAATAGATTTATTTATATTTAGGTCGTTTATACCGTCTATAACGTATTGAATGATTGAGTCGTCATCGATATTACCGCGCGAAGCGTACTCTTTAACGTGTAGGAAATATTCCTGAACGGTTTCACCTTTTTTAATTTTTCTTTCAGACAACTGCTTATGGATTTGGGCGCTATTCATCGTTGTTTGAAACTCTTCGATTAATGCCGCTTTGAGTTTTTGCCAGGACGTTATACCACGCTCGCCTTGAATAAATAATTTTGCCAAACCTCTTATAGATTTCTTTGCAAATATGTACATTTGAAAATCGTCCCAATTCATAATAGCTGCTGTCTCTTCAAACTCTTCGACCCATGTTTCAATAGGTAAATTTCCCTTGCCATCAAATGTTCTTATTGAGTCTTCAATGTCTCGAAAACTCATAGCAAATCTTGAAATTTGTGGTTGTGTAGCTCGCATTCGAACTGTGTTTTCGTTAGTATCATTTTCAACAGACAAAAAACTTTCATTAACATCACTTGCCGTCTTGTTGTTTTGCTTTTTGTTTTCTTTGTGTTTCACATCTTTTTTATAATTGCTGCCTACTGCTACATCTTCATCGCTGCTTGCGTCGTCGTCGTCGGCGTCTTCGTCTTCATCTTCATTGTTGACTGCGTTGAGTAGCGCACCCTTTTTTAACTGTCGAAACACATGTAGTATTAAATCTCTGTCGTCGTATGTAATGCACAAAACGTTACAAATTGAAGTTAGTTCTGCCGTCGTCAAGTTTTTGTTCACATAAGCAATCTTCTTATTATACATTTCGTCGTTTTCATCGAACTCAAACCCTTCAAACTCTCTTAAACGTCGTCGGTTTGATCGATCGCCTTCACACTCAAATATAAATTTGTGCAGAGCTACAATGTTTTGCTTTCTTGTATGTCGTAAGTTCTCACGAACGCTGTCAAACATACCTAAGCTCGCCATACTGTGCTTTTTACTTTTTCTTCTTTTGTGTGTATTCTCTTCGAACTTAACGTCTTTTTCGTCTTTTATAATACACAACTCTTTTTTTCTTTTCTCTTGAGTTAAACTCTACGCGCACGCATACATACCAAAAAAACAAATTTTTCACGTTAAAAAAAACTGACAAAAGAGAAGTTAATATAAAAACGAGACAACGCCCTTTTTCTCTTAATTTCGTTTATTTTTCCTATTGGTTTTATTCTTATTAATTTCTTTTATTTATTTCGGCTGAGCCCCCAAAAATTTGTGGATTTTATTTATTTAAGAATTCAAAGTTTATTTTATTTATTTTAATTATGAAAAAATTAAATGTAAATGTTTATTTCAAAAGGATATTAATGTTCAAGTAAATTAATTATAGAAAAACCAATATTGTACACGCGCGCACGTCTTCTTTCTTCGGTTGCGTTAGTTCAACTAAACTCTCTTTCCCACAATTATATGTAAAATATTTTAACCAAAGTAGGAAAATAAACAAAACTGAACGTTTGATCTCATTTTGTTGTAGTCTTTACAATAAGTAAAACAAAAATAAAACAGAAACAGTGAGAAAGATTGTCCCATTTAATTTTGTATATTCTTTTTGTTTTGAGTACGACAAATACACTAACTCAAATGTGCGTAGGTACAACAAAAAATGAATGAGAAGAAAAAGGATAGAAGAGTAAAAGAGAAGAAGAAGAGAAAAAAACAACAAAAAACAAAGCAAACACAAGAGCGAAAAGCTAATTGTTTCATTTGCGCTCTTTCTCATTTAGAAAGTATTTGTGTTTGTTTTGCTCATGTATAATACTATTAAAAAATTTTTGAAAAGTGTATGACTTTGTTGAAACTTTTGCGAAATGTTTTGTTTGTTTGCCCACTCTGATTTTAACTTGCTTATGACACACTCCACTTTTTTATCGATAACATTTGTAAATTTTTTGGCAATTCTGTATTTATATGAATATAGTTAAACTCTTTACACCCTTTATACTTTCTTATTATATTATATTTGCACTGTTCTCCAATCATTTTTAATACAAAAAAAGTAGGTGTCATACGGGCTTAAAAGTTTCTAAAACAATGGTTTTCCATGCGGTGCAATATTTCAAAAAACATTCGACAGCTGAAAAGGTGCCTCGTAAACAAAGAATCCGAATTACTACAGTGCGTGAAGATGCACTGATTGTCCGCGAGTCGAAAAAAAATTCGCATAAATCAGCAAATAAAATTCGGATAGCAGTCTTTGGTGAAAATGGAGCAAAACCATCTGTAGACACAGTAAAACGTCGATTGCGGGATGCTGGCCTCTGGAAGAATTTCCCGAAAAAAACCATTGTTGTCTGAGCGTAACCGGAAGAAGCGAATAGAGTTTGCAAAAAAATACCGCAATTGGACCACAGTGGAATGGAAAAGAGTGTTATTTTCGAACGAAACAAAAATTAATAGAGTCTCTCCCGATAGAAAAAAATGTTCACCGGCCAAAGTTAAAAGAATTTGATCCAAGATACACCTGGGCCACTTTAAAGCATGGAGGAGGTTCGATTATGCTTTGGGGTGCTATGTCGTCACGCTGTGTTGGACCGCTGCACAAATTTGACGAAAACATGGACAAGTTCCAATATGTAAGAATCCTAAGCGATACAATTATGCCGTATGCAGACGAGAATATGCCAGTAACATGGATATTTTAACAAGATAATGACCCGAAGCATACGACTCATCACGTCAAACAATGGTTTATAAACAATTCGGTCACTGTACTTGATTGGCCTTCATGCAGTCCAGATCACAATCCGATTGAGAATTTATGGCAAGTTGTAAAAACCAAAGTAAGCGCAGTAAAAATAAACAATTTTGATGATCTCTTCGCCGAAACAAAGAAAGCTTGGAAGGCCATTCCAACTAGTGTATGTGAAAATCTGGTTAGATCGATGCCTCGCAGGTGTCAAGCTGTTATCGACAACAATGGTTTTGCAACAAAATATTGATTATTTTTTAATAAATACAAGTTTTTCTTAAATTTTACGATGTGTCCTTAATTATATGCACGACTGCATTCAATATTCTTTAAAATATGGCTCACTGCTTTATAAAAAATAATTTAATTGACACAATAAACAGTTATTTTCTACGACTAAGAGTTTAAATAACTAAACTCGGAAAAATTTTGACAATATATACAACTATTTTTATTTTTTTGCTTCAAGCTCACATGTAAGCTTCGTGTCCAGCTGTATGTATGTATGTGGTATTCACATTATACATTGTGGTATACTTACATAAAAGAGAAATGCCTAAATGAAACACTAAACTGTCGTCTGAACGGTGAGTTTCGTAATCATGGTTCAGAGACCGAACCAAGTGTTTCATATTGTCGTGTGAACATAGCATTAGGTTTCATATTTATTTAATGTTAGTAAAATAAAACATCGATGTATCGGTCTTATTATCGATGTTTTTTAACATCGATGTTATTTGTGAAAATATCCATATTGAAAAACATCCATGTTTTTATACACGATGTTATGCTATGTAAATTTTTCTGGTAAATTTTGCACTCTTGCAATTACAATTGACGACTTTATGACGAAAATGACGAATTTTTAGCGTAACTTAGGGCTTTTTTGAATTTATATAACGAAAAATATTATGTATACTAAACTAGGAATCAACTGTTATTGATTTTACTACCACTTAAAACAGCAAATATACATATGTATGTATCTATATGCACTGTTGTTAAAAATAGCTAATAATTCATTCATTCATTCTTTATTAGTATCAATAATACTTTAATGCCCGTATTCATAAAAACTATTTTAGGTTTATTGAGGTCTTATTTGACAAATTTCTATGCAATACTTGTCAAATAAACCCTCAATAAACCTAAAATAGTTTTTATGAATACGGGTATAAGTTTACATTTATATAATTTAAATTAAAATAAAAAATAAAAATTTAAATATCACATTTTAGTTCTAAATCAAAAATAAAAATTTAAATATCACATTTTAGTTCTAAATTACATTGTTTTTAACAAAAAATACAGCATTTCTTCGAAATACATTTGGATTGCGTTCATTTTTAACGCCATTGGGCAATCTATTGAACAGCTGCAGACCCTTGTAAAAAAGCGAGCGTTGCATTGCGGTTGTTGTAGTTCGTTGAATTCGAAAGTCATCATTATTCCTTAAGTGGTATGGTTGCGTTTCTTCGACATATATTATCCGATCCCTTATATATTGTGGTACCATTTCGATTTTGATTTTCTGAATAAAGTTTACAGTGTTTAACTTCAGTCTTTGTTTTATATCTAGCCATTTTAGAGAGTCAAGCATAAAGTTTATTGGTGTGTATCTGTTGTATTTTAATATAATGCGCATTGATTTATTTTGTAATTTCTGCAATCTATGAATTTGTTGATTCGTGCAACATGAAAAAAGAATTGTTGACCCGAATTCAAAGTGAGGCTTAATCATTGTGTTGTAGATCCTGATTGCTGTTAATGTATTTATTTGTTTTCTTAATCTTTTGAAGAAATTAATTTTTTTTCCTATTTTTTTGCAAATATAGTCGATATGACTTTTTAAATTTAACTTGTTGTCTATTATAAAGCCCAAGTATTTAATTTGATTTACTTTTTCTATTTCTTCATTATTAATTTTATAGATAATGTTTGTCTTCGTTTTAATTTCCATTATTTTCGTTTTATTCTCATTTAATTTAAGTTTATTCATTCTCAGCCATTTGTTTAAGCTTCCCATATCCTCTTCGAGTCTCTCATAGCATTGTTTATCTGTGTCACCTTCAATATAAATAAGTGTATCATCCGCATATAAAGTTATCTCACAATGATTTATTACATTCGGCATATCATTTACATATATATATAATAAAAAGCAATGCCCCCAAAATTGACCCCTGCGGTACTCCATATTCGTTATTAACTGTATCCGATTTAATATTATTTACCTTTGTGATTTGTCTCCTATTCGTTAAATATGACTCAAACCATTTTAATTCAGTTCCTTGAATGCCGTACTTTTCTAGTTTTTGCAGTAGTATGCTTCTATCAATTGTTTCAAACGCCCGTTTAAAGTCTATGAAAATTGCCACAATCTTTTTATTCTTTTCTGATTTTTTCCATCTGTCTATAATAAAATTTACTGCTGTTTCACAAGAGAAATTTTTTCGAAATCCAGACTGATATTTAGACAATAAAGCGTTCGACTCCAAATATTCTTCCAATTGTTCTTTTACCACTTTTTCCATTATTTTTTCACATGTCTTTAAGGTGTTAATTGGGCGAAACTCTTCACATAATTTTGTTTTTGCAATCTTTTCAATTGGTGTTACCATTGATTCTTTCCAATTGTCTGGAAATATTCCTGATCTCAGTGATTTATTTATTATATCCAGCATCTTTTTCCAATCAGATTCCAACTATCTAGTATAATTTTGCTCGATATTTTATTATAGTCCGGCTTATTCTTTAAATTTTTACATATAATCCTTAATTTATCTAGAGTTATTGCACTGAATTTAAATTCGGAGTTTATCATCGGAATTTGGTGTGAGTATGGCACGTAAGGTATCGTATCTCTTATAGATCTTATACTATCAACAAAAAAGTTGTTAAATTTTTCAGCTATTTGTAAATTTTCCTTATATTCTATTTGGTTAAATATCACAGATTGAATTGTATTTTGCGTCTTCTTAAGTAGTAGATTTTTTATCTCCCTCCACATATCCTTTTGATCCTTAGCATTATTAATTTTGTTATTTATAAAATTTCTTCTTTCGTTTTCAATTTTAACTTTATATAAATTTCTAACAACCTTGTAGTTAATCCATGCTTCGTAACTATTTTCGATTTTTGCTATTTGGTATTTATCAATTTTTTCCCTTTTTATACGCCTTAATTCATTGTTAAACCATTCGTTTGATTTGTTGTCATTGATAGTTTTTTTAATAGTCATATTTTTAACTGCATTCTCTAAATATTCGCCAAATAGGTAAACATTGCTATTGATGTCTTCATTTTCATTTATATGTCCTATGCCTTCAACTTCTCTATTATATTGGGTTCTGTTATATTTAAATACTTCAATTTCTTTATTTCCTTTACATATTTCTGTATCCTTATCGCGATTATTAATTATTATGTCAATGGATTCATGATCTGCAATTTTATTTGAGTTATTGATTTTGGCTGTTATGTTTTTATTATTTGTAATTATATAATCAATTATCGTCTTTGAACTTTCTGTTATCCGTGTAAATTCTGTCATTGTTTGATTAAGGCCATTATCATTTATTATGCATTCTATTTTGTCTTTGTAAAATCCATTTCTGCTCCAATCTATATTAAAATCACCTGCTATTATTATATCACAGTTTGCTTCGTTTAATTCTTCCAAAATTTCCTCAAATGCTCCGCCTCTGCACTACTTGGTGATCTATATACAGCCGTAATTATACACCTGTAGTTTTTATATTTAGCATTGTATGCAGTTATCCATACTTTGGAGTTAATAACTTTTTCGGCTGCTTTACTCACATCCCATCTATTTTTGAAATAAATTGTCACGCCTCCAGTTCTTGTCGAGTTCGATAGAGTTGAATATTGATTGTAGTTTTTTATTTGAATTTCTTGTTCTTCTATATCTTCTGTTAAGTGTGTTTCTGACAAAATAATAAATTCAGGGTTTTCCAGTTCTGCTATTATCTCTAGCTGGTTAAAGTTGTTAAGTAATCCCTGTATATTGGTATAAATGCCGTATATTAGAAATGATTGTTATGCTGTTAAACCTATTCTTCTTTTTTTAGCATTCAATTTGTTCTGGTATACCGGACATTCTCTACTTGCTGTTACATGATTTTCATCTAATCCCAAATTTAATCTTTTATTAATTTTAACAATTAATGCATTTATTTATTATTTCTCTGTTGCACTCGTTTGACCTATGTTCTCCATGGCATTTATAGCATATTTCCTGATTTTTACAGTCCGCCGATTTATGGTTATACCCTCTACATTTAAAGCATTGTATTATGTCAGTGCCATCATAAATTCTACATTTTTCCCAACCGATGTTAACTTTTTGTGCTGTCATTATTTGTACGTATGATCCGTTATCAATTTTAATCTTTGCGTTGTAAAAAGTGCGACCATTTCTTTTATACTCAAACACTTTTACCACTTTTAGTTCACTATTTTTTAAAATATCGTTTTGCTTTTTTAGTTTTTCAATTATTTCATTTTCAGTGAATTTAAATGTCATTCCTGCTATTGTTATTTTCATTTCCGGTTGATTTGGTACTTTAATCTCGTATTTTCCGCTCATTTCGCTTTGTACTGCTTCCATTATTTTCTCCCTCTCTTCCTTGCTTTCACTTTGAATAACAACAGCTCCATTTTTTCTTTCTTCAACATTTACAATTTTCAAATTGGTTGGATTTACCCTTCTATTAAGATCCTCTTTTGTCTTTTCGATACCTTGTTTTTCTTTTGGCTTAATTATCAGCGGGTTTTGTTTATTCTTATCTGGCATCACCGTTTTTTTATTTTTTAATGCATCCGCAAATGATAGCTTATTTGTTGTTTTTTCATTTGTCTCTGTTATTGCCTTTTTTATTTCTTCACACATCATTTTGTTTTTTACCTCAATTGTGTTACATAGTTCTTTGTTTTTGTTTTCATGTTCATTTATTGTACCGTACAGTTTTTTAACTTCTTTTATGTTTTTATCACAGTATTTTTGTGCTTCATCTATCTTTTTAAACCTCTCTTCATATCTTCTCTCAATTGCCTGTAATAATTGTTTTATTTCACTTTCGTTTTGTTTTAGAGCTGTTTCAAATTCCCCTTTATATGTAACTAAGTTTTCTTTGTTTTTATTTACACTACTTTGGATTTCTGCTAGCGCCAAATCCACATTGTGTATATACTGGAAGCAGTCATCACATATAAAACGTATGTAGCCGCCAGAATCCAATATGCCAATAGAGTATTGATCTACTCCTGAGCATTTCTTAGCACAGTGGAATATCTTTTTGCACACACCCGCACACATTATGCCTGACTCTCCCCGTATCGCAATTTTACAGTGATGGCATTCGGCCATCTTTGTAATCTTTATTTTCCTTATTTTATTCAATACTAATTTTCAAAATTCAAAAAATAATTCTTATAGAGAATATTATTTGTTTCATATTTAAATACATACATATACAGTGAAAGCTCCACTGGCGGACAGCTCTAATAGGCGGACATATCCGATAGACGGACGATTTTATAAGTTCCGTCAATTAGATTGTATTTTAACGAAATATCCCCTGGACGGACATCTTCCGTAGGCGGACAGAAATGCTTCGACGGTCGGTGTCCGCCTATGGGAGCTTTCACTGTATATGTATATATAATACACAATTGTATTTAAGAGTCTTGTTCCGAATTTACATTTATTTATTTAATATCAATATAAAGCAGTGGTCTTCACAAAGAGAGTCACACAAAAATACACTGAAAGATGAGATTGGTTTCTTCATTTGTGCTGTTTTTCACAACTTGAATGAAATTAGTGAAAATTTTCGTTTTAAAAACCTTTAATTTTGAAATTTAAACTAATTTATTAAAATTATTCATAAAATAAATTGTTTGTATATGCTATAAACAAATTGAAATGTAGTTATAAGAAATATAAACATGAATACGTTTATGCTGCTTACTATCACATCTTCTCAGTGTCTGACCAACCAATTTAGCTCTCTTGAAAACTAAAAAAACAAAAACACATACGCAATTTTTGTCTCACACACATGTTTTTGTAATAATTGTGGTTGTCGTTTAGCATGATGAAAACAAACCGAATGGATATCTTTTTATGAAAGATTTTTAACATTGCAAATTTTTTCATAATTAATTAAGTTTTTGTTAGGAAAATAAAACAAAAACAAGTTTCCAGGAATTCTAAGGGTGATATCTGTTAATACAGTACGATAAATTAAATTTAAAACTAATATAATAGGAATTAACGATACAGGTAGTTTTGGTACATTTCAAGAAGCTGTTAGGCAGGATTTTTGTTGAATTAAGCAACCCTGGTTGTAATATTCACGAAGAGAGTAATAAAAACTAAAAAAAATATCCGAACAATTTCGTTACCTGAGTAATATGGGTGAAGACCACTGATATAAAGAAAGCCCTCATGGCCAATGTACATTTACTGGTTGATGTAAGAAGCGTATGATAAATGAGACGTTAAAGCGATTGTCAAATAGTAACCTAAAGGCGGATTCACCCATAAGTTTCTGAAACATTTTCTGTGCAAACGAATTTTTTGTTTACTGAGAGTTTTCTGCACCACGATTCACCCATTTCAGAAATTTTGTTCGTAAAATCAGTTTTGCCATATTCAATTGAAAATTACATAAATACATATGTAATATTTGGAAATTATTTTTGGCTCAAGGTCGTTTTTTAAAAAACAATTAAAACACTTTTTTTAAAAGTTTTTTATTTTATTATTGTTTACTCCAAAAATAATTTCCAAATATTATAAAAGTAAGGTTCACTAAACACAGAATATACATAAATACATATGTGCATAACGAAAAAGAAAATTAATATGTGTCCAATTAAGGAAATAAAGAATTAATAATATTTATTACAAAAGTAAATAAACAATTAATATTATTTGTGGTGAATTTTTATTTTAAATTACTACTAGCTGAACCCGGTGTGCTTCGCTACCCCCTCGTTATATACATACTACAAAAAAAGTATTTTGTATAAACACATAACTAAACTAAACATTATTAGTGGTGTAAGTAAGTATCTGAATTAAAAGAGAAGGGGGCGGTGAAGTGGGCGTGGTTCATAGTTATATGACGACGTTAACAGTATTAAGAGCAATATATTACCAAATAAAAAAAATACAAATTTCTACATAGAACAAAAAGTTTGAAACTTTCAAACTAAATTTGGTGTGAAAAGGGGCGTGAAAAGGGGCGTGAAAGAGGGCGTGGAGTAACAAATTATTATTTATACTTCGCCTGGAGTATAATGTGTATACAATTTGAAGTAAATCTTTTAAAAACTATATGGGAGCAATTACATAATTTAAAAAAAGTGGGCGTAAAAGTAGGCGTGGTCGAAAAAAAAGTACCCTATTAATCATGTCAGAGTCCCAGTTAAATGCTGTGAAAATTTCAGGAAGATCGGTCCAGAGGTTTGGTCTCCTATAAGGTACAAACAAACAAACAAACAAATAAACAAACACACATTCAGTTTTATATATTTAGATATTTATATATTATATTTATTTATTGCCGTTTTATGGCGTCTTCGCAAGCTTTTCCAGTGTGTTTGACATTAATTTCCTTTTGTAATAAAATTAATTTTTTGTTCGTCTTTATTAATTACAAAAAAAAGCAATAAAATATTTTATTGAATTCGTCTCAAATATATATCCATGGAAGGCAAGCAACAGAGTGCACGTTAATACTATTTATATTATTAAAAATATATTCCGGTATGTGATAAAAAACGATTTCGATCAAAATTGAAATGGAATGAAATTTCAAGTTGGTTTAACTTCCAAATCTTTTCATATTCGGGATTCCTCTTTTGTTCATTACTTTACTGACTGACTAATGCCACTACATCCGTGATTATCAAAATTTTAAAATAACTAAAACATATATATTTACATATATGTATATTAATATTAAAGGTCTGCATGAATGTTTTGCTTTTCTGCCAGTTTAGAATGATTCGAGAAGTGTACTCTAATTGAGAGTAAATTCAAGCATCGAAACAAATATTCATTCTATTCGTTATGCAGCCAACGGAACGAAACGAACAGCCTCAATAAACGAATAGAGTAGAATAGAATAAATCTATATTTACTCTCATAATTCTAAATTATTATGGAGACATTCGAATGTCTTGGAATGTCTTGAATTTCCTTTGTGAATGAAACCATGTATTGAAGTAAATGCAATAGTTTGTAGTACAAACAAGCGAATGAAAACAAACAAATTGAAATCTAGCAAGAAGAATAGTGTGTGTATATTAAAGCATTTAAAGGCAAAAAAAAAAAAAAAAAAAACAATTACTTTTTGAATATGTAGTTTATTTATAATTTTTTTTTAAGTTTTTGTAAATAAGTATGTATGTATTTTAGAAATTAAGCCAAAAATAAAAATAAAAAAAATAAAGAAAAATAACATAAAAAATTATTCAGTTCATTACTTCTATTATTCAGTTCTTTAGTACTTATAATACCAGTACAAGAAATTCTTTTCTATCATATTACAAACAAGACATTCTATTCACTCTATTCATTCCATTCTAACTCTTGTTTCATGTCTCTCATGTCTCCATACTCTCTTGTCTCTATTCTCTCATTATTTACATTCTAACGACAACAACCACTTTTTATGTTTGTTTTATTCGTTTCGCTTTTACGAATTAGAGTTGGAAGTGTGTTTGAAATTTTTAGAATGTCTTGAAGATTGTTTCAAACATACCCGTGCAGACCTTTAATTAATATATATGTTTTAATATTTCGATCGTTTTTCATCACATACCGGATTATTTAAAAAATTAAAAAAATATCGCATCACCCAAGGATGTAAATTTGTTTCTTGAATTCTATAAGCTATAAAAATAAATGCACTTACTGCCAATTCCAACTGCTTCTGCTACTTCTGCCCAAACAATTTGTTTTACATGATTGTTTTTATAAGAACTGTTGCTTAAATCATATAAGCATTCCCTCCCCGGCTTTTTTATTTCGCTAATTAATTTTAGTGCAATAGCCTCTGACAACTCCATCTTAAATTTATTCAGAAAGGGCAAAGAAAATGTAGGAATTATACAGTAAATTTCTTCAATATTACAACTTACTTTATATAATATTTTTAAATTTTATTTTTTTTATTTTTGGCGCGAATATTGTCTTTCTAATATGTTTTTTTTCTTATTGGCCTTTTTATGTTTGCTTTTCTTTACATTATTCACTGTACCATACTAATTTTTTAATACGAATGCCAAGCAATATGGCATGACTCTTGTATAAATTTTTTATGATATGGCAACCTTTTTCAGTGTGGTTCGGACCAAATTTAAAATTAATTTAAATCAAGCTGAGAGCACTTCGCACAAAATCATTTCTCTCGCTCTCTGAGAGAAACGTCAAACTACATATAAAAAAAATTTGGTCCGAACCAAGAAACTCATGGGTAAATCCGCCTTAAGAGTCCTAAGGTTTTAAAATATAAGAGAAGTAGGTTCTCTTTAACAGAAATATCGAGTACCATCAATTTTTAAAACGACATCCAAGTATGAAAACGCTCAATGATAAATGGAAGTTCTCCACAATAAACTCTATTACTATCATTCAGTGTTATTCTATAATTCCCGATAGCTGATGCCGATAAATGAGTTATGAGCTTTGTCTCCCGCCCATATAGCAGATATGAAGATGTTATCGTAACAAAATAAAATATAAAATAAAATCCTATATCGCCAAGTAAAATGTGTATTTGTGGCGTAGAAAGGTCAGATAAGTTAAGCTTGCAACTTGTTTCCGAAAAATTAAAGGAAATTATATGTACATTTACGGTCTTATGTATAATAAAGAATTAGCAGGTCGTTCTACATAGTGGCTAAGTTTGTCATTCCAATACGTGGAAATTCTTACTCAAAGGTACAAGGTATTTAATTTTTTGGATTATCTGACTAGTTATCAAATAGAGAGTATGGAAAGTTTTAATAATATCAGTATATAGCGGGTGATAAACTTGCCAGTTTTTTGTCCCATATACTAACGAGTTTCTAATTTTTCATTATACATACGGCCGTTAGTTGTTCGGAATTTAGTACTTTACTTGTACAAAAATTTAACATTACTTTCTATTTTGTTAATGTTGTTGCGATTTTTTTTTTCTTCTTTCATCAATGTATTGTACTACTTAATGTAAAAATTTTTTTTGAAAGAAAATTGGTTTTAATGTAATCTTGCCTATTGGTATACATCTTAATTTTTCTCTAGCATGCTGGAGAATTTATAAAAGCTGTTATTTAGATATTTGATTATTATTACTATTTATTTATTTAGTAGTAATTGAAATACTTTAAATTCCTCATAAATTTTATAAAAAATTACATTATATTACTTCTTATAAAGTCTATTACATTATTTTTAAATATAAAATTTTCTTTGTTTTTTACATTAGTTGGTAATGAATTGAATAAATTTAAGCTTTTTTAAAAAAGAGAATTATGAATTGCGCTGGTTCTAGCTCTCGGCGTTGTGCAGAATGGCCACAAGAAATATGACCCCAATTTAAAAATGCAAATTAGCCCCATTTTTGGGACGAAATTTCATAATGAAAATTAAACTAAAAAAAATACGAAGAATGACCCCAATCGAATGAAAATTCGCCCCAATATTATTTTGGGGCACATTTTCATTTATTACTTTAGGGCTTTTCTTCATTATGCAAAATAAACCTAATTTAAAGAAATGAAATATAACCCCAACTGAACGAAAAGAAAAATGCCCCCAAAATATTGAAAGTAAAAAAAAAACTTTGTTTATGTACAGTATTATTTATTAAATAATAGAATTTGTAATTAGGCGAAAACTTGTATGGAATCAATAACGTCCACTCTACAACAAGGACACTTATACTTTAATTCATATTCTTGTACAGCTGCGGCTTGCAGCAAAAGATTGCATTTCAATTTATTTCTTCTATGACGTGGTAAAGGCAGAATCCCTG